>JAOEGL010000004.1:97220930-98511764 GCA_034509955.1 Urosaurus nigricauda | reverse complement strand
TTTTAGAAGTGTTACCCCTCCTAAGCATTAGCCATATTATGCTGGGCTCTTGGTATCTTCTGGGGTTTGAGTACAGGATCCCCTGTGGATAATAACATTTATGGATTAAATACAATGGCATAGTAAAATGGTTTATGGAAATCAAGGTTTATTTTTTTGGAATTTATAGTGGGGTTTTTTTAAAGTTTTCCAACTGGACAGTTGAATCCATGAGTAAAGAATCTGTGGATACAGAGGGCCAAATACATTGTTAGTATGCCCAGAAATCTGAATGCTTTATTGTTGACTCAGCCACCTTTAACACTGTTGGTTTGTCTTCTTGTTATAAACTCATTCCATCCTTTTTTATGCTTGTTTGAAATGGCTGTGATGTATTTAATTTGGCAGTGAGTTTTCCCATTGTGGAGTATGTTTTTAATCCTCACTTCTGAAGTGCTTTATGCAACCTATAGTGTAGTTGGCTAGCTTTATGGCAAATGCATGAACATTACTTCATCTGCTTTATAAAACGACACATCATGCAGAAAGACCAATAGATGTCCTCCACCAGGTCTCATTCAGCTTCTTCATTGTTATATGGAGGCAGCCCTGAAGTCTCAATGAGTGTTCCAGCAGACTGCAAACTCTGACAGGCTTTATCTAGCTGGTAGGTACAGTTTTGAGTATGGTTCCAGTGATGGCCTGCATATCTGGCATCATAGGACCAGCATTGAGAGATGCATGTCATGAAGAGGTTGTCCACCAGGAGACAAATTGGTGGCCACCATCAAGATAATGATGGTATGGAATAGTTATAGTCTATATTGGTGGAGGGACTACTGAAACCAATGAAATTACAGATCTTACAGGTTTTCAGCCAATATATAGAAACATAAATAAACATATAATTATACCAATAAAAAGAGATGTGGGAATTCTATACCTTCCTGAGGAAATAACACACCTTTAAAATTATCTTATAGTCTAATCTATTTGGAAGAGTTGGTTATTCAGCTAATGATGTCACATATCAAAAGTTATGGCATTTACCTAACACTATTCATGTTTCATCTTGGAAGAGGGAATGCCCCAGAGATGTTACTCACTATGACACATGTATGAATCATCCCAAAACAATAGAAGTATATTCCTGGTTTCAGAAATACTGTTTTTATATATTTGCATATTAATCAATTGATCAAGTAAAGTCATGTGATTATGCAATTAACACTTCTTTAATCAGGTTGCGGCTCTATTTAGAAGCATCAGCTATTGGTACCTACTTTATATAACATGCATTCAACTGACAGCCAGTATGGCAAAATAAACTTAGTACAGTTGCCAAGTGGGGAATCTATCTTAGCTAATTTGGTCTGGCCCACTCCATCTACCATCCCAGCTACACATATCCATAAGATCAGTGTGCTAATATATGTAAATAGAGCCATCTATATTCTACTGTGCTAAGGGATTTTTGTAGAGATGGTACTGATGCTGAAGCCTCTGGCATTGATCAGCTGAGCTGATTCGGTGCCTTGGAATACTCATGAAATTCCAGTGACTGGAAAAAAGTACCTGGCAACATAGAATACTAACAAACAGTCTTCTGTGATGGATGCGAGAGGTCATTTTTTCCTAGTACTGTATAAAAAAAAATTCACACAGGCACTACAGACAAAGTATGGAGGCTTTGCTCAGACCATTACTCCTTCCTTCTGGAGAACAGAGTTATGTATGCTACACAATCTGTTCTGAATTCTCTAAACCAGTCTACTACCTGCATGAGCAGAGGAAGATACTATTATGTTGTGAAGCCAAAGACTTTCATGGCTGGCAGCCATAGTTTTTGTGGGGGTTTTGGGCTATGTGGCTGTGTTCTGGAAGAGTTTATTCCTGATCTTTCACCAGCAGCTGTGACTGGCATCTTCAGAGAATGTCGGCATGGCAGAGGGTGGGGTATATATACTGTGTGGTTGAGAGGAAATGATTTACATGTTAATCTGTGTGTTGTTGAATGGCAAGGCCTCAGGGTGTCTATTTAATTAGTGATCCATTGTCTGCTGGGAAAACCCCTGACCTTGGGTGGTTTTCATTTGCATTTGCTGGGTCTTGATTTTGGTTTTTTTCAGGACAGGTAGCCAAACTTTGTTTACATTCGGGGGGGGGGGGGGTCTTCTTTCCTGCTGAAGATGTCTAGGTGTTTGTGGATTTCAATGGCTTCCCTGTAAATTCTGATCTTCTAGTTGTTGGTATGGTTCAGAATTTCAGTGTTTTCAAATAACATTTTATGCCCGGGATGGTTTATAACAAATGACATCCATGCAGGGTCATGGGTTTTCCCAGCAGACAATAAATCACCAAATAGAAACCCTGAGGCCGTGCCATTCAACAACAGACCAACACACATATTAACATGTAAATCACTTCCTCTCAACCAAGGGTCACACAGTATATTTATATACCCCACTCACATCCATGCCAGCATTCTCTGAAGATGCCAGCCACAGATGCTGGCAAAATGTCAGGAATAAACTCTTCCAAAGCTTTTATTCATTTGCATGGCCATCAGTATTGTGATTGCATTGGTAATGTACTGCTGCTTATTGCTGTACATATGTTTGAGTTGGAGAGCATAACTGTATAGCAGTAATTTGATGTTCCAGTAGAACTGGAAATTCTGCATGGGTTTGTTGTGGATTTTGACTGGGATGGTTGGAAGACACAGTACTTTTGAAGTTCTCTATAACAACTACCACTGCTATACTTGTGTACAGAAATGTTTGAAAGGGTGCTCTTTTAAAAAAAAAAAGCAATGTCCTCTTCATTGCTTTATTCAGCTCAAGTGAACATGAGAAAGCTGAAGAGTCCAGGGTCAACTAAAGGCCCAAGATTAGCAAAACTCGTGGCTAAGTCTGTTGAAAGCAATAGTTCATTAGGACTAACTTGCTTAAGTGGATTCAGAGGCCTTTGTTCCAAAAAGTAAACAGTACATATTTAAACAAATTTATGTGCAAAAAACCCTGCAGAAATAATCCAGTTTGAGACCACTTTAACTGCCCTGGCTGAATGCTAGGGAATTCTGGAAACTGTAGTTTTGTGAGACGTTTCGCTTTCTCTGTTAGAATGCTCTGGTGTCACAATAAATTACAATTCCCAAGATTCCCTAGCACTGAGCCAGGGTAGTTAAAGTGGTCTCAGGCTGGATTATTTCTGCAGTGTGTTTTGGACCTTAGTTGAAAAAACTTGTCCAATTAGATCAGGTTTATTGTGCAAACCTTTCTCCCAAATTGCATTCCAGTTCTATGAATGTGTATTCAGAAATCTCATTGACTTCAATGGGATTTACTTCTGGGTAAGTCTAAGGTAAGGTAGACCAGGGATCAGTCGTAGGGCACACACACTTTGCATTCATACGATAGTAGTCAATCTTCAGTAGCTATTTTATACGTTTCTAATTTTAGCCTCTTTATACCTCCAGGTAGGGCTGGGGAAAGAATAGCAACTGCCAGTCAGTGCAGACAACAGAAAGCTAGATGGGCCAAAAAATCAGACTAAGTTTAAGGCAAGTTTACATGTATATGAGATGAGAGGAACCCAGGATCCAACCCCTGGATTTAAAAAGAAATCATATAAATAAAAAAAAATAGAGCATAGGTGTAAACCGTACAGCACCCAAGTATTTGTGGAGTTGTAGCTCCCAGCATTCCTCACCACTGGCTATGGTGCTGGTCATTGGGAGTCCAACACATGGAGGGCTGCACAATCCCAACCCCGGACTACAGCCTCTATTAGAAGCAGACCTTAACGTGATGGCTTAAACTGACAAAGCAATACAGTAATTGGAACATCTCACTGGTATAATGGGGGGAAATCATTTTTAAAGCTTCTCACCACAAAGGGCCTGACATCTTCTTTACAGCATTTTTGTACATCATTACCATAGGAGTGTAGCTCTGATGGTCTAACGCAGAACACAGACTGCAATGCACAGGAAAAGGTGCAGCAGAAAGCCTGGTATAATGTCAGCCTTGGCTCCTCTCTATTGTGGATTTAAACAGGACCTCAGAAAGAAGTTTAATTTACCCTGTTGTGGAGATTATTCCGATCTCTTGTCAGAAAGTTCACCCGCCAACATAAGTATATTCAAAACAAGCTTTCATTAGTCCAAAATAGCATACAGCAAAGCAGGTCAACGGAGATTAAAATGTATTCTCTAGCTCAAGATTTGTCTTTTAAGACAATGAGAAGAAAAAAATGAGCAGATACAGTCATGGATTCTGTCTCAGTAAGTTTTCCATGTGTTCAGAGAGAGGGAGATTGTATACACACACACACACAGAGCTTAAAACATGAGCACACTTACCATGCACAACTACTAGCACACTGGGCGCATATGTGCCTTCAAGTTGTCTCTCAGATTATGGCAACCCCATGAATTTCTTAGGATTTTCTTAGGCAAGGAATATTCAAAAGTGTTTTTGCTGGCTCCTCTGAAACATAGCCTACAACATCTGGTATTCATTGGCAGTCTCCCATCCAAGTACTAACCAGAGCTGACCCCTGCTTAGACTCCAGGATCAGATGGAATCTGGAATATTTAGCATTTTAAAAAAATCACAAGAATCATGATATCCTGCTGTCTCATCAAGTTATATCTGTAGATACTTCACAAGATAGCAAAGAAATTATATTCTGAATTTATGTTATTATCATGATTTGTAGATAATCATATTGGATTAAGAAATGATGTCACAAAAGAGGTTAAGTCCAGGCAAAGATAATTCCTTCCAGATGATGCTAACCACTTAGAAACATGTGATAATATCATGTTGCTATATATCCCATCAAATTTGTCTACATGCTAACATTATGGAGGCCAAAGAAAGTGAAGACAATGCTTCCGGAATAGATGATCACTCAAAGCAATTAATCATCAGGGGAAAAACTTTGCAACACAGAATTTCCCTTCTAAAAAGTAACTGCATTCAACTAGATGCTGTTTTTTAAAAAGCCTATTTTTTTTTAAAAAAAAAATTGCACTTGGTTGGCTTGACTTGACTAGAATTTCTCCAGAAGTTCACACTAGACCTAGAATGGCATAGCCATCTTCTTAGTCAATGTTTCTATGCACATCAAAGAAACAGAGGGGGAAGGGAAGGGTGTTCTGTCTCTCGAGCCCATCAGACCTACATGCATGTAGCAGAAGTTGAAAAGGAGCCAGATCCATGTTCAATAAATGCATTTTGTTTGTGATCACAAGCAAATGGAGATGCAAGTGTTGGACAATTATTATTATTATTATTATTACTACTACTACTACTACTATTTATATCGCGCTGTAAGTTTACACAGTGCTGTACATACAATCTTATAGTTAGACGGATCCCTGCCCTCAGGCTTACAGTCTAAAAGAGACAACACAAAAGGAAAAGGGGAAGGTGGTGGGAAGGGGATGAGGTCCAGTGGTTCTTCTCTCCCTCTGGGGCCTGGACCAAGGCTCAGCTTCTTAATACACAGTTAAGACAATCTCCTTGTTTTTTTTCCCACCATACATGTGAGCAGATCTTGGGAACAGGGATCAGTCTAGTGACTTCCCATAGTCAAAAGGGTTGAGAACTTTGGATTGTTCCCTTAAACTAAAAGCCAGGGTGTATTCACTGTGCCCTGATGTGGAAGCCACCAGACCCCACTACTGAAAAGCAAAAGCACTTCATGACTCCTTCCTCTCCCTACCACTGTGCTGAACCCTGAATTTCTCTCTGCATACTTAACAAATTAGTTATCTTGTACTGTTCAATTGTAGTGTCATCAAGCAATTATTTTTAAAGAGTATCCCATTCTCTCTAGATGTTAGGATCTGCTGTTTTCAGTGCCTTTGCTTCTGCCTGTTTTATGTATTCATTTCGTGACAGGCATCCAGCATTTGCCAACCTCAAATATGGGTTATTTCCATTTTTAAAAAATAAAGTTGGAGAAAATAACATCACTTACCCAACAAGAGTTGGCAGAAATGAATAGTAATGAGTTAATTACCATTGCCAGCTGCCTGCAAAAAGGGTGGAGGAGAAAGAGGTGGGGGAGGTCCTGTAGGCAGAGGCCTTCTGCCTTTCTGCCTGTTAAAAAAGAAAAAAGGGGGGATCTCCATTCTAGGAAACATAAAACAAAACTTTGTGTATGCACGCATGCATTTTGTTTAGACATATATTACCTAGCACCTTTATATGGCCCACAGCAAAGTCTCTCCCCGGCTTTTAAATTCTCCGTATCCAGCCAAATCTCTCTCTCTCCTTTCATATTTATAACACATTTTACTAACTCTAAAAAGGTGAAAAACAATCACCCGGAGGAATAGACGCTTGTTGAGTTATACCGCCATCACCATGGGGGGAAAAAAGGACCATCTGCAACTTTTAAATAATGTCTGAATCCTATTTAGAATTTCCAGCCCTTTGGATATCAAGCCTTGTGTTTGCCTGCCTGATTGATTCACTGTTTAATGAACTGGGAAAGCTTGAACACTCAAATCTGAAATCTGTACATCCCAACCTCTCTCTTCATATCCTTCTGCAGGAGCTGACTGATTATATTTCAGTTATTACAGGATTAATACACCTAAAATATCCCCCCCCCCCCCGAAATTCATCAATAAAAGTTGTACACTAGTCTTGCCCCTGCTATTTCAATTTCACACCAGCTCCCCTCGCTTTACCTGTAAAGCTTTGGTACCATATCAGTTCTTCATAACTGCCAACCGTGCTGATGTCTAAAACCTCCTCATGTCAAGGCCTTGCATAAGCTTATAGTACTTAAGAGCACATCTTAAGCTTTTGCTATGTACCACATCAGCATACTCAGTTGGCAGCCCAAGTGTCATTTTATTGAAAATAATGAAATAAGATAATCCACAAAAGCCACTTAAACGAGGGCAAAGCTGGGGTGCCTTCCTCTGAATTCAAAACACAGGATTTCATATTATTTTTTCAGCTATTAACAGCCATTAACAGCTTGATATTAGACATGTTTACTCAGACGTAAGCCCTCCCAAATAAAGGACATGTGATGCAGGACTTGGAAAGAAAATAAAATCCATTCTGTAGCTCACATACATGCATGCTTTACCTGTTTAAGATATTCTTTTTTTAAAAAAAAAAAAAAAACACCATTAAAATGATTTATCCCAGTGAATGCTTGTAATTGTTTCCAAAAAAATCTCTTCCATGCAAGCTGCCACCGTCTCTACACTGTACAGGAAAGTTATGCACTTGTTTATAACTGTGCATCAATTCTTCAATATATTTCGCTTTGGAACAAGATACATATAAAATTCTTACTGAGCTTAATGTTGCAGCAAATAACACAGATATAGTAAGCATGCAGGATTTATCGCTTGCTGTAATGTCGTATCACATATTCTAAATATATATAGGCTGAGTGATATATACACACTCACGTGCAGACCAAATGAAAATATATTTAGTCGAAGAAGTGATAGATTGTGTTTGCTTTAATTATTCTACTCAGCAAGCACAGCCTGGATCAAATAGTGCTCGGTGGCAGTACTGCCGTAACAACACACACCTCTGTTTTAGACACTGTTCATGTTGTCTCCTCTTTACTTCTTCTTGCTGTGGTTGGTTAGAAACACACAAATCAGCTGAGAATTTACAACTGAGGCAATCAATGTGGTTCACCTGCACATTCCTCCATCCAAGCATTGACTAGACTGAGACCGCAGGATCCGTGTGGCCATACCAAATTTATTATACATGCCACGGCAGACAGCTTCCATCTACTTTTTCTCCCTGGTCCTCCTGTCAGCATCCTCGCCTCCGTTTTCACTAACCCTGAAACTTGTCTACTTGTTTTACACCCGGAAGCACTATCAATGGTGAAATCCTTGCTTCAGTGCTAGAAATCCTCCTGGCAATCAGAAACTTTGCTTCAGTGCCATGAATCCTTCTACCAATGCTAGAGCACTGCTATTATTTTGGGGCTGGTATCAACATTATTTAGACCACACACATCTTTAATATCAGCCTTGAACATGGTTTCAGCAATGGCTGGGAATACCAGCATTCCAGCTGTGCCCATTCCTGGAGATGTCAGCTCTCACCAGAGTGACACATACTTTTGTTACATTCCCTTTGGATTACTGTAATATGTGGGGCTGACTTTGAAGAATGCTCTGAAACAGCAACTGGTTCAAAATGCTGTAGCCAACTGTTAACTGGACCTGGTAACAAGGACTGTGCAAGCTCCACTGGCTTCTGGTCTTATTTTTAGGGCACAATTAAAAGTTCTGATAATAACCTTTAAACCTATATACTGTACAACTATTCTCCCATATAAAACTTCTCAGGCTTTAAGATCTGGAAGATAACAACATATAAGATTATATACAACTATTCTCCCAAATAGAGCTTCTCAGGCTTTAAGATCTACAAGATAATAACCTGTAAACCTATATATATAACTATTCCCCTACATAAGGCTTCTTGGGCTTTAAGATCTCCTTATCACCTTTAGAGGTACAGACACAAGAGATGGCCTTCTTAGTGGCTACTCACAGAATATAAAACTCTCTTCCAAAGTAGGTTAGTTTACCCTCCTCTTTGTTGTCCTGCCAGCAAAGATCTTCCTATTCAGGCAACCCTTCAGCAACCAACTGCTTATGGATGTGTGAGCTTTTTAAAAATACTTTACTTCTGTTATCAGTGTAGTGTTTCAAAATTGTTTTAACTGGTGTTTCAGTACTGGTAACTAATTTAATTACTATTTTAATATGTTAAATTCATTGTGTTTTTACTGAACCCTTTTTAATTATGTTGGAAGTGGCCACAACTGCAATAGTGGGAGAAAGCTAGAATATGGATAAAATAAAAATAAGTAAATTGTTGTGGTTGTTAGGAGATTATGTAATCTCCACATTAAATAATTCATGCCACAGGAGCATTAGCGTTATTAAAAATTGGGGAGGAACAAAATGAAAAAGTGACATCTTAGGGAGTAATATGTTCATGTTATGTTGATAGCAGCTCCTACAGTAATTTGTAGTTTGATCAGATGCCTGTCTCTGAATTTCAGACCCAGAGTTCTCAGAGAATTCTAAGTACCTCTCAAAACTGCAGGTCCCAGAATTATATATTATGGAGCAAAAGCAGTTGTTATATTTGTGTGATGTGGCTCCACCTCTGAAAAGATAGATGATTTTAACCACCAAAGTTAAATGTCTCTCCTTCTCTGACCCTCCCAAAAATGGCATCCTTTTGCTTCAGCGGTGCATTGGCTGCTGATTTGCCACCAGGGAAATTGGCCAAGCAATATAGTTTTCTCAGAGGTTTTTCTCTACCAGACTATACCAAAGATACAAAGCACAAGATCTTTCTTTATTCTTATGGCAGTTTCAGGGGACTGAAGAGAAGACAGAAGATCACTTTGTCCATAGACCAGGTCATAACCCCAGATCAGGTCTGCAATAACCATGTACAGCTCTCCCAAGTGTCCTTGTATTTACTCAGTCTCTCAAAAGTGCTGGGCCCAAAGGAATCTGTATTTCTCTCTCTTTACCAAATCCTGCCTCTTCTTGTGCCCAGCCAAAAGGTGGTTTTCCCAGGGTGAGGCTCATCCATTGCACTCCGGGTGTACTGACCCCTGCAATTTACCCAAATGCGGAAAACTCAACTGCAAAATTTGGGGAGGGTCAGGAGAGGAGAGATTATTGGACACCAAAAGAGGTGTCCAAGCAACCTTTTGCATTAGACTATGGTCTTAATAGCAAGAAAATTATGTTCAGTGCATATTAGAAAACACTTGGCATTTACCTCTTCTTCAAGCATAGCTGAGGGTGTGGTTACAATACTTCATTTTTAATAAAACCATCAAGCAACATTCAGCAACTGAGCTACTAGTTTTCAACATCTTTTTGTGTCATGGCAATTAAACAGAAAATGATGCAGGGGGAGATAATCAGCTCTCCTTCCTGTTTGGATGCAATTAAAGGTATGATCTGTTTCATTTAAATACCCCTGCGAATACTCTCCTTAAAGCAACAAATATGAATAGTAGTTCATTTGCAAGGATATTTTTTCCCCAAGCCTTCAGAAGCAGCAGATGAAGCAAGAATTATAATGCTGCAAGATGCTACATACACAAATGACTAGTTAGTTCTGTCCCATCACACTTAGACAATCTGCTCCTTTGTTGTTGTTTGCTGTCAAGTTGACTTCAACTTATGGCAATCCTATGAATGATTGACCTCCAAGATCCCTGGTCATCTCCTTCCCTGCCCAGATCTTGCCACAGTTTCCTTGATTGAATCTAATGCATTCTTCTGCTTTTCCTACTGCCTTCCACTTTCCCAAGCATTATCATCTTTTCCAGTAAGTCACATCATCTCATGATATCTCATGAATCTTCTCCTGCAGGGTCAGAATGGATTGGAACTTTTAAAAAAAATTGATGCAACTCAAAGAGGGAACCTAGTTATAATAACCTGAGATCTTTTTTTGGTCTTCATTAGTAAACCACCCACCATTGTTTTATGTAATCACAGACCTGGACAGCTTCATCATATTCAAGAGTGATAAATGAACTGATACCTGATTTGGGGTCTTTGCTACTGTGAGGTTTTAATATTTTTACAGCTAAGTGAGAACACACACACACTTTTTCCTTTCTTAATTCCTTGGATGAAATCCAGACTTTATACATTGAATGCAGTGACTGAAATACCAAGAAAACAGTTGTGGCGCTTGTCAGTTTCTCGTGTCAGAACAGCTTGCGCTTTGCATTCTGCAGCCGACAATGAGAACCAGCTGTGCACGTGCTGCTTTGGATCGGAGCCATGGCCAGCCCTGGGCTGGGGATTTCTACCTTGATGTATACAGTAAAATTTGCAGGAAGTGGGTTGAAAACTACATGTCACAAGACAGTACAGTGGACCCTTGGTATCTGCTGGGGTTTGGTTCCAAGTCCCCTGTGGATACCAAAATCCATGGATCCTCAAATCCCATTATATACAGTGGGGTAGTGAAATGGTGTTCCTTATATAAAATGGCAAAATCAAGGTTTGCTTTTAGGAATGTTTATATTTTTGGAATATTTTCAAGCTGTGGATGGTTGAATAAAAGTCCATGGATATGGAGGGCCAACTGTAGCAGTGATTACCAGGGGCTAGAGCAATGTGATCATCTCAAAGGGTCCCTATATCTGTTCTTTTCACAATACTTCCAACACAAATGCCCAAACAATTTTTGAAACAGAGGCCAGTTTATGCCCCAACAGTCACCACTAGCCTCAGTAGGCCACACATACCATGCTGATGTGTCTCCAGCAATTCCCTGTATCATTTTGGCCCCAAAACCCATCAGGTGGGGAGAGCATTGCTCAGTTTTGAGGGTCAAAGTGAACTATTGCATTTTAATGTGATTTTGTGGTCATTTGGGGACATTTTTCTTCCCCAAAAAATATGAAAAATCAGGGGTGGGGAAAATCTGGAGTATCATGTAGTGCCTGGGGCTGCAAAAAAAAAAAAAAAGCCAGGGTCTCAAGTTTTTATTCATTCATTTACCTATTTAATATATATTCCATCTTTCTCCCAACACAGAAGAATTGGGGTTGCATTTTCCTCATCCCTGAACTGGTACTTCAGTCTAATTAGAGAAATTTAATAGTGTTAACCATTGGTTTAGATCAGCCTTTCTACCCTGGAGAAAACCTTGAAATAATTTTCAGGCTTCAGGGAGAAGCCGGGAATCAGACAGCCTTGCCATTTAAGGCCTGGCCTTCCCATTTCTCTTCTGCTGCCATACACCCTTCTCTTCTTTTGTTAGTGGAAATATACTTTTTCCACCATGTGAGTCTGACCCATCTACACATGCTCACCTCAGTGGGATTCATCCCTTTCATTAGAATTGCACCCTAAGCATGGCTTATTTTACTTTCCATTTTGGTCTCCTCCTCCAGGCTGAACCATTTTCTTCTGCTCCAAGGACCACGACAATAGCACTTCAGGATCTCTTTACTACTTCTTGTACATCCACTAGGCTTGTGTTTAGTTATCCCCAAGTCCCATCAGTCCAATTAAATCGCTGTACCAAAGAGGATTGTGTTCCTCTAATGCTTCTGTTTATTTTGTAAATCACTTTGTCACCTTTCTGTGACTCTATTCACTAAGCCTGTGCCCTGAAATTCATTAAAATTTTGCACAACAAAATGATAACCGTAATTATCCAGACAACCTGTGCGACCCAAATTACTTGATGCATTAAAGTAATACTAGATGCTATCAAAGGTTGCCCACAAATCTAGCCCTTAAAGTTTGTGTGAAGGAGAGTTTGTGGACACACATAAGAGAAAACAAAGAGAGAGAGCACACTTCATACTAAACATGTTTGCAAATAAATGTTATGTCTTGTATTAGAAAGAAACATTAGAACATTTAACAAGGCTTTTGAATATATATATGTATTTGCATTTTCTCAGTTGCTTTTGCGTCCATCCTGACTGTGAGCAAAAAAGGACTACATATGAACTGGCAGCTATAGTACACTACTGTATATCCAATTACACCTTTCATTTTCTTACCACTCAGATTCCAATTCTGAGGCTAGTTGCAGCATGGTATCTTTAGTTTCTTGAATACTAGTAAGTTTTAGATGGGGAAATTTTGGAAAAGTGGTTTTTTTTCCCCATTGCATACACAAGACACAGGTAAAGTGAAATATTACTAAGATTCCAGCATGCAGAAGCTATTGGTGTTTCAGTCTGCTGTAGGAACTGAAATTTATATTAATTGTTCTAAATCAAGTAGACAATTGTTTGACAGTATGTTTAGGCACACTTCAATGGTTTGGCCAGCATCTTCCCTAGAAGTACATAAGCTGGTGTGGAAAACCCGTAGCTATTGCAGATAATGCTGAAAACCAACACTCATCATCCTTGGCCTGTGGTCATGTTGCCTAGAGCTTATGGGAACTGAGATCCAACATCTAGAGTGCCACAGATTCCTAGTCCATGGCCTCAGGAAAGGTGGGAAACATGCAACCCTCCAGATGTTGTTGAATTGGAACTCCCAGTATTCATCACACCACTGAGTGTACCACCTAGGGAGCTCAGAATCATCTGACAGACTGCACAGTTCCCACTCCTGACCCAATGATTTTAACCTCCTTTCCATTACAGTTCTACCTGCCATTGTAATCCCTTTGCCTGGAAGGAAATTCCTTTGAGTGGAATTTACTGCTGGGATAGTGTGCTAAGGATTCAGGTGTATGTTCATAGATTTCTATAGATCATAGAAGAATACAAGGATGCTTTACACTAACAAAAAATATGCATTTTCTATATATATGAAATGTTTTCAGAACAATGTTGCAGATCAGCTCTGTTCTAGTCTTCCATTTAATTAAAGGAGAAAAAAAGAGTGCTCATCACAAAACTGTAGCAAGTCAGGACCTGTAGCACATTACCGGCATCAGGGCCCACAGCTTGCAGTCCATTTTTACAGCCGTTCTGAAGTCAAAAGCGTTCTCTTAGAAGGCATGCCCATCCTCGGCCGAGTCAAGAAAAGCAACCTCTCCCCACCCCCCACCCCATTGTCACCCAAACATGGTAATAACTTTATGCACTGCAGGTTGAACTTGCAAAAAATCAGCCCAGACTTGTCTTTGCTCTTCGTATGTTAGCAATGAGATCATTGTGCTTCACTGAGAGCTCAAATTCTTTAACTTGACAAAAGACATAGGTGAATGTGTCATGGTTTTACTGTTTTGCAGAGCTCAGATTCTGCTAAGATAACAAGAGCTGTTCAGTGCTTGCCTATGCTCTGAACGTGTGTTAATCTAAAATGGCTGCTCGGTAATACTTTAATTGCAGTTTCATGGCAACAAATTGCCACTTAGCTGTAATAAATTTTCTTGTGGCTTAGTCGGACTAACAATGAAGGCATGCACCTGAAAGAAAAGAAGACAACAGGAATCCAGAACTTTATGTTCTACAATGTCAAGGCATGGGGGAGTAAACCACAATGCCAAGCCAAAATAGTTTTACACCAAAATGTTTGACATTAAGAAATACATACATGCCACAATCTCACTTCTCATCTTTATTATGAGAATATTATCCACAATACATCTCTCAAGCACCATAGCATTGCATATTTTTGAGATCATTTTAAAACAATGTAGATGACCAATATGAGCTCGTCTGAGAGCAATCAACTTTTTGTAGCATTGAAATAGTAGCACTGTTCACCTGATCACTAAACATAAATAATCAATGCTAATGTACACGACCAGTGCCCCATAGTAAAAGTTAAAATTCTGAAGCAAAGGTGGAGAACCTTTCTCTTGTCGATGGTCACTATTCCAGAGAAATGTAGACAATGGTGGATAGATCTGGACCAAAGTCACTTTAGTTTGCAGGATTGCGTAGTTCTCTGTGCTATCCTATTCCAGTATCCCTCTCCCATGGAAATTAAGCCAACTGTCATGTTTTCCATGAGTCACGTTTCCCTGTTCAAAAGGATACGTTGCTGTTACAGTCTCCTTTTTATATTTTATGAGATACTGAAAGAACTACTGAAAGAGAAATCACAAAGCCCAGGGAAAGACAAGACAGTCTGCCATGGCATACAGAATTTGATTTGGGAAAAGCTTGAATCATCCAGTGGCCAATAGAATGTCTCAAGTCTCGTTGGGGGAAAACTAAAGAAATATTACCTGTTAAGAAAGAAGTCCCTTTTTTTTTGGCAAAATTAGTTCATCAAAAAGTAATAATGGTAAGTCTATTCTACACAACACAAACATGACCACTGTATTAATTCGAGGGGCTGATTTCATACCAAGTGAATTGCCTGTTCAATGTTTGTAAAGCTGCAACCATTTTCGACAATTGAAAAGCTCCTATATAATGACAAAATATTTGAAAGCCCATGCCTGTGTAAAGGCACACTATATGCAACATAGATTAGAGAGATCTTTGTGAATAAAGAACCACTAACATAAAGAAGTGGTTCCTCCCTACCACTCCCCAGAATTTAAAGATGGGGATAGCGGTCAGGAAGACCATCATCTTAAATAGTTCATCACATAAGAACAAACCTCTCCAGTGTTTCCTCCCAAACCCACACACACTTCATCACCATTACAGCCCATTTTTATTGTTTCATATGCCTCCAGTTTCAAGAATGTTTTACCCCAGGCAAAAATACTAGTTAAATATGTCCCGTTGTATATTCATAACTCCATCAGTCCTCCTTCAGTTTAGCACATCAAAGCAAAAGCTTCATCACTTGCATGTGGATTATGCTAACGTGAGTGACATTTGTAATCTTATAGGTCTGCAACTTAAGAAATGCTTTTAAGCTTGCAATTAAATAGGTAGCTGTGCTTTAAGAACCAGTCATATAATAGTTTATTTAAAGTCTTTAATGAACTTCAGCTTCTTCATCGCTAAATGCCACACTATATTACTTACTGAAAATTATTAGCCATCATCTTAGTACTTCTAGGTTATATTAGACAACTGTAAACCTGGCACGTACAGCTTTCACAGCGGCAGGATGAGTGCTTATATACGGAAAGAATGAATTTTAAAAGGATGTCTACAACAGTACTAATACATAAGCTTTACATTTCTGTGCTTCAGACGATCTCCTCAAAGGAATTCAGACAGCATAATTCAGAGAATTCTACTGGCTCAAACATTTTAGGAACACAGTTATGGTTCGCCTCTGAAACCATCTGAATTTGTGTGTTATTACTTGTTCTTTGATTTGCCTATACAGGAAGTTTAACAATATATAGATTTTATTAAATAGCCTTTCACATGTAAGCAACACACTGGCATACTCATGTGTATTTGCATCTTGAGAATATACTCAGTTTTGCTGGACATAAAGAAGCTTCTGGCTCAAATTTCATCTCCCTCTCCTACACTCCAACTTCCTAACTTGCTTCCAGTTTTGATGCAAACTATTGCAGTTTAAAGACTAGTTTATTTTTGTATGTGTGGAAACTATAATTTTCCATTGCAATTTACCATCTCAACCAGATGTACCAGGGTTGGAAACAGTCAGTTCCCCAGTTTAGATGTAATAACAAACTATGATTTGCTACAAAATTGAAAGTCATGGAGAGTGCAAGGGAAGAAGAAACAATACCCAAGGTGCATTCTCCAGTACCAAAGCTAGATTTAGGACTGTACCCTGAACCAGTCCATTTTAACAAAAAGTACTCCAGGAAATAGTTATCATTGAAATATGCATTAATTTTAATTTTAATTTAAAAGGTTTGTTAAAATCAATATATTTTCACATTGGAACCCAAGTATACTGTTTTCCTAGCAAACAGTAAAATGGCTGGACTTTTCCTCTTCAGAGACCATCAATGTTTGCCAATAAAGCATTCAAGACACCAAATGTCTATGCCTTTTGTCAGCAAACCTGAATGAGAGAATTACACAACATAGTCGAATAGGCTGATTGATATCAGATATCACAAGATCCTCCATTAGATTGAGAAGTAACTCAAGCACCATATAGTTAATCTTTAACTGTCCTCTTCCAATGTCAAATTTAGTCATAACCCAAAATTGTGCATACTATACCTTCCATTTAGACTTTCAGCCAATATTCAGAATTGTCAATTATATATGTAACAGGAAAAATAAAACCCCACATTTGCCAATCCTATAACATAAATGATACTCCTATGTGGAGAAGATGAAGATTGTTTCAGGAAATTCAGTTGATTCCTTATTAAACTGGATACCTTTGGAGACTCGTTACAATTTAGCACAGACATTTTTTGGTCAAACTTAAGCATCCAGCTTTACCTCTTGTACAATAGCAAGCATACATTTCAAACCTGATTCACCTGCCTCCCTTCCACGAAAAATGGTAACTCCCCAATGATATTCTCGGAAAATACTTCCAGAGCTGCAACTGAGGCTCCTTAAGGGCCTAAAATTTACCACAATACCCTTACCGATGCCTAGTGTGGTCTTCCTTCATCTCAACCATGTATTCAAATTTCAGGTCCTCTATTTTCCTCTGCTTGCTTTTGGGAGCCATGTGGAAATAGATTGATGCAAGCCCCTCCTGTTACCTGGCATCAGCTATTACATTTTCTCTCTAGTATTTTCAATTTATGTGGATTTTTTTTTTCTAAATGTGGTCATATTATGACAGTTGTATCAGGTATGCAGATTGGCTGTGGTGCACTTGCACTGAATTTTGTATACCATGCTACGTTCCCCATCTTGGTATACATTGTGCTGCACTTCAGATTAACTGGATAAATTGAAAGGATTTTGCATGCATCTCACCTTCCTTCCTTGGCAGACTAGTTAATGAAACTTTTCAGTAACTTTCCACTATGTTACACCCATGCAGCCTTGGAAAAAAACAAACACAAATGCAGAAAAAGAATACCTATTATTAGAGATAAAGGGCATAAGGATCAAACTGAACTGCACCAGCACTAACATCAACGATAATGCCACAGAAAGATCTGAAGAGAAGTTGCTCTTTTAGTATGTTGTGCCATATACTGCAAACTCAGGTTCTAATCCAGTCTTCAAATCCAGGAGAACTGAGCTTGAAAATCTGGAGGTTATTCTCATTCCTGGATGTGGCCCAGCCTCTTAGTTCACACAGAATTGGTTGTAGAGAGCAAGGCAGAAGAGAAAACACACACACACACACTTCTAAACAAAGTTTAGATGACTTAGGTGAAGAAAGCACAAGATTAATCGCATTGAGGGCTTAACTAATGAAACACTGTTGTTATCTGAATAAATATTTGAAAGCCTAGACTTTGCTTGAGTTCTACACTGCTGCCAAAAGTGACCGTTATTCAGAGTTCAACACATTCCTTACTCCCATAAAACTGTTAGAAGGCAGGAAAGTCAGATTTTAAAGTCAAATGGACCCTTAAAAGTGACAGCTACATAAGCTTTCAATTCTTGAAAAAGGTTTGCCACATCATACTGAAGTCCAAACTCAATTAAGGATGTTTTCATTTTAAGTTTTTATTATTTAAATACACCATACTAGAGCAAATGTCTCTGAAAGTATCACAAATAAAAGATTTTTCTTCTTCTTCTTCATTCAGCAAATTAGGAGTAGGTGAAAATTTCTACACAGTAGCTGCTATGAGCTTGATTTTTTTTTCCTTTTTCTTTTTTGTGTCATGGGAAGTAGCAACATTAGGACAAAACACACTTACATGCATACATACATTGTATTTTACAGAGATACAACAAAAGTGTTTGTGATAGAATATCACAAGAGCCCCATCCTTCCTTTAGCTCATTATCTGAGTTTTGAAACACATTTCCTTACAACACTTAAATATACAAAGAGCAAAGAGAATGTTGTTAAGGTAAAACACAGGGTACAAATCCTGGCCAGTGCCCTGCTAATTGTTAATGAGGGTAGAAAGCAGACTTGAAAGCTTATTTTAATTAGCTTCATTAGTCATTTTCCCCACCCCTCCCACCCAAAGTTGTTCTCCAGTGGATTTTTTTCTTTTCATTTTCTCTACAGTCTCCCATCAGCCCAGATTCATAGAGTCCTTAATGTTCATTTTCAGTCATTGTAATACACCAATAAATGTGGGAAGGGCAACCAAGAGTAAAGAAGGTGCAATGGCATGGAGCTGGCACTGATGCTAGCTACAAGGTGACTTGTCTACTGGAGACATGGGATCCATCTGTGATGAACAAAGTTTGAGATGAAGGCACGCATTCTGCAGTACTCTGACCTTTTAGCAGACCTGCAAGAAATAAAAATGGGCATCTTAGCTAAAAACGTTTGACTTGAGCCGAACGTGACTGCTTTCGTCTCCTCCTTATTCACTTATTTTATTAAATTAGTTTCCGACTGTGACTCGATTAAAGGTTTTTTCTGCAATACTCATCCAAGTCCCTAAAGAATTCAAATGGAAAAACAGACCACAAAAATATTTTCTCTAGTTTTGACAGCAAGATATACTTTGACAAATAATAATAAAAAAGAGCTTCTGGTGGGAAACTCTACAATCCCTTATTTCTTTTACAAAAGATGCATTTTCTTTGGAAAAGGATGAAATGACACGCCTTGCTTTTGAAGCACCAAGTAAAATGATCTTCTAAATTAGGAAAAATTTCTGTCTAAAGAAAGTAAGATACCCTCCCCTAGGCAACGCTGGTTAACATGCATAGCACAAAAGCTAAATATAGACATTTTGGAATATTTTCCTCCCATTTAAGATTCCTCGTCTGCTATGTTAGTTAATGTTACATAAACTCTGTAATATATGAAGTCAAACATGTGCCTCCACCGTGATGTGTTAATGAATTGTGATAATTAAAAATGCCTAGCTAGAGAGAAGCCTAACTTCCACGGATAAAGTCAAAACAATCCCGTTTTTAAATGCAATCTGTTTGCAATTACCAAAATGAAATAATATATTTGATTTTTATGGTTTTTAAATGACATTTTGAGCTTTTTAAGAAGTTTTTTTTACCCTTTCCCTAAGTTACTAAAAGCCTGAGGTCTATTAGTAACTGCAACCCCCCACTTTCAAGCTAATTAAAGTGGTGGAAGCTTGGAGGTTTAATTCCCCAGAGCTGATGCTCAGTGTGAGAAAGGTAATTTGTCTGTCCAGAACAAAGATTAGGGAGCAGCCAGCAAGCATATTTAATAAATGAGCATCAAGTGTCCTCTACTATGGACACAGACAATACCAATTATGTAAGTACAAGGGAATTGTTGAACGATATGTAAACTAGAAGATTCTGGGCAAGAGAGAGAATAGCAAAACGTAATCTAACTCATGCTTTATTTAAAAGTATAGGAGCTAGAGCCAAGTGAATGCTCTGATCACTACCAATGAAAGGAAAATGTATACCTTGTAAAATAGGGGCAGTGTGGAAAGAGAAAGATCGGATCAAGTATATCACCATGAGCTTTAGAGGAAGTTCCAAAGCTGCAAAGTGTCTCCCTACTCCATTTTTGCACAGGACGTGTGCTTTTCCATCAAGCCCACAGATATTTTGTTTATTTAATTATGATATGTACAAAGTCACTAGTGATTATTATTTCGCTTATATGAAAGACACTATTTAAGAAGCGGCTTCCTACTCAAAGTCTAACGGGCAGCAGTTCTGAACAGGAGCTTAGTGTTTTAATATGTAAAGCTCACCCATATCTGCAGGTCATGTGATGAACAAAATGCACATGTTGTTTATAATTACTTACCCTGGGCAAGTGGATAATTACAACACTGATAACTCCTGAATACTTATCCTAAGACATAATGTCCATTTCAAACAAAAGAAAAGGGAAAAAAAGGAGCATACTCTGCAAGAGATGTGCTACTTTGGTCCATAAAATTGTAGAGTTTCTATTTGACACACATTGTCTAACCAGTATTAGCTCCTGACCACCACTGAAGCTATACTAACTAAAAACAAAATAAACTGGTGAGACCCAACTCCATTAATCTCAGTCTAGAGATTGTTTGGCTAACTTCAGATTACTACTCTTCTATGAAAAATGGATAAAGGAGAATACGGTCTTTTACTTTTAAAATAAGATAAGGGAGATATCACTGGGCTTTCTTCTGTGTCTATTAAACCAAAAACATTTGTAATGATGCCTGTACCCAGCACAAGACAACAACAATCACTGTTTGAATGGCTTGCAAATCTAAACAACAGCAAGAGCTTTCCATAGCATGAGTGGAATGAGCCTACTGGACTCAGTCTGCATTTAACACTTCCCTCTGAGTAATGGGTGCATCAATAGCCACAAAATATGCTGTACCAAAAAGTGCACAAACCACTTTTTCTTAGGCAATATAACCCTACTGAACAACAGCCATGAAAAGTGGGCTTATCTCACAGCTCTTAACCTCAGCCAACCACATCCATGGGAATAATAAATCACCCATTACACTATACTAGAACCATGCACCGAGGATCACTGCTGCCTTCCATTTTTCACCCTCAACACCGCTTTGCCTGTTTTTTAAAATATCACAGCAATGCCCAGTTAACAGCCACAGAAGAAACAATGGGCCCCTACTGAACCCTTTCTGAACAATGATTTACATATGGGATGGATGAAAGTTTGTGGTCTAGCATATGTGTTTGTTTCATTTTTTTTTTCTCATCTCTATCCTAATTGGAAGTATGACTCTACTTTTGCTGAAGCACAAGACATGTATAGAAAAAAACCAACAAGCATATTAAACTTTAACACACACACAATAAATAGATAAAAATGAAATGCTAAACCATCAGGAGAAAATGCAAAAGATCTTGCTTATGTTTAAAATGGAGCAATTTACTAGCAAGGATTATCAACGAGCATGTAGGCTGCAAATGTCTTAGATTCCAAAAAGAGCATCCTAAACTTTCTGGTTTGGGTACAACCCCATTAAACTCAGCAGGATTTACTTTCTAAGAACATGTATTTGAGCCCTCAGCTATATCTGTATTGCCTAAAATACAACATGTTTATTACATAAGTGGCAATATTCAACAACATTATGAAGTATGTAGGAGAACTATTCAGTGACAAGTTCTTTTTCTTTTTTTCTTTGGCATATTTGCTCTCTAAGAACAGACATTTATATTCTCTTTGATGCTGCAGAATTCATGAGCTGCCCAAGGCTTGCCCTTTTTTTTTAGACTTTATCTTCAAAATTCCTACTAACAGATAAATGTTATTTTTTGCTATCCTTAGAACAGACATTAATGAAGTTCCTATTGTAAATCCATAAAGAATTACCAAGTGAAGTGTGCACTTTGTTTCAATGCAATAACTCAGTGCTGTGTGATTGCCTGGGTTAATGATGAAAAAGTCAAATATACTATCAGAGCTGATGGAAAAATCCATCACCAATTTGAAATTAAAATTCATCTGTGGTCAATAAGATTTAATATCCATGCAAGTGGTGCTGTAAAGAGTAAATGAATCAATGTCATCAATACATAATCAGTATGAAATATGATGCGAATAAAATTATGTGCAAGACTTGTGCATTCAGTGTTTTCTGGATCAGTGTGGAATGAACAGTCCCTTAACTGAAGGTTGACAGTAATTATTATAAATTAGGCATAGCAGTTATCAAAATCCACTCACTTCCATAGCAACTATGGGACTTATTAGGGGATTAAAACAGATCTAAGAACTGTCCAGTTCGAGCATCGCCATAAGACAACTGTTGATCAAAACTGTTTCCTACTCTGCTACTGCAAGTAAACCGTATTATACATTAACACCAAAAGCCAAGTGATAGGACACACAGATAATCGAATGGAGCCAATAGGAAGTGAAAGAATGTTTCTTCAAATCCAGCCAAATATAAAGCTATTGAGCAAAATAAACTTAACTACCTTTCTAATGCTGCCATGATGGTTCTAAAAACCACGACTATACAGTTAATTTATTTGAATCCAGAATGCTCCCCTTCTGTATACAGTATGTATTTATGAACAGACTAGTCTGCATCTATAATACCAAAAATTTGACACAACGTTTTACCAAACAAAATGCTACCTGCTCACTGCTACCCCTCAGTTCCTACAGGTGGGATCCAGATTAAACTGAAGCCACTTCTTAAACATGAAACACTTCTATGTTTAGCCCATCCTGTTAGCAACATTCAATTATGTGACACCATTTAAAAAGATAGCTAGTACCAGGCTTGACATAAGTTGTCCTTAGCTTAGCTCTAATAAAGGCTATAAGCAATTGTTCAGTATTCACCTTCTGGTCTGGCAGTAGTGGATTGCTCTGAAGTGAATTCAAATGGCCATTGATGAGAGCTGTAGGTCTATCATGTTCGCAGAATAAACTGCCATTGATATAGTGAAACCTGTCTCCGGGGACCAGGCGGTTCCGGCAGGTAGAGCACGTAAAACACTGAAATGGATGAACAAAAGGAAGGTTAAACTTTGGTGTTAAAGATGCCACAATATGCTAACATTTGGATTACAGCAAAAAGGATGCATGGATTTGTCCCAGTACAGAACATGGCACCTGCTGGGACTCAGTGAACCTTTCAGACATGGAGTGCCACTAATTATTGGGAGGACATATGGATCGTAGAAACCCATTTTCTTTATAACTAAGCCCATTTAAGAATTCTCAGCAAATGTAAATTATATTCTCATATATGCACTGAAGCAGCAACATGGAAAAGGAGATAGTGGGGATAAGTGTCAGAGAAGACAGGTTTCTACTTACCTTAAGATGATAGACATTCCCTTGTGCTCTCATAACCAGCTCACTAGCAGGAATTGACTGCCCACAAGCACTGCAAGCACCACTATTTCCAAATAACCTGAAAACAAGGAAGTCAGCACTTGTTACTTCCCCCCTACAAAATGCATCTGTGAATGAATAAGCCAGCATCAAAACATTTCAGCCTGTAAAATCCCCTTCTGAAACTTATTTACATACTGTGAATGTAGTAACTTTAAAAATGTAACACAAGCCACGGTCATAGTAGCATCCTATGCCTCTCAAGACTTGGGTGCACAGGATCTAATAAAATATTGACTTGCATCTAGCAACACAAACCAATTCTCTGCAACACTTTTATCAGATTACTGGGGTTTGTCATAAAAAAAGAGAGACAGAATTCATGACTAGAGTTTAAATGCATTGTGTCCTTGAAATTATATGAAGAACTTTTTTGTACTTTAATCATATCTTGGGAGATGAGTCATCAAAAGGGTTAAGAGGATTTGATTGTATATCTAAGACGACATCATGCTCAGTGTATTGAAACTCCAGTAAACCTCCATCAGGGCAGAGTTTCCATTAGAAACTCTCGGCTATCCAGGTTGATATATAATGTGTATGGGTTAACCTTTTCAATCATGGTGTCAACACTTTAGATTTGCCTCTGCTCATCTCTTTCATCCTAACCTTCTCTCTCTCTCTTGATAATGAAATGCTTGCTCCAACTTCCCTCTATCTGCTCCTGAGTCCACAATTTAGATTACTTCATCTCTGCTAGCAACAAACTGAATGAAATTTCGATTTGAGCAGAAAGTAATTTACCGGGATCTGGACCCATTTGTCATCATATCTCTCTGGGTGTTTGCTGTATCACTGCAGTTTTCCTATGCAATCAAATGAGACCACAACATCTGCCATGGGTGGGTGGGGGGAAGAGCAGAGGAAAAGCAGAGGGGGAAGGGGGGGGAGAGGACTGTAGAAAAATATATACAATTCTTTTAATGCATTTAAAGGCACATATACTATTGAGATAATAATTTAATGAATACTGAACTCCCACTTTTGCAGTGTGTTAGAATTTTTTAAAGCATTTTTGTTGTTTGCTTTTCTGCAGCTTCTCATTGCAACCACAGTATTTACGATGATGGATTCAGATACATCTGCCCTAGATCCACAAGACCTATCCAGGCAGGAGGATCCTGAACTAGCTGGCTCAAACCCCACACCCCTCAGTGTAAGAAAAAGGGCACCAGACATTAACACATTAACACAGTGGTGCTGTAATAAAGATTATTTGCATTGCCTTTTCTTTTGTCCAACAGTAAAGTCTTACCATTTTTATATGTGTTATCAGTCTGAAGGCTGATTTTATTTTTATTTTTTACAGAAATGCTATAATCGGAATGTTTGCTGCATGCTTCTGTATCAAGGAGAGACAGAAAGAGAGAGAGAGAAAAAATAATTGCTTTTGAGTTTTCCAGAATCAGTGCTTGCAGAGGGAGGCTTGTCATGTTCAAACTACTAATTTGCTGTCGCCACTTTATTGAAAATAGCCTGTAAGTTGTTATTAAATGTATCGACTGAACGACAGGGAGAGTAGTAAAACTGCCCCTTAAGATGGCTTTTAATAGGAAGCCTGAGAAACAAATTTTGCAGCAGCATCGATTTGAAGAGTTCAATCAAAACTCCATTTCAAAACTAATTAGTCTGAGATCCGCAACACACTGACACTTTCTTGCGAGTCAGAATGGGTACAAAGGGAAAGCTGAAGTGATACATTGCCAAGACCTCCAGCCTAAAAGGGACAGAACTGTCTAGAAAACTGGAGGGATGCTATTTTGGTATCTACTCGATCAGAAGTACCACTACAAAGTATTTACATGTGGTACTGTAATTCCATATTCAGTATTACTACGTGTATTATTCTTTCCTCTTCCACCTACCCAGTCGCCATAAGCACTAATGGCAATAGTCAATAAGAAAGTAATTTAAGGAGGCAGTAGGCAAGGTTTCTCGGCAGTCTATCTGTAAAACTGTGATCAAAGAGGCAACAAAATTTACAATGGATGGTCTTTCAGTGTGGCAAAGTGAAATCTCATCTCTCTATGACTGTTCTCTTCCTAGAAAAAAAAAAGAGCGAGAGAAGGCATGCACTCATACACATACACACAGAGAGACATAGACATATACACCTCCTTAGGAGGCAGAAAAGACAGGAAAACTCTATTTCACAGCTTGCTGATGAAGAGGAGAGAAATTCAAATGTAGCAAACTACTGACAAGTATTTTAACTACTCTGATTTCATCTTTTCAAAAGCCATTATGTCTATTCTGAAAACTTCTCCAAAACAGTTGCGCAACTGTGGTCAAAATTATGATCGATTTTAGTGACTAACAGTCATGATCCCAAAAAGCTACCTGGTAATCAGCACTCTACACTCAAACACACACATACAACATCTGGTTTTTCTTAAAAAGATGAAACTGTATGTAAAATATTCTTCAAATATTTGCTAATTTGCAGCATTAAGCCATTGCCACTAAAGGAATTTCCCAACTTCATCCATTATTTTTTTTAATTGTGTAATCTGACTTTATTGTTCTTCCCTGCTAATGGGGATAGCAGGGCTGTGTAGTTTGTTGCACTTTCAATGGACACTTTGGAGATTTTTTTTTTGTTTTCCTAAGCAGTAAGAACAATGACTGCTAACTATCCTCTTACTGAAAAGTTGTTTTTACACAGGTTCTGTGAGAGAGGAAAGTTAATTAGCTAATCAGGGAGACTGTCCAGGACAGTATTTAATTTAAAAGGCTGGAGGCTTTAGGTGCTCAATTAAGTAGCTATCGGTCTCAGACTGGACTTTAATGGGCTCTTTTCTCTTTAATTCCAGCAATGGGGGAGAGATACCCCAGGTCAGGCTAATTAAAGCCAGGGGACTCTTTAATTGCGATGACAGAAGTGGTTTCAGTTTCCTCTCTTTGGGTCTTGGAGTCCAAGGAGGTTGTTAATATTTCAACATTTGGGCAACATAATCAATCACCAGCACTGAGATGTTGCATACATGGATGAAAGAAAAGTTCTACATCTTGTAGAATAATGTAATGCCACCTTAAAATTAATCTACCTCTCTCCCCTTTCCAATCCACATTCAAAACTTTAAGAAAGGGACCAAGGACAGTAAGTTGGAACCAAGAGGACAATCAGGTTTCTTACGCCTTGCAGTTAAAAAAATTCAATTTACCCCAAAAATAACTTTTCAAATGGACTGCAGAAATATAATGCACAAAGAAAGATTGTGGGAATTGCTAGGATAGTGCAGAAACCACAAAGCTCTGGACTATCAGATCCTGACTTCCCTTTTCTATTTGTATGTGAAGAGTGGATGGCAGATCTGTACCTGAATACATCCCAATTCCCATCTGAAAGAAATGCATATTCAGATCTACTGATCCATAAGCAATTGGGTTTCCAGTAGAGTTGTTGCTCCGGATCCAAATTCTGCACCAGCTGTATCAAATTTAACAAAGACTATATAGAAAATTATGCCTGGAGCCAAGTCCATTAAAGGTACTTCAGCATAACTACAGCCTAAGCACCTTAAAAGCACCAGAAGCTATTGATACTTAAAGGGGGGAGAGGAAGGCGGCTGTGGAAGTGCTGCATTAAGGAAGGGGGAAGAGAAAAAAAAATATCAGCCAAATTACGCTTGGTTAATTCAGAGTAACAGATCTGCCCCCAAGTGAATTGGAGGCCTTGAATTAATTCTGTTATGACAAATCAAGATAAACGTTCCCCCTAAATTGCATGCGATTTAATTAATTTTTGAGATCCTGGATTTTTTTTCCAAGCTAATAGTTCACATGCTCCTGTGCTGTCATTGTGCTTGAGTGGGCAGACTTCAAAGTGATATTAAATAACCAACTATTAGATTTACCTAGCACGTCCTATTGGAAAAATGCCATTTAATTACCTAGCCTGTTCAATTAAAGGGACAGCATTCCCTGAATATAGCAGCTTGCTGTTGATTACCAGAAAAATGAACTCGCTGCCTGGCGGCTCCCTTGCTTTCTCCCCCCCCTCCTCAAATAGCTCATACTGCGGACACCCACGTGAATGGCAATGAGCAGCAAGGAGGAAGGAGAGCATCTTTGGCCTGTAGGAATGGGGATCAAGTGCCTGCCCTGGCATGTCAGATGTGGCAAATGCCCCCCCCCCATCCTGTGCACTAAGAAGCTTGGTTGGGGGGGGGGGTGGATGTTGAACTCCCTGCTCCACCCATTATCCAGATTATTTGATCAGGACATTAATAAACTGCAGTTCCCCCTTCTGTCTCCCCACCATCACCATCCCAAAACCATCTACTTCTTCCTCCAGACTGGGCATAAGGAGTCACAGAGTCATATTAAATGACACTTGTACAGAAAGAGTTCTCAGGCACTAGCCCTTTAAGAAATGCCTATTCTGCTTCTCCATTCCCCCCCCTTCCAATCCCACCCTCGCCAATTCTCTCTTGCTCTCTCCAAGGCCAATTTTGTTAATTAAATGTTTTGTTTGCGACACAGCTCTCATTCATTTCGGACACGTCATTCCAGGCAGATCTAAGCCAGGGACGAGATCTCATTAGATAAAACCTATCAGAACTAAGAGAAAATGGAGGAGACACTAATTAAAGCTCTTAATTGTGCAGATTCACTGCCACACTGCTGCTTTATCTAGAATCTCATGGCTGGGAGGGCTGCCCATACCCTTCTCCCTTCCCCCCCAAAAATGATTCCAGTTTCCTTAGGGTACTGTCCTTATAAGTTAAGGGGCCAAAGAAGAGTTAGTGGACTTCCATTTCCCTACATACACACACAAATCTGCTGCAGTTCTTAGACAGAATAGGTAATAGTGACTCTATAAAGCGCCAAATCAGAACCAGTTTTAATGTTCCTTGCTTCAAAAGGGGGTGAGGGAGTCCCTAAAGTCCTATTGTAAGCTAGCGGCCCATCCTTTCATTTCAAAGTCATGGAAATAAATTCTTCTTCCTGCTTAATAAAAACATCCCACTGTAACTACAATTAAGGCTATTTTTGGAATTTTTGCAAGTAGCCTAAAAGAATAATCCAGAATTTCTCTCTCCCTTTTCTCAATTAAAATGACACACACACACACACACTGCATAATGCTGATGAAATGGTAGTATCTTTTTTGTCAGTAGATTAGGACATTCAGTTACATATGTCAGAAAGTCATCAGGGTCACAGATGGACCTCATGGAAGTTTATGTACTTGCTACGGCAGGCTTTTATGCTATGGAATGGATAGCCTTTCAAATGTGTATACCTGATAAAACTGAACTGTATTGGATCTTCAATTAGTTCTACTGAAAAGTCAGGCGGATAGAACAAAATCAGTTCAAATTTGCCATCTGATAAAGCACCCTATTTATAACTGCCTATAGTAGGACTGTAATAAGTTTTGGCCACACAAAAACCTGAGGCAGAGATTCCAATAAGCTGTTCTGAACTTGCCTTAGGGATACAGTAGGCAAGTTCTCTTTTTAATTAGTAGTGATCAGAAGAGGTTTGTTTGATGGTTTTAACAGAGAGGGACGAAATCTGTACCGTTCATTGAATCTGAACAGTAGTGTCAATTTTTCCACTTCAAACAAACCTCTTTTTCTAACCGTTCTGCTCTATTTAATTAGAATTCTGTCTCGCTTATGCAGTTACTTCGGACAGGGATCAAGAATGCATCACTGCAAGCCTGCACATACTGATTTTCGAGCATTTACTTTAAAAATCCAGACATTTAGCAAAATTAATGTCACAATCCCTTAAAAACCTCTCTATAGCTATTTTGTTTCCTGTTTTATGTTTAGTTGATTAAAGGGGACAGTGTTACAATGAGGAGAAGATATAAGCAAACATTCATTTTGGTGCCATCCAAAATTCAACACAGCACTATATACAGCTATTTCACACAGTCGTGTTAATGTTCTAAGCAAAAAATGCTTCAAAAATGTCTATGACCAAGTATTTGATGTGAAGACACAAGACTTCAGCCACTAAACAGCTTCCTTTCTCTCTTCCAAGAACTGAGATACTTTCTCAAATATATTCTGAAGTGTGAAGATCCAGACTATACTGCCAACACCCAACATTGCCTTTGCCTCACATTCTTTCTATGCCAAAAAATGGTAGAAGGGGGCTGTTTAATTACTGATTGCTGAACTAGAACACCTCCTTAAAGCATTCATGTGCATCAGTCTATCAAGTCATTTACTCAAATTAGATGTGTAATCCTTCAAAATGCCTCCTTTCAAAATGAGTTTAAAGGAGCTCGAGTTCACCTGAAAAGATCCAATGGGCACCTGGCCCCTTAAATCCTTTTCATTAATTGCTCCAAAACTAGTTGGGGGAGGGGAGGAAATAACACATTTTTCTAATGTAAAATGCAAGAGATGAAGAATGCCTTGCTATAATTACAAAAGTTTAAGCATTTATCCATCCATACATGAGATTTTTTTTCTACACTAAAGGATACATCCCATAACAATACAAAAGCTATTGGGCTGTGTGTAGGCACTTTTTGTGTGTAAGATGCATCCAACCCACAGCCTTTCCAACAGTGAACCAACTCTTTCACAATGAATGCAGACCATGAGTCACCCTCCTTTCCAGCTGAAGGTGTTTAATGCAAATAATAATAAAACAGTTAATGAATAGATAGTTAATTCATTGTTTTTGCCTGTCCACCAGAGCCCTAGCTAACTCTGCACTTGCTCTCCAAACACAATCCTCACCCCAACATCAGCCTTTGGCAGCTGTTTAACGCTGGGACTCCCCTTAAAGGTTCACAGACACTTTAGAAATTTCATCCACTCACCGCTCCCACTGGACCACTCACCTGTCCAATAAGCCCACCATAACCCATGAATCGCTTCAATAAATTAGGCTTCTAGTTTTGAACTACCACCTGCAGGGCAAAGTTGTTTCTGCCCCTGACTTTTCCCTACTTCACAGGGAGGGATGAAGTTGTTACCCAGATTTACACACACAGGCACACAGTCCCAGGAACTAGCGAACCAGCCTACCTTCCCTCTCTGCCTCTCTCACCTGATGTAATCGTTTCTGCACAGGATCATGCCGCTCTTTGTGTAGCAGGACGTGCCAATTTCTCCCAGTTGGGCTTGGCAGCAGGAACACTTCAGGCACCGACTGTGCCAATAGCTATCCATGGCATAGAGCAAGAAGCGATCAGCAATCTTTCCCCCGCAGCCTGCGCATCTTTTCCATGAGAGGGAGCCACTGGTGACCGGGGGAGGCTGCGAGCTGCTGCCCGGGTTCACCATGGTCTGGAGAGGAAAGAAAGACAAACGAGAAGAGAAGGTTATAACTTGTCAGACCAGGAGTCCTTGCAGCTTGCCTGTCTAATGCAGCACTATGAGAAGAGGAGGAGTGGAGGGGGGGAAAGGATGGGGAACAGCCGCTTGTTTACTTTCCAGAGTCTTTGTTCTGGGTTAATTAGCCGCCTCCCTTTCCAAGTTGGCCAGCAAAGCCCAGTGACAGTTTTCGCCTAGCAATGCTTCTGTCAAACTTCAAGAGTGACCCCCCTGCTTTGTTTGCTGCTAGGAAAGTACACACACCTGGAGTCACACAGTCTACAGTTATAAATTGTCGGGGGCTGAAAACTGAACACTGAAAACAAGAAGGGCTCAAAGGGAGGCGGGACAGCCACGGCCACACAATGGCTAAGAGGAAGGACAACTCTGGGGAGAGGCACAGCTGCACTTCCCAACTTGGAAAACACTTTTCTGGGGCTGGTTGAGCTCCATTTTACAAGAGCACAAGCCCTGGAGAAAAAGCTGTGAAGCTGTGGAACTGGTTTGTCAAGGTCTCTCCTTATTCCCTGCCATTGTTGTCTACAGGGGCCCAGATTGTCCCAGTTTACTGTTCTGGGGGGTAAAAAAGAGATCAAATGAAGTGGAGGTCTTCCACCCGCCCCCCAACCTTCCCCCTGCAAGAATAATAATAGATCACTAGACTTTAAGAAGCCTGTTAACTTCCTATACAAACACAATCTACTTTTGTCTCACTAATCTGCCCTTGATCAGCAATTTAAATGCTAAACGCTTTGTTGCCCTAAAAAAAAAAAAAGTTAGGAGGGAATACTGTAAATAGCAAAGAGGCACAGAACAAGCAAGTATGCCCCACTCAGGAAAGAGTCAGCATGGCTGCCTCTGAAGGTGCTGTGTTTTTTGGGGGGGAAAAAGACACACAAATTGCGAAGTGTGTTTTTCACTTGCAACTCAATTCTCGATCAAAGAAGGCCGCTGGGGGGAATGAAATAAAACCATTCCTAAAGCTTACTCCCAACCGCTTAATGTGTCCAGAGTCCAACAGTTCCTACGGTACATTCCTTTATACGATTTAAAAAAAATATTCAGTTATTTAAGTGTCACTGTGTTTTTTACCTTTGTCCTTTTGTAACACACTGTACTTATACACTGTATATAATGTAAGACACTGTCATTCACTTTAAGGCTATTTTGCACATCCCAGGAGATCACAGAAAGCAGGCAAACTTTTTTTTTCTTTCCCTGCCACTGGCCCAACTTGGTGACTTACAACAGGACCTTAGACTTCCTTAAAAGAGGCTTCAGGGGAAGGGGAAAAAAAGAGGGCACAAAAGAAAAGAGGATTTCCTTCAAAATCATATGGGTGCAGTTGACCACACCATACAAACCAGGCTGTGAACTGCTGCAGCACCAATTAAGCCTGTAACTAAAAACCCAGAGACTTGGGGGGAAAGGAGAGAGAGAGAGAGAAAGAAAGAGCACCACTCTAAAAGCCATTAGCATTGCATTTCTCTGAATGCATCATATACCTTTATGTAAATTGATTTTCTTTTTCTGAGGCCTTTAACTCAAAAGGGGCCTTTTTTGTGACCATTTCCAGCAACAGGGACCTGCATTTCTGATTTAAAAACAACAACAAGAGACAAACCCATTTCAAAGGCTGCAAACTAGTCCTTTTTCAAGGCCCCACTCTTCAAAGTGTTTTGGGGGGGGGGGGAGTAATTGTTACCCATGAAGGAAACGTTACCCTGCCCAGTGAGTAACCCCATTAAGCCAAAGCTCTTAAGGACAAGCAATACCTTAATGCTGATTAAAATCTCTCCAAGAGATGAATCAAGAAGAGAAGGGCTCTGCTGCTGCTGCTGCTCCTGCTACTGACCAAAAAGTGACTCCCTTTTTCTTGATCACTAAAAGGAAGGAAGGAAGGGGGGCCAAAGGGACTAGAGAGAGAGAAAACCTCCTCAAGTTTCCTTTGGAGTTAGTAGTGGCAGAAAGAGAGAGAGAAAAAGAGAGAGAAAGAAGAGAAGAAGGGAAAAGGCTTGCTAATGCTTTCACTTCTTCCAATAGGTTTCTTGCAAGGACAACAACAAGGCCAGCCATTTGGTGGGAGAGGCAAGGAAACCTAACAAAAAAGGAAGGCTGAGGCTGCAAACAACACACACACAGAGAGACACACAAATCTCTCTCTCTCTCTCTTTTCTCTCTCTTTTTTAACAAGATCTCTGGTGGTGGTGCTTTTTAATGGAGGCCAAAGGAGGGAGGGGCGAGCCAGAGAGTTGCCAATTTGTGGTGCCTTAAAAACACACACACACACACACACACACAACAACAAGCAACACACTCACACCTAAAATGGAGGCTTGGTTTTAATTAGCTGCTGGAGGCCTCAGAACAGAAACAAAACCAGAAAGAGGAGGAGGAGGGGGAGAAGGCGGTTTCATCGCGCTTTAACTCTTTGTCTGATCAGTCGCTATGGAATTCTGGGAGTTGGAGTTTGTTGTGGGGCCCAGAGCGGAGCTTCGCTCCGCTCTGGGCCCCACAACAAACTCCAGCTCCCAGAATTCCATAGCAGTGAGTCAAACAAAGAGTTAAAGCGCGATGAAACCGCCTTCTCCCTCCAGTCTGGACGCAAAGAGAAAGCGCTTTGGAACCCCAAGCCTTACCTGTTTGCCCTCTATGGTGCAAGAGGCCGAGGATAACGTGGCGGAGGCGTTTGGGGGCTCCTTCCTTGGAGAGAAAGGAGGCTCAGAAAGAAAGAAAAGCGGGAAGAAGGCTCTCTCTCTCTCTTTCTTGAATTGTAGAGAAGAAGAGGAAGAAGATGCGTCTCTGGCTGTCTTGCTGGAAGGCTGAGAGTAGGGAAGGAAATGTCCGGGTGAGTCCTTTTTTCCTTTCCTTCTCTTCCTTCCTAAATATGTCCAGGAATTAGCGGCCGCTTTGAGTCCTTCCTTCCCTAAAGTCCGGGATGCGGCCGCTTTGAGTCTTTCTCTCTTTTCCTTCCCAATCTCAGCTGCTTCTTAGTCCTTCCTTTCCTCCTTTCTTAAAAAATGTCCGGCCGCTTTGAGTCTTTTCCCTTCCTTTTCCTTTCCTTCTCTCTTAAAATGTCCGCTTTGAGTCTTTCTCTTCCTTCTCTTCCCCTTAATGTCCAAGGAGAGTCGGCTCTGGGTCCTTCCTCCCTTCCTTCTTTCTTTCCTTCCTTGGATGATCCTCCTCCTCCTCCTCCGAAACTCCTGGTCTCGAAGTTGGGACACTTGGGTGCCTACACTCCTAGGAGTACCAGCACCACGCCAAAGCCAACAAGTCCTGGGATGGAGGAGAAAGAGGAGGATGGAGACTAGCAAGGATGGCTCTGGGGCTGGCTCTCTCTCTCTCAGTCTCAAGGCGTCCTCCTCTGATGCTGCTGCTGCTGCTGCGAGGACTCACATTAGTTCTTCAGACTGACACAGCAGCAGCACTGAAAGGCATGAAGCATCCTCCCAAAGTCCAACCCCGAGAGCTGCTGCTCCTCCAGTCCTTGCACGATTGCAGTCATCGTCACGCCGCCCCGGCCAATCTCCCCGGCCCTTGTTCAGGCGGAGGAAGGAAAGTGGCCAATCCCCAGGAAGAGAAGACCAAAGGGAGGAGGAGGAGGAGGAGGAGGAGGGAGCCAATAAAGGACTAGCCTCTCTGCCTCCCAGCACAGGAGGGAAACAATTGGCTGCGACCGCACTGGAGCTCAGACCCGGTTTCACACCGGCTTTCCCTCTTTTGAGGTTATCACACGATTGTCATTCATCTCCTTGTTTGGCGATCCAGATCCCAGTGTTGGCGACGGGGGAATTGGGGTGGAAGGGGAGGGAATGGTTCTGGAATCGACCCCCCCCCCACACACACACACAGTGTGAGCATCTCTCGTCTTGTTGTTTTCTGGCTCAAGGGCTATGGAATTCTGGGAGCTGGAGTTTGGGGTGCGGCCCAGAGCGGAAATTATATATGTGTGTGTGTGTTATATATTTTATATATCATATATAAATATATATAAATATATATATTAGAGAGAGAGAGAGCAGAAATTATATATGTGTGTGTTATATATTTTATATATCATATATAAATATGTATATTAGAGAGAGCAGAAATTATATGTGTGTGTTATATATTTTATATATCATATATAAATATATATATTAGAGAGAGAGAGAGCAGAAATTATATGTGTGTGTGTGTTATATACACACACATATAATTTCTGCTCTCTCTCCCTATAATATATATATTATATATAATATATATATATGTTATACATATAAAATACACACACACACACACATATAATTTTCGCTCTCTCTCTAAATATATACATATATAATATGTATAAAATATATATTTATATATATATAAAATATATATATATAATATATATATTTTATACATATTATATATGTATATATATTAGAGAGAGAGCGAAAATTATATGTGTGTGTGTGTATTTTATATATATAACATATATATATATATATTATATAATATATATATTATAGGGAGAGAGAGCAGAAATTATATGTGTGTGTATTATATTATATATATGTAATATATATATATATATTATATAATATATATATATTATAGAGAGCGAAAATTATGTGTGTGTGTGTATTATATATATAATATATATATATATATATAAAATAGAGAGAGAGAGAGCAGAAATTATATGTGTGTGTGTATATATATATATATATATAAATATATTTTATATTATATTATATAAAATATATTATAATATAATTATAATAATACTGTATATATAATACACACACACACACACACATATATATATATACAGATAGATATAGATATGTAGATGTAGTTTTTTCTTGGGTCAAACCCCTCCCTCTCGCTGTAGAGAGGGGGGAGACCTGACCCAAGAAATATATATTCAGTATAACTATATCTACCTATCTATATGTATATGTGGACAGAGGGGGACCTGACTACATCTATCTATCTAGAGAGAGAGGGGGAGACCTGGCCCAAGGAAATATATATATATATATATATATATATCTCCACTCTGGGCCCCACAACAAACTCCAACTCTTAGCCTTGAGTTAAAGCAGAACTAAACCGGGTTATTTCTCCAGTATGGATGCAGCCTAAAAGTCCCCTTGAGTTCAGGGAGGTTTACTTTGACTGTGTTCACACTGGAGAAATAAACCGGTTTAAGTGCCATGGCTCAATGCTGTGAAATTCTGGGAATTGTAGTTTGTTGTGGGGCCCAGAGCGGAGCTCCGCTCCGCTCTGGGCCCCACAACAAACTACAATTCCCAGAATTTCACAGCATTGAGCCATGGCACTTAAACCGGTTTATTTCTCCAGTGTGAACGCAGCCAAAGTCTTACTTGGTCACAGAATGGCAGCTTCTGTGGGTTTCCTCAGGGAATAAAACTCTCATGAGGCTTGTTTTCAGTTTCCACAAAAACAAAACAAAACAGAAAGAGGCTCCTTTTTGTTGTTGTTGAGTTGTGGGCCCTTCCAGTCATTTCCCACTGATGGCCACCCCCCCTAAGGCAACACTATCACCAGGTTTTCGTGGCAAGTTTCTCCATTGCCAAGGATGCCCAGGGGGTTTACTCACAGGGTCCTCCTTTTCTAGGACCTGGCCTACATTTCAGCCTGCTGTCCAGGAGAAATGCCAAAAGATCCTCCATTTGGAGCCTAAGAAAGGTGAATTTCTCTTTCTGTGGGCGTTTTTTAGCTTTTCATTGGTATAATGCCCTACATTCATCTTGAATACCCTACATTTTACAGCTCCTTGTCCTCCTCTGTGGTTATGACACCTTGCTTGTGGTCACCCTGTTTAAATGGCCGTAGTAGAATTCGAACCCTGGTCCCCAGAGTCATAGTCCACACTCAAACCACTGCACCAGGTGGCTCCTTTCACCTGACCCAAATAGCTATGAATTGAACACAAGCTCTTCTGCACTTCTTTTCTTGTCAAAGAGGAGAACCCTTGTTGTTTAAATCATGCACTTTTCATGGTGTCCGCACTTTGCAGTTCTGCTCTGATCTGTCTGAGAGAGTCTCCCATGAATGGACTGGGATAAAAGATTCTGACTGAGCCAGAGCCACCCAGTGGGCTTTACAACAGACAACAGGCAGCTGAGCTCTTCTTACCTGAGTCGCCTGGGCAGGAGTTCAGTGCCCTGTGCCACCCTAGCTCCTACTTTGGCTAGCTGCCCTTCTTTTTATTTAGTTGGGCCTTCTTGTGGAGATGAGTTGCTAGAAGCTGCTGGGCTGCCTCTGGTTGGGGATGCAAATATAGAATCATAGAGTTGGAAGAGACCACAAGGGCCATCCAGTCCAACCCCATTCTGCCATGCAGTGACTCTCCATCAAAGCATCCCTGACAAGTGGCCATCCAGCCTCTGCTTAAAGACCTCCAAGGAAGGAGACTCCACTACACTCCGAGGGAGTGTGTTCCACCGTGGAACAGCCCTTACTGTCAGGAAGTTCCTCCTAATGTTGAGGTGGAATCTCTTTTCCTGCAATTTGTATCCATTGTTCCAGGTCCTGTTCTCTGGAGCAGCAGAAAACAAGCCTGCTCCCTCCTTAATATGACATCCCTTCAAATATTTAAACAGGGCTATATTGTATCACCTCTTAGCCTTCTCTTTTCCAGACTAAACATACCCAACTCCATTCCTTATAAATATCACATTTGACGTAGCCAGGGCCAGCCTTTTACAGTTAGCCCTCTATAACCACAGATCCAACCATCCACGGCTTGAAAATTTTCAAACAATACATCAATTCCAAAAGGCAAGCCTTAATATTACCATTTTGTTATGGCATTGTATGTAATAGGACTTGAGCGTCCATGGATTTTGGTATCCACCGGAACCAAACCACAGCGGATACCAGGAGCCCACTGTGTGTGTGTGTGTGTGTGTTCCAAAAAGCAAACCTTGATTTTGCCATTTGATATGAGGGACATCGTTTTACTATGACATTGTATGCAATAGGACTTGAGCATCCATGAATTTTGGTATCCACAGGTGGCTCTGGAACCAAACCACAGCCGATACCAAGGGCCCACTGTTTGTGTGTGTTCCAAAAAGCCTTGATTTTGCCATTAGATGTAAGGGACATCATTTTACTACACCATTGCAGTTAATGGGACTGGACATCCACTGATTTGGGTATCCATGGGGGAGAGGGTCCTGGAACCAAAACCCAATAGGTACCAAGGGCTGCTGCAGGGAGCAGACTTTCATTGTCATTAAAGAGCAGGGAACTGTTGAGTTAGTGTTACTGCCTTGTTTTCTTACTGCTAGGTTTGAGAACGGGTACCTGTGAGGTTTTCTGCCTCAAGATGCGTGTCACTGAACAGTCCTTGAATTTGCAATAGGCCAAGAGGTCCTCCTTGTACTTCACATCACAAAGGGTGATTTCAAGACAGAATCAGCCCTTCCCAGTCCAGATTTCTAATATAGATCCACAGAAAATCAGTGTTGGATTCACTGTCAAAAGAAGCACTGCTGTTTTGTTCTTCCAGCATCTAGCTAAAGCTTGGAAGGTGCCATTTTGGATAGTTAATGTATATTCTGCAATGAGTAGTTTGTAGGTTGGCTGGTCATATGGAGTTTTGGAAAAATGAACTTCACTTCACTTTTGTTTACAAACCTGTGTGTATTCATGGGGTCACCATAAGTTGCAAGGCAGCTTGAAGGCACATACTGTACATATGTTTACTTGGAAGAACCACTGATTTGAACAGAACCAGATTTTCACTATCTCTCTACCTGCATTTAATCTTGAAGTGAGTCCTTCAGCCCTTTGTGAAATTTTTCTTCACATTTGATCTATGGATGTAAACAAGACCACAAGAATTCTGGGATAAAAATGGTACCACTTATTTCACTTGATATTCAGCTTATACAAAAATGTTAATGATGTATTTCTCTGGGTCACCCAGTATATTTCATGGGGCAGTGGAACTAGAAATCCCCAAATTTCAACTTCAGCATTCTGCACCATTTTGTGGATATTTTATGTTGTGCTTTACACACACAATTCCAGTTCTTAAAATCAAAGGCTGACCCAAAGCAACTTAAGTAAGGTTATCTTCTTTTCTGTGATTTTTCCTGTACTTTTTAAAACATGCATCTTTTCCAAGCATGAAGATGTAGTACTGTAGTAAGAAAACACTGCATTTGTGCCATAAGAGCTGGAGAAGTAATTTTAATTCTTACACAGAGATCTCAATGGAGTTTATCACAAGGGAGGAATTTCTCTCAATTTCGAAAGAAATTAAAATGGGGCTAGTTCGGAAATGAGTGAATTCACTAGTTCAGCAAATTTATGTGATTGCATATTGTTGCTGCATTGCATTTGGAATGACTTCCCATTGCCCAAAATCGCCCAAAACTGTGGGTGATAGTTTCTCATACAATAACATGAAACCCTGTTATTGCGTTCGGGAGGACTTTCCATTGCCTGAAACCCCATGATTGCATTTGGACTGCCATTGGATTATACTTCCAATTTCTGTCGTCTGATAAACTCCCATGTCACACCATCCCTGAATAAATAAGAAGCAACTCACCTCTGCCAAAGAAACAAGAAAACCAATGGAATTATGGGGGAAATATCTAAAACACATTTTTGTTTATTTTATTTATATCCCACCTTTCTCCCAATATGGAAATCAAGGTGGCTTACAGTATAGGTTATAGCAAAATACAGATAACAAGTGTAAACAATATGTTTTAAAGACCACTAATTTCAAACATTTAACACATAAGTCATGAATATAGAAGCACAGCACACATCTCATTAAAAGATCTTTCTGCAACAGCAAGTTAACAGCCAGAGGTGTGTCTAAACAAAGAGGTCTTTGTTTGCTGGTGGAATAAGAGCAAAGAAAGGGCCAAACTAAGATAAAATTCCATAGCCTGGGAACTGCCCTGATTCAATGCTAGGGAATTTTGGGAGATTTTAGGAGACATTTAGCCTTCTCTGTTACAGAGCTCTGGTGCCAAAATAAACTACACTTCCCAAGATTCCCTGGCACTGAGCCAAGGCAGTTAAAGCGTTCTCAAACTGGATTATTTCTGCAATGTGCCTTGGACCTATCATAGGAAGATAATGTCTTCCAGATAGTTTAGATCCAAGCCAGACTTTAATGTAAACACTTGAATATATAATATAAATACTAGGTTCTAGATGACAAAAATATTCATGTTAATAACATGATAATAATATATTAATAATATATAATAATATATTAATTGATTAAGTACAATGCACATACATTCAGAACTTCAGTAGTCTGCATACCCTGAGGCCCTAAAGTCATCTGTACCAAGAAAATTACTAATATCCTTAACTGCTTTATCACACTAGGAGGCAAACAGGATTTAAACAAGAGTTAAACGAGAGTTAAACAGGAAATGCCCTATGTTTATCACAAGACATTTCCTGTTTAAATCTCGTTTAAATCCTATTTGCCCCCTAGTGTGAAAAAGCAGTAAGTTAATAATGAGGATTTTAAAAAAATCATTCAAATAAACTGAGAAAAATCACCAAACCACACATTCATAGGACTCTTTCAGATGTGGGAAATTGGAAGTATAATCCAAGGGCAATCCAAATGCAATCCAGGGGTTTCATGTTATTGCGAATTAATTCTTCTCACGCAAATTCGGGCAAAAGGGAAGTCACTCCGAATGCAATCATGGGTTTAACATTATTGCGAATTTAAGCTTCTCACGCGATTTCGGGCAAGGGGGGTTATTTTCGGGTAATGGGAAGTAATTCCTAATGCCTTCCGAACGGAGCAGGGGTTCAGGTAAATTTGCTAAACAAGCGAATTTACATGAATCAGCATTGGCTCCATTCGGAATTGGGAGAAATTCCTCCCGTTTGAAAGAGTCCATAGACACTTCTCACAGCCTGTGGCCCAAAGGAAACAGCTTTCCTGTTTGGTTGCCCAGAAAGCTCACTTACCTGTTATAGAGAAGCAGGGAAGTGGGTATTTGCAAGCCTTCTTCGATCATGGCTTTTGAATCCGGGGGCTCATGTATGCAAAAATTTTGTTCAATTTTTGAACAAAACTTCCATGCTCCAGAAGTCCCTCTCCCACCCGTAAGCCATGAGAGTGCCATTAATTGGGATTTAGGGCTGCTGCTTTATTGATAATGAATAAGTATAACTCTTTCCATTGAGCAAGCGAGTGAAGAGGGTACAGATCATCAGGGGAGCACTCCTCAAGCCACTTACTCCAGGGCAAGCAGGCTGGGGTCAATGGAATGGGACTACTCCAGAGTGCAGCCAGAGGTATTAGTGCTGATTATGTTGATATTAAAGTAATACAGGGTCAGGCCTACTTGGATGCTTTTCCCCTCAGAAATTGCAGAGAACAATTTGGATTCAGTCAGATGCACACACACTTAACACTTCACCAGCTCCTCATGTGGCGTACTTCTCAGGACAAAATTTGATCCTCTGATTGGAAAAGTTTTTTAAAAAAACTCACCCGTGTGAGCAGCGTCCCTCTCATCAAAGCGGTGGCCATTGATTTTTAAGTACCCCTTGTTGAAATCAATGGGGAGTTCAGCTTAAAAATTAATGCTACTGTAACTCGCTGTTATTAATACCCCATAAAATTTTAAAAGAGGAATATGTTTTACGTTCAGCTGGCAGTTAGCAGCGCATTGTGCCATTTAAAAAGGCAATACGGCCGTTCTTTAAAACAAACAGCGGAGCACACTTGAACAGAGTCAGGACCAGTTAAAGGAATTAAATACCCAGTAGCATGAAATTGTAATGGAAATATGAAATATTAATTCCAGGCATAGGACAGTTGTCAGGTCCCATACATAACAAAAGTTATAAGCAAACATCCTCGAAAAAAGGAATATTCACAAAGGCAGTGGCAAGGGAGAGCTTTAGGTATGTACAATGTTCTCTGCATGTAACATGTAACAGGTAATGTGACTCTAATGGCCTGTCTGCATTGTTAGGTCTATGTGCTAGATGTACATATAGGTGTCTATATGTTAGATGTGTACACACAACTCTCTGCCCTTTATTAGTTTAAAACTGGAAAAGATGACTTGCTTTGTTTGACATACATGGACAGAACTGAAATATAGAAAATTAGCACAACTAAAGCTTTCCTTGCCTATCCTAGCTGAACATGCTTACATGGAATGAGTTTTTGTGTGTATGGCAGAATAGAGTGGGAGCTCCATGGAAAATTTGCTTGAAAGTCTATTATTACTATTACTACTACTACTACTACTACTACTACGACTACTATTTCTTACGCACCCCTCTGAGCAAGCAATCGGGGCAGGGTACAACATGTTAAAAACATATACATTTAAAATCCTCCAAACATACCCACCTCCTTCCCCTTAAAACAGTATTAAACTAATCATAATTAAAAAATCAAGATTGGAAATATATTCATTCAAAGTCCCCTGTAGGCGGCCAGATGGGGCGGGGGGGGGGGTCATCAGGCAATGGGAAATTAGTTACTATCTGGGAAGGCCTGCCAGAAGAGATGCGTCTTGGTCGCTTTTTTAAAGCTTTCCAAAGTTGTAATAAGACTCATCTCATCCGGTAGGTCGTTCCACAGCCTGGGAACAACAGCAGAAAAGGCCCTTTGGAAGGTCTGGGACAACTTAGTTTTTATAGGTTGAAGCTCATTCCTCCCAGAGGACCGAAGTGTACACAGAAGCTCATATGGGAGGAGGTGGTCTCCAAGATAAGTTGGACCCAAGCCATGTAGGGCTTTAAAAGTCAAAGTCTTTTACCCTTTACTCTTTGCACCCTTGTATATTTAAATACTAGTGCAGCCAAAAAACTTGTTGGATGGTGGTGAGTCTCTGCCCAGCCTACCTCAAAGAGTTGTTGTGAGAATAAAGGGAACGGGTAAAGGAACTATCATAGGAAACCTGCTCTAAACTGATTGCAAGAAAGAGTGAAATCAGCAAATAGTTCTTATATTGCTAGGGTGAGTATGAGCAGCCCTTCAGTGGTGCTTTTTAAATGTAAGTGGTTATAGTTACAGTTGGGGAGAAAGTAGTTACTGCTATGATTACATTTCAAAAAGGAGTGTATTCCCTGTTTGTCCTGTAATTTATATCCTTTTTCTGGCTATAAACCACTTATCTGTAGTACAAAACACATTCCTCTCTCATTCACTTCATTGTCATCTTAATATCTGCAGCAGAGTATGATGCAGCCACATAAGCCACGTATTCTTCCTCTATTTAATGAGGCCACATACCCATAACTATAAAAGTAACTTAACGTTACAGTTATACCAAAAAGGAATGAGAACCACTGCTGTACAGTGTAAATAAAAATGCAATACAGTACTCAGCCAGAAATACACAGTTGAGGGTGGATAGTACACGGATGATCTGTTTATATAATCATTCTTGGGTGTCAGCTTTGATGGGCTTTACTGTCTCTTCTTCAGATTTTTGCCCCTGAAGCTGGGCACTGGCCGGTGGTGGCTCTGGTGTCAGCAGGGTGCTGAATTCACTCTGGGATTTATTCTGAACTCAAAGGAGTTCTTCAAGATCCTAAACCTCTTTGGGGGTTAGAATTCAAGTTCCTTTAAAATCTGGATTAAAACATGGAATGGATATATTACCCTGCTGACATGGTAGCCATCAGCTGCCAGCTGTTCAGATGAAGAAAGGCACTGTCAAAAAGAGGACTGTTCCATCAGCCCTTCAAACAGACAAGTATTGTATGTACAGTAAGGCACATGACTTTCTTAATTTAAAGGCCCATGCTTGCCAACAGCACATATCTCCTGGCTTTAAAAAGGACGCTGTTGTTGTTGTTTTCTTTCCCTACCTGGCTTCATTTGATTCAGGCAGATGTTATTCGAAAAGCCATTCTAGAAGGCAGGTGCCACACCAGAAGAGGCTATGACCTGAACATCCTAAATGTTGGATGGGAAACATGAATGATGGGCCACCTTTTCTGTTCTAGCTCAGGCAAAAGCAAAGGCCTCTTTTAATTCCTCTCATCCCAGCATGAAGAGAAATGAAAAGCATCCACCCTACTCTTTCGGTGCACAACTTTTCGTGATTTCCATGGGGACACTTTTGTATCTGAGGGCTATTGGCAAATCTCTTAAAGGAAGAAAGAAGTTTAAAGTAAAGCAGGTGAATAGAGATCTATTCTAAAGTAGACTTTCCCAACATTGGTACCTTAGATGTTGCTAAACTAAATATCCCATGATCCCTACCTGCTGGTCATGTTGGCTGGGGGTGCTAGGTATTGTAGTTAACAAACATCTGGGGATCCAAGATTTGAAAGGGCTAAGGGATAAACCCTTGCCTATAGCTATTTTTTTTTTTTTGGGGGGGGGGGGAAAATGCACTCCAGAACTTTAATTATCTTTCCCAAAGAGGCTACTGACTTTGCTTCATTTTCATTTTCCCAAACCTTTTAGATACAGTTTAGGTCTTGCTGATCGTTTTTAATCTGGTTTTTTTAAAAAAATCTCTCCCTTTTAGTTCCTGCACTTTGGGATTGTCTGGGCCTGTTTTTAATTGTTTTTATATATTGCTTTGTAAGTCTCTGGAAGGCTTACATCTTTATGTTGTTATTGTTGTTGTTATTTCTAGTTACAAGGAAAATAAACAACTTTGAAAAGTACTGGCACAATAGTCTCTAATACTGGTATTCCTCCCCCCCCCCCATCAGATTAATGAAGAACTTTTGGTGCATTCTTATGTTTCAAAAATGTATTGAAGAGAATTCTCTCTGGTGCCAAACAAACTGCCATTCCCAGAATTCTATAGCAATGAGCCATGGCAGATAAAGTGGTGTCAATCCAGATTATTTCTGCAGTGCGGAAGAGTTAAACAGGAAATGCCCTATGTTTATCACAGGCCATTTCCTCCTGTTTAACTCTTGTTCAACTCTATTTTAAATCCTGTTTGCCCCCTAATGTGATAAAAAGTTAGAGAAGTTACGTATAATATTCCCTTGTGCTTGCTGTGTTTCCTTCGGGGCAAAAATACTTTATTAAAACAGGATTTAGAGAACCAACTGTTTCTTTTGGGGTAGGGGAATAGGCTTTTCAATAGGCTGCTGTATTACGTTTAGTTCTACTGTATTTGAAATGATTCTTTTAAATTGTTTTTACTGGCATCAGGGGTTTAATTATATCTTAAAGTTAACCTTTTGAACATTTTAGTTGTATTTGTTTTAATTTCTATGCTACCTTAAGTCCCATCATTTTTGTAGGGGAGCACAGGATAGAGATACAGTTAACAACAAGAAAAACAAGATAAATAGTACAACAACAACAACAACAACAACAACATTGATTTCCTATCTCCCTCTCCCCATGGATTGAGGCGGGGAACAACAATTAATAAATGAACTACATTAGATAAAAAGACATCAGTTAAAACATGCATCAATCTAAAAGGACAAATAACACATATCAAAACAATCCACATTTAAAATTTATCATTTTAAATTCTCAATTTAAGACTGCACATGTAGCTCTGTTCCCTTACCATACTAGTACCATTTACACATATACCTCTGCCTTATCCAGAAGTGGGCAAATTTTAGTTCTCCTGACTTTGTAACTAATGCAACACCCATTAGCCCTAGTTAGCATAACAGATTGTGAGGAAAGATCAGACTTGGAGTCCGACAACATCCAAAAGGCTGCCTATTGCTCAGCCCTGGTCTAATAGTAGGACCAATGGCAAATGGTGACTTCCATGTCATTGGGGGTAGTGAATCTACTCCGGATTTTAGTTTGAACTCTAAAGGATCTAGCCAAGGACTCAGTCCCACTACTTAATAAACTGGTTTTCAAACCAATTGGAACTGGTTTAAATGCCCCTTGTTCGCACTTGTGCCAAATTTCTGGCATGGTTTGCCAAGAGGGGCACAGCATTAAACCCATTTAAACTAGTTCTTCCAGATCCACCGCATTCCACGCTTCTTTTGAAATGAAGCGATTCAGTGCACGTGTGAATGCACTGTGATTCTGTTCCTGTGACACACTCACCTTTATGAGGCGACTCCATGTTGAAACAATCCATTGTTGAATGTAAACGTGGAGTGGATTAAATTGAAACGGGTAGGTTCAATCATAGCTCGAATAGTGTGAATTTGACGCTAAATTGCTTCATCAATTTGACTCAAAAAACAATTTCTTTTGTTGTGGGAATGAGGTCCAAGATGCTGAATAAAAAAGTAGGCTGAGGGGCTGTACATACCTAGCTGGATGGGGGCCGTGGCAACCTCACGCTGCAGCCCTGATCTGGCCTTTCAAGGGCACTAAAAGGAACCACCAAAAGCTGTTCCTTTTTGTGCCCTGAAAAGGGTGCCATAGCTGCGTTGCTGTGGCTATACGGCGCTCCTTCGGTGCTGCATTATATGGACGCAGCACTGGAGGAACACCATGATGCTGTGCACCATGTGGAGCGGCACATGGCATCAGGGCACTGTGGGGGGCAGACTCGAGCGTGAGTCGTGAGGACGCTATGCCCCGACTGCCCCCTTGCCAGCCTTAATGGCCAGTGTGTGCAGGGCCTATATGTCTCAACTGGTATAGAAGCAACTAACCATAACTGTGGTTGGGTCAGCCCTGCTTTGGTAGGTGAGTTTGGAAGGCCCCATATTGCTTTGTCTGGCTCGGAGTATTTCCACAAGTTAATAAATCAAAGGAACATAAGCATTTCTCTGAGCCAGTTTTGTAACAATCAAAAAGAGTTGCCCTTTACCGTAAACCTTGGAAATTGCATTATCAGTGGGCAAGTATTTAATGCAGTCAGGTATGGCTTTGGTCTGGTGATGTTTATGTGGGACAGAGATGGAGACAGCTACATGTGCAAGCCCATAATTGCCGCAGCATTGTAAAAACACAAGCGTTTTCATATGTCTTGATATTGACCAAAACAGCCCCAGTGGCAGAGTAAAGTGACATGTGAAAGTAATATGTTCACAATGTTGGACTTAGCAATAAGGTCACATTGCTACTTCAAGCACCCAAGTTTCTAAAATTGGCAAAGTAATACGTTAACATTTGTTAGCAGGAAGATTTTAGCAAGTGATATTGCTTTATGGATAGTGATGCAAAGACTAGCAGTATCCCTTTTGAGAATGTGAGGAAAATAAATGATTACTGTATAATTCACTGTCTAGTAAAGAAATAAATAATAAACCAAGGTGTACTTGATCCACAGTGCCACCTATGGGTGTTCTCTATTTCTGCAAGATTGGCCTTAGCCGGACCAAAAGAATATATCAAAATATGTGGTATCATATTTTGAAGGAGGAAACATGTAATATAATTCATGTGACTGGAAAACATAATGGGATAACAAATTACTTTTCTCATGTTTTCAACAAAGCCAATAAAGTGTGCATTTTGGCTGCTAGAAAAGCAGCTGATACTTTTCATATTTCTGCATAGCTGTTTCATTTTTAGGGATGTAAATTTTCACTTGTTTCATTCTTGCATGAAAGAATGAATACTTTCAAGAGTCCTTTCTTCACTGGCCGAGATTATAAGAAGGTTTGAACATTTTTTCCCAGTGATTTTTTTCACACTTTTTGCTAAAAAATCATATTGTGGAACTTGCTTTTGTGGGGAAAGTCTCCCTTAAAAAAAAAACATTTTGCACAGAAAACTATTTTTTGCACTATATACACACAATTAAATACAGGTTTAAAAAATCACCAGGCAGTAGAACTAAAAGGGAGACAATTTTGTAAAAGTCCCATTTTTAGAGTTGCATCGTATCTCATGGTCACAACTACACATTACATCTCTAGATTTGATTTTAAATGTAGGTCTAGTCAAATTGTGTATGGGTTGGGTGCAGGTGCTTGAATCACATAAGGTCATGGGGGTGAGCGATGCTTAGCCATTGCACCTATTGTGGTTTTCTACTCCCAAGTTGCACTTATGGTCCAGATAGGGTATGAATTAAACTCAAAGAAAAGTGATGAGTGATCGAAAGTTTCTCACTTCATTCTATCACATGCCCCTTCTGCACTTTAAATTACAATTCAAATCCTAGGTTCCCCCAGAAGTGGAAGGATTCATGTTTAACCTGCCAGTTTTTGCAAGTCCCTTGACCCTCAGGAAGGAAGAAGGTAGACCTGTTCCTATTTTTAAATTTTAATGCTGTTTACAATCTACAACATTTATCCATTTGTTGTTGTGTGCTTTTAAGTCTACTCTAATTTATGGTAACTCAACTGTATGGTTTTCATGGCAAGAGGGAGTCTGACTCACATAAGGTCACCTAGTGGATTTGCAGGGCTGAGCAGGTATTCGAATCCTGGTTTCTCAAAGTTCTAGTCCCAACACTCAAACCATTATATCAGACCAGTTTTCACAACAGTGAGTAGAAAGGCCTCCAAGGTGAGTATAGGTAAATTACTATTGGGTTTACACATTATTTTGCTCAGGGGCAGGCAATGTATAGGCCATGACCTGCATGCAACCCTTGGGACCCCCCCCCCACCCAAAGTTTCCCAAAGCCATCAGCCACACCAAACATATTTTAACAAAATTTTCATGCATTTTTGGGGCCCTAAACCAGCTCAAACCACCTAAAAATGCAGCAGTTTCCTTCCCCTTCCCCTGCAAAGGCCTTCAAACCTTCCCCCTCCAAAAATAAAGAGAAAAATGGCCCAGATGACAGCTGGGAGTGGTGAGGTATCACTTTGGACACATTGAAGGCCCACCTGGTGGGTGCAGGGAGGGAAAATGGCCCCTGCACAGTTGCCTGCCTCTGATTTTGATGATTAAACATATGTACCCGCTTATCTATGCTAGGATATTCTGTGAAGATAATGATTGTGAGTCGGAATCCTATATAACCTGTTATGTTATGTAACTTTATGTATACATAACTATGTGGTAGAGATGCTTAAAACCCTGTTACTGAATTGTGAAGGTGTGTAATGGGACACCAGCAAGAGTGTCCACTGCACATTGGTGTACAGTACATATTAGTGTGTCATGTGCATCATTTCCCACATTGTACACTGATGTGTGCATCAGACACTTAGCTGGCTCTTCTACATACTAATGTAATAGCAGCCCTCTACTGGATATGAACCTTATGCAACTGTACAATTTTTATTCTTACAAACATACATCTGCTTACAAAGACAAGGCCCCAACATGATTCGAGCCAATGTTTATAACTTTTGCACTTTTAATTCCCCCAACCGCTACAAAAATATGTGTATGGCTTTCTGTCACCTGAGGCAACATCTGAGAAAGGGGACTGTGGTCCATTAATCTTATGCCAAATAAAACTCCTTAATCTTTAAGGTGTGTCACAAGATTCTTTGGTGTTTATTCAAAAATTTATATTCTCAAGTATAAATGTAACTCTAGGACATACTTGCATTTCAGAAGCCATCATCATCATCTGAAATAATTTGAGATCTGTTCAATTTCTCCATGTCAAGAGAGGCACTCTGATTTATGTTGCTTTTCTCCTGGGTCTGAAAAATGTAGAAGAAGGATGTTATCTTGTCAGAGATGGGAATTTTAAGTTCTTAATAGTAGAGATTTAAGAATATGGTCAATTCTCTCATGGCCATCAATGGCACCTTTAAAAAATTGCACCATCTTGCTCTAACTGCTGATTTGTAATGGGCAGTACAATCCTGTGCATATTTACTTACAAATAAATGCAATAAGCAATGAAAAAAGCTAATAGGAATAAAATCAACTCAGTTGAAATGTGCAGTTGGAGAAGAGTACTGAGGATACCATAGACCACCAGAAAGAAAATAAATAGGTCCAAGAGCAAATGACGACTGAACTCTCCCTAGAAGCCAAGGTGACTAAATGAGGCCTGTCATACTTTGGTCATATCATTATTCACCAGAAAAGACAGTAGTGCTTGGCAAGGCAGAAGGCAACAGGGAAAGAGGGACAACATATTCCATATAGATAGACTCGATCAAGGAAGTCACAGATTTGAATCTGCAAGATCTGGGCAGGGAAGGCGATGACCAGGAATCTTGGAGTTCAATCATTCATATGGTTGCAGTAAGTTGATATTGACTTGAAGGCAGTTAACAACAACAAGTGCATTAAGGATGCATCCAGACTGATTAAAAAGACCAGAAAGTCCCAGATTTTGTTCCCGTTCTTTCCAATTTTATTTTGGAGATCAGTACATGTTCTGTTTGTCCCAGAACAGTTTCTGTCAGTTCTCAGTACAATCAGATACTTTTTAATATCAACTCCCCAGGTCAGTTTATTTTACCCTAGTATAAAATTGGAAACAACAGGAACAAAATCTGGGACTTTTCAGTCTGGATGTGTCCTAAGTTAAATGGGGTTCAACCCCAGACCTGTGTGTACAGTATGCAACCTTGGATACTCTGGTTTAGTACAACTTTATTCTTTCAGGAGTATTTAAATCACAGCTCTATGCACAGATCATCCAAAGCAGGGGCCAATGAAACTCGGCAGGACTTACTAAATATGCATTGGCTCGGGCTGCACAAGAACATTCAATAGTTTGAGTCAGGCCTGTCCAAACCGGGAAAGTCATTTAGTGTGGGAAATGAAAAATGGTGCCATTCCCGGGTCCAGCAAACCACAACTTGGAAAGTTACTTTTAAGGCTATATCTCTCAGAATTTCCTAACCACTGGCCATGCAGACTAGAGATTCTGTGAATTGTCATTCAAAGGAGTAACTGTCCCATGCTTTGATTCCAACCATATCAGAAACACCTATCTTTTTGGTCATTACCATATATATCTGCCTTGAGACCTAGCTTCGGGGAAAATTCAAATAAAAGATATAATATGATAATAACCAAAAAGATTGGCTAGGGAATTGTTTTATATAATACAAGGTTAGTCGAGAGATCTTGTAGCACCTTTGAGACTAACTGAAAGAAATAAATTGGCAGCATGAGCTTTCGTAGACTTCAGTCTACTTCCTCAGATGATGTCTTCAAAAGCTCATGCTGTCAATTTCTTTCAGTTAGTTTCAAAGGTGCTACAAGATCTCTCTATGTACTGATTCTACCAAGTAGCATGGCTATATTTTTGAATAACACAAGGCTGTTCATGAGGGATTTTAAAAAGTCACAACAATGGACCTTATCAGACGGGAGGAATTTCTCTTTATTGCGAATGGAGCCAATTCGAATTCACATGAATTCACTAGTTTAGTGAATTCACGTGAATTCCTATTGCGTTCAGAATGCATTCAGAATGACTTCCCATTACCCGAAAATGACCCCCCCCCATTGCCCGAAATTGTGTGAGATACTTTAATTCCCAATAAGGTAAAACCCATGATTGCATTTGGAATGACTTCCCTTTTGCCCGAAATTGCATGAGATACTTTAATTCGCAATAACGTGAAACCCTATGATTGCGTTTGGATTGCCATTGGATTATACTTCCAATTTCCTATGTCTGATAAGGTCCAATGTATCTTAACTTATGTATTAGTGCTCATGAAAGTGCCACATCATACTTTTGCACAGGCCGCAAAAGCAGGGGACAGCCAGTTGAATTTGATGCAGCTGAAATCACTAGGTTAGGTACATAATTCACCACATCAGCCTGGAACAATTCAGTGGCCATTTTTTTTAACCTCTCCTCACCCCACACCCAACCCTGGCAAAAGGCTACACAGAGATGTATCAGTGCTTTTACAGGGGACAGAAGACAGTCTGTGCAATCATAAACCTCTCCCTATCTTCACTTCCAACCTCTCCACCATCACCCCTTAACCAGACTTCAGTCCCAATTTTCCTTTGTGCAACTTCCAAATTAAAACCAGACATTCTCTGTGAGAGGGTTTGGCCCACCACTAAACAATATCCCTTTTTTACCATTTAATTTAAGAGCTGCATTTGGATTTCAATGTGAGACATGGATCACACCCATTTTGTAATTCCTTTACTCATCTCTCTTGTTTTTGAACCTTGATACATTGCCCAATGTCCCCATATGAAATAATATCTTAAATGAGCAGCACAAGGGAATAAATAGATACGGATTTTAAAATGAATAAATCTAGTTAATTCAGTCAGTTCAAGGGGTTTTGGTAAACTCAAAGTTTATTGTGTGCCTTCAAATCATTTCCTACTTATGGTGATCCTAAGGCAAACTTATCATGGGGTTTTCTTAGTAAATTTCTTCAGAGGGGGTTTGCTATTGCCGTCCTCTGAGGCAGAGAGAATGTGACTTGCCCAAGGTCACCCAGTGGGTTACTATAGCTAAACAGAGATTCGAAGCCTGGTCATAGTCCAGTGTTCAAATTACCATATCACACAGGGACTTAAGATAAAGTACACATTATAATAACATAATTACTACTTTATGACACAAAGCAATTCATAACAAAACAGTTTTTTGAGAAATCATTGCTCTTTCTTCAAGTCTGACCTTACTTCAGAATGTTCAAGAAATAAAATCTAATACAACAGATGTTTCAACACTGACAGCAAAATAATGAATATGTTTTGAAGATATTCAAATTGCAGACTGAGCATACATTTTTGTAGTTAATTTTAAGACAGTGTTATACAGGAGAAAAATTCTTCTCCATTAGAGTTGCATATCTCCTCTCTTTCTTTCAGTGTGCAGTCTGTTGTGAGCTTAGAAAATATGCCCAGAGAGTAGCTAATAAAGAACAATATCCAGGAATAATTTGTTCCACAGGAAGAATAAAAACTTAAACAGCGTTAGCTTTCTAAATGTTTCTGCCAAGCAAGTTAAAAATTCAAAGAGGACATTAGCATTGTACCCAAATGAATACATACCCATCTTCTGGTTCATTTTGACTGTTTCTCTTTCTCTCTGCCCAGATAAATATTTAGGGCAGCATTAAAATTCTTTCTTACTACTTGTGTCCCATAGTAAATTCTGGAGCATCATTAGAATATCTGCCAGTTATCAGCCCAGAAATGGAATGAATTATTTACTATAACATTGCCAGAAAGAGTATATGACACCCTTGTGAAGTTTTGCTAATTTGAAAACACTCTCATGCACAGACAGATCTAGGATTGATACCTCATTTCACCTGCTTTGCACCTATTAGTAAGCAAGATAGAAACAGGTGGCCTCTCTGGACTGCATTAAAACATATGCATGGTATACACCTTCAACACTATTTCAAGGTGAATCATACTGAAAAGCTCTTAAAGAATTTTACTATTTGTGCATTATGCTCTTCTGTCTTAATACAGCAGCAGTATCTAATTGGAGTCTGCAAAATCCATCAAGGCCTGTATAGCCCTCCTCAAATCATGAATGGTACAGCTGTTTGATAGGTTAGGATATGCTGATCTTTTACTTAATGATCATCTCTTCAACCTGCAGAACTTTAAAAAGCTACAGAACCTTTAAAAAAATAATTCTGAGTATTAGTTGATTCCATATGATCCTTTTTAGAAGCTATGGTGCATTAGACTAAAATCATCTTACCAAAAGGTTTACAGGAGAGTTCTGAGGATCTTATCATCCATTTCTAAATGTACCCTATTTTGTGGTTTGAGAGCCACACAGCCAACAATGCAAATCTTCTAGGAAAACTCAGAAAGAAAGAAAAAAAAACCAAGATCAATTATCCCAGGTCAAGTTGGGGGGGGGTGAGTTGACAGCCACCCACCCCAAAAATATTAATTGGATGCATTTTAAATGCATCTGAACAACAAAGATTCAATGCAGATTCTACCAGGATTATTTTCACAGTCTGAATAACCCCTTGGTCTCTTGAGTCATTCGCGTCCAGTTTGGTCAGTTAATGGTTGCTAATGGTTCCCCTGCCCCAGCGATTCAATAGTTTCAAGGTTGCTGCTTAAATGGGACTCCACCATAGGCCTCATTCCCACTACATAATAAATCGGTTTTCAAACCAATCTAAACTGGTTTAAATGCCCTTGTTCACACTTGCACTGAAATTCTGGTATGGTTTGGCAAGGAGGGTACAGGGCTAAACCCATTTAAATCAGTTCATCCTGATCAGCAGAATTCGCCACTTCTTTTGAAATGAATCAATTCAGCGCAAGTGTGAACATGCTGTCTATTTGATTTGGTTCCTGTGGCACAGTCACCCCTGTGAGGCGATTCCATGTTGAATTGACCCATTGCTGAATGTGAAAACGAAGTGGATTAAATTGAAACGGGTAGGTTTGATCATGGCTCGAATAGTGTGAATGTCTACTTGGTGCTAAATTGCCTCATTGATTCGACTGAAAAAATGATTTATTTGTAGTTGGAATGGGGACATAGTGTCAAGTGCCTGGCAGGCTAGTGTGCTTTGTTTGGTTTGGTTCCAAGGAAGGGTAGCATTAAATTGTGCAAATTCATTCTAAAAGCATTATTGACAACCACAGCTTTTTGTGGTGCAATCCATGGAAATCAGGGTCCAATGACATGAATAGTACTTCAACAGGAGCAAAGTGTAGTAGGTTGCTCCCCTGTACCTTTTTTTTCTTTTTTGACAGGCTGGAGGACCTTCAGACATTATTGGAGTGCAGTTTCCATCAGCCCCAGCCAGTCTGGGCACTGGTGAGGGATGCTGGTATATCATACTCCTAGTAGTATATCATGCTCCTAGCTCTGCTTTATCTGAAAGTCTTGCTGACAATCCAGCAATTAAGGCAATATTCATGGGAAAGAATGCATTCATAGAATAATGGTTTCCCGTTATTAAAAAGATACTGTGGCAAAGTTGTGGGATTTATGGAAAGTCAACTTGAAGACAGAGACAAAGGATTTATTTTCAGAGTGAGTGCGTGGATCCTGTGATTCTCTTGCAATTGCTTTGCATATTTCTATTTTACTACATGACTGATGAAAATGGAATTATTTTGTCTTGATGTATGCAGCTGCAGCAAAGTGACAGTTGCTCATCTTACCGTTACTGAGTAGCTGCATTCTCCTTGGCTTAAGAAAGAGATTTATGTTGTGGTTCATCCAATCAGAAAGCAGCTAATCCATTTAAGTACAGTCTGTATTTTCTTTTTGTTAGGAAAGGGAGGCCTGTTGTTTCTGGTAGCCTCAGTTTATAAGTTTATAAGCCTATAAGTCAAAGAGAAGAAACTCTATATCCACTATTCTTCACTTATTTCAGTTGACATCTCCAAGAAACAAGTTAATGTTCTGGTTTTGGCTTATAAAATTCTAGGGTCTAAGTCCTATGTTCACTTACTTCAGTAGGGATCTTGGCAAGATTTGTTCAGAGGGGGTTCCATGACCCTACTCTGAAATATACCCCCCTCCCTAGTTGAGGACATCTCAAGAAAAGCCTTGGGGCAGCCATGATGGCTTGAGCTTCTCAAAGTCCAAAACATTGGGAGGGCCCAACTTAGGCTCCATCTGCACTTTAGAATTAATGCAGTCCGACACCACTTCAATGGCCATGGCTCAATGTTATGGCATTCTGGAGTTTGTAATTTTGGAAGATATTTAACCTTCGCTGTCAAAAAGCTCTGGTGTGACAACAAATGACAAATCCCAGAATTGCATTTCATTGAACCCTGGCAGTTAAAGCAGTGTTTAACTGTATTAATTCTGAAGTGCAGATGCAGCCTTAAAAGCACAAAAGCAAGACAAGCTAGATAAGGGCACCCAGGATTAGGCTTTAAAAGGTTCAAGCCTGACCTTCATGCAACATTTTGTACAGTGGGACCTTGTTATCTGCTGGGATTTGGTTCCAGAATCCCCTGTGGATAATAAAATCTGTGGATGATCAAGTCCCATTAAATATAATGGAAGAGCAAAATGGTATCCCTTATATAAAACAGAAAATCAATGTTTGCTATTTGGAATTTATGCTTCTTTTGAATAAGTATTTTCAAGTTATGGATGCTTTAATCTGTGGATAAAAAAATCAGTTAATAAAGAGGGCCAACTGTATATGTTTTCCCATGGCCATTTGTTTATTTATTTATTTTACACCAAATCTTTCTCCCAGAATTGGGACTTAAGGGGGCTCACAAGGAGGATTGTCATATTCCTCTTCATCAAATCCAGGCATTATGAATTGTGAAAATTATTCTAATTTACATTCTAATTATGTAAACCCAGCACATTAATTTTTGCATTTTTTTCCCTTCCAGAACCTCCATACCACTTTTTTAACAGTTATAACAGATTTGAGCAAACCAGTTCAGAATATGGCACCCAGGCTGGTCACTAGAAAATCCAGAAGTGACCATATTACACCTATTCTAAAATCACTTCACTAGCTACCTATTGGTTTCTGGGCGCAGTACAAGATGTTGGTTATGACTTTTAAAGCCCTACATGGCTTGGGTTATGACCTTTAAAGCCCTACAGGACTGCCTCCTTCCATACAATCCACCCTGTGCACTTGGGTCCTCTGGGAGGAACTTGTTGCAGCTTCTAAAGACCAGATTGACTGCAACCACCTAGAGGATCTTTTCCTCCACCATTCCCAGATTATGGAATGGCCTGCCGGAGGAGATCCGTCATATTACTAGCTTAGACAGAATCAAAAAGGCTGTCAAGATGGATTTCTTCTGGCAGGCCTTTCCTGAATAATAAACCGAGCCACACACCGAATACAACTAGCTGTTCAAATACTCCATACCCAATCGCACACTGCCTATTTTAATTGTATTATTTTAATTGTATTATTTTAATGTGTAATTGTTTAATTGTTGTTTTAAGGGAGGAAGGGGAATGGGATATTAGGATTATGTATGAAGTTTTAATCTGTAAACCACCACAATTGTCTTTGACAGAGGGGCGGGATATAAATTATTTATTTTTTTATTTGGCACATGGAGACCCAGATCTGAATCTCTGCTTGGACATGGAATTTACTCTGTGATCTTGAGCCATCATTATCTATCAGCAAACCTGCCTAAATCCCTTTGATTCTTACACTGCACAACTTGCATGGCTCATTTTCCATTCCCTCCTACCCCCCACCTCATGTGGTATCCACCCAATGCTTCTTTCCTTTGTTTCTTACATGCCAACCCTTGCGCCATTCACTCCTCTTCCCTTTTTCTCCTTTACTTGCCCCACCTCACACCTTTGTAAAGTCCCTCTTCCTTTTTACATATTACTGTTCACACTGTTCATTCCCCTCCCCTCCTACTCCATCCCTCAACTCATCACACATCCTTTCAATGCGCCCTTTCCTTGCCATTGTCTGCACTGGCCAGGATACTCCTGGTCCCACAGCTGCCCTGACTTGCCCCCGTTACCTTGGTCTCCATTGCCACACTGCCATGGCTGTTTGCACGGGTGTCCCATTGAGCAGCATGTCCACCACTGCTATGCATCACTTGTTTCTGAGGTCAGAACGAGGTACCCCTCAGGACGAGGGACTTGCCGCAGTGCAAATGCACCAGGCAGCCCAGCAGACAGCCACTGCGGCATGGGAATGGAGGGCTCCCAATCTTCTTGGAAGATCTGGAGGAACAGTTAGATTGTTTTAATCTGTTTTAAGGCTGATATAGCCCTGTTCTGGTGTTGAAGTGTTGGACGTTGTGTGGACTGCTTGCACCTGAACCAGGGTATAGGACATATGTCATCTGAACAGGACAATACCTGAAATGGGGGGAGGGGGAATGGGCCTTTTGGCCCATGCAAACTAAGTCCTTCTTTCTTGCACTTCTCCTTTACTCTCCCTTCCCTCATGCCTAAAAGGCAGGGGCAGACATCTTTCTCACAGAACAATTTTACATCTTTCTCATAGGTCATCATAAAGACATAATACAACATAATACTGAAACATAATTAAATGAATAATCATATTAAAGCACAACTACTTGCAAATTTAAAAGCACATCAGGGAGGGGGGGGGATTACAGTGATATCTCCCTTCTCCCACCCGCAATCTACCCCACTGAAAGCCTTCGTCAGAGTTAGTTGTAAAAAATTCTGTCTGAGGACTGTTTCGCATTAAACAGTTACAGTGCTATGATTTCACTTTAACTCCCATGAAAACATATTATGGAATCCTGTGATGGTAGTTTGGATTGACCTAGTCTGTAGTAGAGGCACTACAGCCTCTGGCTGCTAATTCTAAATATCCTTCCTTAAACTGTAAATCCCAGATTCCACAGGATAGAACCATGACAGGTAAGGTAAAATCATAGTTATATATGACAAAATATGAAAGATCTTTGCCTGCTGGTTTAAGGAAAGCCTTGATGGGGGACAGTTGGGATGGGAGCTATGGCACTTCCTTTCCCTTTGAGATGCATGCAGCCAAATCCACAGTCAGCATATATATTACTTACATCCAGTGTGAAAGATTGCTCAACATTCAGGTCTTCTTATGAATGCCACCAATGCAACATGTAGCATCAGTGACCAAATAATCTACAGGCTGGAATAGAAAGGTTCCATAACAGCCCATCTGTTACTAGGAACATCTTTATCTCTTTTAGTAGTGTGTGAATATACATTAATGACTCCATTTAGGTATCAGAACAGAAGCAGGTTGCAATGCTGAGCCTTGGCTCGCATTAAGCCCTGGCTCAGGGCCAAAGAGCCTAGAAATTAGGGAAACATTACATGAAAAATGCCTACTGGATCTGCTGTAAGACTAGTCAAGCCACCACTGAAGGAGTGATGTTGAGAGATCCTGTGCTGCCTTGTATGAGACCACTTCCAGCTGTGAGTGCTGTTGTGACTGTGATAACGGTGGAATAGAGTATCCTGAAGGATATCATAGGTTGTTGGTTGGCCCCCACATGACCAAATTTTGTTGCAATTTTGAAATATAAAGACAAATTCCAAGTGGATATGCATGTTCACATAATAAGCCGAGCTCCATGTTATGGCAGCAACATGTGAAGGCTGTTTTAAGAAAAATAATAGAAACCACATGTAGGCTGGCCTTGAGTATTTATTGGAAGTATTTTCCAATTGGGAGTTGGCCTAGCATGTGATTTCGGCAGCTATCCTGTATTTTCATTTGATCAGTAGCACTGTATACCAAAGGTTGTCAAACTGCAACCCTTAGACCTTTGGTATCCATGAGTTTCATTCAGTTGGTCTATGGAAAAGTTGCAAAATGGTGAAGAAGATCAACTCTGACCCTGCATTTGTTTTATTTATTTTTTTCCAACAACAGATCTCAAAGCCATTTTGATTGGAGCCAGCTTCTTGAACAAATTAACAAAGTCCCAGTCTAGGCCTATAATTTTCATAGTACAGTACAGTCTCTATTGACTATTTCCTAAAAAAGTACCAGGCAACTTCATAGAATTTTGCCCACCAAATCAGGCAAATCCACCAGATTAGATGGGCAAGTTATGAAAATATAGCCTGTCTATGCTAGTTGCTTGTAGCAAAAACAACAAATCCTGACTGAAGAGTCATTTGGTCTAAGCATGAAAGCATAAGCAAGAAAGCTTTTGCTTAATAAAATTTGATAGTCTTAAAGGTGCCACAGGGAGCCAGTGTGGTGTAGTAGTTTCAGCATTGGACTATGACTCTGGAGACCAGGTCTTGAATTCCCACTCATCCTTAGAAATTCACTGGTTGATCTTGGAAAATCCACACTTTCTCAGCCTTGGGGGGGGGGGGGAGGCAAAGGCGCTTCTGGACAAATTTTGCCAAGAAAACCCCATGATAGGTTTGCTTTAGGATCACCGTAAGTGGGAAATGACTTGAAGGCACACAACTAGGTGACACAGGACTTTTGTAGCTATTAAATTTTCATTTCACTTTTTGTTTTGCAGAAGTTGTTCAAACAATGTGCCTACAGCAGTTTTCAAGAGATCCACAAAACAATCAGAACAATTTGAGGACTGCTGTTCTGTATAATACCATTACAATCTATTTTAATGTAATACCTTGTGTTGATTTTTACACCTGTTATTGTGAACCTTTCGGATGGCATGTGTTACATAGATAAATAATAGATACATTGTGGGACTGTCCCCCCCCCCCCCCCCCAGCATTTGTCAAATGGACATTAATTCACAAAAGTAGCTTGCTGTACTGTTGTTAAGAAGCTGCATGTGATTGCTTTTTGTTTAAAGGCTTGTGTCATGTGCTTCAGCTAATCATAAAGCAGCTTACTTAGAAATGTATTTTTTAAAGAAAAAAACACAAAGTTCTGTGCTTTTGAAAGCAAACTGGTTTCTGATTGGCTCAGGTCCTGCTTTAACTTTAATCAGTAATTAAGGGTCAGCCATCCAGTAAACTCATTAGTTTACACCAATTACATCGGGTATAGTAACTAATGATTCCTAGGATCATGCCATTTATTTCCAAGCTTTCAAAGTATAATTATGGTGTAAATCAGATAGAGCGTAAATCTTTTCCATACGTTTTGGTTGGTAATTGAGAAATAAAATGGTTTCCAAATGTATTCATTCTCTCTCTCTCTCTCTTGCTCTTGCTCTCTCTCCCAACACACTTTATTTTATTTTATTTTTTGTTGAGCTAGTAGTAGATTTCTCCTGGGACTCTTTAAAGCATACGGAAAAGGTGATGTCAACAGCACTCAGTGCTGGACAAACGGAGACAGCCTAATTAATAGAGATACAAAAGAAAATCTTTCCCTTTTTAGATGGCCGTTCAGACGTTAAACATAGACATCGCACCTCAGTCTTGAGGTGAAGGAAGAGAATTCAGAGAATGACTGGTATTTCAAAATGTAGGTGAATTTAAAATCCTTTTTGTGCGTGTGTGTGTACTGTGTTACAGCGCTGCCAGCTCTCCTGCTTTTAAGATGATTTAGTCTCTGGAGTATTTGCCTTTGAAGTTTAATATGTAGTTTCATGTCTGCACAACATTTTCAGTGCATTAAACAAATTAGTCTCTGGTTACCAAAGTTTTTCGACATTTGCAAGTTGCCATTTAACTAAATCCATTATGTGTCAACAAAGTTGATCATTTATAAGAATGAACTTTGGGGATGATTAATAAATAAAACAGCCTCTCTCGCCCTCAGTGTTTACTTGAAAGCAATCTACTTTAGAAAGACATTAATATCCTCCAAATTATTATTGGAATAATTGCTTTTACTCGTCTTCGAACACACATTTTCCCCCCTTGTTCATTTCCCTTCAGAGCAGACAGCTTTTCACTCAGATGGAGAAACTTTTTCTTATTTGTCCTCAACCCACCCCCACCCAGTTGAAATGAAGAATAGGAATTATGCACTTTTCACTAAGGAATAATTAATATGTCTCAAGTATTAGAACAGAGAATTGCAGTGTGACTTTGAATGGTAGCCTCTGAGGAGTAGCATTGTTTGTTCTCTCCGGTCTTTAATGAGCTTTAGTAAATGGCCAGGAAAAAATTACCTTCTTTCTGTAATATGAGAGAAGTGGAGAATGAAGGAAGCTATAGAATCCCTCGGAGAAAAGAAGGAACAGCTAGTAGGCTCCCTCCCTTTTCACCCCCTTTTTCTCCTTTTTGGACTAAGGCCCCCAAATACATCCCTCCTGCTGCAATTAAAACATATAAAATAATTTAATGTTTGTGTATCACCAAATAAGACAGAACCCTCCCCCCCCAACCCGGCCACTGCTTTCCTCAAGATGTTGACAGGGTCTGGCTTATGTTGGGGGACAATTACATTTGGCTGAGTAGCTGGGAGTCTTTCTGTCTCCCTCTTCATAAGACTTAGCTTTTTTTTTCCCTTGTAAAAATCTGAAAAGCTTCTATTTTTCTCCTCAATCCATCCTTGCAACTCCTGAGCTGCATGTTTCTGAAATCAAATGGACTGCTCTCATCAGCTTTACAACTGCTACCTGGCAAAAGGAAGAAAATGTGTGTGTGTGTGTGTGTGTGTGTGTATTATCGCGTGAATTTCCAAATAACTCTTGAAAAGTTTGGAATGAAACCCAGAATGGATTTACGGCCCCACTGACATCAGAGCCCCTAGCTCTCCTTGCTTCTGAAGAAACATTCAGAGTAGTTCTCAGGAACTTCAACATACTCAATGGCATATTATTTCTTATTTCGGTTAACTGGCTGCATTTCATACATCCCATGAAATATCGATGGCACCCTGACTGCTGTGATGCCATAGTTGTCCAATACCTTTACAGGCCCATTTGGCACCATTACATACCCTCCAACTACCCCAATTTGGCAGAGATAGTCCCGATTAATCCTCTGTCATCCCACTTTTTCAGCAGCTGTTAAAATGTCTCTGTTTCTCTTTTCTCCTCCCCACTTTCCTCTTTGTCCATGGCTTACTTCATCTGTTGCAAATGGAGTTCACAGTGCCAGTTTCAACTCTGCAAGGGGAGAGGAAAGGCAGGAATCTTGCCCTTTCCAGTAGGCTCAGACAAAAGCAAAATGCTGCAGCCTCTCCTAGCTTGCCCATTTGTCATCATTAATAACTTTTGCCATCTTGACCATACTTTAGTGTTGCTTGGCCACATGTGTCCCAGCTGCCTACCTGTAAAATATTGGAGGGCATGCCATTGCTACTGTCAATTTGGCAGCAAGCAAAATTATGCCTGTTTACTAAAGCCTTTGGGTCCCAATTGATTTTATACAAATCGGCACATGCCCATGGTTTTAAAATTGGTTTACACTGGTTTACCTGGTGTAAACAGGTTTGTTTTAAGTTGTCAAATTATTTAACATGTTCTTAATTTGTTTATTTTATTTTTAAAACTTTTTTGAATTGATCAGATTTATTTTATCATATGCTGCCCTGAGATCTTTAGATACAGGACAGGATACAAAAATTTTAATAAATGAAATGCCATTCCAAAGTGTTCTGTGCTTATTAGGAATTGCCTTTTAGAAACATGAGGGGATGGATGGTAATGGAATGTGGTATTTTGGCTCAAGGGTTTGACTGGGAAGGTCCTCTGGCTGGTTGCATTTTTTAAAACCTAATCTACTTTGCAGCATGTTGTTGTGAAGATAAGGGGACAGATGTATACTACCTTGAACTTCTTGGGGGGAAATGTAAGATAGAAAAGAAATAAATAATAGTGCTTTCTGAAAGTAACTCTTAGCGTACGCACAAAGTACAGTACAGGCATACAACCCTTTGGATCCAAGCCACTGAGTTTCTAATTTTGATTTGTAATGTTGCCTTGACACAGCTTGACTGTAAGGTCTTTTTTAAAAAAATAATCAGAAATGGAACATGGAACCCGCTATGTAAAAGCCAACAGAAAGTAAAAAGAGACCAAAAAAAGTCCTCTCTACTTTTTAAAAAAAGCACTGTTCAATTAAAACTCCTATTAAAACCTTCTAAAATATACCAGAAAGCCTCTGCCAGTGTTAAGTCTTCCCTCACAAAACTAGTCCAAATATAAAAGTTTTACAACATTTGGCTTCAGTGAATATGAGGAGAGGAGGCAATCCCACAACACTGAAGCAGTCTGTTTCTCAAAATGCCTCTTTGAGCATCCCAGTATGAAAGATAGATATTAAGGAGAGGTTATGATTATTCATGGAGGGGAAAGGCAGCTAGTCATGGTGCTCACACATTACCTTAAGTATTAGAGGCAGTCTGCCTCCCAGTATCAGTTGCTGAGGAGCACCATTTGTGAGTTTCCCACAGGTATCTTCTTGACCAGATAATTATGGGAATAAATGCTAGACTACTTAGACCCGTAGGCTAGTATTACTCATAATAGAGCACTATTGCTCAGTCATCTGGAGAACATGCAGAGATGCATAAGGGAGATGATGTGTCTTCAGAGATTATCACATGAAGAAAAATGACAGGAGAGAAGCAGGATGCTCCTGTGACTGTCCTTATCACATGATTGAATGAAGATTATTACATTACATCCTGCAATGTTGCATTCATCCCGTCCTTCTCCTGTCGATGAAGTGGAATGGTCCTGTCACTTTTCATTAACGGGAAACTATTGTTAATGAAAAGTGATAGGACCATTCCACTTCATTGATAGGAGAAAGGTGGTATGAGCCCAACATCACAGGACATCATGGGATAATCTTCACACAACCATGCAATAAGGACAGGAGCATCCTGCTTCTCTCCCATCCTTTTTCTCCATATGATAATCTCAGTACTGGTCCAAGTCTGCCTTCGCAAGCATGGTTGCTATTGTACAGTGCCTCCTTCAGGGGCAAACACAGAAGGCCTCAGTACTAGCAGGCCAAGGCCATGTCAACAGTACAGTTTGGGACATAACCTAGTAGGAGCAACTTTGACCTGCATCATATGCAAAGAAGCCAAGATGATCCTGGGCCTGTTCTGTTTCTTAAACATGGATGTTGTTCTGTTTTCCAGGATAATGACATTCAAGGTGCACCCACACTGTAGAAATAATCTAGTTTGACACCTTCATGGCTCCATCCTATAGAATCCTGGGATATGTAGTTTTGTGAGACAGAAGCACTCTTTGGCGAGAATGCTAAAGGCCTTGTAAAACTACAAATCACAGGATTCCATAGGATGGAGATACAGTACTCAAAAGTGGTATCAAATGGCACTATTTCTACAATGTAGATGCATCCTCAGTGAAGACAATAGTTTTAATGTTGCTTCCCATATTCATAAGTGTCCCTCTGATGTTTTGAACTACTTTGACTGTTGGCCATGCTGGTAGAGACAGCATGTAGACTCTGCATGCAAGAGAGTTGTAGCCTAAAATATCTGCTGAAAGGCAAGCTCGCAAAATGTGGGATAGACAAGTTAACAGTTACATGGATTTGTAATTGGTTGACTGGCCGAACTCAAAGGGTGCTCAACAATGGCTCCTTTTCATCCTGGAGAGAAGTGACCAGTGGGGTCCCACAGGGTTCTGTCCTGGGCCCAGTGCTATTCAACATCTTTATTAACGATTTGGATGACAGAATTGGGGGCATACTTATCAAATTTGCAGATGACACTAAACTGGGAGGAGGAGCTAATACCCCAGAGGACAGGATCAAAATTCAAAATGACCTGAATAGACTAGAAAGCTGGGCCAGTGCTAACAAAATGAAATTCAATGCAGAGAAATGTAAGGTTCTGCACTTAGGGCGGAAAAATGAAATGCACAGATATAGGATGGGGGACACCTGGCTGAATGAGACCACATGTGAAAGGGATCTAGGAGTCCAAGTAGACCATAAGCTGAACATGAGTCAACAATGTGATGCGGCAGCTAAAAAAGCCAATGCAATTTTAGGCTGCATCAATAGAAGTATAGTTTCTAGATCAAGGGAAGTTATAGTGCCACTCTATTCTGCTTTGGTCAGGCCCCACCTGGAATACTGTGTCCAGTTCTGGGCACCACATTTCAAAAAGATGTGGAGAAACTGGAGCATGTCCAAAGGAGGGCAACTAAGATGGTGAAGGGTCTGGAAACCTTACCCTATGAAGAACGCCTTAGGGAGCTGGGGATGTTTAGCCTGGAGAAGAGAAGGTTAAGAGGTGATATGATAGCCCTGTTTAAATATTTGAAGGGATGTCATATTGAGGAGGGAGCAAGCTTGTTTTCTGCTGCTGCAGAGACTAGAACGCGGAACAATGGATGCAAACTGCTGGAAAAGAGATTCCACCTCAACATTAGGAGGAACTTCCTGACAGTAAGGGCTGTTCGACAGTGGAACACACTCCCTCGGAGTGTAGTGGAGTCTCCGTCCTTAGGGGTCTTTAAGCAGAGGCTGGATGGCCATCTGTCAGGGATGCTTTGACTTGGAGTTCCTGCATGGCAGGGGGTTGGACTGGATGGCCCTTGTGGTCTCTTCCAACTCTATGATTATATGATTCTATGACCATGGTAGGGAAACTTGGCATTAGTTATGGCTCTAACAATGTAATGTCAAATGCACTGATCAGCTCTGTAAAAGGGAGCAAAAATAAAACTCTCCAACCAAATAACGAACTGATCAATACTATTGCCAATGTCATGACAAATAACATTTACGTCCTACCTTTTTGTTTTTGTAAAATCATCAGCAAAACAGATTACACTATAATACTAAAATAAAGATAGGAAAATAGAAATCGGGGCTGAGAAACCTTTGTATCTGCTAATGTTACAACTCCCACGATCCTCTCAGCCTTGGCCAAGCTTCTGGTAAATTCTGGGAACTGGACTCCAGCAACATGGGAAGGCTCATGGGTTCTTCAGTCGTAATAATAAATGTAATCATAAAACCAGCAAGGCCAGCAGATGTTGAATTCCAGAACATTTACAACTGGGCAGTTCAAATGATTGCTGAAATAAGGTTATGTGTGATTTCCAAACAAGACTAGCGTAGCCTGGCAGTGATAACTCCACATGGAAGTAGCCATACATACAGGAGTCATTTGGATATATGGCAAAGATCTGGAAGGAGCTGGGTTTAGGAAAGAAAGGATCTGGAACAACTTTAACAAGCAGAAATTTTGACAAGCCAAATGCAGGTCATCATGCTATGATGAGAAAAATTGGACCTCTTAAAAGGTCTTGTGTTCTTCTTTGTACTCAGTCACCACACCTATGTGATGTACACAATTGACAATTACAATAACAGTGGTTGCTACTTTGTCTGGGAGCTGGATAATAAAGTTAAAGTTTTGTTAACTGCTTTATCCCCCATAAGAAAAAGACAATGTAAAATTCATGTTTAAAAGTTCCCAATATCCCCATTTAAAACAAACAAACAAACAAAACAAAAACGAAAAAAGCACCTGAAGTGCTTTACAATAGGATCAGCAGAAACTCATCAATAACCATCCAATAGCATCAAAAATAACAAAAAACAAGCATGAAAATATTAAAAAAGAGTATGAAACCATTCACTTCTAAAATGGTATGTCATACCAAAGAGATGTCAATTTTTAAAAAAGGTGTTTACTAATCATCCAAGACCAATATTTGCTGTCATCCAAAAGATGGTGCCAACTGGTTCTGACCTAGAAAATAGTTCTATAGTCTTCAGGCCATCACCAAGAATGTCCCAATTCTTCTACGACCTACCTAATCTCATGAGAGGAATAGATGGAATAGGAGCTCAGAGGCCAATTCCAGAGTTTAGGTAGGCAGATTCATATGGGAACAGGAGGTTTGTGAAGCAAAGGGATGGTATATGGACTGCATTCAACAAACGAAGAGATGTGTCAATTTTTTCCTACAGCTGAGGATACGGAAAGTTACATATATGGAGCACTGCATAGCTTCTGGGACAGCAAAAATACCAAATAGACCAGAAGAAGTACACAGACTCTTTCCTCCTGCGGTGATTCTCTAAGTTATTTCTCCCCAGTTGCCTGTGAACATCCAGAGCATCATTATTTGAGATTGTTATACTATTAGCTTTAAAATTTTATAAGCCATATAGCCTAGCACAGGTGTCAGCCTGAAAAGTTAAGGAGGGTTAATAAAGAAAGCTTAGATAAAGCACTGTTGTGGGTTTAAAAGAGAGAGAGAGAGAAAGACACTGTCACACATATATATACACACAAATAAAATCTGGAAGTCTAACTCAAAGCTGGTGAAAACAGATTGTTTTAATGTTCTGCTGAAACCTCCAAAAGGTTTGTCTCTTTGCTAAGAATGATGTTGTTGTTGGTGTTGTTGTTGTTGTTGGTGTTGTTCCCCTAAAATGGGACTCAAGAAAGCATACATCTCCCCCCAAAAATACACCCTTGCAGCTGAAAACACTGAAAAAAGTAAACATGAAAATGGAATTAAACTATTGACAACATTAAAATGATTGAAAACTACACTTTAAAAGATAAAATATTAAAAGATAACAAGCAGTTAAGACAGTGCACTTTAAAACAGTACATTCTTTTAAAAAGAACATTATAAAGAATTCCACACACACCATACACCAAGTAATTGTGAGAAAAAAGGAAAGGAAAGGAAAGGAAAGGAAAGGAAAGGAAAGGCAAGGCAAGGCAAGGCAAGGCAAGGCGGGGGAGGGTGGTGGTGGAGAGAATACCAGTTAATGTATTAGATGGATATTCACTTTATAGCAATTGTGGATTTTAAAATAGAGTCACCCTCCATATCTATGGTTCTGCTTACACAGATTTCATCATCTACAGCTTGAAATATCCCACCCCTTAACAATTCTAAAAAACAAAACTTGGTTTTGCCATTTTATATAAGGGACACACGTTACAACACCATTGTATATAATGTGACTTGAGCATCAACAGATTTTGGTACCCACAGGATGGTTCTTGGAACCAAACCAAGGGCCCCTGTATGCTACTTTGTGCTCATTAAAGGAGAGACAGAATGAGGATGGGGATGCTGGCAGTTTTGTTATGGACATTACTGATAGGAATGTTATAGCAGTGTACTGCTGTAGGTTACATCTTTTATATACGGTACTACTGGTCTGTTTTATTATTAATACATGCATCCTCTAGTTATTGTTTCATTTAAAAAAAAAGTTTAATATTTTGTATGCTGCTCAGAAAGGTGTTGCTATCAAGTAGTTTCAAAATACAATCTGTCAGTCAATTGCTTCTTCTATTCATTTCACTAATTTCTTACATTTATATCATATCCTTCCTCCGAGGAGCTCAGGGCACTATACATTCTTGAATCTCTTTCACATCACAATAATACAGTAGTAATTTGCCATTACAAGCTACTAGCAATGATGACAGATCAATGCTGATGATGTTAGGTGTGGTGGTGAAGCTGCTAAAATACAGCCACAGAACATAATCCAAAGATTCAAGAGAAACCAAAGTGGTTACAGAAGCTAAACTAACTGGTAGCTGATGGGTTCCATGTTACAGTAGTAGGTTGGGGAATCCATTCTGGTTTGTAATTTGAAATTTAAAGGAGCTTCAAGGTGCTGAAACCCTGTCTCCCCAAATGGATTCAGCCTTTTGCACAACTCCTTTAAACTTCAGACCAAAACTTGGAGTGGATTTACTGCCCCCTGACATTCAGTGCATGAATAAGATCCTTGAAGCTGCACCCGTAAGAAGTGCAAAGTATGATGGACAATGCAGTTCTGTGGCAATTTCAGCCATAGGATCTGCACTAGTCACATGTGCTCCACAGAGTACTGTGTGAAGCACTATCAGGGGGCAGTCCTCCATATGAAAATGTCCTCTCTTTGAAGGATTGTCCAATCCAGGTCCAGTTTACAGATGAAGAACCACAGGAGGTAGAAGCAGAGACTTTAATATTGTTGTCCACCAGTGGATCCCAGACTGACCAGCCAGCTAGTCTTGCGATGGAGAGATGTTGAAAATGCATAGTGATTATTTCTAAATGTGTATCTTATGTCAACCTGTGCCCTCTTTTATCATCTCTTAAGGCACTGTGTTAGTGGTGACTCTAGTCTTTGCCTGATCACCCAGCTTCCTCAAGAGTCCTGTAGTTGTGAAACAGGATGCCAACAACAGACTAGGCAAAAGAAATTAAACTACCAGGCTTTCTCACCTGCTGGAACAAATAATTCTTGTATTGCTGTACACAATATGGGCGGGCTCTGTCACACACATTATAGCACTATGATTCTACTTTAACTCCCATGGCAACATCCATGGATTCCAGGATTTGCAGTTTAGGGAGGGGTTTTTTAATTATTTATTATTATTATTATTATTATTATTATTAACCTTTATTTATATAGCGCTGTAAATTTACACAGTGCTGTACATACAATCTTAAATTAGACGGATCCCTGCCCTCAGGCTTACAGTCTAAAAGAGACAACACAAAAGGAAGAGGGGAAGGTGATGGGAAAGGGGGTGAGGTCCGGTGGTTCTTCTCTCCCTCTGGGGCCAGGACCAAGGCAGATGGACAGGAGGGAGGGCATGGCTTCTTAATACAAAGTTAAAAGGAGGCATCCTGGGGCGGATGGCACAGTCCTGGGAAAGCTTCCCTAAATAATATAGTCTTTAACTCAGTTTTGAACCTGGTTAGGGAAGTGAATTTTATAATTCTTTATAATTCTCAGACAGAAAATTCTAGTTCTCCACTACCACCACAAACCCCAGGATTCCATAAGATGCAGCCATGTCAGTTAAAATGCAACCATCATGTTGTACTTGTGTACTGTATAAGGCACCCCAGGAGAGGAAGGAGAGGAAGACTACAGCAGCAGGAGATAAGAGTTGCATCTACATTTATGTCTACTGGCCTGTTTAAAATGACAGGACAATGTCCGTGAACTTTAAGAAGCCATTTCGAATGACATAGATGCACAGACTGTAACAGATTGCACTGTTTCATGTAAGTGAAAGAGAAGTAAAGCTCAGGTAGTAGAATGCAAGTCCAAGCTGAAGAAGGTGTTTAGCTGCTTCAGGAAAAGAAGTGCTAACTATGCAGGTATCAAAGGCAAAGCACCATTATTATTTGAAGATGATATATCATATTACATAGGGAAAAAAAACAGAAATGAAGGAGGTTCAGAACCTCATGGCAGCATGGCAGCAAAAGAATGGATTGAGGACCATATGAAAAGGCAGAGCAATAACTAAGACAATATAAACTTTATGGGGCCTCCCAGGCTATAGAGCAAAGCCCAGATTCTTGCAACAATCTTGCTGGCCTTTAAAGAGATTCTTTGCTACCATCTCATGGGAAACATCAGTACAAGAAGGTTGGAAGCTGGATGTGGACCAATGTTGGCTGAATGTGGCCTGTGAACCAGAGGTTCCCCACTCTTTATTTAAAGGATACTCCTCCATTCCACAAAATCAAAGGGAAAATTTAAAAATGAAGCACTGTCTGGAGACCCCACAAATTGTCCATCTATTAGTTCAAGAGTGAAAAAAGAAGTACTGGGCATCTAGAAGAGCTGATTCAGAATGTTTGGCATTTGTGATTTAAAAACAACAACACCTCAGCAGTTTAGAGTCAGTACCCAAGGATCCATACTGCTTGGAGTATTACCATCGAACATCAGCATTGGGTTGATAATGTTTTTATCTATTTGTTTAGTTTTATTGTATTGGAATGTTTTCAACCTTACCATGGGCTTTGGGAAGCATCAATACCTCACCTGGGGAGACACAGTTTGAACAACACTAAGGAGTTTATCACACTGTGGCTGATTTTGACATTAAAGAGATATTAAAGCACATTTAAAGCATCCTGCAAATGAAGTGGAAATGGTGAATAATTGTGCAAATGATTATCATACAAAATTTCACAAATAAAGTGATATCAGAAATTAATTGTGGCTGAAATCTCAAAAGTAAAAATATATGCATTAATGCTTCTTTATAACCACTTTAATGGTGGGTTTTGTGCGATGTCGTGTGAAATCATTACACATAATTATGCACTTTTTCTGGGATATTAATGGAATAAACTTCCCATCTCCTTCATGTGATAAACTCCCATGTCCAGGTAATCAGATCACCCTCCCCATTTTTTGGTTTGGTTTGTTTTAATTGGCTATTTATGTGATTCTGAGAAATCAGGATTCAGGATTCAATGAGCAACAATGAAAAGGCTTTTGATTTGTTTTTTATGGAACTGTAGAATGGTGCTTGCAAGGGATATCCAAGGAGTTTCTGGAAATAGGACTGTATGACTGATGGAAGAAAACCAAGTTAGGAAGCTGAAGAACACCTTTCCCACCTTCAACGTACTTCTAATGGAGCATTATGATTTATGAAGCACTTAACCCCCACTATGAGGAGCAAAAAATTAATTCAAGAGGAGCTGCCAATGTGCTATGCCTGCACATCATGCATTTATGCCTTTCTTTTTATCAAACAATCTGCAACTTCTTTTAAAGTTTAATGCATACTATTGTCGGATTTTAATCTCCTGCAATGAATATGGGCTACTACTAAGAGCCCAATGACTGGTGGAAACTTCACACAGCCCCAGCCAGCTAAATTCCTTCACTCCAATGTACTGCGGTGACCTATTTCATATTAATTATACATTAGCATTAGTACATAATTAATATCTATGTATAAGACATCTAGAGCCATATAAAGGTCTGTTGTGAGGGCAGGAGTCAAAGGTCACCAGCCATTTTTAACCGGTAGAAATAGCAGTACTGTCAGGTCTTAGAAAAGTTACCTTTTGAATTATAATTCCCAGAATATCCTGGTTAGCACAGTAAGTGCTGTCTAGGGATTCTGGGAGCTATAGTCCAAAACTACTTTTGAGTCTCTGTGTACTGTATTTCGTAGTCACTATTTCAACAAAAACAACAGAATAAAATCATAGCAAATGTAGACAGAGAACATCTCTCTTAGATGGGTGCCAACCTGAATTAAAGATGCTGCTGGTACTATTTAAAGCTATAAGTGGCTTCAGACCTCAGTATGGCTTCAGATGTCAGTACCTGCAGGAACATCTTTCTGTATATATATATGCCCGTCCTAGTACTGAGATCTGTGGGAGAGGCCCCTTTCCATGTTCCACCAGTGGGAAGGAGGCACTATGAGAAGACATGGAAGAGGGACTTCTCTGTTGTGGCACCTCAGCTGTGGAACACCCTGCCCTTGGAGGCCTGCTGGGTGCTGACATTGGCTTCACATGGGTTGTTATTAAAGCCTTTGGGACCCAATGGTTTTAGAAACACGGTTTTAAACTGTTTTCACTTGTTTTGAATCGTCATGTTGTTTAATATGTTTTTACAGTATTGAATTATTGTGTGTATGCATGCCTTCAACCTGCCTGTCAGCTTATGGAGACCTCATGAATTTCATAGGGGTTTCTTAGGCAAGGAATAATCAGAAGTGAATATGCCAGTTCCTTCCTCTGAAATATAGTCTATAGCATCTGATATCCATTGGTGGTCTCCCATCCACCTACTAAGCAGGACTGGCCTTGCTCAGCTTCCAAAATCATATGGGATCTGGTGCTTTTAGTGTATACAGGAAGATAAATGATCGTTCACTGCTTTAAAATTTAAAACTGTTTAAACCAATTTGTATGCCAGCATGGTTTTTTGTTTTTTTTAAGGTAAGCTATAACCATTTTTTTAAAAAAATAAAATAAATAATATATAGATACTAAAAGTGAAACATATCAACCAAAGGGAAAGAATGCAAGCCCTGCAAAGTTTTTCTAGTGTCCAGCGGCCACTGAAGAAGTGAGAAACAGAGTTTGCTGGTTGCCATTAATATCTTATTGCTAGATTTGAACACCATTTTCTTATCTGAGTCAGAAGTCAGGGTGCTGTTCAAGGTGGAGCTCCTGCCCAGACATCATTAAACCAAAGTACAGTCAGCCCTTCATATTTGTAGATTTTAACTTTTGAAGATTTGATTATTCACCAATTCGAGTATAATCTTCTCTTTAGGAATCTCTTCATACACCAGTGTGACTCTGCCAGACATTGACCATGGAGTTGAGAAGGAAGATCTAGCGAAAACACTTCTTTAGACATCTGTAGGTCTTCCAGCATGATTCTATGGCCAACTTCTATTGGACGTTGACTACAGGAGATTCCCAGACAGATGTTCTCTCAAGTAAAAAAAGTGGGGTTTTATTTGTGGTTTTTCCACTTCCACAGGGATCTTGCACCCTTAACCCCAATGAATGTGGAGGGCCCACAGATGAGAAGTGGGATGCAATACTGTATCAGAGTGTGATCAAGATGCCAAAAAGTATTAATGAGGAAGAACACACAAGCTAGTTGAGGCAGCAGCTTGATTTTGCCTGAGCCTCCTGGGAAGGGCAAGATTCCAGTCCTTCCTCTCCTCTTCCCTCTGCTGACAATTGAGTGGAAACTACTTTGCATGTGAACTTAGTTTGAAGAAACTGAAGTAAGCTGAAGTCATGGGGGGGGGGGGTAAGAAGTGGAAACAGATATTGGTCCTGTTTTTATAGGCCAAAATGCCTCCCCTGTCATCTCAGCAGGGAGTCTGACAACATAGAACCCAATTCCAGAGTCTGATAGAAACAGTCAGGATAATATTTGGCCTGTCCGGTCCAAAACCTGGGTATTCACCCTTCATAACAGATTTACATACATCACCATTTGTATTTAAATACATCACCCTTATATACATGCCACAATTACCTAGGGCTTTCCATTCCAACTCTGGATGGCTGTTGAAAAAATGTCCTGCTGTGCTACCCCAGTGTGGCAACCATGCACATGGCATTGATACAGAGGGCCTCAGATAACAGAGAAGAGTCAGGGTAGCTCCAAGGCCAGGATACTCCTCGCTGCTCCCAAAGTATCCTACCCCATTCAGACACCACTGTTGAGAAAGTTTTAAAGCAGCTGAAAAAAGTGAGACATCAGGATTAATCAAGACAGTTGGATGGCATGAAACTGAAGGACAGACCAGGAGGCAGATCCAAAGATGATGCCGGCACTACATTAAAGCTGAAGTAGAGGGAAGAGGGACATGGCATAAAACCAAAAGTTAAAAGAATTCAGAACTGCAGGACAACTGAAGGATATAGGAACACCCCAAAAATTCAGGTAGATTATGTGGTTAAGGCAATGCTTAACTGGAACAGGAAATCTTTACATTCCATCAAATATATGTTGCATCGAATGTGGTGAATTGGTGGAATGATGAAAGAGAATGGCATGATTAGGGTGGAACTTGACGTTGTGGCTAATGAGTGGCTGTCACTAAAAACAGCACCACCACCACTTCCCATTCTCATCCTCTCTGTGATAACAAAAGAAACTGCATGGTGTGACATCAGTATACATCTGAGTTTACCTTTGCCAATTGACTGTTTGCCATTTGTGGAGGCAGGGGACAAGTCACATGATAGGTCTTGTTTTCCTGTGCCTAGAGCTGGCCCTGACATTAGGTAGAGTGAGCCAACTACCTCAGAGGCTGGAAAGGGACAGAAATCACAGTCCCTTGGCTATTTTTCCTGAGATCTCTGGCCATGCACCTCTTTTCCAGGACAAAACTGGGTGTAACATATGGTTTATTCTACTCCAATGGCTTGTTGTGTTGCCCTCAGATGTGGTGGATAATGCTATTCCATAGCCAATATTCAGCTGGCATGCTGAAGAAAATCTACAGTATATGTGGAATGGGGAAGGGACAATCCTCTTGGTGGCAAAAAACCTCAGGTGGCGAAAAAAAAAAAGTATTTGACTGGATCTGTCTGTGGGAGAGAGGAGGAGATCCAGTGCTGCTATCTTCACTGGCACCCATGCATTCCCACAATATCTTATTCTAGCTCTTGTAGGACAGGCCATGTGGCCTCAGGTATGTAGGGAACTGTTGTTCACTTTTCCAAGCTCTGCTCCAAGGTCTTGGGCAGATAAGTCCCATCATTTCCTAAGCTGCCAAGGAACTAAACCTGGGAGCTGGCAGCACTTTGATCCCATCCTCATTCAAAATGATCTCAACTCTTGTCTAGTGAGATAACTAGTATCTCAAGAATGGGATATGTCATTTAATCTTCATTCAAGGAAGCCAGCAAAGTCTCACTTTTAAAAAAATGCCAGAGCAGCTACAAGGCAGATAAGAAGATACAAAGGGATCACTCAACAAACACAGAGAGCTGTTCCCCTGGAGGCCTCAGGTTAATATCCAGCCAGGTAAATCGTAATTAAACACAGCCATTTTTATAGCAATGTATAGGAAACACATTGTCCGCCTCTCCTCTGGCTTCCAAATGGCAGATCTCTGCTTCATTACTTCGCTTTTCCATGGCTGTCAACAAGGTTTACAAAGCATCAAACTGGCCTGGACAATGACCTTTGTCTGTCAGCCTTAGAAATGGTTTCTCCAAATTAGGACTGATTAACACCGAGGGGGAACTTTGTTCTGCAAAGACACAGTTGAATCTCTTTGGACATGAGACACAGTTTCCATGTGAAATGTTAGCCATATATGAAAACTACTATTGATTTTTTTAAAAGGGGGCTACCTTAACCCTTGAGGCAACCATCAGGCCTGAGCGTTTGTGTCTATGTGACTGCCTTTGGTTCAGTTTATTTTTCTGATTGGCTATTTACTGAATCACTAAATATTAAAAAGAACACAGACTAGCACACAGTGCTGACACTACATTAAAGTTGAAGTAGAGGGAAGAGGGACATGACATAAAACCAAGAGTTAAAAGTTAACATTTGTTACAAGCTGACTTAACAACTTATGACTTAACAGCTGCTGATTCAAATCAGATCAAGACACAGCAATTGATCATACAAGTTCCAGTCCCAACATAGGGCTAGAAGTGCTCAGAAGCCAGACTACCTTTTACATTAATGTTGTGGAAGTTATATTTCCAATGTTACTCTTAAGTCAATACTAAAGGCCTGATGCAAATTACCTAGAATTTTGGAAATATTACTTCTCTAGACTACAATTAGTACAGTCAGCCAGTCTATAAAATATGACATTTTGTACTAAACTGTAGTTCAAAAAAGGAAAAATCTCCAAGTCCTGACACCACCCACATCTGCTCATCCACACTGACCATTTAAATTACCAAAAGAGGATCTGTGAAAACAGTTTGTTGGAAACAAGGCTGTCTACTCTGTCCTAGACTATGACTAGTCTTGCTGCACTGGAAGTACTGGGAACCATTGATGGTCCTCCATTCCTCCTGCACTTAAAACCAGGAATGGTTAATTGTGGTTAAACTCATCCCACTGACATGGAAGTCACCTGCCATCGTGGGAAAGCCTGCTATTCTAATCAAGCCAATCACCTTTGAGTTCCACAGGGTACCATATGTACTCAACTATAAGTCGAGAAATTTATGCCCCAAAATGGACTCTAAAATCATGGGTCGACTTATCTACGGGGCAACAAGTTAATACTGCTTGAAATTTTTCTTAAAGAAGTGTCCACCTTCCTCTGCAGCCAGGGATCTTTACAAGATTCCCGTTTCAGTCCCCACCTGCTTCCTGGCGCACTCTCCTCTCTTCCCGTGTGTGTGTGTGTGTGTGTGAGAGAGAGAGAGAGAGAGAGAGAGAGAGAGAGAGATCTAGTCCTCGGACTCTCCTCGCAGCCAGAGCTAAGAAGGAGCTGCTCAGGAAAGGGGGAGAGAGAAACCATGCCCAGGCTTGAACCCCATTTGGCCAGCCATGAGCCTGGAAATCCCAGAGTGAGAGAAGAGAGGAAGAAAGGTCTGTCCCCTCTTTTGCAATGTCCCCCCTTTTGCAAGCTATGGAATCCTGGGAGTTATGGGCAAAGAAAGAGAGAGAGGTTTCTGTCCCCTCTTTTGTAAGCCACGTGTTTTGGGAATGCTTTTGGTAAAGGGAAAGAATGTGTATTTGTGTGTGTGTGTGTGCTGAGGTTTGTTTCCTCTTTTATATGATGAGACTATGACCCTTGGGACTTGGGAGAGGTCCAGAGAGGGAGATGTAGGGAGGGAAGTGGTGATTTGTTTCCCCTTTAGATCTTTTGTAACATGCTCCAGTGATTGACCCTCGACTTATCCACGGGTCATATCAAAATCCATGATTTTGGCCTCCAAAACTGCCCTCGACTTATACATGAGGTCGACTTATACACGAGTATATACAGGTACTTCCAGAGGGGAAAATGTTTCAGGAAGCTGCAATATTTATTTTGCTTTTATTTATTTTATAATTTTTATTTATAAGTTGCAATATTTATATTGCAATAAAAAAGTTGCAAGAGAGAATGGGAGAACCACAGTGACTATATGGGGCCAGGGGGAAGAAGCAAAAGCTGCTGGTTCTGTTGCTACTTGGACATCTGCCTTCCAAGTGCCTTCTAAGAAGCAGAGCCTTCCCTCCAGTCCATCTGGTGCCATCTGTCCAGGCCCAGCTCCATCAGGCCTGGCCTAGATTAAGAAACAGACCCCTCCCTCCAGTCCATCTGCCTTGGTCCAGGCCTCAAAGGGAGAGAAGAACTGCTGGACCTGATCCCCTTCTCCACCACCATTCCCTTCTCCTTTTGTGTCGTGTCATTTTAGATTGTAAGCCTGAGGGCAGGGAACCGTCTAATTAAAAATAATAATAATAATTGTAAACCACTCTGAGAGCCTTTAGGACTAAAGGGTGGGATATAAATACCATAAATAAATAAAATAAATAATATCTGTTGCTGCAGTTCTCGTGTGTGTGTGTGTGTGTGTGTGTGTGAAATCACCAAAGGACATTTCTGTATTCTCAGACTATTTTTTGATAGTTTCCATCCCTAGCTGGTTCAATCATGTTTCTCAGAGTCTAAAGCATGGCAGCTGGATTATACAGTGGGCCCTTGGTATCTGCTGGGGTCTGGTTCCAGGAGCCACAGTGGATACCAAAATCTATTAATGCTCAAGTCCGATTATATACAATGACATAGTGAAATGGAGTCCCATATATAAAATAGCAAGATCAAGGTTTGCTTTTTGGAATGTATATATTTCTTTGAATATTTTCAAGCCATGGATACTTAAATCTATGGATAAGGAATCTGTGTATACAGAGGGCCAACTGTAGTCCATTTGATTCCAATTAACTTCACAAAGTTAACTTCACAATCCAACCACTGTCTGCTTTAATGAAGAGAACTATAGTTCTCATATATCTTTTCGTACCTTCTCTCAGTCTGTTCCCTTAAGGATGGAGCCACTGAATCAGGCTACAGTGTTCAATGAGCACCTTGGGCCAATGAAAAAATGGGAGCGAAGAGGCAGAGAGGAACTGTATCCATTCTTAGCATAATTGATAAATGTGACAATTAACGTCAGAAATGGTGACAAATCCTTCCTCACTGGCTCAGACTGCCTGACAGCTGGGGTAACTGAATGTCCTAGCATTACCAGCCTCCAGTGTTCAAAACGCATGAGTCATTCCCCCCACCTCCCCTCCGCCTCAAAATAACAAAAGTGGCTTTGAATTTATGAGACTTTAAAAACATAATAGATTTTGCATTGTTTCCTAATGGCTTCTGATTATATTGCAGTAAGCTCATCATTGCTGTTCTTAATGGCTGCAAGGTACAGAGGGGACATCAGCACAGCAGTGTTTGATGCGCACCAGATGAACAGCACCCAGGGGTACATCTGGCCCTTGTCTATCTGGCCCTGGCTAGTTTTGCCTGTAATGCTCCTTGCCTTGCCTCCCTACATCATAGGTGGAAGGACTATCACACCAGGCTTGTAAGGCACCACAATCATGTTAGTGTAGAAAACACAAACATATGGGGTGGGTAGGGGAGAGTCCTTATCACACAGATGTTCAAAACTGCCATGGTGCTGCTTCTGTCCTGGCCTTTGTCTTCTGCATGCCAGCATCCATAGCCCCATCTGCCCTGTGCCCTTCCTAGCATGCCTTCCAGTCTGTTTTTATTTTTATTTTTTTTTTAGTAAAATTGCACAATCATGGCAATCCATTGAGTATAAAAGAAGAAAAGAAAGGGGAAAAGAAAAACAGCCTGCATAAGAAAAGTGAATGGAAGACAAGCATAATCTCACCCACTTGTACCACATGGCTGCCTGTATATCAGAACTATAGAAGGAGGAACCTATCACATGTGAATCAATAGTGGAAAAGCAACGGGATTGGGAGCATTGATGAGTTTTGCCCATCAGTGAGAAGGACTTTAAAAAACAGCAACATGTATTTCTCTGCAGGATAATTTCTCTGCAAAACTGCTGGCCACTTCAGTGTCCTGGAGAGAACCGCACAAAAGCCTTGCTATTCTAATATTCTTCCAAATGTTGGGAAACCCGTTCACTGCTCCACCAGGAAACAGATAATTGTGAAGATTTTTTCTCTCACCCAATGAAGTGGAACAATTTATACCTGTCTGCCATGCAAGTGTTAAAATGAAGAGCCCCACAGAGAAAAGAAAGGGGTGTCAGAACTATTGTAAAATAGTTGCTTACATGGGTATTCTAATCCATACTCAAAAACCAGGCCTAGGTGAATAAATCAACGTGAAAATCCTTTAACTCGCACTTTTTATCCTGAATATGATGGCAGAAGTGATTAATTGTAGTAGATTCTTATATAAAAAAGCTGAAACTAAATTATTACCTGTTGCTAATGAACAGCAGATTCTTCAAAAGCTATCTTGAGAGCCAGCATGGTCCCAGCGAGACTCTAGGATTTGTTCACCAGAGCTGGACAGTAAAGAAATGTGACAGAAAGAAAATAAACTTATTTGAGATGTGGTCCTGGAGAAGAGTGCTGAGGATACTGTGGACAGCCAAAAAGTTGAACAAATGGATCCTTAAACAGATTAAGCCTGAATTCCTCCTGGAAGCCAAGATGAAGAAATTGAGGCTGTCATACTTTGGCCACATCATGAAAAGGCATGACTCACTAGAGAATACAGTGATGCTTGGAAAGGTAGAAGGAAGCAGAAGGAGAGGAAGACAGCATGCCAGATGGATAGACTCAATCAGGAAGCCCATAGGCCTAAACTTACAGGATCTAAGCAAAGCAATGGAGGACGGTGGTCTTGGAGATGTCTCATCTATGAGATCTGGTTCAGGTTTGGGATCAGGGTTGGGATCTATTGGGATCGAGGTCTATGGGATTTGGAGTCAGGGTTGACTCGAGGGCAATTAACAACAACAAAGTAATGTCTATGTATTCGTTGCAGAAGGATTATCACCTTATGGCTTGAAGAAGCAAGAGAGAAGAGAGAACTGCTAGTGATTTGGACAATAGACAATAGTTGAGAGAGAGGCTACAGGTAGGTAGACATTTCATATATTAAAAAACTAAGAGAAGGCAAGCAAGCTAAAAAGACAGACCCATCTTTGAGAATAAGACAAGCCACACTGAGAGCTTCTAAAGCCTGGCAGAGCAGATACAAAGCTGCTCAGATGGGAGAGCAGAGGGAGAAATAACTTGCATTCTTATGTTCTTAACACTGATTTGTTTGAAGCACTTACCGAAACAGTAAAAATAAAAACCCACAAACATAACATTGCCAGAATAAAGAAAGCTTGGGTGGAGATTGAGCAATAGGTGGATTCAAACCATCATTTTTAAAAGTTGAACCTTAAAAGATCATAAGCATCGTCATAATTCTTCCCTTCCCATCTCCTCCCTCAAAATGTGATGAGAAGTATCTTTGCAACCAATATTTCTTTCCAGCATATACCTGGCATGATGAATTTAAGTGCCTCCTAATGAAATACAGGTGTCTTCTCCATGCTGTTACCTCCCTTCCCGCTCCCTCGCTCTTACAGCCTTGCGAACATTACCTCCATCAGCAGGGAATCCTAGCACCCTTTGGCTCCTTCTAATTGTATTGGTCAAATCTTGCATCCATGACAAAGAAAACATTCCTCCACTGAAACGGTGTAATACTTAATGAGTCCTTGTATCTTGTGATAAATTTCATAATTATTCAGACCCTACTACTAACGCCGAAATTCATCAGTCAAAGCAAATTAGCCGAGATTCATTAGAATAAGACGTCTAGTAGGCACATGTACTTTATTAGCCTCTTACACCAATAGTTTTAATTGGGTACATATTTCACAGCTTTGGAGCTACTCAAGTGAAGGGCTCCTTTTATCTCTTTTATTTACAGTAACAAGCCATCAGACAAACACCGCCATAATTCAACTTGCACACACTGAAAAATATGTGCCTTTCCCACTATGAACACGGGCCTACTGAAATCTTGAGGGGTTTTTTTTTTTAAAAAAACTGGATTTTGTTGTTGGTCAAATATAGGACCCAAAAACAAGAGGGACTTGAGCAGTCGCAAAGGCACACCTCTAACTTTTCTAGTCTCCCTCCCCACATCCGCCTTAGTAGTTTCCCTCTATTTCACCTTCACGGGGTATAAAGAGGGGGAGAGATTGCTCCATTAGATATTTTAGTGATGAGAAAAGTGATTAAAATCCAGAAGATTTTTAATTATTAATATGGAATGTAAATGATGTTATAAAAAGAGGGAATGTGGGAGAAATTTTACACATTCATGGGATTTTTACTCATGCATAATAATAAGTTGAAAACACTTTGGTTATAATACTTTCTAAATTAAAGGGGAGGGGAAAAAAAGAGCTCTGTGGCAAGTTGAAAGTCCTGTCAATAAATGATAAATGGCGCCATCTGCTGGTTCTTGTACGAAACACCAAAATCAATGTTTGAAAATTGCTCTGGCTGTCAGAACATTTTCTCTTGAGACACGTGTGCCAAGGAAAACTGAACTATGGCCTGAACCCTAACTCTAAGGAGTGGCTAAATCATGAAATGGTACTTTATTATTAATTTTAATATTTCAGGTCCTAAGATGTAGCAATGGTACAATTGGGAAGGCGTTGGGAGGAGATGCAGCGTGTCGGGTGTCATGTTTAAATACAGGTTTTCACTGTCTCATGAATGTAGGAAGGAGAGTGCCAGCATCATTCTCCAAGTGTAAGTCTGTTGAGGACAAGGAGGCAATGATCTCTTGTCTATGTTCATCTGGCACACAAAACTGTACCACTCACAATGTACATCCCATGAAAATTCACTATTTTCCCAAGTCAGACTGTTGGTTTGCTCAAGCCACAATGATCTGATCTGACTAGAAGGGGTTCTTCAAGGCCTCAGAAAAAGGTCAGTCCCACCTCTGCTTTCTTATATTTGATAGACAGACTGAGAGATAAATAGACAGATCATGTAAAATATAAGATGTAACAAATGTGCTTTAATGGGAGGCATTGGGGTTTGACTTTGAAACCTCCTATTAGTAAAGCATCTGCTCTAACACTTCCAGTCTTGAGTACTTACAGGGCAATCCTGACACCTGTATTTTAATTCTGCTGGTTGTTTATGTCACAATTATTACTGCTACATTCAGTGGTATACGGGAATTACAATTTCCGAGTAATATTAGTACAAGAAATATTACTAAGGATTCTGTATGGTATGGTATGGGAGGAGATCTATGGGGGGGTTGAAACCATGAGTTACTGCACTGGGTGATACCAACCCCTACTTTATCACACTAGGGGGCAAACAGGATTTAAATGAGAGTTAATAGACAGTTAAACTGGAAATGCCCTATGTTTATCACAGGACATTTCCTGTTTAACTCTCTATTAACTCTCATTTAAATCCTGTTTGCCCCTTAGTGTGATAAAGCAGCTAGTGAGGCCATTGACTATACCTGCTCACAAGAGGCCTAAAGGCACCAGATCCTGCCTGATCATGGAAGTTAAACAGGGTCAGCTCTGGTTACTACTTGGACAGGAGACTGTAAATGAATACCTAGTGCTATAGGCTACATTTCAGAGGAAAGAACTGGCAAAACCACCTCCAAGCATTCCTTACCTATGAAACACTTTTGAAATTAATAAGGTGACAGACAACTTGAAGGCACATGCACACAGAGACATACCTGTTCACATTTGATGATGTGTTATACCATCAAAACAGAATGCTGTTTATGCTTTATATCATCATAACCGGGCTTTTGCAGCTCTTGACTTGTTTGCTATTCTTTCCCTCACTCTTCAGGAATCTATGGCCCATTCCAACTCGAGGGAAGAACCTGAAAAAGGTTTTGTGCCTACTGGGACAATAGGCCAGACTAGATCCTTGCCAGGAGGATGATAACACTCCATTTCCCCTTTAGCGGTCTGCAACAGGTGGTTAGTAATCACTATGGAGGTCTTTGGTGTTGCCTCACATCCTAGTAAGCAACTGGCAACATTGCAGAACACCGAAAACCTTAGGTCAGAGATTGAGAGAGAAAAAGAGAGATTTGCCAAAGGGAAGGTGTTTGTGCACATCTGGAAAAAAAATGGTGTGCTGTTGCCATCTTTATTAAACAGTACGTCAATAAGACAAAAGCAAAATGTGCCTCCCTCTTTTATCTCCTCTGCACTGTTTGCCAAACCACCTGCCTGTTTTCAGCCTCACTTGCTACTCCAGTTGCTAATTGAATAATTTTTTTAAAGAAAAAAAAAAACCATATTCTGAGCAGCAATTATACAATTACAGTACCTCCTAGTTTAATAGTTTTGCTCCAGGTGTGTGTTCTGGGATAGGCCTGTTTAATTTTTGTTGTGAGAGAAATAAAAGTTACAGCATTTCTAGACTCACAAAATGCAAAAAAAAAAAAAAAGGTTGATAACACTGGGGATTCTTTCTTGGTGTCTGACTCACAATCTGACTTTGGAGAGGTATAAAACGAAAGTTGAAAATGTTAGCAGTGCTTGTTTGCTTGCTTTATTGCGGAAGTTATATATCAGATGCAGTGAGCTGTATTCAGATGTTCCTGTCCATCAGCAGAATGGACACAGCTAGATTTCCTCAGCCCACGGCAGTCACTACATGCCCACCCCAAATCTGCTTCGTAGAGATGGGATGCCTCCAAAGCCAACTCGAAAGGTAGAAGATGTAGAGGGGGGAAGTATCACTTCACAAACAGAAATGCAGTCGTGCAAGATTCAGTTTTGCCCTGCCACATTTTGGATCATAGAGGAGCATCAGAACTGCTATAGACCACTTTCCAACAATATGATAAAAAAAATGGGAAAATGTTAGAAGACTTTGGGAAGATAGAAGGTCATATATATAAAATAGAATATATTGTGGTAATAGGCCTGTTACTAAATATTATTCTGATTAAGAAAGAAATTATCGAAAAGGAACTTTAGAGTAATGTTAAGAGATTAATTTAAAAGAAAATATAAAGTTTGAGAGTTGTATTGAAAATAGGATGGAATGTATAATACAAGATGTAATTTGTTTTATGTTGATGATAATAATAATAATAATAATAATAAACTGCTATAGACCTATGGACTTTATTCCTGTGTTAAGTTATACTCCAAATCAGAAGTAGACAAAGTGTGGATCACATGCATCCCTTCTAAACCCATTGCAAATTTCCCATCCTTTTGTGAGACTAAATCATATTAGCTTCCACCTCAAAAACTTACATGCCCCAACTTTCCTGATTTGGCTGGACACTCCTAATTAATCCCCTACAATCTCATCTTTTTAGCTGTTTTAAATGTCTTCTCCTCCCATTTCTTCCATCCTTTGTCCTCAGATTGCTTCAGTCTTTATAAACTATGTTCAAAACAGTTTGCACACAATTAACTCAATTGGGGGGGGGGGGGGGAGAGAAGGGGGACAGAATCATCTCCTTCCCTGTAGACTTAGGGAAAAGAAAACCGCTGCACCCTCTCTTAGATTGTGTGTTCTTCCTCATTCAAACTTTTGCCATCTTCACTACACTCTTCCACACTTGTCCCAATTTTCATATGCAAAATGTTAGCAGATCTGAAACCTAGTAATTTTTCCAAGCACAACCTTCCCCATTACTGTTTGCCGCTTGCCCCACCCTACAAACACAGTGCTAGTCCAGCCTCTGAACTCACCCTCTTGTCAATGAGCCGATCTGGTCCTGGTGCTCTATTGGGGCAAAATGTCCAAGTGGCAGCAGGCACTGGTGGAGTGGTGGGGAGGGAAGGCATTAGATCCAGTGGGAAAATGTATGTCCAGGGCTGATTATTTATTTTATTTTTAATTTCTAGAATGGCTTCTAACAAAAAAGATACTGGGCTTGCAGTAATGTTCCACTAATTATCCATAGTCTAGGATGTAATTCCAGACCCTAGCTCTGATTTGCTGCAGAAAGATAAGGTTCCATTCAGAAATGTTTCCTTGTAACACTGCTTAACAATAATAATGGTGGTGAGTAATCATGTGCCTTCAACTTGACTGTCAACTTATAGCAAACCCATTAATTTCATAAGGCTTTCTTAGGCAAAGAATAGGTAGTTTTGCCAGTTAGAAAAGTGGGCTAGAGTGCCAGCTTGAAAAGTGTGTGATACATTTTTTTTTCTTTCACACATGTTAGACATGGTTGCTATTTTGATTTCTTTGGCGTGCTCTGTGCAACTATGATCAATGCTTAAGATATCTTCTTCAGTACATCATAAGGCTCTGGCCCTTGTAACATTCTTCTAACATCAACAGGGGCTGCCTGCTGTCATTGTGGGAACGGAACTCGGGACTGGATAAACCTCTTTCCTGATCCAAAGAAAGCTTTGAAAAATTATAATCCAAAGGAGTAACTTTTCTGGATCTTCCAGAATGGTCTAAGGAGCAGTGATGTGCATGTATCACTCAGTCATTCTGAGGTTAGCTGTTTTGTCCCACACACCCCACCCCGGTCTACAGGCCACTCCTGACTCTAGGATTCTCCCTGTGTTGTATGTAGCTTTTTGCACCAAAAACATTATTGCAGATTTGTTTTTATTCATATAATACAATGAAGAAGGGATCCATGATGTAATGAAATACTCAAACAAACCTTCTAAGTTTCCCCACCCCCAAAATCCCAATGGATGAGTGTGGGTCCATACATCTGGCCTTCTTTGTAATATAAGCTTTCTCCTGTTTATCTCTCCCATTTTACTTTCTTAATTTGTACTGCTGCATTATCATTTCATACTTTTCTCTCACTTGTTCTCTCCTCAAACTCTTTGCATTATACCAGGCTGAACACCTTAGATTCAAATCTCTGTTTAGTCTAGCAATAAGAGTGGACTAAGCTGCTAAGGCTGAAACTAGAGTGTGTTGTCCATTCCCAGACACCAGTGATGTGAGGCAGTGTGACATCAGGCCACGAGTTGTGTTAAACTAGAAATCACAAGGAAGAAGGGATACAGAGATACAGAGCAATGTCAGCTCCATGTCTCTGATAATGCTGAATCCGGTTTTTCAGGCCAATTTCAGCTTGGTTCACTGAGGTTCTGCTGCAGGCACTGGGGGTTTTGCAGCCCTTTGGAAGTTGCTGGACTGCCATAGCCACAAAGCCAATGGTGAGGGATTATGGAAGTTTTAGTACAACAACATCTGGAGGCCTGCAAAATTCCCCACCCTTGTTCTACAGCCATTGTTCAGGGAATGTACTCTCTTTAATGCCATCATCATTTAGGGTTTTCATAAATGGAGCTGGGGATCTGAAAGTGCACCCTTTCCAAGAAGTTCTGTGAAAATAAACCTACCACATTAGATTAATGGCTGGACTAGAACCCCTAGCCAAATCAAAGTTTACAACTACCTTTGTAATAACAGTTCATAATGTTCCACCAAAATCAGTGTTCATGTGTATATTATAGACCAAACAATGCCAGTCTTACAAGAACTGTACTGGATTCTAATTTGCTTCTAAGCTCAATTCAAGATGCTGGTTTTAACCTACAAAGCCCTGAACGGCTTGGGGTCAGGATATCTGAAACACCACTTCCTCCCATATGAACCTGCCTGAAGTTTGAAATCCTTAGAGGAGGCCCTGTTGCATATTTAAGCACTATGTAAAATTAGGTTAGTATGTAAATCAAACAGGGCCTTGTATGTAGCAGCACCCAGATAACTCCCTGTCCAAAGAAATTAGGCTGGCTCCATCTCTTTTAAGTTTCTGGCAGGCAGGCAAAACAGTTCCAAATGGCTTTTAATATTTGAAATTGCTTGGTTTTAACATTTGTATTTTAGGATTGTTTTTAGAATTCTTTTAAAACATTTAAAGAGAGTTTTAAATATGCTTTAGAATGTTTTTATATTTGTATTGTTTTCATTGTTTTCCTTTGCTTCTAGTCCCAGGAGCCCTTGTGAGCTGGGAGACAATGCAGAAATATCATAAATAAATGTAGATCTTTGCACCGAAAACACCACTCATTTCTGCATGCAAAACACTGATTCCTGCACAAGAAACACGTTTTCTGCACAAAAACTATGGGCATTTGCACACACACACACAGGCATGTGTTTCTCTGCACAGAAAAATCCTCTGGAAGACTCTGGGATGTTCAAATGCTGAGAGAAAATTTCAAAACGTAGGTCCTCTGTTATTCTTTCCAGTTGTTGGGAAAGCCACTTTCAATCCAGAAATGAGTAACAGAGAATATTCGTCCCATCCTCACATGTACTACATGCATTTCAATTTAAAAAGTCTAGTACCAAAACAGTACCAAAACAAACAAACAACCCAAAAAATCCTCCCTTGCACCATCACTATCACTATTAGTACATTAGTATAGATTTTCACCATTTCACACAAAACATAAAGATGTGTTTAGAGTGAGGAATATTATATTCCAATCCAGTCAAAAGTTAAGCACATTTAATTTCTGTATTTCAATTGCAATGTTGCCTGCTCCTAAATTTCAACTGAAAATACCAAGACATGTAATATTCTTAACGTCAGCTATATCATTCCCAATTGTTAAGCAACCTTTCTTCTGAGCAAAGCAATATATAAGACATTGCATTATTCCACACTGAGATCATCAAGAATCAATTTAAGAATATTCCACCAAGATAAGTCCCACTGTCCATGCAAGGAGCAGCTGAGCTATCATTGCTATCAGAAGGACATTGGCTCTTGAATGCTAGCCTAACTGTATAAGTAGTCAAGGTATCTGATGTATCAGCCACCTTTTCTCCTTCATGAATGGGAAACATGCAGCCCTTGACCACCACGTATGGGATTTTCCCACTTGCACCAATGTAAAATGGGATGATCACACAAAAACAGATGCCAGAAGGCTTGATTTGTATGAAAAATCATTTTGAGACACCTGAATATATGATATTGATCTAGGGCCTCTGTTGCTGCTGCTACTGCTATTAATAATAATAATAATAATATTTATTTCTATTCCGCCCCTCTGAACAAGCAATCGGGGCGGAGTACAGCAGAGGTTAAAACAATATCAAGTTAAAATACCCCTTCCTTACCCTTACCACCCTCCCTTAAAAAAGAATTAAATCACAATAGAGTTATTATTAATTATTATTCCCACCTTCAGGACTCAAGACAGCTTACAACAGTTAACAGTTAAAATTTACAGCACACAACATCTAATAAAAATTAGAAAATAATCAAACTGTCAAAATATTATTATATAACACTAGCATTTAATCAACTGATCACATCAACCAATTCAATTTTTTTTCCGGATCTGATGCTCCTGGGTTCAATGAGGTTCACACCTAAGCAAGTGGGCATGCAGTTGCCTAAATGCCCTGAAGGCACAGATACCACCTGATCTTAGAAGCTAAGCAGGTTCTGACATGATTAGTACTTGGGTGGGGTGCCACCAGGGAGTACCAGGTGCTGTAGGCTGTATTTCAGAGGAAGGCAATGACAAACCACCTCTGAAATACAGCTTTACAGCACCTGGCATTCCCTGTCAGTCCTCCATCCAAGTACTAATCATTCCTTTCTTAAGAATCCCCTCTGAAAATCATGGGGTTGCCATAAAGTCAAGAGGTGACATGAAAGCACGTCCTTTACCTTTATCTTTTAAATGCTTATGCATAAGGTTGCACCACTTCAGAAGAGGCACTCCATCTTCTTTAACATGTACCATGAGGGATCATGTCTATTAAAATGCAACAACTCATGCATATTTTATCTAAAACAAAGAAAGTATATCTTTTCCTTTCAAAATATTATTTTTATTCATATGGAAATTCAGCTATTTTTAGCACATTATAGCTATATTATGATAAGGGGCTCACAACAACCTTATGAGGTAGGTCATATTGTAGAAAAGCAGTGTGCTCAAGGTCACTCAGTCCAAGCCTGCATCTGCACTGCAGAATTAAGGCAATTTGACATCACTTTAACTGCCATGGCTCAATGCTATGGAATCCTTGGATTTATACTTTATTGTATTACTAGAGCTCTCTGGCAGAAAAAGCTAAATCACTCACAGCTGCCAATCCCAGAATTCCATAGCACTGAGCCATGGCAGTTAAAGTGGTGTCAAATTGCACTAATTCTGCAGTGCAGATGCAGCCAAGGCCTTTTTTGAACCTGGCTCTCCATTTTTTTTCTTAGGACTTGAACCACTCTAGTACACTGGCCTTGCTACACTTGCTAAATTAATTAATCAATTAAAACTCATGACTAATTGTAAAAATCATCTTTAATGGGGTGATAGACCTATAAAAATCAAAGAATCAATAGTCATTGTTTAAAGTAGGATTCATTTCACGGCATAGTCTATCAAGAAAAGCTTGTTCTTGTATCATCATCCCCATGTGCCAGGATGAAAACTTGGTTCCTGCAAACATATTTTGTTCATCTTTTTCCTTCTACTGGCTGATCTGACAAAATAAACAATGTGCTCAGGAGATTTCTCAGGCTTTATTGTGCAGTCATTGCAGAGTCACCAAGAACAGGTACTTATACTTCTATTGTGAGTTTCGCTGAATCGAACAAGGTGTTCAACAGAACATTTTAATTATAATCCCACTTCTAACAGTGTGTGCAAAGGTGTTGAAAAAGCACAATCAAGCATGAAACAGAATGGTAAACATGCCATTTCAATTACACCATTATGCATATGTACGTCGGCTCAAAACACAATATTCATATCTTTCCCCGAATTGACAGAGGGCACAAGAAAACAAGACGTTCCAGTGCCAACAGAAATACGTTTCACCTGACATGATATGTCTGTCACCTCACCTAAAGCCCTGTCTTGGCAGTCTGGAAGCTGTCTGGTTGCATATTTCTATGATCGTCACTCTCAAAAAAAAATATTTAGGTAAGGAACTGGTGGGCATGTAGGAAGTTTTGTGAATAGCTGAAAGACATTGCCCTAGATAAATGGTCAGCAACTAGCAGCCTCCTAGGCCTAATCAATCTCGCTAATAGGTGCTGTCTGTCCTGCCAATCCAGGGAAGCACATCTTTGTCACTAGCTGCCTCATAGCTATATTGCAGTCATATTCACATCAAACTTTCTTAGGTTCCTGGTACTCAAAATAGTTGCCAGGACTCAGGATTGGAGGCTCTTGGTTTAAACTAAAACACTTTGACTCTTCATTTCTCTCACTGGCCACAAATCCAGGGTAATGTATGGTATGAGGAGAGCCTATAGCTCAGTGGTAGAGTATACGTTTTGCATGTAAAATGGTTTCAAGTCCTTGACATCTTCCCACTTAAAAGGTACAAGTAGCTGGTAATTTGCCAGAAGTCCAAGTCAGAGTAGACATGTCTGGGGTAGATGGGCAGATAACTTGGAACTTTGAAAAAAGTTTCCTTGTGGGACTATAACTCCAAGAAATTCCCCAATTTTTTGCCTTTACATGACACATACAAAAAATTGACTGTCTGAGGCAGCTATCCCACTGTGCCCAAGGGAAGGAGTAGATCTGCATCCAGCACAGAGCTTTGAAAAGTCATTCACTGGATCACATCTCTGAAAATCCTTCAGCCAGAATGACCAGCAGATTCTGGAAGCTGTAATTCAAAAAGGCAACTTTTCCCAACTTTGGTCTGACCTGGGTCATCCTGTTCGCTATGTCCCTACCTCCTGTGTATTACCTGCCTTTCACACAGTGGGTCCTTGGTATCCACTGGGGTTTGATTCCAGGACGCATCATGGATACCAAAATCCATGGATGCTCAAGTCCCACTATATGCAATGGCATAGTAAAATGGTGTCCCTTATATAAGAGGGACGTATATAATTTTATATAAAATGAGAACCACCATGATGTGGTCGTTTTGAGTGTTACACTATGACTCTGGAAATCAAATTCCCCACTCGAGCATTAAAATCCACTGGATGGCCTTGGTAAACTCAAATCTCTCAGCCTCACAAGATGGCAATCACAACCTCCCTCTGAAGAAACATGCTAAGAAAACCCTATGATAGGTTCACCTTAGGTTCTCCATAGGCCAAAAATCACTTGGATGCACACACAACAAAGGGCAAAATCAATGTTTGCTTTTTGGAATTTATATCTGTTTTGAATATTTTTCTTCCATGCTTGGTTGAATCCATGGATAAAGAATCCCTGGATATAATGGGCTGACTGTACAGTCATATTGCATGGAATACAATATGAAATGCAACATCCTACTGAGTTCTGTGTAGTATTTCAGTTATCATACTAATTAGTTTTGAAATGTAACATGCACTTGATCATCAGGGCTTTCTTTAAGAGAAAAGTTATTCCAGAAGCAACCTAGCAATGTGTGAAGTAATAAGAAAAGAGCACCTCTGAGGTTCTGCTTCACCGGCGGAGAAACACTGCCGTTCTGTGCACCTTGGACCCACTGACAGGGTTGTCAGATAAAGGAATACAGATTCCAGGTACTTTTGAGCACTCATACTCTTAATTTTCAAGTATGCTTGTTACTCTGGGTGTATACTCACTTTGAGGATACTAGGAAAATTAGGAATAAAATAATTCTGCTTTAGTAAATACTAAGAAATATATAAATATAATGTACATCCGTATACATATGTAAAATGCGTGTATATATTGCTGTGTGTTGAAATATGAAGACACAGGTAGTCTTGATGGTAATGAGTATATATATTCCTTGCCTTCTAGTCTACCTTTGTTTTCATATTCCAATACCTAGCAACAGTTTTTTTTTTATTTTTTACTTTTGTTCTTGCTTACACTCAAGAATAGTGTAGTGGTTTGAGTGTTGGACTACGACTCTGAAGACCAAGGTTCAATTCTCAGCTCGACCATGAAACCCACTGGGTGACCTTGGGCAAATCACATGCTCAGGAGAAGGCAATGGCAAACCTCTTCTGAACAAATCTTGCCAAGAATTCCCCATGACAGAGTCACCTTAGGGTTGCCATAAATGGGAAACAAACTGAGGGCTCACAACAACACACCCTCATCCAGTTCTTCCTTTGGCTAGCTACAGTGCTTGGCAAAAGTTTCGTGCTGGCGGGAAGATTCTGGGAGTTAAAGCTCTAAAAGGTAACTTTTGTGTTCTGCAGAAATTCAAAACACGTCCCTTCAGAGTGAAGCACCTTGGGGCCTAGTCTTGGCAATTTAAGCAATGCTAATATCCTGCTACAGTTTAAACTGGATGTCTGTTCATTTTATATCCATTCAGGTAAATGGTTCAGGTGTTTTTCCTCAAATGATGGCTTCCGCTTGGAGGGCAGGCATCATGTCCCTTTTGTCACAAAAGGTTTCAGTGGACTGATCACTGCATTTCTGATAGATTCTTTGTCACTGTCAAGTTCCTTTTGTGGATAATCCCAATAAGGCTGCAAACGAACGCCCTCGTAGATATTAGATATATGGTGACATTACTGAATACACTTGAAGGCAGTAATTTTTTTGTCAGACCATGGTGAGAAAAACAGAGCTAGGGCCAAAACAAAAAGATGATGCAAGATTGCCTTTTTATTTGTGAGTTTTTTTTCTTAATGTCAACTGTTATGATTGACATTTGCCAAGAACACCATTGCATCTAAGGATGCTGACGGCATTAAACAGCTCAAAGAGAAAATGCCAACCACAGAAAGCACAGATGGGAGAGGGAAGGAGAAGGTGTTTATTTATTTCTGCTTTTAAGGTCTTAGGCTTCCACCAAGCAGCAACATTGTGCAAAAGTAGCTTTTACCCTCTACCCACCCACCCACTGCTCCCATAAATTATCTTTATGACACTTGGGTCTCCCAGGCAGTTAATGTCTTTTAAGTATTTTCTTTTCTCTCCTTGTTTGTGATTCCATTGCAGCTCTCTCTTGGCTGGACAATGATCAATCATAACAACAGACATGAGAGGCTAGTGAAAACTGGCAAGAAAAATAAAGTTACTGGTCCCAAAGTAGGTACAAAAAAAGTGCAGGTTTTATGGAATTGGGAAATCTATATTGTTAAGGTCTATCCACCAATGAAAATTTGTGAGATATTCATCTCCACAACAAACAGCAATATGGCTTGCCTTGTTTTGTTTTTTTTTTTGTTTTGTTTTTTGTTTTGTTTTTGTCTTTGTCATATATACAACATTTTATTCTTGAAACACATGTCAATACAGGGTAGGTGCAGCAAGGAAAACTTAATCCTGAATCTATATCTTCTGCTCCAAAAAGCATTCTAGGAATTAAGAAAGCAGTTATAATCTCGATTGCAACAAAACATTGGGAATAAGTATCTAGATGACATTTTAAAATAATCTTTGTGACTGCAAAAGTCAGATCTTATTTGTAATCAGAGTCATGAGTTTATATTTCTACCAGCACTTTGCAAAAAAAAAAAAATTGTGATGGGCCAGCAAAATAGGAACCTGAGTTGTGTCTAATTTCACAGAAGCATCCTTTACTATTATGTTTGTTTGTTTATTAAACATTTATATCCCACCATATGTAAGGGGGACACAGGGAGGTATACAAATAAAATAAATTTAAGCAATTTAAAAGGTAAAGCAATAGAGAGCAATTTAAATAGACTAAAAGTGTGTTAAACTTTAACAAGTTATAACAGTCTGAAGCCTTGCACTTACAAGAATTTGAATGAAATCAATCAGACCCCAAAGGGTTTCACAAAAAGTCACACTTTTATTTGAGGTCAGCATAACCCAGGCCTCCAAGGAGAAGTCATTCCACAACCAGGACTCTTCTACATCAGGGAAAGCCCTCTCCTTTTGTCCTCAGGTAGTTGTATCTAAGGAGATGTGCTCCTTCTAGTACCAAAATCCCAAACTATTCAGGGCTTTAAATGTCATTAAATATAGCCTTAGTGCAGACTGGAAGCGTATTGACAGCCAGTGTAATTCCCTTTTAACCACTGCTTTATGATATTCTATATGAAATTCTAGTAAAAAATCCAACTGCAGTTTCCAAGTAATCTTCAAGACCAGCCCCACATAGCACATACTGCAGTAGTCTAGCACAAAAAGTTACCGGTGTGTATGAAATACTGTATTTTGGCGATCCCTCTCTGGGAAAGGCTGTAGCGAGCAAAGTAGCTGAAAATGGCGATGGGCACTCAAGCCACTGGATCTCCAGTGACAGAAATGGCTCCAGGAATTGTTCCAGGTTATGCCCTTGCTCTGTTAACCCCCCTATATTTATAATGTTCACATATTTCTATTTAACAAGTGGAGTCTCACTCTTGTTTGTTGCCCTAAATGTTCTTCTCTCTTATTAACAGATCAACAGTATCCAAGAATTTGTGAGCTTACAGGTTTGTCTTCCTCCTTCTGTCTTTTCTCTCAACTATTGCCATTCCCATTAACTACAGTTTGTTCCACCCACAATTCATAAATCTATTTCTAGCTATGCTGACAAACTATGGATTGGTTGGAGAAAATGCTGGTGCAGATGTAAGCCCCTGCTGAAAATCCCAAAACATGCAAAGAAGAAGAAGGAGGAGGAGGAGGAATAGTAGTAGTTTATTGTATGAGTAGAAGAAGAAACAGGGGCTTAAGGGGCCATTCCAGTTTTCTAACTATGAATGGGCAATATGTAGAATAAAGTAGCAGATCTCTCAAAGTCCATCGTACCAAGTTACTCAGTGTGTGGGATTCTGGGAGCTGTAGTACAAAAAAGTAATTTTCCCCAAGGTCTGACTTTTGGCAAGATGGTCACATTCATGGACATGTTCTTCCCGAATTTTGCCTGACTCCAAGTATTCTCCTCCATGTGCTCATTCACTCCTCCTTACTCTACGCTTTCCAGTCGTCTCACTCTCCCTTGCTCTTTTTTTACCACTTACCAGCTTAAAGGCCCTTCAGGTTTCAGTGCTCTGGACCTCTGCCCAGTGATCCAGCACTATGTATTCAACGTGGAAACATATAGGATAATGCATTTGGGTAAGATGGTGCACACCCAGGGCCAGTGGCTCCAAGTATGGTAGGTATTCCGCCTTCTGGAAAAGCTGGCAATTCCAGAATTCAAATCACAAAACATGTTTTAGTGTCGTTTCCGTTGGGATTACTGGAACATAGCAATTACCAACTTCTGGTTCAATACAGAAGTTTGGGGAGCATTTCAATAGTAAAAGCTCTAGTTAAGCTCTAGTACTGGAAACCAGTGAAAGAAATTTCAGCCTCCTGTTCCCACAAATACCAGCTGTAACTTCAATGAACTATGAAGCTAGTTTTGTGCATTGGAAGCATACTTTTAGCCTCTGTGGCCCCATTCATACTAGCCTATTTGCCCTGGTTAGATCTGGATCAGATCATGCATGCCATTACCGAATCTCTCCAAATAAGTTCGGCATCTTGGACAGTTCCTCTAAAACTTGGATTAAAACCTAGAACAGATTCACTGCCCCGCTAACATGAAAGTCATTAGTAATGGATTGCAGAATCATTATAATGTCACAGCAAGGTATGTATCTTCAGTTCAATGGAAGAAAAATCTGAGATTCTACTTTTAGTTTGGGCATGCCTAAAATAACTCTCTTCTATGGAAGCTACCCAGATAATTGCTGTTATTAGCAGAACTAGAATTAGTATTAATATTAGCACTTGTATTAGTATTAGTATTAGTATTAGCCAGTGTGGAAAAAGTATTCCAGGTCAATCCATTCCATCTTTTTCTGGGCCACAAAGCTTTAGTTTAGAGCGGATGCCATTCCAAATTTCTATCTAATTTGTTTTTCTAATTCTTAACATAACTTCAGGGCAGCTGGTGCTTTAATTCATTGAATTTGCTGGAGCTAAAAATGTCAATTTTTAAAGAAAGTTCCCTTTCACTTTTAAACACTGGAGTATAGTCTCTTCTTGCAATACACACTTAACTCCCATTAACATTAATAACAGCTATGCTCACATACTGACTGTAGAATCTATCTTTCTTTGTCTCTTTGTACTGTACTGCAAGGAAAACTTTGAAGAAATTGAGAAAGGCAGGAAAAGCAGTATATTAATTTGAAGCAGATGAAAGCAGTACATGACATTCCTAAATTTCATGGAAAATGTACCGCCAGTAACAAAGATGAGTAGAAATTTTTTGAATAATTTTGAACAACATTAAAATCAGACTTCCTTCCCTGATTTTCTGTTTTCTTCTTCATTTCAAAGCACATACATTAAACTCATTTTATGCTTATAATGTATATAATGATTCTGAACAACATGAGACGGATGCTCTGATTTCTCTCCACCCACCCCATCCTTCCCTGTTTCAGTGTATAAACCGGTGAGCCAATTTATGCAGCTTAATCCATTGCTAAAGAAGATGCATCAAAAATTGTCTGTGATCATTATAAATAATAGCATAAAATGTTCCAGAAAAAGTGGTTTTTCTTATCATATTTTCATTAAAACATCTTTTCACCTGCTTTGCTTTTTCCCCATGTCTGTTTCGTAACCTGCATCATAATCAGTCTTATTAACTGAGAACATAAATATGATTTATTACGGCCTGATAATGGAAGCAGCCTAGTCCAAGAGAAGGGATATATTGTCCTTTGATAAAATGGCTCTTTTCTCTCCAATAGAGCTCTATCATGAGAGCATGCAGAATGTAGTGAGTGATTATTTCCTAAGGGTGAGTGATGGCAAAACCCTACAGAAAATTCTTCTTGCTGGCCATGGCAGCCTCCGAGTGTCCCCAAATCTCACTGAGTTTGACAACCTGCAGACACTTTTGATGAACTGTATTCTTCAGTCAGAGACAGCCTGTCTGGGAGGAGAAAAGGGAACCTTTATCGTCTGATCTGCTGTTATTGTCTTGATCTTTTTATAAGCAATCTCTAATGCACACGAATATAATATCCTTTCACGCAAGTGCCAAGCATAATAGAAACATGGTTAAAAGACCCTTTCCCCCCTCTTATGTAAATGTCCTAATGCCATAATTAGAAAAGATGGTTTGTGAATGATAGGAACAGAAAGGGTAATCAAAATGTTATAACATTATCTTTCTTTCTTTCTTTCTTTTTTAAAAAGACCAAAATCCACGTATTTACAGCAGAGACTGAGATCCAGCTTGAGACTGAAGCCTTTGCTTAAAAAGAAAACAGCTTTCGATAGGATGCTGGTGTTATATTTTCATAAAGCAAGCAAATGGTAGCTGGTCTTAAGCCAAAAATGATTACTTCACTGATAGAACTTGGAAGAAAATGAGTATCCCACTCAAAATAATAATAATAATAAAATACCTGTATGACTGTTAACAACAAGAACAAAGGGCTATTAATAAAGCACAGCACTTGGACAAATGGCTCCTCAAACCCAAATAAAGTACTCCAATAAACCTCTCTTTTATCTACTCCCAAAAGAACAAACATAACAAAGCCCTTTTCAATTAAAAGATGCATCCACAAGCGTAACACTCCCATTTTTCAGCTGGCTTATTTGTCTTACAACAATAAAAGATTTAGTAACCAAACAGTTTCCATCTTCTCCACTCAAATAAGGTATCTAATGTTTCATTCAGCCCTTCCCAAACATCTGGAATGGGGACATCTTCCTTTCACACCACCATTTAGCTCCAAGGGGAAACCACATTGCCGAAGTCAAAAGGTTAATCATTAATTTCACACTTCCAAGGGGGCATCACCAACTGCATTCTTCTTGGTCCCAGACCAAAGAGAAAAACTAGAACCACCACTAAGATTTTAACAGCAAGGCAGGCATTGAAGGGAGGGATGGGGAGTCCATCAGCCATGTATTTTTCTGTTTCATTTGCCTGCAATAACTGTAGCATATCCCAACATTTCTCAATATTTAGCATTTTGGATAAAGGGCAAAACTCTTTATATCAAAGTGGACTAATGTGATCCTGCAGAATAGCCAACATAAAGGGTCTATGGGAGCTGTAGTCCAAACATATAGAGGGCCACATCTGTCCATCCTTAGTTCACATGGACCTACATTTCATAGGGTTTATTATAATACACAATTCAATTCATTTGCAATGTGTGATTGGCCTTCTGAAAACTGCTCAGCTGTTTTGCTTCCATGAAATGCCCGTACAAATGGGCAATACCTGAAAGCCACAATCCATCCCACAGTTAAACGTGCTCAAGCCAAATGAAATCAATGAGCTTTTGCAAGGCGAATTCCATTGGATGATGACAATGGGCCCGAACAGACAGGCCAAAATAAAGCTGCTTCGGGTCACTTTGGAGGTATGCTGTTTAAATGACAAACACATATCTTAAGAGGCCACAAGTTGCGCCAAAGCTACACTCCAGCCCTTAGGACTGGAGCATGGCTTTGGCATGGCATTCAGCCTCTTAGGACGCATGCATCATTTAAATAGAATACCTCCAAAGTGACCCAAAGCAGCTTTAATTTGGCCTGCCTGTTCAGGCCCAATGGCATTTAATTTACTGCAAGTTCATGAATGTACACATCTTCATAATATCCCAGACCTTCTGTGACACAAGTGGAACTAAGCCAATGGAAATCAGAGAGACTAGCTATGTCACCCTGTCTGCAAAGCTCCAAAGTGGCATCGGAGCACCCTCCTTCTTATTGGCATCAGTCCCCACCATAATTGAGCAAGTTCAATATCTGAGGAGTGGATAATATATTCACTCTGGAGACAAAATTGAGAATTACTTACAATAAAGCAAGGTGAGACTTCAATATTAATATAAAATAGTTACTATTTAAAGTTAGCTATGACAAAAGCTTGCCTTTAGCATGCAAGAAAGAAACAATGTTATGTTGTCCTCATTCCTAAATATATTGGGTAAAATGAATCCTGTCAGACTGAATTTCAAATTAATCACACTTAATGTTGAAATGTGATGTTCCTCCAACAGGACGATTTTTAAAGTCAGTGTTACCTCTAGTCATCATTTGGGGTTTCCATATTCCTGGTGAGAATCAAAGCATTCAAAGGAGAAACTGCTGATTCCTACTAAACTATATTGGGAAGTTTGGGGAGGGGGCACTAGGTAATTTATTGCTCTTCTAAAACAAAGTTACATTGCCCCAAATATCTAGCATATATAATTAATCCAGATGTCGTAGAGTACCACAGATCAAGAAATATATCAATCCAAGCACAAAACTCTCCTTTTCAAAATATAATTTACTATTAAGCTCCTAAATTGTACTAAAAAGGCACAATCATCAGCAAATGAGACATAACTCACAAGCTGCAGGAGTAAAGAAAGTTCAGCCTGGAGTTCAAAGCAGCACAGAATGCAAAAGTTGGAGATGGGCAAGTTTTGGCTTGTATGTCAGAGAAGGGTTTTTGTTTTGTTTTTTACCCCTCAGGGTCTCATTGTAGTTGATTTTCTTTTCCTGAAATAACTGAGGCCTACAGCTTTAATTTTGCAATCAGATCCACATGAGTTGACAACTTTCTTTTTAATGCAGAATACTCCAGGCTTGTATCACACATAAGCCTGTCGCTTAGGCACCAGATGTACGGAATCCCCCCTCTCCTTGTACTAGCTTGCCAAAAAATGGAGGCATACTTTTCCTCAGTGATGAAAACAGGCATTTATTGGAAGGAGGTCTTTTAACTTCAACTCCCTGCTATCACCACTTTTTTTGCTACAGAAATATGCACCTCTGCTAAAAGCTGCTGAAAGTAAGTCCCATTAGGCAGAATGAGGCAGCTACTTCATGAAGCAAATTATGGATGTTATGAAAAGGAATCTAGTGTTTTTATTTATTTATTTATTTATGCATACATACTTATATATGCACACATCAGTATGATGTAGCATTGGACTAAGACTCTGGAAACCAAGGTTCAAATCTCTGCTCAGTCATGGAAACTCAGTGTGTACCTTTTGGGCAAGTCACAAGGTCTCTTCAGAAGAAGAAGGCAAATGCAACACATACACACACACATAATCTTGCCAAGAAAGCCCTGTGATGGGTTCACCTTAGGATCACCCTAAGTTGGAAACAACTTGAAGGCACACAATGACAACAACATACCTAATATTACCAGGAATTGGGAGTGGTTTTGTGACCATGGTGGCTGAGGGATTCTAGGAGTTATGTCCTCAAGCATAACTATTCCAAGCTTTTCAAAAATTTAGCCATGTTAGGCTGTAGAATAAATACGTAGAGATCTTGTAGCACCTTTGACACTAACTAAAAGAAAGAAAGAGTGAGCTTTTGTAGACTAAAGTCTACTTCCTCAGGTGCATTTGGATATTCAAAGCTCTCTTTACCTGATTTTACCACCGCTTCTTGTTCATTCTCTCTGAAAAATGCAGTAAAAATGGTAGGATAGTAGGAAACATGGCCAGCCAAAAGTGGTAACCTGGGAGACCCAAAGTGAGGATTATTATCCATTAATTGCTTTTCAAACATTGCGGCAAGCTTTTTAATTGCTATTTGAGGATTTTAGAAAAGGGTGGAGATTGGGGATTCTCTTATGAAAGAAAAGAAGAAGAGATGGTCTGCAATCCATCTAAAGATGTCAATATAGCCAATCATATAAATTACTCAGACATTTTTACATATACATTATTTACTCAATATCAGGTAATGGATTCAATGCTCCATTTACATTCTATTATGGAAGTTTGTAATTGCAGACTTTTCAAAAAAAATTTTAAGACAATAGCCTATAACAGTGCTTTCAAAAATTCTGGGCTTTTATCACATGTAATCCTATGGAGAACATGTTTACTTTTTGTTTTTCTACTGCCTTCCACTTTACCAAGCATTGTCATATTTTCAAATGAGTAACATCACCTCAGTGATAAATAAATAAATACCTGTAATTTCTCAAACAACTTGTCATATTTGCACACTGGGTGAAAAGTTAGACCTTGAAGAAGAAAAGAGTTAGAAGAGACAAGGTTAAGCAGCTATTTTGTTTTTTGTTTATTAAAAAGAGAAATGATATACACGTGTATTAATAACATAACTGCATCTTCCCCCACCTTGGGTATTAGTATTATTATTATTGTGTAAGTTTAGCCCTTAGTGAAACTGTACCCACACAAGCTTCATCTGTTCTTTAAAACAATGGTCTCATCCTTCTATATCTTGCATGCCATCAATCACTCTGTTAAGAGCCCTGGGTCACACCATGACAGATACAAAAAAAACCCCCACATTCTCCAAATAGGATGTGTTTGAGGCTGTTTAAAAGCTTAAGGCATTTTGTAATTATGCATATCATTTACAGTAGGTTTTAAGGACATGTAAAAAATTATAATAGTATTGTTGGAAGTAAATCCAAGTTTTCAAAGTCATTACTAGCATGTGAAAAGTTCTGAGCAGAACATGGAGTGTTACCTTTTAAAAAGAATTAGTTACTTTACTCATTTCTCCAATTACTCAACAGATAATTGCTTGTCACTGTCACTGTAGTACCTGTTGCTAAATTGTTACTATTACTGTTGCTACTGTGCCATTGCAATATACCAGAAAATGCTCTCTGGTTCTGCCATGTTAATAGTTCAGAAATTTCATCCTTGAATTATGGGGGAAAAAAGTACTGTATAAAGATATACCAAAACAAGCCTTCCCTAGGACTATCTTCCTGTCCAGATGCCTTGTATTACAACAGCCACCTCTCACACACACTCCAAATGGAAAGGCGGGATTTCTATTCCAACAGGCCAAAAAAGTACCATGTTGGCTAGAGTTCTGCATTTCTTCAGAAGACATGGAATGCATCTACACTCAGATCTGCTGCTCAGACAGAAAAGAAAAATTGTCTTCGTAGAAGAAAACGTACAAAGTTAACAAACTGTGTTATCTTGCAAGCATCAGGTTGCTTTTCGTCAGGTGGCATTACAAGCTAAGCTAAGCATCTACATTTATTTCACACAACCTTGCCTGTAGTATAGCTTTTACAGTTTATTGTATCAAGTCTACACACTATAATTTATTATTCCCAGTGGGCATAGGATTGTATCCTTTAACAGTAACATCCCACCCCTCTAGATCTTAAGGGTGATTGATTTCCCCAGTCCATACACTTTGTTGGGGGGGGGGGAACCAAGGAAATAAAAAATCAATTCATTTGCAGAGGAAAAAATTGTGTGCCCCACCCCACACAGAGACACTTTGGGAAGGGACACAGAAATAGTTATTCACTCAATCTCTCTTCTTTCTCATCTACCACTCCTCCAACCACTTGCTCTCTCATGCCTGAGCAAATGTTTAAATTCAGACAGTCTGTGTTGTTCCAGTAAGAGGGCTGGAAATCCAATAATAATAGCCAAACTTTAAAAAATCATTTTAAAAAACCAGGAGTAGTTTTTTTTTAAGTAGTTTGGTTTAAACCATGGTTTAAAGCCACCTGGTTTAAACTAGTCAATCCTGCTATCTTAGCCGAAGCATGCTGGAGTAGGTGGTGTTGGAAGTAAGGTTTTAGAGAAATAGGTTGCTCGGGTTTAGTTGCTTTTCTCTGCCACCTTCTGCCACTGCTGTACAACCCAGGTCAAAAATGCTACACGAGGTTAGTACACCTACAGGATTCTATGCTTTGCATTTGCAATGAAAATTCTGCATCTGACCTAGGCTACGTTTGCATCTCACCAATGGTATGCGTGCCATCGGTTGGGAGCCACTGCTTTAAAGTACTTAAGGAGTTCTGTATTAGAAAGATAATTATAGCTTTCAGTCTCTGTGACAAATGTGACAATAGCGACACAAGAGTTCAAAGATCAAATGGCAGCGCTCAAATTATGGGAGAAAATGAAATCCAGATGCCTCAGCCCAGCTCTTCCTAATTATGTTAGCTAAATCACACAGACACCCCCAGAGCCTAGAAACAGCAAGTAAGGGGGCAGGCACAAAAGCTCCAGAGGCCAGGCCCTGTCTACCACGCTATCCCTCTCCCAGTAATTTGAGCAATGGAGAGTAGAATTACTGCACTGAGCAACATTACCATGATACTGGTAATGTTACAATGTACAATCACAACTCTTAGAACATATCACCATCCCAGAAGTAAGCTGTTAACATAACCTCTCTCAGTGGAACCCAGGGAACTTAATCTCTCCAGAATCCTTGACATCCCCACCCAACTCACATTAATTTACATGCAAGCTAGAGTCTGTAATCCAAAGCAAAGGGCTGTCTTCAGTGAGTGAGTTTGTTTAACTGAACTACATATTTGGGAGAGAAAGAAATGGGCTCTGCTATCCCTGCCTACATGACTAAGGTCTAATCTGCACTGCCAAATTAATGCAGTTTGACACCACTTAAGTGCCAGGGCTCAATGCTATAGGATGCTGGGATTCATAGTTTGCTGAGATGTTCTCTGTCAGAAAGCTCTGGCACCACAACAAACTACAATTCCAGGACTCCACACCACTGAGCCATGACAGTTAAGACAGTGTCAAACTGCATGATTTTTGCAGTGCATATTAGATCTAAGAGGAGGCGAGGGACCTGGAAAAAAAAACTGTACATCTGAAAGTATCAGGGCTCTTCTAGATTGGTCTAAGGAACAGTGAGTTTTCACAGTACAGCTTCTTGAGACTTACTTAGCTTTCCCAGTTGTTGACATTTCTATGTCTACTAATTCCATTCTGTGGGCCCTGTTTGTAGTGATTTGTTGGAAGTGTACTAAGATTTTCCCAAAGGTTTTGGTGTGTGTGTTTTAATTGGATGATGGTGGTGGTGGTGTGGTGATTATTATTTGTATCTCCTATTTTCCTAGAACTGGGACTCATGGTTTGTTGTTGTGGCTCTGTTGTTACCAAAGATGGGGAACTGGGGGGGTGGGAAGGGAGGTCCCCACCAATATGACAATGCTACTATTATTGGAGAAATTAGCTTTTACAAGAGGTCAGGTAACCTTTAGGACCATTTGCACATGTATATACCAGTAATAACTGGGGCAGCTCTGGGTTTGGGGTGGATTACAAGAGTCTTGTTTTTTTAAAAAAAATGCAGAGTGCAGTCACACACACTAGCAATTTGCACAGACACAGTATACAGAACTAACCAAAATGGAAATATGGAAATGGGATTGCAGAATTTGAGGTGTTTGCAGGGGGTGATAATTACCTGCCCGATGAGTACACCATGGAAAGCTGGAGTAGCTCAGACTGGGAGGTCTGAGTACAGTACAGTTGCTTACAGAGAGGGACAAGTTTATGCGCACTGTAAGTGCACAGAGACTAGGTTTTGGAACCAATATTTATAGCAGATAACTAGCCTCTGAGGGTGTGCTTGATGATCTCTAGCACTGCAACAAAGACCTGATGGCTTACCCATTCCCAACAATGGAATTCCAGACTGGTTGATGGCTTTAATTTTAGTGTGACAAAAACAGTGATTGGATCAAGATATCCCCAGGATGGATGGACATGGGAACATAATATGTCATAGGCAGAGAGCTTGGCTTACTGCTTTGGGTGCAAAGAGATCTATTGTCTAAAAGCGCAAGAGGAAATGCAGATGACTTGCAGGGAGTAGCAATTTAGATTTGTCTTATTACCTGGAAATGCATATGTCTCAGGACACACTCCTTTTCTCCTGAGTACTGACCTAGTGTTCCTGAAAGTCGTTGATTTCTTAAGAACATGCTGTCTCCAAATATGATGTACGAAATATGGAGACCCCAAAATACAGCACAGGGTATGTGGGGTGTGCTAACACAGTGGTTTAAAGGGCAAATTTTCTCTTTGAATTTTTTTTTTCCGGGAGGAGCTATAGACCTATGGGTGTATTTATACTGTGAAAACAATACAGTTTGAAACCACTTTAACTGCCATGGTCTATTCTACCGAATCCTGGGATTTATAGTTTCGCGAGACTCCAGCACTCTTTGACAAAGGAAGCTAAAGACCTTGTAAAATTATAAATCCCAGGGTTCTATAAGGTGGAACTACAGCATTTAAAGTGGTGTAAAATTCTATTATTTATGCAGTGTAGATGCACCCCTAGTGAAATAAGGCAATTTCATTGGTGCACTTGTTTGGGCACATCAATATTTTGACTGTTTTGCAGTCTTCCGCCCTGACTATTTTCCCCCAGAAAGGATGCTGATATTGATACTATTCCTCTTGAAGCAAATAGCGGCTGGATGTTCATGGCAGCAGCAAAGGGCTGAAGGGATCTCCACCACAATCTAATGCTGTAGTTCTGGTCGAAAACCCTTCTTATATCTGCTACCTTATAAGAGGGGGAATGGTTTGTAAGAATCAACATCATGTCTTCTTTGGGCATAAGGACTAACATCCTTTCACCAATAATGAATAAGTTATGACTTGCAGAAAGAAAGAAATACCCATGATGCATATAAAACAATAAGTTTACCAGTCTTGGCAAAGTTTTTAAATTAGTAGTAATAGTATTACTGGTTGCCAAATGGGTGTGCTGCTGCTAGATAAAACTGGAATGCTTTCTGCCTTTAACTTTAAGGATCTTTCATGGAAACTTGCATGGCAGATCATTTGCATATTCAATACCAGTGACAATTTACTTCTCCCATCTGAGCAGGGCTTTCAACTGTGCCACTTGAACTAAATTAATAAACAGTAATTACAGAATGTTGTGCGAGCTAGCTGTTGATGTTGAGCAGATTCTAATCAACACCTTCTTTTAAGGGCCAATTAAAGCTGAATGTATGCAATATAAACATCTTCTTGTATTTAGACATGAACTGCAGTACAAGTTGGGGGAGATCTGGAGAAAAAATGCAATTACAGCATGTTGGAGTGAATGGAAAGAAGTATAGTTTTGCCCTCATACTCCATGAGTGAATTTTGTCAACTCTGTATCTTCCTGTGCTGTCTCCACTGGCTTCTGATCATTCATTACCAGAATATGTGGGAGATATTCAATAATTTTGCTGCTGGACCAGAATCATTTTACATCACATGGCTTTGTTCTGACTTGAGTCATGTCTGTGTTACAAATTCAAATTTGTTTATCCTAGAGAGTGCTAAGAACAATGATTCTAGGAAGTGAACCTACAGGTCTCAAACAGATACTTGTCAGCCATGTCATCAGGTTACAATTCCCAGGCATTTTTTAAGTAAGCCATGACAGCGATTTCCAAGGGACCACTGTATAAGTCCCTTCATAGGTCATAACCATTCCTTTGAATAGTAGCCAGAAACATATTGACAGCCAGTGGAATTGTTGTGGTAAAGGAATTGTGTGGTCCCTGTAACCAGCTCCACTTAACAGTCTAGCTGCAGGTCTTTGTATCAACTGAAATTTCAAAGGAAGCCCCATGTAGAGCATATTAGAGTAACTCAGGCCACATCCACACAGGCCAGGTGATTTATTCCTCCCAATTGCTCTGAATGCAGCTTTCACTTCTCAAATTATAAAGTTTATCTTTCTATTGATCTTCTTCCTATGTGTCATTCATTCTTTTATCATTTTTATATAGCTCTTCTGTGTATTGCTTCCATTATTTTTTTATTTTATCTTGGTAATGTGTTGTGTTTCTCTGCTGGTCATAGAGCATCCCCACCCTTGGTTTAAATTTTCCTTTGATTTCTTAGATCTTGTGGAAGTGGTCTCTTGTTCTTCCTTTTTTGATATCAGCTTCTATTAATCTGCATTGATTATTATACTAATTCTCTTTATCCTTGCACATAAGTTGTTAAATAATTGCATTCAGGGCTCCATTTTTGTTACCATATTGTTTCTCATCTATCTTTTACTGCTTGAAGAGTTTCATCTGCCATCCACTGATTCTTCTCTTTCTGTTTGGCTACAGATAGCATTTTCTGCATTCTCCCCTGACAGTGTCCCTGGCTTCAGTCCGTAATTCACCTGGTTCCCAGTCAATTAGACTTAATGTGGTAGGTCTTTTTTTTAAACAATATCTTAAAATTCCACTAGAATATTCTTTAGGAAGTATTTCAGCATGGAGGTTAGTTTATATTTCTTTATTTAGCTTTAATATAATTTTTTTATATTAGTAGTTCATGGTCTGTGCCACAGTATGCCCTGGTCTCGTTTTTGCAAAAAGATTAAAACTTCTCCATATTCTGCTTCCAATTAAGTAGTCTGTCTGATATTTATATTGGCTTTTTGGCGATGTCCATGTGTACAGTATCATCTCTGGTTGAATGAAGAATGTGCTTGTGATGTGATTGTTGGCCTCACAAAATTCTGCTAATAGCTCTCCTGCTTCATTTAATGATCCTAGTCCAAATTTTCCTACAATCTTTGATAACTTCTCTGCTTCCTACTTGTGAATTCAAATCGCCTATGCTTAACAAGAATTCCTGTTTGGATCATTCATTCTGAACTCATAAAATCATAAAATCTCTCAATTTCTTATACTATTCATCTGTCCTCTCACCTCTTTGTTATTTAATGTACTGTAATCTAATTGGTATTTTAAAATTCAGGAAAAATTCTTTCATCAACTTGTTAGATCATAACCCTATGGTTCCTTTCAAATAAAGACCAATGTTTTTCTTTTCTGGACAGTTGTCATATTAAAAACACAAGAAATGCTATTTTTACAATTTCTGACTTTACAAGGAAAAGACTTTCGTCTCAACACTTCTAGTCTGTGTACATTCCATGTTTCATGCATAACTCTAATGTATGCTTAGATCAATTAAACTGACATGCAGTTTCAGTGGGTTATGGTGGCAAGATGTTGACACACAATATATAATTTCAACTCCTTTTTTTTAAAGTAAGGGTTTTCAATCCTGCTGTGAAAAAAAATCATTTTATTAGCTCTACCTTCTGTCTTTTTAAACTTGTCCCATTAAACTACAGAACTGGAACTTATTCAGGCATACTGTCTTTCTGCTTTAACTCAAGTAGCCCTGACATAACCAAAAACCCTCTGGTAATGTGCTGGCTTAAAGACTTTTACAATAAGTTCCAGTATGTGGCATTTTCAGCACAACCACTACATTGCTGATGCCACTGCAATGCACCCTCTATTAAACAAGCTGTGTTGCTCTGCATCATCTTTATCTAGTTAAGTGTTTTGGCAGCTGCTCTTCTCCTTGTAAGAAATACAGAAGTTCTCTCAGATTCTGAGATTGTCCCAGGCACTCGTCCACTGCAAGAGGATATCATGCTCACGTGTTTACGCTAGCTACATGATCCTAGAGCCCATATCTGTGCTCATGTGGTGGAAAGGCAAAGACCAGCTTTGCTAGCAAGATAGCCCAGCTCAGAAGACAAAGTATGTTTGTTTTAATTTATAACAGAGATGTGTGTGCACAATTTCATAACTTCCACAAGGAGATGGAGAGTGGAGAAGCAACAATCTAGTGGTGGCTCATGGCTTCCAAATCAGTAGGATAATAAATTTACTCCAGGTTGTAGCCTGAATTTTAAAGAGCTGTCTTTTGGGAGGCAGGGGCACACGGGTCATTTGCTACAGATTCCCCCACCCTCACATCATCTTGTCCAAACAACACAAGCCCAAACGCCTGGTTTGGCTATGGACTATCTACAACTGGGAAAGGCAGTCCTCCTGGGAATCTGGGCTATCCCTCCCATAACCTGCTTTTTAAAAAAATCACCTTTTGATCTGGATCTGCCCAGAAAATCTGGGGCCCTCTATAGCAACACAGGGCAGCTGTCTACACAGTGTCCCACTGTGCCAGCCACTGCAGTGCCAATGTGAGTCACTCCTATGAAGTGAGAAGAAGACACCCAGGCATGTGATCAAAGTTGGGTGCCCTGCTTTTGGCCTCAATGAGATCAACTTGTGCTGGCAATGGTAGCAGCAACAGTTGTCTGGTGTCACTACAGAACACGCAGGTAACAAAAAAGTTGCCATCGGGCCAGTTTCGGGGCCAGAATACTCTGGGGAAGCTCAATGTATTCTGGCCCATGTAGACCTGCCCAGGGTTTAACCCTTTGGAGAGACTGGACTAAAACCCAGAGCAGATTCAATATCCCCTGAAACAGAAGCCACAAGCTGCCAATGAAATTATCTGAGTATACATATATGTAAATATCCCTGGCTTTCTTAATAACATAACAAGAGTGAAGAGGGATACTATAAGATATCATAAACTTAGTAAGATCTTTTTAATAAACAAAAGAACCAGTTCTGATCCTATTAAAGAAATAAAATAATAATATAAAGCATGGTTAATATTTATTAATAAAGAAATAACTTAACATACATGTCTCTTTCAAAAAAAATTGCAAAGTAAATAGGATCTATTCAATAAGCAAACCCGACAGACAGTTCAGGCTCAAAATGTTTTGCTGCCTGGGGCAAAGAGGAAGATGACACCCCTTTTGAATAAGGGGAAAAGCCAGTACTGAAGAGATGCAGGAAGTCAATACTGGAAGCCAGGCGGAGAGCATCTGGATAAAAATTAAAGGAGAGGGAAATAACAGGGATGTTACTGTGGGAGTCTACTACAGACCCCCGACTCAGGCAGAGGAATTGGATGATGCCTTTCTAGAACAGATAATCACATACTCAGAAAAGAGAGATGTAGTAGTGATGGGTGACTTCAACTATCCTGATATTTGCTGGAAGTCAAACTCAGCCAAATCCTCAAAGTCTAGCAAATTCCTCACTTGCCTGGAAGACAATTTCATTGTCCAAAAGGTGGAAGAGGCAACAAGGGGATCAGCCATTTTAGATCTGATCTTAACCAACAGGGAAGACCTAGTTGATGGGGTGCAAGTGGTTGGATCCTTAGGTGGAAGTGACCATGTTCTCCTGGAGTTTGTAATACAGTGGAAGGGAGAAGCTAGGCATAGTCAGACACGCACTCTAGACTTTAGGAGAGCTAATTTCAATAAACTTAGAGAAATACTGGGAGTGATCCCATGGTCAGGAATACTAAAAGAAAAGGGAGTTCAAGATGGATGGGAGTTTCTCAAAAGGGAGATATTGAAGGCACAATTTCAAACAGTTCCAATGAGGAAGAAAAATGGAAGATGTCTCAAGAAGCCAGGATGGATGACTAAGGAACTTTCAAATGAGCTAAGTTTTAAACGGAACATGTATAAGAAATGGAAAAATGGAGAAATCACGAAAGAGGAATTCAAACAAATAGCCAGCACATGTAAGGGTAAAGTCAGAAAAGCTAAAGCGCAGAATGAACTCAGGCTTGCTAGAGAGGTTAAGAACAATAAAAAGGGCTTTTTTGGATATGTCCGCAGCAAAAGGAAAAAGAAGGAAACAGTGGGGCCACTGCGTGCAGAAGATGGCAAAATGCTAACAGGGGACAGAGAAAAGGCAGAATTACTCAACACCTTCTTTGCTTCAGTCTTCTCAGAAAAGGCAAAGGGTGCTCAACCTAAGGATAATGGAGACAGAATAGAGGAAATTCAGCACAGAATAAGTAAAGAGGTAGTACAGGAATACCTGGTTAACCTAAATGAATATAAATCTCCAGGACCAGATGAACTACATCCTAGAGTATTAAAAGAACTGGCAAATGTAATATCAGAGCCATTGGCAATAATCTTTGAGAACTCCTGGAGAACAGGAGAAATCCCAGCAGACTGGAGGAGGGCAAACGTTGTCCCCATCTTCAAAAAGGGAAAAAAAGAGAATCCCAACAATTATCGTCCAGTTAGTCTGACATCAATTCCAGGAAAGGTTCTAGAGCAGATCATTAAGCAGAGAGTCTGTGAACACTTAGAGGCCAATGCCATAATCACAAAAAGCCAACATGGGTTTCAGAGAAACAAGTCATGCCAAACGAACCTGATCTCTTTTTTTGATAAAATTACCAGCTTGGTAGATGAAGGGAACGCTGTGGATATAGTATACCTCGATTTCAGTAAGGCCTTTGACAAGGTTCCCCATGACATTCTTGCAAACAAGCTTGCAAAATGTGGGCTAGACAAGTTAACTGTTACATGGATTTGTAATTGGTTGACTGGCCGAACTCAAAGGGTGCTCAACAATGGCTCCTTTTCATCCTGGAGAGAAGTGACCAGTGGGGTCCCACAGGGTTCTGTCCTGGGCCCAGTGCTATTCAACATCTTTATTAACGATTTGGATGACAGAATTGGGGGCATACTTATCAAATTTGCAGATGACACTAAACTGGGAGGAGTAGCTAATACCCCAGAGGACAGGATCAAAATTCAAAATGACCTGAATAGACTAGAAAGCTGGGCCAGTGCTAACAAAATGAAATTCAATGCGGAGAAATGTAAGGTTCTGCACTTAGGGCGGAAAAATGAAATGCACAGATATAGGATGGGGGACACCTGGCTGAATGAGACCACATGTGAAAGGGATCTAGGAGTCCAAGTAGACCATAAGCTGAACATGAGTCAACAGTGTGATGCGGCAGCTAAAAAAGCCAATGCAATTTTAGGCTGCATCAATAGAAGTATAGTTTCTAGATCAAGGGAAGTTATAGTGCCACTCTATTCTGCTTTGGTCAGGCCCCACCTGGAATACTGTGTCCAGTTCTGGGCACCACATTTCAAAAAAGATGTGGAGAAACTGGAGCATGTCCAAAGGAGGGCAACTAAGATGGTGAAGGGTCTGGAAACCTTGCCCTATGAAGAACGCCTTAGGGAGCTGGGGATGTTTAGCCTGGAGAAGAGAAGGTTAAGAGGTGATATGATAGCCCTGTTTAAATATTTGAAGGGATGCCATATTGAGGAGGGAGCAAGCTTGTTTTCTGCTGCTGCAGAGACTAGAACGCGAAACAATGGATGCAAACTGCAGGAAAAGAGATTCCACCTCAACATTAGGAGGAACTTCCTGACAGTAAGGGCTGTTCGACAGTGGAACACACTCCCTCGGAGTGTAGTGGAGTCTCCTTCCTTAGGGGTCTTTAAGCAGAGGCTGGATGGCCATCTGTCAGGGATGCTTTGACTTGGAGTTCCTGCATGGCAGGGGGTTGGACTGGATGGCCCTTGTGGTCTCTTCCAACTCTATGATTCTATGATTCTATGATTCTAAAAATTAACTTTAAAAAAATTAATGTTTAAAAGATAATGCTTCACCATTGCTCATTGCAATGCTTGAAAAGCCATTTTTAAACAAACTGTCCTTCCCTGGTTCTTTTTCAATTTGCTTTTGAATGTTGCAGTTGTCTCTGTTTGTTCTTGTTTTCTGTATCACTTAGTTGATATGATGTATTTTTGTTGCTGTTTTTAATCCATTGTAAACTGGTCTGAGCATCGTGGTCATACTGGATGGGTAACATGATATAGCCTCTGAATTAAATAAATAAATCAGGAGTGCACATAATAGATTAGTTTCATGCTAACATAAATTCAGTGTGTAGTTACAACAACAACACCCATTTAAAGTGGGGAAAAGGAGGAAGGGGAGGAACCAATTACATGGCAAGGCAGTCAATGGTGCTTGTTATCAACAATTTATATATGGTTTCTTGAGCCTGGGGAATGGCCTCAGATGCCGCATAAATATGGCATGGAGGGCAGAGTTCTCCTGTTCTGTTCCATTGGCCATAAACTTCCTCTACTACAGAGGGAGAAAAGTGAAAGGCCCACTGTTACTAGTTTGGGTCTAGTAAACATTCAATCAAGCAGAAGAATCTCTTAACATTTTTGTCACACTCTTGTGACCTCCTGATCTAAAAAAAAAAAGAGAGTAGTAGTAGTAGTAGTAGTAGTTATGTGTAAGAAATCACAAAAACAAAGAAATCTTCAACCAGAATTAAGTCATTATCACACAATGAGATGTTCTCCCTCTGTCCTGATCTGCCCCTAAATGTATTGTGGAAGATTTCCAAACTCTCTAGAGCACATATCATGGCTTTGCAGGGACCTCACCCAGATCGTCTCATTAAAGCAATTTCCTCAGCAGAATAACCCAAACCATTATTTTTTGAGGTTTCTGTGCCATCACCATGCAGATTCAGAACGCACCAAAAACAGGGCAACCAGATGTTCTAGCTGCAAAAGAGGACAAGGCACCACACAATGTAGGAAAGAAAAATGTAGGATATTACAAAATAAAAGCTAAAAACATTATTATATATGTAAATTCAAGGCTAAAATGGAGGGCAGGTTCAAATTCCTCCTGGACTGAAAGCTGAAATATAGTACATGTCCTGGAGAAGGAGGATGTCTGGTCATCCTGACCAAAAGGACATGTTAAATATTTCTTTAGAAAACTGTAGCAGATGCACGTGTGAACTTGGAACCGACTTCCAGAGTCTGCAGAGGAATAAATGCCTCTTGCCAGTATCTCATTCCTAAATATAGCAGAATTGATTCCATATATTTTATGTGACTATGTTTTCTTTATACTGTAACAGTATGATGATATTTGATCCAAAGCATAAGGTGCAGTCCTAGAATCAAAATGTTACTCCATATTTGAAACTGATTAAGTTCTTTCTGCAAACACACACTTGCATAGAAACCTAATTTTAATGCTTCCTTCCAGTATTATTACTCAGATACCTAAATTACTCATCATTTCCATCCCAGTATGAGTGTTACTGTTATTTTATGTTGAAATAGTTGTAAAGAAATTTGCTGGTGGGAGGAGAAAATGATTTAGCCCACAATGAGTGGCATTTATTCATTATTCCTAAAATATTATTTTTGGTTATCATTTTGGAGAATTTTGTGCCATTTTTGTGTCTTAAAGAGTTTTTAAAATTAATTTAAACATAATTATGATGCTAGGAACAACTATGGCAGTCTTTTAGTAAAAAGCAGCATGCTACATTTAAAAAATACTGTTCCGAGCTGAGAAACCTAGAACAAGAATGACCATCCCTAACATTGTAGCACAGCTTCTACTTGAAGACTTTCATCCCTTGCCAAATGTCTCAGAAGAATCAGAGATATAGGTGCACCTAAGAAACCATGGAAGATCTACATAAATTAAACCTAGACAATGAGGAAATCAACATAGTCAAATATTTCCTGTATCTTGGATCCCTGGATCCAATACTGATAAAAACAGAGACTGTAGTCAAGAAATCAGAAGACTAGGAAAGGGCAATCATAAAAGAACTGTATTAGAACCTAAACTGTAAAGATATGCAACTTAGTACTAAAGCATCCAAGCCATTGTATTCCCATCATCATGTATGGGTTTCAGAGCTGGTAGTGAAGAAAGCAGATAGAAAGAAAATCAATTACTTTGAGATGTGCTGCTGGAGAAGGATGCTGAGGATACCATGCACTGCCCAAAAAACAAACAAGTGGATCCTTGAACAGATCAAGCGTAATCTATCCCTGGCCATCAAAATAATTTAAATTGAGGTTGTCATACTCTGGACACATCATGAAAAGATATGGCTCATTGGAATAGACCATAATGCCAGAAAAGGTAGAAGGTAGCAAAAACAGAGGAAGACCACATCTATGCCAGATGGATAGATTCAATCAGGAAGGTCGCAGGACCTAAGGAGAGCTGTGGAGGAGTGGGGAGCTTGGAGATATCTCATTCACAGGGTTGCCATGAGTTGGGGGTCAACTCAAGGGCAGTTAACAACAACATCAACCAGTTACCAACTGTCTGAAGCATGGACAGGTACATTTTAAAATCCCAAACCCTGGCAACCAGGACCTAGGAAGAGAGCCTTTTGGACCAGGAAATACAGCCTAGGTATTGAGACAATAGTTGTTACCAAACATAGCTGAGGTGATTACGCTCAGGGCAAAAGGTACCTCTCAAATGCATATGACCCAAAATCAAAAACAAAACTACTGTGCTGTATTCAGAAATAATTTATTTGCATTTCTGCCAACTGGCAAAAAAAATAAAATAAAATAAAATTAGAAGAATAAAAACTGGCCTGATTCCAAAGCCAAATAAATAAATAAATAAATGGAAGACCATTTGTTGTTCTTCAGTTGGCAACCCCAAATGGTGCCTTTGAACATGATGGTTGGGAATTAATCCCAATGCAAATCAGTGTGTTATATTTTTGAGTAAAATTGGTTAAGATTAGGTGATAAATCACTTTGGACTCTGCCTGCTTTATGCTCTGGCAGGTTCTGTGTGTTGTCAGAGGACAGTTGGGAAGGGAGACGGGTTGTTATTTATTATTACTGGAAAGTTGTCAATTGCATTCAATAGAAATTAATATCCAGATTAACCCTAGGGAAGGCCAAGACACAACATGCAGCTCACGTCTATCCAAATAAATGCTTCATGAGTAATTGAGCTGTTGTTTGCTAATAGATTTCCTCTGCTTTATTATTATTAATTTTTTTAAAACAAAAAAGCTGTCAAGAAATCCACTCCAGTTTGATCTTCTCACAATTGTGATATGATTTGCAAAACAATTATATTTTGCAAACAAAAACTAAACCTAATTAAATATATATATATTTACTTATCCTTTACTGCCATCTTCTTCTACAATAGTATAGTAAAAATTGTTCATGTTATGAATCACATTCATTTCACATCACTTAGATTTTTTTTAATGCTGTACAATGTAGCAGAACTACACTGACTAGAATAAATATAACAGCATGCCAAAGACTTCCATAAAAGACAACACTCTGGAATTCAGAGCATCATCTTGCCACTGCTCAGTTGTGGATAGCTTTAGAACATCTTTATATTCATTTTTATCAAAAATACATTTTCAAGCTTTACAATGTAGATGACTGATACCTGAGCCCTACCAAAACAAAACAACAACAACAACAACAACAACAAACTTTTATGTTGTTCTTTTAGGTGCAAATTGCTGAAGTTATAAATCTATTAAATTCCATTGCCTTTATCAGACATGTATATTCCTGATGGTTTTAAGAATGGGCATCCAAGTTTTTGAACATATACCCAAAACAGTTTCAATATAATATACATAAACAGGCACAACTCTCAAGGTTCCATAACAGCACTTTGTATGCTCCAAATATTGAGAATAATGAGTACATTTTCCCCTGTTTCTGATGTTCAGACCCTTTATATAACCAAAACAACCTAATCCACACCCAAGTTATTGGAAGTTCCCCTTGTCTTGCAGAAACACAAAACGAAACAAAAACATTTTGAGGAGAGAACCTCAAAGCAGCTCATCAATGAGTACTGAGAATGCTCTGTGGTCAAATAATGCTGGAGCTTTCCAGGATGAATAGGGGAGAGGACCCTAGAAAACCAGAGAAGAGGGAAAGAATGGAGTGTCCTCCCAAAGGCTCTGGCTAGCTGGTTGGAAGCCTTAACAGGAGCACTCTGAGGCCTTGTATGCACTGGCCTGGAAACTTAAGGGGCAGCCCAGAGTATCCTTGCTCCCCATCTGCTCCAACATGCTCCTGTTATATTTGCCTTCATTTCTGCACCACGGAGGTTGTCTGCATGGGTGTCCCAACTGGGCCACCTGGCACCTCCGCCTCTTCCGTGGGTTGCTCATTTCTGAATTGAGAATGAGGCACCCAGTAATGGTCAAATGCTGGGTGCCTCATTCTGACCTCATAATAGGCAACCCACCACAGTGGCAGATGTGCTGGGCAGCCTAGTGGAACATGATACAGACAGCTGCCATGGCACAGGGATGCGGGGCTCTGGATCTTTCTAGAAAATCCAGAATAGCAGGTAATTTTTGTTACTTCACTGTGTGCTATGCCCTGGTTCTGGTGCCAGACATGGCCCAAACTGCCCACACAAGTTGCAATATTGTGTTGCAGATATTTCTTGCTAAGATTTTTTTAAAAACTCTTTTTTCATTTTTCCCCACATCTTAATGTGAATTATGGATGAGGGTATATATTTATTATTACATTAATATCCCTCCATCTTACTGAGAGTTTAGCTGGTACATGGTATTCTGAACCCTTATTTCATCCCCATGGAAAATCCTGTTATGTAGTTTAGCCTGAGAAGTAGTTTGGCCTAAGGTCAAAGGCCATGTGGCACACTGAGCTTCATGGCTGAATACAGACTTGAACATAGATCTTCCCAATCATAACCCAACCCTCTAACCCCTACATCATATTGTGAAGTAGTGTTAAGAAACAGGACTCCATCCCCATATTTTGTCTGTCATTATGGACATATTCCTGACTCAATGAAAACTAAACTACAGGAGACACTGCTAAGCCTATCCACTCAATATAGGGCTACATCATTGGTTCTGAGAGACAAACATAGACCAAACCTCTAAATTTCCCCCACTTTCCAGATTGCATGGAGAGCTCCACAGACAGAAGAGGGTCTCCTCTTTAGAGTACCACCCTCCACAGCTAAACAGTGGGAGAAGAGTATGAGGACATTCCAAACTCCTAAAATCACCCATACCCACCGCAAGTATGACCAATGGTCATACTGGCTAAGTGATTTGGGGAAGTATTTTTCAAAAAAAGCAAGTTTCCAGGTTCTAGGAGGCTGGCAGCAGGGAGAAACAGCAACCTTTCCAAATGCTCCAATAAATTTCCTATACTATCATGGCATGCACTAATGTACTGCTCCTTTAAATCCTTATGGGAACTGCTTTTGCCTTGTGTTTTGTAGGTGTTGTTTGTCTTCCAGTCATATCCAATTTATGGCAACCCTAACATGAACCTATCACAGGGTTTTCTCAGCAGAGAGGGTTTGCTTTTGCCTTACCCACATGGAAAGTCTTGTGACACCAGAGCAAAAAGCAGATTCTCTGAAAGCCATGGCAACTCTTACCTACTGAGAATCACAACATCAATTTTGTCATTGATTTCCCCAATAGTGATAATAACAGTTTCTCTGGACGAATTTTGATTGGACTCTCCCCAACAATATTGCTCTGATCTATGGCTGCTTTGAAATTCATTTATTTAATTTAGGAAATCCAAACATTCTGACTCACAGTTATTCTTGTAAGTTGCTGCAACCCATAATCAGGAATTACAGTGTCTTCATTCCATTGCCAAGGTTTACTGGGATCATCTGTTGGTGATGGCAGACAGCAATGGGCTTCCATTTTAAATTTCCCAAATTCTGCTACAATATACTCATTTCAGAACATTCAAAGTCCAGTTCAAATTGGACTTGTGTGCCCTATCAAAACACTGGACCCTGTTAGCAGTCCAAAGGGGCTACATTAACCTCAGACCCATACTTAATTCATACTTGAATTTCTTCATATTATGCACTGGTTACCATAGAATACAATGGGTCAGATATAGAAGGAGGTGACCTTGTGAATTGGCCCAACATTGGAATGTGGTACAGGAATGAGTCCTAATTCATGCCAAAGTCAATATGTAGCATTCAACCAGACATTACTCACAGGTTTCTCAACCAAAAGAGCTAGAAAACATTCAGCCAGCAGAAAAATTGTACTGAGAATTTCCAGATGTCATTATTTGGACATGATATTCATGTTCATGCAGTCCCAATATGGACCATCAAGACTAATGATCACCTTTTATTTTTGAAATCTTGAAATGGGTTTTCTGACTTTCTGACAGGGAAATGCTTTGGCAACAGAAATTTATATAGTTGAAGTTTTTTTCCCCTTTTCCTTTTTGTATAGTTCCAAAAGCCCTCAAGATTGCATTTATACCAGTACACTTTGTATCTTTAGCTAATCTGATGACATAGTGCATGCATTTGGGCCACATGTTTCTAAGTGCACAATGCCACATAGTTTTCATTTCTTCCCTTCCCACAAACATGGCTGGACTTAAACATTTTACTGGGGGAAAGGACAACATAACACTCTTTTCACCCTGCTCCGTTTCACAAACAAAAGCCAAAGGCAATGGAGCTACATCTTCCACCATAAACAGGGGCAGCAGACCAGTTTGCCAGGCCATGTGGCACACAAAACTTTAACTTCCAAGAGAAGGGAATAGCCTGGTAACTCAGGAGGATTGGGTGGTGAGGTGTCCCTGCCTCCCCAGGCATGACTGGTTGAGATTTGCTTCCTTTTTCTTAACAGTAGGATGGTCCTGTCCAGTAGGATGGTCCTGAGATATGAGGTTAGCATACCTTTCTACATAGACACTAGCCACTCTTATACAGTATCTCTAAGGAACCAAGTGAAGGTCTATTTCCCTTACCCCCTGCTGTTCCCCTCCTCCCTGCAAGAAAGCAACAAGGCCATGATGATGATGATGGTGATGGTGATGGTGATGATGATGATGATGATGATGATGATGTTTTACTTATATCTTGCCTTTCTCCCATGATATCCCATCCATGGTATGGTAGGGTAGTGGTTGTGCAGACCAAGTATAATGAATTTTCCAGGGCAGGGAAGAATAAGTGATCAGAGCTTAGCTAAATTACCTTTTCATTTTTGGGACAGCAACTCTCAGTATCTTCCAGCCAGCATGGTCGCTGACCATGCTGGCTGTATGATTGTGGGAGCTATTTCCAAAAATGTAATTTTTCTGAGTTCAACACACAATGAATATTGCTATACACTATAACTGTAACTTGTGAATGTATCACAGTCATACCATTCGTCCTACTGACCATAACATACAGTTCTGAGACAATGGAGATTATCACCATAGCTTTTAAACCACAATTATAGTCGTAAAATATCAGCTTTGATGATACAGTCAGCCCTCGGTATCAGCGGATTTGCCATTCACGGATTTGAGTATCCATGGATGACAAGCCCAGTGGTGGCACATACATGCTGCTGTGCTGCCATTATGGACAATGAGCCAAAGGGCAAAAACCGGGAAGGGTGCTTCTGCTGCTGCTACTCCCCACTCCGGCACAGATGGGCAGGCAGGTGGGAGGCTCCACCAATGCTCTGCCTTTTGCCAGCCCCACTGCCATTGCCAGTTCCTCCCAGTGCCCAGCCAGGGTCTCTCTGTGACCCTGACCACCAGCCCCATGCCGAAGGGGCTAGTGGCACTCCTCACTCCTCATCCCCATTTCCTCCACTGCCATCACATGGCAAGCTCTCCTCCTTCTGCTCCTCCTCCTCCACAGATGGCAAGCTTGATCTCTGTCCATGGCAGGCTTGCTGTCCACGGAGAGGAGGAGGAGGAGGGTCTGCCACACAGTGGCAGTGGAGGCAGAGGGAAGTGAGGAATGCCCCTGGTCCCGTCAAGGTGGGGCTGGCAGTTGGGGCCATGGAGAGACCCTGGCTGGGCACTGGAAAGAACCAGCAGTGGCAGCAGGGCTGGCAGGTGGAGAACTGGAGCATCCGTGGATTTTGGTATCCATGGGAAGGTATGGAACAGATCACCTGTTGATACCAAGGGCTGACTGTACTTATCCCATGACATTGCCCCGACCTGTAGCTGCTATGTCTCGCAAGCACAATAAGGGTATCCCTTTTCATTGACGGGGTAACCCATCAATAAGCTCCCAATCATGCTGCAGTCCTATTAGTCCTTCAATGCAAAATGTTACTGCCTCAGCAGTTGCAACCCTGGCAGTCACATAATCTCAATCTCCTCCTCTCCCGCCCCGCCCCCATTCCCAAGCAGTCTGATCGCCTTTATTTTTTAGTATTTCTTTTAAAACTTAAATCACATTACCATAACTCCAGAACTACATTAAAAAGTAAAAATAAAATAAAACCAAAAAGCATGCTAGATAGGACATAGGGCAAGAAGGTGGCATTAAGGAGGAGTCAGGGCAACAGCACTATGGCAGAAATAGCCCTAGTTGCGCAACTGCAAAAACATGCAATAATGGATGCTCTCAAACTGGCATGTTTCCATTTTCCTTAACTAGCACAATTGTGGCAAGAACAGGGCTTATGTGATAATGTCTAATGTGATTTGGCCAAGACTGTCTTATGAATACATAGCTGGGGTGGTATTTGAACACCAGTCTTGTGTTGCCTGCTGCACCAAGAAATTTTCATTTTGTTAACTAAATTCATACAGTGTGCAGCAAATTATATTCTCCCCTCATCCCATTCATGCCCTCATGAGGTCAGTCAAGTTTTTTGATGCCTGAGGCAGAACATCTCAAAACATCTCTCCTCCCTCCCTGACAATAAAAAGGAGGAAGAGGCGATGGCGGTGCAGCTAACAGAATAGCTAACCATCTGATGCCCTTTCATGACATTCAGAACCAGGTGCCTGCAGTGACTGCTTCACCCTCACACTATTGGTAAGGCTGTTTTCAGAATCCTGCATAGAACATCACACTGATTTACTGTGCCTTAGGTATTTTCTGCCTAGGATTTATAATACAGTGTCCAAACTACAACCTGGGGACTGTTGCTGCTCCACTATAAGCAAAGATCACCTCCTTAATGTAGAAATATTTTAGCTTTGAGTAGCAGTTCCACAGTATTTTCTCCTCTCTTCCGCTCTCATTTTGTCCATTCAGGACCTTTTCAATATTCTCTGGATGCTTTTTGGCCAAGGTTTTTCCCTCCTTCAGATTATATTTCCTCTCTTCCTCTGCAGGCTCAGTGGAAACAAAGATCGGCTGCTAGATGAGATCTGTTTAGTTTGTTTGGGCATCGAATCAAAGGAAGTTTGACTCAGGAAAGAGAATGATTACATCAAGGCCTATAAAAGACCCCAAAGCGATTGCTACCCCAGTTTTTATTTCTATGCACATGGGGACTCATTAGTTTCTACAGGTAGTTCTGTCAGCACTGAAAGATCCCATATCACTAAATCTCACATTTCTGTATGGGATCCTTTGCATGGCTTCTCCTTCTCATTTTATCCTGCTGCAAAAAAAGAAAAAAGAAAGAAAGAAAGAAAGAAAGAAAGAAAGAGAAAAAGAAGAAAGGAAGGGGGGAAAGACACGTTTGAGCCATCAAGAATGATGAATTCCGTCTGGGACTGTTTCTTCTCTCACACAGCAGTTATTTCCTCTTGATTATTTTAAATCCATTGTATTTTAACTTATTTTCAGTCTGAAGACGAAGGAAGCATTGAAGTTATCTAGCGCAGTGCGATAAAAGTTGGCAAAATGTTTTTCAAATTCCATACATTCTAACAGGTAGCAAAATTTCAAAGCACTCCACTGGGAAACTGAAATGGAGAGGGCTTACACTGACAAGAAGGAATGGAGCCTGGTGTTCTACTAAGAATTCTCTGTACTTCTCACATTTTTTTGGCACTCACACAAAGACAAGTTTGCACCATTGTGGATATGAATGCCATGGGTGCTGCAGATGTGGCAGACAGTGTAGGCACAGCCTGGAAAAACTTACTTTTCGGAATATAGCTCCCAGAATCTCCTAACCAGCATGGACATAATCTCACACGATTCCACGTTCTTGCTGAAGGATCCTGACAGACATCATCCAAAAAGACAGTGTTTTGAGGCTCTGAGCCCTGCCTGCATGGGCCAAATAAAACATCCTTGCCCCTCTTCCCACAGCTAGTAGTCCTTTTTTAAAAAAAAACTTTATTTACATTAAAACATATATTACATGATTTACTAAGATATAACAATATTCTCATCTATTTCAGTACTTTATTCATTTTCTTTCCCATACCCTTCTTTGTTTTTACTTATCTATCTACCATTTTCTTTTGCTTATCACTTAAGGAATCCATGCCAGCAAAGTAATATTTTCATACCCCAAAAACTCCTTTCTGTCTTTTCCTTGTTATGTAATTAGATCTTCTCTTTTTATCTTAATCTGTTATTCCTCTTCTCATTTTTTTCTTCCAGTATCTAAATATTGATTTCCAATCATCTTCTATCTCAGAATTTTCTTCTCTGATCTTTCTTGATAACCTATCTGAATCTCTCATTTCTAATATTTTTTAAACATTCTTCTAGTGTAGGTATCTTTCATAACTTGCAGTTTTGTGCATATAAGATTCTAGCCAATGTTATCATGTATAGTAACAAATTTATATATATGAACCATGATATGGGGAATCCCCCAAGGATTAGATATTGGATAAATGTAAGAAATGACAAAACATTGTAAGGCCACAGTAGCTAACAGGGAACCAGTGAAAACAGGAAGTTTGTTTTTAAAACCTTTGTCGTAAATGGCTCGAAACACCAATCTATGTAAATATACTTTCGTATTTTGTTATGTATCAGTTTGTGTTGTCATGTCAACCTACTGTTATGTATGTGTTCATCATCTTTATATGAAAAATAAAAAAAAACAAATTTCTGTACCTTTTTCTACCTCTTTTTCTACTGTCATTGTCATATTTTCCAATTCCATCTGAAGCCGTGTTTCCAATATTTCTGTAATGGCTGTATGTATATCATTCCAAGATTTATTTATTTATTTATTTATTGCTTTATCACTTTTCCACCAAATATGGTATAATGTCCCATCTTTCTTTTTACACTTCCAACATGCTTAACTACCATTCTTAGACATCCTTGCTAATTTTACAGGAGTCAGATACCACATGTAAAGCATTTTATAATAAATAAATTTGCTTGTATATAGCCATGATTTTTCCTAGTTCTATGTTATGTTGAAGAAGTTGGCTCCATCTTATCATTGTCTCCTTAATTCTTTCCTGTTCTAATTCCTTTTCTAGTAAGATTTCATAGTATCTTTTAATTTTTCTCTTTTTTCATTTGTATCTAACAGTATCTCGTCTTGTTCATTTTCTTGCCACAGACAGTAGTCCTGAGGGCACAGTCCCCAGTTCTGGTGCAAAACATTCAACTGCCTCTGGGTGATTCAGCACCAAACCTGCCATATATTCCCCTTAACATGTTTTAAACAGAAGTACTCTTCTACAAGAGAAAATAGTGTATCTTCAGAAGGTTACTTGTTGTTGTGTGCTTTAAATATTTTTTTTACTTATCACGAGGTTTTCTTGGCAAAGTTCTTCGGGGGGGGGGGGTACCATTACCATCCTCTGAGGCTGTGACTTGGCCAAGCTCAGCCAGCTGGGCCAGGATTTGAACCCAGGTCTCCAGAGTCCTACTCCAAAGCTTAAACTACCACCCCCTGCTGGCTCTCAGAAGCTTAGAGATGCACAGTTTTGATGTGGTTGTTGATTTAAAAGCTCATCAAACCTCCTTTAGGCAGAAAATTAGACTTGCAGTCACTAAACATGTAAGCAATGGTGGGAATGAAATGCAAAACTCATTGGGAGACACAAGAATAATTACACTTTGCCCTTCCTAATACATTCAGACCTCTATATCCACAGATATTTTTATCCATGGATTCAAGAATCCACGGTTTGAAAATATTTTAAATATATATAAATTCCAAAAAGCAAAGCTTGGTTTTGTCATTGTATATAAAGGACACCCTCTTACAGTGCCATTGTATTTAATGGGACCGGACCTGAGCATCCATGGATTTTGGTATCCATGGTGGTCCTCGAACCAAACCCCAGCAGATACCAAGGGCCCACTGTAATTTCTGATATGTCATTTATTTTTCAGGGATTTATCACATGGGAGGAATCCTATGCAGAAACTGGATCTAAAGTGAAAACAACCCAATTTGGGGTTAACCTGAACAGAAAGTAAAAAATAACTCACAAACACGGGTAGTTTTTCAGATGACGTTGGAATCAATGGGAAATAATGTGACATTGATTCAAACAGAAAGGGGAACTTCCAAAAGTAAAAAGGAGGGGGTTTTGTCGACTTTCAGTTTGGATTAATGTTACTTTATTTCTCATTGACACAACACATCTGAAAAACAGCCTACTCTTGCAGGTGTTTTATGGACTTTCAAATCCCATTTCTGCACAGGATTTAACCAATTTGCCCCCAGTTTGCCTGTGTGTGATAAAGTCCATAGGGTGCACCAAGAAGTTAATTTCAGGAAACTCTTTGACAGTGATCCCAAAGTGTTTTCTCTAGTTACATTTTCAGAAGTTCGCATAGCTGTAGAGAGAGAGAGAGAGAGTTGTGTTTTGCAGATGGGAAAGAGACTAGCAGAATACCCATGTGAGCTTCTAAAAATGCAGCTAGGGAAAACATTTTGGAGTCACTGTCAACAGTTTCCTGAAATGAACTTCTTGGTGCTCTCTAATAATTAAATGGAATATCAGAAAAGAGAGGGAAGGAGGGCAGGAGCAAGGGAGAGCAAAAGAATTTTAGAATACTTGTGTTTAACATGTGTTCCTGTCTTTTGTATTTCATCTTTGATATAATTTTAAAAGTCTCTTACTTCTCTTAACCCCTTTGGCTAGCATGAACTTTGTGGGGCCTTCATCATTTATGACATTGTAGTACTTTCTAAGTTTCTAAGGTATAAATATCATCAGTTACAACAATTGTGTTTTGCAGATGGAAAAGTAAAATTAGTAGTATAGTCTGCCCAGGGCCACAAACTCACACTCTTTCTCTCCTCCAACCCAAAATGATTCAAAGAATCCTGACTTTTCCTATTTCTGTACTTGGACCATAACAGGATTTTGTTCTCATTTTCTAACCTCTTTAGAATTCTCTTTTAAAGAAAGAGAAAACAAAAGAATCTGTTAAGGGCAGCACAAATTCCCTTATTTTCTACATCAATTAGAAGGCTGCCAAATTTTATTGCTGACTTTAGAACTTCAATTAAGGAATTTACCTCAGGGAAAGGCATTCCTGTTAGTACTTTGAGGAAACAGACAAAGATCTACTTCCAAAATTTTATTTTTGTTGGGTTTTTTTAGATGCCAGTGCTACATTAAAATCCGATGCTGATCCAAATGAAAACAAAGACAAGGCATGTTACTGTGTGATATAATATTCAGACCTCACACAAAATGCCAAAAGCACATTTTGTGATTTTTGTGTTATGTGCAGATAATTGCATATTTTGTGAATGTACGCTTTATACAGAATTTAGGAGCATTTTCACTTGTCACAAAAGGGACTCAATCATAATTTAGGGAATCCATTGTCATCTTGTAATAAGATCAAGGTTTTTAAAACAAGGTTCCCTAGAACCCTACAGTTCTTAGAGAGGTTGCTAGGAGTTTTGTGACAGATTGTGATTTATTTATTTTTTAAGTAAGCATTTTTGAGCTATAGATACACTATTTTTTATTCAGGAGTTCCCTAAGACTGATACTGTATGTTTAATACAGGGGTTCCATGAAACTTCAAAATTATTTCAAAGCTTTGTTGAAAAAAAGCTTCCTTAGGCATATAAACACAGATAAATAAATTTTCCATAACTTCCAGTTTATCCTCATTTTTCAGAGGTTGCAGACAAGCCTGACGTTGGAGTCAAAGTGGGCTATAGGAAAGTGCCCTTTCACTACCATCCCCGTTCTTTGCCCCAGACTGACAAACTGACATATACTTCACAGGTCATCTACACAAATTGAAATCCATCAGGTAAGAGAGGTATGTCATCCCACCCACATAAATGACTCTGTGATTTCCAGTTTGGAAATTAAGATTGTGCTGTGTGATTCTACCTAGGAGTAGGAATGGAGCTGATGTAGGATGGTCCTAACAATCAGCCTTTAGGATGAAACTCTCCAAATCCCCCAATCACTAGGGATTCTGGAGTAGTCCAGAGAAGTCCAAAGGCAGAGTTTTTCTAAACCCTAGAAATGGCACTATCACTTCTCAAAGATACCTATTATGCTCTTTTTCCTCTTCTGTAGTAACTGCAGGTGGTCATCCCAGAGACCTTGTCTACCTGGGCCAAGAGGCTGTTTTCCCACACTTCTGGCAGTTTTCTGGATGACATATGGCCCAAATCTCAGCTCTGATGCAAACATCTGGCACACAGGTATAACACCCTTAAAACAAATTTTAAAAATTTACCATATATACTTGACTATAGGTCAACCTCATGTATAAGTCCAGGGCAGATTTTAGGGCCCAAATTATGGATTTTGATATGACCCATGGATAAGTTGAGGGTAAAACTTGGGGGCATGTAAGAAAGGATCTAAAGGATGAAGCAAAGGAAAGTAATGCCAAAGAGCTTGCAAAATTCCAGCAGGACTGACTGTTTTTGCTCACCTTAAAGACTGGTGCTTCCAGGGCAGTTAAATTACATCACTTATGTTAACCCGTGGATAAGTCGACTCAGATTTTTCTGGTCCATTTTTTGACTAAAATTTCTAGACTTATACATGAGAATATATAGTACTTTACTCCAGGAAGATCCAGAGCCCTCCATGCCCATCTGCACATGTGCTCCACTGAGCTGCACTGCATGTCCACCGCTGTCATCAATCGCTCACTCTGAGATCAGAATGAGGGGTCCACCCATGTGATCATCACTGGGTGCCATGGGCTAACCTTAAAAGTGAACAACTCATGGCAGTGACTGGTGTGCCTGGTGACTCAGTGAGGACATGTGCAAACAGCACCCTGGCACAGAAATGGAAGTCCAGGTACTAGGAGGAATCTGGGGCAATTCTGGGGCCAGAATACTCCAGCCTGCCCCTGAAATATCCTGGCCAATGCAGACAAGGCCCTAATCTAAAAGCCAACTGGCACATCTATGGCAGACTGAGAGCTTCTTCTCTGTGGGATAATCCCACACTGGGCCTCTAGCCTGACAATATGGAAAGGAACTGTGCCATTAGCCCTGGACACATGGTTCCTTCATACACACATTCCCAGAGTAGCATAAATTGTCTCTACAGGGAAAGGCTTCACCTGTTACTGTGGGTTATACAAGATCCTTTAAGAAACTTTCTGGCTCTACTTCTCTATTAATTGATTAATAAAATGATTTTGCCTCCCCCCCCTTCAAATGTACTTTCCTCAACCCTTCTTCTCTGCACAAGATTCTAAGCTCAATTTCTTTTCACTTTGATAGGGAACAAAATAATTTGAATTGCATGAACCTAGTGCAACTGAATGGCACTTTCTTGTTTACTAACAGTGTAATCCTATACTGATCTATTCAGAAGAAAGTTCCCCCTGAGTTATATGGGGAGTTAGTCCCAATTAAGTGGTGATAGCAATGTAGTGTAAAAGAACCACCTGATAAAATTCTGGACGTTTCTGAGGATTAACTCTTCATCTGACACTTCATCTGCAGCAATACTCAAAATTTTCTAACACACATAAAAGACTAGTGAGAGGAAGGGTATAATATAGTATATTTTTGTTTGCCAGATTTGAAGATCATATAAAATGGCAAGGGACTGCAGTCATCTCAGAAGACATCTTAAAATTCAATATATGATAATCTTAGCAAACTGGATTATTGAGCACACATCAAAAGTAAAGGAGGACAGTATGGAAACCCAGCAAAGTCACATAAGAAAGCAAAATCAAAAGCATAAGTATATAATGATACATAGTATATATAGTGAAAAATATACCAAACATGATGTGTTACCATGATTCAGAAATTAACCTCTTGACGCAACATTACTAAAACCTGATGTGAAAGATCTCATCCGGACAACATTTCTCCAGAAAAAACAGCAACTACAATCACCCTTCCACATTTGTCACTTTGACTTTTGCAGATTTGATTATTCATGGCTTTTTTAAAAAAATGTTCTCTCCAGGAATATCTAGGTCCTCCAACACAACTCTATGGTCAATTTTAATCAAAAGTCGCACTGAATGACCTAGAGCTTATTCCTAGAAAGAACACTCCACTAGGCATTTGCAGCTCCTCCAGAACAATTCTATGGTCAATGTCTGGCAGATATTGACCACAGAGTTGCACTGAAGGACCTAGAGAGTCCTAGAGAGATATTCTATCAGGTAAAAACAGTGTTTTTGTTATTTCCACATTCACAGGGGTCCTGTTCCCTTAACCCCAGCAAATGTAGAGGTATGAGTGTATTGACAAACTGGGAAAGACTGAGAACCAACTGTGATATCACTAAGATGGGATCTGCCCTTGGTTTTACTCTGAATTTTTTTTTTTAAAAAAAAAAACTTATATAAGCTACTGTACCTATGTGGGAGATAGTTTCATAGCTCTGGATACAGCGATGTTTGAAATAAACCCCAGAGTTTGCAGAGAAAACACCATTTTCTATACAGAAAATTTGTTTTCTGTACAGAAAATGCTGTTTTCTCTGATAAAATGCTACATATGAGTTCTGTGCAGAACAAGTCCCCAACTCCTGGATTTTCTGTATGGAAAATAATATTCAGTTTGTATACTGATTTGGAAATTATGAATTAAAAGGAGACCCACATTTTTTTTCATCTGTAGCATGTGCACTTGTGTCCTGAAATTGATTGTCTATGCCTTTTAAGAACAGTCAATCTTGTTATTCTGTTTTTCCTAAAGTTGTACAGGAAATGTTTTTTTCAGGTGAACTAATGTTTCCAAAGTAGGCCTTTTTTCTGGAAATGCTATTATTTGTTCACATTTTCCCCAGAGCATTCACGTCATTGTTAGCCCATGGCATTCTAGTATTTTCAGAGTAATGTTTCCATATTTTTTCAGACCCCATTTGTGGCAGAGTGGTGATAAAACCTAATAGCAACCCCAGCTTGTCCAGCTATTGAAACTTTCCAGGGTTCCTGTGTCTTTAAAACACTTCCTCATTGTAACTTCACAGCCCATTTTATTTCTTTCTGTGGAACAAGTCCAGGAGATTAATGTTGATCAGGGCCAGGAGATTAATGTAATGTGTTTTCCCTACTTGGTTATTTGGAATTACACCACCTGGCTTTTTCCAGCTTATTTTAGTTGCCCAGATCTCCAGATAGCCCTGAATCATCAGATTATGCGCTTCCACTCCAAAACTCCACTAGACCAATCTGATTCAGTCTGGAAAATGGTCTGCATTGTCCCATTTTGCTTCAGGATACTGTCAAATCATTGAAACAGCCCCATTAAAGACATATATCAACAGATATGGAAAACAAAACAATGGCCAGCAGGTTGGAAATTATCAATATACATCCCCACCCACAAAAAAGGAGACACAAAAGACTGCAGCAACTATAGGACCATAGCACTAATCTCTCACACAAGCAAAATCATGCTCAAAATTCTGCAAGAGGCATAAGTGGAGTTAAGGAAAGAAAGAGGCACTAGGGACCACATTGCAAACATATGATGGCTAATAGAGCACATGAAGGAATTTTTAAAAATCAGAATGTTCTTTATAGACTATAGCAAACCGTTTGACTGCATAGATCATGAAAGGCTACGGAACGCCCTTAAAGACATGGGAGTCCCAACACATCTGATAGTCCTGATGAGGAATCTGTACCCAGGACAAGCGGCTACTGTCAGAATAGGACATGGAGAAACAAACAGTTCCCAATTGGCAAAGGGGTCAGACAATGCTGTATCCTTTCACCCTATCTGTTCAACTTGTATGCAGAACATACTATAAGAAAAGCAGGCTTGGACACAGAAAAAGGAGTGAAAATAAGAGGAAATGATATCAATAGTTCAAGATATGCAGAAGACTAGTGGAAAATCTCACAGATCTGAACAACTATTAATGAAGCTCAAGGAAGAAAGTGCAAAGGCAGGCTTACCGTTGAACATAAAGAAAACAAAAATAATGACCACGGAGAATCTACACAGATTCAACCTAGACAATGAGGAAACAAAAACAGTAAAAGAATTCTCATACCTGGGATCAAACATTTATACGAATGGGGGTTGCAGCCAGGAAATCAGAAGAAGATTAAGAATGCAGAGGGTGGCTATGAAAGATCTAGAAAAGATTCTAAAATGCAAAGATATACAACTCAGCACAAAAGTTAAAGTTATACAAGCCATTGTATTCCCTATTACCATGTAAGGATGTGAGAACAGGACACTTAAGAAAGAAGATAGGAAGAAAATCAATTCATTTGAGATGTTGTGCTGGAGAAGAGTGTTGCAGATTCCGTGAACAACCAAAATGACCAATAAATGGATCCTAGAGCAGATCAAGCCAAAAATCTCCTAGAAGCCAAGATGACAAAACTGAGGTTGTCGTACTTCTGACACATCATGAGAAGAATCATGACTCATTGGAAAAAAACAATAATGCTAGAAAAGGTAGAGGGAAGCAGAAAGAGAGGAAGGCCTCATGCTAAATGGATGGACTCAATTAAGGAGATCATGAGTAGGAGTGTGCAGGAACTAAGCAGAGTAGTGGAGGACAGGGGTTCTTGGAGATGTCTCATCCAAAGGGTTGCCATGATTTAAAATCAACTTGAGGGTGGTTAACAACAAAAATTAGATCCCGTCTGACCTTGGAAGCTAAGCAGGATCAGTACTTGGATGAGAGACGACCAACAAATACCAGGTGCTGTAGGCTATATTTCAGATGAAGGAACTGGCAAAACACCTCTCAATATTCCTAGCCTTAGAAAACCCTATGAAATTCATGGTGTTACCATAAATTGACAGAAAAAAACTTGAAGGCAGAAATATACACACACATTTGGGGAGTAGCTAATTCTCTCCAGGGAGCCATCATTGTTTAGTAGTCTGAGTGTTGGATTACGACTCCAGAAGACTTGGCTACAAATCCCTGCTCGCCCATGAAAACCCATAGAGCAGCCCTGAGTATTCTGGCCCCAAAATTGCCCCAATATGCCCCCATTGTCTGGGCACTCTAGAGCAACAGGGGGGCAACTGTTTATGACACATCCCACTGAGCTGCCTGCTGCCACTGTGGTCATTCCCTTTAAGGCTGAAAACAAGGTACCCAGCATCAACCACATGGCCAGTTGCTTTAAAGGGTGTTAAAAGATTTCAGGTCTTGGACAGGTGGCTGGTTCATTCATTTAAGTCCATGGAGGGTGAAAGGAGTCATATCTCCAAGTGCTTACTTGATGGCTGTTTTTATTTTGGAGAATGCCCAATGTGTTTTGGCCTATATAAATTTCAATGGCATTCTTCAGGACTGCAACTCTCCAAAGACCATAGCTAAAAAAAAGTAAGGCTTCCAAGCTCTGAATCATTCATGGCTCTGAATGGATCATGGCTTATTGTCAAACTGGCTGGGAGATTCTGGGAGATGTAGTCCAAAATCATAAGTTTTTCAAGTTATGTCTCGAATATTATATCTGCACTTCTACATCAGTCTTTTTCTATAGGCTGAGACAGAAGAAGGCAAGGGGTGTGATCTGACAACATTTAGAATCATCAAAATGGCCTAGTAATCTATGGATAACCACAGCCAAATGACACAACATATACACATTCCCCTTCATCCCTGCCCCTGTACCTTTTTACACAAATGACCGAAACTTGGTCAGGTTCACATGTCCCCAGAGATGATCGCATTTCACTGCTTCAAAAGCGCTTTGGTCTGCACAGCCTGTAGCAGCAAATTTACACTTCAAAAAGCAGACAGCTTTTTTCCACATCTTATTCACTTAATGGGTGAGAATGTAAAATTAGTTCCGTTGCTGATGAGGACCTTGAGCCAAATGAAAAGTGTTCATTTGTCAGCACAGACTTACCGCCTGAAACATGATTATATAGCTAATCCAATAATGGGTTTTGATGCTGAGCATTTATTTATATACAGCAGATATTGTTATCTGTTGATAATCACGGTCTACAATTTACTCTTATTTTCCAAGTGTGTCGTTAGATACAGCAACATCTCCCGGATATTACATGTGGTTAACAGAGCTGCAAATGCACCCAGACAAAACCTTGAAAACAGATTGCTGTATTTTGCTGTGCTTTCAAATGAATCAATGTTGAATTTTAGCTTATAGAGTTTAAAATATTAATGACGAATAAAGCATTTTAAAATTAGAGCCTCTACATATTATTTAATGTGGCACCAGATTAAATTTTTACAATGAAATCTTGCTGGTTTTAGTGTATGTTCTTTATGAACTGATTGGGGCTTTATTTTATCCAACCACCTACACAGTCTCCTTGAGTGCAAAAGATCTTTGGAATATTTATGTTAAAGGGGAAAAAAGCTTCTTAAATTTAATGATGTTGCAGAATTGACTAGCTTCACAAATGCTTCTAATGATTCCCATTTCTCCCCTAAAACAGTTTGTCTCTTCTTTACATATAAATTCTGCACAGGATTGCATTCAATACATTAAAAGAAAACATTAAAAAGAAAAATATTTCCTGAGATTTTAGAATAATTTTGACATAACCACATTGTAACTTTGCTTAGGTTTTTAATAAGAGAGAATGTCGCTGAAGTTTAGGAACAGGCATCATGAAAAATGCATTCAAGTATATAAGCATAAAAACATAAATTTTAATTTTTTTTAAAAAAAGGCTTAAATTATTAATGCCATTGTTTCACATTTTGTGCCAAAACATATTCCAGATATAATGCAATATGTACAGAATAAATTCACTGTAGTAAGATAATTAGAAATATAGAGTATCTCTAATTGTATAGTGCTCTGAAAATGAATCAGGTTACTTTTGTGAAAGTTATTTATTTGAGGCATCAATTCAGTTCAATTTTCCAAGGAGAAATAGATCAGAAAAGATGTAACAAAAATATAACCTCTCCAAAAAATGTACAGTTGTTAACTTTCTGATCCCAAAGAGAAGCATAAACTGTATTTTAAAAAAAAATACAAGTGAACTGGTGGGGCAACAATGCAGGCTAATTTGAGGGTGCAGAAATATCAAAGCCCTATTGGTTCATAATGTATATGTAGAAAGAGTTTCATATGATCAGATACAGGGTACTAATTGGGAACTGATATGGTACCAGTAGTTATATTTTAAGAGTGCCGAAACCTAGCAACTTGGTGATCATCCCTATTCCAACCCCTAACTCATGACCTTGAATTTGTTGTTACTGCTGTGTTATGTGCCTTCAAGTAATCTCTGAGCTATGGTGACCCTATCATGGGGTTTTCTTGGCAAGATATATTCAGAGGGAATATGTCATTGCCTTCCTCTGAGGCTGTGGGTGAGTTGCCCAAGGTCACCCAGTAGGTTTCCAGGACCAACTGGGGATTTGAAGGTTGGTCTCCCAGAGTCCAAGTTCCACACTCAGACCACTACGCCATGCCAGCTCTCAGTCTTGTGTTTCACATTTCAAGATGTATTTAAAATTCATGTTTAAAATCTCAGGCTCAGGATCTAGAATGTGTTCCTAACTTACCAGGAGCATAAGTTGTCTATTGTGGCAGCTAGCGAAACATGGCAAGCACCACTGTCCAGTGTCACAGCTTCTTCTCTCCATTCCCAGAAATATGTATGGTTTTCTAGGGCTTCAGAAAGGGCTTGTGCCATTCAGGAGCTACTGTGGGGCTGGAAGACAGGACCAGGGGAGCCTAGGCATAGTCTTTACCCCAGTATGCTCCCTGCATATATAAACCAAACCCTAATGCTCCCAAGTTTCAGTTCATTATTGGGCATCATACCACCCAAACCACCCATCCTCCCCTCCTTCCAAATTGTCCATTACTTTAATCAGTGCGAAATGTCTTTTTGGTCATAATTTTCATGGTTGGCATCTTCCCTGTTCTTGCCCTGACATTCTCCAAACCTTTGGGGCGACAAGCACCATCACTCCTAATCAGCGCAATCATGTTGGGTGGGGATGACAGGAACTGCAGTCCAAGACATTTAGCTCACGTCCAGTTGCTTAAGTTTCACTAGCTACTTCTCCGGGTGCGAAATAAATGAAGACAACTTATTCATTTCACTGCCAATCTAGTTGCAGAAACAAATCTTTCTCATAGCAGCCAATGCAATCTCCAGATTTTTCCTTCCCTAGAGCACCTCAAGGAGGGAAAAAGCACCTTGGTAAGATTTTCACTTTATAACTCTAATGATTCTACAAACATAGCCACAATGTGATGAAAGGCAAAGCAGTCTCCTGATCTGATTGAGAGCTAATAAAAATCAGAACTGAAAACTGAAAATAGCACCCTTATCATCTTTCTTTCATTTAGACCTGATTACTAGGGGATTATAATGCAATCACAGCTATGTGTGAGAGGTAGCTATGGGAACCAGTTTTAACTGTTTATCTAGCCAAAGATCTTAATTTAAGTTTGAACACTCGGATTCATTTATATGTAAGACACCAAGGAGACAAAATGCAGAAGAAACAGATGCCTGCTTGTTCTTCCCATTTAACTTCATAAGCTACCAGCCAATTTGTCTTTCAGGGGCAAAATTAATTTCTGATGACAATGTGAGCAAGTAATAAACTCAGAGTTCCTGTCCTGGGAAACTTGGTAGGGCTGAGCAAATGTTCCAGGATGATTTAGGAGGTGGGGGTGGGGAGAAATATCTTCCCAACACACACAACACACACACACACTTTGCTTACAGCTGGAAAAAGGACATCTATAACAGGCATTTCTTTGTCCTTGCATCATTCCTCATTTTTCAGGGGGAGGTGGTGGCCGTGACACCTTTTTCCGGGGTTGATTTAAAAAGAAGAGGGCATGCAAAAGGAAACATATTGCCCGTTAGTGCTTTCCTGTGGGATATTTCCCAAGTGAATTCCTTGTTTTCCTTTGCTGCATTCCCAGATCTTGCAAACGGCAGCCTGGCTGCATCCCCCACACTCCTTCTGCTTCATTTAGAAAAGAATACTGGCCAAAATAAGAGAGTGTACAAGTATGCGTGTGGTTTAAAAACTATTCTAAAAAATTTCTTATATCCCATAAAAATTAATACCTGAAAGTATCTTTTTTTTCAAAACTAGTTAATGATAACATGTGTTGACTGGATATGCTTCTTCTTTGCAGGTGCACCTAGCAAAATTTTCTGTTACTTCAACAACTGGTGGCAGCTCCGACCTGGAACTGCACTTTACCTGACTGAAGATCTACACACATCCCAATGTACTCATGTCACCTGTGCTTTGGTTGGCAAGGCTAACAACTATTGAGTGGATTGATGTGGCCCTCTGTGGTAACATCAATGGCCTCAAAAATGAGAGAGAAGATTTGTAAAGTGTGTTTACACAGAATGATGAAAACAGTGGGCAAAATTAAGAAAACATTGGGCATCTCTTAACTTGCCATAAAAGAAAAAAACCACACACACACACTTAGCCTCCTACTAACTATAGCACACATGATGTTTAAGTACATAGATCCTGTACCACTCAGCAATTAGACAACATACAAGTGAATAGACAAGTGATTATAATTATCAATTAGTACTATTAAATATCAATCAATCACATATTGTATTATCAAAGACCTGTATTTTAGTCAATGTTGCAGATCATGAATTACATAAATATATATGTCCACCAAAGGTATCCAATTAGAAACCACACTGCATATGTGGAGTTCACAATATATCCAGAGCCGGCACTTCCATTGGGTGAAAAGTGAGGCTGCTGCTTCAAGTAGCAGATGTGGGTGTCATGAAAAGCTGTACTCTTATTGTATTTTTACTGCCAGGCAGAAGCACATCTCAGATTCTCTGCTTCATGTGCCAAAGTGATCTAAGGTACTGTGATGACTTCAAGGCCCTTAAAGCTTAAAAGCTAATCATGGTTAGCCCTGCTGAGGACTTAGATAGGAGGCCATCAATGAACATTGGGTGCTGCGGACTATATTTCAGAGGAAGGAACTGGCAAAACCCTCTCTAAGTATTCCCTAAGGAAACCCTATGAAATTCACTGGGGCAACTTGAAGGCACACACACTGGGGCCTGGGGCAACAGACAACTTGAAGGAACATATACAGTGTGACTTTTGACTAACTTTGGCCTCATTCCTACTGACCATTTAAACTGGTTTGCAATGAGCTTTCAATCCAGATTGTTGATTCGATTCCACTGTGGCGTCATTCCCACTATGAAACAGGATCTTTTGGATTTGGGGGGGGGGGTCGGGGTTGGACCCCACTGTTGTCCCCACTTGTATTTGTGCCACAATGTTGCCCCCCTTTTTAAAATGCCAATCAAGCTGATCACATCACCATGGTCATTGATGACATGGCCATGCATAATTTCGGCAACACAACCAGCCGTAAGTTTAGCTACATGAGGATCTTTAGTGGTTCCCCCCACCCACACCCACCCTACATCGACTTTCTTTATTTCTGTTCACTTTTTAGCCTCATAGCCACATGGCCATGATAGGAAAGCCCTTGTTTACTTTGGTGCTTCTACGGGATGATGAGAAATCACATTTCCAATTTAAAAAAATATTTAAACACACATACACACACACACAACAGATCCCCCTCCAAAAGAAAAGCCCCCTAGCTTTTCAGGACTTAGAGGACATGGGGAGCTGAGGTGGTGCCCTCCCAGATTCACAGGACTTGGAGGACAGGAAGAGTTCAGGTGCTGCCCTCCTGGCCTTGCAGGACTTGGAGGATCTGTTTCCTAGTCAAGCTCAGAATGGGGGATGTTTTGGACAGAAGGTTGAAATGTAGGATGGGTCCTGTGAAAGTAGGACAACCCTAAGGCAACACTATTGCAGAGTTTTCTTGGCCAGTTTCTTCAGACGAGGGTTTGCCTTTGCCGTCCTCTGAGGCTGAGAGAGTAGAATTTGCCCAAGGTCACCCAGTGGTTTTCTATGGCTCAGTGGGGATTCAAACCCTGGTCATCAGAGTCCTAGTTCAACCCTCAATGCACTACAGCAACTTGACTCTCTACTCAGATGTAAATCCACCGATTTAAATGGCACTTACTCTCTGGTAAGTGGCTATTAGGACTGCAGCATTGAATTCTATAGGAACCCAGAACTCACAGAGGGGGTTTCCCAAGCTAAGTGGGGATCCTCCATGGCTGAGAGAGTGTGACTCCCCCCAAAGCTAACTTATCCAAGGGTTTCTTGGCAAGAGATTCTCTGAGGGGCTGAAGCAACCACAGCTTCAATGCAGCGGGGAAGAATTCAGCAATACAATGGACTCCGGGGAAGAATCCTAGCATGAGAAGGTCTTTATTTGATTCCTTGGCAACTCTTGTACAAAGGGTCAAGCAGCAGGTGATGTTGATGTTATCTACTTGAGACCCTACAGTAGTCCTTGATCTGAGCCTTTTTTCCAGCTTTCAAACCCTGCCACAATCCCCTGATGCCCCCAGGGTGAAAATAAGTTAACAATAAGTTAATTTTCCTCCTCCCAGAGGTTTCCATAACCAGTGAATTTGTTCTAAAATATGGCACAGGGCCTCTCCTCCTTAAAGTTGAGAAGACAGGGAGAGATGTACAAACAAAAGTCCAAAACATGTTGACAAATGTGAAATAGTACTAGATTTCTCAACCAGAACAATCAAATTATCATAGCAGAAGCTGAACAAAAGCCAGTCCCATGCCCACTCACATCTAGCAGAGAAAGAAACAAGCCTGGTCTTCTTTATAAAGCAAACAAAAGTAGCTTTACTAATACTTGTGCATAGTCAAATACAGGTGGATTTTTTGTTGTTGTTGAAAGAACAGAAAAAATACGTATTACATGGTATCAGGGAAAGGTTTTGTATCATCTCATGGAGACAGTGGCATCACCGGGTGAGTGGGGTGGTGCAGACCACACCAGGAGACAACTCAGAGGAGGTGTGACACTCAGTGGGCACCTTCTGCCACTGCAGTGAAGGGACGAATTCACCCTTTATGGCTTTGTCGCTGGCCTGGCTATTTCCCTGGGGAGAGAGCTGAAGCAGTGGCAAGGGCAGAAGAAGGGTCACTGTACCCCTCATGGCTTTGTGGCCGGCCTGGTTCTCATACCATGAAGGAAGCCAAGGCAGCTACAAGGGTGGCAGAGGTATGGACATGCCTGTCATGGCTTCATCGCTGGGGAGGGAGCCAAGGCAGTGGTGATGGCAACAGGTGAGCAAGGTAGTGGGAGGGGAGGTCAGGGCACCACCACCACCCAGCATCTCCCACACACATGCCAAGCCTGGTTATGCCACTACATGGAGAGAGAGAGAAAAAGAGAGAGGGGGAAAAGAAATGGCTGCAGGAAGTGAGAGGATGGGAGGGCAGAAAAAAATCTGACAAACTGGAAATCACCAAAGATATCCTCTACCTAAACCCCTATAGAGTAACATGGAAAACAGCGATTGGTGAGTATAGATATGCAAAGGTTGTTAACTATAATAGGATTAGTGACTTATCATTGTTTTTAATTCAGCCTGGCTTGATACCAGGCAGCTTCACAACTTATCACAGTTCAGCTTCTTCAGTTCAGCTTCTTCACAACTTATCACAGTTCAGCTATTTGCTTGTTAGGGTCTTCGGACTTGTATCAAACACCTCAAAAGTTCAGTCTCTTGAAGCCAGGGGTTTTACAGCAAATTGTCTTCAGCACAAATGCCTGGCCTGATTCTTGCCACTAAAAATAACAAAAAAGTTTAGCACAATGCATGCTTTGTTCCTTAGTTACATCTAGTATCAGTTGTGGTTTCTCCGTAGTTCTTATCTGCAGTACAGTGGAGATTCCTTGATTCAGTGATACCGCTTTGGTTAAACAATACAGCTAACTATCTGTTCCAGCTGCTCTATCAAATCTGGGCTCTTCAACATTGAATTTTTTCTTTCTTTTTTAAGGTCCACAACAACCCTTGAATATTTTTTAAACTTCTACAAGGATTTCAACATGTTCATGGTGCTATAAATTTCTCAGCTTTCCAACTGCACGGTTTTTATCCCAACAGCACATTCTGTGTCTGACTGCACATTAAAAAAACAAATCAAAACTCCTTCAGGCACAGAAAGACAATTGTGGTGTACAACAGGAGCAGAAAAGATGTTCATCAAATCCACAGATGGCACAAAACAGGGAGGGTAGCTGATACATTAGAAAGAACAAGATGATTCAACATGACCTTGACAGTATGGAGAACTATGCCAAAACTAACAACAGGAATTTCCAGACAGCTAAATATCAAGTTCTGTACTGAGGTACATAAAATCAGATGTGCAAATAACAGGTAGGGCAACATCTGGCTTGATGGTGGTACCCACGATAAGGATATAAGGTTTTCATAAGCCACAAGGCTAAACTTAAATAAAGAGTGTGACATGGCAGCCAAAAAGGTTAACACAGTTCCAGGATGCATCAAGCAAAAAAAGGCATTGCCTCCAGATCACAAAATTAGTGGCTTCCATTCAGTTTTGATAGAGAGTTGTGTCCTGTTCTAGCACCACAGTTTAAGAAGACTATTGCCAGACTGAAACATGTGCAGACAAAGAAGATCTAAAAAATGAAGCAGCTAGGCTGTGGAGAAAAGATGGTTAAAACAGAACATTTTAGCCATCTTCAGATATGAGAAGGGCTCAGTAAGGGCCAGGTGTGTAGGTTGTTTTCTCTTGTTCTAAGACAGGGGTGGACAAACTGCATCCCATGGTCTGCATGCAGCCCTTGCAGCCCCTACGTGCAACCTCTGAAATCTCCCAAAGCCCCCAAAACTATTTCTTCATAAAATCAGGTCATTTAAATCACCAATTAAAATCAGGTGATTGTCCCCCCCCCCCCCCAAAAAAAAACCTGATTGAAATATGCCAAAACCATAGCAGTTTGCATCACCTGATTCTTCAAGGCCTCTCAAACAACCCAAAATGCAAGTTAAATTTTAAAAATACCTCCAAATCAGCCAAAACAACATCTGGAAGTGACATTGCATTACTTCAGGTGTGTTGAAACATGCAGACTCAGGCCTCCAGATGGTCACAGGGTGGGAAAATGGCCTCTGCCTTCTGCACAGTTGCCTGCCCTTGCTCTAGAAAATTACCTTTGCCAATTGATTCCCACTAAAACAAACAAGATTTAAATACCAGGAAGAACTTTTGGGGGGGGGGGGAGGTATTACAACCTGGAATAAACTATTGGAAAGTAGTGGATTTGGCTGCACTGGCAATGTTCAAGGAGAGAGTGGATAGCTACTTAACAGAAATGCTTGGGGGGTAGATTCTCTGCATTAGTAGGGGGTTAGACTGGATGACCTTAGAAGTCCCTTATGATTCAATAATATTAGTCTCTGCAACTGGCTTTGGAACCTTTAGAATGGGTTTGGCTAAGCCTGATGCAAATACTAGCAGCCTGTCCTGCCTTTGTGTTTCTGTTCACATCACGTAAAGCTCTTCTTCTTTAGACACAGGAGAATTCGTCCTTCAAAACTGACACATTATGGGTACAGTTATAGTTACACAGTTCTCTGATTACATACTTAATGTAGTTATAAATCTTTATCAGTCATCATCATCATCATCATCATCATCATCATCATCAATGAACAACTCCTCCTGGCAACATTTTATATAGAGTACATGTATGCACTCGTGCACAAAAGAGAGAGAGAGAGACATCAAGGCTCATTCAGGATTTGGGGAATCTCCGTTATAATAAAACCCAAAGTACCCCCGCTTAAATAACCAGAGGTGAAAATATGAGGAAAGTGACACCAAAGGATGCTTTTATGTTTTATCTTTCTTGACTCACATTTGACTCTATGGTCTACAACATTTCACTCTTGCAATCCTTGTACTGTATATCTATTGGCCTGACTATATTTTCCATAGCTTCCTAATTTCTCATTCCTTCCTCACTGGCTCACTCCTTATGTCCTTTTTCCTTATGTAACTTCATAAATATAAAATCTGTTCATTAGTGTTTCTAAAAACCTTTGCTATCTTCTTTGCGTATAGCCTCTTTTATAGTGGAGAATGAATGTGTGTGTGTGTGAAATTATATTCATCCTATTAATGTTCTTTTTTTATATCACTCCTTTTGAAGAAAGTTTAAAGTAAAGTTTCAAAGTCTTTTAATTTTTATTTATACAGGGGAATTGAATTTAGGAGAGAATGAGAGAGAGCGCACCTCTGAAGAGCCTGGAGGTTTTAGCGCTTTCAAATTTTCAACACAATCCAAAACACTTCTCTTGGAACACATCTGTCACAGAAAGCTACACAGCACCTGTATTTAAGCAGCAAAGTGTTCCCTTTTCTCCTAATAATGTCTTGCATTAATAGTGCCTTTAATCTAGAAAAAAAAAATCCCAAAGCACTTTCGGTATAGATACAGTAATCTCTCCCATTTTGCTGCTGAAATGCATCTCTCTCTGGGGTGCAACTCGGCAACAGTTAAACAGCGCAATAGATTACCAGAAGAAATTATTAAAACATTATCTAACGGAAACTGTAAGATGAGGAAATTAGGGACACTTTCACACCAATCCATCTAGGGACTAAATATGGATAGAAGCAGCTTCTACACACATGTCCCTTGCTGAAAGAAGAATCATGCGTGCAAATGAGTATACACACACACACACACACACACATATATATATACCATTCCCCAGACCAACCCACTATCCAGAATTACCAGCATGGATCCCCTGCAGTGGAGGAGACAAAAACCAGACTCCTCTGCTCCCCTTCCTTTCTGGAAAACTGATTGGTGGAAGCCCAACTTCTTTCTCTGTGCAGACATGAAATTCTTGGCAGGAAACAAAATGAAATCCACATGTAAAATGAATGCATAGCTTGGAAAAACTGGGCTTCTTTTGAGTGGGGGTGGGCACTCTGGCTCCAGGTATCCTCATGTAACATGGCTGCCCTGCAGCATGTGCAATCTGAAATAGTTGCCTCATTCCATCTAACAGGAGGACTGGACCTGCCCACATCCAAATCATGTTGGCATGCACTGGTTGACCTCAGATCAGAAATCCAAGGGCTAGTCTACATGTTAAGTGTGTCAAGCGAATTGGTATGCATTTTCACACATTCACATTGACAATTGTCTTCACTTTCCTGTGCAAATTCGCATCTATTTGCATCTATTCACCCACCCTCTGTCTAAATGTGCAGCCATCCAAATCCATGGACTGCCATATATGTGATAATGCACATTTCTACAGATTTCTGTACTTACTCTAGTAAAAACCATCAAGCCCTTTTTTTTTTTTGGTGGAAGTTAAGGAGTTTTTCAGGGGGTAGGCCACAAAAAAGCCCACACTCCTGCAAATCATGTGTGGCCAGATCACATTCTCTTTGAATGGAATGAGGAGTATTTTAATTGTGTCAACAAGCCCCGAGCCCCAATGAAAAAACAGAAAGTTTGATTCATGAAATTAAAGTTGTTCTACATTTGATCTTAGCCAAAAGGCCGAAAAGTGATAAAAACTAAAAGGAAATTAATAGGGATAAGATGGTTTGGGGGTATAAAGAGTTTCTATCAATTTTGTACTTGTGACTGGATATCAAGCAAGATGTTAAGAGAATAAGTTGAAGATACGCGATGATACAGTTTGTTAACTGTGTTAACTAAGTTTGTTAATATCAGCTGCTATTTCATGTATTATATATATATTGTTTATTCCAAATAAAACTTTTTTAAAATAAAAAAAGAAACTAAAGTTGTTCACAGCATGGTGATATTGCTAAAACTAAGGCAATTTCACCCAGTATATTAAAAAGCACAGAGCAATTCAAATCCTTTTGGATGCTCAAACCCCATTCGTTCCCACTTCAAAATATCCCTTTTCCCAGGATGGCCCTGCTGTCTCTTTCCACATCAGGCACTCCCAGAAAAGCGATTCTGTTCCTAATGCATATTACCTTACCTCACATTTATTCATTAGGCATCTGCTGGAAGATAAACATCCCTTCCACCCAGCAATATCAAAAGTATGAAATATCCCATCCTCCAGTAATACAAAGCAAAGCAGGTGCCGTAAGTGGCTAGCCAGAATGGCAACAACACTGAGGGACTCAGATCCTAACATATCCAGAGAGTCAAATGCCCGCATAGGAATTATTTGCAGTCTTGTCACTTGGACCTCTGTTTCCTGTAAGTCCATTCTGTCCTATGTCCCCATTAAACAGGGTTCAGGAAAGGAGGTCAAATCTGTAGAAAATCTACATTTAAATATGTAGTTTTATGGAGCTGTATGTATTGCATCTATGAAAATATTTTATGTCTTCTCTTCTTTGCCAAGATCTGAGTCAGAATATCCAGGAAGCACAAAAATTAGTAGGGAACTACATTTCAGTCTGTGCTTCAGTTTGGAAGGTGCAGGTCAGGCCAATTCATGAGAGAATTCACAAAGAAATTGTTTATTTGTTTACTTACTTGACATATTTAGACATCGCCTCTAAGGCGAAAGCACAAAATTTGAGTGGAAATAGTAATCAAAACAGAATGAAACTGATATGTCATAGCAAAATTAAAAAGAGAAGCCAGAACATCCATCTCAATAAAACCAGAAAGCAACAGTAGAAACTATTAAAAGCTTGATGGGATATTATAGTACTGTAATCACAGCCCATATACAAAAACCTAGTAAAGATGTTGTTACGGAAAAAGCCCTGTGTCCCAGACCATTAAGGAATCTATCAGAGGTAGCAGTTGAATAAGACACCCACCATGCCTGCAGAAATTAAGACTCCTAGGAAATCTTAACCCTATTTTTGTAGTGTTAGGGGGCTGTGACAAATCTAAACCATATCACTTGTTTTCCAGTGATCTGTTCATTAGAATGGGGTTCTTTCAAACCCATCTACTGACAGATCATCATTTTCCAAACAAATAAAGACAGGTTTTGGAATGTTATTTTTTAAAATGAAAGTGTTGTTTTACTAATAACTTTGAGTACTCAACGGAACATTACTTGTTACTGTTACTGCCATCTAGAAAGGCAACTTGCTGAGTTACTTGTTATTAATAAGTTACTGTATTCATTGTGTTACTGAAAAAGACAGGAGAAATAGTCATTGATTGGAAATTCTGGGAAGAATATCAAAGACCTACAAGCAAATCTTTTGGGCTGCAGCATGATGCATTCACCCATGTGACCTTTCCTCCTTCCCTTCCCATTGAACAAACTGAGACAGCATACACACCCAATAGTAAGTAAAAGGCAGACAAGCTATTCGCTCTTCACAGAAAAGTAGTAAATTAAAGCCATTGCCATAACAGGGAAAAGGTATCTCAGTTCCAGCCCATTATTGCCAAAAACCCCACACCTCCAACTAGTTACAAAGATGGGCAACTTCCTAGTGCTTAGTGCTGAGTAAAAACCAGTTCAAGCAAGAACCCTGCCACCTGTATAGGACCAGATACTGATCAGGCACACGGCTAACATAGAAGTTATGAACTAATGATCTTTAGCCTGATGTCTGAAATCCTTCCTTGAAACAATTGATTTGTAGGGAATCCAAACACCTCTGAGATCACCTTTACCAATTCAGACATCCAATGTGACCCTCAGACCTTGACAACCTAGTGGGCACAGTCAAACTTTATTTTTCATCGTCACCTATGTCAAGTTTCAGTCACATATGTTTGTTGTTCTTGTGTGCCTTCAACTTGTGTCTGATTTATGACGACTCTGTCACTGGGGTTTCTTGGCAAGTTTCTTCAGAGGGGGATTGCCATGGCCATCCTCTGAGGCTGAAAGAATGCATGGGTTTCCATGGCAGAGCCGGGATTCAAACCCTGGTCTCCAGAGCCATAGCCCAACACTCAAAATTCTACACCACACTTGGCTCTTCAGACATAGAATCATAGAATCAACAAATCATAGAGCTGGAAGAGACTACAAGGGCCATCCAGTCCAGCCCCCTGCCATGAGGAACTCTCAAATCAAAGCATCCCCAACAAATCCAGCCTCTGTTTAAATACCTCCAAAGAGGGAGACTCTTCCACTCTCCGAGGGAGTTTGTTCCACTGTCAAACAGTCCTTACTGTTAGGAAGTTCCTCCTAATGTTGAGCTGGAATCTCTCCTCCTGCAGTTTGCATCCATTGTTCTGCATTCTAGTCTCTGGAGCAGCAGAAAACAAGCTTGCTCCCTCCTCAATATGGCATCCCTTCATGTTTAGGTCACCCTTTTAATCCAAGATCAAACCCTGATTCCAGGTCACAAAGCTCTTATTCTACAAGCCAGCTGCTGATGTGGCAGTGTACAGCAATCAAGTAACCTGTCACAGAGCATCCAAGACGCTGTCAGTTTGGTGATGAAACACAAGGAGAAAAGGCTTCAAGACGACCAGCAGTACTGTTTTAACCAGAGAGAGGACCTCATCCGGTAATGACAGGATGAACCCTCATGCCAACTGGACTGGGCTGCTGGTTCACAAGATGTCTCTTCTCCCTTCCTCTTCACTGGCATGTTCCACTTCCAATCTTATATTTCTCCCTGAGAACCAACAGCAGAATTGCTGCTATCAATCTGTACAGACAATTCAACCATCTGGTCCAGTATTCTCACTGGAAGCGTCTGTCTAGGATTTAGGGAAGAAGCCCTTCACAATCTGCAATCTGAGAAGCAGAGATCAGTATACATGCCCATTGGTCTCATGTTCTCATCCAGATGCAAGTGTCCTAAAGGAGGAAGCTGTGCTAAGAGTACCTCCACACAGAAGGGTTCTCCCCGCTTTTCAGTTCAAACAGTTTGAACTGGCAATCCTAAATCTCACAATCTTCTAGGGAAACTGTGTTGACCCATACAAATCCAAAGAGTGAACCAGGAAGTTTGGGATTAGCAATGAGGGGCATTATTTATTCACATTTGTTGATACAGATCTAATACCACTTTCTGTTGTTGTTGTTGTTTTAATATATATAAAAAGCAATACAAATAATACACACAAATAATACACACAAAAAACCAGGTCATGTCCTGATGTTCAATTTAATACCTTTAATATTCTAGGATATTGCTTTAGCTTATAGCCAGCTCAATAAACTTGAACTGAATTGAACTATATTATTGTTTCTGATCTAGTAATATTCACAGCAAAACTATTTCCCCCTGGTCTGGCTCCACATCGCATCAGTGACATCCACACACACACACACACTTATACTGATCATTTGTCTAATCAAATCACACAGATGATCTTGTCACCTCTGTACAAACACAATTAACCATCTTTAAATTACAGATTCATTAATGGAGTTGTCAGATTGTGGAAGAATTGCTTTTCATCAACTACTGTGTTCTGACCACAGTGTGTGAATTGGTCCACCCAACAAAACTGATTTAGGAGACGCATCAGGACAAACAAATTAGGAAGTATTTCAGCAAGTTATAGTGAACTTTCACTCACCTCAAGACAGTGGCGTTAGTAGGGGGTGCGGTGGCTGAGCCCACACTGGATGACACCTGGTTAGGCCCTCCTTCCACCCCATCCCCAATCGCCCCCAACACGCCATTCCCACACACTTCCCGTCCTCACTCCTGTACTCCCCAGCCCTGCACACCAGCCCCGTGTGCCATCCCCCTCCACTCCCCTCCACACACTGTCTCATCCTTTTCCTCATCAGGAAAAAGACAGAATGGTATAGGGGGAATGTGTGATGCCCCAGAAGCCCCACCTCCAGAAGCCACATCCCCGGCCCGGGTGACACCAGGTGCAGGGACTGTACTGTCTCAAGAAGTGAAGGCTATTATGCTAGATGTTTTGGAGCAAGGTAGACCCATGCCTCCAGACCTCAGACAGAAGGATGTGTTTCACTTCTCCCCTTGGGCTGCCAGAAAATCTAAAGACCAGGCTCCACCTTCAGGCAGAGTGAGCTGACTGCCTGAGGCAACAGATATTTGGTGCCATGGAAAGGCAGAACTATGTTTGTCATTAATTTATTATCACTGACAGACAGCCTCCAATATCCGCACATTCCTTATCTGCAGATTCACCCATTCCCCAACTACACACACACACATACAAGACCCTTTTGCATATGGTTACAGATTACCACAGACAAAATATCTTTGAATTTCATTAGTACAATGAACTGTGTGTTAAATCTGACGTTTAACTAGGTGTCTTAAAATACTTTTCTTCCCATTTCCTCACCCTCCACTCCTCCATACAGACCTGGGGGGGGAAACAGTCTGGAGGGTATCCCAACTCAATCCAGGGTGCTTTCTGCCCCACTGCCTTCTGCCAGCAAAAGGCTAGCATTGGTTGTTCACCCTTGGCTTGGGGCCATGGGGGGGGGGGGCGCTTGGCTTTTGCTCTGCTTCCTTAGGCAACAAAATATATTGAGACTAGAATGGTTTCACTCTTAGGACCTTATCAGATGGGAGGAATTTCTCTTTATTGAGAATGGAGCCAAGTTTAGCGAATTTACATGAATTCCAATTGAGTTTGGAATGCATTCAGAATTACTTCCCATTACCCGAAAATGATCCCCCATTGCCCGAAATTGCGTGAGATGCTTTAATTCGCAATAATGTAAAACTCATGATTGCATTCAGAATGACTTCCCTTTTGCCCGAAATTGTGTGAGATACTTTAATTCGCAATAACGTGAAACCCCATGATTGTGTTCGGATTGCCATTAGATTATACTTCCAATTTCTGACGTCTGATAAGGTTCTTATAGAGATACCCCAAAAAATATGGACTGGGCAGTGAAAAGATAGCACCTTTGGTTTGAACCAGTAAGGTAGCCTACATTTTCAGAGGAGCAAAGGTAATGAAGCAACTCTCTTAGCAGCTCATCAGATGCAGAGTTTTACAAATTAAAGAAACTCATCCCTTCCATCAATATGTTCACAGTGCTGAAACTAAAATCATCACAGATGTGACTGGTTCATACATTTGCATCTCCAGCAGCACAAAACAATACCTTGATGGTGTCTCTTGTTGTTGTTGTGTGCCTTCAAGTCATTTCTGACTTATGACTAATCTAAGGTGAACCTATCATGGGGGTTTAGGGGGTGGGCAAGATTTGTTTAGAGGTGGTTTGCCATTGCCATGAATGATCAAAAATCTGAACACCACAGAAAGAACTCCACGCTAGCATGACCCTCAGCTCAGAGCTTAGATTGATTGTTTCTGGGACTGCAGTTCTCAGAATACCACAGCCAACATGGCCATGATGAGTAGGGGATTCTGGGAGTGAACTTTAAAATAAAGTAACATTTCCAAGTTCTGCCTTAGACACAATGCTTTCAAACTATCCATCCACAGTTTCAGTTGCAAGTTATCAAAGCTACATTCAGTTCAACAGTGACCATGGGAGAGAAGGATTGGAAATGGTGTTCCTATATTAAAGATCAGCACTTGAGGTGTGTAGGGACCGTTGACAGGATTCTGATACTAATGACTTCAGATATTTACTGGTTGCCTGAATAGGAATCAGGTGAGAAGTCAGTGATACTCATGGAACACAACTTGAACAGTGAAATGTTTACCACTGTCTGAATCTACAAATAAGGTCAACATTCTAGCTGATACCTCAGTATACTGATGCAATACAAATAAAATAAAATAAAATAACGCAATAATACCAAGAGAAACAAGTTTACCAAGCATCTATGTAAGCCTGTTGTTGCAAACCTACACTGATAATAAGTAGCTAAAATGAAACTTTCAGGAGTGACAGCAAAACACTAATATTTTTCTAATAAGGATGGGAGTAAATGGAGGTCTTATTTCTCCTCCATAGTCACTCAGTAACTTTCTTGAGCATTAAACTGACATAAAAATAATTGATAGGAAAGAAAACACATTCTACTCTTAGCTCTGCTGTTACTCTGTTATTTAAGATGAATCTGATCTGCTGCTTCCTGCTGTGGAGATTACATCTTGAATACTTAATACCAATTTGGTTACTTTTTAGGGAGAAGAAAAACAAACTCAAATACCACACACACAATTTATCTAATTGTACAGCACTAATGCAAAGCATGATTGTAAATGCAAGTGAGGAAGTGGAGGAAGAGAGAGAGAGAGAGAAATAGAGAACATCCAGAAGATATTCCCAATGTCACGCCAAGCTGGTAATAATTCTCAGGACAGCGCCTTTTTAAAACAAAGTTTGATCAGCAAGGAAAAAATGATATTAAAAGTTAAACCTATCATTAAAAAATAATTACAGTAGAATTATTCACTCTGGCATTTCATTTCAAAATCTGGTCTCAATCAACATGTTTTAATGAGATAAATGTTGGCTTTTGGAGCTTGCTGTTTCTTATGCTGAATATATTAAACTGTTCTGACAGTGTTCAGCAGTGTAACATGGGACAATGCAAGAAGCCTCTGCTACATCCTCAGACAGGTGCCTTTTCCTTCTTTTATGTCTCTACCATAATCTGGCAGCATCTTACATGGACCTGATTAGTCTTGTGGCAGGTTCATCCATTCTTCAAGAACTGAATGTCCAGAGCTTGGAAAGGCTTCCTTTTGGGAGGGTTAAGGTTTTTAAAAAACCAATGTACACACACTGGTAACCTCACATCTGGATTTCTGTAATGCACTCTACATGGGGCTACCGTTGTGTTTGGTCTGGAAACTTAAACTGGTACAAAATATGGCAGCCAGACTGGACTTCAGTACATCTAGAAGAGACCACATTACACCAGTTTTAAGATCTCTTCACTGGCTGCCCATTAGTTTCCGGTCCCAGTAAAAGGTGTTGGTTATTACCTTTAAAGCCCTAAATGGCTTGGGTCCAAAATATCTCCGGGACCGCCTCCTTCCGTATAATCCTCCCCACACACTCAGGTCCTCTGGGGAAAATCTGTTACAAATAATAAAAACCAGGTTATCCACAACTGCCCAAAAGATCTTTTCAGCTATCGCTCCCAGACTATGGAATTGCTGCCAGATGAGATCCATCATATAACCACCTTAGAGAGCTTTTAAAAACCTGTTAAGACAGATCTCTTCTAGCAGGCCTTTCCTGAATAGATGCCTAGCCACCAAAGAAAGAAAGAAAGAAAGAAAGAAAGAAAGAAAGAAAGAAATCCAATCCCGTTTGCTGTTTGCTTCTCCATGGTTGTTGTTGTTATTTTATTGTATAAATTGCCATTGATTTTTAACAGGTTTTAATTGTAAAATGTTTAATTCTATTTTAAGGGAGGGGGGTTGGGGTCTATGTTATGTATAAATTTTAATGTTGTAAGCCACCTCGATTGCCTGAGTGCAGATGGGGTGGGATATAAATAATTATTATTATTATTATTATTATTATTATTATTGTGATCAACATCATCATGCTGGCTGAGTGATTCTGGGAGCTGTAGTCCAAAAGGTATGTGCCAAATAGCCCTGAACAATAGCAGCACCAGACAGAGAGCTAGAGATTAAGAGTTCCATCTTAACTGCTACCTCCCTGGCCACAGAGGGAGAAAAGAGATAGACACAGTTCCATCATGCCTAGATCCAGAGGTAGATGAAAGGTCCTCACTCTATTCCAACTGCTACCATCCTGGCCTTGGAGGGAAAGAAGAACCAGCAGAATCTGATGGACTTGATCCCTTTCCCCACCACCATTCCCTCCTCCTTTTGTATCATGTCTTTTTAGACTGTAAATCTGAAGGCAGGGAACTGTCAAATACACAATCTGTAAAGTGCTCTGAGAGCCTTTGGTGAGATATAAATGCTCAAAATAAAATCAAGTAAGTAAAATTGAAAACCCATGACTTTATTATACCAGTTTTTCCTCTCTCATAATTATTGTGTATGTGAAGCAAATGGGAACATGCTGGTTTGAAAATGATCAGCATCACAATTCTCTGCAATTGAGTGAGTGTGCTGCTTTGGCAATGCATGGTCCTTTCCGCACTGGCTCTGTGAACTCACCTTCCATACCTTTCAGTGCCTGAGTTCCTTTGCAGAGGTTGTTTTCATCCCCAAAATCCTTTGGGTTTTGTTTTTTTTAAAAAAATATTTTTGCTGTAATTGCTCAATCACAGCTAAAATAAATTTTTTTAAAAACCCTGAAAGTCACAAAGTAAAAACCATTTTTCAGCCTGCTTGAGAATAGTAAGGGGAGAGGAACAGAATCATGCCCCCTCATGCCATGTGGCTGCCATCAATTTTTACTGATGCAGAAAGAACCTATTGCACCAAGAGGACTAATGGAATAGGAGTGATATTAGGCGGCTATGGATTGGTTTTCTCTATCAGTGAAAAGGTGTGCTACAGAAACAAATGAAATACAAAGTAACAACTGAACAGACATGACATCATGTGATAAGTACTGGCCAAATACTTGCTTTAATTCCAATTTACTGCCTTATGTGATAAAATCCTAAGAATAGGGTGAGATACCAGGGGACTGTGAACTCTTCTCTGAATGTGTCCCAGCCATGATGAAACTCCATGATGAAATTTGTAGTCTTTCTTTAAAAAATAAACACTAATGTATACTGCTAGGGATTCTGAAGAAAACTGAAATATTTCCATATGGAAATACAGATCAGGATGGCGAAGAGCCTAGAAAGCAAGTCTTATGATGAACTGCTAAAAGAACTGGATAGGCTGAGCCTGGAGCAGAGAAGAACAAGCACATGCATGAAAGCTGTCTTCAAATATCTGAAGAGCTGTGACACAAAAAATGAGGCAGGCCATTTCTGACTTCTGACAATCCTAAAGTGAACCTATCATAGGGATTTCTGGGGCAATGTGACATGCTCAAGGTTTCCCAGTAGATTTCCATGAGCAGAGATTGGGGCCCTGGTCTCCAAAGTTGTAGCCCAATGCTCAAACCACTAGGGCACGCTGGCTAATACTGCATTAGCAATGCTGGCTGGTGCTGGTCAGAGTTGTTTTCCTAAACTTCTAGAGCCAGTCAGTTGCCCACAGGGAAGAACTAGAAGCCAAGGTATAGATATTAGAGGGAAGCATACTTTAGTTATGAGAACTTTCTAGCAGTAAGCCATTTGCAAGTTACCATCTTAGGAAGGGGTGACTACTCTTTTGTTGAAGATATTTTAGCAGTACTCCAACTGCTTTCTGCCAGAAATGTCTGCTTTGGTCAGGACTTTGAGGCACATTACTTTAAAGGTCTCTCCCAACTCTAAGACTATGGTGAGGTCTACTGTGCTAAGTTTCCAATTCCTGGGAATGCAGAAGCCAGTGCCTTGATAATACATTTTCATTTCTATATAGCTTTCATGTGTGTCTGAAATATTTCACAATGCAGCAGAAAACGTATCAGAAGAAATGACTATAAAAAGAAAAACCACCTATTATTAAACAATAAGGTATTAATCTGGCAAGACTCTCACTTTTCTGATAAAATGAAGAGGTGTCTGTAGATAGGCATTGAGAAGGCCAGGCTTACGGGAGATTAGAAATGTTCAGTTATCTGAGAATGAAAGTCATGTGTCGTCCTAATTTAAGGGCAGAGCATTAAACATGGCTGCCCATCAGCCACCCAGGAACAGAACATTTTACAACTTGGCAGCTGGCTGGAAAGATAATCATGTGGATAGGAGTATGGACCTCCCTGCTTAGAAGAGATAACAGAAGTAAAAAAAGGAAGAAGTCAAGAAGGTATTTGAGTTTTGTTCCCCTTTAGGTCACTGTGGTCTTTGCAGTTTATTATCATGCTAAAACTGAACTTCAGCAGGGACGTGGAGTTTTTGAAAATAATATTGATAATATCAGCACACAGATGTCTCTAGCTTCCATTTGCCTTGTCTCCTTATGGTGCAATAGTACTAAAACGACTAAGTTCTTGATACATGATGTATCTGACACCATGATCCCCGGGTTGTTGCTGTATCAAGCTATTGCAATAGAAAAAAAGAGGTACAGAAGAGGCATTACAGATTGGCAGCAGCTTTATACTTTTAAAGAGCAAATTAAAAGAAGCCTGAATAGGATTCACTTCTCATGGTGTCTGCCTACCTTTCATGTAGCCTCTGGTTAAACAGGCTGAAGAGGTTTTGGAAATGGCCCAAAATCCTGCAAAATCTGCTTGCTAGAGACAAATATGAAGAGTGTGCATACCACAATGAGCAACAATCCCCCTTTCAGACCTGCCTTCAACACTTAGGCTATTTCCAGCTACAGAGAGTGATAAAAGGAGGGAGAGAGACTGAGAACCAAATTTCTGAGAAATCAATGCTCCATTTGCCAATATGGCCTTATTTTCCATCTCTCTGCCTCTGTTTTTGACGATTGTATAAAAAGGGGGGCGGAAGGGTGAGAGGGGGAAGAAATCCAGCAGCATCTTTGACTGTAACTATTGTGAGTAGTCAGACTATTTTGGTCATTCATCAGTATCATCTTTGTAGTATCTTGAGGAGTTCTTTCCACTGCTGAAGGAGCAGCTACCTCATTAAAAGGCCTCAACTATCCTCAAGCAATCTCTTAAGACTTTCACCCCATTATAGTCCTACTTTTCTTTGCAGAGGTCAATCAATGGGCAGCATCCACCTCATCATCCTTATAAATGCATCATTTGAAGCATTTCAATTAAAGTTTCAGATCAGACCAGTGTACTGAGACCGCTTTAACGAGGGAAAGTAATGACCTTGCATTGCAGGTTGTTTCTGGCACGCCATCAGTTTTAATTCTTCTTGATCTTAACTGTAACCCTCTGATACCTTTGGATCAAGAGTTGTCTCAAAACGCTTCAAGCAGATTGTTGGGCTTCCCGGGACTGTGGTGGGATGGTTTTATCCCTGCTTGTCTCAGCAAAACCAACCTGTCACCTATGAATACTCCATGTACATTCAAATTTCCAAAGATTAAAAGGCTGAAGGAGAGATATATGTTTTTTAAAAAGTATAGAACAGTAGATACCTGGCTTATGTCCCTGCAGCAAATAAACCTAAGGAAAACTCCGCAGTAAAGTTAAGGTAACTGCTTTGATGTTTGATACCCAGCTGGAATGATATTATGATTAAAAGTGGCAAGCAAAAAAAGAGCATTGGAGAAACGTATTATCTAATATGACACTTGGAAAAGGAAAATCTGAACTTCATCACCAGTCCAGATATTACCTTCAACCAAACCGAAGCCTGTGATCTGTGAATGCAGGTGCACTACTTTGGGACCTTGGCTCTGCTCTGCAGCTCAGAATATCACCAGCCATGAATCACAATCAGGGTCACACTCAGTCCTTCTTAACTTGGGAGCCATATTCTAAAGTATTCAGTGTGACTGAGAGAAGGTCCAGAGATTACAGGGCAACTCACAAACAGGTTTTTGCAGCCAAATGTTGTGTACATTTACTTTTTGGGTGAGGAGGGGAGTCCTAAACACACAACCCTCTACTATGATGCCAAAGAAGTGTTGAATTCTCCTTTTAAGCACACAGTTCCCTTGTTACAACAAGTTCCACAGGCTGATCCATTTCTGCCCAAAATTCAAAGTGCTGGCTATAACGTCCAAAGACTTATATGGTTCAGGTCCAGGTTATTTGAAGGACTGTATTCTCCCTTACTATTCTGCTTTGAGATAATGTGGGTGGCCATTCTCTCTATTCCACCACCCTCAAATGTATATCTGGTGGGGACACAGGAGAGGGACTTCTCAGTGGCAGAGTGCCTTCCCAGAGAAGTTAGACTGCCACCTTTCCTACTATTTTTCCGCAGACAAGTGAGGACCTTTCTGTTTCAACAGGCTTTTGAGCATTGAGTGTACAAGGCCCACCCCACCCAAACTAGTTGATGACTTATCTGTTATTTTTGTTGTGCTGTTGCTGTTTTTAAGATTTATATTTTCAACTGGTTTTAAATGTTTTGATAGTTGAATCACTTTTCTATTTTATGAATTTTTTAACTATGTGATTCTCAACTGTTGTAGGATCTTTGAATTACAATAAAGGAACATGACCTTGAACTCTTATATGTTGTAAGTCACAGTTCCAAACTGGGGCAAAGGCGGGACATAAATAAATGATGATGGTAATGATGATGATGCAAGCCACACATCTAGTTTTAAAGCCTGCTTCCAGATGCACTACTGATTTTGGAATCCAAATACATATTCCCTGAACACTTTGATTTGAAGGGGAAATTGACATTATGTTGCTGCCTCTGTGCCACCTAACTTCAGTGCTTGTGCTGGCTGGGAGAGTCTGGGAGTTCCAGTACAAAAAGTGACTTTTTTCAAGCTGTACTCTGCCTATGCAATATTATGACTACACTACACCAAATCATAACATTTGGTCAACAGAGATAACGCTTTCTTACCAAACATAATAATGGAAGGAACCCTTAGGCATAAGAACCATGTCTTTGAGCAAGATCCAAGCACCAAAAAGTATTTGCACTCTCTCCAGCTCTTTTTCAATGTCACTTTTCAAAATTCTCAAACAGAAACTTTTCTCATTCATACTGAAGGCAACTGTTGTTGTCCAGAATCTGAAATTATTATTATTATTATTATTATTACTACTACTACTACTACTACAGGACTGCAGCTCCCAGAATCATTTGCTGCAGAATTCTAGGAATTGATATTCAAACAGGTAACCTTACCAAGATCTGGGTGTGAGTGATTCTGATCCTCCAACGCAGATTCAGAAGCATCCAAATCTGTGTTGGAGGATCAGAATCACTCGGTGACAAAGCACCACCAGGGGATCTCTCCCAAGCTGCTATCCAAAGCGTAAATCTCCTCTTGAAACGTATGTGCAGCCAAGGCATTTAGAAACAATAATTTCTGGTATCATTTATTCTTCAAATTCCTCTTTGCAATACAAGAAGGTTTATCTGGAAGGGTATCTGAAGACATCACTGGCAGAGAATTGAAAAAGCCGCCGCAGTTGCTATCAGTCATTTGACATATGCAGGCTGCAGTGATATGACTGCAGTCACATTCTGAAATGGTTCGTCTTTCATTCCACCCTTTACAGGAGAGCATTATAGTACACTCTACTCATAACAGGCGTCATTGTTTGTTTACTTTTATGGACTATTGGTTATGGTAGACAAAAAAACTGATCCAATTTCCCCGATGAAATATAGTTCAGCACAATCCACAAAATGTGCTAGTAGCTGACAAGGAGGATTGGTTATTATTGACATTTCTGTAATGCTCTTAGGTGGTAAGTGTAGCAATGAGAAATGGCAGGAATTCTTCAAATAAGCATTAAAAGGTGTACTGTGTTAAGCAAAACTTGTTTAAAATTCTCCAAGTAAATTTCAAGACTTGGCTACAGAACTTCATTAGCACACAAACAAAGAATGCAAGGAGAATTTCCTGACAAAAGAGGGCACAATCTAGCATAGGACATCTCCCCATCATCATAATTCTATGTCTAGACTGCTGCACATATTCACATTCTCACTTTACATTCATAAATCACCTGACCAGGTTGGTGACTGAAGGAGTGAATTCACATGTGGTCACAATATGCTCTTCTTACATTTCCTTCATGAAGACACTTGGTGCTTCAGCAAACCTCAGTGCAGCCAGACCCATAGAGAAAAAAGGCACAATTGTAGTGATTGTCACATCTGCACTGAGACACTTGCTGTGGGAGTACAAAACAGCAAAAGGAAAGATGTATGAGTTCCAATTCTTGAGGACAAGTGGTAGGTCTGCATGGAGGACACACACATGGACTGGAGTTTATGGAAGCTATCATCATCTTGCTTATGACTTGACATTTAGCCACACTTTTGAAAGCAGGCCGGTAAGCATCTAACATGTAATGGTCCAGTCACCATTATTATCATAATGAGTAAACAATGCAGTTCAGTACTATTTGCCACCTCAAGAGTATTTCAAACAGAAGATGTGAAATCAAGATACTGTGGACAAAGGGAGGCCAAGATCGTATTCACCATTTGGGTGGTGTAAAATTATGCAAGTTTTGTCACAGTACTAGATTCTGCAACCAACTGTGCAACTAGAGGTATGACCATGCACCCTCTCATTGTGTTACAGTCACTCCAACTTCCTACTCACAGCTAAGGTCTGCACTTGTTGAGCCTTCTAGGCAGTGTTACCAGGTCCGTGTAATGCTTTAGTTGTTGCACAGAACTTGTGAAACCCCCAAGAGGACCTTTGCAGAACCTCCAAGAAAGTCCAATCATTGTCAAATGGACTTTTATACCAGTTCAAAGCCACGATAGCCAGAATATAATGCTACTCTTTAATATCCATGGCCATCTATTTCCGTGATACATGTGAGGGGGCTAATATATGTCTCTATGCACTGCTTTATAGGTCACAAAATGGCCCACAGGTCAGGCTATCAATAATAGTAAGGATACAACAAAGAAAGGAAACCTTGGAAATGTTTGTACAATAGATGTGTGGCAGATTTTCTGCTGCTTGCTAAAATCCACCATTTCATTTGCCATTTTCCATCAGAGGTATAGGACTATATACTTCATTTTTGTAGCTGGTTCTTGAAAGACATAATTCAACAATTTTCTCCATAAATACAGAGAAGTGAATCAAGAATGAAGTTTAACTGTGGTCCGTCTTCCAATATCATTTCAAGTGCTCTTCAAAGATAAGGAAAGGAAGATGGAAGGAGAAAGTTACAAAAGACTGAAAATGTGAACATATCAGTGTTGCATGTAAAAGCGAGGAAGGATTTGTAGCCTTTCTGACTAACAAGTTGAACAAGGCATTCAGTAAGAAAGGAATAGAGGTATATCAAGAAAGATTTTCTTTCTTCAGCTTTTGACCCTCAAATCTCACAGCAAAATCCATTTTGGATAAACTTTACGTTCATCTTAGTAATATTTGTTCTTTCCCCCCATCCTAGCAAGTGCAACTGTGTAAATGGATCACATATACATTCCATGTGCAGGCAATGGTTCGGGGAAATGGTGCTTCTAATTCTAGCTGGCATTTCTCAATGACAGATTAATGATGAATCTTTCTTTGTGCCTGAAACGTTGATGAAATCTCAACTCTGTGAGCACCTGATAGAGGCTATTCCAATTGCCAATACAATTCTATTCATGTCTTCTCAGAAGCAAATCTCACTTTCAGTGGGACTTAAAGGTGAATAGATGTAAAGTTATGAACTATGTGGCTTCAAGTCACCTGTTGACATGGTGACCCCATGACTTTCACAGGGCTTCTTTAGACAAGATTTGCTATTGTCTTCCTCTGAATATAGCCTGGTAGTGTTCCATGGCACTATCCTTTCTAACCAGGCCTGCTCGTGCTTCTCCTCCAAGATTAGAGAGAATCTAGGATGTTCAGGGTATTTAGGCAAACGTCAATGGGCAACTCCCAGATAAGTGGCTATAAGAGTGCCACTTACCAGGCCAATCCTATACATTTTTACTCAGAAGTAAGTTCCACTATGGTCATTGGGATTTATTCAGAAATGTTATCTATATAGGTTGGGTATGATTTCCCATGGATGTTACCTCACATTATATCCTAAAGTTTAATTAGAGAACCTTGGTCTAGTCCTGAAGGCTCCCACTAAAACTAAGGGGAGAGAAAATGAAGCATTTAACTGTCTGTTAAGTTTTGTGCCTATGTAGAGCTTGAGCTCAGAAAGAGAAACTTCCCAATGCACTTAATGTCTTCCCTTCCAATTGGCCTATTTATCCCCTCCATTAAGCCATCTTTAAGCCAGTATAATGCCATTGATTTAGAACCTCATTACAGGGTTGATAATGAGCCCCAGCCCTGAATCATTGTGCTTTTCTGTTTCCATCCATTTAGCAGAGTCCCTCCCTAAAATTAGATTCTTTCTAAAAATCAATCAGCACCATAAACTGCAATCTCCAAAAGAAAGTGTTTGGGACTCCTTTCTTGTGTGTAAAGCATATGTATGGTTTGACCCTCAAACACAGAATATCTTTAATGAACAGTGAACTTTTATGTTTCCTTTTTCCTTCCTCTAATGACGCAAAGTATGAATGTAAAAGGATTACTATTCTCACACTGTCCAATTCAGATGCACAAAGTGTAATTCATGGAATCTGGCTTTAATGGGGTTTGTGTGTGTGTAAGCATAAATAATTAATGCTGCATTTAAAAACATGTAAAAATGTTTTATTTCTCCATCAGCTAATTTGACAGTTGAAACAAAGATGCCTTTCTTTCTTCTTTCCATGTGCCTTGACTTAAGTTACTGTAGTAAATGCTCACCATGCAGTTTTGGCCTTCATTCATGTATTCACTACTGCCAATTAGTTTCCAAAAGTCACTAGTTTACAAAATCTGCTCTTCTCTCCCCTCCTCCACCCACCTTTCCTGCTCATCCTTGTTCTCTATCTTGGTACACATACGCATACATGCCCACACAGTCACGCCCCTGGAAAAGAAAATGTAATTGGATGTCTGAACATCAGAGAGCTAGGATTCAGACATGGGTTGTTAACACTTCTTTCTGCTTTGGGAAAAAAAACTTAGGCTTGGAAACATGAGATGCGGCTGTCTCCGCTGCAGTGTTTTCTCCACATCCTGTTGAGTATTAAGTAGTTATTTAAAAACAGAGCTGCTATACTTGGTGACTTAAAGTGCTCGATATAGTTTACAAGACGATTAATTAAATGAGAGCACTGCATGGGATGCACATGTATTTCCATAATCATTCACATTGGCCTATAGTTGCCCTTTAATTTTCATACTAATTAAAGTAACACACATTGAGTGGCAAATTGTTGATGGCTGCATTTCTCAGTAGATGTTAACACTGATAGAAGCTGAATAGTGATTTTTAAAAAGAATAATTAAGCACAGTTGAATTCCTTCTTTATTTCTTTTTTTTTCTTTTTCTTTTGTCCAGACTGTAATCTGAACAATTCCTCCGTAATAGGCCTATGAATGAGTTTGTAGAAATGCACCATGGAAAATCCAGCACACCAGCACCGCTATATTGTGGCCCACAAGGCACTCAGGCATTCCTTCACGTGTTGTGGTAGGCCATAAAAACAGCAGGTTATTGTTAGGTTAGGCAGCTCTTCTAGGGAGTCTTGCCCTTCACTTTCTTATTGTGGAGAATGCCACAGCTGGAAACCAGCCACTAGGCCCAATACCCCAGCAGTTGGAGCAACATCAGTTATGTATCTTCCATCACAGGCAATCTTCCTGGCCCTCATACACACTATGTTGGAAACTGAAGACGGATCCCTCAGAGTGAACCATTGGCACGGAAAGGTGGTAGCAATGGGATTTTTTTTTCCCCTTTCATTTTAGGCAGGAACATTTCTCACTCTAAACCTGATAGGAAGGGAATCAGATATCAAAAATTATCCCTCTTTACTCTACATGTAATTCATTGCTCTTGCTCCTGTGATTGAGGCTAGATGGAAAATATGGGGCTGTCCTGCCACCCCTTTCCTAGCTGGATCAGGACCGTGGCAACCTCACGTCGCAGCCCTGATCCAGCCTTTCAAGGGTACAAAAAGGATCCGCAAAAAGCAGCTCCTTTTTGCACCCTCAAAAGGGGGCCATAGCCATGTTGCCACAACTATATGGTTTTCCTTCAGCACTGTGTCATATGTATGCAGCGCCAAAGGAGTGCCATGATGCCGCACTCCATGTGGAGTGGCACATGGCATCAGGGTGCCCTGGAGGGCAGAATAGGGGCGTGCATCATCTGGATGCAACACTCCGACTCTGCCCCCAGGCTGGCTTTTCAGCCCAGTATGAAGAGGGCCTATATACCTATAACCTTGGATGGGATAAACATGTACATCAGGTTTGAAACCTTGGTTACTGTTTTCAGTGGCATCATTAGACTTGGCATCATCCGGTGTGGTAACTCATGGTGTCACACACCCCCATTGACCTCCTCCCATACTACACCATACACAATCCTTAGTAATGTCTTTTGTCCTAATGATACTTACAAATTGTAATTTCCATGTAATATAACGGTATTACTTGTGAGATAAACAACTAGCAAAATTAAAACTATATCTTTAAATTACAATACGATATGCACAGCCTAAATATATTTACATGGGCATAGTTTTGTGTGGTTAAAGTGAAAATTTGGTAATTTTTTTAATTTTTTGAACAAAATTTTAAAACAATAAACATTTTAAAGATTTTCTTTAAAAAAATAAAAAATAATAATTTTTTTTAAAAATGGAGGCCCTCCTTTCTCCTCCCAGTAAGCCTCATCCCACTCATCCCACATCTTCAATATTTTAAAGGGAGGCAGGTGAATGCCACAGCCCGTTTATGCCAAAAAGTGGATGTTTGGAGAGCAGTGGTATTACTCCACCTTAGGGTGGCACCTGGTGTGGTCTGCACCTCCTGCACTATCCTAATGACTCCCCTGCCTATTTTAACACAATGAACAACGTCCATGTTTTACAAATATCAGTAGGAATCCAATTTTCAATCTTAATTAGAGGGTCTATAATGTACTCTTACTTGGTTAATTGTTTCCCCCAAAGTCACACAATAACCACTCCTCTCTTTGTTGCTACCCTGTTTCCCCAAATATAAGACATCCTCAGAAAATAAGACCTCGTAGAGATTTTGCTGAATTGCTAAATATAAGGCCTCCCCTGAAAGTAAGACCTAGCAAAGTTTTTGTATATAAGTATATATACAATATATAATAAATGTTATTTTATTTTTTTTGTTCAACATTAAATGTGAATTCTTCATGGAAAAATAAGACATCCCCTGAAAATAAGACCTAGCGCATCTTTGGGAGCAAAAAATAATATAAGACACTGTCTTATTTCCAGGGAAACACAGTAGTTCAAGTTCTAAGACTGCAATCCTGGATCCACGTACTTGAGAGTAAGCCTGTTTGACCCCAATAGGACTGAAGCCCAACAGCATATATACTGTACTGACAACTGCAGAACCTACAGTGTTAGTTCAAGCATAGCATTTTCAGCTCATGTTATACTCTGGAGCACTTTTAGTAAGCCTTGGGAAAAAGAATAACAAGATACGGACAATTATCCCTCAGCTCCTCCTGCTGCTATTGGCATCTGCTCTTGGCAGAGCTCATGACAGGAACCACTCCATCTCCTTCAAATGGTCTAGGAATGTAATGAGAACATGGGGTTGGCTACTCAGTGCGACATATAACCTTGAATGTGAGAGTGAGAAAGGTTCTCAGAGAAGTAATACCGTCAACAGCAAAAACATTGTCAAGAATTAAAATGCCCTACCTGCCAAGCTGAGTTTTGGGATTTTGCCTGAAAGCAACTGCTCTAAAAGGCCTTTACGAAAATTATCAAACTTTTCTTCACTCCAAGGTGACTGGCCCTGCTGCTTACACTGGATAGGCATAATGGCATTGGGCCAGCCTTTACACTCCCTCCGAGGCCAGGCAATGGCAGATGGCATGGAGGGAGGGCCTTCTTCTTTAGGCTAGGTAAATTTTAATGTTGTGAAGATGCTCTGAATCCCAGTTCTGGGAATGCTTCCCTGAACAAAGTGGTCTTTAACTCAGTTTTAAAACTGCCCAGAGAAGTAATGAGCCGTGCTCATAGGGGAAGGAGGTTCCAGGAGTGAGGGGCAGCAAGTGAGAAGGGACGAATCCAGGATGGAGCAGTGGAGATCCAAGGCTGAGACAGGAGATCCTGACTACCAGAGTGGAGGGCACGAGACGGAGGGGAGAAAGAAGTTCAGATAAATAAGGAAAGGCCAGTCCATGGAGGGCTTTGAAAGTCAACAACAAAAGCTTGTACTGGATGCAGAAGGGGGAAGGGGAGCCAATGAAAGGAGGATAAAAGAGGAGAAACATGGTCAAAGCGGCGAGCGAGTGTAATAATACGTGCAGCTGAATGCTGGACAGAGATTAAAAGATGGAGGTGAGAGAGAGGAAGCCTGCCAGACGAAGGTTACAATAATCTAGTTGTGAGACCACTAGGGCATGGACCAGAGGCTGAGAGAAATGGACAGATTTTGGCAATGTTTGTAAAGATGAAATCAACAGGCCTTGGCTGCTTATTACTGACTAGACCACTCTATAATATATTGCATTAGACCAGGAGCTGCATCTACACTGCAGAGTTAATGCAGTTTGACACCACTTTAACTGCCATGGCTCAATGCTATAGAATTCTGGGATTTGTAGTTTTGTGGAATATTTAGTCTTCTCTGCTCTAGTGCCACACCAAACTTCAAATCCCAGGATTCCACAGGATGGAACCATGACAGTTAAAGCAGTGTCAGACTGCATTAATTCTGCAGTGTGACTACAGCTAGAGATATCTCTCAACAATATATTACAGATGAGGAAAATCTACTGTGAGGACTGCAGCAAATCTCAGAGGCAACAGGAAAGGGTGAGCGGGGTGGAAGATGATGTCAGCATCCCAGTGAAGCCAACTGTCCTGGGCCTTTGACACTGTGAATTCTGGCTCTGGTACAATACAGATGATACAAACCTAAATATCAGTTGAATGTACAGATAAGTCAACTTCCATTTCCTTTTTCTAAATAAAACAGTAGCATAAAATGAGATAATATGTATACCTTTCCAACAAATGGAGGAAAAGAAGCTGGGATGTGAATGAGTGCATGGCTGTATGGGCTGAAGAGATAAATGTGCCTTTTATAAGAAAACCAGCTACAGACTTAACTATGGAAGAACTGCTCCTGCTGAGCCTCTCATCCATAATAGATTAATTAACATAATGGTCCTAAATGAGATTTTCTCCAGAATTTAATTAATTAGAATTGCAATACCTCTAAAGGTTACACAATATATTTGTCAGCAGTTAACTGATGAACGAAAGATCTAATAAAAATGTTATATATACAGACACACCCCTGTTTCGCTCAGGAAGAACCAATATTTCTGTGTGTGACTAAGTGCAAACATGAAAGTCTGCATACACAGCACAAAAATAAAAGAAGCCCAGGGAGAGTTGGTGTGAGGTATTTGCTTCAGGCTGGCAATTGAATAGCTTAGTTGTGGGTTTACCCTCAGTATTAGTCTAATTAATCGTGAACGGCTTTATTAAAAACCAGTTATAAAGAAAACATTCCTGGACTAAAAGGCCCTCCGGGACTTCAAACTCCTTGTACGACAGATGAACCTGATGCTTCAGAAAGTCCAGTCCCTTTCAAGTTTCCACATGAACCTTTTCATTCCGCCTCTCGCGGTTTATACACACCCTATTTTCCCGTTCATTGACCTGCTAATCCACAGCACTGATAACCTATATTCTTTGGACAGCTGAGATGAATAAAAGAATAAAATTCAACATTAAAATGCAAAAACAAAAGGAAACAAATAGCAGCATACAACAGGAGGAGATGTTCCTTGAACAAGTTATGTATGAAGCCTGGATCAACAAAAAAAGGTCTTCACCTGTTGCTGAGACTATAAGAAGGTGAAAAGTGTACCTGTCTGAGAAAGCTAGTCCATAACCATAGCCCATGGTCAAAAAAGCCATCATTACATTTGGTGGGAAGAGAATTCAGAATAGACCTGAAAAGGGTCTTCAAGTTCAGGGTGATCTATGCAGGAGAAGGTGGTTTTTCAGGTAACTTAATCTCATGAGGTTTAGGCTTCTACAGTTTCAGACCAATAGATAGGATTTGCTTTGCTAGCTGTGATTTTGAATCATCTTTAGAAGTTCAGTTCAAAACTGATCCAAGAAAATACAGTATTGAATCCCAACTTAGAAAGAAATAAACAGAATACTCAGAATGCCTCTGAACTCTCTCTCTGTTCAGGCATCAAGGGCACCATTCAATGTGCTAGATTTTCTCATGAAGAATGAGGGCGAGCTAAACATAAGGCTATTTGCATGTACTTTTTATTCTATATATAGATGTCACACAGAAGCCTGACAATCCTTGATACTTCAAAAATGGGCAAAGGGGGGGGGGAATTTAATACTTTTGGTTCATCCCAAGAGTCACCTCTCTGAATCTGCTATTTGCACTTTAAGGGAAGCCATCATTGGTGTAAGTGGGAGCCAATGCAAGTCCTAAGAATAGTTTCAAAAAGGCAATAAATGTTGGGTCTGTGACAGTGAGAGTGTGTTAAAATGCCTCTCCCTACCTCCACTTGCAACTGCTATTTACTTTACTTTACTTTTTTTTAATGCATGCATTTAACACCGTGTTTCATTTTGCCCAAAGGGAAGGGGTGAAAATAATCAGATGGAGAAAAGAGTAAAATCAGCTCTTCACCCATCATTATTTGCATACTAACTCACAGTGCTACGGAGCCTTTTGTGTTCCCATTTCTATTCACAACTCCATAAAAATCATTTATCAGTGCATAGCTTGCTAGTGGTATTCTGAAGTACTCCTCATAAGATTTCTCTAGATGGCACAACTCTCCTCTGCCAACCATGTGGAATTAAACATTAAGTGCCTGTATAATTTCAACAGCTTAACACTGTAAGAATACTGGTGTGTATGTGTAGTTACTACTACTACTACTACTACTACTATCATCATCATCGTCGTCGTCGTCGTCGTCATCAATTTATGGTAGCTTAATATTTTGTTAAGTACAATACAACACAATTTGGAAACATTCCTTTTGGGGGTGATAAGTCCTCAGGATGGCTGCGCTGACTGGTCAACTCTGGAAGCACAAAAAAGTAAGTTTTCTGAACTCTGCCATACAGATCTTGAAAGATAAAATAGTTCCTATCTGTAGGTACAAAAGGAATGGAAAGGAAAGACGAAAAAAGTATCAGGACAGAAGCTTCTCTGGTTGAGAAGCAGCTCCACCTTCCCACATGCCCAAATATTATTCCTGGGAATCAGGGGGTAAAGCTCAGGTTGTCATGATGGATATAGGGCAGAGTTCCTGCATCTTTGATAGGCAACAGATACTGGAAGCAGGAAGATGTACTGTTAGGTTCTGCCATCCAGAACTATTTGACATCTCCTCCCTTATTCCCCACCTACTTTTTACTTTCCACCACCACCCCCCATGGCCATTTACATGAGAAACTGTTTCCCTGCGATTGAATGAACAATATGAAGGATGTAACAGAGGAGACATTGCATAATTCCACATGGCAGAATTAGATGCTGTACCTTCCTGCTCCAGGATCTGTTAACCATTATACAAACAGAAGCCCTGACCCAGTGCAGTGTAGTGGTTTGAGCCTGGGACGATGACTCTGGAGACCAGGGTTCAAATCCTGGCTCAGGCATGTTAAGCCACTGGGTGACCTTGGGCAAGTAATACTCTCTCAGCCTCAAGAGGATGGGAATGGCAAACCCCATTTGAAGAAATTTGCCAAGAAAACCCCATGATAGGGTCACCTTAGGATCGCCATAAATTGGAAATGACTTGAAGGCACACAATAACAACCACAACATCCCACAGTCAACCTGGTAATCCTAGGTACAGCATCCCACTGGCACTGTGACCACTGGCCAATGCAGGAAGTACTGCCTCACATGCCCTGGTCTCAGGGCATGTTTTTAATCACATGAGCATCCACTTCAAAATTAACTACCCATACGACAACCATTACCAGGCCTACCTGCAAATTATCAGAGGCCCAAAACCATCATAAAATGGTACACAGATTATACAGTGTTCTAAAATGTGATAACATCTAAGTGATATTACCAAAACCATCACTATACAGGCTGCTTTTGATCTGGAACATCTGCTCATTACAAGCAAAGCAAAGCTCATCTCTGAAGATCTCCTCAATTGAGTAAGAGAACACTGGCATTGGCACAAAGATACATCACATTGATACATCAAGATACATTGGTTACATCAGCACTATCATTCATTGATTTTGCTCAACATCAAGAGCCCCAAGGCTTAAACTTAAGTGCAGAACTCTGTGTACCTGTGCCACCACAGGAAGCAACCTGAAAGCCAAGCATGACTCACCTTCATTATTAAAATACATTGCTCTGCTTCCGTGAAAGGTAGGCTGCATGATTCATCCTGGACTGCAGCACCCATTCCCAGTTAATGCGAAGAAGAGGAGGAAGCGGAGAACCATCCCCGGAGAGGCTACATCTCAATCGTCAAGAGTTTCAAAGCTGAAGCACTTAAAAGCAACATACCATCAGGAAAAGGACATGGCAGGAAGGTGTGGCACGGAGGGTTCTTTCTGCAGTAAACAATGCTCAAGATCTCATGGAGAAAATTATTTGTGATATATCAGCACTTGGCCAGTCTACATGGCCCAGAATAGCTATATAGTGCCTTGTGGCTTCTGGTGATCAGAGACTTTGTTTCCCCTCACTGGTTTTAACTTGAATCACAAACAATGTGAAATTACCCAGCATTCAGAAGTTTATGATAAATTTAAGTTCAACTGGATCATCCAAGAAATCACATCTAAAAAGTCATAGATATTGCTTGGTATTTTAAACCAGCAACTTGAAATGTTGGTCAGTTCTCTTTACCTTTGTTCTATACTGCAGCAATGAATGGCTAAAGATGATGTATTATTTCTCTTCTCTAAAGAGCTACAGAAGGATTACACTCAGATTGTGTTTCTGACCTTTTGCCTCCCACCTAGGCAAAAACCCAGAATTAACTTCCTCAAGATCCTAAATTATTTTGTGCATTTTTTTTCCTGCTGGGATCTTACAGTTTAAAATATTGTCAACTTGCTTTTTAATGCTCTTCTAGATTTTTTTTTTTCATCTTGAGCTTATTGTTATGTGTGATAGTTCATCATTCCAAGGTTATGGGTAGGATACCTTTTTCAAAATTGCACATTCTCCATGAGAAACGCAAAGAGAGATATCTTACAGTACATTTAAATAAATTAAAAATTCTCAAATATCATCATTTTCAAAATTCTTTTCTTCAGTAACAGCCTTATCTGAACACTATACAGTGCACACTATACAGTGCACAACGGTTTCATTATTCTGAAGTCCAAGGCTTCTTCTGTTCCCAATATTATTGGTTAAAATGCAGGAGGAATTTGGGGTGCTTGTGAAAATGAAAAGATTGCTGCATTAGAAATTCACATAACTGCTTATTACTCCAGATGCGCATGATGCAGCTGTCAAAGCTCTAGAATGCCATATTAGCACTGTTCTGAAGCTGAGCGTTCAAAGACAATATATTGTATTTTTTTTCCTAATATAATCCAGTTCTGGGGTACAATCCTGGCCTCTTAAGCAGTTCCTAAATGAAGACTGTCAACAGGAGGACTCAATCAGTGCCAGATAATCAGAGCGTGTTTAAGGCTTGTCTTCCACTTGGAACCAGGGAAAAAAGAATAATAGCCATTTTCCCCTTAGACTCTCCAAAACGGACTCCAGCTATTTCTCCAGAGGTCAAAGGGAGCTACTGCTGAGCCTGCCCCACCAATAACATGCTGCATTAAAACCAGTACGCAGAGCTGTTCAGCTAACAGGTGTTATGTTGTAAAGCAATCGCTCGGTGCTAGTTACTATTCACGTTAACAATTTTACAAACAAGAGAGTTTCTTATGCAGTCTTCATCACCTCCAGGCATTCCCGATTCTTTTTTAAGTGCAGAAACATTAATTAGATTTTGACCACAGACCCCGGATTTGACTTACTCTGACAGGGTTTCCATTAGCGTAATCTGTAGGGGAATTCACTGGTTCAACATCTGTGTGCCTGAGGCCTCTTTCACATTTACGGCTGCAGCCTGAAAAGCATCCCTTGTATGGCTGTATGTTTCTTCTTGATCCCAATTTCACAGAAGTCATTTCAGCACCAAACGATAATTAGCAAAGAGATGGGCTTTGGCTGACATGAATGCAATTTATTGTTTTCCAAAAGGCCCTGAACCAGACAAACAAAGAACACAGTCTTGCTGCTTGGCATTATTATTATTATTATTATTATTCCTCAGTGAAGGGAGATCTTCAGGCAAATCCAGTCACTAATATGTGGGAACACACAAGCTTTTGAAGAATATTAATTTTCATTTCAATTAAGCACATTTTGTGGGCCCTTGGCCTCTAAGATCAGGTTGGCCCTTTCCTAATTATCTTTGGTATTAACTTTATCATCACCAGGCTTCCACATAAAATGCAACCTTTTCATCTTTAAAATGCCCAACACTTTCTCTCTTTTTGGCAGCCATACAGCATTACTAATTATTTGCTCATTATGTGTGGTTAACTGATGAATCATTAATAAATGAATAGATGGATAATATATTTTTATGGTAATTGGAGATATAACTGATTGCAGATTTTCAGAGCTTTTTCCAATCCATGCTGAAGGAGCGCTAGCTGCCTAATTGTTTACAGATGAGATGTGGGCCTCTGACAAGATTTTTTTTCTCACAGTTGTGGTTTTTCACTAGGGAAGAAATTATCCTATCAGGATGTCTTCTGCTCCAATAAAGCTCTAATGGCAAAATGCAGTCGGCATATGAATGACAAACCTTATTTTGCTACACATTTATTTCCAGGAGTTGTACCTCGTAGCACAAAGCCACATTGCCTTTTAGATTATTATCTCTGCTCGTGTGGCACTTTCCACAAGCAGGCCCACCCGATGTGTTGGACTACAACTCCCATCATCCCAGACAGCAAGTTTATAAATTGCATTGGTTGGGGGAAAGGGAATTGTAGTCCAACATATCCAGAGATCACTGGATTAGGGAAAGCTGCTTTAGAGCAGGAACAACAAAAAAGACAAGCCTGTTATTACAAGAGCACATCTGTTAGTGCTCTTTTGTACATATAGAATTCTGCCACTGCCTTTATACTGTAATTAAACCTGAAAAATACTAAAAATTTTAAATATGGAGAAAGAAGTTCCTTTCAGTTATCCATTTGCACTCCACCTTTCCTCCCCCAGGAGTTCAAGGGGGCATAAATGGAACTCCCTGGCCCTCAATTTATGCTAATAACTGCACTGTGAGTTAGATAAATAAAAGTTAGTGACTGGCTCAGGGTTATTCAGTGAACTTCTTAGCTCAGATTTAAATTCAGTTTTGGTCTCTCCCCATTTCTAGTCTAACACTCTAACCAATTATTTATTTTATAGCTTGCTTTTCTATTACAAAACGGGGTTCGAGGCAGCAAAAATGAAAATGCACACCACAACGCCAGCCACCACTCATGCTACACTTTTACTACCATGGTTCCATCCAGTTGAATCCTGGAGTTTGATGTTTTCTCAAAGGCCTTAGGATCCTCTGACTGAGAAGCTGCTGCTGCTGCTGCTGTTGTTGTTGTATGCCTACAAGTCATTTCCAACTCATGGTGATCCTAAGGTGAACCTTTCATGGGTTTTTTTGAGGGGGGCAAGATTTGTTCAGAGGAGGTTTGCCATTGCCTTCCCCAGAGGCTGAGAGCATGTGACTTGCCTAAAGTCAATTAGTGGGTTTCACCGCCAAGCTGGGAATCAAACCCTGGTCTCCAGAGTCGTAGTCCAACACTCAAACCAGAAAATGCTCTTCCCTTAACTGTCAATCCTGGGATTCCACAGGGTGAAACCATGGCAATTAAAGTGAAATATTAGCACGATAATTGTGTCGTGTGAATGGCCCGCAGGATACAGAATCACATGAAAAGGCTGCTTTGTGCGACATGGTGATTGTACAAAAGGGGTCTATGACTGTTTCTGGTATTTTTTAATCACTCTAGGCTAAATCCCATGTTAGTCCCAGCTCAAACAGGGCCACTGATATGGACAGAGCTACACAGTTCCTGTTGATTTCAAAGGGTCTGTTCTAACTGGAACTAACTTGGCATTAACATGTGTCTATTACATAATATCTGATATGATCTTTATTAACAGAGGCCCTATCTGCATAGGCCAAATACAATGGCCTCCCCTTGTTCCCACTGCAGGAAGACTGGACAACACGCAGCAAAAGCTCAGTTCCAGTGCAAGCAAACCAGATATCTGGCCCGCTCAGCACCCAAACTGGGGTTTAATCCTCCTGCTATTTGTTGTTCTGTGCCTTTACGTTGTTTCCTAATTATGACAACTATCATGAGGTTTTCTTGGCAAGATTTCTTCAGAGGGGGTTTGCCATTGCCATCCTCTGAGGCTGAGAGCATGTGACTTGCTCAAGGTCAGCCAGTGGGTTTCTATAGCAAAGTGGAGATCTGAAGCCTGGTGTGCAGAGACATAGTCCAATGCTCAAACTACTATATCACACAGGCTCTTGATATAAGGTACACATTATAATAACATAATTACTACTTATGACAAAAAGCCATTCATAACAAAACTGTTTGTTGATAATGCTCTTTCTTCAACCTGACTTTACTTCAGTGTTCAAGAAATAAAATCTAATGCAGCCGATGTTTAAACACTGACAATAAAAGAGTTTGCCACTGCCTTCCCCTGAGGCTGAGAGAATGGGTCTTGGCCATGGTCAACCAGTGGGTTTCATGGCTGAGCTGGGAATTGAACTCTGGTCTCTAGACTTGTAGTCTAACCCCATATTTAATAATAATAATAATAATAATAATAATAATTTATTTATTTATAGCCCACTCCTCTGTGCAGACAAGTTAAAAAACACAAGTTAAAATAGTACTGTACTAATTACCCACTACCAACCTCCCACCCCTTAAAATTACATTAAACTAGTAATAAATTAAAACCACACACACAGTTAAAAACACATTACATATCATGAAGGTGACCCTTCCTTGAGCAGCGTTGACATTAAATTAAGGGTCAAAAAATATTGGGAACAAGCAAAAAGATCATAAACCTGGTTTCGGAGCCAGGGAATTAAGGAGTTTCAGGGAAGACCTGTCTTAAGAGATGCATCTTTAAAGCTTTTTTGAAGCAGTCTAGAGATGTCATGGGACGCATCTCATCCAGCAGGCCGTTCCAAAGCTTGGGAGCGGTAGCGGAAAAAGCCCTCTGGGAAGTCACCAATTGCTCCAGATCTTTGTGAAGATGTGATCTCTCCTTTTTGAAGCTAGGTGACATCTGGTCAGCTCCCCTGCACCTCCTTAATGCAGTCCCGTTCTCCTCATGAGATCAGGGCTGTGGCAATGAGGAAGGCTGAGTGCACCCCCTGCACCTCCTTGCCATGGCCCCATTTTCCATTTCTGGAAGCCCCAGCCTTGTTGTAGAAACCCCTCCCCAGGAAGTCACACCACCCCTACACCGGTTGACACCAGGAATGGGATGGGAATGTCTCTAGGGTTGGGGCAGCTCCAGACAGAGGGAGTATATTGCAGGCTGCCCTGCTCCAGTGCAGACAGGGCCTGAAGAAAATTGCAGAACTGAAACCTGAGGTTAAATAATAGGAATGATGATGATGATGATGATGATGACGACAACAATTTCATTTTCACATTCTGCACACCAATAAATGATATAAAATATTTTGTGCATTTTCATGAATAATTCATAATTGCTAAGTATTGCAGGATATTTTTTGCGTGGGGAACAAAATTATAGATCCATAAATCAACAGATATTTGCCTAACAGATCATAAACATTTTTTTTAAAAGGAGGGGAGAGGGGAGTACCTACAGCTAGGAACATGGCCTTCCCTAGTTTGCTGCTCAGGAAACTCAATGCTGAAAAAGTTGGTTTAAAAAAAAATGCAAGAAAGGTTTCCAAATCTGAACTGTAATTATTTAACCAGGTGGGCCGTCTGTTTCCTAATGATCATTTCCATGAAAGCCAAATAACTAATGAGGGTCCTAAAGAAAACCTTTGTCTTTCTGTGTACTAATGATCACATTTATAAATATGCAGATGGGCCCCCCATGCATGTTGCTAATGATAAGTAATTAAGCGCCAGGCATGGAAAGCTACAGTAAAGGGTCATGTTAATGCATTGCAGAGGGAAATTAAGAATCCAATAAAATAAGTTGTCTACCAAAGATTAAACTTTTGGCCTCTGTTCTTTTTGGTACGAAAAAAACATCTTTCTTCACAACATTTTTTTAAAGCCACATAGATCTAGGTCTGGTATTCTGGTAAACAAGGTGCCCATTTTCTTCTCACTTAATTTGGTGTGCTACTTCTACGCTGTGCTTGGATTAAAAATACAAGTAATATACTATGCACGAAAACCAACTTCAGGCCAAATTGCTGTGTCTTTAGAAAACAGAAAGAAAGAAAAAGAGAGAGCAAGAGGGAGCCAAGTTTGCCATTAGTAATAATCTTTTTTCCAGAAGTAATCTCTAAAATTGTTGGCAGAAGAAAACAGGGACATATTCAGATTAAAAGCTTAAATGTTATTCCTAATAATGACTACATACACTGGAGTCCTCCCCAACAAAATTTCTCAGTGTGAGAAACCATCCAGAGATTAAAATACTGTATATAGAAGTGGAAGGAAAGGTATGAGAGAGAAAACATTTAGCTCAATTGGACATATTTGTGACAATAGATAGCACCATCTGATACATATCCTGTCTATTCAGAAGTAAGACTCATTGATTTTAATCTGGATTAGTCATTGTTGTTGTTGTAGCCATTTATGGCAATCCTAAAGTGAATCTATCATGGGGTTTTCTTGGCAAGATATGTTCAGAGGAGGTTTGCCATTGCCTTCCCCTGAGGCTGAGAGGGTGTGACTCACCCAAGGTTACCCAGCATGTTTCATAGCCAAGCTGGGAATTGAGCCCTGGCCTCCAGAGTCATAATTGAACAATCAAACCATTATCCCATGCTAGCTCTCCGATTAGTCGTTACCTGGGAGTAAATCTCACTGTACTGTGTAAGGCTCACTACCTTGTAGACATGAGGCAATGGAGGTATACAGGATTGTAATTCAGCCTGCAATCCTGTATACTACATGTTAGAGACATTTGTTGGTGGTGGTTTGTGCCTTCAGGTTGTTTTTGACTTATGGCGACCCTAAGGCAAGAGTTTTCTTGGCAAGATTTGTTCAGAGGAGGTTTGCCATTGCCCCTGAGGCTGAGAGCAAGTGGCCTTCCCAAGAACTCAGTGCCTTTTCATTAGTGGTGATGGGTGAAACTGATGTGAGTTGTAGCCAAAATATCTGACGAACCAAAGGTTCCTCACACACTCAGTAGCAGTCAGTCCACTTGAAGGTCCCAGATTAGAAGACCCCAACACTCTGCCCTCAACACTCAACTCAAAGATGACATTCGTGTACACAAGGGATGCACAAAATCAAAGGAAGCTATTTTGTGTACCTCAAAAATGGGACACTTTAGAAAACAACAACAACTATGTACCCCTAATGGAAATTCTCTTGTGTCTTCTGGAACTAAGAATCTTCTACCACACCCATGGTAAAGAACTCACACCACTTGCTACAGCACACAGGCTCAGGAAGTATAGGCACACACGGAAACTTTTTACTGTCTCAAACCCAGCAATTAGACAGACCACAACAGTACCCACAGATAAAGATTGGGCTGGACAGTTTCACACTGGATGGCACTAGGCCTGTCGCTACCTCCCAGCATTTCTGTGAAGATAAAAGTGAGGAGACTTTAACTCTTGGAGGAAAATTAAAATATAAGTGCAGTAAAATTAAGAAGAGAACTAGAATAGATCAAAGCTGGATTATTCCTGGAAGCCAGGATGATGAAATTGAGGCTGTCTAACTTTGGTTACATCATAACAAGGCATGAATCTTTGGAAAAGACAATAATGCTAAGAAAGGCTGGGGGCAGTAGAAAGAGAGGAGGACCACATGCCAGATGGCTGGACTCAGCAGTTATTCAGACAGTGAAAATAATCCCACTAAAATCTGGGTTGAATCTTTGGTGTTCACATGCATTTCAAATTCAACTGATTAAGTTTAGGGTTGGGGGCCTACCAAAAACATCATTTAACCAGGGATCAATCTCAGGTTTTTTCTAATGCATTTATGGCTGTGTGAATAACCAGTGTAGATAGACCCGGGACACTTGGGGAGGGTCACGCAAGTATATATACCCCACACACTCCCATGCCACCATCCTCTGAAGATGCCAACCACAGATGCAGGCGAAATGTCAGGAATAAATTCTTCGTAAACCCGGCCACATAGCCTGGAAAACCCACAGAACTATGGAAGCCAGCCATGAAAGCTTTCAACTTCACAACAACAACAGCAACAACAGGTGTGTGTTCAGTTGCAACAATGACACTGTACACATGAGTTGCCTAACAATGTATGCCTTCACATGTGGAAATTTACACAATGGAGCTTTGATGTAAAATGTCATAATAGATCCAATATGAAGATCATAACAGATCATAAAGTCCTACCTGTATAGTTATGTGGGGTTTCAAGTACTGGAGAGGGAAGGCAGAGGGAGCCAGTCCAGTGGCAACAGAAAGCTTTTTCCAATACATTCCATAGCCAATGAATGGCTGTTTGGGTCACAGGGCTGAGCTGTACCCAGGCACTGTCTAGCAGCTGTTGTTGATCAAACATCTTGTATAAGGAATTACTGTGTGTATCCTTATCTGTTGCTCTGTGGCTCCAAATCATTTCTGACATATGATGGCAATAAGGCAAACCTATCATAAGGTTTTCTTGGCAAGTTTCTTCAGAGGGGGGTTGCCATTGCCATCTTCTGAGGCTGCGAAAGTATGACTTGTCCAAGTCACCCAGTGGGTTTTTCTGCTCCAGCAGGCAATCAAACCCTGATCTCCAGGGTTCAATGCTGGAAACCACTACCCCAATCTGGCTGTCTAATGCAACCTTCGTTTATGCTCCAGTAAAGTTTCAAGAGCATTCCAAACAACATACTCACACAATCTCTAACATTTCACAGATGAACATAGGAAAGCATGTGGCCAAGCAAGATCAGAGTGTAATGAAAATCACAAAAAATACTAATGAAGAAGACCAGACAACTTAAGAGAGGCTGCAGCAGTTTGTTTATGTTTGACCCTGCTGTAAAGGTTGTATTCTGCTCCCTCCATTCCTATCCTTCTCTGCTGAAACAACTGTTTGCAGGTTCTAGCAGGGGAACCCAGAGCTATCATATATCCTTGAACAAAGAATGATATACTCCTTTTATTTGGGATGGCCATCCTCTTTCTTTGAGTGCACAGTTTCGGGAGAGACACACATGGTGATCAATGGTGTGACAGATGTAGCCAGATCACTCATACTTTTGCACTTTGAATGCAATTTGCAGCATTTGAAATGAGCTGAGGATGAAGGGGGAAAGCAGGAGGAGGAGACTAGGAGAGTGAAACCGGGATTAATTGAGACTGTCCCTGCCAAATTGTCACTGTTGGAGCGTATGTCATTACCATCATCATACAACAGACCAACTAAGATTTCTTTAATTTTTGGACAATAAGCCTAGTAGACTGAGATAAACTTAAAAGCACTGAATTCACTGTGTGTATCCGGAATGGGAGAGTGCAGCTTAACATAATAGCCTACACAATTTGCATTACCTGATGGACTGAACTAGGTGTGTAAAATTGCCACAGATGGGAGTCATGGATATTCCTATCCAGACGTTACGTCTGCCTGAGTAGGAATTGTGTTACACGTGAAGTGATTCTTGAAGTTCAGGAAAGTTTGTAGGGCGAGCCCGAAGGAACATTAAGAGAGGGCTTTGTTGGCAACTTTCCTATTGTTTGTAATTCTGAACAAAGTACACTCAGAGCTATTAAGTCAGTTCCAAACTCCATTTTTGGAGTTCCAAGACAGGAATATATATTAAGCTCCAGAACAAACGTTTCTAACTTTAAAAAAATAATAATAATAAATAAAACCAGTAACTTGAAAAAATGAAGGTGAAACCAATAAACCCGAGTCTTTGAAGATTTCTTTTAACACATTCCTATTAAATTTCCAAACTAACATTTAATTACTTTATTGACTGTTTCTAACACTCCCCTCCAGATTGGCTGCCTGACTCCAAAATGAAGTCTCATAAATAGAACTCAGTGTGTGCCACAACGGACCACAACAGCCTGCACTCCAACCAGCCAAGTTGGTTTCAGCTTTTATGGGCTACATACTGCTCAGCCTCCTTGCTAAAGCTGTTTCATTTTGTCTGCAGCAAAGAAATCAAACCACCTGAAAGAAACCTCTGCCAAAGAAGCTAGATCCACAGTATAAACCAAGATATTTGAGCTGGGAAAATGTCATTGTAGTCATTGTGTCTAATACCACACTACACTGTTGTAGCACTATTATAACATTTTACTGCTGTGGCTACCTCCAGTGGAAACCTGCAATTTGCAGTTTAGGGAAGGACATTTAGAATTATTAGCCAGAGAACTCTGAGGCCTCATGAAACTACAAACCCTAGAATGCCACAGGAAGCAGCCATATAGAATAATAGTGCTATAACAGTGTAGTGTAGCATCATGATTTTGCCACTGTAAGATGGTCCAAAGACATTCTTGCTTTGAACGTGGTATTCTAGTCGTATGTCACTAAACTATGGCATGTCCTGCTGCCCCACTAAGAACTGCAGAAGTTCCCTTCCTCAGATAACTGAAACTGGAAATTAAAAATTAGATTGTTAGGAAAAGATTTATGCAGATTTATAATCTTTGAAAAGTCCTCATAATCCACACATTCTTAGGATAAAATTGGAAATGGGATGTGACTACACTGTAGAAATAATGCAGGTTGGAACCACTTTAAGTATTGTAGCTCCAGCCTATGGAATCCTGGGATTTGTAGTTTTACAATGTCTTTAGACATCTCAGCTAAAGAGTACTGGTGCCTCACAAAGCTACAGATGCCAGAATCTCATAGCACTGAGCCATGGCAGATAAAGTGGTGTCAAACTGCATTATTTCTACAGTGCAGATTCACCTGTGGCGAAGAGAAAACTGTACTTTCCAACAGAGACTGTAACCATAAGGCAAGGACTAGGGATGGCCAGGTGATTTAATGGAAAGAGACATGCAAGAAGATAGTGCCAAATTTTTATCCACCCTCTCTCTTGTATAATGCGCTGGTCTTTTGTTATGGTTGTTGTTGTTTGATAGTTTATAACTGGTTTAATTTTATGATGGCTTGATTAACTTTTGTATGATGTGAATTTTTTTACTATATATGTTTTAATTTTTGTAAGCATCCCAGTTGCATCCCAAACTGGGGAAAAGACAGGGTATTGACAACAACAACAACAATATTGACTTTCCCATGTACATTCTACCCCACATCCTATCCCCAACTGTTTTTCTCCTGTCTGGTTTTGGAAATATGGCCACCCTCAGAGAAAACAGGTTGCAGGGTACTCAGTCACAGTGCCAGACAATAAAAATAAATCTGTGATTACAACAAGATCAAAACAACTTACAAGAAAAAAAACTGCTAAGTGCAAAGAATAACATATAGCTTTAGGCCAGCCTTCACCCACTAGGTGCCATCTAGATCCTTTGGACTGCAATTGCCATAAATCCAAGAGAACATGGCCAAAAGTTACATGGCCCGTAATGATTGAAATCCAAAAATATCTAAAAGAAATCAGGTTGGGGGAAGCAACCTGTAGGCAAAGCGTGTTCCTACTGCATGGAAAAATAATGTCATACCATTAAAAAAAGTGGTGGATTGCAAGAGACACTGCCCATTGTACTAACACAAATCTTTGGGGTACAAATCTGCAAACTGAAATCTATGGAATACACATCCTGCTACAGTAATCAATGCTATATAATGAAACAGAAGTTGGCAAGCCCCTTCTGTAGTTGATTCACTGCCTCTCTGATTTAATAAATAATTGCTGGAATTTAGGAAAGAAAATTATTTCCTTGTTCAGTTGACATTTTACAGAAGTTTTACAGGCTTTTTTTTTCTTTATAGCAACTTGTTAGATACTTAAGAAGCAATCCAATTCATACTGCCTCAGGAGTAAATCCCACTGAACTCAGTGAGATTTACATCTGAGTATAGCATGCCCCCAAATTGTACTGTTAGGGTAACAATCATACTAATCTTTGAAAAATTGCAAAGGTTGAACAGCTCTTAAAAAGACAAAGAAGATATTATAAGGCTGCCTGCAGGCAGCATTATAAAGCACACAGAGACCAGCCTGCCTGCCTCCACACTTCCCATCATAATTTCACTATTTCTGTTTCAGTTCTTCTCATGTACATTTCACATATAAGTTTATCGCACCATGTTCTGGCAACGTTCTGGGTTCTAAATGAGAACGAAACGGAATGCAGTATATCACACAGTAGGGTTCCCATTCAGTTCCCATATGGTGCATAAAGTGTCCTACGACCGTCCCAGAGTGAGAACTGTTAAAAAGCGTTCTCAGCCGGCAGGAACATTATCGGTCCGTTCCAGGTGAGCCCAGTGCGATATTCCAACAACCTCCTGTTCCATCCTTGTATTCTGATTGGCTATCAGTTTCCTGCCCTCTTGTCCTAGAACATCTGCAATCTCTACTGTTCTTCCGGGTATGAAGTGAGGAGGGTGCCACAAGTAGTGTTAACATTTCATTATATTTTTATTCATGTAATACTTTTTTTTCTGAGAAAAAGAATGATCACGATGTAAACATCTTGGTAGCATGTTTTTGGATGGAGACTGTCAAGACGGGATGGTGATGGGGAGGAGAAGGGACTCAGAGGGGCTAAGGCACCTCTTGCCTTTTCCTCCCCATTCTCTCCTCGGGCTTCCCATAGAAAGGGTCAGAGGGGGAAGGGTCTTGGAGGAGCCCTCTCCTCCCCATCCTCTCCTTGGGATGCCCATAGAAAGGATGGGGAGGCAAAGGGGTGTGTGTAAGACAGAGGGGTGTGTGTGTGTGTCAGGGAGGCAGAGATGCCTCTTTGTGTTTGTGAGTGTCAGGCAGGGGTTTATGTGTGTCAGGAAGGGATGCCTCTGTGTATGTGTGTGTGTGTGTGTATGTAGCAGGCAGGGATGCCTCTGCCTGCCTGTGTTTCCCTGCAGCCTCCCACTTTCCAAACTGCAGCTCTTCTCTCCCTACAACCCCAGAGCCTTGGACCAGCCCCCTCCAAAAGTTCCCCAAAAAACAGAGGTGTCCTCTGGCTGGCTCCCCTCCTCCTCCTCCTTCCCTTTGGCTCTGTCTTGCCTTCCTCTCCCTGCATGTCACTCTTTATGGGTGGTTCCAGCAAGCCAGGCAGGGTGTCCAACCCATGATGTGATAAGATCATAGAGTAATGACATCACTTACTTTCATGGTACTAAAATCCTTGCAACAACAGTACGCATGCTCAAAATAAGGACTTCTTAGAAACTATTTCAGCTATAGTACTGATATAACAGTACATGCAGTGTGATAAAATGGGTTCTCATAATGTTACCATAATGCTACAAAATATTGAATGCAGTAACACCTGCTCCAATATCGTTTCTACACGGTACATTACAAGAACACTTTGGGAACAATACAGGTACTAGTGTGATAAACTTAATAGACTCAGGACTTTATCACATGAACTTTTAAAACCATTTTGGGGACGGGGACGGGACTCGCGGGGGCGTATACAGTAAAATGTGTTCATGCGTGCACTCCCAAGTCCCGTCTCCATCTCCAAAATGGTTTTAAAAGTTCATGCAATAAAGTCCCATACCTCCAAAAATTAGACAAGATCAATGTGTGAACTGCAGATGGGGACTGAAGATGGCCAATTTAACTTTTCTTAGGTGAGTGAGGAAGATATGGTCTCGGGAATATACCTTGAATCACAGCAATGTGGAGAGGAACACTAAAGATTGTTATCCTAGTCTGAGGACTTTATCACATTATTATTATTATTATTATTATTATCATTATTATTAATTTTATTTATATAGCGCTGTAAATTTACACAGTGCTGTACATACCATCATAAATTAGACGGATCCCTGCCCTAAGGTTTACAGTCTAAAAGAGACAAGACAAAAGGAAGAGAGGAATTTGGTGGGAAGGGAATGAGGTCCAGTGGTTCTCCTCTCCCTCTAGGGCCAAGACCAAGGCAGATGGACTGGAGGGAGAGCATGACTTCTTAATACATAGTTAAAAGGAGGCATCCTGGGGCAGATGGTACAATCCTGGGAACGCTTCCCTAAACAATATAGCCTTTAACTTAATTTTTAATCTGGTTAGAGAAGTGATGAGGCAGACATGTGGGGGAAGAAAGTTCCAGGAGTGAGGGGCAGCAAGTGAGAAGGGACAAATCCAGGACAGGGCAGTGAAAGTCCTTGGCTGGGACAGGAGACCTTGACTACCAGAAGGGAGGGTACGAGTAGGAGTGTGAGGAGAAAGAAGTTCAGACAAGTAAGCAGGGGCCAGTCTATGGAGGGCACATGAACTTTTAGAACTGTTTTGGGGATGGGGACAGGACTCACGGGGGCGTGCATGAACGCATTTTACCGCACATGCAAGCATCCACAAAAATGTCCCATTCCGACACCTGTCCCTGTCCAGTGCCAAGAAGCGTTCAATGTTCTGCTCAGAAGACTTCTGTCCAGACAAAATGGCACCTGCCAGCACTGAACAGGGACAGCTTGGGTACAGGAGCCGGAACGGGACCTTTTTGTGGACGCTTGTGTATACGGTAAAATGTGTTTACGCATGCCCCCGCAAGTCCCGTCCCCGTCCTCAAAACGGTTTTAAAAGTTCATGAGATAAAGTACATGGTCAGGATTGGTTAGCATTTGATGGGAGAACACAAGGATATATGTTTAATGAATTGGGCTACAGTCCACAAAAGCTGATGCCAAAGAATCTTTGTTAGTCTTTCAGGTGCCACAAACACATCCCCGCAACATACATACACAATTGGAAAAGTCAGCAAACAGCTCCTATCATATTTTTAGTGCACTCACTTCAAGAATGTACACCTTCACAAGTGGCTTGTTACTACAGCCATGTCCTACACAAAAGCCATCTAGCACACTCAAAGTGCTGTTGGTCCCCAGGTGGAAGATGTACGCAGGAAAGCTAAATGTAATATGATGTAGAAATTGATCTGCTACATGGTGTTTCAGCACTGTGACAGAGATATCGCTGACTCCAGTCTGGGGCCATCAAATTCACATCCTTCCATTTCTGGAACTGATGAAAGAGCCTGCAACTTATTCAAGAGGAAGAGTTACTAAGTGGAACTTGGCATACAAAGCACACCATTTGCAGAGGGCTCTGAACAGTTGAAAATGAGACCTCTCTGCTGAAGTTTTTCCATCACTATAGAGTTTCTTGAAGAGCTGTTATTACTGCTGTGTTTGACGGTTACAACTTGCATGGGCACAAACGATGAGGAACGCCTGTGACTAGCAAGAAGTTTCATCAATAGAGGTCACAGAGTTGACAACTTGGCCCCATTAGTAATCACAAAACAGCAATCCTTGGCAAACCTAAATAACATAACTAGGCTTATCACCAACTCGGCAGTTTTCCCATGAACTCCTTTGGGGAGGGGATTTCAATATGTTTATTAGTGCTATCAGATAAACATACCCTGTAATTTTCAGCAATTTATTCTAAATACCCAGTCAAGCAACAATTTCATTCCATGCTATACTTTTTTTAAAAACTGGATAAGTTTCAATAAAAATGAAGCATCTCTCATGGCCATGACCCTGCTTCTGTTCTAATCAATCTGCCCTTAAAAATACTGCTATTTGGAGCCAGAATGGGATTGTATGGAAGAATTTTGGATCAATATTATTTCTGCTAATATAAGGTCTGCACTTTTGTTTGCCAGAGCTTGGACTAACTCCCAGAACCCCCACCCCTACCCCCAATATGACCATTGGGGGAATTTGGGCATTGTAGTTTCCAGAAGATACTTTTTCCAACTGCCTATTGAGGCCATAAGCACAACTCTCTACAGAACAGACTGATACTAACAGCAAAGTAGGGATTACTACACAACATGTGCAGACTGGATGTTCAGCAAAATGCACATAAAGGAAGCGTAGGTGGAAAAGTAGATCAAGAGCTATTGGTGTGTAAAAGAGTGGAAGGAATTTAGAAAATTTCCAGTGTTTTCACAATTGTGACAAAAATCGTTTCAGCATTTTTAAAAAGCCAAGAAATACTACTAAAGGATAGAATAGAATGGCATTCTGAAGACATCCATAACTGAACATCCATGAATTGATTGCATCTGACTTCAACATTTTATTATACTAATTCTTCTTAAAGGTAACTTTCCAGCAAGCAGAAAACACGAATGCTGGGTGCATACTCTCCAACATTTCACAGAGCAATACTGGGACACATGTGGCCAAGCAATATCAGAGTGTATCCAAACATGGCAGCCATGTAAAAACTCACTGGGTGACCTTGGGTAAGTCACACTTTCTCAGCCTCAGAGGATGGTAATGACAAACTTCCTAGGAAGAAACTTGCCAAGAAAACCTTTGTGTCACCATAAGTCGGAAACAACTGGAAGGCACACAACAACAACAACACGAATGGGGAAGAAGATACAGGATAGGAGATGCTTCAGCAGTTTGCTTTTGCCTGAGTCTACTGGAAAGGCCATGATTCTTCCCCCCTCCCCCCCCCCCACTCCTCTCCTTTCCTCCCCTGTTCAGTTAATGGAGTACGAACTACTTTTGCACTTTGGACTCAGTTTGCAGCAACTAAAGTAAGCTGAGGTCAGAGAGGGAAAGTGGACGAGATAGAAACTGAGACATTTTTAAAAAGCAGCTGAGAAACTGGGACAACAAAGGATTAACTAGGACTGTCCATGACAAATCAGGATAGTTGCAGAGAATGTTGGAGGGCAAGGGTGGAGTGACATGAGTAGGTTTGTGGATGACATGATTTGGGTGTAAGCTTCAGCGCTAGAACAAGCTCTTGGGCCCAGTGTCTGTTCAGAGGCTCAATGTTCCTTGGATCTCTTTCCACCTTCCAGGGCTAGTGTTTCATGACTGGACACTGCTAGGTTCAGGCAATGCCAATATCAGGACATTTTCACATGTATCACCTTGATATGCTTGCACTAGCATAAGCACATTTTAAGATCAGTTTGCTATGGGCTTGCGACCTAGCAACTTGGAAAAGTGCCTAGCAACTTGGAAAAGTGAAAAGTAAAGTTGATCGCACCAACTTAAAGCCTGCCCAACTTGGACTCCTGAAGTACAGTTGGCTCTCTGTTTTCGTGGGGGAGCCATTGCAGACCCCCCCCTCCCATTAATACGGAGGCTTGCACTTATTCAAGCCCCATAGGCTTGAATGGAGTGTGCCCTCGTGCATGTGGCAAGGACATGTGCGCTGGACTTGCACGCCATTGCAAATAGTGGAGGTTGCCCCTCCGTGTATATTCAAGGGCGCAGATCTCAGATCCATGCATTTGGAGGGACGACTGTATATCCAACATGCATTCAGCCAATTGAGCCACATGGGTAAACATGCTTTTATTAGGGATATTTTTCTAACAGGAACACCTTGCATAAAATGCATATATTAAGATCTTGGGGACTGTTAAATAACGCCTTGATCATTACCTGCATTCACAAAACTATATAAACATTTCCAAGCTGTATGGAACACTTCATCAAGCTACATATGCAGGCCAAAAGGTGTAACTGGATGAAGCCCCCTTTTTTACCATTTCAATTTAAAGACACAAACACCACAAATAAAACCTGAATGAGCATATCAGCCAGCAGTAGTGCTTTGAGTGTCGGACTTGGACTCTGGGAGACCAGGGTTTGAATCCCTAGTTGTCCATGGAAAACCCTGTATGCATGACCTTGGACAAGTCACACTCTCATAGGAGTTTATCAGATGGGAGGAATTTCTCTTTATTGCGAATGGAGCCAATTCACCTGATTTCCCATTGCATTTGGAATGCGTTCAGAATGACTTCCCATTACCCAAAAATGACCGCCCATTGCCCAAAATTGCGTGAGAAGCTTTAATTCGCAATAACGTAAAACCCATGATTGCGTTCGGATTGACTTCCCTTTTGCCCGAAATTGTGTGAGATACTTTAATTCACAATAACGTGAAACCCCATGATTGCATTCGGATTGCCAATTTCTGATGTCTGATAAGGTCCTTAGCTTCAGAAGAAGGGAAAGGCAAACCCCTTCTGGACATATTCTGCCCAGAACACTATTTAATAAGTTTGCCTTGCGGTCCCCATATGTCAGAAATGACTTGAAGGTACACAACAACAAAACAGCCAGCCAACTATGTGATAGTAATAGATGTATATACAAAGGTGAGTATTCCCCAGCAAAGTGTGATTATTCAGTACAGTGGAATATTGCCCACCTCCACCCAACAGTCTTTTTTCGGTTGGACTGTCATATTAAGTGAGCCTAAAGGCATTTTAACATTAACACAATTATAGCACCATGATTCTACTTGAACTGCCATGGCTACATCCCATGGAATCCTGGGATTTGTAGTTTAAGATGGGGCATCTAGAACGCTCAGCCAGAGAGCTAAAATGTGTCACCAAACTACTAGCTTCATGATTTCACGGGATACATTCAAGGCAGTTAAAGTGGAATCATTATGCTATAGCTGTGTAATGTGAAAGGGGAAAACCCACCAAACACATGAATAAAGAATTATAAGGCATGCAGACAAGTGCCATGAAAAGTTATTTTTTCTGTACTTTGGCCTGGTACAGATTAGAAGAAAGGGTGATCTCCTCCAAATCATTGCCGTGGCAACCACATGGCCATGACAACAATCCATTGCAAAAAGGAGCTCCAAAATGGAGCTCCTTCCGACAATGCTGCCAAGCCGCCATTAGTGCCCTGTGACACATCTATGATACAAGTGCAGTATCACAACATGCAGATGCTGCACCACATTTGCATCATCATGGTGGCCCCTGTGTGGACAGGAGGCCGCCATGATGCCGGCATCCATACAGACTAGGGTTCAGGAGCATGCGGACGCTGGACACTCCGGAACCCTAGAATCGGCCCGACAATGGCGCTTCACAAGGTATGTACCAGGCCGACAGCCTCTAGAATATGGAAGTACAACTGGTGATACAGGTAGTAAATTCTAGTAGTTGCAATCCCCAAAAGTAGTAGTTTTCTAAAAGGGACATTTGATGAGGTTGGCTTTAGGCCTACTACAGGGCTGTGCACACCCTGCAGCCACCTTCAGATGTGCTGGACCGGGGTATTAGTAACCACACACCACAGCCCCAATCTAGCTTTTCCAGGGTGCAAAAAGGAGCTGCAAAAAGCAGCTCCTTTTTGCACCCTGAAAAGAGTGTGATAGCTGCTGTGCCACGGCTTTAAGGCACTCTTTTGATGCTGTGTCGTGGGGGTGCAATGCCAGAGGAGTGCCGTGATGCCATGCACTGTGTGAAGTGGTGTGCGGTGTCATGCCAAACTGGGGGCAGAATCAGGGAATGCGTCATGTGGATATCACGCCCCAACTCCACCCCCAGGCCGGTCTTAATGGCTAGTGTGCACAGCCCCAAAGAGATTCTTCTGAAATTGGCTATTGCCTGTTTACAGACACCTAGCAGTGTAAACCCTGAGGTACTAGTCTCTCTCTCAATAGACCTTGATGTCCTGTGGAATGATAAAATGCCATTTAAATATAAAACAATGGCTGCCTTTTATTTTACAAACCAGATCTTTCAAGTATAGACATGAAGGTTGCTATTGGATCCTGAATATTTCCCCAGGGAATCAGCCCTGCCTATGGCTGCCTGAACACAACAAATATAGTTTGGGTCAAAACCTCCAACCTCAGAAAAGTCTAATGTAGTTGGGTTTTATGGAGTGGCCTCACTGAGCCCTGTTGAAAGACAGCACTACTCTGACTGGGTTTTTTTTTTTTAATATAAATAAGTTTGAGAGTCTGTGTTTGCTCTAAGCAGATGGCGGAAAGAAAAGGGAAAAAAAGAGAGAAAGAAAAGGAGTGTTATTATTTGGAGAGAAACAATGTATTCCATTGCAACTGGTATTTAAAAAGACAGAAGTCTAATTTCATTGCACTGCTGTTTGTGTTGCAGTGTCTAAATTAAGTGTGGGAGGGAGGTCAGGAGAACGCTAAAGTTTTGGATTACAGTTAGCTCCAATTAAGAAATGTTTTTGTCCTTGCGAAGGCATATCCGTTACAGACAGGCTCCCAAAAAGCTGCCACTCCAGCCTTGTCAGGCTTTTTTTTTTAATTTATTTTAAAAAAAACCCAATGTTAAGTGGAAAATATTTGCCAGGATTTAAAATTAGACCCACACATTACTTGCAGATGTTTTCGACGAGGGAAAGATGAAGAAGAAACTTTGCAATCCAACCACACTAAGTAATAAAGCCAACAATGGTGTGCGCTTGCTTGCTTTTTCTTTTCTTTTTTTAAATACTCCAAATTAATTTTTATTATACAAGTAGCCATATGAAGAAGCTGTTGCATACTGCTTAAATTAAATGTGGAGGAATGAAATCAGCAGTATCCTTTTACAGCATATGGTCCAGCAAATCAAATTACAAAGCTTTCCACATCTCATTAACTGCAATGAGTACAGTGAGTTTTATAATAAGTCACTTCCCTCCATCCCTCCTCCCACATGAGAGGTGAACACTGACTTGTCACAGAAGTATTCTTACAGGATGACCCTTGTGCTAGGATTAAGAACTAATCTAAAAAGGGAACGGGTCATTTGGTCAAATTGGAGCATAACATTTCCGCGTTATTGTTTTCCTTGGCATGGTAACATGTGTTTTCCTGCAGCCTAGGATGGAGGAGGGAAAAAAATGCCTCTGATAAATTTCTCCAGGAGTAAGTAACCGGCACATTGCCATTTAATGAGCTTGGACAGGTTTAGTTCACAATCAGGGATAAAACTGAAATGTTTTTGGAGGAAGGGGAGGAAAGAGAGCAGGGCGATTCCTGTCAGCAGCAAAAAAAATTCTGCAGAATTCTACCGCTAATTTATTATTTCTGTTGATAAATGGGATGCTGCCACAAATACTTCTCAAGACAAAACATTCACCAAGACACATATCTCATGAGCTTTGAACTTAGTGTTCCCCAACTATGTGTGTGTTAACTACACTTGAGGCCATCCCAATGCACAGCAACCCTGTGGATGAGACATTGCCAAGACCTCCTGCTCTGGTTAAGTCTTGCAGATTCATTCCTGTGACCTCCCTAATTGAGTCTGTCCATCTGGTGTGTGGTCTTCCTCTCTTTCTACTACCCTCTGCTTTTCCCAGCATTATTGTCTTTTCTAGTGAGACATGCCTTCTCATGATGTGGCCAAAGTATGACAGCCTGAGTTTCATCATCTTGCTTCCAGGGGGAGTTCTGGCTTGATCTGATAAAGGACCCATTTGTTTGTCATTTTGGCCCTCCACAGTATCCTTGCCACTCTTCTCCAGTACCAAATCTCAAATGAGTTAATCTTATTTTTATCCTTTTTCTTCACTGTCCAGCTGACACATCCCTACAATACCATGGCTTGGACGATCCTAACTTTTTCTTTATTGCCATATCTTTGCTCTTCAGGATCTTATCTAGTTCTTTCATGGCTGCCCTTCCCATGCCTAGTCTTGACTGCAGTGTCCATTCTGATCAATGTTTGATCCAAGGTATGGACACGCTCTATTATGATTTCCTCATTATCTAGGTTGAATTTATGTATACACACACACACACATCCCTACACACCTATAAACACTAAAAATTATAAATGATGGTGTGAGCATTGGACTATAACTCTGGAAACCCAGGTATGGGTCCCTGCTCAGTCATAGAAACCCACTGGGTGACACTGGGTGAGGCACAGCCCCCGAAAACACTATGATAGGGTCTCCTTACAGTCACCATAAGTCAGAAATAACTTGAAAGCATGCAACAACCACAACACATTTTACAAAAGTTTTACAAAATTCTTACAAAGGTTTCCTCAGACATTTCTTTCAGAGGTTCCCACTCCATCTTACCACAGGTCAAATGACGTCCTAGGTAAAGAGTGTCTTTAGCACCTGCCTCCCCCCATACATCAATGTTTTCACCCCATATTTATTTTATAATCCATTTTATTACATCTATGCACAATATATCCCAGCAAATGCTAGACTTCCATGTATGTTTCTGGTTCACATGTAGACACTACTTGAGTGGCACTGATCTTGTAAATTTTATTGTAAATGAAAAATAAATTGATGGTGGTGGGATTAACATTTTACTGGCTATGCAGAACAAATTTGACAACTATACTGATGAAGTTGAGCCACAGTTTAGTAGCAGAGATTATGGTTTGCATACCAAAGGTCACAGGTTCAATCCCAACCACTATCAAGGTTGTAATAGACCCTGAAGAGGCCATGGAATCTGGGGATCATGATGGGGAAGGCTGGTGTTGACAAAATATATGTATGGACTAAGGGAGCTTCTGATATTCCATTTGTAATCTGGGTTCTAGATTCGATCTGGGATAAAGCCAGAAATTAACAAAATATGCATCTTCCTTCTTTTTACCATCTGCATACTGGGACTGAAGGAGGACGAAAGAATCAGGGGAAAAAACAGAAGGAAGGAAGGAAGGAAAAGATAAAATGTGTTCTTCCTTTTAAGTGGATTCCTAAATTTACATCAGGATTACTGGCCTTCTGCTCCTGTTTTCAAATCATTAAAAGGAATGCAATCTCTCTCTTCCCACAGATTTAAAACTGTCTCTTTTAGGGCATGTTGATCATAAATAACAAACCATAACGGACCCTGAGAAAACATAAAGATCCCAAGATGCTGATTTTTTTTTCTTTTCTTTTAAGGGAAGGGGAGAAAAACAGCAACTCAGCCAGGCCAACTTTAAAAACATGGGAGGAAAGAAAAGTGAACTGTTTTGAGACAATTACAAAGTTGTTGGCCGATCTGATGTAGCCAGGCAGGAAATTCCACAGCTTTTGGAAACCATTTGAAAAAAATGGTCTGGCACTAGCTGTCCTCCAGTTTATACTTCAAGAAGAGTTAATGTGCTGTAGCGAAGTTGGGAACGCCAAGAAGAACAGAGAGGGAGAGAAAAGCTGGCCTGAAAAGAGACTTGTGTAAAGACTTGTGATAAAGAAAATGCAATGTAGCAAAGTCACAACTTCCCTTTCCTGCAAGATTACAGCTGATGAGTAATAGTACTGTATATACTCATGTATAAGTCTAGAAATTTTAGTCAAAAAATTGACTACAAAAACCTGGATCGACTTATCCACAGGTCAATGCAAGTCCTGTACTTTAACACCTATAAAAAGGGGAACAATCCCATGATGAAAGGCAAGAGCATAATCTGTCCTGGATTCACTGACCCCCTTCTATTCTCTCATCCATTCAGCCTTTAGTTTGATCACAAAAAGTGATGCCTGCTGTAATTTTGTAAGTTTTCTGGCATTGTTATCCTTTGCTTCATTCTTAGATCCTTTGTTACATGCCAGTAAATTTTACCCTTGACTTATCCATGGGTCAGATCAAAATCCATAATTTTGGCCCCAAAATTTGCCCTCGATTTATACATGAGGTCGACTTATTGTCGAGTATAAACGATAGATCTTTTATGAGTTCTAAGTCAGTTGTAGCTGGGCTGCTAAAGCTTTGTTGTTGTGTGCCTTCAAGTGATTTCTGACTTAAGACAGCCCTAAAGTAAACCTGTCAGGGGGTTTACTGAGGCTGGGAATGTGTAACTCATGCAAGGTGGGCTTCCATGCCCAGAAGGGAAATCGAACTGTGATCTCCAGAGTTGTGGAGAGGAGCCAGGGGTAAAAGGCATACTCCTCAGGGAAGTCCTGGGAATGATATGTCGCTGGAGCATTCTGGATCTTCATGGGTTAAGCCATGGATAAAACCTTCAGCACAATCGCAAAACTTTGCCAGGAGTATGCCTTTTTCTTCCCCAGTTTTCCCCCATATGATAATCTCAGTAGTCTAATGTTCAAATCACTACACCACACTTATGCCAGTATAAGCAAAGCCACTATGTCCTCTCTTCACATCCTATAATCTGGTTACTATCCTGATATGCAGCTTTGGGGTCTAGATGGGCTACTCACCATTCACACAAACAATTTTTAAATCATATTTATTAGTTAGGAGAACTGGAGTGGACAACTATGGCATTCATGATGCTTACAGTGGCATTCTCCAGATGCATGTAGTGGCAGGTTTTACTCACTGATGGACTTGTGTGGTGACAAGACAACACAGAAGAAGAAACTAAATATTCTCTGTATTTGTCACATGTCCTTTTACAGTAGAGTAAGAAGTGGTAGTGATGGTTTCACAATTTGGCAGGGGGAGGCTGTGTATCATGGCATCCTATCCAGGAGGCTTCATCTCCTGCTTTCCAGAAAGAACCTCACAGCAAGGGGAAGTCCAACTTAACCCTGTTTTCAGCCAGAAAAAGAGCAGCTACTCTAAGGCTTGCTTTCCTTTTCTCTCCCCAGCTTCTTTTCCCCCTTTTTGTCATGGTGAAGTCTTATCTTTTAATATCCAGAGAAAATTAGGTTCATTACACAGTTGTAACGATAACAATACAGATGATGTTCAGCAGGCCCTTGATATCCGCTAGAGTTTGGCATTAAGATCCCCATGGATACCAAAATCCACGGATGCTCGTCCCATGTTATGCATAGGCATAGTAAAATGGGGTCCCTTATATAAAATGGCAAAATCAATTGTTTTTTTAAAAAAATTTATCTATTTTTGGAATATTTTCAAGCCATGGATGGTTGAATCCATGGATAAAGAATCTGTGGATATGGAGGGCCAACTGGACACAAGGAACTTGCTGTGAGTGTGTAAGAGGTTTTAAACTTGCTATGCTAGCTGGATGAGTGGGGTCTGCGAGTTGTAGTCCAAAAAGGTAGCATTTCACAGCTGTTCGTACTCAAGTTAGGAATAAGAGCTTAACGGACTGAGACTCTTTGGTGGGGATGCAGGGAGAAAAAAAATCACATAATTTTAAAAAGATAGGATTTTGCTTCATGTGAAATTGCTGAGGATGTGGGTTCAAATACATTTCACATACAAAAGGTTACGTGCAACTCACCTTGTCCTCAATCCCTGGTTCATCTCTCAAAAGCAACAGCGGCAGCTGAAGAACTTCTACACATCTTAGGTGCAATAAGGAAAGCCTGGAAAAGTTACTTTTTTGCACTATGCTGGCAGGTGGATTCTGGGATTTGTAGTCAAAAAGAACAACTTCCAAACTCTCGAATAACCCTAGATGGGTGAACTATTTCCTTGGAAGGCCACTGATGAAAAATAGTATTTGTTCCTCTCCAGCTGAGTATCGCTGATCAACTTGATTAAGGGAAATTGTAGGCCATCCGCCTTAACAGCCTACAGCTGAAGTGTCATGATTTTTAGGCTCATCAACCATGTTAATTAAACTAAAAAAACCATACACACACAACCCTCCCCTTTTTTCAGACACTCTCCTAGTCATTTATAAGGTCTCATTGTAACAGTTTCTTTCAGGGAATTCTACCTCTCAGTGATTTCTAAAGGGAAAAGGAAACACTATCCATGTAAAATAAGCATGTATTTTGAAAAGTGCTTGTCTGTATTTCTGTTCTGAATGAGAACATGAAATCCGGGCATAAACCACAAATGATCCTCGGCATGTTATTTCTCAAGGAAAAACTGTGCTCAAGAAGGCATGGTGACTCAATAATGCACCACTAACCACATGTATCTATTCAGCAGTCTGAATAGTACACAGACCATTAGTTGCTGTTGAGTCACCTTTTGACTTCGTTCCTGGTTGGCTCATGATCTTTCTCCAGATGAACATTAGTCAGTTGGTTCCTGTTATCCCTGCAGCCATACAAGGCGAGCTCGGTTTCTCACTCCTCGGAAAATATGGAGTAACGCCATAACTTACGAAAAGAAAAAGAAAGACTTCAGCCTCAGTCCTGAGGAAGTTAGTTACATTTTGTTAAAACTTAGACTTCATCTACACTGCAGAATTAATTCATTTTGACACTGGTTTTACTGCCATGGCTCAATGGAATTCTGGGATTTGTAGTTTTGTGCGATATTTAGCCATTTTGGTCAAAGCGCTCTGGTGCCGCAACTAACTACAAATCCAAGGATCCACAGCATTGAGCAGGGGCAGTTAAAGCACTGTCAAACTGTATTAATTCTGCAGTGTGGCAACAGCCTTAGTTATTATTCCACACTACACATTACAGAATCCTGGGATCTACTGGAGCTCTTTGTGTGAGAACCTGAAGCACCTCCAACTGTAAATCCTAGAAGGCCATATGATGTAACAAAGTAACATAGCAGTTACATTTGAAGCATAATGTTATAATTGTTTAGCATGAAAGGGACCTAAAGGTGTAAGTTACAACAGTTTAACACCACGTTATCTAGCAGGGCTCCATGACACAAAATCCTGGGATTTGCAGTTGGACAAGGGGTTTGAATTCTCTGCTAGAGATCATTAATAGACTTCCCTGAGCTGCACCACTAGAGCTCTCACCAGAACAGAGAATTCTATGTATATCACCAAACTACAAGTCCCCACATTCCATAAGTTGCAACCATAACAGTTGAAAGTATTAAACTGCTATAATAGTGTAGTGCAGATACACTATTTGAATAGTTTAAGAAGAACTTCAGTATCTTAGGAGTGAGCCAAGATCATCCCTTGTATTAGGCAGAATGAAGCAACTACCTCAAGTCGGAAATTGCAGGGGGTTCAAAATGCTGCAATCACAGAGGATTGATTGCTTCTTTGTATTTTCATTGTTCTTTAATGTTATAATTGATTACTTTTAGCAGTTTTTTTGTCTTTATTCATGTTGTCAGCCATCCTGCACTGTGGGAAAGGCAAGATTGAAAGTAAGTAAACTAAGGTCCAGGACAGATAGGCAGGAAGCGCCGTCCTTGGGCCAAAATTAGGGTTCAGGGGCGCACACTAAACACACACCAACTGAACCCTATGACATCATGGCTGTGGTGTCATGGCGGCCTCCCATCCACACGGGGGCCACCATGATGATGTACCAGATGCCCAGCATCCACACATCCATGCCAGGGAGAGGCGTCATAAAGGCTGTAATGCAGCCCTTAAGATGTCTAAAGAAGGAGCTGCATTTCACAGCTCCTTCTTAGAGCGGATCATTCCCATGGCAACTGCACAGCCGCGGGAATGATCCAGAGGAGAAAGGGGCTGCCCCTTTCTCCTCATGCTGTCAGGGTACCCTGTCCAAGGGCATGAGGGCCGCACGGACACCCCTTTTCCAGGCTCAAGAGAAGCAGCCCGGAAAAATGCCAGATTGGGGCCACAGGTTGACCACCCGGTTATTGTGACCCCCAATCCAGTGCTTCCAAGGGTGGCATAGAGCTGTCTGTACAGCCCCTAAATCTCCTCCTTTGCCCCAGCAACTCACGAGAAAAGGGGGGGGGGGAGAGACACATTAACAGGTAAACCAGTGAGTCCCAAAGCTGGTGGTACTCCCGCTCTGGGGGTTGTGGAAAGATCCAGGGGGCAGTGAAGGAAAGGAGGCAGCAGAGGACAGGAGCATCAGTCAAAGTATTGGTGTACAAAAAGTCAAAGGGAAGCAGCAGCCTTTGGGGCCATGGTGGTGGTGAGGAGTTAAAGCACATGGTGACAGGAGAGAAGTGGCAGGGAAAAGGAGCTTTCACATTTGGGACCCTGCTTTAGCTTTCTGAGTTTTCCTGGGACTTTGCAGGTTGGAGCTGTACTGCAGCTCTTCCATTATTTCATTAGACAGGCTGAGAGAAGTGGTAGCAGAAGAAGCAATGTTTGTGGGGAGGGGGACAACTTGAAGCTGTGTGAAGAAGGCACATCTGTGGGGAAAGAGGGGAAGGAGTATCTGGGATCAATTCTTTGAAAGAGTCTTTTGCCTCTCTCTCCTCTACCAGATTGAAAGTCCTGCCACATCAAAGAGAAGCTTCTGCCTTTACACCCAGTCACTTTGGTAGCAGCAAATGAGCAGGCGGTTGAGCAGTGACCAAAAGCTCTTCACCCACACCGGCCTTTGCCAAAGGGCCAGTAAGAGGCTTCTCAATTGCTGCTCAACAGACTGCTCGGTTGTCATTCCCAAGGAGACCAGGTGCAAAGGGAGCAGAAATCAAGCAGCTGCTGGAGCAGCGACTGAGAAGCCTCTTTTTCTGTGCTGGCATTTAGCTCAAGGCTGGCATGGCCAAGAAGCTTCTTAGTTACTGCTCAGCCTGCTGCTTGTCTGTGCTCCCAAGAGGACGAGATGCAAAGGGAGGAGCAACCGGGTTGCCAGTTGAGCAGTGACTGAGAAGCCTCTTCCCCACACTGGCATTTGCCACAAGACATTTGCTGGCCTTTCAGCAAAGACCGATATAGACGAGAAGCTTCTTGTTTGCTGCTTGACCAGCTGCTCAGTTGCTACTCCCAAAGTGATTGGGTGAAACGGAATAGGCTTCTCCCTGGAAAGGAAGGACTTCTAACCCGTCTTTCTTGGGGTGGGGCAGGATGGAGGAGGGAGCAGCTGGCTTCCCACTTTTCTCCCCAGCAAGGAAGACTCTCAGGCCCTGTGCACACCAGCAGTTTGGGCCGGCTTGTAAGGCCAGGACAGGCGAGAGGAAGGAGCAGGCCTGGGCCATTGGTGCTGCTATATTCCCTCATGAGGGGAGGAGGAGGAGGAAGCAGCAGCTGAGGTAGATTCCTTTGGCTGGCTGGCTGGCTGCTGCATAAACAATAAACCTAATATCGAGAAATAGCATTGGGGGCACGAGGGTTGTTGCCCAAAAGGAAATGAGGTGATAGCCCCAAAAAGTTTGGGGACTAATTATCTAAACTCTGTTAGAATACACTTGTTGAACAAGTTAGGTACTTGTAATTTGCTAACTATAGTAAGAAAGCCAGCATGATGTGATTTGAACACTGGATTATGGAATTTATCACATGAAAGAGATCTGGAGCTTATCCCATGAGTATCCCGGAAAAATTGTATAATTACGTGTAACAATTTCACATGACGTCTCACAAAACTCACAATTAAAGTGGTCACAAAGAAGCATTAATGTACATCTTTTTACTTTCGGAATATCTGCAACAATGCATTTCCGCTATCATTTTATTTGTGCAATTGCGCAAATAATCATTCGCACAATTACTCATCATTTCCGCTTCATTTGTGGGATGCTTTAAATGCACATTAATCTCTCTTTAATCCCAAAATCAGTCCCAGTGTGATAAATTCCTATGACTCTGTAGACCAGGCTACAAATGCCTACTTGGCCATGGAAAACCACTGAGTGACCTTGGACAAGTCACACTCTCTCAGCTTCAGAGAAAGGCAAAGGCAACTCCCTGCTGAACAAATCTTGTCAAGAACCCCATGTGATAGGAGGATTGCTTTAGAGTTTCACATAAATTGGAAACAACCTGAAGCACACAATAACAACAACCATAGTACTCCAGACATGATGCAACCAAGGAATGTGTTACCATCAGGTCAGACATCTCCAGGAATAGGCACAGCTGGTACACTAGTTTTAACTGTGCACATGCCCTCCTAGCCACTGCTAAAACCTTGGCATCTAGGCTCAAATTCCTACTCAGCCCTAGAGAACCTTAAAAAAAACATCAACCAGCCTGGTCCCAACTATGTTTTGATACACTAGTTTGCTTTGATTGACAGCAATTAGATTTTAGATACAAGGACCAATTGTAGTGGCTTCTAAAGTGGAAGCTTTCAGCATCCTCTTCACCAAGAAGAAAGGAGTGCTTAACCCAAACTTACCGGTACACAAGCTCTGTCCCATAATGCCAAGTCAATAACTGAAACAGGGCCAACTTTTGGAGGGGGGATATTCTCTGCTCTTCCTTTTACTGGTCTTTGCTTCACCTAACATTAGAATTTGCATTTTGAAAGTTTTCATTGAATAGATGTAGTCACATTGGTGGTGGTCCCCAGGAATAATGATCCAGTCCTCTTTTTGCAGAGCAGCTCAGCAGACATGGCTTTTAAGCATTCAGTTCTACTCCTGCAGTTTCTTAGCATTCCCTGCAACATAATTATCCTGATGGGAATGCAAAGAGATAATTGCTTTTAGAGGAAAGTTCTCTTTTGTTTCATGTTCATCTGGCTCCCACAAATGGAACAAGAGACCTTGAGCAGCATAAATACTCATCCATGTGTCTCTAGTTATTTATTTACAAAGACAGACCTTGACAAATGTAATTTGTTCAGTACAATTAAGAGGATGCACGATAATTCATTTAGCAAAAAAAAAAAAAAAAAGCTTAAAAAGGAACGCTGAAATAGGCAGCACGCGTTGCATCATGGAATACAATCAGCTGACTTTGAAGAAGCAGCAGGTGTTTCAGTTTGTGGAATGTGGGCTTGAAATAATATTAGAAGGGGTGGGAGGGAGAGAGTTAAGGACTGGAGCCATTCTTTATGCAGACAATAATTATACAAATTAGATCTGTGGAAGCCGAGAAATGGCTATGCCTTGAACCGTCTCTGCACACAATGAAACAATGGAAAAATTAATAATTAAATCTATTACTTATGTTCACAGCTCTTCTCAGAAAGATACCTAACTAGTTCAAACACTTTGGCACTTGCATTTCAATAAACGCTTTTTGTACACCTCCCGCATGATAGATGCACAGCGGCTTATTTTTGTTGCCTTTATATTTTAAACTCAGAAGGTCATGCTTGAAGGCCCTGTTGCAGAACGCCATTTGCCAATCCTATTGGTGTTCTACAGAAACGGCGACAAAGCATATACCACATCCTAGCAGAGAAATATAGTAGAGCTTTCTGGCCCCCACCATTAATGCAAACATTAACATGGCTGAAGGTGAAGGATACTGTCTTCATAAAGTTACTGTGTCTTTTGAAAAAGTTAGATTGCCCTTGAAAAGTTCAAAACAAGCTGAGATGGCCTAGATAGACTTGAATAGACTTCTCTCCTTGATCTTCTTTCTCTTGGGCTGTGGAACTGACTAATTTTTAGCTATGCAATCTTTGCTGAGGGTACATCCAAACATTATGTCTTCATGGCAAGATTTTGCATGACATTGTTCGAGTGGGGATAATTGTTGTAGTAACTTCTAAAATGGAAGCTTTCACTGTCTTCCTCATAGAGAAGAAGAAAAAGTTCAAAACATTTGGCCTGCATCCTTCACCTCTCTTGACCATTGACCATGTTGGGTGGAATGATTATAGGCTTGCAGTCCAATAATAAATTGGACAGCCACAAGTACTCCAGCTCTGGTGTTACAGGTGCCTACTTGAAAGAATACTTTGGATATTGTTCTTTTATCACATTATGTTTATCTTTAAATTTCATTTTCCCAAAGAACTCTTTTCCTTTGTTTCTAACCAACGATGGTGATTATGAAAAGTCAGGTATTGCCAGTAGGCAACTACCGGGCTCCTTTCACATTGCTCTTTCACTGAAAAGACAAACAATCTGTTGGGCAGGTAGGTGCAGGTACATATGTACATGCAGTAGCATACATGCAGACCCCTCCTGTGTACAACCATAGCTGGACTGAAGCCCACATTTTATTCTTAGTGTTGGGATTTTGTTTTCCTCAGGCACACACAACATGGAGCTTTCCAACCCAGATTTGCAATAAGAATCACATCTACCAGTCAAAACTAAATTATTAAGTAGATGTCCTGTAACTGTTTCGAAAGGAAAGGTTAATCTGCACCCAAAATGATAATATTTGCAATTAAATAATGAAGAAGAATGACCTCGGAAATACAGCCAAAAGTAAGTTTACCATTATTAGTTTCTCAAGTACATGCAAGCTGGCTGACTCTTATTGTTAATAAGGCTTCTCCAAACTATCATGCCCTCCAACATTTCACAGGTGAAAACCAGGATATGTCTGACCAAGCAACATCAGAGTGTGGTCAAGATGGAAGGAATCATTAAGAAAAACACACAAACTAGGAGAAGCTCCAGCAGTTTGCTTATGCCTGGGCCTACTGGGAAGGACAAGATCTCACTCTTCTCTCATCTCCCCACTGCTGAATTAATATAGTGCAAACTACTTTTGTGCTTTGAACTCAGTTTGCAGCCATTGAAAGAATCTGAGGAGAAAGAGGGAAAGTGGGAGGAGGAGAGAGAAACTGGAACATTTTAAAAGTGGGATAACAAAGGATTAGTCAGGTCTATCCCCGCCAAGTCAGGATAGTTGGAAGGTGTGAAATATCTAATTAAGATTAGTTGTTGTTGTTTTTAAATGGATTAGAGCGAAACATTATGAATGGGTTGGGCGGGTGAGGGGAAATAAGCTTCCTACTTTGACTGATTTAAAGGGTATGGTGTTCAGAGTCCATAATTAAAACAAACTTACAAAGAACAAGAGAAGGAAGACAGCCAGTTAACTGAAAAGCGTGGTTTATCTGTTATATAGTGGAACAATGGAATTTACAGTGCAGTACAACCCTACTTATTGTTCTCCACATTAGAAAGATAGTATCAGTAAAGTTTATTTGCTTAATTGGTTTAACATGTAATCAGGCAAGTTATTTTTCTTCTTTATATTGCTGCCAATTTTATGTTTCTCTTCTGTTACTTTTTATAAAATTGATGAAAATTCATACATAAAATATGAGGGGGGTAAACAGAACACAGTCAGTTAAACTAAATGGAACAATGTAGTTAATGTTCTTCCCTCTCACCTCCCTTCATTATGGTATGCTTCATTAGAAGTGCCCATTGGATGTCATGATGATGATGATGATGATGATGATGATGATGATACTGATGTGATGATGATTAGTAATGTGCCTTCAAGTCGTTGGGGTTTTCTTGGAAAGTTTCTTCAGAGGGGTTTGCCATTGCTGTCCTCTGGCGCTGAGAGAGTGTGACTTGCCCAAGGTCACTCAATGGGTTTACATGACAGAACTGGGATTTTAACCCTGGTTTCCAGAGACCTAGTCCAACACTCATACCACTACGCCATACTGGCACATACTGATGTGATAATGATTGGTAATAACAATAGTAATATTAGTGGCGCCCTTGAAAATACTCATGGTAACAATATTGTTTATATAGCACCAAACAATACTGTACCCACTGCAGTTATTTAAAGGCCGCACACATATGCTCACACAATCTTAAGAAGAAATAAGAGGAGACCCAAAAGTGTACATTTGATTATAGACTTCCAAGTCACCCTATCATCAACAGCCCTACTCAGATCCTGCAGACTCAGAGCAGTGGCTAGGGCATATGGAATGTGGTTTTCCTCTTTTCCTACTTCCTTCTACCTTGCCAAACATTATTGTCTTTTCTAATGAGCTGTGTTTTCTCATGACGCAGCCAAAGTATGATAGTCTCAGTTTAATCACCATGTATTCCCACCACCCTGGAAAAGTAGTGCAATTGGTGGGATATTTTATGTTAAGACAAACTATTTGTTGTTGTGAGCTGCCTTCAAATTGATCTCGACTTATGGCAACTCTATGGATGAGACATCTCCAAGACCCTCTGTCCTCTACTGCTCTGCTTAATTCTTATAACCCCATACCCGGAACCTCCTTAATAGAGTTCATCCATCTGGCATATGGCCTTCCTCTCTTCCTACTTCCCTCCACCTTTCGCAGCATTATTGTTTTTTCCAATGAGTCCTTCCTTCTCATGATGTGTCCAAAATGCGACAGCCTCAGTTTGGTCATCCTAGCTTCCAGGGAGGTTTCCAGCTTGATCTGCTGTAGGACCCATTTGTTTGTCCTTTTGGCTGTCCATGGGATCCTCAAACGTACTATACTAAATTTAATATAAATTTTAGGTTAAGACATATTAAATTAAATTGTTAAAAATATCTTAAATGGCTCATCCCAAACAAAAGCTCATGAGTTGCATTTAAGTCTTATTGGAATTAGAGGGGTTTGAAATATTCACTACCAACTTTCCCCACTGGTTTTAATCAGCTGTGCAGCTGATCAAATGTTTAATCAGAAGTAATCTACAATGAAGTAGTAAGGCTTATACCCAATTAAGCACACACAGGAATACTACCTTAAGCAGCAGTTATTTTCCTCGGATGGGGACCAAAATAGAGAATATAAATTAGAATGAACTCCCTTCTTACAGAATTGAAGCCATTCTTTGTGCAGACAATAATTATACAGATTAGATCTGTGAAAGCCAGGGAAAAGCTATACCATGATCTTTCACCACGCATAATAGAACAATGGAAAAAATTAATAACTAAATCTATTACTGATTGGAGACTGCATAATAAATCAGATGCCATCATAATGCTACATAGGTGCTCAGATTAAATTACATCCAGGCCTAAATCTATTGCAAGACCCCAGCTAAAGAAGACACATTGAATCAATGGAAATTTTGGAAATCAACACATATAAATTCCATTGATGCAACTGGGAATAACAATTGGATGGGAATAACAGTTGGATTTGGGATGCAACTGCAATTCTTCTTTAGGGGAGAACTTCACATGAGAAACGAATGCAGAAACTCCATGTAAGGGTGAAAATTTGTCAACAAAAAGAGCTATTAAAAACTGTTTTCAGGAAAGCAGGCTCAGTGGCTTCTTCCTTTATCTTCCTCTCCTCTGGGTGCATCAACACTGTAGAAATAAAGCAGTTTGACACCATTTTAACTGCCCTGACTCAATCCTATTGTCATTTTGGGAGGCACCAGCTCTCGCTGGCAGAGAAGGCAAAAGACCTTGTAAAACTACAAATCCCAGGATTCCATATGATGGAACTACAGCAAGTGGTGTCAAACTGCATTATTTCTACAGTGTAGGGATGAGGTACAGCATACCCAGAAGGGATGAATCCAAGTTTCTGAATCCTTCAACCAGCAGAAATGAAGAGGAAAGCACATGCATCCTTCCATATGCTTGTCATGCCTTTCCTTGCCAAAGATGGCCTATTGCTAAGACCACTGAAAGTTACTACACAAGGTTGTTTACATCTGCACTTATTTTATGTTTTAGTTGTATATTTGGTTTATGGATTTTACTGTAAACTACCTTGACTCCTATTCTGGGTAAAAATGAGTGATGTAGATTTAATAAATGAATAAAATAAACTGTGCTTGCTAGACCCCATCTAGGCTTTCTTATTCTTCCCTACAGGAAGATAGTGTGTGTCTGTATCAATGAGGGCAGAACCAAGTAAGAAAGATAAAATGCAGATAGGAAGAATAAGTCGGGGGCACAGTGAAAAGACACAGATTGAAAGAAAAACTGTCAAGAAGGGACAATGAGAGTCAAAGGAACATAGAGCAAAACTGGATAAGTTGGCGTTTTTGCCCTTTGTTTTATAGATATATACTGGTGACTCTCTTCAGAGCAGTCTCAAAAATGTTTGGAGGAAGACCTTAATAGCGTATCAAAATGACTGACTTCAATAAGCACAACCAAGTTTCATGAATACCCTACAATATAATACTTCTTACTTTTTTGTCCCCTCTCAAAATCTTTTTTGCAAGATGCGAAACAGCAGTACAGAGAAATATCATGCCCATTTAAGCAGCAATGGGATATTCCAAGACTTCTTGAATCGGATTCAACTTTACTCCATCACCCACAAAGTGTGTTACATTTGGCACCAGGGCATTCCTTTCACTGGCGCCGCCACTGAATAGAGATGTTATTCCGTCACGCTTATTTAAGCAGAAAGGGCATTATCATTCCTTCATACTGTAACAGCAGCTTGCCTAAGGTGTAATAAGGTTCCAAGCGATATGCCAGAAAGCTTTGGGAAAATAAGTAATGGGTGGTTGCCCTGCTAAATACCACCATGACAAATTTGCTAAGTGTTCAGTGAGATAAAACACAGCACTTTAAATGCCCAACAAATCAATACAAAGTACCTAGTGGGCTATTTATTTTATAAGGGAGGGCAACCTTTTAAGGGTTATCCTTCTGACAATGAGGCTGTGCCAGAGCCCTTTTAGAATCTAAGCAATCCTTTTAATACACAAGGTTAATTTGACTATTTATGCAGTTCCTCTGAAATTACTGAAATTTCTGCCGTGTGGCAACTGTTCATTGTTTGAGTTGTCTGGACAAGTCATAGAAAACCTACTCAGGGACAAATCATAGGATATTCAATAGTTGTATGACATTAGGAAGGGCCATTGTTGTTGTGTGCCTTCAAGTCATTTCCGACTTACACCGACCAAGGCAACCCTATCATGAGATTTTCTTGGCAAGTTTTTTTTCAGAGGGGGTTTGCCATTGCCATCCTCTGAGGCTGAGAGAGTGCAACTTGCCCAAGGTCACCCAATGGTTTTCCATGGATGAGCAGGGATTCGAACTCTTGTCTCCAAAGTCATAGCCCAATGTTCAAACCACTACACCATGCTGTCTCTCACAGCATTATTATGATGTCTGAGATACCCCTTCAAAATCTGGTTACTCTGAATACAGTATGTGAGAATTGTTGCTGAATGTGAAACAGAAGAGATTATAGGATATATTGTAATGGCAGTTATCTGGTGAATATCCTACTAAATATTACAGAAACTTTTTCATACAGTGTTAGGCACTGTTGTCAGATGTGCTATTATACACGTGTGAACTCACACATGGGCCTGAAGTCTGTTTGGTGGTCCGAATTAGAGTAGAATCATTGAATCAATGGGACCAACATAGACTCATTGTTTGAGAACTGATTCAGTGGCTCTGCTCAGGTTAGGGCTAATCAGTCAGATTCAGGCAATGATCTGAGACTAGTCTATTGTAAGAGATTTTTGAACTTTGGCAGTAAGCGAGTCCTGACAGATTGGTCCCAGTGACTCACACTCAGGGTATGTGTGGGGGAGTATTGACCATATGGGAATTGAAATGTACACAATAATTGCATTGTGAGCTAGAAAATATTACTGTGGAAAATCTTAACTGTGAATCAATTAGCTTATAAGGAACAAGCTTACTGAGCAAAGAAAATAATTAGATGAACGAAATACAGTTGCACGGACCAGGCTTTATGAAAGGTGAAGAAAATGAACTCATAAAACCCACTGCAAGAGCAAGGGGTTATGAGGCTCTGAAAACAAAGCTGGGATTGCAAGACTTACAAAAGGCTAGGTTTCAGTTCTGGAAATTGTAGGAGTCAGGGTTATGACTCTGAGGTCTTCTGACAGGAACCTATTGAGATAACAATTATTCTTTAGTGACAGAATTCTTACAAAAACGTAGGTAGATGTAGAGGGGGACTGGATTTCACCACGATCGTACCATGAATATTTCTCAGATGAAGTAATCTGATGCAGCAAATTTCAATCTTTCAACACCTTATCATAAAACTTCTCATACTCCAACACACAATATATATATTTTTGACAACCACAATTTCAAACAGGGATCTTCCAACCATTTTCGCAAAATAACAAGGCATTTTTCTTGAAAACAAGACAAAATTGACATTTGGATTAAAATGCTGGATGGTTTGGAAATATGAAAAAAAGAAACGGTAGTGTCCTATTTAAAATGGTATGTATTTGTCAGCCTACATTTTAGGCCACAGGAGAAGGCAGAAGAAAGACTAAATGAAATCAACACACTCGTCTTGTTTGATATTTCCTATTCTGATTTGTGATCATTTATATCTTATCAATACTGGCTAGAAGATTTTGAGAAACAAAAGAGGGAATGGGGATGTGGGCATCAAACAAAAGAGACCTTGATTTTATTCACCGGAAAAGTAACAGAAGGCGACTCCATCTGAGTTTGGCTCCTGACTGCAAACTGATTTAAAGAGGGAATAAGGTGGCATCTAAACTGCAGAATTAATACAGTTTGAAACTGCTTTAACTGCTATGGTTCAATGCCATGGAACCCTGGGATGTGTACTTTTGTATTTAATAATAATAATAATAATAATAATAATAATAATCTTTATTTCTAGCCCGCTCCTCTGTGAGTACAATCGGAGCGGGGTACAACAAGATTAAAACATACAAATTAAAACACTTCATTGACCCATTTAGCCTTCTTGTCAGAGAGTTCTGGTGCCACAATAAACTACAAATCCCAGGAATCAGATTTCATAGGATGGAGACATGGCAATTAAAACGACGTCAAACTGCATTAATTCTGCCATGTGGCAGCAGCCTTAATATTTTCCAGCATATATGAAAGAAAGGGGACTCTAGGAGAGGCTGTTCCAATATGTAAGGAAAGGTTTTCCAAAAGACAGATTAGGGCTTTTAAAGACATTTTTCCATGGACTTCAATAGATCTTTCCTGAAGAAATTGGGAGTTTAGAAACTTCAGTAAGTCTGCAAGAAGGGGCATACTTTGCAAGGTGTTTACTTTCTAGTTTTCACCAAGTGCTTTCAGAAAAAGCGGCAGGAATGGCAAAAGAACAGGAATCTAAGGAAGTCGAGCTGAGAAACAAGATGAATGCCAAAACAAAGTATGGCTGGAATTTGGAGATTTTAGAAGTGTTTTTCAAAGGAGGGGATGCAGATCAAAAAACAGGAGAGAGAAAAAAGTGAGGAAGGGAGCAACAGAAGTTGGTTGAAAGTGGCCTGAGTGCAGTTTACTTTCTTGAAAAGCAACTCAGCACAAGGGCACCTTTGGAGCACAGGTACTATTTGCCAGGTGTAGGGAAGGACATTGTGGGCAACTAACTGCTAGCGGTTAGAGTGGCTACACTTGGTCCCAAAATGTGTCCCAAATTTTAGACATTTGGGAGCTCAAAAATGTCAGAGACCAAAAGCTAGGAGACCAAATAAACGCTAGAAACCAAAAAAAAAGGTGATCTGTCTTTTTTTTTTTTTTTTTTTTAAATCAAATGTCCCAGGTTTGAGGACATTTTGGGGCACCAAGGCCCCGGGGAAAGGGCATTTGTAGTACATACAACCACGAGACCTTTCATATTACAGAGTAATAGTACTATCATTCCATTTTAACTACCTTGGCAGCATCCCATGGAATAATGGGATTTGTGGTTTGTTCAGAGGAGGTCTCTGTCTGAAAGTTCTAGATGCCGCTTCCTAAAGTACAGATTCACAGGATTCCATAGGATGTTGCTATGGCAGTTATATTGGTATCAAAATCCTATAATTGAGTAGTATGGAAAACCCAAATGGAAGGCTGCATGACAACGAAAGCCAACATGAGAATGAAAAAACAAGGGTTTAATCTGTAGTTGTCCACTGCTGAAAACAATTGGACTTAAAAGTCAGGACTAGCCATCCATACTGATTTCAACTGGGCTAAACCACAGCCATAAAGCTGGTGCGGTGGTGTAGTGGTTTGAGTGTTAGACCAGGACTCTGGGAGACCAGGGTTCAAATTCCCACTCGACTTGACCATGGAAACCCATTGCAACTGGGTGACCTTGGGCAAGCCACACTTTCTCAGCCTCAGAGGAAGGCAAAGGCAAACCCCTTCCAAATAAATTCTGCCATGAAAACCCCATGATAGATTCGCCTTAGATCCTCCATAGGTCAGCTTGAAGGTACACAACAACAACAACAACCAGCCAATTCTGTGATAGTAATAGATGCATACATAAAGGCGAGTCTCGCACAGCAAAGTGTGGTTGTTCAATACAGTCGAATATCTCCCAGCCACCTTTTTCCACTTGGACTGTGAAACTAAGGATGCATCCACACTGGAGAAATAACTCACTTTGGCACCACTTTAACTGCCCTGGCTCAAGGCTATGGAATTCTGGGAGTTGGAGTTTGTTGTGGGGCTCAGAGCGGAGCCACAACACATCCCAGAATTCCACAGCATTGAGCCACGGCCATGAAAGCGGTGCCAAACTGGATTATTTCTGCACTGCAGATGCAGCAGCCACAGAGTATCAACACATTTAAATGAAGGCAGGAACCCTCCACTCAGTTTGTAGGTTTGCAGTGAAATTGACTGGGAGGGAACCAGACTTTGGGGAAGGAAAGAAAGGAGGCTGCAGTGCTTTCTGAAAACTCTGGAGTAAAAACAAACAGACTAGGCCTAGTAGGCTGGGATGGGCTCTGGCCTGGCTGGGACTAGGGAGGCCTCCTAAAGGGCGACTCTCTCAGTCTCACTGTATAATAAGGCCAGCTGGGAATTCCTCTCGCGCCACCTGCCGGCCGAAACCTGGCACTGCGCCTCCTGGGGCTTCTGCTCTCTCAAGCTCAAGCTCAAGCAAAGTCCCTAAAGGAGAGTTTTGGTGTCTGGGAGGGTCAGGGCTATTCCTCCTTTCCCTTCCAAGGAGAAGGAGGCTCTGTTGTGAATTCCAGAAAGCTTTTGCAAAAAGCAACCTTTTGGAAAAGAAAAGAAGGGCACAGAGAGAGGGATATATATATATATATATATATATATAAATACACACACACACACACACACTCTCTCATACAGATACACAAATATGTGTTTGTGTGTGTGTGTATATATATATATATGTCTATGTGTATGTGTGTGTGTGTGTGTATGTATATTTGTGTGTATATGTGTGTGCGTGCATATATATATCTGTGTATATATGTGTGTGTTTGTGTGTATATGTGTGCATATATATATATATATATATATATGTATATGTCTAGGTCTATGTGTATATGTGTATATGTGTGCGTATATATGTCTGTGTGTGGTATGTGTATATTTGTGTGTGTGTATATCTATCTATATGTCTATATGTGTATATATGTGTGTTTGTATATATGTGGGTGTGTATCTCTGCGTATCTCTGCGTATATATGTGTATGTACATGTGCGTGTGTATGTGTGCATGTGTATGTGTTTACATATGTGTGTATATGCATGTTTACGTCTGTGTATGTATACACACACATATGTACACACTCACACAGACGCAAATACATACACACATTTGGCAGTGCTTTGATTTTAAAATGAATTCAATGTCTGTGTGTGCAGTATGTTTGTGTGTGTACTGTATAGCAGTGGTCCGATTTTAAAATAAAGACTGACTGATTTTTAAAACAAAGCACTGCAAAAATGTGTGCCATATATATAAAATCAGCCGTGATTTTTAAAATCAAACTGCTGCAATAAATCAATTAATAAATGTATCTGTCTATATCAGTGGTTCAGTTTTAAAATCAAGGCTGATTTAATTAAAATGAGATCAAAGTGCTGCAATAAATCAATTAATAAATGTATCTATCTATCTATCTATCTATCTCAGTAGTTCAGTTTTAAAATCAAGATTGGTTTATTTTAAAATCAAAGCCCTGCAAAATGTGTGCCATATATATATATATATATATATATATATATAATCAGTGTTGATTATAAAACCAAACCACTGTGATCTATCTATCTATCTCAGTCATTCAATTTTAAAAACAAAGCTAATTGATTTTTAAATCAAACCACATCAAAATGTGTGTGTATACCACATACACACGCTTTTTTCCGTGGTTTGATTTTAAAATCAATCAGCCTTGATATGTGTGTGTGTGTGTGTTGCTGAGGTTTGATGCTGTTGTGTGCCTTCAAGTCATTTTCGACTTATGGCAACCCTAAGGTGAACCTATCATAGGGTTTTCTTGGCAAGATTTGTTCAGAGGAGGTTTGCCATGGCCATCCTCTGAGGCTGAGAGTGTGTGACTTGTCCAAGGTCACCCAGTGGGTTTCAATTTCCAGGGCTGGGCTGGGAATCAAACCCTGATCTCCGGAATCATAATCTATCACTCAAACCACTATGTGTATGTATGCATATAAATATATACATGTATATAAATCAATATACAAACACATAGAGTGAGACAGAGAGAGAGTGCTGTAGTGATTTAGGCCCTGGGAACAGGGTCCAAATTCTTGCTTGGCTATGAAAACACACTAGGTGATCTTGGGCAAGTCACGCTCTCTCAGCCTCAGGGGATGGCCATGGCAACCCGCCTCTGAAGAAACTTGCCAAGAAAACTCTGTGGTAGTCACCGTGCAACTTCAAGCCACACAACACACATGCACATATATGTTTCAGTGGTTTGATTTCAAAAGTGCTTTGTTAAAAAAAAAGTCCGACAAAAAGGTGAGTCTGTGAAGAAATAGCGTCAGCGCTGTGTGTTTGTCACTGCTTATCTTTCATGGTCACTGGGCTTGCAGTTAGATAATTGCCTCTTGATAATTGCTCAACGCTAGATAAGAGCTGAAGTAAGGCAGTTGGTTTTATCGGCCTTAACATAAGATCCGTCAAGCAGAAGATTAAAGGGGAGGCCCACTGGCAAGAGAACCAGTGGCAAAAGCACACAAATTTGCTCATTAGTCCCCACTTTTTGCACCAGATCTACATTTCCCCCCTCCCGAAATGGGAGGAAAAAGAGGGGGGGGGCAAAAAACCCGAAGAGCTGCAGATCAGGTTTCCCCAGATCAGCAGAACCAAGTAGCAAAAATAAAACTTTTCCTAGACTGTACTATTCCAAGCAGTGTGTCTGAACATTTCCTCAGAAACAATAAAAGCTTCCCTGCAGGGAAAAACTAAGCTGGACTGGCTTGAAAAGGGTACAAAAGCAATCAAATCAAACAGTTCCACAGAGGAAGGCCCAAGAAAATTTCATTTAATCCCATGATCGCACCACATCCCCATACCCTCCAAACTATCCCGATAAATCCTTTGTCATCCCACTTTCTCAGCTGCTTTTAAAATGTCCCAGTTTCTCTGTCCTCTTCCCCCCTTTGTCCTCGGCTTCCTTCAATGGCTGCAGAGTGAGTTCAAAGTGGAAAAAAGGACTTTGGAGTAGGAATCCCGCAGCCTTCCCTGTTCTGCTGCACTGCTGCATCTCCCAGCATTCTTCAGTACTGGGCTATGTTGGCTAGGCCCAACAACATTTATAGGGTTTCCACCTCTCCACCAATTTCCATCTGTTTCCAGCTTCACTTTTGTGTATTCTAGTCAAAATAATGAAATCAAGAAAGCTGCCTCATAGGGAGAAGCTTTTTAGCACACCCTTGCCTTCCCACATTCACTGATGAGAGTTTCGTGCAATGTCCTCTGCTCATGTTTGTAGCTCAGCCTTGTTTTTGCCATCACTTACTGAAGATGGGACAAAGACAGAATGGCTCAACGGCCATCTAGTTGCTAGTGTGAGGGGCCAGACTTACACAGAATGAGGAATGTGCTTCCCACCAGATGTTTGGACTGCAGTCCAACACCATAGCCAATGGTGAACAATAGGGTTACCAGACTGAAAACCAGAGAAGGCCCCTGTACCTTTAATGGTTGTGTAGAAGGCTGCACCTACACTGCAGAATTAATGCAGTTTGACACCGTTTTAACTGCCATGGCTCGGTGCTATGAAATTCTAGGATTTATAGTTTGTGAGCTACTTATGCTTCTCTGTCAGAGAGCTCTGGTGCCATAGCAAATTACAAATCCCAGGAGTCTATCTGATGGAGCTATGACAGTTAAAGCGCTATCAAACTGCATTAATTCTGCAGTGCGGCAGCAGCTGAAAAGAGAATTTCAGCACTGTTAAGTAACAATCAACCTATGCTGAAATTCCTTTTTCTACACAACCATTAAAGGTGTGACCCCTGTGGCAAAATTCAATGATGGGAGCCATCCAACATCTGGAGGGCAATATCTGGGTAGACGCTAGGAGCCATCCCAACATTTGGGATCAGTGTGGTCTTTGTTGTCTGGCAACTACTCTGGAAAATTAGGGAGGAGCCCTTTTCATCTTATTCTTCTTCACTGAATTTTACTGATGTTAACATCTGCCTGGTCCTGGGAGTTTCCTCTGTAGTGGATTCAAGGACCAATGAATTGCTCAGGAGTATGAGGAAGCCTCCAGCTGGATCCCTTGGCCTTCAACAGCTGGGTAAAAAAGAAGAAATTAAACATGTGAAGCACTTTACATCAGCATGCCAGAAAAAGTTTCAACTACTAAACATTTGGCAGCTGTTAGAGGCATAGCAGAAACTATGAAGTGGTCACTGATCACAAGGCAAGCATACCCTGTGATCCATCCAGCTGAACATAACCGACCAGCCAAGTTTTGCAGCCTATTGGAAGCTTGAAAACTTTTTCAGTTTTTGGCAGTTCCAGATTGAGAACAAGGATAGCTTTACTAAATCCTTGCTGTATCTTCACTGTGGCATAGTGGTTTGAGTGTTGCACAGCGACTCTGGAGACCAGGATTTGATTCTCTGCTCCGCCATGAAACCCATTGAGAGACCTTAGGGAATATATGTATTCTCAGCCTCAGGAGAAGGAAATGACAAACCTCATCTGAACAATTATGCTAAGAAAACCCGATGATAGGGTTGGTAGGATCAACATGTCAGAAACAACTTGAAGTCACACAACAGAGACAACAGTACAAGGAACCTACAGGAGGCTACATAGGAGTTTATCATACGATGGAATTTGGGGATATAATGCAATTGCAATCCGAACGCAATCATGGGTTTCACGTTATTGCAAATGAGTGTATCTCACACAATTTTGGGCAATGGGAAATTATTCCAAATGCAATCATGGGGTTTCACATAATTGCATATTAGAATATCTCACGCAAATTTGGGCAATGGGGGGTCATTTTCAGGAAATGGGAAGTCATTCTGAACGCATTCCGAACACAATCAGATTTCACACAAATTCGCTAAACTAGCAAATTCGCGTAATTGTGAATTGGTTCCATTCGCAATTGAGAGAAATTCCTCCCATGTGATAAACTCCATATACATAGTTACAGGACTGTGTTTCATGTGGTGGACTCTGTTCACTAGTTAGCTCATAGGTAACAGTGCTCAAAAGACATAGGATAGCCAAAGCCTTCTTGGCAGAAAGATGGGAAATAGGAGAACATAAAGGGAGAATCTTTACTATTACACTCACCTTCAGCAAAGAGCTATTGTTATCATTTCAGTACACATCAGGCCGTTTTTCAAAAAGCACCCCAACTTTAGATCAAATCTGGAAGCTGGAACACACATTAACATTTAAGGGAATATGTCCCTGTTTTTCATTTGCTTCCCCTCCTTCCCTTTCTTATTTTTCTTTGCCTTTCCTTTCCTTTCCATTGTGGTAATGATGCTTCTGTAATCTACCTTCGATCATGGTACTGCAGTCTCATCAGCCTCTATGGGACTTGCTTCTGAGAAAATATGCTTAGAAACATAGCAGCATATTTTCAGTCCTCTGTTTCAGAGGAAGGAACTAGCAAACAATCTCTGAGTATTCATTGCCTAATAAAACTCAATGAAAATCATGGGGTTGACATAAGTCAGTAGGCAACATACACACACTCAGAATGAACTTAACAATAGTCAAATTTGAAATCAGATTTGTCCTGGTTAAGTTGCCTAGGATAGAGCTGCTTATTTGGTATACACACACATGGTAAAACCTTGGTCATGCTGGTTGGGGATTCTTGGACTTGCAATCCAAAACAATGTTTCTGAGTGCTGTATATAATATGGTTTGATTTAGTTTATCATCAAAGTTATACTGCTATTGCATGCTTGTATATGACCTCGTTGCCTGTTGATTTGTGGTGACCCATGATTTTCAAAGAGGATTTTCTTAGACAAGGACTAAGAGGTAGGTTGTCATTTGCCTTCTTTTGAGTATAGCCTACATGACTTGGTATTCCTTGGCAGCAGCCAAGTGTTAACCAAATAAATATATTTTATGTTCTATCAATCTAAATAGCCTGGTGATTCATGTGGTGGTGATGAAATCCTTGTGCTTTACTAATTAATATATATTTGCCATTTCTGAAGGAATTGGAGTTGGACAGCAGAAAAATAGAGGCGCTAGAGTCGAAGATTTGGCATACTGACTCCACAGCTGTGCTTAGAGTCTTCCATCCAAGCACTAACCAGGATTTATCCTTCTTAGCTTTCAAGATCAGATGGGATTTGGTGCCTTCAGGATAGTCCCGTTGAACTGAATTGGACCTACCTAGGATTGAAGATTAATTTTTTAAAGTTTGTGTTCCACTCTTGATCATGTCTAAACTGTAAGCCTACTTGTACTTCCTAGCAATCCCCATTACATTTAGTAACACTTTTGAGTAACTTTGTGCTGTTCAAAAGCAAGCATTTTGAGCCTCCCTATGTGTGTTCCTCAAGCCTAACATTAAAAAAAAATTCCAAACTTGCATGGTGGGTGATAAAAGTTCTGTTTACCTATTGTCTAAAAGGTATCTTAAAAGGAAAATAAAGCCTCTTAAAAGGAAAAGTTTGGTTTATTCCATTACACTTGAGTAGTTTATGATATCTAGCCAAGACGACTCTGTTTATTGACTTAGTTCATTAAGTACTCAGACAGAAATAATAATAAACTGAAACTCCAGCAGGGAACTAGACAAGGCACGTTTGGTGCATGTTTCACATAAGATCTGGAGAACAACAGTCATAAGCCAAAATTATTTACCACTTCTCCAAAAGATACCACTTCACTATGTTAACACAGATCTTTTGAGATTTAACAGTTAGATTACTAAAATAAGAAAGATGGTTTCTGTGAAGCTGAAGACACAAAACCCACAGATTGTCGCTCTCCATGCAAGTGGAGAAACACTTGTGTGACAGTTTTTCATTGTTCCCAAGTGCCTCAGATGGAATACTCTATGCACAGGAAGGTCACTCTACTCAGTATATAAAATGGGGGAAGGGGGGTTTAAAAAGAAGCAGAAAAAGAAGGGAGACACCGAGACACTAGGGTTCAAACAAAGTTTTATGAGGATAGTTAAAGTGCACACAGCTTGTAAAAAACCTAAAAATGACAACAAGCTGTAGCTTGATACAGAGTCATCTCCTGAAAGTATACTATAAGGATATACTGTAGATTTTATGAGATGGTTAACATTGCCAACAGGTGATTGAATAGCTTTTCATGAGACCATCAGAGGGGAATCCTTGCTCTACAAAACTGTATGGAGAAAAGTACAGAGCAGTTGCCCTGTCATTGGGCCTTCCAACAAATGCCAGCCCTATGGACCATAGCAAGAGTAAAACATCCCATTGTGGGGTGGAGTTGGGAGATATTAAGAAGGTCTTTTGGAGTCTTCCATTGAACAGGACATCATCAAAACCTGTCTTTTTGAAAGTCAGTCTCACTGAATCTTTACATTCACTATCAGAGTATTTCTAGTAAGAGTCAAGTGAGGTAGTGCTGTCATATCTGTTATAGGCACCAGTAGACTAATACATGTGGTAGCAGTTTGTCTAACACCATGGAAGAATTCATAATTAAAATGACATGGGAAGGAAGGGTTTGTCAGATTGCACGCCTACATTAAAGGTATGGTTTTGAAAGAATGCCATATACTACATGACAATCCAACCTTTACTAAGCAGCACTGATGTGGAACAACTGACTAGGGATCATTTGGTCCCTCTGTTGAAATAAGTGCATTGGCTACTGGTCCATTTGCTGGTTTTGACCTTTGAAGCCCTACAAAGCTTAAGTCAAGGCTATTTAAAAGGCTATATAGCCTCCACACCTCAGAGGCATGGTTGGTGAGGGCTCATGAGAGTGCCTCCTCCGTGGTTGCTCCTAGGCTGTAGAAGTCCCTACCACACGAGGTCCGGTTGGCTCTGTCCCGCCTCTTTCCATCGGCAGTTGAAGACATTCTTATGTAGGCAGGCTTTTCGAATTTTAATTGTGCAGTTGTAGTGGGTATGCAAAGGGCTGTGCTATGTTTTTAAATATTCAATTGAAATTATATGGTAAATATGTTATGTTTTTAACCATGCTTGTAAAAAATATTGTTATTTAATTCTCTACTAGCTTGTGTAATCAATGTTTTAGTTGTCACTGTTTTATAAACTATTGGAAGTCATCTTGGATCCCATTCTGGGAGATTGGTAAGGATATATGTACAATCAATCAATCAGTCAATGGCCTCAGTCTTTTCCATTCTTCAGGGCCAGAAGGAAGAATCTTACAAGAAGAGTGTTGTCCTGAAACATATTTATTCTTCTCATTTGTTTTATTATTTCAATTTTGAATGGTACATTCTGTGCATCTGTGATTGACGCTTAATGTATCATGCTTTATAACACTGCCAGAGACTGCTTGTTTGTCACAATCGCATTGTTGTATGCCTTCAAGTAGTTTCTGACTTATGGGGACCCTAAGGTAAAGTCCCATTATCAAGAGGTTTTCTTGGCAAGATTTGTTTAGAGGGGATTTGCCTTTGCCTTCTTTTGAGGCCAAGAGAGTGTGGCTTACCCAAGGTTACCCAGCGAGTTTCCACTGCTGAGTGAAAATCCAAATCCTGGTGTCCAGAGTCATAGCTTTAACACTCAAACCACTACAACATGCTGACTGGCTGTCACAATCTTACTAGAAAACATACACACTTCTCCCTGTAAGGCAAAATATCTGTTGGCTTTTTATGCAAAAATGAGTAATCATAAAACTGTCCGCCCCCCACACCCAAGCTGTGAAGAGGAAGTTAAAATGTTGGTACTGCCATCACAGCAATATTGCCTTATGGAGTTCTGAGTCTTTGCTTAACCTCAGCTCTACTAATTCTTTGGAAATGGTAGTGCAGGATAGGGGTTAATGTGAATAAAACTTTTAATCAATGTATCTGTCAATTAAGCCAATTAAAGCTTGGAAATTTAAGGCCTATGGCGCATATGGGATGCAACAACTTTGGTAGGTGTTCTTTTCATAAAATCCATTGACCAGCCATACTGCCATCCCCAAATGTTTCACTCTACACTTGTTTTCCACTCACTTTTCATTTACCATTTTAAAGCCCCATTTCCCAGTTTAGAGAGAACCTTTTGGACCTCTTTACAATCTCTTTTTTATCTTCATCACAATAAATAATTTATTATCATTCACAAATGTGACTACGGCACAATATACCCATGCATCAGGAGATTCTCTATACCTCAAGTGTCATAGATATGCATGTTTTATATTTTCTTTGGAGAGGTTTATTTGCATGAACCTGTTAACATTCCAACATGTCTCATTTTCATCTTTTGCTTTTAAAATAATGTTGTGAAGGGGCACATGTTTTCATCATTTTGTAAAAACATACCTGCAAACAGACAAAATAAATAATTATCTTCCTGCCAATCTTTGAGTCTTTTGCAACAGGCAGTGGTCAGAGTACTTTCAGTGTGGAAAACCTCTTTGTCAGAATGCTTTGCTAGCCTTGAGGCTCACCAAGTGGCCTGAAATGAGCCAGGCACCACCTCCCCGGTTTGCCTATTCCATAGGGTTATCAGGACAAGAAAACACTACTTTCCTTTCAAGGAGGGCAGAATACAAAATTTGGGGGGAAGGTGGAGCTGAGAACAAGGGAACATAAGTTAGTCATGAGTAGATTGGCCCCCATTTTGATAAATATACTGCAAGCATGAAGAAGGCCAGCATGGTGTAGTGGTTTGAATGTTAGACTAAGTGATTTGAATGTTAGACTAACTGCTTTATCACACTAGAGGGCAAACAGGATTTAAACAAGAGTTAAACTAGAGTTAAACAGAAAATGCCCTATGTTTATCACAGGACATTTCCTGTTTCATAGAATCATAGAATCATAGAGTTGGAAGAGACCACAAGGGCCATCCAGTCCAACCCCCTGCCATGCAGGAACTCCAAGTCAAAGCATCCCTGACAGATGGCCATCCAGCCTCTGCTTAAAGACCCCTAAGGAAGGAGACTCCACTACACTCCGAGGGAGTGTGTTCCACTGTTGAATAGCCCTTACTGTCAGGAAGTTCCTCCTAATGTTGAGGTGGAATCTCTTTTCCTGCAGTTTGCATCCATTGTTTCACGTTCTAGTCTCTGCAGCAGCAGAAAACAAGCTTGCTCCCTCCTCAATATGACATCCCTTCAAATATTTAAACAGGGCTATCATATCACCTCTTAACCTTCTCTTCTCCAGGCTAAACATCCCCAGCTCCCTAAGGGTTAATTCTTGTTTAACTCTCATTTTAATCCTGTTTGTCCCCTAGTGTGATAAAGCAGTAGGACTCTGGGAGGGCAGACTTTGAATCCCTGCTGGGCCACAGATTCCCACTCGGTGATCTTGGACAAGTCACACTCTCTCAGATCAAAAAGGTAATGGCAAACAGCCTCTGAAAAACTCTTTCCAAGAAAACCCTGTGGTAGGGTTGCCATCCATTGGAGTTGATTTGATGACACATCATAACTAAATCATGTTTCAGGGAATTCTAGGAACTAGTATCCAAAAAAGAAACTTGTCCAAGCTCTGATCAGGCATGGCCAACCTGCAACTTTTGACCCAATTTCTCAGCAAATAGTTAATCTGTGAAGAGAGGAGTCTGTCTCTCCTCTTGCCATCCACTGGATGAGGAGGGACGTAAAGATAAAGATGATAGCAAATAGGAGTGGAGAGTTGGGGTAGATCCATTCATTTTGGCATTATATTCTCCCAGCAGTGACAGCAATTGCCAACAGATATGATCACTGAGTAAATCTGTTTCTCAGCAGAAAATCACTTCACAAATCTGCCTTAAAATTTTAAAAACATGGTTAAATATGCACCACGTATAACCAAAAAATATTAACTATAATGAGAATTTTGTAATGCAAATCACTTCCATACACAATGTAAGAGTAATTAGTAAATGCAAATTACACCTTACCCACAAACATGCAAATCATCTCCACTTTCAAACAGTATTACAAAAGGCTCCATCTTAACTGCTACCACCTTAGCCTTGGAGGGAGAAAAAGGGGCAGGCACAGCTCCATCATGCCTAGCCCAACAGGAAGAACTGCTACCACCCTTGAAGGGAGAGGAGAACCGGCAGTATCTAGTGGACTTGATCCCCTTCCCCATTGCCATTCCCTTCTCCTTTTGTGTCATGACATTTTAGATTGTAAGCCTGAGGGCAGGGAACTGTCTAATTAATAAACTGTAATCTGCTCTGAGAGCGTTTGTGGCAGAAGAGCAGGGTATAAATACTCTAAACAAATAAATACATAAATAGTTGTAGCCCAACACAATCTGGAGGATCACAGATTCCCCAGCCCATTCTAGACAAAGGTACTGAGTACACTGAGATTGTATGGCCCATACACATTTGAAGTAGCCCATCCAATATGTGGCATCTCTGCTCTAAGCAGAAAATCCCAATTTCACTTTCACTGAGATTCCATTTAAAAGCACAAGAATTATCCTGCAATCAGGTTCATTTAAATAGCTTTAATGCTCAAATGTGAGGACAACATGAAAGGGCATGGTCTAAAACAACTTGTGTTTATAGAAATTGGCAGAAATTCTTGCTGGGCCCCTTTCATTTTGATGGGGTTGCAGTGGGTTATTATCAGAAGTTGAAAGGTCCTGAAGCTTTCGTTTTGAACCCACAGGTGTTCTTTGTAGGTCCTATTTTTTAATAAAGTGTATTATTTGTTTTTTTAAATTAGCTCATATTGTGAGTTACCACATCTGTGCTATGTGGTAATGAAACCCAGTGGGAGGTCACAGCAAGAAGGGGGGAATTCAGCATGAAGAAAACATCTGGATATTGCTTTGAGATTCACTTGCAGCTTCTTATATTTTATTAAGAGGCACAGAATCTTATATTATGATCAGTCATAGCAGCCTTCCCCCTTCAAAGCACACAACCAGGACAAAAAAGATTCCCCCCATCAACAAATTCAGGAGTTTTTAAAGTTCTTCACAACAGCGTCTCTTTTCAAAGAATTCTCTGGTAACTAATTTGACAACCTAGTAATATTTGCATGTTTTCTTTTACTGGATGTTAATATACTTCATACTGTGAGATTGTCATGTTTCTTGGCTATCTTAACTGGAGAGGCTATATTTTTCAACTTTAAGAGAAAGGTACCCCTGGCAGGAGCACTTGTACCCATTTCACAGGCTGTGCAATTACCCAAACCTACAATATGGAAGATACGTGTCTCTGAATGAAAGGACTGCACCTGTGAGTGAAGCACAAAGCAGTGTAGAGGGTGGACTCTACAGTGAGTTTAGAAATATGACTAATCTCTTTTAATCTCCCTTCCCCTCCCCTCCCCTGCCATTAGTAGATTTAACCTTCAGGAGTCTCTTGCAAGATATACAGCTCATCCTAAAAAGAAGTGAAACTCCATATGACAGTTGCCTCAGCAAGGAATGCTGATGACTAAATATTTAGGAACTATCCCATTAAGAGATCAAAGCAAGCACTTAAAGTGGAGTCATCTGACTGTCCCACAGCTCAAAGACAGCTGCGGCTGAGAATGTTTAGATCTCTGATGGTTTATAAAAAGGTTTTGTTTTTGCATTGCAGCCTCTGAGTAACAAGTGGGAATGATGCATTAGCTCAGCAATATATTACTTTTTTTCCCCCTTTTTAAAAAAGTACTCTACACTTTACACTACACACTATATACACAATTTATTTATTTATTTATTTCAAGATGGCAATAACACAAACAAGGTGTGGACCCTGAGCAGGAGTATAGGCATTCTTCAAAATAGGAAACTACTCTACAAAGCTTATAATGGCCTGGCAATGCAATTACTCCCAAGCTTTGGCTGTCATTGGCCAAAGCTACGTTGTCCATTTCACAGAAGGCCAAAGTTAGGAAAGCCCAGACTGACTAGAACAAGTGCACTGTTGGTCAGGATGATGGCTATTGCTCTAGCTTCCAAAATACTTATTTTCCTGAGTCTTTGCCCAACTAGTGTTCCTTTACCCTGGCCTCTGGAATGATTCCTTGGCAAGACACTATTGTTGTTTTCAGGCCATTTCTGACTTATGACTAAAGTGAACCTATCACTGGTTTTTTTTGGCAGAATTTGCTGAGAGTGTTTGCCCTTGAGGCTGAGAGAGTATGACTTGCCTAAAGTCACCCAGTGGGTTTCCGTGGCCAAGCATGGATTGTAACTCTGAACTCCCAGTGTCCTAGTCCAACACTTAAATCACTACAATGGGCTAGCTCTCTTAGCAAGAAATATGATGACTAAATATTTAGGAACTATCCCATTTAGAGATCAAAGCAAATACTTTAGAGGAGTCATCTGGAACAATTCTTATGTAATTATACCTAATGCCTTGATTTCTACCAAACCACTTTGATTTGATTACCTCACCTGCCTATCTTAAATTGGTTCCCATTTCAGGACGCTGTAACTCTTTTCAACCATAACTATATCTCCATATTTATCCACCTACCTTCATAATTAGTACAGCTTTCCTACTCTAAGAGATTCCTCCACCTCCTTCTACATTTCTTGTCAAAGTTATCCTTGCAAAGAATGGAAAGTCATATCCTAATTTGAGGCATATCAGCACAAATGAAGTATATGAAAGTATGGTAAAATAAGATATTTCTATTTTTATCTCTACTGTCTGCATTTTCATAATAAGTATCGAAAACCTGAAAAGCCATTTTACTATTTACCAGAAAGATTTTTATTTTATATATATTTATATATTTAAACAAAAGACATCAGACCATTCTCCCCTATTCCCGTTGGGTATTTTATTTTATGTATCATTTGCATCAGGTAATCAACTGAAACACTTCAACAACAGAAAGCTCTCAGCAAAGTAAGGGGGGGATGAAGCAATTATCACAGACAGATGTGACAAAAATGGTTTTAAATCTGGGAGAATATTGCACAACTGAATCTGTGTGAGAAGAGAAAGGAAAACAGAGAGGAGTGAGCATCTTCTCTAACATGGATTGTGAGGGGGAAAGGCACTATTTAGCTGTGTGTATTTAAAAAATAATGAGGCACAATCCATGTTCTCAAAATTACATTCGATGCTGCTTCTGCAATGCTCTGTTAGAGAAGCTACAGCTTTGTTTTCCAGAATTTAAGCACAAGAGAAATACAAGCATCTAAACAGATTTCTTAAAAGCAAACCTGCTATAAAAATCTTCACAACAAGGACTTCAACTTATAAATAGGTGCCACAGAAGGTCACATAGCTACATGGACTTAAAATAGGAGATATCCTAGCAACTGATCATTGATTACTTTCTCTTCTGGTCTGATCTCTAGTAGTCACAAAACACTTCACTTTTGAGAGCTAAATTGGCAGTGCACATGATAGTACCTTTTCAGAATGCTCTCTCGGTGGTACAGCTTAGGCATTGTACATGTATCTTGGTACAGAACAGATACAGTATCTTGTGATGAGCTTTTTTTGTTTTTTTTTTTAAGGAAGGTGCACCTTGATTTTTACTCCAGTTCTATCCTCATGCAGTATTACTTGGAAGCAAAACACAATGAAATTAGTGGGGCTTTACTGCCAAGTGCATGGAGCTAGGATTTTCTACCGAGACAAATGTTTACAGTGGGAAACAAGAGGCAGTTGCTCATACTAAGACATGCAAAATGTCTAAAGGGACAATTTTCCCTATGTTACATTTCAGAAGTGATCATACTTTTTAGCTCCCATTTCAAATAATTTCAGAACTCAAGGCTGTATGAATATACAATATTTGAACAACTCCATGTATAACGAACACAATGTACAGAGGCATACGTTGTAAAAATGCTGGCATTTTCTGTGTCAATCCCAGTTTAGATCAGAAACCAACCATTATCTGGAAAAAGTTCTACATGTTTAGCATTTCCAAAAAGATAACAGTAATCAGAATATGCAACAAATATTGTTTAGTTTTCAAAAATACTTTTTTTATAACTGCAGGATGTGATTTCTGGAACAAAAGATCTAAAGTCAGTGAAATTTAACCATCTTTAAATGATCTCATTTGAAAGACTGAATTACAATCACATTTGGGATACATACACACAACAGACTGTTGGAACCACTTAACAATAACTTAACAATTTTAACTTTTGGACTAATGTGTGTGTGTACGCATGTGCCTTCGACTCACCTGTTGATTTATGGCAACCCCATAAATTTCATAGGGGTTTTTTTTAGACAAGGAATACTCAGAGGTGGTTTTGCCAGTTCCTCTGAAATATAGACTAATACACATATAGAGCAGTTCAGCAACGTACACTTTCCATACTTATATCCCAATTTCACAACCACACCGAGTGCACTTGCAAACATAAGCTTCTCATTTATTGCAATGAAGCCATGTGCCCAATGGTGTATCTGCTTGAACAGTGCTGCCATCACAGATAGGGAGAGGGCCATTTATATCAGTAATAATACTTATTATATGAAGAATACTGTATTAAGAAAGTCTTGACAGCTAGATAAAACATCTGTATACTTGGATTTGCAGGACAAATAAAAATATTAGAGAAGATACAGTATCATTTCCTTGCCTCAGCAAACCTAAGAATTTCTTTAATCCTCAAACTGGTGAACTTTTTTTCTGTGAGGTATGGGTGTGTGGATCAGGGTCCATATGCCAGGAGGGGTGGGGGTGAAGCTGGCAGCTGATGGGGCCAGAGCCAAACTATTATCAGTCACATTCTTCCCCATTTTCTCTTGGACTCTTCTCCTTTCTCATATCTTCCTCCCTCATCTTCTCAATGCAACACATGTTAGGCAGATTGCTCCTGCCAGAGGTCCAACCAGATCATTTTCAGAAGGCTTTTGAATTTAGGCTGTGGGCAGCACTTGCCCACCCTTGCTTAAGCCTTATCAAATGTTCTTATTAACTGCACTTTTCAATGTAAGCATTAAAAAAATTCAGTAAGATTAATCATACAAACTAATTATCAACAGACCGGGGACTTCATTTTTCACGAATACCTGTTATTCAATGCAAATTTAATACAGGTTTACAGCTGGTGAAACAGTGCCCCCTGTTGCCAAGACCTAAAGGGACAGTTTTTTCATGATAGCCCAGTATACACTATTGGACTTGTAGGAAAAGTAGAGATTACTATTTAGGAACCTATTTAGCAGATTTTGCACAGAAATTTTCTCAACATTGGATCTCCTTGTCCACCCTTTCCTAAATAGGTATATTTAGAAGGATATATTCATGGTTTTGAATCAGTGGACAAGATCTACCCCACTTCTACAGCCCTTCATCTGTACAGACAGTATTTCTTTTTCTGCACAGGAGAAGGGAGGTTTATTTTATCGTGGTCATTTGTGTTTTACAGGATGCATGGTGGAGGACTCCTGAAATTACAAGAAGTCCTCTGAGTGGACTTGAATTTTGAAATTATGTAAATGAAAGCAACTGTCTGAAAAAGTTAGGATACATCACCAAATGATGCCTTGTCGTGATATCTGATCCAGCACTAAACACACATTTTCAAGTGATCACCAATCTAGGATATAAAACCACAGATTGGAGTTGATTTACAAACTACTTTATAAAACAATATCTTGACAAGCTTTAAATTTCACAGCCTTTCACATTTCAAAGCAAACACGAAGCTGGTTTCATTTGGGATGCGGTTTGAAGCCACTATTTGGGATAGCATTCAGGGATTGTTGGGGAAGAGGGAGGAAAAAAGAAACCACACACTATGGTCCTTGCCTATATGTCTGGGGCACAATTCATAGTTTGGTACTGTAAATAAATCAATCCTGTATGCCAGCAGAGCACACTGCTCATTTTGCTTAGTTTGCACAGCAGCCAATTCATTAGATGTAATATGTAAGAGAAATACATTCTAAATACTCACTTTTTCAAGATTTTCAAATTATCTACCCATGCTTCTTTGGCTGTATTACAGGTATCCTGCTTTCGGAAGAAGGAAAATTTTGGATATGTGACATTGCTTACTGTACTAAGATTTAAAAGGGATGCGGTTTTTCTTCATTCTTTCACTTTTACAAGTAAGTTGTAAAAGCAAGAAAATCCTTTGGGCTACAACAGACTTTTATAAGAGAAGCACCAAGCAGCAAACCTATTACATCCTTAGTCTGCAAACAAAAATCTAACTACCTACCTTAATCTTCAGGGGTAGATTTGTCCTCCACCCTGCCCTAGAATAGCAGAAAAAAGCTTGGGTGAAAGATGAACTGTATTTGAGATATTCTGGAATAGTGGGGGTTGAAACTGTATGGATTTAGAGAACCAAAAATAAGTAAACAAAATAGCAAAGACCAGAGTATTTTTCAGCCATGTGGATATAAAGAAATGGAGTAGTATCCCAAAGACCTACAGCCTGGCCAGCCTCTCTCTGTGTAATGAGATTCAGATAATGGCCACATTCAAACACCATAAACCTGGGCGCCATGTGAAATAACAGCTTATCAAGAATGAGCAGCACACTGACACATCCTGCCTGATCATTCCTACTGTTTGTTTATTGTGACCCGTCAATCCATCAGGGAGCCAGATCCCTGGTCTGTTTTCTTCCTGCCAAGCCTGAGAATTAACTATACAACAAACACAATTCTCTGGCTTGTTAAGGAAACACAAGTGATATAGCTTCACAATAAACAAGCTCATCCTAAGAACAAGATCACAATTAGCTTGCACCCACCAGCTTGCAGGTTTGTCCACTATAAACCAGAACTCTCTTCAATTCCAACTTGTTGCTATGTCCAATGATTATTAAGGGCTTTAAAACTGTTTTTTGCATTTGCAAAGCAACACCATGTATACTAAGTGTACAAGACAGCCTTGGTTAAATAACACCTTCCTAAACATCTTTCAATACTGTTGACATGAAAAGATAATGTAAGTCACATTTCTAGTTACTTCTATAAACTTGCAATTGTATTTTAACTGTTTAAATGCCTGCACTTGACTTTTTAAATTTTGACACTTTTATGAATGCTCTCCTTAAAAGTAGTTTGCAAATGCTTCAAGCAAAGAATGTGAGAGAATAAAGTACAGATTATTTAAAAAGAGAATGCAGTGGATAATTTCCCTCAAAATATTCTTCTTCTTTTATCACAATGCCATTAAAACACTTCTAATTTTTGCCTAATTTCTAACTAAAATATCACTTCATGCACCTCATGAAGCGTCCTTTCATTCACAAAAGCTCATACCATAATACATACATTAGTCTTTAAGGTGCCACAAGACTCTCCACTTTTTCCATATCTGTTGCTATCTTTTAATATTTTTGCAGGCTCTTTTCACAGTTCTACAATTTTCCGAACAGGTAATGGGAAGAACCAAACCATCAACAGATACTTTAACTCTGACTGACAGTGATGGTACTTGGTAATTCTTGCAGATGAATTTAACCCAAAAAATTTCATTCATGACTTACAACTAAGCTAAAGCATAAACAACATGTGCTTAAGATGACCACCTGGGAAATATGAAAGTACCTTTCTACTTATCCACTTGCTGCCTACTTTATTACATTGCCAACACAATCCTATGGATATTTACATGGGAGTAAAGCCTATTTGGTTCAAAAGGCTTCAGTCCTAGGTAAGTGTGCACATGATTGTGGCCTGAGTATCTAACATAAACCTGAATGACCAAAGTGATATATCTTAACATGTAATTAATTTATACACACTCACTTTGAGGGCATGTCCACATAGTGGAGATTTTGCTAGAATTGGCAGTCAACCCACCTCATGAATTCTGTAGCATGGCAGTATCTCTGAGGATCCAGGTAGAAGCTTTGGAAATCATTTACACAATAATGCTGGAATCTAGATGTTAGCAAGAACTCACATCATGCTATATGCCATCTATTTTTGAGGTACAGTCTCAAACTCTCATCCATTCAGCATAATAACAGATTCAACAGACTCACTGCATAGCCATTAGCTTAGACCATCAAGATTTTAGTTGTGCTCTGAGCAACACCTGATGTTGAACACACTGGCTCACAAGCCTGCTATAAGTTAAGTAGCCAGTTGGTCCAATAAAAGTTTATTTCATTTTCCTGTACTCATTCATCTGGAGCAAAATGGCTACAAAACATGTTGGCTCAAAGTAATAAAGCAAAAGAACAAAAACTATAAGCAATGGCTGCTAACTGAAAAGAAAAAAAAACCTGCTTAGGAAAGCAATACTATTTTTAAATCTCTCAGAGGATGGCAAAATAAAGAGTACAGCAAATTAAAAGCTTTACTTAACAGTCTCATTACCCTTTTATAATAGGATCATGTTTTTGGCATTAAAACATTCAGTTTACAGACAGTTAACCTCTTTGTGTTTGTATAGCAGACAAATGATTTGGTAAGGTTTCCTTATCAATACGCCTAGACTGCATTTCTAACGATCTACAAAATGTGAAGTTCAAAGCTTAAATTTAATGAAAAGAGGATGAAATGCTTCAAACTTTAACACTATATTAAAAAAAAAATTACAGATAGAGAATTTTAAGTATTTTTTCTTAGATTTTGTTCTATCCATTACCTAACCAGGTGATAAACAACCTCATGTATATAAGTACGATAAGGTGCTAATCGTGGCAAATGCAAGTTCATGAAGTTAATATAAGGCAGTTCTATGAACACACTGACGTCAATTTCTCTGTATCTCTCTTGGCCAGGCCACATGCTTCCGTTTTCCTTTTCCTTTAAAACATGATAAAAGGATGCAGATTTCTGAAAAGGGGGCTCCCGGACAGACACACTGTGTATTTAAAGTTGTTGAGGTCAGTGAAGTGCATTTCAGCAATGTCCAAGGGTTAACTCAAAACTGGAATTTTAACAGCAGATGGGATGCCTTTACTTCACATACAACAAAACGGGCGCAAAACCACTTTAAACTATTACTTGTAACCTTTTGGTCCAAATACATAAAATGTGCATTATTTACAGCATTTCACTCATTTTGCAAATGCAATGCTTTAAAACACATTATAAAGCACCTTAGTAAAAATATTCTACAGGTAAAAGTATCTAAGTAGGAAAACCCTAACCATACCACAGCTCACTATTTGAGTCATAATATGGATCCACCAGTAGTTATTTAAAATACAAAGAATCAATGGGACAATGATACATAATTCACTATTTCTTTTATATGGATGTGCAGGCAAAAGCCAGCTTCTTATAGAGAGTTTTCCCAACATCAGTTGGAAGTTCAGAGGATATTTTAATGAAAAATTGCCTTCATTTCTGGCCTTTTCACAATATCACTATGGAATCTGAATTTTTAAATACACTGATCATCTGTTCGAAACTCTCAAAATGAAAACCCACATTTACAAATATGGGCAAGTCCAGCCGCAGCATTTCTTAGCAGAACATGATTGAACATTCCAGTGAATGTTATGTGATATGAATGTACAAGAACAAAGCACAAATTTCAGCCAGTTATTAACATTATTCATATGTGTGTACAACCCAAATTTCCACTCTGAGGCTAGTGAACCAAAACCTTCTTCTTCCCAGGTTAGGTAAAATAAGCTGTCTTGTGAATCAAAAAGCACATAAAGGAAAGTTTTCATCCTTACAGTTTAAGCTATACTTGCTATATGGTTAGCTTCTGTAATTATGGGTAGATGTCTTCAAGTGTAGAGTAGTAACCTCCTGTGTGAATATTAAAACAAACTGAAGCTTATACTTTTGAATTATCACCATTATCTAGACAGTAGCTATCTTCTTTGAGCAGCCCATAGTACATTCTATTGAGCTCAAGAATGAAGTGTCTCAGCTGATTTATCAGCAACTTAGAGGAGTTGGTGCTGAGAATAAGGATGTGGCCACAAAAAGATGTATTGTTCTTAGTTCGACTTAGGATAGATCTTTTCATAAAAAAAGTTTTGTGCCAGAATATATAATTCTCCATCTTTTTCCCGAACTGCATGTGCTCTGACAAACTGAAATTGCTCCAGTGCAAATTCATAGAACTCATTCTCCATTTTCCATATTTCAGATTGCTGCAGCTTTGCAATGGTTTCTTTCGTGGGGAGTTTTTTCTCTGTTGTCTTCCTAAGATGAGACTTCTTGCCTAAAAGCAAAATATACAGTCATAATTTCACTTTGATTTACATCCTGAATATTCCCCAAAGTACACGAGACAGACGAAAAAGTTTGTATGTACTGTTTAGTCAGCAGACTGCTAAATGGGTACATAAAGTGACATAACTTGGGCCAAGATTTATTAAGCCTTTGGGATGGAGAGACTGGAAGCCCAGCAGTAAGCATAAATGCATTAGCATTAGTGAACTCATACAGTGCACATTCCGCCCACTGTTTAAAGGGCTTAATTACTGAAACCATAAAGAGGAAGTGTTTGCACAGGGAACTGCATTTCCTCATCACCATCCATTTAAGGTATCTGTTTCAATCATGATTAATGCCTATTTGGAAATTCAGTACTATTGATAATAAAATTAATAAAAACACAGACCACATAACAATTGGACAATTTGTTTTTCAGAATTCACAGCACGGGAAGAAGCAAGACAACTTGGTCATTTATTGTAAGCATACATCATTAAATATAAGCTTATAATATAAACATATATTGTATATACTTTTCCTCTATCAAAGGGCTTCTTAAGGTTCCAGCAGTCTCTAGCAACTGAGAAAAAGAATCCAGACAGGAAGTAGTTCCACTGCCATACCTGCTTTATTTTGAATACTGATCCAACAGCCTATATAAATATACTAAGAATCCAGCTACTCACCAGAGTAAGTGCATTTACTAATGCAGGGCTTTCTCCTGATTTGTCAAACACGGGCAAAGGTAGCACCTATCAGTTCAACCATGTGTTTGATAGTCAGAAGGTTTGGTAGATAAATAATATCTGATCCAAAAATTCTTTGATAGAATTGAATTTGGTTTACTGATATCCTTCCATCCACCAACACACACAACTATTTGTTCCCTGAAAGACCACAGATCCACCTCAGAAATAAAACTTGGGAATAACCAACTACAAATAGTGAACTATTTGAAATTTATTCCCTTTTCTAATAATGACAGTATAACTATATTACACTGTGACTGTAATTTAACAAGGGATAACATGTTTCATATACTATGTTAATTGGCATGTTTTGGTTACTTTTAAATATCATAGTGAAGGAATACACTTCAAAAGCTGGTTTATACTATGCCTCTCCCTCTGTTCTGGGTAATGAGATGACAAAAAGGTGGATAGGAAGGGACTGTGTTTTGTACCATCACAACAATGGTTCGTTGCAGTAAGAGTTTTTAAAATTAACTATTTTATATTTTCAAAATAATTATTTTTGTAACTAAAGTAAGTAGTTACTAGTGAGAAACAGCAATTACTTTGACAAATGTAACTGTGACAGTAGCTAACTAAAATGGGTTTGAATTTTAACTAACCAGTTGTTATTTTAAAAACAGCTTTCAAGGGTCTGCTCAAAATGTGATAAATCTGACTGGTATTTGGAGCCCAACAAGGTCATGACAGAACTGTTTTGTTTTCTCAGCTATATACAAAGAGAAAAACAAATAACACATGCACATGCCAAGTACCAAAAAATGAAACAGTCAATGCAATTTCATGTGTCTTTTTGGGGAATATCTTTGAACCCCACCATCACCACCACTGTCTTAGAAAAAAAGCTCATTCATACAAGAGCAGGCAACTTGTAGTTCTGTAGATTTTGTTAGATTACAACTCCTAAGAAGCCAGTATAGCTAATAGTGAGAGATGATAGTTTAACAACTTCTAGAGTGCCACAAGCTGACTCCTTAATCCTAAAGAATAAAGATTTAAAAAGACTAACGTTGACATAGTATATAGTTAAATACCTGTGCGATATAATTCTGTAGCACCCCTGAAAAAACGGGGCAAAGCTGCCTCCAGCAACATAATAAAGTCTTCAAGCTCTTCAGTAACTCCCACTAGGAAATATTCATTAATCAAGTTGTATTTGGCTTGTTCCAAAGCCCATCTGCTTCCCACATTCCTAAAACGATAAAAAGTAATTACAGGAAGGTTTTGATGTCTGCCAAGAATTTTGGTTCCCTTCATTTAGATATTCTCACACCAGGCTAAAAGAATGGCTTGACTGTTATCTTTGCACAGGCAAGAAAACAAAGTTTCAGCCACACACATTTTTAATTTCCTTTCCTCCCCCCCCCCCGCCCCCCATTTTCCACTTTTTGCTCTCTTCATTGCCTAGGTTAGATGTCAAAAGATTTATGGTTCTGATTTCTAATGTCTTGATAGCACTAATGCCTTCTTCAAGTCTGTCGTGAAACAATTCAATGCGGAAAGTTTCACTTTTGTACCTAAGTTTTCAGGAGTATCTTAGACATAGCATAAAAACAGAAAAAGATACTTTTCAACCTTGCACAGATCTTCAGTAATATGCTAAGTAATATTTGCATTTGGGCAAAACTGCTTTATAAAAGGAGAAAGAAAGAAGAATTTCAAACTTCTGGAATGCCATACCTGAAGTGGCCTTCAAACACAATATGTTACTGACAGTAGAATTTTAATTTAAAAAATTGCTCATTCTTTTTTCCCATGCTGACAAGAGTGTAACAATTTGAACTGAACTTCTGCATATGACACTCAAATGCTAAGCTTCAATTTCCTAAGAGTGTCCAGAAAATGGTTCAGCTGTGATGAACACACATATCCATCCATAGTAACTGCTGTAAATGCTATTTCCTTAGCTTAAAATAAGAGTGGCTACAGTTTTTGCATTTTTATTTTTTTTCCTGTTTATATTATGCATAACAATCTGTGTTGGGGGGCTGTGGAGGAATCCCTTACACCAAGAAACTTTTATCCAAATTACCCAGTCATTAATGCAATAGTTTTGAAAGGAAATCTATGGCTTAGTTTGAAAATGGCTGTGTTCCTCTGCAGCATGTAAAACAATTTTCTTGTAGAACTTCAAAATACTCTTGTTAATTAAGGTGAAATATATTTTCCTCAAAAAACCTGGAGATCTACTATTCCTTCTGGTTTGTTAAAATTCACATTAATAATACATATGATTTGCAATTTAAGCCAGCTTCATATTCTTACCAACATTCAGAGCTGTGGCCACAGAAGAATGGAATTTGAAGCCAGAGTTTCTCAGGGGCACAATCTGAGCCTCCAGCTGCTACACATTCATCAAAGGTCTGGAACAAACACAAAAACTCAAGGGTGAATGATCAATTTTCATCTTGAACTTCTTAATGTGGTTATGCTATTGAATTAACTTAGGATACAAATACATTACTTCACAATACATTCCAAAGAAGCCCATTTTCACAAATGTGCCTGCATGTGTCATCTTGCTGGTGTTGACTACCACTTGTGCAGACCTTACAATGATCATGCAAAGGGGGAAAGCTGTGCAGTGTGGCACCTGGCATGCACTACAGCTGGTGATCAAAAAGCAATCACTGCAGCAATGTTCTGTGAGAGGCATTAGGTATTCAAAACTGCCTCCAATGTTGCACCCATGCTCAGGAATGATCACATACAAAGAAAACCTAGTAAAAAAACAAGCTCTCAGTTCCTGTTCCCTAAACACAAACACACAAGTAGACTCTTCTACAGGATGAAAGATTCTTGCTTTCACAAAAGCTTCCTTCTGTGAATGGAAGGATACATTTTGTTCAATTCCACTGTGCTAACCAAATTTGCTTTTGAAAATTTTATTTTTTAAAAAATAAAATTCTGTTATATTCTCTCTATAGTAAGGCTAAACAGTAAAAAAGACCCGAAGATATACTTTTACTTTTTTATCCCCTTGCTTTCGCCTTCGAAGTCCAGGCCTGTAATCATCACCAAAGCGCAGGAAGTAGTAATAAGAAACCAGCCGTTCTATAGGATCTCTTATGACATTGATGTATATTGGTTTCTTTTTAACACCAAATCTGAAACAGAAAAGATAATCCAGTTGACAAATCAAAGCATTTCCTGCATGATATAAAAGTGGATCTAGGGTCAAGTTTGTTTCAAAAGATGTTTCCAGTTTGCCATATTAAGGCAGTTGGTGGAACAATGAGAAGTAGACAATGAGTTTTATATTTCAAAGGTCTTACAATATACATACTTTTGATATTTTTTTCAAAGACCAATCACTAAACCTTATCCTAATATGTTCCATTTCAGTGCATGAGATTTATGTTTAATATTTACATACATCCATTCAGTTTATTTTGACTAATTACTATTATCAGCTGAGGTCCTGTCTGGTAGTTCTGCTTCCAACAGATGCAGACTTTCAAAACTATGCTTTGTAAGAAATAAGATAATGCAGCTGGTCCAGACACTATGGCCAGATGGGGGAAAGGTATGAGGATAAGGGAGTTGCTCAGATATCCTTTTGCTTTTCTAATGTCTTGACTGCTTCAAAGCAATCTTCGGTAAGCCTGGGGCAAATTGGTAGCTGGAAAATTGATTAAATATTAGCTGAATGCACTAGATTAGAAATTTTGGAAGACTGTATTGAATTCAACACCGAACCTTTCTAGAGCTATTATAAGCATTTTGGCGGGAGCCCCGTCCACTCTACAACTGCCTTATTGGCTCTCTTCCTGCGTAAACCCTCAATCCCATGGATGCCAAAGCAGCAGCCCAGGAGCTAAGGAGAGGCAAGGCTTGATGAGGGGAGGATGGGCGGTTCTGTGTGAATTCACAAACGACCACTCAAAGAACTACAGTTACAGGTAAGCAACCTGCCCTTCTTCTTCGTGGTCTCTGCAAATCACGCAAATGGGTTAGACTGGCAAGCTGTAGAAGGAGGGAATGTCATGCCACAAATAAGAAGGGCACATTGCTCCCAAACAGAATAACTGTTCGTGAACCTGAGCCAAAGAACATTGAGACACAAGAATGAGCAGTCTCAACCAAGTGACAACTCTGCAAAAGTCCAGCAGAGAAATTTAATACAGAGTTGTAGTTGAAACAACAACCACTCTAGGTCAAGAACTATTCACACAGGAAGAAAAACAGGCCTGCCTGCTAACTCATATGTTGCACAGATAGTTGCTTGACCCCAGCAAGAGAGACACCTTGGAGGTATTGGTCATGCCTATTTTGTAGATGAGCGAAAGAAGAAATAACTCTGGTTGGTAATGGCACACAATATCCAAACAGTTAGAGAAAATTGAAAGAGAAATGTCCTGCCTGACATGGGCAGGAAACAAGACCATCAATAAAAAGAAACCTCAGGCCTAGACAAGCAGAGGTCGCAAAATGTATAGGATTATAGCTTTGTTGGCAACAGTGACCTCCAACAGCTATCCAGCAAGTACTGGATGTGAAGGCAGAAGAAGCTATTGACTAGAAGTGCTTATTGGACTAGTAGGAAAGTACTGAAAACAGAAGAAAGTATTGTGTACAAAAGCCTCTTGGTCCAATATGAAAAACACATTACAAACTTAAAGGTTAAGAAACCTGCAACAATGAAAAAATGTGCAACTCATGGTTTCAACAATCAAAAAGGGCTTGCCAAGCTCTCAGAAAAGTGAAGGTACAGCTATAAAGACGCATTTAATTTAGGACAGGGACAGTCACACAATAAAGCTACTTTATTTAGGGAAGGAACCCCAAGCAGCATAGGAAAGATGCAGAAAATGCATAGAACCATATTAGGGATGCATGTGGTGACCAGAAAAAACACAGCCACCTTACCATACTGATGATATGTGACAGAGATGTCACCACTGGTACCTCCAAAGCACCTCTCAAGGACCAAGAGGATTCTGTTAATAACAGACGTATAGTACTGAGATATTATACAGAACGAAAGGAAAAGTCGCCAAACAATTCTATATAAGGAGCATCTGAAAATTCTTTACATTGCCTCCATATAGAGAGAGGGATAGCACCAAAGTGTGGTCCTCAGTAGTGAGGAACTAACCAGCTGTGTTGCTCTCAGGAGAAGTGGAAAATATAATCAATTATCCAATTATCTCTGGTACAGATGGATGGTCAGGTATGGTTAAAAGGGAAAATACTGACGGAGTTGTCCTCCACATGGAAATACCAAACCGCTATGGTTCCTCTGTAAGGGGCATAGCATTGTACTTACATTGGGTGTCAGTATAGATGATGGGCTCACATTAGTTAGAGACCAATGGGTTATATCCCTCCTGTCTGGCAGGAGATGAATAGTACCAACAATAGGCCCTCAGTGGGGGGGTGAAATGCAGAAGATATCAAAATGAGTAGCCCTTGTATTCGAGGGAGCAATCAACCATGGTGACTCCTTATGGAGCAAAAGGTTGGTTAGAATAAACAACCTTTGGCATAAGGGATCAAACATAGAGAGAACAAAGTTTCTTAGGTTTCGTATGTCCCATATAGAGCCATATGGAGGGAGTAGCAACCTCCTCAATTTCATTTATATGGAACAAGAGATTGTATCAATTCTTGGTACAGAGTGAATAGCTACATGCTTTGATAATCTTATCAAGAGAATGACAGTGCAGCCCCTCTGTATGGAGGGATCAAGTACATCCTCAGAGTAGTCCGTATGGAGCAAGCAATGGTACAGAACCTCAGTATGGAGGGGATATAATGATCTCAGTAAGGTCTGCAGCAAGTGTGTAATGGTACTGCCTCTTGGTATGGAGGGAGCAATCATGTCCTCAATTCAACTGTCTACATTGAGTGACAACACTGGTCCTTGGTAAAGAGGGAATAATCACATCATCAGAGAAGTACAGAGAGGCCTTGAGAGGCCTCGGAGTCACTGAAGTCTTGGATCCAGAGAGGGCTCAGTACAGAGAGGCCTTGGTATTAAGAAGCCTCTGATTCAGAGAGGACTTGGATTCAGAGAGGCTTTGGATCCAGAGAGGTGTTGGTACAGAGATGGTACTTGCCCTCAATATGGAGGAAGCAAGCACGTCCTTGGAGTCATCCATATGAAGCGAGAGATAGTACCAATGATAAACCCTCGATACTAAGGGACAAAGGGATTTCTTCCTTTCAGAGTGAAGAAATGGTACTGACATCAGGCCCTTAACAATCTACTCCAAAAGGAGTGTCAGGATGGTCTGCAGCCAATGGCAATACCGGTTTGGTTACTACATGAACGATGCTTCTTAGTTAATGTAGGAATAGACGCCATGTAAGACTGCATGAGGGTCAATCGGTCCAACAAGTCCAAGGGGTCAGAATCGAAGGGGAGTGAGATAGGGTAGGGAAAAGAAGCCGATCATATGTCACGTTAGACCATTTCCCAATTGCCCAAAAAGCCTCAGATAGGCTCTGCTCATACAGTAGAGCTGTTAACCTTGTCTCAGTATCACAACCAGGCTATGCCAAGGACAAAAGGCAAGGCAAGCAGCCATTTAACTCCAGTATATTACCAGAAATCATGGTGATCCTCTCAAAGTATGAATGAAGAATGAAGAAAAAACCCCACCAAAATGCAAGAATGATCCTGTCAAGTGGAGAATTTAAAGTCTGACAGGGGAAAAAAAGCTCTGAAGTGCTCCTCAGCCGCTGCTGCTGCAGCAGGCAAAAAGGAACTGGGGGTTTAGGTGGGAAGAGAGCCAATAAAGGAGTTGGAGAGTGGGCAGGGCTACCACCAAAACGCTTGTAATCACTCTAGAAATGGGGCATGGGACATGCAGTAATTGAAATGAAAAGATGTATGTGAGAAACAAAGGGACAGAAGATTTCCAATTAGAAAGTTTCCAGCATGGCAAGGCACATACACAAAATCACAGGTGCAAATATAATCAAAACAATAAGTCTTGAAAGTCAAGGTCACTAAAGAATGTACATTGAAAACACCTGGAACGTGACTCATGGGCAAGACCACCATAGCCAAGGGTTGGATTTTTAAGTCTGGGGAGAGAAAAGTCAGCCAATCAATGTGGATATGCACACCCAGTGGGTGGCAACTAACAATAGTAATAATTGCCAGTCTTGTCCATGATGATGATGGTGGTGGTGGTGTTTTTTGAACTGGGTGAGCTGTGAGGATTTGAAGTGAATGTATAGTGTTACAGAAGCTTAGTCAATGTGTTGCAAAGTTGTTTGTTATTTTATTAGTTGTATGTAACCAGATAGCAGAATAAAAGTAGTTCTATTGTTTAGACTACAAGTTGTGTGGATTCTCGACTGTTTGAAGCAGGAGTGCCAAGTTGTGAAAACAAGGACCAGCAGTTCCTGAGGTGGTGATATCCAGATGAGAGAGAGAGTGCAAGAAGAGACTTGTCAGGATCTTCAGCACCTACTCTGCAACTCTGCTATATTTGCAACACAACAACCACTGACCAAAACTGGTCAGCTCTGCTTTACCAAGTTGGTGAGGAGTTACAGCCAGAGGTTATGTGCAACAACTCCCATCATCCCTGACAGTAATCACTCTAGAAAGGTTCCGAATGTGCTCTGCGCTGGATAACCCATTCGTGTGATTCACAGATACCATAAAGAAGAAGTTGGTTTCTTTGCTTAGTAATGCTTAGAGGCCAGTGTCTCATTTTGAGAGCAAAGATGGGGCTCTTTAGCAAGCTTTACATCTCAAATCTTTACCTTTCAGGGAAAATAATCAAACATGTAGTAGCATAGCAACTGCAGGAAAAGCTGGATGACCAGCCCTTCTATTTGTAATTGGGTGTCCAACACTTAAAGCCCTGTGTTACTACTGCCCCCAGTTCTATTGCATTTAATAAAGTCACAGAGTCATAGAGTTGAAAGAGACCACAAGGACCATCCAGTCCGATGTTGTTTTGTTTCACAGTTATTTTTCGTTTTGCTGTGCTGTACTGGAAACAGCCTCAGTTTTGGAGAGGTTAAAGTGTAAATGTGACCACGTATAACCATAAGGCTTACCATTACAACCAAAAAGGGAACCAACTCCTCCTGTTTCCCCAAGCATAGCTATACATCCCAGAAGGCACAGGTGCTGCCTTCAGATAGAAAGGAGGCAAAGTACTCTTATGACCTATTATGCAACAAACTATGCCTCATCCATGGTGGGTTTAGTTGATTTTTTAATGGTGGATTTTAAAATGTTGGATTTAGTTGGTAAGTTTCTATCACAGCCCCTAGCCAGAGGAGACCAAGTTGTTCCATTACATTTCTCGACATACATTTAGCAAAATGTGCTCCCCCAATGCAACTAAAGACCATTTCACGTTACACAGTTATAATGCTTTGAATCCACTTTAACTGCCATGGCAACATCCTCTGGAATCCTGGATTTGTAGTTTAGGGAAGAGAATTCACAATTCTCGGTCAGAGAGTTCTAGTGCCTCACCAAACCAAAAATCCCAGGATTCCACAGGGTGTTAATGGATTAGTTAAAATGATATACACTATAATTGTATAGTGTGAAAGAGACTTAGGACTCCTTGGTTATATCTGGATTCATCTAAGGACTTCTCTAAGATCATCGATGATGATGACGATGACGACGATGATGATATAGTCTAATCTAAGTTTGCTTTCCCTGTCCTGGCAATGTTTTACTACATCTCCCAGAATTCCCGATTGCTGGGCATGCTGGTTTGGAATGTTGGGAACTGGAACCCAAAACATGTTAACACAGTTTGTGTGTGTATGTGAATATATATTCACACTAAATCAAAGCATTATGCCAAAGGATTAAGAATCTTTGCTGAAAAACTACAACATTCAGCTTTAAGAATGCAAGAGCACAAGTTATTCTTGTCTAATGCCAAGAGCAAACATAGCATTTTATATTACTGTAATAATGAAAAACCATAAATATAAGAAAGCAGTTGCAGGGGTGGTGATAGAATAAATCATTTAGGTGAAAGGGTAACAAACAAAAAACAGGATAATGTGGCCCCGGAGGAAAATATACATATGAATGAAATTTGTGAAATTGCTTAGCCGCCTTTTTTGAGGCAAAACAATTTTAGACTGAAAAGTTGCAGCACCTACAGAATATTTTAACCATTATCCTATGAATAATGTATAGGATGGAGAAACACTAACCTAGTAGTTCATGAGGTTATTATTTCATTTTGTATTCAACACAAGAATTTATTCATACAACATTTTACACTTCTGAATTTGGAAAAAGCAAGATAATTTTATGTTTATGTTGCTTTTTTGAGATTCAAGTTTGGCAACTATTTCTTTGTGTATAATGTTTCATATTGAAACGGTTCACCTGCTGTTGTAGCATTCAGCGCTTCTTTCCCAATATTATGATGCAAGTGTAAGAAAGTTCTTTATACTGTACAAGATTCAGATCTTCTGATGTCCTACTTTTCCTCTTGTTTATCACAATAGATGCAACAAATAGGTAAAAATAAGGAGCTCCTGTCCCTCTCTGAAACTCAGTTTGGAATCAAATGTACAATCCACTTTTCATATCCATGAGGGATCCATTTCGGATCCCTCATGCACATCCACTGAAAGCAATGGGGCTTGCTATCCATGGATGTTTAAATCCATGGATATTGAGAGCCGACTGTACTTCCAGGTTAGTCACTGTTTAATAAGGAGGAATCATTCAGGAGAGAGGAGCATATAAATCATGGGAATTTGGATAAATACTGTATAATGGAACATTATCTTGTTTTAAACGCCCCTTCATGCCATTCATGTAATAAGTTGCCACTGTATGAACACATCCTGCTCTTTGTCAGACATACTATGGTCTTATTTAAGAGGAGACTTGGATTACAGATGCACAGAAACAGAGAATGCAAAGTCTTCACTACACTGCAGTGCGGTCTATAGAGAGGCAGCAGTAATGACTACTAACTCCTAGAGTTCATTGCTCCTCATTATGGAGCAATGCTTCCAGTTTAGAATGTACTGGATGCCTAGATTGACACTGTGTACTAAATAGGTTCTGAAGTCTTCGCTAGTGACCTCCAAAACTTCTATTTAAATTAGACATTCAGGAAGGCCCTATTCATACATGGATTAATAAAAACACATTTCAGTTAAAGCCTAATTTTCACCCTCTCAGAGTGTGAAAGTCTAAGAGTCTAAGAGCCATACTGGCCAATCCACACAAAGTGGCACTTAAAGAACCATTTTTCTCTACGTTTCTATGATCTATACCATACAATATAAGCACATTTTTTGCCAAGAAGGAAGAAGATGGTTAACAGTGGACCAATGTAAAAGATACCAATTAACCCTTTAGAGAGGTTCTCCCACTATATATTTGGAATGCTGAAATACGAGTTACTACTAAGTACAAATCTAACAGACTAAAATATTAGCATTACAGTGCCAGCCATACTATAGCGGAGTGTTGTTGTTTTTTTAAAGACAACACGCTCGATATTAAAACACTGCACTGCTCACTTAACACCAAACTACCATAGTTTGGTGAAGAGGAGGTACCAACAGTTTAAAACCATTTGGAAATATTCAAAAATTCAAAGATTTTTTAACTAGGTAGTTAAGGATTGTAACCATCAAGACAAAAAAAAAGATCAATTTCTCTGGTCAACTGTTCATCAAGATTGCTCTGTAGCATAAAGGGGAAATAAACTAAAGCAGGGCAAAAATACATGTTCAGAATTTCATAAAGTGTAATTTCTAATCTTGACCATAAGAGGTCAGCAAAAACTAAACTGAGCCAGTGTGATACTTGATCTATGAACAGATGAATGACAAGGAAGTTTTTAAATATACTGTATATCCATTTACCACACAAATTGCTTCACAATTTTTTCAATAGCTCACTTTGCAAAATCCAGGAAAGATATATGTCCATGATAGAACCCTGGTTTCATCTCTTTCCAGGAAGTTACGTTCTTCACAAATCGTACCTGGAAGAAAAGGAAGAAGAATGTTTTATTTAACCAATTTACCCCATGCACAAAATCAGGTATTTGCAACCAACATGAAAGAAACTATTACTAAGAGATGCAACTCAGTGAACAGACAAAGTCAACTTAGCTGACATATCTGTAATGATGACTTTTTGACATTATGTATAATGATGGTTCACACTGATACAGCCATTTCCTCACTGGCTCACATTGCTCCTTGTTGATCATTTGAATTTGGGTATGCAACTGCTATCCCTCCAGCTGCTGTCAAACTGCAGCCCACTAACCCTAACTATGTCAGGGTTAGTGGGCTGACATAGTCAACGTTGAAAGATACTGGGAATTGTAATCCAGAAACATCTACAGGACCACATTTAACTGTTTCTGTTGAACATAATCCTTGCAAAATCCAATGAAGTGGGTCTTATGAACATCCAGTAATCCTTTATTACATCTGCAGGGCTGAAAAAAAGAACAGTCCATTTGGCTAAAGTCACAAGTCAGTGGTTCCTTCATTATATCTGCAGGACTAAAGGCCATCATTGTTGCTGTTGCCTCTGGTGAGGCCTGGGGTAAAAAAAATGGTGCCCTAGACCTTCTGTGATTGCCCATTCCAGTATAGGCCATGAACTCTTTAAGATTCCAGAAAAGCCTATTTATTACATTCAGTGAAAACAGGCCTGACAACTGCAACAAGATGTTGCAGTGTGGTGAGTTCAGGTTTAGGTTTTTAGATACTCAACTGCATCTCCTGCAGCCAGCCAAAATTTTGAAACTGCTGAGTAAGCTTGGTCGTCACTAGGTTGTTTTTAGTGTTGTTCAGCAAATGCTGGCATTTCCAGATCAGCTGATACCTCTCTTCTTCTGTATGCAAGATACTGTTTGGGCTACACAGCCACATTGATGGAGCCAAGAGCACATCAGTGTACATCAATGTGGCTGTGTCCATTCACTGACATTGATGATAATGGAGTGTGGCCATCCACAGACGCTCCAATCTGGATGGCTAGCCCACCTATACGGAGGGATTTCACTGACAATTTCTAACATGTTAAGACAGTGCATACAATGACTTAATGCTAGGTAACAGCTTCCAAAAATGAAACTGTATTTAAATCCAACCATGCCTAATCAGTCCTCCTGTGAATTTTTCACTAGTTCCAATCTGTTGTTATGAAGCGAGACAACCTTTTAGTCTGCTTTACATGTACATTAGCAAAGTCTTATTCAGCAGAGAGTCAATATAGTATATCAGGTTTGATCCTCAAATTGCTTAGAATTCAACTATAAATCTTAATACTTGGGAGAACTACAAGGTTTTGAATGTGCCTTAAATACTGTCTGCATTAAAAAAGGAAGGGTTGCCACATTTTCATTGGATGGGAATTTGTGAAAGGTAATCCTAATGCTGAAAAATGGAAGATGAATGCACAACAACAACAATAATTAATATTAACAATAATAATTTACACAGTGTTGTACATACAATCTTAAATTAGATGGATCCCTGCCCTCAGGCTAATAGTCTAAAAGAGACAACACAAAAGGAAGAGGGGAAGGTGGTGGGAAGGGGATGAGGTCCACTGGTTCTTCTCTCCCTCTAGGGCCAGGACCAAGGCAGATGGACTGGAGGGAGAGTACAGCTTCTTGATACATAGTTAGAAGGAGGCATCCTGGGGCAGATGGCACAATCCTGGGAATGCTTCCCTAAACAATATAGTCTTTAACTTAATTTTGAATCTGGTTAGAGAAGTGATGAGGTGCATATGTGGGGGAAGAAGGTTCCAGGAGTGAGGAGCAGCAAGTGAGAAGGGACAAATCCAGGAAGGGCAGTGGAAATCCTCGGCTGGGACAGGAGACCTTGACTACCAGAACGGAGGGTACGAGAAGGAGTGTGAGGAGAAAGAAGTTCAGACAAGTACGGAGGGGCCAGTCCGTGGAGGGCTTTGAAAGTCAACAACAAAAGCTTGTACTGGATGCGGAAGGGGAAGGGGAGCTAGTGAAGGGAGGAGAAGAGAGGAGAAACATAGTCAAAGCGGTGAGCGGATGTGATAATATGTGCAGCTGAGTTCTGGATAGAGATTAAAGGATGGAGGTGAGAGAGAGGAAGCCCTGTCAGAAAAAGGTTACAATAATCTAGTCGTAAGACCACCAGGGCATGGACCAGAGTCTTGGCAGTGGAGGCTGAGAGGAATGGACGGATTTTAGCAACGTTGTAAAGAGAGAATCTACAGGACTTGGCGGTAGCCTGGATCTGGGGAATAAACGACAGAGAGGAATCAAAGATGAAACCAAAACTGTGGGCTTGCTGAACCGGTTGAATAGAAGTGCCATCAAAAGAAACAGAAAAGGATTATTGAAGGGTGGGCTTAGGTGGGAAGATGAGAAGCTCTGTCTTAGACATGTTGAGCTTCAAGCGCCGATGCCGCATCCACTGAGAGATGGCAGCCAGACAAGAGGAGACTTGCTGTTCAAGCCCCGGCGAAAGGTCAGGGGTGGAGAGATACTGCTGGGTGTCATCAGCATACAAATGATAGGAGAAACCAAAAGAACTGATGAGTTTGCCTAGGGACAGTGTGTAAAGAGAGAACAAAAGGGGACCCAGGACAGAGCCCTGAGGAACTCCAACAGATAAGGGGACAGAGGAAGAGGTCTGACCATCTGTGACCACTGCAAAAGATCTGTCTGATAAGTAAGATTTAAACCAGTTGAGAACAGAGTTGGTGAACCCAAGGTCGGAAACTAAGTCAAGCAAGAGACAGTGGTCCACGGTGTCGAAGGATGCAGACAAATCTAGAAGAATGAGAATAGAGTAGAGTCCATCCGCCTTGGCCTGCAAGAGATCATTTGAGATCTTGGTGAGGGCTGTCTCTGTAGAGTGCCGTGGGCGGAAACCATACTGAAAATGATCCAGGATGGAGTTGGCTTCAAAAAACTCAAGACAGCGAGAGTAAACTACCCATTCCAGAACCTTAGATAGGAAAGGAAGAAGAGAGATTGGACGATAGCTAGACAAAGAAGAGGGGTCAAGAGAGGGTTTCTTCGGAATTGGGGAAACGAGAGCACGTTTGAAGTCAAAAGGGAAGGAACCCGAAGAGTGAGACAGATTAAAGATATAAAGGAGCAAGGGCAGAAAAGATGGGGTTATAGGGATGAGAAGATGGGAGGGGATAGGATCAAGAGAACAAGTTGTAGGTTTGGAAGAATTTAGCAGCGTAGAGAGTTCATCCAGAGAAACAGATGGGAACACAGAGAGTTTATTAGTAGAAGGTACCAGGAGATTAGTGGTAGGGGACAAATCAGGAGGAACAATTTCGGATCGAATAGTAGTGACTTTTGTGAGCAAGTAGTTGGCGAAGTCAGTTGGGGAAAATGATGAGAAGACAGGGGGAGAGGAAGGTTTTAGCAGTGAATTGAAGAAGGAGAACAAGCGCTGTGGGCACCTATCGTTGACGCAGATCAATGATTTATAGTAATTCTGTTTTGCCATAGACAGTGAGAAGGATAAAAGAACAAATTTGTAATGAATAAAATCGGCCCACTCCATGGACTTTTTCCAAAGACGTTCAGCTGCTCGAGAGCAGGACCGGAGAAACCTAACTGTGGGAGAGAGCCAGGGCTGAGGCCTAGACATAGAGGAGGATGTGCATACAGATACAGGGCCAAAGCTGTCAAGGGTTGAAGAAAGAGTGAAATTAAATAAAGACATTGCTGAATCAGCAGAGTCCCCAAGATTTAGAGAAGAGAGAGAAGAATCCAAGGTCTGACTGAGATGATCAGAATTAACAGACTGAAGATTACGAAAAGTGCGTTGAACAACATGATGAGGAGGTGGGATACAAGTGAGAGTAAAAGAAATTAGATGATGATCTGACAGTGGGTAGTCAGGCGCCAAGTAGTCGGAAATGACACACTTGGTGGCGAGAACTAGGTCAAGGCAGTGACCAGAAGAATGGGTTGGAGAGGTGGAATGAGGTTGAAGATCAAAAGAAGCTAAGAGAGAGCTAAAGCGAGATGTTGAAGGATTCTTGGGATCATCAAGGTAGATATTGAAGTCACCTAGAATTAGAGAGGGGACTGAGTCTGAAAGAAAAAATGTGAGCAGGAACTAATAATGACCAGGAAGTATCTCAAAGATGACAATCCAGCTGACATGGAGAAGCAAGTTCAGTGTTTAAGTCACAAGATCTCACATGTCACAGATCCAGCCAATCTATTATTTGTGTTTGACTGAAAATCAAGTACAGTAGGTGCAAACACCTTAAACTCCAAATGCAGTCACACTGTAAATATGAAGACTGCAAATACTAGTGCTTAATTTTAAGAGAATGTTGTGCCTTAACAAGAAGAGGGAAAGGGAAACAAGAAGAGCCCTCCCTTCAACCACCATCTTGAGGGGAGAGAAAGGCAGGCCACCTCCTGCTGCAAGCAAGAAGAGCCCTCCCTTCAACCACCATCTTGAGGGGAGAGAAAGGCAGGCCATCTCCTGCTGGAAACAAGAAGAGCCCTCCCTTCAACCACCATCTTGAGGGGAGAGAAAGGCAGGCCACCTCCTGCTGCAAGCAAGAAGAGCCCTCCCTTCAACCACCATCTTGAGGGGAGAGAAAGGCAGGCCACCTCCTGCTGGAAACAAGAAGAGCCCTCCCTTCAACCACCATCTTGAGGGGAGAGAAAGGCAGGCCACCTCCTGCTGCAAGCAAGAAGAGCCCTCCCTTCAACCACCATCTTGAGGGGAGAGAAAGGCAGGCCATCTCCTGCTGGAAACAAGAAGAGCCCTCCCTTCAACCACCATCTTGAGGGGAGAGAAAGGCAGGCCACCTCCTGCTGCAAGCAAGAAGAGCCCTCCCTTCAACCACCATCTTGAGGGGAGAGAAAGGCAGGCCACCTCCTGCTGGAAACAAGAAGAGCCCTCCCTTCAACCACCATCTTGAGGGGAGAGAAAGGCAGGCCACCTCCTGCTGCAAGCAAGAAGAGCCCTCCCTTCAACCACCATCTTGAGGGGAGAGAAAGGCAGGCCACCTCCTGCTGGAAACAAGAAGAGCCCTCCCTTCAACCACCATCTTGAGGGGAGAGAAAGGCAGGCCACCTCCTGCTGCAAGCAAGAAGAGCCCTCCCTTCAACCACCATCTTGAGGGGAGAGAAAGGCAGGCCACCTCCTGCTGCAAGCAAGAAGAGCCCTCCCTTCAACCACCATCTTGAGGGGAGAGAAAGGCAGGCCACCTCCTGCTGGAAACAAGAAGAGCCCTCCCTTCAACCACCATCTTGAGGGGAGAGAAAGGCAGGCCACCTCCTGCTGGAAGCAAGAAGAGCCCTCCCTTCAACCACCATCTTGAGGGGAGAGAAAGGCAGGCCACCTCCTGCTGCAAGCAAGAAGAGCCCTCCCTTCAACCACCATCTTGAGGGGAGTTAATTGTGTAATTAACAAATTGTAAGCCGCTCTGATAGCTTTGGCTGAAGAGCGGGGTATAAATAAAATTTATTATTATTATTATTATTATTATTAACTTCCAAATCCCCTAATATGTAGAGAAAGAGAGGTCTAAGGAAGGTGACCCTAAGCAAAAGGTGTGAAACTGCTCTGTTCACCCTAGAATTTTCTCCAATTTATTCAGGAAAAACTGTGTCTTCACATTTCCTCAAGCCATAATCCAAAATATCTTGGTTGAGGGAATCATTTGTTTTTTCTTTTAGTATCAGCATATTTGTCTGTTATAGTATTGGACATCAAGGCTACATACATATTCCTCCCGCCCCAACCCTGTTAGAAAATTAACTTAAAAGCTATTTTTGAACTTCTGATATTTTTAAGCTGTTTATATTTTAAGCTTAGATGAGCTCTGCAGAATTGAAAGAGAGATCAAATGTACTTTGATGGAGAACAAGAAATCCTGCAATGGAAAAGTAGGAAATGAATGGTACAAAGATTTCAGTTTTCTTGGCAGTTGGGAGTTTCAACATTTTTCAAGGATCCAAGAAAAACAACCAAACAGTCCAGACCTATACAGGCTCAGCAAAACTGGGAGAAATATGCTTTATTGATACAGAATGAAATGGGTTAACAGTTACAGAATTCTTGGTAGATGGGCCACAGGACACAGTAGAGTCTTGTATTTAACAATCATGTCTCTAGACCTAGTACCAGTAAGATATGCAGGCAAACCACACTCCAAATAATTGCTGGAGACCAAAGTGATTGCCCTTGGTGATTCAAAATGTGAGAGAGATATATTAAACAAATCACACAAATGCAGGGAGTTCTGTCTGGGCAGAGCACTTGTCTCAGTAGGGTCTTTCTCAATAAATGGTGATTCAGCAGGACAGAGACAGAAGCCAGTAGTAAATACCTGCTTTATACTTAAGAGTGTTGCAGATATTGTATAAAATACAAAAGCAGCATGTCCCCTGCATGGAAATACGACATAGATAGGAAAAAAGCCAAGAAAAAAAGTGTTTCCAAACAAAATTAAATCATTGATTTTGGAGGCAGACTTCAGGAAAGAAGAGCTGAAGGATGACAACAAACAATCATAAAGGAAAAGATTGGTTTAGCATGAATATGAAGAGCAAGAGAGAGAGAGAGGAATTAATAAAATCCAGTTTTGTTACTGATCTACAGGGTGAAGTACTACTTTACTGTACTGTTTTAAGAAATGGGGGATTTTTAATCAATATAGGAAAGCTTTGGAGGAAAGATATGAAGTTATCCTTGAAAGTTTAAGTATTGAGAAAACATTAAAGTTTGCCTTACAACAAATTCTATATACTTGGTTGTATGCCTTCAAATCACTTTTGACCTCTGACAACTCTAAGGTGAACCTATAATGGATTTTTCTAGGGCTGAGATTGTCACCCAGTTGGTTTCCATGGCTGAGCAAGGAAATAAATCCTGATCTCCACAGTGATAGTCCAATGTTGAAACCACTACCACATGCTGTCTCTCTAACTAAATATTACAGATACTTTATGTAATTTCAAGAAAAGTCTAAGTTCAAAGTCAATTAAGAGATAAATCTAAATCTTCTTGCTCTTCCATTTAAACCAGGGGTGGGAGATGGAATTTCAGGGGGTGCAACAAAGAGTGGCTTGTGTTTTTGAGTGACAAGTCATGAGTCATCACTCAATTTCTTCTGAATAAATTAAAATCTAATGGCTCAATTTAGATTTGCATTGTATGCACTGAGTTAAAAGCTTTTTTTTTAAAAAAAAAGTTCAATTTGTTCACTCGCAGTATTGTACGCGGTTCAGAAATTATAAATTAGACTTTTTCTTCTTCAAATGTGATATTACTTTTGAAGGGTTTGCAAACATTAATCAAACATTTTTCAGGGGTATGGGCATATAAAAAGCTGGGAACCACTGCTCTAAGCTAATAATTGTACTGGAAACAGTATTTTGTTGCTTTCTGCAGGGATTCAGGTGTTCCTTTACACACTGCCAACAAAACAAAATGCATCCTATACAGGCATCTCTCCACATTTACAGGGTAAGCATTGGTGTGTTTGATTATTTGTGTGATTACTGTATTTGTCCTGTCACCAAAAAAAAAACAAAAAAACAAAAACCTTCTCTCTAGGCACCTGTAAGTCCTCCAGTGCGATTCTGGTCAACGTCTACCAGATATTGACCACCGAGTCATACTAGAGGACCTATAGATACCTAAAGAGGATGATAGGCATTTGTACATCCTCTGGAATGATTCTACGGTCAAGGTGCAGCAGAGGTTGACCACAGAGTCACATTGGAGGACATACAGATGCCTAGAGAGAACGTATTTTTTTAAGTGGCAGGGACATGTAATCTAAAAATAATCAAATGTGCCAATGCTTAATCCACAAAGTGCAGAGGCAACAGTATAGGATGGGCTTTATTTGGCTGGTCATGTTCGAGGACCTACAGATGCATACAAAAGTACTGTACATACTCATGTATAAGTCTAGAAATTTAGGTCAAAAAACTGACCACAAAAAAACTGACTTGACTTATCCACGGATCAATGTAAGTATTGTATCTTAACTCTTATTTAAAAGAAGGAAATATCTCCTAGTAAAAAGTAAGAGTATAATATGTGAAGCACCAACCCCCTCTACTCTCTCATCCATCCAGTCTTAAGAGTAAGAACAAAGAGTTATGTAAGTTTTTGTAAGTTCTTTGACATTGTTTTGATTTGCTTCATCCTTTAGATCCTTTGCTATAGGCCCCTAAATTTTACCCTGGAGTTATCCATGGGTTATAGCAAAATTGTAATTTTGGAAACCTGTCTTCTATTTATACATGAGGTCAACTTATAGTCAAGTACCTACGGTATTCACTCCAGTTAAAAAAAAAATTAGCTAACCTGTATTTGCTTTCCTCCCATATCATGCAGGGCTGAGAGGATACTGCTTTCCTAACCTCTACAGAAATTGAGGGGTGATTGTAAAATTAAAATAGATCTTGATAAGAATAACCTACCTGATCCTGTAGAGACATAACAGGATTATTTTTGGTTGTGTTGATATGAAGAACATGGTACTTGTTGCGTGCACAAAGATCATAAGCAATGTTTGTAAAAGATGTGCTTGCAGTTTTAGGTACTCGATTATAAATGATCACCACATTTTCATCTTCATCTGGAACAACATCTGATCGAGAGCCATCTACTGTATGACGCTGTTCAATTTCTCGGACTTCATGTTTTGCAATAGCTCTCTCTGTCAGAAGAAACAGAACATACAAGACATTATTATTAGCTGAATCAGTTTTTATATAGTAATTTATCTGACCAAATCTTCCTTAAATGCATGTTAAAACATGATGACCAAAAACATAAAACTAAAATTTCCATTCAGAGTTAACAAGAATAAAAGTTTGTCTTCTAAAAGACTTTTGTCACAATAATTTCCCCCACAAACCAATCTAAAAATAATTGCTATAAAATATCTAGCACTTTTCAATGATAGATAGATGAAATGATATTGCACATAATATGAATTTTACAGAACATTAGCTACTGACCATTCAGGGTTTACTCAATTAATTGCGAAGAAGAACTGAAATTTAGATAAAGCGGATGTTGTGCTTATTTTAATTAAGCCCACTCCCCTGTGTATGATATTACAATGAATGGCTTTGCAAAATCCAATTAGATATTAATTGCAAGTCTGATAAGAATAGAAGTGAAAGCAGCTTACGACATGATCATCATTAAAGGTACAAAATGCCAGACTTGAATACAAAATGTAACATATGGAAGGGAAAGGCACAGGAGAAACATTTGCAGTCCTTGATCTGAACAGCAGAGAAACTGGGCCACCATACTTTTGTAGAAGTCTACATCATCCCTTCAAGCAACTGAACTTATCTCAAAGAACAGTCTGTAGCAGCATCCAACTTAAATGCACCTCTGTGTTTGTATGCTGGGCTCTTCACTTCTGGGCGGTGTGAAAGTAGACTACCTCTCCTAACAGCCACTTACTTGCTGCTTGTTTGGTCATACAACTCAACTACATGTGGAATAAAAGAATAGTACGCTCTCCTGGTTTTCCTCCTGTCATGACTATTACCGTTACTGTAACAACTTAACTAACAAGATGTACACAGCAATCTTTTTACACATTATTTTTTTGTTAAGTCTGCAACAAGAATGCAGTGATTTTTGACACATTTGGGCAGGGATGGGCAGAGATCATGTCACAGGTGCGCAGCGTTGATACGGCACAGTGCACCTGCGATGTCATGGATGCACCCGATGGAACTTGTAGCGTCGCAGGTGCGACGCAAAAAGAAGCCAGTTTTTGGGTCTCCTTTTTTCCTCCACATTGTAGCTGTGCTGTTTGTTGCTACGGCAACGATGCGGAGGAAAAAGAGGTGGCTCCAGACCGTCCTTTTTGGGCAGTCTGTAAAGCCTCTATATTGTTCAAGACAGAAAATATTTAAGAATTGTTCCATTTCTTTTACCAATTATTTTAAAATACCTACTTCAATCCTTTTACAAGTGATCAGTTTAGAGTTCAGGCAAGAGCTTTTGGTCCCTCTCTTTGCAGCCTGCTGGACAGAGAGGGGATGATGGGGGGATGGAACAGCTAGCAGAATGAGATAAGAGAAATGTTCCCAACCTACTTTTGGATTTAGAAAAACCCTACCAAACACAGGGTTGGTTGCCCCTGAAAAAAGCTATACCCTGAGAGGATGTGATCTGTCAGCAAAAGAAAGGGGAAGGGGGATCTCATCTTGCACTACTGTCATCCCCATAACTAGCGAAATGTAAAAATAGGAACCATTTCATTTCTATATTCATTTTCTCTTTAGGTGCCTCTGTAATATAGCTTTTGAATATATAAACTGAAAGGTGGTCTTAGGAAAGAGAGGTTTCTGTTGAAAATAAGAAAAAGAATGCACATAATTGAACAAATAGAGCCAAATGTTTAATGGTTTTATATCTAGCAGTAAAACAATGGAAGACACACAAGAAAAGTACACAAAAATGTCTATCATCATAATCTAACAAGATTCACAGTGTACAATTACATTCTTGAAGTTGAGATCTGGGCCTTTATGCCTACCAGATGCTCAAACTTTCAGCATTATTTATTTGTGTTTATTTATTTGTTTGGTCTTGCTATTTCTCACACTTTCCTCTGCTCCTTGTATTGCATTCTATGCAAATTATTTAATTAGCTAACTAGCAGAATTGTCAACAATATGCACAGATTCACTTGATATTAATTCTCTGCTATTAATTTATGTCAGTAATTCAAATCCTTGTACCTAAAAGGCTCTGAAGAAACACTCAAGGATGCTTGAACAAGCTCTAATGATAGTCTCAATACTCTCCTTGGCTCCAGTCATTTTATAGCCTCTCAGTATTAACATATTCTTTTTAGCCACCTCTCATACATTAAAAATAACAAGAAGAAAACAGCTAAATCAGGCAATCAGAAGTTCAGATATCCAAATTAACAGTTATACAGAACATCCTATCTATTCCCTTAGAGCATATTCAATATGGTAGAGTTTTTAATTACATACTAACCTTTTCCTCTTCATTAAAGGTTACTGAGATATTCAGATTAACCAAACTGACCTCTTTCATGTCAACTGAAAAGGTGTAAGTGATATGTAATGTTGGGAGGACAACATATTCTTTTCAGGTTAGCACCAGAGGTGGATGGCAGACAAATCCAGAATGTGACGGCTTTTCTCTTATTCTACCAATACATGTATGATAGTTCTTTCCCTCTTCTGTTGTTTCCATCAAGATTTTATACGTTAAAATCTTGATTTCCATCAAGGTCTTAAAGATTAAGACTCTTACATACTGGGTAGATTTATGTTCCACCCTGGCCTCTTTTTATCCATAATATCTGCCCCTCTCAAGTGGCCCTGTTCCTAAAAAGCAATTGATATAAGAATTGCCTTTCCAGATTAGACCAGGGTTCCAGTCTGAGCAAATATAGCATATGTTATCCAAGTGACCAGCCAAATGCTGCTACAAGAAAACAAAATATGAAGGTGATTCAATGTCAATCTCCTGTACACATATTTTGGCTACCAGGGCAGTATATGCAGGCTCAATTTGGCCATTGTGGCCAATAGCAAGTGATAAACCTAGCCTTCAAGAATTCATCTATTCTAGCTATTTGAGCCTGTGGATATCCAGTAAAAAAAATCTCAGTGAAATCCCAAGTTTTGAAAATACTTAGCAAAAAGCCCCATCCCCCTGAATATATTTAATGAAGACCAGGGAATAACTATACATAGCTCTTTATTCATTCATTCATTCATTCATTCTTCATTCAATTTATATCCCACCTCTCTCCCATGAATGGGACTCAGGGCTCTTGTGCTGCTGAACAAGATCACAGCAAAAGCAGAGAGAGTGAAAAGAATACGGCTGGTGGTAATGAAATTGCTAACAACTAAGCAGAGTTTCAGAATTTCCCTATGGCATACCAGATGGATATGAAATTGCTTTTGAAAACTATCTGCATAATTCTAGATTTGACTGCTGGAAATCTAGCACTGCATATAGCCACCCTGGTATATCTGGAACATTAAAGCTTAGGGTTATAAACAGTTGCTCACTGGGTCATCTGTGGTAATGCTCTCGAACAAGCAGATGAGATCCAAGTCCCATCACGCCAAAGAGCTTCCTGCCCTTTAACTGAAGCAAAATAGCCTGCTGCATTCAGAAGGGTACATAACAAATCTATCTTCCTAAGTTTCTAGGAGACAGGAGGAAAACATCTCATTTTTAAAAAGAGGTCTAGGTTTTAAAGGAAGTGTGTGAAATTCTCAATTTCCATCGTTGTGGGGCAGGGAGAACAAACTAACCACTACACAAAATAACAAAATGAAGGAAAGGAAACAAGAACGACTTTCAACTTGCCAACTAATGGTTATAATTATCAATTTATTCTATTTTCTCTAAATATACATATGTAAAATACACTTCTACATTTTATTCCATCTCACTGTTCTTCAAATCCTGAAATTTCTGTTTCCCTTCAACATTTTCTCATAAAATCATGCTTTCCACCAGCTTCAAGGAGGAGGGAACAACTCTAAATATTCCCTTCAGAAAGTTGTTTGGCCTGTTGTTTCCAATTTTACATTGAAGACTAGAAGGAGAAAGCCCTTGTGACAACTGTTAGAAAACTCCTGTTCCAGGAACAGCATCATGGAGGTGGTAGGTAAGGCAAATAATGTATTATTTTATCTGTCAAACTACAAATCTTTCCAAGAACAACACACCCAGAATTGTTCCAACACAGAAAGTGTTGTCACTTGGTTGGCAGGGAGGGGGAATTCCACTACAGCAGGCTCTGTGGATTGTGGATGTGTGTGTGTCTTAATAGAGTTAAACAAACCACAATAGTAGTAACAAGGTTTTATCACTGCCAGACTGGGGAAGTGGAGGTGAATACTGAGGCCAAGCGGGGGAAAGGTTCATGGCATGTACACTGATAGGTAAGATGGGGAGGAAGAGGAGAACAACTTATGCAAGTGGGGCAGGATTATTCCTTGCCTTCATGTATTTGTAAAGTTGATTAAATGTATGAACAAAATAACTAATAAAGAAAAAAACTGGCATGCACATATAAGGAGATGGATGTATGAACCAATACAGTGGGCTCTTGGTATCAGCTGAGGTTTGGTTCCAAGACCCTTAGTAGATACCAAAATGGAAGGTACACAGGAACAAGTTGCTAGTTGAGAAACCAAATGATCCATGGATTCTTGCTGTGAAGGCAACTCTTCCAAAGATCTCTTGAGAGATACTTGCACTGAGGAACCCGAGACAGTTGGGACTAAGGTGAAATGCACAGTAGTTAAGGCACAACACCTTTTCTCTCCTTATCTCAAAGGAGAGCCATAAGTCTTGAAAAGTGCTTACAGACAGTCTGAGGGTTAAATGTGTGGCAATGGTTCTGACCCTCTTCTGGGCACAGAAGGCATTTAGAATGACTATTCTTCTCTGGTATTTTGCCACTGCATGAGTGGACCTCTTGTAGGAAGCCGGGGGGTGGAGGGGTGGGGGAGAAACTGCACAGGGTGGGAATGTGCAGAAAGAGAGACCAAACTTTACCAAACCAAACATAATTCAAAGAGACATTAGGTAAGTCCAAGGTCAAAGTCAATAAAATGCATAAACCAAGGACCAAAGCCAAAACATGTAAGTCTGAAAGCCAAAAGACTGAAAACACTACCAAGTTCTTGAAAGTTGTTCAATAACAGTTCCTAATGATGCTGTTACTGCAATGGACAAATAAGAACGGAGGAAACTGAGTGGCAACCAATGGAGTCATGTGTATGGAGGATCGGCGGGGCTACTATTAAAATGCAAATTACACAGTTCTAGAAGGTACTGAGAGATACACTGTGCAGATGTAGATGACCCATTTGTGTGAGTCACGGAAGCTACGAGGAAGAAGAAGAAAATGATCCGATTTTATCCTCAACATTGTATTACATTTGAAAAAAGAAATATTATCTCTATATAAACTTCTTTTAAAATGAAGAACAAAATGACTGGCTCAATATTATGGCTAAATTGAGAGCCCCAACTCGAATAATCAATGCTGCAAATCATTCAGTGACTATCAAAAAGCTTAGAAAGGAGTTAAAAATCAAATGAATCAATCTCTTGCAAGCTTGATTATCCCTTTGGAACAGGTCATAAGAGTAAAGATAACTCAGGGGCTGTAAATCAACTAAGATCTAAGTGGCCAGGTTTTGCATATAAGAGCAATAGCCAGAGATTTCACTAAAGTCTGACTAATAGTGGAATTAGTCCCAGGAAAGTTTTCTGATGCAGGTAAGGCCAAGCAGTTCTCACAACTATTCACCTTGCTGAAAACTTTACAGTGTAACTGACAGCTGAGAAGGCAGGTTTTCAGCTTTAATAGCTATTTTTTCTCTCAGCTACAGCTGTACAACATACAAGAAACAGCATGCGAGCCAAACGTGCTTATTTAATTGAGAAGGGAGAGATAATACATCCAGCAAGTACAGATGGCCCTTGCACAGTTTAAAACTGGGAAGATTTCAATGATGCCACCACACCCTTTTCCAAGTGTTTCTTCAGCAAAAATGAAAAATGCCTCCTCGCAAGCAATCCTTTACTGACCTACCTTCAAGAATAAATAGCAACCTCTCTGTATCACACCTACCTCACTGAATTACAAGTCACAATGAAAAGACTGGATCATCAAGGGGCAAAACACAGATTATATGATCCATCTGAAAGACCAGAGGAAAACTTGAAAACCAATTAGATTGCTTTCAAAGCCTGTTCTTCTCAGAAAAAAAGAGAGAGATTAATGGAAAATTTTCTTTCAGAAGTAAATGTTTAAAACAAGTGTTTACATATTTACTGGCCCAAAATCATTTCTAAAAAAAACACTAGGTAAGAGGAAATCTTTTGATGCAAGGTCCTGGTTTCATTTTCTCAGTTCATTTTACTGAAATAAGTGCATTATGTCTTCTTGTCATTTGGAGGTAACATTATTTGCTTCATTTTACTAATAGTAATATTTTCTTCTGTTTTTATGAGGGAGGGGTCTCCTGCTCCTCAAACTGGCAAAACCAAAGTGTTCATAATCTTATAACAACAACAACAACAACAACCCAAACCCTTATTGTGATATTTTTCAGGTTTGGGCTTGATTTGGGATTTTTTATTTTTTTATTTTTTGGCAATAACTGGTATTATATACAACTTTGTGAAAGCACTGATGCAACATTTTGTGCAATGGATTACACAAGTGGATTCAAGATACTTGCACAAACATGGGCTTCATGAAAGCAACAGAAGTTTTACATCAGTGAAATTGTACATGTGACTGTGTGTATGTGTGTCTTCAAGTTCCTTGTTGACTTATGGTGACCCAATGCATTTCATAGGGTTTTCTTAGGCAATGAATACTCAGAAGTGGTTTTGCCAGTTTTTGCCTCTGAAATATAGTTTACAGCACCTGTATTCATTGGTGGTCTCCCATCCCAGTACTAATCATGCAGACCCTGCTAAGCCTCTAAGAGCCGACAGGATCTGGTGCCTTTAGGTATCACCCCGAGTACTATCCATAAAAGTGTCTAATACTTTGTCCACTGAAAAGCTGCATTAAACTAGTAAACTGAATTAAACTCACTCAGAATATATTAGATATTCTCCACAAAGATTTAACTGTGAAGAACAAGTAGCTTAGCTGTTCTTCAATTGGTCATTGTGCATTCACAGAAATGGTAATAAAGGAACAGCTCAGAATTCTCTGAGCAATGCTATGCCAGTTCAAGAATATGTGCCTAATGTATTACTAATGCAACAAGAGATAACATTGACACACCCACACAGTGCCCCTGACATCAATCATTTTGACTTTCAGTCAGCCCAACAATCCCCTAAAGCTGTTCAACAGGAGTAATTTCTGAATACAGCTCCAAGTTAATATATTTATTTATTCAGTATTCAAAAACCCCAGTTTTACATCATTCTCTGGAGCATGAAAGAGACTAAAGAGACACACCAATATTAGTCACTCATCCACACTATTTACACTAATGTGGCTCTTTCCAGTTGATCTCTATCCTCTCTTCTGTTCCTTCATTCCAAGGTTACAACAGGAATGACTTGCCACCTTAACAGTTCATTATCTGTGAACTTAGGTAAGCAGAACATTACAAGAGCATCTCCAAACAGATACAATTTAGCTCACAAACAGTAAAGAACCTTCAGCCCCACAGACTAAAGAGACAACGATGGGGACCATGTCTTTTCAAGGTTACAGTAAACATGTTCCTATAAGTAAAAAATGGGCTACAAAAGCCTATTTTAATGCAACAAAACAGACTGACAGTATGTGTTTTCATCTTTCTATATGAATTTGAAATGATTCCATTTAAACAGCCAGTGCCTCCAATTTATTAATCTAAGGGTAATGGACAACTGAGAAAATGAATAAATTAACGATGTCATACTTTCTAATAATATAGTGCTACATCTTTAGATTTTAGGAGTGTTAGCAAATGGCAAAACTTCAGTAAAATGGTGCTTTGCTTCCCACAGCACTTAAACCACTGACATTCAGCTTCACTTGATCCTTTCAAAGACCATTTTAAAAAATTGCATAAAAATAGATAATCTGCAGCTCAGAATAGTGTTGGATTAATAATAAAGATGATGGGATTTCAGCTATTTCCAGGCTTGTGGATGTGCTGATTACTAAGGCTGCAAGTCATGCAATGTAAACTGTCAAATTTAAAAGTATTTTTATGACCCATGGAAGGCATTCATCCAGCACCCTCAGGTGAACTTAGTGGACAAATTAAATTGGCAAAAAGAACAGAGAAATTTCAGGTGAAATATAAACAAAATAACTAGTTCACTCTTTATTCCTCCATGATCTCCAGATTAGGCTTTTAGTGTTCAGAAGATGATGATGTGTTGATGATGATGATCATCATCATCCCACTTTTTGCCCAGGACTGGGAGTCAAAGTATCTTACTAAGTGAAACAGATACAAATAAAGTTCACACCACTAACAGTGCACCCAAATTAAAGTACAATTAAACTATCTATAAAATTTAAAGCAATTTTAAAATATAGCCATTAAAAATGAAGAAATAGAAACAATACAGCAATTTATCAAAAACCCTTTCCTTAAAAACAGTCAGTTCCCCAAAACTCATTGAAGGAACAATAACAACAGTCTTCACCTGGTGCCGAAAGAACCAATCTAGTCTTTCTAGGGTAAGAGTTCCAAAGCCAATAGAGTTATTTTTTTTATTTCACCCCTGCCAGTCAACCTCCTCACCTCTATACGTACAGGGATCACTCAGGTATGGAGAATCACAAGTAATCTGACACTGGGTTATACTGATCCCAGCAATACTGAATTAAATGCTATTCTTTAGAACTGTCTGTGTTTAAAATAAAATTTAATTGGTATGCATATTGTCTAGTATTTGTGGACCACACTGTGTTCATATTAATAATCTATTCCCAGCAGCTGTGGACACAAAATCAAGTTCTTTTCTGTTTTCTGTAATTAGTGTACTGTGTCACACGTTCTTCCAAGTGAAGGTTGGGGCAAGAAGGTCGAGCGGTCACTTCAAATCCCTTGCATGAACATATGCCTACTGCATTAAATGTAAATTATATAAGGGGACATATGGACAGGTTGCTTACCTGTAACCGTAGTTTTTCGAGTGGTCATTTGTGAATTCACACTAATGGGTTTTCTGGTGCCTGTGCAGACATTCGGACATAGATACTATGAAGGAGAAGGACAGGTTGCTTGCCTGTAACTGTAATTCTGCGAGTGGTCATCTGTGTATTCACACAAATGAGTTATCCTGCGCCTGTGCAGAGATGTCCGAATGTCTCTGTGCAAGCGCAGAAAAACCCATTTGTGTGATTCACAGAGACCACGAAGAAGAACAGCAGCTGAGTATGCATTTATATAAACTATAAATATGTTGAAAGCAACAAATGAATGCTCCATATAGGTCTGGATTGACTGCAAGAAAGTTTCTCAGTGGCATCCCAACAAAACTCACCTAAAAAAACTTCATGATGTAGGGGACAGCTCATAAATATTTATACAAATGTGCATGCACACACACACACAACCAGACACTATACCATATATGACTACCAAACATAAAGGTAAGCCCTTGAGAAAAGCACATGCCTAAGAAATTTCAACACTATTTCTCAGAAAAATTCATTAAAAAGTTACAAATTAAGGCGCAATACCTAGAGAACCCACATTTTCTAAATTTTTTAAAATTTACAAGCTTTATTATGAAGATGCTTGTACTTTCAGTACATTATTGCTGTTTGTTGTTAGGTACCTTTGAGTCTATTTCAACTCATGGTGACCCTGTGGATGAGATATCTCCATGACACCCTATCTTCTATTTCTCTGTTCAGGTCCTGCAGGCACAGGCATGTAGTCTCTTTGACTGAGTCTAACCATCTAGCATGCAGCCTTCTATTTCTACCGCTTTCCACTTTTCCTAGCATCATTGTTGTTGTTTTTTAATCAGTCACTTTTCTTCATGAAGTGGCCAAAGTACAACAGCCTCAATTTAGTGATCTTAGCTTCCAAAGAGAGTTCAGGCTTGATCTGTTCTAGAACCAATTCGTTCATCTTTTGGGCTTTCCACAGTATCCTCAGTAATTTTTTCCAGCACCACATCTCAAATGGACCCACTTTTTTTACTGTCCAGCTCTCATATCCATACACGGTGAAGGAGAATATAATGGCTTGGACTATCCTCACAAGTGTTCAGAGTTATGCCTTTACATTTTGTGATCATGTCCAGTACTTTCATAGCTGCCCTACCCAATCCTATTCTTCTGATTTATTGGCTGCAGTCTTGGTTCCGATCAATATTCGAACCAAGGTATGGGAACTCTTTGATTATTTCTATTTTCTCATTATCTAGGATGAATTCTTTTAGATCTTCCATGGTCATTATTTTTCTTTTTTTAATGCTCAGGATTAATTCAACCTTGGCACTTTCCTCCTTGACTATCTTCAGTAATTGCTTCAGTCATTGCTTTGTTGGTTTTTCCTAGTACTATTGTGTCATCTGTCTATCTTAGTTTGTTAATGTTCCTTCCTCCTATCTTCGCTCTTCCTGCCTCTGAGTTGCAGCCTGATCTGCATACAATATTTTCTGCATATAGACTGAATAAATTCAGTGATAGTATGCAGCCTTGCCTGACCCCTTTTCTCATTAAGAACCATTCTGTTTCTCTGTATTCTGTTCTGACAGCAGCCTCTTGTCCTAACTACACTTCAGGACAATCAGATGTTGTGGTACTCCCATTCTTCTGAATGCAAGCCATAGCTTTTCGTAATGAATGCAGTCAAAGGCTTTGCTGTAGTCAATAAAGCACATGTAGTGTGTCCTCATCTTATGCGGGAGATCCATCCCGGACCCACCCACCCCACGTAAGGCAAATTCCATCTAAGATCAAGCCCCATTTGTGTGAATGGGGTGTGTGTGCCCCATTCACCATATTTGGGCTTGCTGTACATGTGATCTCAAGTCTATGTATGGCAAGCCTACGTATGGTGTGGGCACACTGTAATTATTTGGCTGATCTCCTGAAAAGTACTGTAGAAATGCTATTGTTTAAAAGCAGAAACAAATGTAGTTTCAAACATTATAGCCATACTTCTGTGTGTGTGCTTGTGTGTGTGTAAACAGATGACAAACTTAAGTATTGGAAAGGATCCAGTACATATTACTAAACGGACATAATGAATAAACAGAAATCCTTCTTATATGAATATTTATGAACCACTTCCAATTCACTGTGGTAACTACCTTTGCATCAGATAGCATGCTTAGGCCCTCTTATACAGTTGTCAAGCAACTGGCTGGTAAATGAACTCGATCATATCACCATGCCACTATACAGTTATATGAAACCACCTGGAAACTCTTCAAAAGCCATCTTTGCATGACGCCATCACATTTCTTCAAAGTAGTTCATCACCCTGATACCACAGCTTCAAACTTCAGGCACCTGTTATATATAATTATGAAATAATTCTGCCAAAGACCAAAGAGTGTTCTGTATTCTTGTGAGTCCCAAACACAGATACAAAAGTCTGGACAACAAGGCTATGGTAAGGGCTTAATGTAACAAAATTACTTACTTTTGAATTAAACGGCATTGAGTTATCATTACATTAATCATTATGGGGGACGGAAGTCTTACCGCTCTAAAATGGGACTAATTGAAGATGTCCTCTGTCACACTGTATCTTTTCCCACACCACTTGCTTTGCCTTTACCAAGGCAAGCAAGTACTGAACTTAAGGGTAGGGGTTAATGATACAAAACCAAACAGATGGGCAAGATATTAATGATCAACAAACCATCAGAAGGGAGGTAAACACTGATCAGGCTTGGGGAAAAGATGTGGGTGGGGGAGAGAGATTCCTACACAGGCACAACCTGTACATCTCCCATAGGGTCCCCCCCCCCCCCGGAAGGAAATCTGGACAATATTCATTTTCAGAGGCTATTTAAGTTTTACTTTCTAGTATCCTCAATGAGTTTTTTTTAAAAAAGCCTTGCTCCCCCACTTTCAGAAATGTACTTGTCACAGTTTATATATCCAGAACCCAGATTCTGTCTCATCTCAGGTATTCCTTCCACTGGTCCATCTTCCCTTGGTCTCCTTACATACAGCATTACAACATTAAGAATCTGCACAGGAAAAGTATCTTCCCTACAGACTTCTATAAGTCTTTTTGACAGAACAAAACTTACAGCTAAGTTTGACAATGTATTCTCTGTTTAAAAATTATTTTTGAATTATTTGTGAGAGGAGGAAATCCTGTGTCCCCCCCCCCCCATTGCAACTTATAAAGCATACCTATTTGTGTGTAATTTCATTTATTGAGTAAAAGATAACCATTAATTGAGCATCATTTTGAAACTCAAACATCAGCTATCAATTTCAACACTAACAGATTTAAATTTTGGGATCCACAAATGATTAATGAAATCTATGTTTACAAGCTCCGTCTGCAATAGCCACAGGGCTACAGTGCAGAAACAGAACAGAAGCATGAGTATCTTGCTATATCTTTGCAGTTACTTTCAGGCTGATGAAAACACTAATGAGATAAAAGGTTGCTTCCAAGACTGACCCTTCTGGAAAGGTAGTTGTAAATTAGGCATTAAAATGTGTTGGAAAATGCCTTTAACTCATGGAAAAAGAGCACTTCTGTACCCTTCCACTTGTACTATAGCTTGTTCAAATTCTTCCACAATCAATGTATGAAACTACCATAGAACCTCTTAGCACCATAAAAATTCTCATATTACTAATAGCCATACTTCAATATGTTGAAATGTTTATGGTGTTTATAGTGTTCATGTAAGAGCAACCTGGTGACAGATTTTAAATCTACTAAGTTCTGTTTCTTAAATTCAGCCAGATGAATTCTAACTCAAAGAAACGAATTACTCTGGACCACATGAAAACCTCCAGCACTCTAGTACCCAGTTTCACATTTGATTCTAGTGTGCCCTTTACAAAAAATCATTAATGACTGTTGTAGTTACTTTACTATAAATAACATTAAGCTAACGTACCAGTATTTACCAACAATGTCCAAAGTGTATACTTTCTCCAACAGCAAGAAAAAAAACATCTTTAGAAGAGAACACAAATACCAATGATGATAGCTTATACACAGAATTATTTTCACACTCCAACAAATGCACCTGGTGCTCTGTGCTACTGGTAGGCAAAGTCAGCTAAGATAACTCCAGCTGGGCTTTGATATCATTAAATACAATCTAATGCAGCAGCTGTCTGAAAATTAGAGCTAGTGATGCTGAAAACCTGCTAGTGTTTCATTAGCATCAGATAATCCATTTAAAAAAATCACTTCGGGGTAACTCTAAGATAGTACGGATATGCCGCACTCTATGAAAAAGGTATTAAATTATTAACTTAAAATGCTCTTAATGCTAATATCTTCTGTGATTGGTACTATCAGAGTACCTGTAATAGTATTTGCTTCTGCAGGACAAACAGTCACATTTCCAGTAAACCCTTTGAGTTGCTATCCCTTTAGTGGGTGTGAATGCATATGCCCAAGGTGAGATATGGGACTGTAAGCAGTGTAAGAAATTCAGTTGCCCATCTCCAGATATTCCTATTACAGAAATACAGGTAATAGTATTATGGTAGAAACAGTAACTAATTTGTTGTTTAATCATTTCATATACATACTGATTGTTATATACAATATATAGTTCTCCTCCCATTTTCCTATATAATGATTCTAAGTAAGTGTGTGGAATCTATGAAGAATGTTATGCTCATGTGACAGAATGTGCTAATGACTGGAGGCAAAATTATTTCTCATTCTTGCTGATATCTATGTTTCACGGTAGGATTCATGACCTCTGAGAAGGACAATTGTGAAACCACTAAGCATGGTCATTAAATGGCTGCCTACAGCACTATACTGAGCACAGCCACTTGATGAATCTTTCCTGACCACTGTGTCATTCACACTTCATGGATATTCTAAATCAGTGTTCCTTTCAATAGAGAATAGTGTGTTTCTGTTGAGGCTCTGTGTGGAATCTGCAAACAGAATTTTGTAACAACTAGCTCTTAAGCTTGAAGGAAAAATTAGCCAACCGCATGCACAGGATTCAGTGTGCAGCAAGAACTTGGCTGATAGGCATTATTACTCATCACATGCAAGCAGGCCAAGTGTTGAATTAGGAGCCAAGAACTGTAATATTTTAAATTCAGAGAAGAGTTTTGCTGGAAGGGAGGAGTTGTTTTTCACATTACAATATCTAATGCCACCCACATACAAATTAATCTATTTCCTGATTCCAGAAATATAGGGCAAATTCATAAGATTTCTGAAATACCCTGTACTGTGGTACCAGAAATACAAACAACTGTTGCTTAATGGTCTGCAGTAGCCACACATCTCTGGAGTGAGTTAAAATTCAGGGAGTCTATCAGCCCCCATTCTTACTGGCATTTGGAAAATCTATGAAACACAATTTCTTCTTTGGTACTTTCTTGTGTTGGTGGTGGGAGGGAGGGGGGCTATAATATTGTGTTATATTTTAGTCTTCTAATTACTGTATGCAAAATCTAGACATGGAGATGAAATATCTGTCTGGCCTTGATGTTTGTTGTTATTGACTGTGCTTACTAATTTTATTTTAATTTTTCTGTAGTGCTATATTATTATGTTGGGTTTTATTATATAAGCCACTTTGGGAAGGCATAAAAATGGCCTATAAATAATTTAAATTAAAAAAATGAATCTGCAAGCCACGATTTTTTCTTTACTCAACTTAGTTATTGCACACTTTCTCTGAAAGGTCTCACAGCCATGCGTTTCATTTTAGATACATGGTTCAGATACACAGCAACTACAGTACAGATTACACAATACTCAGTTATACATATCTTTGTTTTATCTTCCCTTTCTCCTATCCCTGCTTTTTCTCCTTCCTCTTGTCTTCACAAAGTAAATGCAGCAGCCTTTTGCCACAAAGCTGCCAAAATCTCAGTGAATCCAGTATACAGCCAATACTATATTTTTTTAAAAAAAAACACTCCCAAAATATCAGATGAACCTGATCAAAGAATACATTAGTAGTGAGGAAAGAGCTCAGAAAACATTACTGTATCTAACACTGACAGGTCTCACGGGAGGCAAAGTTATGTTATTTGACAAATGAACAGTACCCCAAAATGAAAAGGATTCAAAGATATGTAGATATGCAGATGAAATACATTTGTAAAGTACTCCAGCTGTGAACAGTGAGTGGATGCTCTCACAAGAGCTTCTGGGAGTTAATCCTGTTCCATGCCAGATTAAGCTTCTAATTAAAACAGTCTTCCCTGTCTGCATAAGATAATACTTTTGGCTGAAAACCAGCTCTCTTCACACACACAAAGAGAAAAGTCACTTGAATTCAGCTTGACCAAAAATAAACATTAAATGTATTTTAGCAGGCACACGATATGTTTTTTTTTCTCCATATAAAGAAGTATGTAGAATATGACAACCAGTGGAGGCCATAAGGAATGTCAGCTTTCATTTTAAAATTGCAGATTTATATTTCAGACTTCTCCCCCCACTCCAGCTCTACTACATGAAGATTAAATTTCAATATCCTACCTGGCCATCAACTCAACCTTATGGCCCTTCGATTCCTTCTTACTACCTGTTTTTTCCCCTCTTACCATGACATTGCTCTTTTACACGTGACCTTCCAAATTCCTCCAAAGGAGAGTTCAGAAAAAGCATTTACATGAAATATATTAACATCTAATTTTAGTAAATGCTGATGGGTCTTTAATAATAGTCTTCAAGTCCAAATTCAGTGTTTTGCTTTAATACCGAAACACTTAATTTTTTAGTAATCTCCTTTGCCACTTTCTGAAAGAAGAGGAAAAGAACATTAAATATACAGGCTTAAGAACACAGGAAGCTGCTTTACAGCAGATCAAACTATTTATCCAGCTAGCCCAATACTGTCTACACAAGGAGTGGGCTTAATGCAGCTCATGGCCTCCAGGCAGCTCCCAAGGCCCACTTTTGAGCTCTCACACCTCCCTCCCCAAAAACAAACTGCTACATTGCAGCGACAAGTGGTAACCACTGAGTCAAATAAGCAAAACATACCATCAAAATTCAGCAGCATGTGAAGAAAACATATTTAATGAGGTATTTTGTGCATGTTTTAAGAACCAATTACAGTTGGCCCTTCACATTTGTAGATTGACTTTTGCAGATTTGATTATTTGCAGTTTTGATCAATATGTTCTCTCTAACTGCTTTATCACACTAGGGGGCAAACAGAATTTAAACTAGAGTTAAATGAGAGTTAAACAGGAAATGTCCTGTGATGAACATAGGGCATTTCCTGTTTAACTCTTGTTTCACTCTCGTTTAAATCCTGTTTGCCCCCTAGTGTGATAAATCAGTAAGAATCTCCAGGTCCTCCAGCGCAACTCTGCCAGAAGCTGACCATAGAGTTGTGCTGAAGAACCTTGATGTTCCCAGAGAAAACAATTCTCTAGGCATTTGTATGCCAGCATGATTCTATGATCAGCCTCTGGGAGATATTGATCAGAGAATGGAAATTCTGTTAATTTTGTTAATCTATTACTAAAGCACCTAGCTTAACAAATACCACATGTTTTGCAAGGAGCAGCTTAGCAGGTTATCCCCTATTCAAGCCTAGTAATTTTCTGAATACACACATGTGAATCTTTTGAACTTGAACAGATTCTTCCAAGTTCATTATATCATAATATCTTTATAGAGTAAAAGTTCTACTTTGATACTCAGCTGTTAACACTTGCACAGCTAAAATTAATTTTGTTCTTTCAGCTTCTTTAGAATTTCACCTGCCAATTGTTTTTTTTTCTTTGTTACTGAAAATCTCATTTATTTATTCTACCTCCTTTTTTTAAAAAAAAGGACACCAAAATATCTATGGAATAACTCAGTGGTCCCCAACCTTTCTATGCCCCACACACCTAGGAATGTTTGATTAATGTTTGCACCCCCACAAAACTAATATCACATTTGAAGTTAAAGAAGTCTGATTTCTAATTTTTGAACTACATAATGAGCAGCTTTGTTGCACTCTCTGCAACTGTATGGGAACCTCTGATATACCAATTTCCAAAAGAGTCACGTTATTCAGTTGCAGCAAAGGCAACATAACGTCTTGTTGCACCTAAAAGCAGAAGGGGCAACTGCAGCAGGCAAGTCTACCAGTTTCCACTACTGAATTTTCCAGCCAATTTTTGATTGGTTTATGGTGGTAGTCATGAGAATTGGATGTGCCTGGGGTAGTGATTATGCTGGAGGATTTTCTGCTCCCCCAAATAATATTTTTAGGCTGCAAAATGAATCTGAAAGGCTGTCTCCGGGCTCCAATATTCTCATTCCACCTTCAAAAGTAACAAATTTATTGCAGTATGAATGTTTGTTAATACAGTCGACATAAATTTATTGCAGTATGAATGTTTGTTAATACAGTGGCACAATGGCCACTAGTGCTTATCTCATTATACGTTTGTTAGATCTTAACATTCCAGAAGACTCTTTATTCATGATATAGCTACTAACTTCTTTTCCTTAATAGACCAGTCACTTGTTTTTTTTAAAAAAATCATCCTGTTAATTTATCAGAACTCCTCAGCTTATCTTCATTTTACAGACTGAGAAATAATATACCCAACATCAAAAGGCTGCCAGAGGTCATGTGGTAAATTGGTGACAGAGCCAGAATAGATATAATCCTTTACTTTTAAGATTAATTTCTTGGTAACATTTGCTCTCTCAATAATTCTCCAAAGTTGGTAACTGAAATTCTATTTTTGTCCTCTCTCTGAAAGGATAAGCTAAAGTGTATAATTAGAATAGCTTAAAAATAGAGAACAGAAGTACCATTAGACCCAAGAAACAGTTGTCCCTTATTTCAGGTATTTATACCCTGAAAATCTTCTGGTTTATATTAAAGATATAGGATACAATAAAAATTGTTTATGGTTACATAATAGGTGGGGTCAAGAGCAAAAGAATCAACATATATGCATGATATAAAGCTTGCTCCTACTAGTGTGCGAGTATTTAGCACTTTTTGGTCCAGAATCCATTTAAGATTTTTAAAAAACACCTCCTGACAGAATAAAAATATTTACTGTGAGTCAATGCTTTGGTGAGAAGCAGCATAAATTGACAAATTTAATGGTACAGTCTAGCAGTAGAAAAGCTGAGCTCAGATTGGCTGGCTCTAATGTTGTAGAGGCAATCAACTGACAATTTTTTTTTCCTATCTATCCTTTAGATCTTTCTCTGTGATTTCCCCTTGTGTATAGATAAAGCCTACCACCAGCTGACCTTTTGCTCAGGAATTATATGCTTTGACCCTTAGATAAAATCTCCAATTTAGATGAAAGATTTACTAGATATTTACTGTTCATAGGCTGAAGTGCATCTGTAACTAGATTACTGTAACCTGACTGCCACTAGAGGGAGTGTAAGATCATGCTTCCCTTTGATTCTTCTGAGGTTGAACCATGGAAAGATAATTTTCGTTCTTTTAACAATAGTTGAGCAGAAGTCTCCTATAGACTGATTAAGACTCCCATTAAAAAAACTACCCTAAGAAAGATTTCATAAAGAGCATCCTTCCTTTGAAAGAGAGTAAAGCTTTTGATAACAGGTTGTGGAAATATACTCCTTACAATTTTTTAAAAGACAATGTTCTAAGGTTCTATCAAGTTACTGCAGCGTCTTTTTTTAAATAGCAAAGTTAGTCCAGCTTTGACTCTTGACAGTACAATCCAATACATGCTTACATAGAAACAAGTCTCACTGGTGCAAAGTACACTCTAAATTGCCTGTGACTGCTGGAAAGAATAAAGACTCTGAGAAACATGGCACAATCTATTTTGTCAAATCGGCTCAAATGTGCAACAGAAATCATACAAAGCCAAAACCTGCTCCCCTTTTTGAAATGATATACTGTATAAATTCAGCTGCTCTTCATCTTGCACACAGCTCCACATGAATATACCCCTTCCCCCAAAACTAAGCAGTATATGCCATTCCGCCTCGCAGCTATCCTACCCATCTCTCTTGGCTTCAGGAACCATGACTTTTCCTGTTGTATAACCTCAGAGATCATCCCACTAGCCAAAAGAACTATTGATTAATTTTATTAAACATTTCCATCACACCCTGTATCATATTATCTCAGGCTTGTGTACAATAAAATTGGTTTAACCACCTTAAACAATACAGAACAGAATATCTGCTTCCCTGTCAGAAGTTGCACCTTTGTACAGCTTTATTTTATAAAGAAACTGTAACATTTCCTGTGTTGATTTCAATATTCTTCAACTAAATTTAAGCCTGTAACAACACTTACAGAATCGGTGGGAGAACCTATGTTGAAAATTGTGTGGAGAAACCTGCAGACTCACCCGTGTTTGCTTCAAGATTGAAGCAACAAAGCAGAGAGCCATCTGACATGGCCATTAAAATGCTTTTGTGACTCAGGCTGCACAAAAAAGAAATGAAGCTGTTTGTCAATATAACTGAATTCTCCTGGAGAGGATAGAGAAAAATGGTGCACTAATAAACCTGTCTAAAATCAGAGTCTGGGGAAGGTTTTCACGGTGTCGAATGAACTCAGCAAGATGACAGAGACCTGAAAATGCCATCTCTTGCCCATCGGCATTATGCAATCACTTGTTTCTGCCTTGCTATTCTGTCACAGAACAAGTACAAATGCTTTCACTGAGAAGCCTAGGGAATTTTGGAGGAGTAGTCAGACTAGCTTGGCTTTACATGTATAGAAGAATTAGACTAGAAAAGTCTTTCAGTTTGGGGTACTTTAGGGTAACATTAGTGTTTTCTCCTTAATGGGTTGTATTTTCATATTTTCCAATTCATTTATCCAAATGGCCATGCAATCTGAAAGCCTGAAGTAATAGGACAGGATTTCATCACTAAGTATTCCTTCAAATCTGAACCTCAGAAACTGCAGATAAAGCAGGCTGTAGGTATTTAAAGAAGCTTCCAAAGCTTTCAAATGCAGAAGACAGAAATTGTTACTGGTTCTTTCAGCTATTGGAAAGCCAGAAAGCCTGATTCTGTAAAATCAAAAATCTCAAGTTATAAGTATCAGGTAATATTGAAAGCCTGGCAAGTTTTTTCAGACTAAATTGGGTGAGGGAACAATTTTTATCTTCTGACTTGGTTTGCTCAGAACATTATGCTTCATTTCACCCACTATCAGCTATAATTTTATTGCTAAATGAAAATTGAAATGCTCATAATTCCAGTCTTCCCCCCACCTAAAAAATCTTGTGTACAAAAAAGTAAAGAGCCTTGACTGAAGCAAACTCATCTCAAACAAGCTGCATCACGGGAAATTTTACAACATATTCAGTCATAACTAATCCAGAATAGGAAAAAAAAAAGGATGCAGTTACTTGGATGACGGATATGTTATTCAATTCTCAATTCAGTTCCAACATTAAACAATATAGGATGGGGGACCCCTGGTTTAACAAGACTACTTGCGAAAGGGATCTAGGAGTCCTAGTAGCCCACAAGTTGAACACAAGTCAACAATGTGATGCGGCAGCTAAAAAGTCCAATGCTATTATAGGCTGTATTAACAGCAGTATACGGTCTAGATCAAGGGAAGTAATAGTGCCACTTTATTCTGCTTTGGTCAGGCCTCACCTGCAATATTGTGTCCAGTTCTGGGCACAACAATTCAAACAAGTATCTTGACAAACTGGAGTGTCTCCAGAGGAGGATGACCAAAATGGTGAAGGGTCTGTAAACCATGCATTATGAGGAGAGACTTAGGGAGCTGAGTATGTTTAGCCTGGAAAAGAGATGGCGAAGAGGGACTATTACAGCCCTGTTTAAATATTTGAAAGGATGTCACACTGAGAATGGAGCAAGCTTGTTTTCTGCTGCTCCAGAAAACAGAACACAGAACAATGGATGCAAGCTAAAGAAAAAGAGATTCCACCTAAACATTAGGAAGAACTTCCTGACACTAAGAGATATTTGACAGTGGAACACACTCCTTTGGATTGTGATGACATCTCCTCCTCTGGAGGTTTTTAAACAGAGGCTGGATGGCCATCTGCCATGGGTGCTTTAATTGTGTATTTCTGCATGGGTCGTGGTGGTGGTCCTGGAACCAAATTACACAGCCGACACAAAAGGCCCACTGTACTGACACTTAACTTTTTGCAACAGGGAAATAAAATAGGTTTTTATATGTTTTAGCTTTTATATTTATTAAGAATTCTAGACCTTTCAAGCCAGTATAACTTTTTAAGCTCCTCTTATTGACTCTATAACTTTTATCCTCTGTCATTTTACTTTAATTGAAGCTTAGTGATGAATCATATTTTTACATCTGCTTTGCTATCTTCCTACAAGCATTTATGCTGAAGGCTGCAGGTCATAACTAAATTTAATTTTTAAAATACAGGTATAGAATTAAAAATAGAAGAGATAATGAAGCAGCCAAGTATGAAGTCATAGGACAGCCATGAAGATGGCAAGGCAGAATTTTGGCAACTGCGCCACTGTGGTGAGCATTAACTCATCAGTTTTACTAGAAAGCCAAATGACTAATTAAAAGCCATAGTGTCTAAGGTGAATGTATACATCAGTGCAAGGCTGCAAATTAAACTGTTTTTTTTTAAAGGGAAATGATTCTATTATGGGGCAGAGGGGAAGGACTGATGTAAAAAAAACCTGGAAGGGCAGGTTGCATACCTGTAACTGTAGTTTTTTCAGTGATCATCTGTGAATTCATGCAAACTGATTATCTTTGCCTCACAGTGTATCATTCAGAATCTTCTCTAGAGCTGTAATATTTTAGGCAGTAAGCCAAGCCCATCCTTAGACACCTTATTAACACCTTTCCCTCTGAAACCCTCAGTTCTATGGACATGCAACAGCAACATCTTAAGACCTAAGGACAGGCAGGGCATGACAAGGAGAGAAAGGGAGGAGTTGTGTGAGTTCACAGGTGACCAAACAATTGCAGTTACAGGTATGCAACTTGTCCTCCTTCTTTGTGGTCTCTGTGATTCAAACAAATGGGAGACTAGCAAGCTATACAGATGGTGGGAGTGTCATGCCACAGTTGAAAATTGCCAGTCTCCCCCACATTAGGGCAGACAGGAAAACAGTACTGCTTACCCAAAGACTGCATCAGCCCTAGATCCAGCTAGTCTATGGTGTTAAATTAAAGTTGGGTTGAGATCAAATAGTGGCCTTGCATACATCCTTCAAGGGTACACCTCTCAGAAAGCAGTCACATCCCTGGTGCAACGGCTATGAACTTGGACTGGAAGGTCTTTTCTAGCCAGTTTGTAAGCAAGTTGTATAGCTGAAATCACCCACTTCAAGAAGTGCTGCTTTGACACCATTATGGAAACATAAGTAAGGTCCACTCTGAGGGCACATAATTCCCCTACCCTCCCAACAGATGTAACAGCCACCAAGAAAGCTGCCTTACAGGCTAGTAGCCAAAAATCACACATGGCCTCTGACTAAAAAGATTTCCTGGTAAGCTGTGACAGTACTAACTCCAGGTTCTATTGTGGTGTTGGTTGTGAGACTGGAGGATGATTTTTTTTTTTTTTTGAAATGACCTCTCTCAGAGAGGAATAGAAGGAATTCCAGGACATCTTAAATTTATGCAAGAACCAGAGAGATCACTTGTGGTGAAAGGAAGGGCAGGAATGCCTAACATTTATATACATAGGACTACCATGTAGACAGCCTATGCATTGTAACAATGATCTGCAGGACAGTATCAGAAAGAAATGCTAGGGAAACATTTTCCAGGCCATCAGTTTGAGGGTACCCAAGTCTGGGTGCCTTACCATCCCACTGTGCATGCTGAATAGGTTTGGTCAGGACAGGAGCCTGAAGTTGCTGCCTTGAGCGAAATGCAGGAGTGGAGAAAACAATGGCTATCTATTCCACCATGGTATGATTAGGATGAATCTTACCTTGTCTCTCTGGATTTTTGGTTTCATCCTGGCAAGATGAAAGAAGGGGGAGGTGTACATGATAGGACCTCTCAATGAAACAGGAAGACATCACCATGCAACTTCCCCCTGGAGCAGAACATCAAGCATTGGCTGTTCTCTGGTGAGGCAAAAGGATCCACTTGAGGAGTGCCCCATGTTTAGAAAACTGAAGTGAATCGGTATGGAGCAAACATTCATGATATGAAACCAAGGACCTGCCTGGAGCATGACTGGGACATTCTCCTTTCACAGAAGATGTGTTGTCAAGATGGAGATGCCTCTTCTGATGCACCAGTTTTTGAAATAGAAAGTCCTGCAGAGTAGGGTGTTGGATTTTATACCAGCCAGCTTGTTCAGATAGCACATTATCATGGTGTTGTTGCTAGGACCCTGAACGACCTCACTGTGCAGCAATGTCCCAAAAGCACACAATCCTTTTCCCACACCAAGCATACTGATGTGGAGTGGTCTTTCCTCTTGAGTCCATGGTCCGTTTTCCTAAAGTCCCTCTGTATGGGCTTCCCATCCATTCACATAAGCATATGTAGTGAGTACTACTTTGGGCTAGAGGAACAGGAAGGGCATGCTGCCTTATTTGTTGTCATCAGGCCAAAAATCGATGAACCTTTCTTAGTACTGCGAGATAAAGGTGAGAAGAATCCATCAGGAGGATTGAAAAAAAAATCAGGAACCAAGCCTGCAGAGAATGCATCTTGAGCCTTGCCAACAATGTTACCACTGTCTTGGAAGCCATGAATTCAAGGACATATCTGGACAGTATGTACAGACACTCTGCAGTTAGTTTGACACTTCAGAGAAATTGTCAAGAGGGCTTGGTACCGCGCAGCTGATAGATAGGCAGTAGATGTTCAAGAGTTCAGGATGTCTATAAAAAATTTACTGTCTGAGATGGACTCAAGTGAAATTTCTTTGTGCTGACAATGAGACCCAAGGAATCCAGAAGGTGGAACATATAGCTGATGTTGCAGTAAAGCTTGTTCTAGAAATCTACAACTAGGAGTCAGTCATCTATGCAGGGGAAAGGAATAACTGCAAGCTGCCTTAACCAAGCAGCAACAATTGCCATATATTTTGTAAAAACTCAAGAGATAGTGGAGAGTCTGAGGGGGAGTCATGGAATCAATAGGCCTTTTCTTTCACAGCAAAACAAAGGAAGTGTCTGTGCAATGGTCAGACTGCAATACGGAAATAAGCCTCCTTCAAATCCAGTGTCGCAAACCAATCTCCTTATTGCAACAGGGAAAGAATGGTTCTGAGAATTAGCATCCAGAATTGCCTGGGTTGGATGTAAAAATTGATACCCCAAAGATCCAAGATTGGGTGCAGTCCTCCATCCTTTTTTGGGCATAATGAAGTACAGGAGGAGAACCCACAAAGAATCAATAATACAGGGATAGGTGTGACTGTATCTCTCTGAAGCAATGTGGCTACTTTGTCAATGAGAAAATGGGGGGGGGGGAGTAACACGTATTATCCCTACAGGTGGATAGTCTGTGAATCTATAGTATACCCACTCCAGACAATGTTCACAACACAAGGTTATAGCAGCACAGGAATGGTGGTAATGAGAAAATCTGTTGCCAAAACAAGGAGAGCCTATGGGAAGAATGGTGATCAGTGAGTCAAGGACACCACCTGTCCTAGTCTTAAATGACTGCAACACTTGGCAGATGTAGAAGCATTGCAGGAAGGCAAAGAATGTCTCACATGACACTACTGCAGTACTTAAAGGCAACTGTACAACACTTTGTTCTTTGTCGTGGTCTCTGCAACTCACACAGATGTGTTATTGGCATAGTACATTGTTGGAATCTTCTATAGCCATTATCTTCTGAGTTGTTTAATCAGGCAAGAGCTACAACTGAAGACTTGCTTTTCAGTGAAGGTGGATTATTCAGTGGAGAGATGGATAACAAGCTAGAACTTATGCAGAAGATGTGCATCATGGCTCATGAATTCAGCCTGCCATTCTAATCTCAGCCCTTGTAGAGAATCCAGTACAGTTGGGCCATTGGTCTCGCACTCAAGCTTTCCATTCTCCCATGGCTTCATACTACTGCCTAGACCGTTGCAGTACTTGCTGGGGCACATCTTTCTGACCCATTAACACAAATACTTTCCTCCGTTACAAGAAAGGAAGCTGGAAAAGTATTATAGCAAAAATGAGACAATAATGAATTAAAGGACATGTTTACACTGAAATTTAAGAGTCTAATGAGTACAGCTATAGAAAGATTTTAGAACAGAGGAGTTGGCAAATAATACCAAGATGCATGTCAGAGGTACACTAAGTCACAGATTCAACCAGAAAAGGAAAGGCTCAGAATGAAATCACCAAGGCCGCATCTATCCATGAATACAGAAATGGAAGAGAATGAATGATCAAAATGAATCACTTGCACTCCCCACACCCACCCTCAAAACCTGATTTTAAATAAAGCATTGTAACTCATATCATGCTCACTTATTTCACTTGGTTTAAAAACAGCTTAACATGTCAGTTTCTTTCTTCATAGTACAGTACTAGTTAAACTTAGCAGCCAACCTTTTGTTATGCATTTTTCTTAGATGAAAAAGAAAAGAAAAATAACAGAAAAAGAAGTCATCATCATCACCAACAATTTGGAATCAGTTTCCCACAGTGTATTTCAAACATTTCATGAACACACATCCATACTGTGTTGATGCTATCACAATTAACCCAAGCCTGTCTGCAGTTACTAAGAACCTGTATATAACACAGAAGCACAGTACAAAACCTTTGAAGCAGTAAGCTTGAATTCCAAGAAATTCCCTGTCTTCTCCTTCTGTGATAACCACCTGTACCTTGTACATCTCCTAAGCAGCCTCTTTAGTCAAAGATCCTTTCACAATGGCATGCACTGGGGGGCGGGGGGTGTCAATGAATTCAGGAGCAAAAAATTGAGCAGCAATGAAATCAGCAATGAAACCATACAAAATGAAGGAGTTTACTGCAAACACAGGGATACGGATACAAATAGTGGTTGACATGCATTTCACACTGCACAATTAATGACAAAGTGTGACTAACAGATTCTTGTTTGGCTTACCATACACATCATATTAATTAATATTATTTATATGCTGCCTCTCCCACAGGATTGAGGTAGCTTACAACAACAGATAAAATACAATATAAAATACAATATATATTAAAATACATTCCATCAATTCCCTTCTTCTCCCCCCCCCCACTACACTTATTAAAAAATAACAGAAACAGTTTAAACACTTAAAACAAATAAACATCGCGCCAGTCAGACAAGGGAATGGGCAATCTGGGTGTTCTCTGTTACAGTCTGTTTCCATGTTAGACCGGATGGGTTATTCAGGGAATAACATGAAAGTTCATCACATGGGAGGAATTTCTCTCAATTGCGAATGGAGCCAATTCGCAATTATGTGAATTCGCTAGTTTAGCGAATTTACATGAAATCTGATTGCATTCAGAATGTGTTCAGAATGACTTCCCGTTTCCCGAAAATGACCCCCCCATTCCCCGAAATTGCGTGAGATACTCTACTATGCATTAACATAAAACCTATGATTGTGTTCCGAATTACTTCCCTTTTGCCCAAAATTGCATGATACACTTGTTCGCAATAACATGAAACCCCATGATTGCGTTCAGATTGCCATTGCGTTATACCCCCAAATTCTGTCGTATGATAAACTCCATGGAAACAGACTGTAACAGAGCCCTTTTAAAGCTGTCAAGATTGGTAATGTTCCAGATCTCTTCCGACAGGCCATTCCATAATTTGGGAGCGGCCGATGAGAAGGCCCTCTGGGTAACAGCTGTCAACCTAGTCATTATTGGTTGAAGAAAATTTTTCCCAGAGGACCTAAGTGTGTGGGGCAGATTGTATGGAAGGAAGTGATCCATGCAAGAACTCTAAGCACCTTCACATAAGGAATAAATGCAACTCTCCAGAAACAGATTCTGGTAATTACTGGGCAGACTGGCATTTCTCTATAAGGTGGAAAGGACATAATCCAGTTTAATTTCTATTGATTATGAAGGAATGAAAATAGAAACCAAATCCTTGGGATTTTAAATTAATTTGCTTTATTATGACTGTGTCTTAGGATGTATGTGTTGTAGTTAACTGACAAAATAAAAATGTTGTTTAGCAAAAAATTATCCTTGCATTTACCCATTTAAGGTAACCACATTTATACATCACTGTGTAGTAAGAGATAAACTACAAAATCTTTTTCAACAACAAAATGTATCATTTCTTCTTAAATTTCTCACTATAAGGCTGATTACAGGAAACATGGATTTGCAGTCTTCAGAATCACTCTTACCCTTCCAATTTCCAAGAAGCATCATTAGAAATGAATCAACAGTTGTTATTTGCTTTACCATAGTATTGCCAAAGCCAAACCTTCAGAATACTCTGAATTTTTTCATAATGTTAGGTAAAAGAACATTTTGAACATGACCAAGCAGAAGATGTTAATTAAGATGCAAGCAAGGCATCTTGGTTTTCCTCAAAGTTATTCATTATGACTTAAATATAATATGAAGAAGGCTAGATTTTACTACTAATAAAATATAATATTTTCACCTCACCTCTACGCAAATTCCAATGAAATAATGAAATAAGCTAATTTTTGGCATTTTTATAGGCTGAAAATTTACAAGAAAGGTGAGATTCAGAAACAGCAATAATGCATTTGAAGGAGACAGACTGTTAACCTGCATCAAAATGGTGCAGGATGGAGGGCCCCTGTTCAGGGTTCCAACCAGCTACACCCTTTCCTATTATGGTTGTTGTTATTATTATTATTATTAGGCTTTATTTATTTAGCACTTTAAATTTACACAGTGCTGTACATACAGACAATTGAGGTTCCCTGCCTTCAGGCTTACAATCTAAAAAGACAAGAAACAGAAGGAGAATGGAAAGGTGGTGGGGAAAAGGACCAAATCCAGTGGATCTTCTCTCCCTCTAAGGCCTGGACCATGGCAGATGGACTGGAGGGAAGGCCCTTCTTCTTGCTCTGGCTAGGCCTGATGGCATTGGGCCTGCCTTTACACTCCCTCCGAGGCCGGACAGTGGCAGATGGCATGGAGGGAGGGCCTTCTTCTTTAGGATAGGTATTTTAATGTTGTGAAGCCACTCTGAGTCCCAGTTCTGGGAATGCTTCCCTGAACAAAGTGGTCTTTAACTCAGTTTTAAAACTGGCTAGAAAAGTAATGAGCCGTGTTCGTAGGGGAAGGAGGTTCCAGGAGTGAGGGGCAGCAAATGAGAAGGGACGAATCTGGAACGGAGCAGCGGAGATCCAAGGCTGGGACAGGAGACCTTGACTACCAGAGTGGAGGGAATGAGAAGGAGTGTAAGGAGAAAGAAGTTTAGATAAATAAGGAGGGGCCAGTCCATGGAGGTCTTTGAAAATCAACAACAAAAGCTTGTACTGTATGTGGAAGGGGAAGGGAAGCCAATGAAGACAGGATAAAAGAGGAGAAATGCAGCAAGTGAGTGTAATAATACATGCAGCTGAATGCTGGACAGAGATTAAAGGAAGGAGATGAGAGAGAAGAAGACCTGTCAGAAGAAGGTTACAGTAATCTAGTCGTGAGACCACTAGGGCATGGATGTAGAGGCTGAGAGGAATGGACGGATTTTAGCAATGTTGTAAAGAGAGAATTTACAGGCCTTGGCGGTGGCCTGAATCTGGGGAATCAACAACAGAGAAGAATCAAAAATGAAACCAAGACTGCGGGCTTGCTGAACTGGTTGAATAGAAGTGGCATCAACTTAAACAGAAAAGAGTGGGCTTAGGTGGGTTTAGATGGTATATTCTTTTCTTCCTTCAGGCTTTCCTTTTCTCCTCTATTTCCATCTGCTCAAATTCTCAGTTATCTGTAGGTAATAAAAATGTTCATTTTTCATCAGTTTTGAGGTATTCCCTTTTAAGTTTTCCCTAAAGCCTGGTGTCTTCTCTCTGTGTGCACCATTATAGAATAATCAGCACTTTTTAGAACAACTTCATTATTAGGACATTACAGCTCCTGCTTCCACAGCTTCTGACTATGGCATTCTGTATTCTTATTTCAAGCTGAGAGCAGGACATTAAAAAGAAAGGTATACCAAGCTGAAAAATCTTTCCTAAATATTTTACAATCAGCAGAAAACAGACCAGCTGCCCCTTTAATGCCCTTCTGTTTAACAACAGAATATCTAGTGAGATGCCTGTAATATGAAAAACAAGTTATTTTGCTTAAGGTATCAGGACAGAAGTGGTCACTCAGGGAAATCTTATAAATTATGCTATCCACACATACGGATCCATCCATATTTTCATCCTCATCCTATTGAGATTAAGAAAGAATCAGAGAGAATTTCCTATTTGTGGGGGCTCCCTGCAAAACTTAGAACAAGGATTCTATTATCACTGACAGCATGGATGAGAAGGAGAGACTTTTGCTTGACATTTGCCTTCAACATGACAACAGTGAGAGTGGAGAGGAGCTAAAGTTCTCATCCTTCCTTTGTGTATATTATTTCAATGCATGAAAAGAGCTGATCTAAATACATGAATCTATAATAATGAGCAATATGTCAACAACCAGGTACTGTTTCTTTTATTACATACAAATAAAGCAACAACAAAATAGTTGGAAACTAAAAATGTTTTTCTGGCTAATAAAGAGGATCATTATCCTAAAATGTTCCAACTATGAATGAATAATATGTCTCTAACCTACAAATTTCTCTTGTACTGGGATCACTATTTGCATACTTTCTAGTACACATTCCAAGTAGTTGGTTAATAGCAATTCCTCTCTTACTGCAGACTGACTTAGTGCCACGGACATCCACTGACTTCTTCCTTACAAGTAATGTTATACAGAACTGCTCCTATATTTACTTGCACAGTGTTCAAAATACATGTATGAAATATGTCTATAAGCACAGGAGAAGCTCTCAGAATGCTGTATTCCCTGCAAACAGCAGTCAGTCACCCAAGACTTTCGGCTGGGGATTTGTCAACCTTTCCCGCCCCCCACCAAACTCTCAGCTAATAACTTCAGTGCTGAAGAGCTTCCTTAGGCTTGCCCACAAGCTTGCCTGCTCACTCTTTCTTTTCTTCTTCCCTTCTCCCATCAGTCTCCTCCCCTCCTGATGAAGAAGGGGGAAACGGAGAGTTGAAGACTTTCTTCCATAAGCAACCGTAAAGATGGACTTTTAGGCCCATGACACTTTCTCGAGGGTCCCCCTCCCAGTTTTCCCCTTGTTCCAGCCTCTTTCTGATCTCTACCCCTCTAATAATCCTTCAGTGCAGAAATGTGCATGTGAATACAAACCTTCCAGAACACTAAGATCTTTGTGGGAAGGCTTTCTCTTGGTCCCACCACTATCATAGGCTCACTTGGTGAAAAAATGAGAGGGAGCCTTCTCAGTGGATCCTCCCACCCTCTGGAATGCCCCCCTCCCTGTTGGCATTTCACCTGCAAGCAAAAAAGTTTTATGTAGGCAGGTGTTTAATATATAATCGTACCAGGGTGGTTTTTATGACATGTGTATCTTTTAGTCACATCTTTTAACTTTTGCATATTGTTATGTAAATTTATACTGTATTTAGATTATCTTAATTGTTTTAACTTTTATTGTAATTTTTTTAAAAAAATGTTTTGGTTTGGTTTGGTTTTTAAATGATCAGTGAGCCACCTTGGGTTCTTTCTGGAAGAAAGACAGCATACAAATGAATTCAATGGCATTGCCAAGAGCATGAAAACAGATTATTCCTACCCACCTCCACCACCTCAACCCTTGCTGATCAATCATTATGTCAGTCTCCTCTGAAGACATCTTGGCTGCTTCCTTCTCTTGCTCATGCCAAGCATTACATGTGTTCCTAATGAAATGTAGAAATGCTATACTCCCATTATACAATCTTTAACTTAAAAAAAAATTGTTTATCATTAAAGCAGTCAAATAAGATTTTTTAAAAACCTTAACAAGATACTTTGGGGGCATTTTACCTCAAATCTTAATGCAATCCTAGAAATATTATGGCAGCCCTCTTAGTGTATCAATAGAGCTACAGAAATAAGTTTGTTATTTTTCTTAGAAGAGACTCCATTACCTTAAAGTATATTGTGAACTAGTCACAATAATGTTCTCCCTTGGGAACACTCGTGAATTAAAGGCTGAGTTTTAGCATTGATATTACCAGCTCAGCTGAATTCCGCTGCCAGAAATATTCAAGCAAGACTTGCAGCAATGTTGTGAAGCACTCTCTCAGTTGTCTGTTAGTTTGCTATTCTATAGTGCATGCACACAGGCATACAGAGAATCCATAGTAAAGGCATTATAGTAAATAATGCAGGCAAAGTATTTAATAGCCAGCAGGGACTGATTTTCATAAACATAGATGGGCTGTCCTCTGATTGATGATCTCCATTACCACAAGGCTGTATTTTCTAAGACAACAGATCAGTAATTATGTTCATGGTCAAATGATTAATAGCGTTTTGTTGGTTTGAAGAGTCAGGTATAGATGGAAATTCTCAATGGGGTAAACTTTACTTCTTGATCTCATTGATTAGTCTACTTTGAGACTATTGATTGCTACTTAGAAATACATGCTGCCACTGTTGTGGGGAGCACAGGAATTTTGGTTAAAAACAAACAAACTGAAAACTTATTGTATTGCCTCAACGTATTTTCCTCAGTTTCCCTTGAACTTTAATAGTTACATGCAAATTTCTGGAAATTTTGTAGGGGAAAAGCATTCTGGGAAAAGGTAGCGGTGGGATGAATTCCAAAACAGATGAAGGGGTTGTTGAAATAAATGTGTTACTTTAAATTGCCTCTGAATTAGTTAGATAATAAAATGTAATGTACAATTTTATCATGTTTACATACAAACAAATCACTGAGTTCAGTGGGCATACTCCCAGGTACGAGGGCACAAGATTACAGCCTTAAAACACTGGTAATGGTCAGTACACTTGCAAGTATCTTCTGCTAACAGTATAAATATTTGTGTGACAGATATGTCATTTCAGAAACAAGATCTTTACTTTGGACACTGTATGCATTTAAAGAACAAACAAACCTACCCCTAAAATTTCATTCCTGTGAGAACCTAACAAAAAACACATACAAATTGTGTGTGATGGTGTCTTCTTTTATTCCTTCCTCTTTTTATAAGCAGCACTTCAAAAAAGGGAGTTTTTACAATGGCATTTTTCTAAAGTGCACAAGACAAGTTTCCTATAATAGTTTTGATGATGATAGTTCTTTGAAGAGAATCTGTATAATGGATATTTTTGTAATCTAATAAATCTTCTAAACTGCCTCTGCTTTTCCTCCAAGTAAAAATATTTAGGATTGTTCAGTATGGCAAATTAATTGCAAGTTAAAATTTAGATATTCCTTGCCCCCTCATCACTTGCATTTTCCCCAAAACAATTCTACTGTTTTTCATGTCATCACTGATCTGGACTGCCTAGTATTTTTAGCTGGAAATGTTATGAATAAAAGCTGTATTTTGTTTATAGGAAATTGCCGTAAGATGCAGCAAAACTAAGAGTGTGTGCTAGTATATATACTGATAACAGATTTGATACTTGACCATGATTTCCTTACAGTCAACACCTAAGTCTTTCTTCACAATTTATATTCTTCTTCTCTTAATTTATTAATGCTTTCGCCATAGGCGAAACCATAGACCATACAGAATGAATAAACACAACATAAAAGTACAATGATGTAAAAGTGCTACATAAAATAAATAGCATTAAAATCTTCCATATAAAGAATCAATATTCAAAACAATTAACATGCATAGTGTATAAAGTATAAACAAGTATAAACAAAAATACTATAATTAAACAAGAGCATCTGCAGAGCAATCAACTTCAATGTCAGCAACAAATTTTGCCCGAATTTTCATTGCTCTACTGCCAAAACGCTTATAAAACCCAATTGTGTGATTCCCAGAGACTACGAAGAAGAAAAATATTTTCTGTAACAGTATTGTAATATAGTAGCCAGAATGGTGCAGTAGTTTGAGTGTAGGACTATGACTCTGGACAGCAGGGTTTGATTCCCTGCTTGACCATGAAACCCATTGGATGACCACGGGCAATTCACATACAGCCTCAGGGGAAATAAATCTTTCCAAGAAAGTCCCTTGACAGGTATACCTTAGGGTCACCATTAAGCAAGAGACAACACAACACAACACACACACACACATGAATATAGATCAGAAAGAACAGATCACAGAAATTTGGTTTAGGTTCAGACTATAATGAACAAGAGAACAAATACTAAGGGAAATCCTCAATGTCTGGGGCCCCACAAATACATAGACCAAAGGGGTGTGAGAATACCTGCCATCAATCATAGAGGTAGACATGATTTGAAAATCATTTTATCAAGTGGGGAAGTAAGAATCTGAAAAGGTGATTCATTCATAATTGATTCTGGATTTGGAGCCAAGTTTTCTACCTGTAGCTGAAAAGATTTCATCCACTGTACACACTGATTATTGTGAAAACTGCTTTCCAAACATTAGAGCTGCAGATGCCTAGACAGTCATCTCCATATTTTATACCAAACCAATGTTTTTAGAATACAGAAATCAGTATTGCTCCTGAAGGCAGAATGTGAAGATTACTGTGTGGGTGTTTGTGACTAGTTATCATATTACTGTTTTAAAGAAAATAAATTTACAAAATATGTTCACTAATAGATACCATAGATGTGGTTGCAAATTCATAATATATTTGAATATATTTTATATTAGAACTCTTACTCCTGTAAATTATTTTTAATTTCTGCCCAGGAAGTGATTGTGCTCCACTGCTATGAACTTCTCAAGCTTTCCACAATGTGAAACCAACATACCCAATAGACTGCTTTGTTTAATTAAAACAAATCAGTTAAGAACTTTATCAGCACTTGATCAGTATAACCTCATTCAGAATGCATGATCATTAGCATCTGAAATGGAATATTTTCTGAAATTGTGTGGCTCTGGCTTGACCTCCACTCTGATCAAAACTAGTTCTGTCCTACCGGTATGATTTTTAACATGTATTTCAAGATCCATCTATATTCAGTGAGTTGTGTGGCAGTGACCTGATGGGAGCAGGGCTGATTCTGAATTTCTAATATCTAATATGAGGTTCAGTAGATTTTTATTTTACATATACTGTTTTATATTGTACTTCATCTTAAGGCAATACCTTTGTCCCTGAAAAAGCAAGATCTGAGTACCTGGGCCAGCAGAACCCACTTCCCACACCTAAAGGCCTATTACAGCCACCAAGGCCATCTTACTCCACCTTTCATCTGTTTTAGGTTTCAAAACTGGAAACTAGTCTCTGGTCACTTCCAGTCACGAAATCAGTTCAGTGAGTGTGGAATGTAGTAAAAGTTGCATAATATGCTCTACAGATGCAACAGCCTTGAGAAAAATGTCTGCATGTAGAGGGCAGCTGTAGTCTCTCAAAGCTGACTGTCCCTGATCTAAGTATTTAACATAAAAATGTGTGTGTGTGTGTGTGTGTGTGTGTTACACATAAAATACATATCTACAAATATTTCCATGACGTACATGTGAGTGTGGAATGAGCATTCAAGTTGCCCATGAATTTCATAGCCTTTTCTTAGGCAAGTACTACTTCAAGGTCATTTTGCCAGTTCCTTCCCCCATAATATAGCTTACAGTACCTGGTATATGTTGACAATCTCCCCTCTAACCAGGACTGACCCTGCTTAGCTTTCAACAACAAACAGGATCTGATGCCTTTATATGCACAGTCTAGGATAAGAAATACAGACAATATGGAGTTGTTCCTTCTGGTTTCCTCCTTTAATGCACAGGTTTATTTTGGCAATATCCGAGTACCAATTTACATGGCATTACAAGTCCATTTCACCATAGTGCTGAGTAGCATGTAGAAGGCCCAGTGTCAAATTCCCTCTTAGCATAAATCTCACAATGTGGTACTTGACAACACATTTTCTGCACTTACTGTACTAGCCCTCGTCCTGTTTCACACCAATGAATTATTGGTACCCTTAAGAATGTATTGATTGATTTGATTTATATCGCACCTTTCCATGTAAGAGCTCAAGATTATTGATAATAATGGCAGATTACTCTTTCAGTGGAGACCCAATTTAAACCAAGCTGTAATTTTAGTTTTTTAAAAAACATTGGATGACCTAAATAGTCCATTGAGACAGTGATTTATGCAAGCTGGAATAGTGACTCCCCAGGAACCTGGCTACCAATTTCGGTACACAGACAAATATTTATACTAGTGATTCTGAACTAAGTACATTCAGTTGTATTTACTTGTAAGTCTAACTATAAAAAAGAACCTTATTTTTAAGTGAGGCTTAGATGACAACATATGTATTTTACTTCCCTTCCTAGTACAACTAGGTCACAAAATACAAAGGCACAAATAAATAGACATACATCCCATTCTATACTAAGGCTAGCACTTCAAAAACTTGCATAATAAAAACATTAAAATGATTTTTACAATACCGAATTGTGATTCAAACACAGAGTGATTAAAAAACACTGCAGTCTCAGGTTCTGCTTTCAAATGATGTCTTGTTCAAAATAAGGCACTTTTGCAGACACATACAATGTAGGTGGAAAAGAAGTGAGTTTTTAGCACATCTGCATTCAAATGGAAGGTTCTAACCAGTTCTAGATTGATTACACTATCAGGACTCTAACAACTCTTATCACTATAAAAGCTCAAGGCCTCCCAAATGTGCAGAACTCGTATTTTAAATAAACCGTAAGGTATATCATATATCCCTAGTCATAGAGCTGATGGCAATAATCCACCATTTTGTACTCATATATGACGTCATCAAAACACTGTAAAAGAATCTGAAGGAACTGAATACTCACAATTAGCAGAGACACTTTCCACCTGTTTGTGTGTTTGTGTGGGGGGGGGGTGCGCGCGCGCATGTGCACATGCATACACCCACATGTACAAACGCATGCCTTCAACTTGCTTGTCAACTTATGGCGACCCCATGAATTTCATTGGGTTTTCTTAAGCAAAGCATTTATGCCATAATACACTGCATGAAGATAAGGAAAGCAATGGACAGACAGGTTATGAACTTCTGCAGAAAAGAATTCAGATGCAATGCCTGCCTTTTTTACAATAGCCCCCAAACCTCCTGCTTTTCCTTTTCCTTCCCGCCCTTTTGGTTGCAGATAACATTTTTGATCTGCTTGTCTTTGAGGAGATAAGTGCTTTGGGATGCATATCTGGCTGCTTCTGTGTTTTACATTTCATTTTACTCCAAGTGTTTGGGTTTGGAGTTCGGGGTTTTTGTTTGTTTGTTTCGATTTTATTATTGTATATTGCAGACTGCAAGCCATCTTGGAAATACTAACTGAAAGATAGCCCATAAACTTCAAAAATAAAATAAAGATGCATCAACAAGAGAATACTGCCCTTGCTGGCCACATTCTTGTCAAGGTGCCCCATTAATTGAACAACCTGCTTTAGTGCCTACACTTAACATCTTCCCTGATCAAATTAGCGGGATGCTAGAATGGCAGCATCAAAACTTAAATAGATAAACTAAACCTTTAAATATAAATATCACTCTACATTTGCTGGTTCTTTGTAAGATGTTATACCGGCAAACCATTTAGGTTCAAATTAGCTATAGGTCACACAGCTGCTACTGAGGCCCACAGAATTAGTTGGACATAGAATAACTTTTGGTGTCTGTTATTTTCCCACCAAGTCAAAAGCAAGGTATTTTGAGGTGAGAGCTTATTCTAACAATAAATACAAAAAGAACATGGACAAAAGAATATTTTCTGGAAAGAACCAGTAATTTTTGCAGCTGGTTTCTTAAACAGTCTTTTTTGCCTTTAAGGCAGCACCTGAGGCTCACTTCTTTGCTTGTTATTCAATTTGTTTGCATTTGGAAATATATCATAATTCTAAGTACTGAGGAAAAACCAATGTTCTTTTAAAGCAATGCATGCATTAGGACATCTGGATCACTATGACTATTAACAAATGACCAAATACATTTGCCATCCAAGAACACAGAGCACTCACCAGCATGCTTTTACAGGTCAATGGGTTTTGTATAAAGCAATTGTAAAGAACTACTTTGAAAGTGCCTTCTCTAGTGTGCCTGTCTAAGTCAATATGTTCATTGCAAAACTACCCTGTCAGGCAGTAAAATGAAGCAGACTATTAGGCAAGCAATTTATTTTCCAAGGCAATGGACCCATTTTAAGTCCCTTTTGTGGACCTCCTAAGCTACTTCAAAATGGAAGGGTTTTTTAAAAAATCAATATCCAAAATAAAACAACTAATGATATTTCCAGTAATGAAACACTCCAACCAGTTGTGCTCCTACCACAACCAATTTTGTGTTACGTATTTACCACATAACTGCATGCTGCACCTCAAAACATCATCTCAGTCCAACAAAATTATTCTTTTTTCAAGGGTCACATAGAAGCTCTGGTAGGAAAACAGTTGCAGTGTAGAACAACTTTTGGCTCCTGCTGTATTATTTGCCTCTTAGAGAATGAGGTATGATTTTACATAATTAGACATTATTTTAGTGCTTTACTGTATGTATCAGATGGGACAAGATATCAGAAATGTAACAAACAAGCATATTGGCACTAGCCAACAGGAGCAAAGCCTTGAAAAAGTGGTGGCTGCTCCCAGGAGTAAGTATAAGAGGGAGAAGCAGGTTTGAAAGTTGTTGATGTTTAGTGTGCCTTGAGGGGTGAAGAGCCCTTGAGGGTAGGTTAGGCTGTTGTGAGGGGCAGTTAGAAAGTGTTTCAGGTACCCAAGAAAGGGACAAAGAGTGTCCTTATTTAAATTGATGTAGTGTCCTGTGGGAGACAAAGCATCTGGTGACTAGTGGAGTTACAAGTATCCAGAAGGGTTATAAGATACAAAAGTTTAATAAAGGTACTGTGAAAACTTAGTCTGTAAGGGAATATATATAAAACTATAAAGAAACAATTACAAAGACAAGCTAAAGAAAGTGTTGAACTGTGTCACTAATAAAGTATTTATACATCATATCTATTGTGAACACCATCCACTAAAAGAGATACTGTATTCAGCCTGACTTGTAAATAAATTTCTTACTTTGTTTCAACAAGCAGCTGTCTGAAGTTATTTCAGAAACACACTAAGAACGCTACCATTGAGAAAGTCTTTCAGGAAAAATTTGAAACCCCGAGTGCTGGCATCAAAAGACAGTTATAGCGCAGGAGACCCTTAAGAGAGTCCGGGTTTCGAGTCTCACAATGAAGAATTGCTGGAATAGTGAACATCACTTTCACATAATTGGTGGCACAAGTGGGATCAAAAAGACCCATTGGGCTTCCATCTGAGAAAGTGTTGGGTGGGTGAGTCTCATGGTGACAAATTGGTGGCAGTGGTGGCATACATTAAAAAGGAGTGAAAGGTTTAAAGAAATTTTGGCAGTGCCACACTGTCGCCATCACAACCACCTTGTTTGTCCCCCCATTGCCTCCCCATTCCTCACACAAACAAACTTTCCTGCCCAGCGTAAATGCACTACTGATAGTTTACAGGACAACTGCCAAAGTTCTTGCTTGAAAAAATCTTCCTAAATCAATTAATATCTCTGCAGAAACTCCCAATTAAGAAAAGGTCTGGTCATTAATTAGGAAATCTACCAACTTATACCTTCAGCAGAATATCCTAAAAGCTGTAATTCATCACTTGTTATAAATAATAAAGGATTTTTCATTATACTGCCCCACAGAGAAGCAAGTTGCTTTTTAAATGAATGACACTTTAAAACTTCAGGCACAAATGCTATTGTGGAGATAACATTTCTGCTTATGACCAAAGTTCTGGACCCACCACTGTTTTCCACTCTATGGGCAGGGATGAAAAGGAACACAATGTGTGTCTTGAAGACTTTGTTATAGCTCAATTCCAAGAATTTCAGGAATGAAGTAGAACAGAAAGTGTCCTATGGACCCCTTCAGACCCAATGTCAGTATAAGAATCTGGGTTGCCCTGTTGAAAGAAATTGGAAAAATGCAATCCTGTCAATTCCCTTTAATTTCTCTGCTACTTTGAATATCAATAAATAATTGTGTTTGGCCCAACTGGGACTTTGAAACTAGATACTAAAATTTCACCAAATACAAGTGTCCCAAAACATTGCCGTGGCAGATATCTGATTGATTTTTTTATATTTGTACCAGCTATAATGTTACCATCTTGGTTCCTGCAAAATCAGCTCTGGTGGAAACCTGCATGAAATCCAGTGTGAAGAGCAATATATTAACACTTTAAAAGGTAAAAAGAAAACAACAATCAAAGCAGCAGAATTAGATATTTAAAACTCATGTGTCATGATGATGATTCCTACTGTCCACCTCTGGTTTTATTTTGAAACATTTATAGAGTATTTTACAACGAAAACAGTTTGCATGAACAATTATAGATTAATAACCATACAAGGAGAAAAAGACCCCAAAAACAAACAAACAAACAAACAAAACCCAAAACCCCAAAAGTAATCTAACAATACTAAAAGATTACCAAAAAAATAAAAATAAAAAATCCTGGACAAACAGTAGCCCACTAAAGGAAAACTAACTCTGCATTAAGTGAACCTGCCATGGGGAAGACATTGCACATTTCACAAGAGAACATTTCCAAATTAGGGAAATTAGCAGTCTTTTTTTTATCCATTAGAGAGAATACAAGAGCCTCTGTAGTAATAGCAATAGCAATAGCAATAATAATAATAATAATAATAATAATACATCTCTTCAAGGCTTGAGATGGGGGACAAAACGCAAAATCACACACAGTCATAACACAGTATTATAAAATTTAAAAAAACCACAACATGATTTCAAATTAACTGGGTTAGGCCTGCTGGAAGAGATATGTCTTCAATGCTGTTTTAAAAGTAGTCAGCATTTTCAGCTGTCACATCTCTCCTCCAGCAGGTCATTCCACAGTCAGAGAGCAGCAGACGAAAAAGTTCTCTGGGAAACCATTGCCAGTCTAGTCCTGGCCAGTTGGAGCAAACATTTCCCAGAGGACCTGAGTGTACATGGTGGATTGTATGGGAGAAGGTTATCTTGTAGGTAACCTGGATCCAAACCATGCACGGCTTTAAAAGGTAATAACCAACACTTTGTACTTTGCCCGGAAACTAATTGGCAGCCAGTGACTGTCACATCTATATGAGCTGACATTTGGAGGGATAGATCCAGGAGAATTCTCAAACTGTGAACAAAGTCTTTCAGGGGTAGTGTCACCCCATCCAGAACTGGCTGACACACCTTCAGCCCCAGATTAGGACCCATGCAGTAAGCACCTCTGTCTTGTCTGAATTCAGTTTCAGTTTGTTTTTCTTCATCCAACTCATCACCTCTTCCAAACATTCATTCAGAGGAGATACACTATCCTTAGCTGAGGCTGTTTCTAAAGACATGGAGAAGTGTATTTGGGTATCATCAGCATTCTGAGAGCATCCTGCCCCATGCCTCCAGATGATCTCTCCCAGCGCTTTCATGTTGATGTTGAACAGCATTCAATGGGCTTCTTCCAGGTAAGTGGGTACTGGGATGGGAGTCCTAACTAAACAGTCCAGCCACTAGATGTTGGGATTCTAGTAAAGACAACGATCCCACAACAAGTCTGCTCATTCTGGGCAGGTACAATTTAACCTACTCATCTCTTCTTGGCCAGTAAAATAGCTAAACACACAATCAATAACACAATCTTGGGCAGTTAACAGACCAAGGTGGAAGACCAATAAACTAACATAAATGGCCACTGATGAATGACTTAATGCTAATATGTTCTCCTAGTTAGGTTGAGATGAGAACTCAAGACACACTAAGAAGGGTTACACATCTCAGTTTGCAACTAAGAAACTACAAGAAGAATTCTTACACCCTTTCTTAGTTCCAAACTGAAAAGAAGGTCTTGACTGAAAAGCATATTTCTCCTCCAACTCCTCTTTTCTCAGATACAGATCTGAAGCAAGTTGTTCTTCTAGGGAGTCATAGTACAAGATCAGGGACATGATTCTGCTGCTCCTTGAACTGAAGGGACAATGTCCTGGCAACCAACGGACAATACAAGCCAAGGTTAGTACCCTGTTTCCCCGAAAATATGACATCCCCCCCAAAAAATAAGACCTAGTAAAGGTTTTGCTGAATTGCTAAATATAAGGCCTCCCCTGAAAGTAATACCTATCAAAGTTTTTGTATATAAATATATATACAGTATATAATAAATGTTCATATTTTTTGTTCAACAATAAATGTGAATTCTTCTTCATAGAAAAATAAGACATCCTCTGAAAATAAGACCTAGCACATCTTTGGGAGCAAAAATTAATATATGACACTGTCTTATTTTCGGGAAAACATGGTAAGACCTGAAAAAGAACCTAAAAATACATTCATGGCTAGTATCTAGCTAATTTTGCACAACAATCATTTGTCAAAATGTGTCTATATTGAGATCCAAGCATGAAAGATTAATTCACAGGATTCATATTTTGTACTTAATGTAAGCCACTCATAATGTTGGAGGTAAGGTCTTGTTACCATTCTGAGTAATTCCACAACCCTCATCCATCAGATGCTATTCCCACTCATTAAATCATAAACCATATCAGAGTAACAAAACTCAGGAAATATAGGTGGGGAGGTGGCATGTAAAGAAAGAAAATAAACCATTCGAAGCCTGTGAGCCTATGATGCAATAATATTAAAAGCATCACTATCTTATTGCATCTGATGAGACATAATCTGATATTTTTCATCATAATACTACCTTCTTCTTCTTCATTTCATATGAGAGCAAAAATTGGTGTAACCATGCATAAATAGTTTTAAACTGATCAACTTACAAACACCAAAACTCTCCCCAACCATTCAGATACATCATTTGTATCATTATTTCTTTCCTGTGCTTTTATTCTTCCCGCAACAGACCTGCAACAAAGCCAACTATTACAGTAAATTTACATCAAAAATGCTGAATAATGCAATTTAGGTAATGGAGATGCTTTATAAAGGAAATCAATCCTACATCATTTCCAGTTTCAGTGATTTCCGGGTGTCCCAGTTTTAAGCTATGACAAATGAAGACCTCTTCTCAACAAAACAGCCATTAAGCCAAAATGTAAAAAAGAGACTTTTTATTCCCATTCTTCTAAAATCTCTGGAAACTGCATAAATTACATTAAGTGAGGAACATCACATTTACACAAACTCCATTTACTAAATTACATCAAGAGACAAAATATAATCACTGTGAATTGATTATAAATTATGAAATGATTATGCTGCATTTTCCCTCTTGGTGTAATTTTGTAAATGTGACTTTACATTTACATAAAGTGATGTTCCACAGTAATATAATTTACACTTAATTTTCTTTGCCTTTAGAAGAAAGCACATAAAGAAACAGTGCACCTTTAATGTTGTGATGTAAAAGCATTCCAGTTTATAAGCTAAGAAACAAGATGTCAAAGGCAAAGCTCTTCAAAACCACTATTCCTACCTTGATATTCACTGTCTGTTCTGAAGTGAAATAGAAAAGCTTTCAGTATTGCTAAAACAACATGTCAAAATGAAAGAAGGCATGAAAGGAAGTTAAAACTATACAGTAAAGGTAATATCTGCTGCCCATGAGAAGATCTTATTTCATGTTGTCATCAGTCACAGCTTTTGACAAAACAATGCAGAGATGAGCCTCCAATGATGACTAAAACTGATGGGTATGTTATGCAGGAGAACACAATCATTCAGATATTCAGCATCTAATGCAAGTGTAGTTTTATGGCCAATAATTGGCACTTTAAATTGGACCAAGAATAGACTAGCACATATAAAACATGATCAATTTAACACACTTTTAATGAGTGCCTTAAAAGTTGGAGATGGCAGTGATATAGCATTTCAGAAAGGCTATAGTAAGGAATGCAGGGACATGGAGTCCAATAACATTCTAGAAGGCCACATGATTTCCACATTTGCCTTGACGCATTCTGAGTGATGTATTCTGAACTAGCTGCACTCTCCAAAGATCCTTCATGGACCGTCCGCACCTGATATAGTACGGTGCAGTAAACTAATCTGGAGGAGACTACAGCATAAATAACTATGGTTGTACTTGATACAGAGAGATGGTGAAAAGTGAATAAATACAGTTTAGATTTGATAAGGAGACATTCTATTTCTGGTGGAAAATAACAGAATTCAATGAACTAAAGCATTTATTAAATAAACTGTAAAAAAATTTTGCAGTAGGATTTCAAATGTATCCTACATTGTATAGCTTAGCATTTCAAATTCCTTGTCATCTACTGTCTTGGGTTTTCTAAGTACATTTGAGTAGCTTTTTATGCGTATGACTTGATGTTTTGTTTCTGACATACAGCCTTTTGGAGACTGTATGTTGAAACTGTGCTTTACACGGATTATACTGGATACAAAATATTTCAAGAGAGACCGGATTTCTTTATTTTCAAATGAGACAACAAAATTCTAAGTATATATAGTTCAAAGCTTTAGGCAGCAGGTTGAGTTAGCATACACACATATCAGTGATGCATAATATACCGCTAACTACACAAATGAACTGAATTAATTGAACTAATCGCTTCTCTCCAGATTACTTCAAATGCTCCCACTCTTGTTCCTGAATACTTGAGTGTGCCCACATAAACAACAGGCAGAAAGGAATCAATGTCCTTAATATCACTAATGCATCTTTCTCTCCCATCCATAACTTTAAATAAGGCCAAAAAATAGTGACATCATCACAATGAGTTCCCCTATCCATGAAATAGTAACAATGAAGAGGGGAGAGGAAACTACCAATCCAATATTGTCACTTATCAGTTTCCATTACCACTAGATGGGAGAGAAACAGAAGAGTATGCAGGACCACAGCTTTTAATATCTGTTGGATGACATAAACCAGAGATCCACAGAAACCCTGGAGTCTCAGCTGTAAGCAGCATGCTGAAGTACACTGTTGTACAGATCATGTTTGGAGTCAAAATGGATAAACAATCTTCGGAGTTTCACAGCATGATTTATCATGTTACTTAACTATACTTTTCTTTCCCTGGTTTGCCTCTTACCAAAAAACTAGAGGAGTAGTACAGGGCTTATTTTAATGCTTCCTTGAGAGAAAAGCAAACCAGGGAAGAGAAGTACTTGCATTCAGACAATACAAAAATTGAACTGCAAAGTAAAGTGGAGCAGTTTGTTCAACTGCTCCTGCTCCAAGCAGGAGCTATGTGCTAGCATGCTGCTGGTTCACAGCCAGCACATGGCTTATGATTGTAACATATGACTTCAGCCTAACCATCAACAACAGACAAAGTTACAGCAGTTAAAAAAAGCTGAGCAGTGAAAGTTTTAATATTCAGGTTAGCTGCACATTAATTTCTTTTAAACTGCCTGTACAGCAAGTATCATTGTCCCTCATTTCCTTCTCCATCCGCTAAAAAGACACATATGAACATGATTCAGTTTTAAACAGTGAATCACTTTATCACCATAATTCTAAGAGCATGTTATGACAGCCTTTCTTCAGAGTCTCATTTCTGAAACACTATGGAACTAAGAGTTAGTGTTCAAACTTTCTCATACTTGCAAACACCCACAGTTTTTCTTTAAATGTAATTGCTGTTTGAAAAATGAGTACTATATGAGTATTATACATTAACAAATTTGTTGGTGAATATGTTGATTGTTTAGTTATCTGAGTCATTACTATTAGTTTTCTTGCTTTGTGACAAGAGAACAAGCCCCGTATTCAACACCTAATGGTGAACAAAACAGACTGGTTTTTGAATTCTATGCCCTGATTTATGACACAGCAAACTGAGAGTCAGTATTCAATGACAAATTATTTCCAGAGGGAAGAAAAGCCAATTTAAGTACCATTTCCAAGTATAGTCACTCCAGATCAGCAGCATGCTAAATAAATAAAGTAAATGAAGGTAATCTTGAGGTTCTTTCAACAGCATTGGCATTCTACTGATCCCAGTATTGGTGAATGAGTGAAGGGTTGGAGCATTCACTCTTGTTGCAATGAAAGAGAAAATGCAGCAGAGGTGGTCTCCTTTTGGTGCAACCAAGATATAAGCTGGTGGGCAAAGTTGTAAGAGCAGCTGGTACTTCCCCTGCAACAAGTACAAACGTAACATTATTCAAGAGACATTTTCCCTATTTAAACATTTGCCCTATTTAAATATTTGAAGGGGTGTCATATTGAGGCTGGAGCAAACTTGTTTTCTGCTGCTCCAGAAAAGAGAACCTGGAGCAATGGATGCAAACTGCAGGAAATGAGATTCCACCTCTATATGAGTAGGAACATCCTGACAGTAGGAGCTGTTCGACAATGGATGATACTCCCTCGGAGTGTGGTAGAGTCTCCTTCTTTGGAGGTTTTGAAACAGAGGCTGGATGGCCATCTGTCGGAGGTCCTTCAATTGTGGATTCCTTCATGGCAGGGGTTGGACTGGATGGCTCTTGTGGTCTCCTTCAACTCTACGATTCTATGATTCTGTGAGAACATTCCAATTTGCTATTTTGGTAAGCCCATAGGCAACTGGTTGAACACTGTATAAGCAGTGCTCTTCTTAAGCATTTATGACTAGAGTGTCATAATGAACTAAAGCAGGAATGTGCAACTGTGGCCCACCAGATGTTGCTGGGCTGCAAAACCCACAATTCTTTATTGTTAATTATTGTTCAGTATTATTAATTACTGTCTAGGGCTGAGGGGAGCTGGAAACAGATAACATCTGGAAGCCCACAACTTTGACAGACCAAAGCTGAAGGGTTAATGTATATAACTCTTATCTTATAATGACCAGGATCCATGTTGTATGTAACAATGCTATGTTCAATCTTCAACTTGCAGTCACCATCCCCACCACTTTGAATCCACACAAATCTCAAAGTTGGGTGCCCTCCAGATCAGCAGGAAAAGATGCCACTAGAACTTACTCCTCTCACCACACAAGCAGAATTACTTTTCAATACCACATGGTGATTTTCTGAAATCCTACCTAATCTGAATAAAAGTTTAACTGCTTTCCATTTTAACATTTTTTAAAATATAAAGCCAAGCTTGACACTTTCCTAGTAAGGCTGTAACCAAGTGAACCAATATATGGCAAGTTGCATACATTTAGGTATTCATTACCACTGCTAACAGTTTAGCCTACAACTGTGAGGAAATGCCTCCTTGAAATCACCTATTTGTGAGTCAAGAAATGTGGGAGAGGGAAGAATTTCACTTTATTGATTAAGGATGTGGAGAAACTGTTCCACAGTTTCCTGCAGGTGGCATAATCAGCGGTGGTAGTACCAAAGGTGTTTCCTTCTTGAGATGTTTTGTTGACGGGGTGGTACAGCAGACATTGAAAATGGTAGCAGCTGCAACTGTGTTGATAATCTGAGCACCATTTTGCATCTTCCTCATAACCCCAAGTCTTACTGCCATGCCAGGATATGGGGAAAAGGGAGTTGCTGTTTTTTTTTAAATAGTTCTACTTTAGTTTGCACAGTAGCTGAAGAAAAATATTTACATTACTTGACTACCAAATCTAATAATCGACTGCAGCAGAAATACAGAATCAACAACTTTTTTGGAATAGTGATCTTCTATGGAGGCCTTAGAAAGTTCTGGTTATGTATACTTCTACTGCATCATGTACAGACAAACCAAAACCTGGGATTCAAATTAGACCTCAAAGCTTCCTACCCTCTAAATAGGAAGCAGCCTTTAATCCCAAAGTCATTTTCATCTGAGAGCAGACACTAGTGACTTATACTATATATACATTCATGTATATGTCTAGAAATTTAATAAAGATAAAACTGACCCCCCAAAAGCTGGGTCAACTAATTCATGGTCAAAGTACTGCACTTTAACTCTTATCAAAAAAAGGACCAATCTCTCTCTCTCTTTGAGTAAAGTGGCAAAAGGTGAGAGCTTAGTCTGTCCTGGGAACACTTTAAAAAAAATCAAACCCCCCCCCCCCTCTACTCTCTTCACTGCAGCAATGACATCTAACCTTTTTTAATGCCTGGGTGGGAAAATGGCAGTGTTTGCAGCAGTTTGGCACTATTTATGTGGGCCCTTCTCTTACGCAGAGGATCCGTTCCGGACACACACCCCGCGTAAAAGAAAAACCATGTATGCTCAAGCCCCATAGGAAGTAATGCGGCTCGTGCCCACGCTACACTGTGGGGCATGCGTCACAGGCATGTGCCCCATTACTCCTTCCAGGGTGCAAGAGGCTTTTTTTTCTGGCACAGCTTCCACGTATACTGGAAGTCGCATAAGGCTTCTATGTTTGTTGCATCTTGTATGAGTTTTGTTACGGTACTGTATATAGTATTTTGTAGGCTATACATTTTATTGTTCTTATGCTGGTCTGTGACCATAATAAATATTTATTGTATCATAAAATCAGGCAATTATCACATTCAATTTAAAGACTATATGTATTGCTAACATAGAGCCTCTAAAGATCAGCGTTATATGCTGGTGTAGGGGTGACATGGGGCATGACGTATGGACGTCGGCCACTTCCACGCTGGTGGCATGCCAGATGACCAAGTGCACGGCGGGGGGGGGGGGTCACAGTGCTCCATTGGCGTAGCATTTAAATGTGCTACATCAAAGGAGCACTCAAAAGCTACTGCCACAGCAAGGGCGCCTCTTCTGTGATGTGAAAAGGAGCTTTAGAGTGAGCACAAACTGTTATGCCTCTCAAAATTTTGTGACTTCTTTGGCATTGTTTTCCTTTGCTTCATCCTTTACATTCTTTGTTACAGGTCCCTCGACTTATCACAAGTCATATCAAAATTCATAATTTTGGCCCAAAACCATGCCCTCGACTTATGCACAAGGTCAACTTATAGTAGAGTGTATGCAGTACGGGAGAATGCATTCATACTGGGAAGGAATTAAGAGCACACTTTGCCTGTGTCACAGTGTGCACTGGAATCAGGCAGTAGACAATGCCAATGTTGTTGGCCTCCAGCCCCCAAAGTGTCCAATGCATGACAGTCTCTAAGAAAGAAATTACTTACCTGTAAATGTGTTCTTTGGATTAAAGTCTCGGTCCCCTTTTAACTAAAAACAGCTACTGGCACAAATATGGATCATTGCCACAGTTCTTCTTGGAACAGAGCCTCCTTGGCAGCAGTGGCAGGGTATTCATTTCTATGCTTAATTTGATGTGTTTTCCCTTTGACTTGAGAAGCTACCTGCTCATGGCAAGCCCCATCAAGCAGAATATACAATTCAACAGGTCAGCAACAGCATCAGTAATGCTTGCTTGCTTGCATGGCTGGAGAAAGATGAAGATGAATCATTCATCTGGTTTTGTATAAGGATCATGAACCACACACTTATTTCAACTCCTCATCTTTTCCTATTATGTTACATTCAAATCATTATTAGAATGTTACTACAGTTAGGTACTACCGGTATATACATCAGGAAAAAGGAGCCTAGAAAAAGCACCAGATGCAAACACTCCTCCCCTCCCCTCCCCTCCCCTCCCTCCAATGAGGAGAAATAAACCAGGATACTATTTTCCTTTAGCTAAGTATGGAAATAATATTTAAAAACATTTTAAAAAATGTCAAGCACCAGGAAAAACCTAATGAGGAGAACCATGTACTGATGTTTTTGCAGTTTGCAACGTATTCTGTGCAAAATTTACACTTTTTGCTCAGAAAACAGCATCTTTTGGACATAAAATAGCTACAAGAATATTATTTTTGGTACAGGAAATGATATTTCCAGTGCAGAACAAAGCTGCTTCCTGCACAAAAACCTGAGCAAACTTTGCACAAATTAAATCTCAAACTTCAGTTTTCAAAGACTTTCTTGCAGTTGGAAGAAAACTGCTAAAATGGCTCAGTGCTTCCTTCAAGAACAAACTCAGCAATTACATTTCAAACTTTAGCCCACTTCTGGCTCACCACAAGCCCTATGAGGAACGACTGAGGGAGCTAGGGATGTTTAGCCTGGAGAAGAGAAGGTTAAGAGGTGATATGATAGCCCTGTTTAAATACTTGAAGGGATGTCACATTGAGGAGGGAGCAAGCTTGTTTTCTGCTGCTTCAGAGAATAGGACCCAGAACAATGGATGCAAGCTCCAGGAAAAGAGATTCCACCTAGACATTAGGAGGAACTTCCAGAGATGCCAGCCACAGATGTTGCCAAACATCAGAAAGGAACTCTTCCAGAACATGGCCACACAGCCCAAAAGCTCCACAAAAACTATGGATGCCGGCCATGAAAGCCTTTGACTCCACACTTCCTACCTTTCTCTCTCGTCACAGTGAAACTTGCAGGGTGTGTGCACACGCCCTGTATTTGCTATTTAAAATCAAAGACTGGGGAGAGAGGGAGAGGCAGAAGAAAGTAGAAGGAGAAGTGGCAGGAGATGGAGAAGGGCACTTACTGACTTCTAGGCCTCCCTTCCCTGCCCCTCCCCTTCCGCCTGCTCTGCCCACATGCATCACAACCTGTGCACTGGAGATGGGTGGAAAATGAGAAGAATGTCCAAGCATGGGAGTGGAGGAGAAAGAGAAACAACACATTGGGGGCTGGCCACCCTCACCGCATGCCTCTCTGAGTTGCCTGCTTCTCCTCATCCTGGCACCTTTGCTTCTCTTTCTCCTCAGCCTGGTCATCGGTCGTCTTTCTCCTTGTGTCCACATGCAAGAGTGGCCAAGCCTGGGAGTGAGTGGGAATTGAGGAGGATGACCAACAAAGAGGTAGCAGGGTACGGAGGGAATCCTTGGTGCCTGGGCTCTACACTTCTCTCATGCAGAGCTGAAGTGCCAGCAATCCCTCCTTTCCTGCTTTTTAGGCTAAGCTGCTCTTATTGACATGAGCGGCGGCAGTGCTCAAAGGTCAGACAGGAGGAGGAGGAGAGCCAATGGCAGGGATGGCAGGTAAGTGGAGAAAAGTGACCACACCAACTGTGCCTCCCAACTTCACCCCAGCTGGCCTGCTTGGAACAAACATACTGGCCCCCCAGCTGCTCCCTCTGAGTCAGAGCCGGGGCAATGGAGCCTTGAGCCTCTGCTTCTCTTTCTTCCCACCTAGGCGCAAGCTTCCATGATGTAGTGGCATCCCACTTGGGGTGAACCCAACTCATAGGCCACCCAAAATCATTTGGTGGGTTGCATGCGGCCCTTGGGCTGTATGTTGTGCAAGCCCGATATACAGCTATAAATATTTTATCGTATTTTTGGAAGTTATGAACTGCTTCATCTACCTAGATTAATGAAACTGGCCGCATGAGCTTTCGTAGACTTCAGTATACTTCCTAAGATGCAGAAGTAGACAAAAGGTCATGCTGCCAATTTCTTTCTTTCAGTTAGTCTCAGAGGTGATAGAAGATCTCTCTATGTACTGATTCTAAAGACTAATACGGCTATATCTTTGAATTCTACCTAGATTAATGTATACAACAAAAATTTCGTTTTAATTATGTTTTAACAGCTTTCAAGGTCATATAAAACTTATTATAACCCATCTTATGATAGTGATTAAATATGACAGGCCAGGATAATATTTTCAATCTTGATATTTACACAAGAAGGGAAAGACTGTTGTGTTTCTCTTTTAGGCTAGTTATTATCAATATTCATACAGACATATATAGATATACATTTCCCTCAGAGAAAAACAGACATAGGACCTTATCACACAGAGTCACTTATGTGGATTTTTGTTGTTGAAGTGTTGCAGAAGCGCGAAAGTGGGATTGTCCATCATGTCGTTAAGTAATTCTTCGACAAATCTGAACTATATTAATAGAATGAAGGCATATATCTATATCTATACTAGCTATACCATTATGAATCAGCATATTAGAGTGATATGCCAGGGCTATCAGGAATTATCTTCCACTGTTTATTCAAACATCTTCAGCAGTGTTACCGGTATGCTAAAATGCAGGTTGATTTTTGTGGCTCTGACTTACCATATATACTCGTGTATACGTCCAAAAATTTAGGTCAAAAAATTGACCCCAAAAACCTTGGTCAACTTATACATGGGTCAATATGGTCTTCCCCAAGCCTATTCCCAGTCGGGGTGCCTCCAGAGGGAGCAACCCAGCTTGGAAGAGGCCAGGAAGGTGATTGATGGCCCCCATGATGACAGTCAAAACCAATTCTGAGTGAGAGTAAAGCTGTAAAGAGCTTCACTCTAGACCACTGCTGTCTGAATGCCAGGTACTAGTGCAATGCTACTGAACATATAAAAGAGGTAAATCAGAGCAGTAGGTGAGAGAATGCAGTGGCTTTATGTCACTGCAAATACTTTCATCTCCAAAATTATTAAAAGAGGGACCATTTTCACAAGGGCCCTTTTCCAATTCAGTTTTAGGCAGCAACAGCCAATATTAGATTTGAAACAAGTTTTCAACTCTTCATCTGAATGTTCCAGTAACAGGGTTGCTGAAAGTTCAGTTATATTTCCCAGCAGACAGGGTGCCAGCATCCTGAAACTCGGTTAGCTCCTCCCATTTCCGCTCCGGAGGCAGGGACTGTAATTAAGATAAACAAAAGACCGGCCCCTATAAATGGAGCTAAGCCCCACCTGGGCCTCCAGTCTTGTTCCTGCCTACCGCTCCTGCAGGACTACTTCTTCTTCGAGCCAGCAAGTTTTTCCGTAGCAGTTTGTGAGTTTTCTGGCCTCCCCTTCCCTACCTCTCCTGCCTTCCCTCCTCCTCCGTGGTGGTGGTTATGGCAGAGGAACCCAAGAGCACGGGTGAAGGGCTTCCCTTAGCTCAGGCCCCTCCAGCTCAGGGTTCTTCGGCTCGGCAAGGAGAGCCAGCCGTAGAGGTCGAGGCAGCTGCTCAGCCGAGGGAGGGTTCTCCCCTCCGAGTGGCTGAGCGCCCGCAGTCCCTCCGCCCGGCCCGCTTGGGGTCCGAATGCGTTGAGGAGGCCCCTGCAGCCACCCCTGCCGAGGCAGCGAGCATGCAGGGGCTCACTGATTTTGTGCGGGCCATCTTTGCTAGGGAGGCAGCCAATTTTTTGGGAGTGGGGGACTTACCCCTTGGGAGACCCGTCGGCAGCGCCCGGGACTCTGCCGCCTCCTTCGCGGCATGTGGTTCGGCTGCAGCCCCTTCCTCCGCTGAGCCCCCGCTGGTCGGGGCCAAGAGCGGAGCTTTTCTCGCGGCGGGGCCCTTTCGCGCGGGCGGGGACCCAGGAGTCCCTGCCGCTCCTTTGCCCTTCCTCCCTCCCTCGGAGGCCCAGGCCTGGCCTGCCGCTCTCGCGGGAGGTTGGACCTGGCACCCGCGCCCTTCGGCTTACCTCCCTCCCCCAGAGAGCTTCCCTGCCCAGACGGGAGCAGTTGGGGAGGGCCCCTCACGCGCGGCGGCGTATGGCGGCGTGGTTCCGAGCCCGTCTCCCACGCTGGCTGATGGCGGCCGCCATCTTGAATCCCGGGATGGGGGCCGCCATCTTGGGAAGGAGCCCGGCGCTCGCCACGTGGCTGGCGGGCGCCATCTTGGAAAGGACCTAGGGGGCCGCCATCTTGGGGAGGTCCATGGCGGCCGCCATTTTGAATCCGCTGGAGCGGACCGGCCCCCTGGTGGCGCCCGGCCCTCCTCACGGGACACAGCCTCCTCCCAAACCCCCCTCCGGAGCTGGCCTGCGTCCGCGTTCGGCGGGCGGCCCAGGGAGGGGGACGAGGTCTCCCTCTCCGACTCCGACGGAGAGGCCGAGCAGGAGGCCCCCCCCCAGGAAGCATAGGCGGTTCAGCCAGCCTCGGAACCAGACCGACCTTCATGGGGACTCGGAAGGTGAGGCGGATGGGGCCCTGGCGGAGACCGGCGAGGGGGTTGAGGAGGGCGAGCTGTCCGGGGAGGAGGGAGCAGAGGAGGCTGACCCACCCCCGTCATCGGCCCGCCTTTTTAAGGCTGAGGACCTTACAAGGTTGCTCAAAAAGACTTCCAAGACCTTGGGCATCTCCCTCCCTAAAGATCCCAAGCCCTCCCAATCCAGCGATTTGCCTAGAGTTGGGGAGGAATTATTCCCGGTGCCATCCTCGGCCCTGCCTGAGGTCCCTTGTCCCGCCAATCTGATGGAGGTGATTAGGAACGAGTGGAGCAGGCCGGCTGTCCTTAGTTCCTATCCTAATATCATTAAGAGACTTTACAACTTTCCCCCTCCAGTCATGGAAAGGTTGCAGGTCCCGGTGGTGGATGCCCCGGTGTCCGCCCTCGTGTCCTCCGCTGTCTTTTGCAAAGATGGGGAGGACACGCTTAAGGTTCCGGAGGACAAGAAGGCGGAAGGGGCCCTCAAGAAGGCCCACGAAGCCATGTCCGTTGCCATCAGGGCCGCAGCGGCCGCATCTCTGGTAGCCAGAGCCTCCTTACAATGGGCTAAGGAGTTACTTCATGAGGCTCCTTCCCAGAATCCCCACCTCAAGCAGGGTTTGAATAAGATTGCCATGGCGGCCGCTTACACGGCCGATGGCACCTTGGACGCCGTCCAATATTGCGCTAGGGCTCAGGCGGCTGCTGTCACTGTACGTCGCCAGTTGTGGCTAAAAAATTGGAATGTAGACGCGAAATCTAAGCAGAACCTAGCCTTCACCCCATTCTTTGGCTCCAAGCTTTTTGGGGAATCCCTGGATCAGGTCCTTGTGGAGGACAAGGATAAGAAAAAAGCCCTACCAGGAGGGCGGAGGAGCGAGGACAAAAAGAGGTCTAGGTCCAGGAGTCAGTTTTTTCGTTCCCCCAGAGCCTTCCCTCACTCCAACCCCTCTACCCCTCACCAGGCCAGGGACTCCAGACTCTTCGGCCAGCGCTGGGGAGAATCCAGGAGTCAGCCCAGACAGCCCCGTTCGTCCTTCCAACAGAGGGGCCAGTCCGGCGGGGGCAGAGGGGCCCGCAAACACCAGCAGGCGTGACGGGGTGCCCCCAGTGGGGGGCAGGCTGAGGGACTTTGCCGCTGTTTGGGAGCAATCCACCACGGATCGCTGGGTGTTGGAGACCTTGAAGATGGGGTACCGGATAGAGTTTTTCCGTCGCCCACGCGAGTCCTTCATTCCATCTCCCAAGTCGAAGGACCCAGCGAAACACCGCCTCCTACTGGACGCTATCGAGGACCTCTTACGCTTGAAGGCCATAGAGGAGGTCCCCCCTTCTCAATGGCGGAGAGGCTGCTACTCCATTTTCTTTCTGGTACCCAAAAAGAACGGCTCCTGGAGAACTATTTTAAACCTGCGAGGGGTCAACAGCTCCATATCCAAAAAGAAGTTTCGGATGGAAACCCTCAGGTCCATGCTAGAATCCATCCACCCTGGGGATTTTCTTGCCTCCTTGGACCTACGGGACGCTTATTTTCACGTTCCGATTCATCCCAGCCATCGTCGTTTCTTGAGGTTTGCCTACAACAATCGCCATTACCAGTACAGAGCTCTGCCTTTTGGTCTATCCTCAGCCCCGAGGGTGTTCACCAAAGTGCTGGTGGCCCTGGTAGCCCACTGGAGAACCAAGGGCCTTCACGTTTACCCCTACTTGGACGATCTTCTGATCCGATCGGAGTCACTGAGCCAGGGTCACGCCGATGTGCGTGCCATTCGTCTGTCCCTGGAAGCGCACGGTTTTCTAGTCAATGTGGCCAAGAGTTCCCCCGTGCCATCCCGACAGATCCAACACCTTGGGGCTCACATCGACACGGACAGGGGCCTGATCTCCTTGACCCAGGAGAGGACTCAGCCCATCATCAGGGCAATCAAGAAGGTGCGGTCACAGTCCAGAGTCAGTGTCTCTCTCCTGGCTCACCTGCAAGGTCTAATGATAGCAGCAAAGGACTGTGTTCCCTGGGCCAGGATTCATTCCAGGCCGCTGCAGTGGCTGCTTCTTCCGCATCAGGATGCCATAACCGCGAGAGTCAACCTGAGGATACAGGTACCGGCGCCGGTTCTCGAATCCTTGGAGTGGTGGACTTCTCCAGCGGTACTCAGGGGGCGCCGGATTTGGACCCCCACGAGAGTCCAGATCACGACCGACGCAAGCTTAAGAGGCTGGGGAGCCCATTGCGACCAGGAGATGGCGCAGGGCAGATGGTCACCGGAGGAGCAGACCAAGTCCATCAACTGGCTGGAACTGAGGGCGGTCAGGCTGGCCCTACTGGCTTTTCAGCGGCTGATCCAGGGCAAGGCGATCTTGGTCAGGACGGACAATATGACGGTCAAGGCCCACCTCAACCGCGAGGGTGGAACGAGGTCTTGGGACCTGATGCAGGAATGTCATCTGCTGTTTCAGTGGGCAGAGCGGAACCTGATCTCGATCGAGGCGGAGCACCTTCGAGGGGAACTCAATGTAGTGGCGGACTGGCTAAGCAGGGCGGACGTCGATCAAGGGGAGTGGGCCCTACACGACGAGGTTTTTCGACAGATAGTCGATCAGTTGGGGCAACCGCAGGTGGACATGTTCGCGTCGCCATCCAACGCAAAATTGCCCAGGTTCGTCTCCCGGTTTCGAACGGTAGGGGCGGAGGCTTTCGATGCCCTCAACCTACAGTGGCCGAAGGCCTTAGTGTATGCCTTTCCCCCCCTTCCGCTTCTGCCCAAGGTGGTGGCCAAGATCCGGAGGGAGAGGCTGGAGGTGATCCTGGTGGCCCCGGCCTGGCCCAGGAGGGCGTGGTTCTCCGACATTCTGAGGATGTCGTCGGCCTCCTTAGACCTACAGATCCGTCACGACCTGCTTTCCCAAGGGCAGATCTTTCACCCAGATCCGGCCTGGCTGCAACTTCGCGCCTGGAAGCTGAACGCCTCATGTTAGGCCGGTGCGGCTATTCGGCCGAAGTTATTGACTCTATTTTGGCATCCAGACGCCCCTCCACCAACCGGATCTACGAGGCCACGTTTAGGGCATTCAGAAGATGGTGCAAGCTGAAGAAGATTGACTTCCTTAACTTCTCAGTAGCGGACTTGCTACAGTTCCTTCAGGATGGTGTCAAGAAGGGTCTTAGGCCCAACACTGTCAGAAGGCAGGTTTCCGCTATCACCTCGATCTTGCCACACAGGAAGGCGGCCAGGTTTGCGTCCCACCCGCACATCAAGAGACTGCTGAGGGGCGTTTCCAATAGCGCGCCACCCACTAGGCACCGCTTTCCTTCCTGGAGCTTGCACACAGTCCTGAAAGGCTTGACAGTGGCTCCGTTCGAGCCCCTCAGAGATGCCTCCCTCAAGCACCTAACCTGGAAGGTAGTTTTTCTCACAGCTATCACTTCGGCCAGACGTGTGTCTGAGCTGGGCGCTCTTTCGGCCCGGAAGGACCTCTGCATTTTCAGACCGGACTCAGTGTGTCTTCGCCCGGACCCTACCTTCATCCCAAAAGTCAATTCAGCCTTTCACAGGTCTCAGGACATCTTGTTACCATCTTTCTGTCCCAACCCAAAGGCGGACTTGGAAAGGATTTGGCACACTCTGGATGTGCGGAGGGCTCTCAAGGCTTACATCAAGAGAACTGCCTCCTTCAGGAGTACGGAGGCGCTGTTCGTGTCCTTCCGTCCGAGTTCCCTGGGGCGCAAGGTCTCGGTCTCCACCCTGGGCAGGTGGATTAAGGCATGCATCGAGGAGGCCTACCGGACCCAGGATTTGTCGCCTCCTACGGGGATCATGGCACATTCAACTAGGAGCGCCGCTACCTCGGCGGCCTTTGCAACGGATGCCCCACTGGCGGAGATCTGCAGGGCGGCCACCTGGAAGTCGCCATCTACCTTCATTAGGCACTACAAGCTTGATGCCTTTCAGTCTGCCGAGGCCGCATTTGGAAGGAGGGTCCTCCAGCGGGTGGTTCGGAGTCCGTAGTCTCCTAGCAGCACTTCCCTCCCGGCGGAGGGCTTTTGTAAATCCCGAGTTTCAGGATGCTGGCACCCTGTCTGCTGGGAAAACGAACGTTGGTACTCACCCGTGAGACGTTCATTTCCAGCAGACTAGGGTCCAGCATCCTCCCCACCCTGAGTGCTGCCTACGACCTACGACCCGCCTGCTGGTGGACCCAGCCTGTTTTGTTTTCTGCTTTGTTTTTTCTGTATTTTTTTTGCCTTATCTGGCTCGTTGGTTATGTTTCCTTTCCTAAGTTGGTTAATAAAGAATGTGTTTATGTTTATCTGACTTATTGCATGGCTTGTCACTGACTGAGGCCCAGGTGGGGCTTAGCTCCATTTATAGGGGCCGGTCTTTTGTTTATCTTAATTACAGTCCCTGCCTCCGGAGCGGAAATGGGAGGAGCTAACCGAGTTTCAGGATGCTGGACCCTAGTCTGCTGGAAATGAACGTCTCACGGGTGAGTACCAACGTTCGTTATTTTAAGATTCTCACAAAATGGAAAATCAAACAATTGAAGTATTATTCCTTTATTTATCAAGACATTAGTATTCATAAACAGCTTTTTCATTCTCTGGGACATTCATTTTTCAGTTAGGGAATGTTCACACGCAAATAACATTACCTCCTGCACAAAATGAACTAATAGACATAAGCCCCTATCCACTTAATAGTAACCATAACTAAAGAATAATCGTGACTAAATTAACTCCCAGTGCTTTTAGCAAGACTAGAAATTATTACAGCTGGACCTGGGTCTTTGTGAAGGTATATCTTTAAGATCTATGGAATTAAGAGAGATAAGTAACAACAGTTTTAACTTGACTTGACTGTTAGGATTTGTCTCCAGTGCTTAAAGTGAACAGAAGTACTCTGAAAAACATGAAGATAAACAGGACAAAGTCTAATTTATTATAGTCTTCTCCAACTTGGCACCCTCCACATGTTTTGAACTGCAGCTCTAATTATTCTTCACTATTATCCATACTGTGTGGAGCTGATCAGAAATGCAATCAAAAAGCATCTAGAAGTTACCAGGTAAGGGAAGGCTAATTTATGGGTTTCTTTATATGTGATTCAGCAAACACACTACCTAAGCTTTCTTTCTATGATACTTTCTGGCATAAAAGTAACTTGCCAATCTTTTAACCTCAGAAACTAATAACTTATAGTCTTTCATTTTGCAGCTTCCTTTCACCAAGGAGTACCTCCAAACAAGTATCTGGAACAGTGATTCTTAATGTTTTCTTTATGAGGGACTCCCTTGAAATAGATTTTGTTGCCACAGAAGGGCTGCAAGAGCAGAAAATAGTTGCACAGACTCATAGTTCCCAGCTCCTACCTTACTGACCCCTTAAGGCTACAATGAACACAGCTATTCAAAAATTACCATGTTTGAGTGATGTTAGCAACACTAGTTACCTGAATCAAGGTATGTAACTACTTGTATATGGACTGCTACTCTCAAGCTTTATTTTCCTTCCTTGTATATACCTCTTCCTCTGCTCTAGTTATGTGGCCAGTGCAGTAGCTCCTATGTTGTTGATAATTCCAAACATTAGCTTCTCTATATCACCTCTTCTAAATCAGCCCTTAAACTGATGAATAATGAGGAACAATGGGTTTTTCATGTGGATCCTGTCAGACTACGAAGTCCATACCTGAGACACTCTAATGGACTAGCTCAGCACTTCACAGCACCTCACAGCCTCCAAGGTAACTTTGAGAATGTCTCAGCCTATTTCCAACAGACAGCTGGTAATAGCTATGATTTGGTTTTTGTAACAGAGAGCAGAGGTGGTACGGTATCTGATTACTGGGATGGTGGTGGTGGCGGCATTGGTGGTAGTGAAATAATGCTATTGTCATGGTCAGACCACTTACCATTTCCTCCTGAAAAGAGTACATGGTTAACCTATGGATGCTTATGAAAACAAAAAGATTCCTGAATGCTATGGGATTTTCTAGTAGACAGAATAGACAGAAATGTTTTTGGGCCTTGGTACATTCCTGAAAAGCAACATAGTTTGGGCACTCTTAAGAGACTAAAAGGAACTAGTTCCTGTCTGATCTTGGAAGCTAAGCAGGGTCAACTCTCGTTAGTACCTGGATGAGAGATCACCAAAGAATACCTAGTACTGCATGATATACAGTGGGTCCTTGGTATCCATTGGGGTTTGCTTCCAGGACCGCCCCCCCCCCCACCTCTCCAAGGATACCAAAATCTGTGGGTGCTCAAGTCCCATTATATACAATGGCATAGGAAAATGGTGATGGTTGAATCAGTGGATAAAAAAATCTGTGGATAAGGAGGGCTGCCTGTATTTCAGGAGAATGAACTGGCAAATCACTTCTGAGTATTCCTTGCCTAAGAAAATGCTATGAAATTCATGGGATCAACCAAAGGCAACTTGAAGGCGCACACATGCGCACTTACACACACACACACACACACACACATATTTCTAAGAGCCATCACTGTCCCTAGAAGTGGCTGCAGTAATTAGGAAATGGTGAGCTTGTATGCAAACTGTGACCATTCTTGGACAGGAATATAATACTATAGATTGGAAAACTCAAGATTGGATTACTGTAATACATTCTTTTGAAGAGGCCCTTGCCATCAAAGTTGGTCCCAAAGATAAAATTTGTGCCAAATGCAATGGCTAAACTGTACTCTATGAGCATGTTACATTCCTACTGAAGGAGCTACACAGGCTACCAATATGCTGCCTTCAATGTGTGGGTGCGTGGGGGGTCTACTGTCTCTTAACAAAGTAATAACAACTTGATCAGTGTATGTAAGGAACAGCTTCTCAGTGTCAAGCCGATAATATACAAGAGATACGTAAATGGAAGTCCTCAGGGTGATGCCACAATCAGCAGTTATACATCTGACAACCACCTTAAAGTTTGCCTTAATAGTGGAAAGCCTTCTCCTGGAAATAAGGCATGCACCAAGATACTACTGTTTTGTTAGAAATTAAAAACCATTTTTAACAGCGACTTCCTGACTCACCACACACTAACACTAGTTGACATAGACTATTAAATAATGTTGGGGGGAAGGGGTATCTTGTGGGGCAGACTATCAATAAACCTTATAGAATGGACATATGTTCACCAAAGAATACATTTTGGCATTTAGTGAATCACTGCTACTACCCAAAATATGAAAATTTATATTATCTATAGAATCTCAGAATTTTTTAACTTACAGAGTTATCTATTTAAAGCCATTATTTTTTAGTCTGTTCCAAAGCCATTATTTCATATGAAATTGAGGTGAGATAATTTCTTTCACAGTTTTCTCTTGCATCTGCTTAAAACTGTGTTAAGTTTCTGACGCTGATCAAAAGATGGCAACTGAATTCCAAAACTCATGATCACTTGTGAAAACAGGGGCTTCTAACCTCTTCTTTACAGCAATCTGTTAAATAATGCTTGGAATTGACAGAGACCCCTCCAGAAATGAGGTATATGTAAATATGAGTAGCCCACCTGCTTGTGCTAGGGCTCAATGAAATCCAAATTCTGACAAAGTATGCAAGCAGAGGGAAATGTGGGAAGTAAAGCTGTACCTTCAACTCCTGCCTTGCACATATCTGTTTCAACTAATCATTATGTGAACTACTATGTAAAACGTAAATGTTTAAATTATAAATATTAAGAATGGGTACCTGAACCTAATCTTTTCCCTTCCCTATTCCCCCTTTTTGTTGTTTCATTTAGACAGAAAGTCTTGGGCCAAGGACTCGCTGGCTGAGAACAGTGATTTCCTTGCTCACTCACTGATAAGCAGTTCTGCAAACTTTTTGGCAGAGGAGAAAATTTAAAAAAAACACTTTTGTGTAAATAAACTAAACAGTACATTATTCCAAAACCTAATTACCTTGCAGGTTATGTTTGTACTGTATTTTTAGACAGAGATGCCTCTGGGGGGAAAGTGTAAGCTTGGAAAGAGCCAAATCAAGGATTCACTCCTCCCATATGACTTGCGGCTCCTGACAACGGCAGTCTCAGTACATTTGCAGTGTAGGAAAACTCACAGACTTCACTGAGGTAACAGTCTCTATGCATTTGAAATTAAACTCTGAAATATGGCACGTAGCACTTATGTGGAAATCCTCCTACCGTTCACATGGAACACAGTCTGCCAGGACTAGATTTCATTCATATCTGAACTGGCATCCTGCAAGTTCTCATTAAAAACTCCCCCTCCCTCCCGGCCATTAAATCTATATGAATGTCATATAGGGCGAGCATTGGATGACTTGGTTTGAACTTGGATGGCACTAATCATTTGCCTAAGAAAATGCTTTCCAAATCTTAATGTTCATGCTCTGCATAGTAGAGAATAAAATGTCCAACAGGCTCACTGAGGATGATAAAGAAACATGACAGTGAACTGTTTTACCATGGTAACAACTTTGAAAATTCAACACAGATCACTTTCTCTCATTTAAATATAAATGCAGAGCAAGGCAGCTGCTTCAATGACTGACACACACTCAATCTAAAACTATTACTATGAGGATTTCTAACTTGGAATGCAATTCAGTCACCTACTATATAGAAATTAAAAGGATTACTAAAGATGTGTTTTGCCTAGAAATAGTCAAGTCAAAATAGTTATGTAGACAATTACTTTTCTAAAACTACTTGGAACAAAATAGCAATGGCTATGAAACACAACCCATATAAATCAGTGTACTGGGATCTTTACTATTTCCATGCAGATTAATCCATGTGTTACGTCTTAAATAGTGTTGTCTATTTAATAGAGACATAATTAAGTTATTTTGAAACTCACTGGGTTGAATCCAGACTTTGCTTCCCATGAACAGGATGATTCCTTTCATTCACAAATGAATGGAGGAGAATTACATTAGGAGAGCAATCTCAGTAAAATCCCAGTTAAAGTGTATGAAATATGGTTACCTCAAGTAAAGGAACCTGCTGAAAATCCATTATTATTTTTTTTTAAAATGGATTAATATTCCAATCTATATTCACAGATCTCAGAACAGACATTAAAAACACATTATAATTAAAACAACAACAAAAAAGCAATTCAAAGTTGTTTAAAAGAATTCAGAACAATTTAAAATGGAGCACGCAATGTACTTTGAAACAAAAACCTTCCATCCAGTTCTTCAAAGCAATTGTCAAAATATTAGCACTTGTTTAGCAAGGAATTGTTTTGGACAAATCTTTTTTAATATCATCAGAATCTATTGTCCATGTGACACCAACTGTCCCTGTGAGAGAGAAGTGGGATATAAATAAAAGTTTTATTATTTATCTATCTATCAATCTATCTATTTCATCTTTTTTTAAAAAATCTCAAAGTGGTAACAGGAACAACATTTTCTTTACCCATCACCCATATAATTTATTTATCTACCTATTACCCATATAATTTGTATACTGCTCCTCCTAAGGCGCTCAGGGCAATTCACAGGCAATGCTCACTGTATCATCATCATTATCACATGATACAAGGCTTGGCTTCACTGAGCTTGAGCTTGACTGTGAATTTGCATCTACAATGTTTTGCTACAACACTGGCTTTCTTCTGCTGAAATTAGACTGTTTTGCTTTTAAACAAGAAAAATGTTACTAACCCAATATTGTTGCTCTTTTAAAAAAAAAACTTAGTCTGAGCTTTCATCATCTTCATATCTTAAGGAAATTCCAGCTGTAAGATTTGGATGACCTTCATCTATGAGAACTAGCTAATGTACTTATCTGGCAAGTGACTCTCACAGAATTTGAGAACTAAGGGCTGGATGAGAGCCAGTATGGTGCAGTGCTTTGAGCACTGGACAACTCTGGAGATCAGGGTTTGATTCCCTGCTTGGATATGGAAACCCGCTGGGTGACCTTGGGTGAATCGCACTCTCAGCCACAGAAAACCCATTGATAGGTTCACCTGTGGGTTGTCATAAGTTGGAAACTACTTGAAGACATACAACAACAACAACAACAACAACAACAAGAAGATAGAAACTTTGGGAAATTTAATCTGCTGAAATTCATGAGCGATGAGCTATGACCAACAACTTAAATATTAATCAATCTCTTTCAGGAATGACCAAGTATGGCTCCAACCCAAAGCCATTTTGAGTCTCAATTTGGGGCGTGGGGGGCAGGGTACAAATAAACATAACAATGTAATAATAACAACCCAATATGAAGACAAAATTATATAATTAAAAGTAATTTCATCATCATTTCCCCCTAAAACCACAGTGTGATATTTTAGAATTTGTTGTTGACATACAGTATAGGAAAGAAAGAAAAAGAAGCACATCTGTTGTAGAGAACAAAACCACATCCATTCAGTTCTCTAGTAACTTATGGATTTCAACATAATTCATTGTTATAACTCATAAGAACAAATAAGCTGCCATTCTAAAGGTAAAGGAATAGAGTTCCTTCCAAAACTGACACACTATGAGCTTCTCAGTTTTCTTCAACAGCAAAATAAAAATGAAAGACAACATCAAGGACCTTAGCACATTACACTCTTAAAATGGGGCTAGGTTGCTTTAACTGCTCTGGCTGCCTCCTGTTGCATTTTGGGACTTGTAGTTTAGAAAGGGGCATTAAGAATATTCAGCCAGAGAGTTCTTAAGCCTCACTGAACTACAAACCCCAAAATGCAACAGGAGGCAATCAGAGCAGTAAAAGAAATTTAGCCATGTTCGAAGAGTGTAATGCGATTGAGATTTAATGACTGGGAAGCAAATGCGCTAGCGTTCCACACAGGAAACTCAAAAAGTCTATGTTGTGATGGTGCTTCAAATTACAGCTCTAACTATTTAGAAGTTTGTCCATAAGCTTCAAGCTGGTCACAGCTATTCCGCTCTTTACAAAACTAATAAATTCAAGTAATTTTCAGACAATGGCGAATTCATCTCTTTCCCTTTATATTCCATCATTCCTAATTAGTGTATATGCTTCCAAATGCCATCTGGATAGATAGCATGCCAAATGCCTGCTAAATATATTTGCATAGCAAATTGGAGTTCGATTCTCAGATGCAGCAGTAACTTGCTCTGAAAATCACATGACTGTATGTTCAATACCATCTTAAATTCCATTATAGCTCAAAGTCTGCATCAAATAAGAAATGCCTAAACAAAACCTAGCATATAAACTCTTTAGATATGCATATTAGAGGCAATTTGTCTACACTGACGCAAACTCATCATTAGACTGACTACAGTATGTCCTCTAAGATCCGATATATATGGCCAACCATATAATACCATTCTAATACATAGTATCTAATAGATAGTATCATATAATAATGTACACACACTAAATATATCCACAAGCATTAGTATAATTCTGGTAATAACTACAGTTGGACAAGGAATTAATCCTGCTATACTATCACTATTTTATTTTATTTTACTTTATTGTTAAGAAGCATTCACATTAGGGAGATCAGGACTGACAGGAAGAAAACAGAGGATCTCACAGCTCCAAGATCAAAGTATCATACTGGATACTTTGACCTTGGAAGGCTGGATATTGGACAGTGCTAGGAGCAGTATCTTTTAAGGAAAGAGAGGTAATCTGTTTCATCAAGGAGGAGAATCTTGAACAATTTCCACAAAAATATACTGTTTATGGGTACACAGGCTGGTAGTTTCTCCATTTGTTGTTGTTGTGTCAGAATTGTTTCTGACTTATGGTGATCTTAAGGCAACCCTACCATGGACGTTTCTTGGCAAGTTTCTTCAAAGGGGGTTTGCCACTGCCATCCTTTGAAGCTAAGAGAATGACTTTCCCAGGGTCAGCCAGTGGGTTTCCTTGGCCCAGCCAGGATTTGAGCCCTGGTCTTCAGAGTCACACTCCAACACTTGAACCACTACACCACTCCGGCTCTCATAATTTCTCAATTAGATTACTGCAATATACTCTATATGAGCTGTCCTTGAAGTTGACTGAGAAGCTGCAACTAATGCATAATGCAGAACACCTTACAGAACCCAAATTTGAAATTAATTGAACTGGCCACCAATACACTTCTGGTCTGAACTCAAGATGCTAGTGATACTATTTAAAGCCCTGTATGGTTGGAAACCTACTTGAAGGATCATCTTTCCTCACATACAACTGCCTAACCATTGAGACAACATAGTGGTGAAGCTATCCTCTGTATCCTACAGTGAGAGCAGTATAATCCCAGCTGGCACCAATGCTCTTCTATTTGGCACCAAAACTGGCCTTCCTCCAGCACTAAGTTAGAACATGTTGGTTTACCCAGATTTCCTGAGTCTATGCAGATTTGTATATGTTCAGATCTTAAACTGTTTTAACTTGTTTTAAGCTATTAAATTGTTTAAGATACAATTGTTTGATATACAGCATACGCTGAAAGCCGCGCTAGAATAAGGCTCAGTTCATCCCGGAAAGGATAATGGCGCATGCACACTCTGTGTGCTGCCACATGCACGAGCCCCATTCATTCTAATGGGGCTCAAGCATATGCAGAATTCCACTTACGCGGGGAGGGGAGGTTTCGGAATGGATCCCCTGCGTAAGGGAAGGGCCATCGTATTTCTATTAAATTAGCCTTTACTAATTTAAATATTTTAATATATAAAGATATACCCAACAATTCCAGCTGTAATAGAACTAGATAGGCAACTTCTTCCATTTGTCAAATGAACATGAGAAAGAAAGTGCAAAGGCAGGCTTGCTACTGAACATACAGTAAACAAGCAAGCAAAAAAAAGTTATGATGGGGAACCTACATAAGCTCAACCTAGACCAGGGTTTCCCAAACCTTTTTGATTCACTGAGTCATTTTTAGAATCAATTTCTATGGCAGAGCCCCTAAGAGGCCTACCCTATGTCTTACAAGTTAATGGTGTTTAGGAGTAGTGTTACTTTTTATTCCTTATTCTTTAATTTCATTCCTTTCTTATTACTTTCCTTTTGCTGGAGCAGCTGTGAAATACCTGGGAAGTGCATGCAGAGCCCTAAAAGCCTCCATGGAGCACAGATTGGGAGATGCTGATCTAGACAATGAGGACATCAAAACAGTTAAAGATTTCTTGGACCAAACATTGATCAGAACAGAGACTGCAGTCAATAAGAAGAAGACTAGAATGGGAAGGGAAGCCGTTGAAGAATTAGACAAGATCCTAAAGAGCAACTATGTACAACTGAGCACTAAATTTAGAATCGGCCAAGCCATTATATTCCTCATTGCCATGTACAGATGCAAAAGCTGGACAGTGAAGAATACGAATAAGAATATCAACTCATTTGAGATATGGTGCTGAAGAAGAGTGCTAAGGATACCAAGGACAGCCAAAAAGATAAACAAATGGGTCCTTGAACAGATCAAGCCTGAAATTTCTCTGGACACCAGGATGATCAAAATGAGGCTGTCATACTTTGGCCATATCATGAGAAGGCATGACTCATTAGAAAAGACAGTAACGCTAGGAAGGTAGAGGGCAGCAAAAAGAGAGGAAGAAGGCATGCCAGATTGCTAGACTCAATTAGGAAAGTAACAGGCCTGAATCTACACATCCTAAGAAGAAAAGGAGGATAAGTGGGCTTAGAGATGTCTCATCAACGAGTCAACTCGAGGGCAGTTTTTATTATTATTATTATTATTATTATTATTATTATTAACCTTTATTTATATAGCACTGTAAATTTACACAGCTCTGTACATACAATCTGTTTAATGAGACGGTTCCCTGCCCTCAGGCTTACAAGCTAAAAAGACATGACACAAAAGGAGAAGGGAAAGGTGGTGGGGAAGGGGATCAGGTCCAGCAGTTCTTCTGTTGTTGTTAGCAACAGCAAATCTTTTAAACAAACATATCAGAACAAAAAGCTGGGTAGGGACCAAAGTTTTTGAAAATTATGGTCCACAAACTCTATTCACTTGGCCTTCAGAAAAGTTGCTGAATAGTCAGAAATACCAGCACTTGTCCCTGGCTGTTTTTCCCCCTGATAAGGAAGGATGAGGATGTCTTGGCAGGGCAAATTACAAAGAATCTGTCCTGGGGTCTGTGATTTTTCATAGCATAGGTTTTGATTATTATGCTATCTCTGAGGAACTGTTATTAAAATTACTTATATACATCCTTTGATTGGTGAACAAATAAAACCAGTCCACCAAGACCCACAACAACTTTTGAGTGATAAATTGGAAGGAGGGTGTCAGAACTGCCAGGATAGTTTTCTGAAAGGGACAGTTCACTGTAAAAAACAAAACAAAACAAAATTTTCCCATTAAAATATGACCAATTTCAGATTCACGTATCTAGATCAATAGAACACACCTTCAAAGAAGAAATCCTATATGAAAAGCGAAACATATTTTTCAGAGAAATAAAGGGATCAACAACTAACCCCTTTTTCCAGCTCATTACAAAATATTACTTTTTAACAAGAAATACTACATGTCTTTCCTTTTAGTGATTGTTGGCAGTGTAATACTCTCCCACTCTATACCTATGCAGCTGTTTTCAAAATGGCACTGAATAAGCTGTATTCAGACTGCTCACAATGAAGAAGTCAAGCACTGCCAGGGTACACTGACTTCTTCATACATCCAGTAATAGCTTTTTAAAGAAATCAACCGTTTGACTGCTCATGTTGAGTATCACAGTTGTGGATAAATTACACTACAGCTAGGTGTGATGCAGCTGTTACCCCAATCACAAATATTTAAAAAGTTAATACATACCTTCTGTTAGAAAGTTTCATATTCATTGCTTCTCCTGTCTATCTCATTTCCATAGAATGAACTGAACCTTACAGTTTACTATTCCTAGCCATGCAAATGTCCACAAGTCAAAATAAGCAGAATAGAGCATTCTCACCAGGGATGCTGTGAGGATAAGTCCAATTATCCATGGCATCATTCTATTATATGTCTTCATGTTGATTCCAGCTTTATGACAACTCTATCATAACGTCTTCTTTGCAAGAGTTATGTGGAGGAGGACTGCCAATGCCTTGCCCTAAGGCTAAAAGACTGTAACTCACCCACGGTCACCCAGTGAACTTTCATGGCTGATTGGGGATTTGAACACTGGTTTTCCAAGTCCTATCTCAATACTTAAACCACCAGGCTACTCTGGCTTTTTGTACCATTCTCCTCAACATTTTCCTTTGCTAAATACAAACCAGTGCAGTGCAGATCAAGGCTTGCAGTTACTTCAAGATCAGGATCTTTCTCTTTTATAGCCTCAATGGGCTAGTTATTCCTTTAAAAGATAAATATGCACTTGAGATACTTTCTGCTATCTAAGAGAAATGCATGCCCAAGACAGAGAATGCAGCTTGCAACACTACTCCATATAGGTGCTGAATACACAAGTTAAAGCTAAAAGCTAAAAGTGACAAAGGATGTAATTATTAATAATAATTAAAAGCGCAAGACAGATAACCTAACAGACACCCCTGCAACTTAAAACATATCCACTTGCTAATCTGCACTAAACTGGTTCAGATTCCTTCCTTAATAAATCTAGGCATATTTATCACTGAAGAATACTGGTCTTGCTCTTCAAATTTGATGTCATCTGAACCAATAACAGCTAAAGGGAGTAAAGAAGACTGTTTTTAAAATATGTCCTAATAAGCAAGGAACACAAAGCTAGTTTTGTATGTACAATTATTTAAAGATACATTCACCACGAACATCAATCTCTTTTTTTTTTTTTGAAGCTGTTTTTTTTTTTTAATTTCAATTTTTTAGCAACCATGGTCAATTAAAAGTCTTCTCACAGGTCATTTTATTTGCCATTTGGATTTTGTACATTAAACAAGCTATCAAAACTATAAAAGGCATCCCTTATATTCAATGTTCACACTTCAACTAATCAAAGAAATATATCTACTATGTCACCTATGTCAACGTTTATTGGTGGTTAAAGTGGTTTATTTCATACTCCTGAAAGACAAAATTGTAAGGAATTTGATTATTAAATAAGCCAAGGCACAGTAACAGCCATAGGCCATTTCATCCTGACAAAGGGGGAGGGAGTAAAACAAACACACACACCCTCATCTTTATTAGGTCAAACATATGTTTTAAATCCACCATACAATAATTCAGTATGTACTACCAAGAGAAGTACAGTACTACAGATTTCATAAAATTCTGATTTTTCAAAAGTTAGGCACTCCCAACTTTTAACGCAACTAAGAAGACCTCTTCCAGCATAGCTTGCCATACTGAAGCACAATCAATTTCCCAATATCCATCTATTGCTGACTTGCCATTTTAGAGTTTGAAGTGTTTGAAGAGGAACTGATTCATATTACTTTAATAGAAAGAAAGTACTGTACCAACAAGCCACCATTCTCCTATCCCTATACTTACATTTATATTTAAAGCCAATCTACTTAACTATGAAAGCTGCTTGATAGCTATAAGCTAACAATTCTTTCCCTCAAAGATCCTGCTTCCAAAGAACAAGCAATCCTTGTTTAATCAACAGTTTCATGACAGTGGGTGCATGCAGATTTTGACATTTGTGAGAAGAAATATTTAAGGCGCGAGAGCACAGGGTTAGTATACCACTCTCAAATATCACTGCCTTTAAAGTGGCTGAAGAAAAATGTAATGGGTACTATATGAGGTTATCATCAACTCAAAACAACTAGGTGTATTCTTAAAATATTCCACTTGTTCAACCTTTTCCGGAAAGAAAGGTGTCACTTAGGTGGGCATTTCCAAAACATTGCCCGAGCATGGTAAAGAGACTCAAGTAAGTTCTACACTAAAAGGGCCTTTATATCAGGCAAAGAACAACATTCTGCAAACACCTTTTTTAAAGATACCCTTTCCCACAGAGCTAGTGTGGCATACTTTTTTTGAGTGTTGGACTACAACTCTGGAGACAAAGGTTCATGGAAATCCACTGGGTGACCTTGAGAAAGTCATATACTTTCAGTCTCAGAGATCTAATACACACTGCAGAAATAATCCAGTTTTACACTGCAAAAATAATCCAGTGCCAGGGAATCCCGGGAATTATAGTTTATTGTGGCAACCTCTCTGGCAGAGAAGGCTAAATGTCTAACAAAACTAGAGTTCCCATAATTCCCTAGCATTGAGCCAGGGTAGTTCATTCTCCTTTTATGAATGTTTAATGTTCACAACTGAACAGTACCAGTCAAAATAAGACAAACAGATTGTCATGAGAGCAAGTTTCTACTCAAACTATGAGTATAGACCCATTCCTTGAAAATTCAAGAGCAAATTTTGAGGGCACAGAAGAATGGGGATGCCAAGGAAGATGGAGCCTCTCCATCCCCTGATTCTACAGAGAGAAACAGTTCTACTAGCAGAACTCAGTTAGATTTCACTTACAATAAAATAAACTTTCAAATTCTTCCAAGCTCCTCTTTAATGCATTAAGCAAAGCACAGGAGAGAAGACAAATATAATCTAGGCTGTATCTACACTGCAGAAATAAAGAAGATTCACAGCACTTTAACTACTATGACTCAATGCTATGAAATTCTTGGATTTGTAGTCTGTGAGATATTTAGACTTTCCTGTCAGAGAGCTCTGAGGCCACAACAAATTCCAGACCTCCATAGAATTGAGCCATGGAAGTTATAATGGGATCAAACAGCTTTATTTCTGCAGTGTGACACCTGCTTTAATGGTATAACTGTAAGTCTGCATTTAGTCACACTCTTATGGTAAAATTTAGATGGTAATAGACCTAACTTCAACAGTCCCTGCTCACTGCTACATGTGTTCAAAGTTATATAAAGCAGCTATTTCTAATGTTCTCTCGCAGCCAACAAGTCCAAGTATTTTGTGTGAACAATGCTTTACTGTAGCACCGGCAGTGTCAAACCAAACAAATTTCAAGACTCAGTCTAGAAAGACAAAGTATAGACGCAGGATCTGATGGAAGCACACAACTCCAGCGGTGTCACTAGGGTTGCTGTCACCCAGTGCAGTAACTCATAGTGTCAACCATCCTACTGACCTTTTTACATACCACACCATGCAGAATCTTTAGTAATAGTTTTTGAATTAATATTAATCATAAATTGTAATTCCTGTACATCACTGAAAGTAAAAGCAGTAGTTGTTACACAATCAAGTACCAAATTTAAAATTATACCTTTAAATTACAATATCATACACGCAGCCTAAATGTATTTACATGTACAGAGTTTCATGTGGTTAAAGTGAAAATTTGGTAAAATGTGATGCTTTGGTTAAAGTGAAAATTTGGTAAAATGTGATGCTTTAAAGAAAATTTTAAAATAATAAAAAAATATTTTTTTACTTTTAAAATTTAAAATTTATTTATTTTTAACAAAAAACAGGCCTCTTCTTCTCTTCTCACTGAGCCTTGCTCCAGACACATCATCTCTTCAGTATTTTAAAGGGGTGCACACAAACATCACAGCCCACTTTTGCCAAAAGACAGGAGTTTGGAGAACACTCGTGCTACCACCTCTTTGGGTGTCACCCGGTGCAACCTGCACCCGCCTAGTGATGTCTCTGCATGACTAACTAAAACTGTAAAATAATACTCTACTAGATTAAATTGTCATCTTTGCACCATTTAAATTGAGGTAGCCCTGATATTGTTAATGAGTCAAAGCAACATTTCTAAAAATTGTTAAAGGAATCCAAGAATTGCCATATGCTTTTCAATGGGAGCATTCCCAACTGTAGTAATCTGAGAAATAAAGGTAAAATTTGAGTGTTTACAATATTTTGTGTTTACAAACCGAGGATGCACATTTATCAGATTATTAACTCTCAGGGCAAAGCCTTCTGAGGCAAAATGCCAATACAAAACCACAGTAACAAGTACAGAATTATTTTTCAACAGGTAATTCTCAATATGGTACAAAGCAAGGGTGGAAGCCATGCAGGCCTCCAGGTATTGTTGGATGAGCATTCAACTTGCAACATTCCTCATTACTGGCTATGTTGGCTAGGAGTGTTGGAGGTGCAATCCAACATCCACTGGAAGGCCACTTGATTCCCACTCCTGGTTCAAAGAATTTTGGGCTTTTATCTAGAACAGTTAAAGAGAGTAATTGTAAGTTACAGTGGACTCTTGTTATCCGCTGGGGTTTGGTTCGAGGACCCCCCCCTACCCCCCCCCCCCGTGGATAACAAAATCTGTGGATGCTCAAGTCCCATTTAATACAATGGCATAGCAAAATGCTATCCCTTATATAAAACGGCAAAATCAAGGTTTGCTATTTGGAATGTATACTTTTTTTTGAATATTTTCAAGCCATGGATGCTTGAATCGGTGTATAAAAAAATCTGTGGATAAGGAGGGCAGATTGTATTAGAGTTTCTCTAATGAAATTTGAGTATAATATTGATCCCAACAACTGCCCCATGTGCCAAATGGGAAAATATTATTTATTTTAAAAATTTTACAACACAGCGCATCATGTTTCTTAAAAAAGAAAATCAAATTTCCATTTATCAGTGCTCTAATAACACAGATTTAACTCTATTATGTTGTACATATCAAGTAAGCAATACAAACACAATTCATTTTCAGTACAATATAGGAAAGTAAGGTAACAATCAAAACTAGTCTTTCAGAAATTGTTGCTGCTGCTGTTATGTGCCTTCAAGTCATTACTGATTTATGATGACGCTAAAGTGACAGTGATAGCTGTTCATAAATCTTACATAACTATTACAGTGCAGACAGTGTAATGAATAAAAATGTTTTAAATCCCTGTACACTAAGATTTAAGAACCTATATCAAACATGAAGACCTCCCCCACAAGCCGTCATAAAACTAAGCCAGTTTTCCTGGTAGTGGGACCCTGCTTTCTAACATTGTTGCAAGACATTCTTATTTAAAAACATTTTCAATGATATCCAATGTCATGTGAGGATGAGTCATGCTCAAAAGGCCCTTGTTTTCTTTTCCACTACATTCCCCCAATTTACATCCCTCAAAGGCTTCCAATTATCCACAGCAGTTTAGAAAGTTGCACTTGGCTACAGGGTAATGAGAGGAAGAGAACTGAAAAGTTGGATATAAACCTTAGTCTCCTAGTTTATAACACTTGTAGCACTAATAAATTCTTGAAAACAGAAAAGCTATGGACAACTGTTCGGTTCCCCTCCCCTTTGAGAGATACTGTTGGGGGAAAAATGTGTTTTGCCAGGATGGGCACTATTAAAATCCAACATGACATTTCAAATATAATTTCTGCCGAGATATTTATTCACAGGAAAGCAAAAGCTAAACACAAATTTAGGATTGTGAAACAGATTGGCTTTTAACTAATTAAGCAACACTATATGGAAGATGGTTTTGAAAATCAGAAACATGCAGGAATTTTAATGAATTGTCACACAGAAGTAAAATGTTCAACACAGACAGAACAAACCACATGCCACAGCCATTCCAGAACTCAGTTGTGTCATCTGTTGCAACAGCCGGAGGCAATGAGAATCTGTAGTAAAATGCCACCCATTTTCAAAGATGGCAATTCCGAAATGAAGAAAGGCTAAAGCAGTTCATTTTCAAAAGCAAGATGAGCTTCATGGCAAATGATACCACACTGCTGCAAATGCAGCTTTAAACCCAGTATCTGAACCTACCAGGACTTTTAAAAACCAAATTTTACTTAGATCTTACAACAATATGCTGTGTAACTCAACAGAAATATCCATGGAGCATTTCATAGTTCTGTTTGAACAAGGCATGCATCTATATACTGAATACATATACTGACTATACTGGATGCATTTAGCAGCTACTGGCTTTCAATACACTCAGCATTTAAAGGAGGTTGTTTTTCAGTGAATGTAGCTAGAGGCAATTGAAAGCACTGTATTAATGCAGCTGAATATAAATATAAATGCATTACATTAACCATCCCTGCCTAGATTTCCACAGTGTTTGCCAGCTTCTTCAAAGCATTTAAGGAAAATAGGTCCTGGTATTTCTGTCTTAAAATGATGGTGTAAAAAAGGAAATAACCTTTCAGACTAGAGGAAGCCATCAAAGAAACATTAGAAGACACAAAACCTTCTGGATGTTTCTCTTGGTTTTTGTTTTTTAGAAAATCAGGTGCATATTCACTCCACAGTAAAGCAGTAACCAGTCACAACTTACTAATGGGCACAAGCGAATCGTGTAATTCATGCAAACATATATTAATTCATCACAGGTGGTTTGTGCTTTTCTTCTACATTGAAGAGCTGTCTAGAAAATGATTAAAATTTGTAAGTACTCCGAGTTCTTCTAGTTTTTAAGAGAAGGATAGATTAAAGAAAATACCAATTCTAATACAGTATAAATATTTATTATCAAACAAGCCTGGCAAAATTGAAAGCAGCTGACAGGCTACGCCTCTGGGAAGGGAGGGGGCATCCTACCATCCTACCTCTGTCCTCCAAAAACGAGGGTTCCGTAGTTATGCATCATAACAGAGTGGTCAGTGTTCTTGAGTGCATAAGGTTCTGTAGATACATATGTCAACAGTGTGCTCCTAAAGGCTTTTCTTTCACACCAGCACAGGTTCCTCTAGCTTCTCTCTCTCTCTCTCTCTGGCAAGGAATTCTGCTATTGTTTTCTAAGATGAAGTGCATCTGATAAAATGGACTGGAATCCATGAAAGTTTATGCTAGAAATTTATTTTTCTCAGTCTCAACGGTGCCACAAAATTTCTTTATATCTTCTTATATTGATACTAATATGGCTTTGAGGTGGAATACTACTATTTATGATACAGTTGGGACCTGATCCAAGCTTCATTGGGCCCAGAGGGAAGTATGCCCTTCAGGGCCTACATGATAGGTACAGGCTGTAAGAAAAAAAATGCTGCCACTTTCTGGCACTGGTTGACTCTCTCAGATGTCTTTCGTACCACTCCTCAATTCTCCCTTGCATGTGAACTCTGAGCCAAAATAGCCTTGCCGCTGGGGATTAACAGCATCCAGACATCTCTCATTCAAACTAACATGTCTTTTTATGGAAACAACAAATAAGTTTTTAATATTGCTGGAACAATCAATCATGAAACTTGCTACAGACAGATCTTCACAAAACCCTTTGGAAGGGTCATAACCTCTCTTCCTGGCTTAAATCCTTCAGCAACAGAGGGCTACTTACCTATCTTTCCACTGTGTACACTGAATGAGAAACAAACAAGGAACTGATATGGGAGAGAGTCCCACTTCGAGTGCACTGACACCCAACAAGACCAAAGTTATCTTGCTTTGGACAAGAAGCTCTGTAGGACCAAAGCTGTACCCCTCTGGATCAAAGCTATATGATCCTGCTCATGTTTTGACATCCACTGTAGAGGGCCTTCTCTCTGTCCCACCATCCTCACAGCTCAACATGTTCATAGGCTGGACTTGGCAGAACTACACTGTCCTCTCTGTCTTTAGTTGCTCTTGCTTTTAATCACTACATTTTAAACTGATTTTAATTTTATGGATAGAGTAATGATTTTTAACTTTTGTACTTGGGACTGTTAATTTCAGATTTTAGTGTAATTATTAGGAAAAGTAGAACAGAACTATACCATATTTCAACTGCCCCCTCCAAAAAAATTTGGCACCCTTGGCAATGCTCCCTCAGAAGAGATTTCGGTCAGTACCCTCTTCTAGATCTTTGAGTCACGCTGGTTGGAATGCAGGCAAAGCAAAAAGGTTTGTGCTGGCCCTGAACTTTCAGCCAGACTGGTTGATAAAAGCTCCTCTCTTGGTTCTGGCAGTGCAGGATTTTGGGATGCCCCACAGCTTTTGGGAGACTGCAGAGAAGCAATTCCTTCTTTCCCATCTCTGTATACCTTTTTGGTTTCGGTTGGCATGCTTAGCAGGCCAGAGAGATGTTGATGTTTTCTTACAGAGGAGTTTCTCCTGGTTCCAGGAATTCATGATTTGGTGTAGCCAACAGCTCTCAGAGGGTTAGAAAAGTGGGAGCTCTCCATACCACCACAGATATTTGGCACCCTTGGCAATGATCACTCAAAAGAGATTTGGGTCGGTATCCTCTTCTAGAACTAAGGGTGTATGATTTGGGTTTAGGTGTATGTCCCAATGCTGCTGAGTGCTTAATTTACATTTTGAAGTTTCATGTAAATAAAGAACTATAAATAAGGAACCAACTTCTGCCACATTCTTCTGGAATAAGGAATCAGCCTCGACCCATTCTTTTGAAACCTGTTCTGAAGGTCTCTTAAATCATAATCACAAACTCCACTTACACGAACCTTCTGTACCTAATACATTCACCTTAAACATAGACGGCTGGCATAAGATGTCAAATGGGGATGCAAAAGAATTATGATAACGTATTAGATCATGGCTAAAAATTACCACACTTAGGTTTACAATAGAGCTCTCTTAATTTTCTAGTGACTTGTGATCTATGGCTTGTGCTTGTGACTTTCTTGAGCCATCAAAAATGTTAAGCCAAAGGTGCACCATTAATTAAACTGTACACATAAAACACTTTATAGAGAGCAATTTAAGCATAAATGGTGTCAGTCTGCAAATGCAAATAGTATAAGGAAGCGGTAGACAGAATTACGAGTGGCAAGTTTTCACTATTCAGCAAGAAAACACATTTACTGCTGCATAATATATGAAGAAATCCTAAATCAATCCCTGAAGTGGGTGGACATCTGTGTCATTGTTCTCTGAAGCACATCATCAAGGGAAAATTGTTCCATTTGTAAAGCTTTGACACATCAGTGTTTGAAGAGTAAAGGATGGATACAGTTCAGTTAATGGAAGATCCTGAACCACTGTTATGTGAACACTAATACAAATCCTACTGGCATTACTATTTCTAGGAAATAAAGCAGTAAAAACAGCAAGCAAGTAACAAAAGGCATTTCTCCACTACTACTAATCAGTCTTTTCTCATTTCTTGAATGCTTAGATTTAGTCCATCAAATGAGATCTTGCAATTCACTTGACTAATTGATAAGAATAATTCAAAATGTTAATTTCATTTGATAACCATACATAATTCATTTTTGCTGTATATCAACTGAAAAACAACTATCTACAGCTCAGCTTCATAAAGTATGCACTGTTTAAAAAATGCCACCCAATTACTCATCTTTAACATTAAGACAAGAGAGAAGCAAATACAGACAAGGTTCATTACAGAACACCAAACCATGTTCCAAAAGTTCTACTGGTAATTATTATTTAGAACACAATTAAAAAACTGCATGCCATCCCATGTTGTAAGTAAATTTTCTTGTTATTTGCCATCCAGCTGACTTTAGCTTATGAAGATCCTACAAATAACAGACCTCCAAGACCCTCAATCATCAACTGCCCTCCTCAGGTCTTGCAAACTCAGGGCCACAACTTCCTTGACTAAATCAATCCACCTGCTTTCCTCTTTTCCTACCTCCTTCCACTTTATCAAGGATTACTATTATTTCCAATAAGTCACATCATCTCACACTATGTCCAAGATATGAAGGCCTCAGTTTAGTCATCTTCACCTCTAGTGAGTCCAAGCTTATTTGGTCTAGAACCCATTCACTTGCCTTTTTAGCAGCTCAAGTATCCATAAAACGCTTTTTCAGTGCTGCATTTCAAATGAGTTGATTTTGTTTCCTATCAGGTTTGTTTATTTATTTATTGGTCATCCAGTTGTCATAGTTCACCCCAAAGGAGCGCACAATTCCACCAACACAGAATGCTACCGCTAAGGTGCGGTCAAGTAATTTAGTTCACTTATGTGTACAAACCAATGCTGACACAGTTAAGTCATCTTAAAGCATTCAGGAATTTAAGAGTATGGAAAGGAAATACTTCCTTCCAGATCTGCTTCATGCATGATCTCCTTGTAGTGACAGAGATATTCCAAAGAGAAGCTTTGTCACTTTTCAATTGAACAGTTACTATCCTTTTTACAATCCAGAAATATGCACAGAGTTTGCAACTGCAAAAATCCCTGCAACTTTGTTCAGTCAAACATTATTACAGATTCTCTTTTGACTTTTCCTATCAACAATTCAGGTCAGTGCTAGCAAAAGTGGCTGGAACTCATACCCTTCTCTCATCTCTATATTAGGATTTCTGAACCCCTAAAAAGGATACATCTCTTCCAAACTGTTCTTGTAGTCTCAATGCTCCTCTAACCAAATTGATCATCATAATTACCACATGTATAGTCCCACACCACATTTTACTTCTACACATTTTTTAAAGATAAGGTCTCAAGAAGGAACTCCTAAATTGGGTGCAAGAGGAAAGCCAATATGTGAAAATCCAAAGCAACCATTTCAAGATATGATAATACATGACTTGTCAGTCTAAGACAGACCGGATGATGAGTGTTAAAAAGATTCATTTCAATTTCTCAGTGTTTGGATATTTCACTTCTTATACACCATGTCACATTACTCAAAGCAGAATGAAAATTTTGTTCTCTAAAGAAAATTATTCTTGTTTCTATATCACAAAATATTGTTCTATCAAGAAATATCCAAACAATTTGTTCTACTGTCAGTTTCTTCTCAAGGTTCCAAGAACTGCAGTTCAACCCATAAAGCTTTGTGTGTCACACAGAAGTCAAGTGGACATTTATTTTTTTCCAATCTGAAACAGCAGGAGCCCCAAAAATGCAGCCTCATTTATCATGCTAAGTTTTACATGTAATACCATTGATCAATGTCTTACTTCTTTCAACAAAACAACAGTTGTTTTGGCTTAACTATACACTTGCTAGTATTAACCCATGGAGACAATTTGTAAAGAACAAAGGCACTTATAATCCAAGTTGCTAGAACCAGATATTATTGAATTACTAAAAAGACTTTACTGACATTAACACAACAGTATAACACAGCAGGGCCTTTTTTATCAGATGTCAGTTCATATTATGTGGTTAATTTTTACTAATATTTACATATAGATTAATCCAAGACTACTGTTTACTGTTTGACTTCCAGGTGATACCTTTGCTCAGATATTAAAAGTGGCATATTCTTTACTAGAAAAAAATTCTTCATTGTGTGTGAAATAAACAATAAAACAAGAATTTAAAAACTAAGCTAAAATAGTTTGAAACCAGAGTGGGAGGGAAATTGCAGTATATTTTTAAACAATCAAAAAATAATTTGATATGAAAGCAAATTACTTTCACATTTAAACTACACTGACTCTAACACATCTAAAGAGTTCCTTCTCTGCCGTTTCATTATGGCAGGGAGATCATCCTGGGCTACATAAGACTACACCAGATGCAGGTTTTCCAGGAAACACAGAACTGAAATATTTTCCAGTGCTTGACATAATGTTACCTGATTTAGTGCAGTCACTTCATAGATTGTATTCTATCACATACAAAGCTTTATGTGAAATTTATTTTATTGGAATATTTGTAATAATGTTGAGAATATATTTTCTTTATATTTAATAAAAAAAAAATGACTACACCAGAAAGAAAGGATGCTACTTTTTGGACAAATACTTAAAAGAGACCCATACTTGATATATCTTATATTAACAGTTTAACCTTCCTCTGCCAGGCTATTACTGTAGTACCTTTAGCTTCATCCACTCACGCTCTGAACTCATCAGTTCCATATCAAGTTGGAAAAAAATCTGACTCAGTACAACAGATTTAATCCTGTTTCACTAAGGATAGATGTGAGTCAACAGGAACAGGCAACTTATACTGTATTGTATCTTGACAACTTGATTAAGAAGCAGGAGATTTTATGAAATAAAAACAAGCTTAACACTATTTCTTTGTTCATTCCTCTGTGCAAGAATAGCTAGCCCATAGAACACGAATGACTGCAATATAACAGTCCAGACAATATAAACATGTGTGTGCATGTACATAAACACATAGCATAGAAAAATTTCCACTCCATGATCTCCATACCACTGATAGTGGTACATAATGCTTTAGTAAATGCTATCAACCAGGCAAGGTCTGAGTAAAGCTTCAAAGAAAGGCTGCATGTCAGCTATCCAAAGACCAGACCAATTCGATATGGAAATGCTTCTCATCAGACATGTGATTATCAGATCAAATCTATGTCCACTGATGAAATCATGGATCTTCATATTCAAAGTATCTCCTCCTTTAGTTTAATATGATGTTGAAAGATATACTTTTAAGCTAAACATGAATGAATAGTATGATATGACTGCCAAAAAAGTCAATGCAATTCTAGCCTGCATCAACAGAAGTATAGTGCCCAGATCAAAGGAAGTAGTAGTGCTACTCTATTCTGCTTTGGTCTGACTTCACCTGGTATACTATGTCCCATTCTGGGTACAGTTCCAAAAACTTCAAAAGTGTCCATAGGAAAGCAACCAGGAGGAGCCACATTCTGGAAGCCAAGCCCCATGAGGATCAGTTTAAGGAGCAAGGTATGTTTAGCTTGGAGAAGAGGAGATTGAGAGGTGACATGATAGGCATCTTTAAATTTCTGAAGGGATGTCATATAGAAGATGTTTTCTACTGCTCCAGAGGCTGGAATATAAATCAATGGACTCTAATTACAAGAAAAGAGACTTCACATTATCATTACTTCTTGACTGTAAGGGCGGTCTGGATTCTCCATCTTTGGGGGTCTATAAACAGAGGTTGGATGGACATCTTTCAGGAGTGCTTCAGATCTGTATCCCTGAATGAAAGGGGTTGGACTAGATAGCCCTTGGACTAGAGGTCCCTTCCAACTCTAAAATTCTCTCTCAACTTTCTAGGCAAATATTCAGTTAATTTTTTTCATACAAATGATGGGGGGGCATTATTTAACATCTGGATGTCACATATTGCAGGAAAAGGCTTGTTATTATTACTACTACTACTATTATTGTATTATTCACTCCAGCGTTTGCTCCCAGCAGCAGAAACAGTTCATGAGAATTCTTTTGAGTTATATTGGCTTTAATTTTTACCAATTCCCCTCTCCCTCTTCATTCTTTCCCAGGCTGTTCCTGAAAGATGCCTCAACTCTATAGAACAGATTTTCAAGCAGCTTAGGGGAAATAAAGGGAAAAAAATGCTGTCACCTCCCTTCCTGCCAGTAGAAATGCTCTACTGAATCAGAAAAATTCTGACCTTGCATAGATAGAAGGCAAAGTCTGGATCCGGTTGGCATTCTTTATTATAGTGGTTATCCAAATTATGTTGGGTAACTTTTGCTAAGATCCAAAAAAAATCTGTGTTCTATATGAACATGATCATCCACTGTACACACACTGGAATATGGTACTTTTGTATTTTTATTATATTATATACCTCTGACCTCCCAAAGCTTTGCATGCATTCATGTTTCAGATTTAGTATCTTATTTTGCCATTTATCACTTCATAGAGAAAACACTATATCAAAAATATGTGTGCCTTTTTCTGAACATTTCCAAACACATGACTGCATTCCTAGACATACCTGGGAAAAACCAGCACTGAACTTAACAGGACTTATTTTTATTAGATGTGTATAGGATTATGGGTGCCATATGATCTTACTTAAAGTTCCCTGCTTATGTGAAAGAACATAAAATAAAAATCCTTTAATCTTGTAATGTGACCCCAACTCCAGAAGTAATTCCATACCAAAAAAAAAAAAAGAGGGATACATAATCTAAGATTTTGCACTGCTATATATCAGTAGGTTTAGCCGCTAAAGAAATTACTGTGCATGTTCAGAAAATACAATATGCGAATAAAAAAAATACAATTTCAATTTCTTCCCATAATGGTGATTAAATCCAATTCACCCACTCAAGAAACAAGACAAGATGCACTATACTGATATATTAATTTGCTTTAAAGAAGATAAAGTCAAATTTCAGTCACAGATTAGTCACTGTCATATATTATTATGTTACCTTTCTTGTGGTGGGATTTTGAATTCCACAACAAGACAAGTTGCTCACTAACCATGTTAGCACCGACATGTCTTAAATACTGATGCAAACTTCTTTAGCCCATCTTTTTGGACTACAGTTACCACCATCCCTCATATTGGCTAAGTTTGTTACGGCTCACACATGTTTCAACATTTGGAGAGCCTGAAGTTCAGCAGTGTTTTAGCAAATTTAAGTCACAGAAGCCAAAGTTTACATCATGCTTCAAATACATCATTATTATACACATAACAGAGCAAGTTAGTTGTGTCTGTACAAATAACAGAGCAAGTTAGTTGTGTCTGTACAACCTATAAAGCCCTATACAACCTAACTCCAGACTATCTGAAAGGCTGTCAGAACGTTAAGATCATCAGGGGATGGCTGTTCCCACCCTCTGGAACTCCATTCCATGGGAAGCTAGGCTGGCTCCTCCCCGTTTTCTTTTTGCAGGAAAGCAAAAACCTTTTCATTTAAGCAAGATTAAATAAGCTTAAATTCTTTGAAGATGCCAGCCACAGCTACTGGCAAAACATCAGGAATAAACTCTTCTAGAACACAGCCTCATAGCCCGAAAAACCCACAAAAAACTATGGCCACTGGCCGAGAAAGCCTTAAACTTCACAAGCTTTTAATGGTTAAGCAGGGAAGGTTATCCTATAAATATATGTTTTATCTTTTATATGATCTGTGATCAGTTTTATAATGTTTTAATGTAGTGATTTTAAATTGGTTTTAAAACTTTTTGTAAATGTCTTTAATTTACTGTCCTGGAAACTGTCTTGGATCCTATCCTGGGAGAAAAGCAACAGATAAATACTGTAAAGTGAACAGATAAATTGAGTACTGATACTTTAAAAACGGAAGTATATAAAGTTGATTTCTCCTACAAGTAACATTCAATGAAACCATATACAGCATTAAGCCTCTCCGTTTTTTGTAGTTTTGTATGGGTACATGCACACTCACCCTGGGAAAGAAAAACACAGATTTTGCTTGTAAAATGTTCATCAAAAGGAATAAAAGAGCTGAGCGAATTGTATTTTTAAAAAGTTGCACCCCATTTCTTCTTTACATTACTTCCTGTATCAATAAAGGTTCCACAATAATTATGGAATGATAAAGACTACATGTATGCATTGAAATAAGTCAACTTTTCATGAATAAGCCAACTTTTCATGGTTTAATATATATATGATTATATCTATGTGAGCCCTGAGTGTGTAAGACATCCACTACAACATTGTATAGTTGTAAATTGTACATCACAGAAACTATAAGTACAACATTATCTGTTAAGTAAGGTTTTCTACTCTAACTAATGTATGTTGACTATCTCACTTGCTGAAAAGAATGAGAAGGTACAATTACTGTGGGGCTAAACAGACAGGCAAAAAGAGGTGCTTTCAGGCTGGCTTGAACGTGTGGCGTTTAGATGACACATGCCCTGAAGACTGCAGAAAAGTACCCTTATGCAGAGAAAACCCATTTCAAAAAGAAGCAGCTTTTTTCTGCTTCTTCCTGGCTTGAAGCCATGTCATGTAGTCATGACATGAGTACTCCAGCTGCCATGGGAGCCGGTGGTGCGGTTGGTGGGGTTTCAATGTGGCTTCAGAAAAGGCAGCTTCAAGCCACTTTTTCCTGCCCATCTGTTTTGCTCCCCTGTTTCCCTGAAAATAAGACCTAGTAGAGGTTTTGCTGAATTGCTAAATACAATAGAATCTTGATTATCTGACATAAACTGGACCAGCTGATAGTTGGATAACCAAGAAGGTTGGATAATCCGGAAGGTCCAAGAAAAACCTTGAAATCACTATGAATTGCAAATGTATTGAAGTTCTATTGCAATAACAGTAAAAGTAAATGTAAAGAAATCACTGATCAACATTGTGATGTACAGTATAAACAGTTCAGTCCTCTGAAAATTTAGAGATCACAGAAAATTTAAAGAAATCACAGCAGCCATGACGTTGGATAATCTGGAATGTTGGATAACCAAAGGTTGGATAATCGAGACTCTATTGTATAAGGCTTCCTGCAAAACTAAGACCTAGCCTAGCAAAGTTTTTGTATGTATATATACTGTATAATAAATGTTCATATTTGTTGTTGAACAATAAATGTGAATTCTTCTTCATGGAAAAATAAAACATCCCTTGAAAATAAGACCTAGCACATCTTTGGGAGCAAAAATTAATATAAGACACTGTCTTATTTTGGGGGAAACACGGTATGTTAACTAAGTACTGTTGAACCCATACCAATCGACTACTATACAGAAAAGACTAGGAACAAAATTTAAGGACACTCTGAATTACTTGTCCTCTCAAGATAAAGTGGAACTGTAGTTCAGACCCCCTTTTGAACTACATTTAGTGGGCAGATATCCTGATAAGACAGAGAGAGAGAGAGAGAGAGAGCCATACATATAGCTAATTTTTATTTATCAGAACTATTTTAGGAAGAAGTAGCTTTCTCTACAGGTTGACATCCTTATGTGAAATGTCAAAGTCTGAAATACTCAAAAACCAAACATCTCATGAATGGCTAAGATAGTGACACCTTTGTTCTCTGATGGTATAGTGAACACAAACGCTGCTTCATGCACATAATTATTAAAAAATATTATATACAATTATCACTAAGCTACTGGTATGTGTATAAGGTGTATATGAAACATTAGGCTTGGGTCTCATCTCCAAGATATCTCTTTATGTGGTGTTGTGTGGTGTTGTTCGCCTTCAAGTACCTTCTGACTTATGACAACTCTGAGGCAAATCTATCACAGGTTTTCTTGGCAAGTTTCTTCAGATGGGGTTTGCCATTACCATCTTCTGAGGCTGAGAGACTTTGACTTGCCCTAGCTTACCCAGTGGGTTTCATGGCCAATTCAAACCCTAGTCCAACACTTAAACCACTACCCCCCCCCCCCCATGACCCTCAAACATATACATATATGCAGATACAGATATTCCAAAATCCAAACACTTCTGGTTTCAAGGATAAGGGAGACCAACCCATACTCTGCTGGGAAAGCTTATCTTTACATAATTTAATGCTCATTATAAAATCTGACACTGAAACAGATGATTGGGCATTGCAAAGGTTCCACAAACAGCTACTGACTATCAACCATCAACACATCGGGCCCTGAAGACCCTGGCTTTGAAATTTCATTAATTCCAAGGAAAACCCTTTGTGACCCTCTGCTCTCTCCAGTCCACCTTTCAGTTGATTTCATAACCTGGAAGAACGAACCTTTCCTAAGAGATCTTTACTCCAGGTGCAGAAGAACAAATCATACCAATAATATGGGTTGGATCTATTATGTTACACAACACTATGCCGTATTCAAACTGCCGACATAGGATGGAATATGTCACACAGGGATGAGCACATGGAAAGCTTATTAATGGTTTAGGATGGCACATTTGACAGTGCCCTGCACACACACAGACATCTGAGCCAGACTGGTTGACAAAAGATCCTCTCTTGGTTCTGAGGGTTCAGGATTTGGGGTATTCAACAGCTTTTGGGAGAGTGTAGAGAAGCAATTCCTTCTTCTTTCCCACCCCAGTATACTTTATTGGTTTGGGCTGGCATGCTAAGCAGAGCCCTGCGCATGCAAGAAACTCTAGGCCAGATACATGTTGATTATTTCTTACAGAGGATTTTCTGCATGATTTGGCGTGGCCCACAGCTCTCAGAGGGTTAGAGAAGTGGGAGTTCCACCATCACCCCCACAGAAGTTTGGCACCCTTGCCAATGCTCCCTCAAAAGAGATTTGGGTCAGTACCCTTTTCTAGATCTTTGAGGCCAAACTGGTTGATATGTCACTGGGGGGGAGACACTAGCAAAGCAAAAAGGTTTGCTCTGTCCCCGAAATCTGGGCCAGACAGGTTGATAAAAGATCCTCTCCTCTCTTGGTTCTAGGGGTTCAGCTTCTGGGGTTTCCCAAAGCTTTGGGGAAAGTATATCTTCTTGGTTTGGGATGGCCTGCTTAGCAGTGCCCTGGGCATGCAAGGAACTCTAGGCCAGACAGATGTTGATGTTTTCTTACAGAGGAGATCCTGCAAATTCTGCCCTGGGTACATTCAGGGAGATCTCTGATATAAATAAAATTTTATTATTATTATTATTTTATTATCTCAGCCAGAATGGTTGATATCTCACAACAGACTCAAGGGGGAATCAAGGAAAGCAAGCCAAGGCCACTGTAGGTATGGGCCCGGTTTTCTGATATTTTCCTTCCCAGTCTCTGAACCAGTGACTCCGCACATCTATATCTATAGATAGGTAGATAGATAGAGCTATAGATATGGTCAGGGCTGCTGCCAATCTCTATACCTTGGTCAGTTTTTCCTGAGAGAGGCAATTATGGCTGTGTTCTAAGGAATATATATATATACACACACAGAGAGAGATGTATAGCTATATGTACATCTCTATGAACTTATATCACATTTTCCTGAGAGAGGCCGTTATGGAATATGTATGTATATATGTATATATGTCACTTTTCCCTGAGAGAGAGTTATGGTAGTGCTCTAAGGAATATATATATATATACACACACACGTATATAGCTATATCTACATCTTTATGTACATCTATCACTTTTCCCTGAGAGAAACTGCTATGATAATATTCTAAGGAGTATATGTACACACACACACATACACACATGATTGTAGCGATATGTACCACCCTAATTCTCTGTACTGGGAGAAAGGTGGGATATAAATAAATATAATAATAACAATAATACATCTCTATGTACATCTGTTACTTTTCCCTGAGACAGACCATTATGGAATATATATGTCACTTCCCCCCCCCCCCCGAAAGGCTGTTATGGCAGTGTTCTAAGGATTTTGTGTGTGTGTGTATATATATATATATGCAAATATGTGTGTGTGTATATATATATATATGTTTGTGTGTATATATGTATATGTGTATATATATATATGTGTGTGTGTGTATGTGTGTATATAGATATGTGTATATATGTGTGTATATAAACGTGTGTGTGTGTGTATGTATATACATGTGTGTGTGTATATACATATTGTATGTACATACATGTATGTTTGTGTGTGTGTGTATATATGCACACATACACACACAGATATACACACGTATAGAGCTATGGTGTATCTCCTGCCTTGAATTCCTGTACTGGGAGAAAGGTGGGATAATAATAATAATAATAATAAAAACAACACCAATAATGCATCTCTAAGTATCTTTTTCATTATGATAGTATTCTAAGGAATATAGACACACACACATTTAAATAGCTATATCTACCGCCTTGAGTCCCTCTACTGGGGGAAAGGCGGGATATAAATAAAGATTCATAATAATAATAATAATAATAATGCATCTGTCACCTCTCCTTGCATCCAGACTGGAGGGATAACCCGGTTTCATCGCGCTTTAACTCTTTGTCTGATCAGTTGCTATGGAATTCTGGGAGTTGGAGTTTGTTGTGGGGCCCAGAGCGGAGCGAAGCTCCGCTCTGGGCCCCACAACAAACTCCAACTCCCAGAATTCCATAGCGAGTGAGTCAAACAAAGGGTTAAAGCGGGATGAAACCGGGTTATCCCTCCAGTCTGGATGCAGGCACGTCTCCCTCCGCTCCCCTTCTCTTTCCCTGAGTGACTGACCGAGCTTCCCTCGGGACTCCTCCAGCTTCTGGATCTGGTTCTCGAGGAAGAGGACGGAGACCCCGAAGGCGAGCACCGCCAGGAGCTGCAACTTGGGCGGCAGCATAATCCGGAGCAGCCCCATCGGACGGCCACGTCCCTGGAGCCCCGGGGGATCACGACATCGTCACGCGGGGCTCCGAGGCGGAGGAGGAGGAGGCCAAGAAGAGGCTCCCTCTCTCTCCATATCCTCCCTTTCCTTTCCTCAGAAGGAAGGAAGGAACCCAACCGGCGGCGGCGGAGGAGAAGCAGCCAATCAGCGCCCGCCTCCCTTCCCTTCCGGCACGCGCCGCCCAACCGTCACTCTCCCTCGCGCGCGCTGCTCAGCAACCGAACGCCGGGCCACGCCCACTACTTCCAGAACGGGCCCCTCCCCCGTCCTCGCTTCCTATTGGCTCCCCTTCTCATTATCCCGTGTCCTATTGGTCCTCCAGCTCCCTCGTCCCGCCCCCTCGAGTCCTTCGGAGAGGAGCAAACACCGACGATTTTCCCCCTTCACCAACACCAACACCCCCTCCGTCCCTGCTTTGCGAACGCTGCTTTCTGATTGGACCAGCTTCTCTTCCTCCCCGCCCCTTCGTCCACTCTCTTTCAGGGGATTGGCTGAGCCGGGTGGCTACGTCTCGAGCCCGGATTGGTCCAAGCTCTTGCCAATCCGTGTACCTTTGGGGCTTTTCATTGGAACCGTGTTGTCTAAATAAATGCCTGAAAAAAATACCATGAAATGTTCTCTCACGGATAGAACGATGATACCTTTGACATGTATAAAATTACACTTGTTATTGTTATAGTATTTATAAGTGTTCTTCCCGTGTCTGGCAGAGGTGAATGTCAAGTTTGTCTTCAACTGGAATCAGGCAGTGCTGAGGACACCCTGATCTCCTCGGGGGCCTAACGAACGCGCTTCCTGTCCCAGTGTTGCCGGTGTGTGTCAGAGAGTGCCGACATGGCGGTCGGGAGAGGAGCGGCGGAGCTGGGCCGCCATTGGCTGTGGCTCCTGATCTCGGCGCTGCAGGCGGTGAGTCGACAAAGTCGGAAGCCATGGTCTCTGGGTCCTGGAGGCGAAGTCGATTCTTCTTAGTACAGTTCCACTGATTGGGGAGTTCAGCTCTTTTAACCCTTTTGGGATCCCCTGATTTAAACGCGAGCCAAGAGTGCGACGCTGCAGCTAAAAAGGCCAATGCGATTCCAGGCTGCATCAATAGAAGTATAGTGTCTAGATCAAGGGAAGTAATAGTGCCGCTCTATTCTGCTTTGGTCAGGCCCCACCTGGAATACTGTGTCCAGTTCTGGGCACCACAATTCAAAAAGGATGTGGAGAAACTGGAGCATGTCCAAAGGAGGGCAACTAAGATGGTGAAGGGTCTGGAAACCATGCCCTATGAGGAACGCCTTAGGGAGCTGGGGATGTTTAGCCTGGAGAAGAGAAGGTTAAGAGGTGATATGATAGCCCTGTTTAAATATTTGAAAGGATGTCATATTGAGGAGGGAGCAAGCTTGTTTTCTGCTGCTCCAGAGAACAGGACTCGGAACAATGGATGCAAGATACAGGAAAAGAGATTCCACCTCAACATTAGGAGGAACTTCCTGACAGCAAGGGCTGTTCGACAGTGGAACACACTCCCTCGGAGGGTGGTGGAGTCTCCTTCCTTAGGGGTCTTTAAGCAGAGGCTGGATGGCCATCTGTCGGGGATGCTTTGATTGGGAGTTCCTGCATGGCAGGGGGTTGGACTGGATGGCCCTTGTGGTCTCTTCCAACTCCATGATTCTATGATCCTAAGTTGCCGCTCTAAGATAGCAGAGAAGTTGGATAATCTCTTCCAACTCTGTGATACTCATGGTCCCCAAACGGTGCCCTTTAAGAGAATTTTGGACTTCATCTCCCAGAAGCCTCAGCCACTTTGGCCAATAGCCTGGGGGATTCTGGGAGATGAAGTCCAAAATCCCTTAAAGGGTACCATTTGGGGAACCACTGCTCCAGGGTGTGTATACATTCAGGATCATGCCATTTACGCTGATTTTTCTGTTCCTGACTTCTTTACCACTTGAGCCTCAATTGCTCTTTCTCACACATGACGTTTTACATTATATACATATCACGATTATTTTTCACACTTTATAAGATCCACCTGACCTTATATAAAGATCACTAAGAACATTAGCTCCATTCTATTGCAACTCTATGAATGATTGAGTGATTGTCAACTAGATAACGCCAGTTGTTTTAATTGGTAATTGTAACGTATATTGATATTTTATGACTCTTGCTATAATTGTAGTGTATGGCTTGTATGCCTTGATCTACAGGGAGAGGTGGGAAATATATATAAATAAATATATTATTATTATTATTTTGTATGCTTTCAAACTTTGGGCTGCACCCACATACCATTTAACACCCGCTTTAACAGCTGCGGTTCAATGCTGTGGAATTCTGGGAAGTAGAGAGTGAAAATCATGGACTCATAGAGTTGGAAGAGACCCCAAGAAGGGCCATCCAGTCCTTCTCCATTCTGCCATGCAGGAACTCCCTATCAAAGCATCCCTGACAGATGGCCACCCAGACTCCAAAGGAGGAGACTCCATGCAATCCAAAGGAGTGTGTTCCACTGTCAAACATCTCTTACTTTCAGGATGGAAGTTCTTCCTAATGTTTAGGTGGAATCTCTTTTTCTTTAGCTTGCATCCATTGTTCTGTGTTCTGTTTTCTGAAGCAGCAGAAAACAAGCCTGTTCCATCCTCAGTATGACACCTTTTCAAATATTTAAACAGGTCTGTCATATTCCCTCTTCGCCATCTCTTTTCCAGGCTAAACATACTCAGCTCCCTAAGCCTCTCCTCATAAGGCATGGTGTACAGACCCTTCACCATTTTGGTCATCCTTCTCTGGACACACTCCAGCTTGTCAATATATTTGTTTGAATTGTGGTGCCCAGAACTGGAGACAATATTGCAGGTGAGGCCTGACTAAAGCAGAATAATAAAGTGGCACTACTACTTCCCTTGATCTAGACCCTATACTTCTATAAATGCAGCCTATAATAGCGTTGGCCTTTTTAGCTGCTGCATCACATTGTTGACTCATGTTCAGTCATGGACTCATAGAGTTGGAAGAGACCACATCCAGTCCAACCCCATTCTGCCATGCAGGAACTCCCAATCAAAGCATCCCCGACAGATGGCCATCCAGCCTTTGTTTAAAGACCTCCAAAGAAGGCAACTCCACCACTCTCCAAGGGAGTGTGTTCCAATTTCAAACAGCCCTTACTGTTAGGAAGTTCCTCCTAATGTTGAGGTGGAATCTCTTTTCATGTAGCTTCCATCCTGAAAAAGATTGACGATTAAAGACAAATGCAGGAGCAAAGACGGTGTTCCAAAACACACTGCACTTGCCTATTCCTTTTTCTGTAGAATGCTATCCAATCCTGTTTAGTAGGGTATATCACTTTGGGTGTAGAAATAATACAGTTTGACACTACTTTAACTGACTTGGCCCAATGTTGTGGAATCCCGGGAATTGTAGTTTGTTGTGGCACCAGAGCTCTCTGAAAGAAAAGGCTAAAGATCACACAGAACTGCAAATCTCAGGATTCTATACCATTCTAGCCAATGGGGCTTGAATATTTGTGAATTTCCATTTTTGAGGGGGGTGGGTGGGTTCCAGAAGGGATCTCCCGCAACAATGGAGAGACGACTGTATTTACAGCACTTCACTTGTTATAAGTTATTACTTATTCAGTTCCCTCTCTGAATTTCTTTCAATTCCAAATTGTTTGCTGCTTCTTTTACATTACTCTCTCTGTTATTATAACTCCCATTTAACAGAAGTATGAATTCTGCTAAGGTCTGGCCTGAAACTCAATTAGCAACCCACAGAACAAAGCAGCTATGAACTAACTTGTTAACTGAGAACCAAAAGCACGCTGCAGAAGTAATCCAGTTTGAGACCCCTTTAACTGTCCTGGCTCAATGATAGGGAATTCTGGGAACTGTAATTCTAAGAGACATTTAGCCTTCTCTGTCAGAGAGCTCTGGTGCCACAATAAACTACGGTTCCCAGGATTCCCTAGCACTGAGCCAGGGCAGTTAAAGCGACCTCAAAATGGATTATTTCTGCAGGTGTTTTGGCCCTGACTCTCTCAATTTTAAACTCCTTCCATTTCAACTGCTCCTTCCCTTTTATAGTCACTCCGCCGGCATCCCCCACCCTTGCAGTCAGTCTGAACGTGATTGTTGAGGAAGTCCATTCTTCCTAGCCACAACGTCTTCAGCCACGTTTTGTTGTATAAATTCTGTAGGAAATGAAATATCTCAAAGAGAAGTTTTAGAAAATGTTGACTCATTTGTTACACTTGGACAGTCTATGGACATATGAAGAACCATTCTGGATCAGTCAGTGTCAGTGTTCACACAGTGACCAACCTGATGATCATGGGAAGCCCACCATAAGCACAATATAAGTGCAACTGTTCATACTCCCAAACAACTGTTATACAGAAGAATGCTGTCTCTGGTACTGGAGGTAGTCCGTATTCATTGTGACTAGTAGCCTCTGATAACACTATCCTCATTCCACATGAATCTGTCCATTTTGCTTTTAAAGCTCCTCAAGTTGACAGCCTTTATCTTTTGTTAGCAAATTCTGTGCTGTAACTATGCACTACATAAAGTAGCCCTGTATCTCCTATTATTCTGTTTCCATGGATGACCCTGAGTTTTAATATAAGAATATAAATAATTCTGTTTTCTCCACACCACCTAACTTTATACACCTTTGTCATGTCTTCTCTTACTCCCGTTTTTCCTATACTAAATGGTTCCAAACATCTAGCTTCCCTTTTTCAGAAAGTTGCTTCAGTTGTTTGATAATTTTCACTCCTTTCTCTTCCACTTTGTCCAGTTGTACCATATCATTTTCAGATGCTGGTTTAAATGGTTTTAGAAATTGTAAAGTGATTAGTTTATACACCTTGATTGCTTTCAGATATCTGTCTATGGGGCAGAATTATCGTCAGAGGCATGCAGAGACCTGGGCTTCTCAAGTAACTTACTGTGCAGCTCTTGTGACCTTCTTAGCCAGTTTGGCTTGAATCAGCTGGATCCATTGTGCAGGAAGTGCTGCCAAGAAGAAGCTCAATCTGAAACTAGAAAGGTATGGTTCATCGTTATGCTTAAACTAGCCAGGCTAGGCCATTATTTAGAGTTCACTGAGATATATTAGGCATGGTGTAGTTGTTTGAGTGTTGGACTATGACTCCGAAGACCAGGATTCAAATCCCTACTCAGCCATGCAAAACAACTGGGTGACCTTGAGCAAGTCACACTCTCTTAGCTTCAGAGGAAGGCAAAAGCAAACCCCCTCACGATAAAACTTGCCAAGAAAACTCCTTAAGGTTGCTATAAGTCAGAAATAACTTGAAGCTACATAATAATAACAAAGATGTATTATATTGCATTGCTTTATTTATACACTGCCCTCTCCCCGGCAGCAGGGACTCTGGGCAGCTAGATGTAAGTTAACTTTTAGCAGCCATGGTCATACAGATTGTTGACAGAGGTTGATAATTCTTCTGATTATTGGTTGTCAAGATTTTCTTTCTCACCTGCATCTGCAGAGGTTGTTGGATTTCAGAGATCTGATCAAAATGACCATAGCACAATCAGCTGAGCAGTTTCAAGATATTATACCAAATGCAGGGCATGAGAAGGTTATGACTTGTTGTTCTTTTAACCAGTTAATCATAGTGCCTTTAAAATAGAAACTGCTGTATGCTAAATGAATTATGTGTATTGTTTAAAAAATGATGTAATTGATGTTGAAAATAGCAAAGTTTTGGAACAACTACAGAGGAGAGTGAGGGAGCCTTGATGGCACAGTGGTTAAATGCCAGAACTGTAGCCACAGTGTTGTGAGTTTGATCCTGCAAGGCTCTGGATTGACTCAGCTTTCCATCCTTTTGTAGGTTGGTAAAATGAGTACCCAGGTTGTTGGGGACATTGTAAGCCACTTCGAGAATTCTCTGTAAAGTGGTATAGAAATGTAAATGGTATAAGGGAAGAAAATTCAAAAGTGGTGTTACAGTTGAACATTTTAAAAAGCAAAAATAATAACAACAAATTATTTACATAATGATCTGAGGTGGGTGATGAAGACATTGAACTAGTCAAAGACTTTCTCTACCGTGAGTCAATCATTAATCAAAATAAAGACTGTAGCTAAGAAAGCAGGAGGAGACTAGGACGGACTGACAGCTGTGAAGGTACTATATGAGATCATCGAATATTGAAGCCAGAATTGTCCATACATTATATCTACAATTTCTATGTATGGTTGAGAGCTGGTTGATGAAGAATGTATTGATGATGGATTTATTGTGCATGAATGTATTGTCCATGTTGATAATGAATGTATTGTCCATACATTATATCTACAATTCCTATGTATGGTTGAAAGCTGGGTGATAAAGAAAGTTGATGGGAAAAGAATCAATCATTTGAAATGTGATGCAGTAGGAAAGTTTTGTGGATACCATGGACTGCCAAAGTGACAATAAACAGATCCTAAACCTAGAGCATATCAAGCCTGAACTTACCCTGGAAGCCAGCATGATTAGACTGAGGCTATTATACTTTGACCATGTCATGAGAGATCATTACTCACTAGAAAATATAATAATGTGTGGTAACATAGGAGGCAGTAAGATCTGAGCAGGGCTGACCAGTTTGCAGAACTTGAGCAGGGCTGTTGATGACATGGTGCAGGTAAATAATGGAAAGGTCTCTGGCTGCTAAAAGTCTTCAGATTCCCCCAATTCCACCTTCACCTGCATGATTTTATTTTCATTAGTTGTGAAACAAAGTATCTTGGAAATGTTTAGTTCATATGGTTGCCATAAGTTGAAGCTTGATGGCAATTAACAGCAATTAATAATTGGTGTTAGAGGACAACACTGAAGGTTCAGTGCTTCCACTTTTTGCCTTGGATCTCTTTAGCAACATGATCCTGTGCATAATTACTTAGACCTATTTCCCAGGCACTTAAAGGGACTTATAACATACTGTCATTGCAATGTACGTTAGTGGTCCCCCGGCTTACGAATCCCCCGGGGTACGAAACCAGCGGGACCGCTAACGTATCCCCCAGGATCCAAAAGATCCCCCGGGAAACGGGAAAAAAACGCGCGGCCCCTTTAAATTGGCCGCGCGGTCCGTTGCGAATAGCGGTCCCCCGGGAAACGAAAGCTTCCGGGTTATGAAAGGTAATCCGGAACGGATTACCTTCGTAACCCGGGGGACCACTGAAGAGTTAGTGTTTGTGTAACAAAATGTCTATATGTAATCTAGGTCAAATTAAGAAATAATTCCTGACTCCCAGGTTCACTTGGAGACAGGAGAAATCTTACAAATCATAAAGAAAAAAGGCAACATGTGGATGTTAGCATTCTCATTATACGAAGTAAACTGAAAGTTGAGAAATTTGGCTCACTGAATTCATAAACAGTAACCCCACCCCCCAATTTCCTTTGCCCGTTGCCAAGTCTTTCCTGCAGCAAACCATTGGACTTAGAGCACTTATGCCTTCTGGGCACAGTTCCTCACCTGGTGTTACGGTACTCAGATGGTACGTTAGAGCCTCTGATGCACCACTAACGAAAATAAAATAATGCAAATGGAGGTGGAATTGGGGGAATTTAAAGCACTTGAGCAGAGAGATACTTTTCCATTGTTTAATTGCACCTCCCATGATTTTTCAAGCCCCATTCCCCCACCTTTTGTGCATATTGTACTGTTTAAGGAAGAGAAACTTAGTTGGATATATATGGTTTATACCCACTGAGAATCAACATAGCTTTGAACAAGACTAACCTGCTATTTTTAGTAGATGAGTTCTCAATATTCATTATGCTGAGAGTACCCTGTGGGTATTCCTGTTGATTCAGAGAAGGTCTTCAATCAAGTGCCCTTGAATTGTATGCTCAGTGTTTCAGAAATTCTCTGCTTCAGGGAACAAAATTTGTTATCTCATACTTATTTATGGAGACGTCAGGGTTACCCTGCTTACAAATGGAAGCTGCTCTGAATATGTTACTTTTTAAAAGGCATGAGCTAGAACTGCCTGCCTTCTTCATTTAAAAAAACCTCCTCTTTTTTCACCAGACAAATTTTGCATTTTAAAAAATATGTATCATTTTTTTCCAGACAAATATCTTATGGGCAACAGAAAGGAACATTAGCCTCTTCAGCTGTTCTTCTCAGTTGGTCTGGATGTTATGATTAACCATAGTTTATTACACAAAAGGGTCTTTTAGCACCCTTGAGACTCTTATGACAAGAATGAGCCACTGTATACCTCTCTTTGTCATGCTCCTTACCTCACTTTGGTGCACCCATGAGGAGATTAAGAACATTTACTTCCAGTTCTGATTATGTATACCTTGATTGTCTCTACACTGTAAAACTAATGCAGTTTGATGCTGCTTTAACTGTCATGTATCAATGCTGTGGAATCTTAGATTGTGGCACCAGAGCTCTCTGACAGAGAAGGCTAAGTTCCTCACAAAACTATAGACCCCTAAATTCTATAGCATAGAGCAGGCCTGCACAACATACAGCCCAGGGGCTGCATGTGGCCTGCCAAAGGATTTCCGGTGCTCTGCAAGGATGTGGAACAACTTCGGAGCTCCTCTGCTGCTCAGCCTTCTCCTGAAGAGAGGGCTATGTGGTGGAGGAGGAGGAGGAAGGGCAAGCACTCACCCTGCAAGGCACTTCTGCTGCTTGGCTTTCTCTCCAGGAGAAGGCTGAGTAATTTAGTAGGAGGAGGCTGGGCAAACACTTGCTCTACAAGTTCCTATGCTGTTTGGCTTTCTCCTGAGGAGAAGGCCGGGTGGAGGATGAGGATGGGTGAAAACTTGCAATGCTCCTCCACTGCTCAGTTTTTTTTCCAAGGAGAAGGCAGGGTGGAGGAGGAGGAGGACAGGCAAACACTCGCCCCCTCAGGGCTCCCCTACTGCCTGGCTTTGAGAGACCAGGCAGCAGAGGAAGAGGATGGGGAAATGCTTGCCCTGCAGGGCTCTTCCGCCACCCAGCTTTCTCCTAAGGAAAGGGCCAGGAAGAGGATGGAATCGCTTATTTCCATATAATCTGCCCCATGCACTTAGATCCTCGGTGGGGGGGGGGGGACCTTTTGCAGCCTGTAAAGTCAAGATTGACTGCGACCTCCCAGAGGACTTTTTCTTCAGTCGTTCCCACCTTATGGAACAGCCTGCCGGACGAGATCCGTCAAATTACCAACCTAGATAGCTTTAAGAAAGCTGTCAAGATGGAGCTCTTCCAGCAGGCCTTCCCGGAATAGAACCCCGGCCATGTAAAAAGACCCGACCCCCCCCCCCCCCCATATATGCCATACATGTGATAATTCTGCCCACCATTACTGTATTGTTGTTGTTTTTATTTTAATGCTGGTAATTTTAATCTTGGTACTGTTTAATCATTTTTAAGTGGGGGGAGAATAATGTATATATTGTTGTATCATTTTAAGGTTGTACGCCGCTTTGATTTTTTTTTAACCAAAAGCAGGATATAAATAAAAGTTTTATTATTATTTTATTACATTATAAATGGACCTCATCCCCTTTCCCACCACCTTTCCCTTCTCTTTTTTGTTGTCTCTCTTAGATTGTAAACCTGAGGGCAGGGAACCATCTAATTTATAAGATTGTATGTGCAGCACTGTGTTAATTTACAGTGCTATATAAATAAAGGTTAATAATTTAATAAATATTTAATTAAACTTATCTACGGCCTGAAGAAGTTTAGCTTATTTTAATTTTGGCCCTTTCCTACTACCAAGTTGGGCAAGTCTGGCATAGAACGATGGCAGTTAAAGAGGTGTCCAACTATATTACTTTTACAATGTAGATGTACCTACACAGGTGAATGGTCAAGATTCACCACAATTTGCTGAATGGAGACAAAACATCAAGCTGAAATTGAACATTTCTGATTTTCTACCTGTAGACACACCAGAGGTAAAGTTGCCAGGTTGAAAATGGGATGGAGCTACTGTAATTTTAATCATTAACAGCTCATGGATGAGGAAGAGGTACAGTAAAATTCCATTAGGCAGTACTACAGAATTTTTCTGTCGCTTTTCCCAACCCACGTTTTTACTGTTGCATCCTCTCTCAGTACAGCTATTTATTGCCCAGTGGAAGGGAGGCATGGAGAAGCATCCTATTAACTGGACACAGCACTTCCCAATCCAGGATCTGATAATGATTAAAGCTACAGAAGCCCCTCCAATATTCAGTCTAGTAGGCATAACCAGTGGGGAAGGATGTGAATCTCTGGCTTGTTCCTGCCAAAATTAGCCTTGATTTATTATGACAGTCTTATTAGTGAATTGACCTATGAGGACAGAAAGGAAACTCTGGCATGTTTTGAATGACATTTTAACTAGTCCATTCTAGCTTTAATGCAAATGCCTCTGTTTAAGATTTATTTATTTATTTATTTATTTGACATATATCCCATCTTTTCCCCAAATTTAGACATTCAAGGTGGCTTGATTTGTTTCTGGATGTTACCAGTTTGCCATGCACTAAATGTTACCTGGTATCACGTACTGGACAATAATTATTTCCCCCAAATCAAATAATTTAACTACATTTTCTTCCCAGTGTCATCAGGCCCTTTCCAGAACACTGAAGGTATGCTGATTTGTCACAGCTAAATATTAACTTCTCTGATCGCTGCATTATTGGTTATAATGATCAGCTAAGATATATGTGACCCAATTTTTAAATTATTCCTTTGGCTTGGAACTTTATTTTGGTTAAATGGAGAGGATAATAAGGTGTTAAATCAAGGTTGGGCAAAGTGTGTCCAGCGGGCATGTGCAGCCCCGCAGCCCCTTTTGCTTTCACTCCAAGATACCAACCATGCCCTGTCCCCCTTTTAAAGCAATTATTGAATGAAAAATCACCCAAACCACCACCAGAGTACACCAAAACATGGCATTTGGGCCTATTTGCTCCCAACATCCTCCCAATGGAGAGGGAAAAAAAACAGCCAAAATTGGTTAAAATCAAAAAGTAGAAATGAGTTCTGGTCACTGGGAAAACATCATCACCATCATCATTTTTATTATTATTATTATTATTATTAACCTTTATTTATATAGCACTGTAAATTTAAACATTAGTAGAACCCAGTTGAGGGGGGAAGAGTTGGCTCCACTCCTAGTGAGGGTGCCCAGTGTTATGTTAAAATGCTACCCTTTCCTGCTCTTTTTCATCTGTAGGAATGGTTTTTCCCCAGTGTGACCAGGAAATTGATATGGTACAGAGCCAGAAGTGAGAAAAGGGGATTGTATAGGAAAAGCAATGGAAAGCGGTTATGCATGCATTCCATGTCACCCTGCAAACAGTTGTGCACCTGAAGTAAACCTGAGATTGAAAATTGCTGCTAAGTGTCTCTTTCTGCCCTTTCTCAATACAGAAACAAGTATATCAAGGTCACAAGGAAGATGACAATGGAAATTTGCTCTAGAGATCAGTATACATCAGAACCTGACAATTTCTGTAACAGATAAAACTGCAAGTTTAATCAAAACACATGGCAGGGTGAATGCAAATACATCTCTGGTGACCTTTCATCCTCACCTGGTCATAAGCCCTCCTTGATTGGTCTTCCATCCTGACTTGTTAGCTGGGTCACTGAAGAATTTTGTAAAGCAAATAACGTTTGACTTGGAAGAGGCCTTGTTAAGTACTAATTCAATAAAGTTGATGATAGGAGGTCAGAATTGTCACTGCAAGCATCGAGAGAGTAGCAAGCGTAATTAACACATTTACAAATTGGATGAGAGGGGATAGTTAATTCATTGTTTCATTACTGGACCACTAATATGAAGAGTGCAGCATATATTAATAGTTCTAGTATGTATTCACACTCATGCCTATGTGTTGAATGCCCATTTATATAAGTAGAAATTATTGTTTAAGTGTGATAATATCCCACTCTCTATTTTGGAATCTTTTAATACTGAGGCTGGAAACCTGGATATGTCCAAGTGAGGATTATCTTACCAAAAGACATGTGAATAAATATTGTTTCTAGTTAGATTCAGTAATGATTTGCCTCCAGAAACCAACTCCAAATGTGAGTTAATTGAAGATTTGTCCTTAGGCCCAATAGGTAGTTCACCGGCCGTTAAATATTCTCTTGAGGCAGTTAAAACTATTGTAAAACACAATAGACCAAAATTATCTTGAAAGCAGGAGAATAAAATCACTCACTGTAAAAACCTTCTTGGCTCTCGCTGTAAAAACTAAGCAAATAAGTATTTTTTTGACATCCCACTTACAATATTGGGATGCCAAAAGCCCTTTTTGCAGTTACTGTCTGACTCCCTTCTGAAGGGAGGGCACATGCTATAATGCTGGTTTCCATTTTTAGGCTAGGTTCTGAAGATGGAGGTTTTTCAAGTAACTGAGTTCTATGCTGTAGAAGACAATGTGAAATAATAGTCCAATCTGGATGTCACAAGTTATGGGTAACTGTGGCCAGGTTACATTTTTTGTTAAGAGAAGCTATTGCTGACACATCACCATTAGCTGTGGAAAATGCTTTGTCCTATTGATTATATTTGCACATTCAGTGATAAGGCTGAATCCCCACAATTGAATCTGATCCTTATGGAGGAATCCTCTACAGAACTGATTCCAGACACCTGTCAAGAATTTCTTCTGCTTTATGTTAACTAGTTGAGGGGAGGAGGGAGTTAATTGAGTGTTGTCAGCATATTTGATGAAAACGTGTTCCAGACTATTTCCCTCAACTATTTCATGCAGAATGTTAAATAGATTGGGGTGAAATGAAGTACCCAGAAGAATTTAAAAGCATACATCATATGATGTCACTGGTATCCAAAGCTCTGAGAGGGGTAGAGACTTGGCACCGTTGAGGAAGGAGGAGAAACATTCAATTCAATAATATCCAGGAAACAGAATTTATTAGTAGTACAGTGTGTAGTTGTCAAATTTCTTTGGGCTCACCCAGCCCTTTCTCAATTGTTTTACCCTTAAGGAACTCTTGGGATAATTTCGAGGTCTCAGGGAACCCCTGCATAAAACTTACTATCTCTGCAGCTCATGGAGGAGCTATATCTATTTGGAGGACTTCAGCAGTTCAGCATACTCTCAAGGATTTCATAGATGAAAACCAGGATTACCATTCTCCTTCCTCTTCCAGATACAGTGGCTACTCTCAAACCAGCGACTGCCATTGTTGCTGTTACCATCACAGGCCTGTCTCTGTTACTTCTGCTAATTTTCTCATCCCCCCTCTAGCTGAGCTGAGCTGAGCTGAGTTGTGCCAGCCATGGCTCCTTGACCACCCAGTTGCTTCGTTGCTGGAGTGGCATGAGGCTGGACTGAAGGAGCAGCATTACCAGCTTGGGCAGCTCCTTATGAGGCAATGGTTAGATATTGCCACTCAGCATGGTCAGTGAAGGTCCAGCTAGGCCAGTTGGAGGAAGTGGCAGTAGTGAAGACGAGGACTCGGCAAGTTAGTCCTTATGGTAGCAACACATTGTTGCTAGTGTATAGCAGGAACTTCCTGACAGTAAGGGCTGTTCGACAGTGGAACACACTCCCTCGGAGTGTAGTGGAGTCTCCGTCCTTGGAGGTCTTTAAGCAGAGGCTGGATGGCCATCTGTTGGGGATGCTTTGACTGGGAGTTCCTGCATGGCAGAGGGTTGGACTGGATGGCTCTTGTGGTCTCTTCCAATTCTATGATTCTATGACAATAGAGGATACTTCCTACTTCAGGGTGGAGCAGGCAAGGCGAGGTGAGACAGAAGCTGCTAGTGGCACTGCTGTCCCTGTTGCATGGAACCAACTCAAGATTGGTTCCATGCAAGGGGAAAGCAATATGGATCTACCACTGAGTCAAGGGATGGGCTGTGGTAGGACAACAGCCCTGGTAATAGCAGGGCCAGGCTGCTCTTTTCCAGCAGTAGAGTGTGACACACCTTCACTTTACACTGACACCAAAATATATGCTTATGTGACAGTGGCTCCCCAAACTTGAGCTGACCTTTTTAGAAACTCTCTGGTTTTAACCTACTATGTAGGGATAATGGTAATGTGGTTGTAAGTTTAAACTGTAGACAAGCCTTATTTGAAATAAACCCTGAACATTATTAAACAGGCACTTTAAACAGATGTCACTTAGATAGCTTTAATATAAACAATTTTTCAGGCACTTGTATTTCGTAGATGTTACTTTGTTGCAAACCAAACACTCTTTACCGTGTGTCAATGTTACTTGTTTTCATGGACATTCACCTTGCCTTTTCCCCTTTCTTAGTTTCCCCCTAAGACCTGTCCTGCCACACTGGCAAAATATATTGATTCCCTCAATTGGAGTAATTATTAGGCTAAAAGTCTCTCACTCTAGGCTTTAACCACAGTCCTTCTCGGACTTGGCAGAACCCTATTTGAATTTCCTAACTGCCACAACAGAATTTTCAACCTTTCCCTGCCAGCATCTCATTGGCTGAGGGCACCTGGCTTGTGTTTGGCTGCCACTGTTGCTAGGCGAATCCATCTTTTCTCTACAGGGAGGCATCCTTAATGGGGGTTGGTTCCCTCTATTAGCTCCTTAGCAGGCAGGAAATGACGTTTGGGAACTTGTCACCTAGAGGGAGCCACCCCTTTGTAGTCCCAGTCTAGTTCCTGCCTTTGATCCATCTGGCAGCTTTTCAAAGTTAAAGAAAAACACCCCTCCCTGGACAGAACAGACCTACAATGTCTGGCAGCACCAAAGAGGAGCTAGATAGCTCAGGGACGTCTGGGAAAACTGGAGACACCAAGCAGGAACTTTCAGATCGACAGGACGGACAACGCCCCGCAGAGAGTCAGCCAGGAGGCCATTTGGTGCTGCCGGAAGAGGGGAAACCCTCGTCTCTGCACTCCACTGTGCCCAGCCGCACCCAACCTTCCCAGGATCGGGAAGGAGCGGCTTTTTCGGATTCCACCCCGAAGAGCGTGAGTACCTTGCCAGCGTTGGTGCCCTGGCCACCCTAATTTCCTCCCTGATTGCCATGCAGGCGGTGGTCATTTCCTCCTAGGTCTTCCAATCCCTTCCCACTAGGAGGGAAGCCAAGCACCAGGCTGTCTCCCAGGTGGCAAATTCTGAGCAAGAACACAGGTCTGGGGGAGACAAGGACACCAGGGATCCAGCAGGGTGTAGGAAATCATCCTCCTCCCGATCATCCCTGGATGCCATCCCTCTCTCAGAGCGGGGCAAGGCTTAGGTCCAATCTATTTGAGAAACTGTATCTCCCCATACGAACCACCTAGAACCCTAAGATCCTCAGGAAAAGGCTTTCTCTCGGGCCCACCACCAGAGGACACAAGAGAGAGCCTTCTCAGTGGTTGCTCCTGTCCTGTGGAACTCCCTTCTATGGGAGACTAGGCTGGCCCCCTCACTGTTGGCCTTTCGCCAGCAAGCAAAGACGTTTTTATTCAAACAGGCCTTTTAAGATCTGGCAGGGCTGGTTTTATCGGGGGATGGGGGGTTGGTTTAACTTATTTTCACATTATATATTTTAAATTTTATATTTGTAATTTTATATTTTTATTATTTTAATTGTACTGTTTTTATTGTTGTGTTTTATATATGTTAGCCACCTCGGGTCCCGCTTTGGGAGAAAGGAGGGATAAAAATAAAATAAAATAAATTAGTGCCAAAACTCAGCAAGGGGGGGGGGTGCACAGGAAGAAAAGACAAGAGTGGGAAACAGGCTGCCTCTGCCATTTCCGACCTCTCTGGGCCCAAAAATAAGCTAAGAGCTCCATTTAGCAGCCGTAAATTTAAACCGAAAAGACAAAAGATGCCCACTCTGTATAAGTATAAGCAAAGCCAGGCATGGAGGGGCAGTTTAAAAGCTTTAAACCTCCCCCCCCCCCCCCCATTTTAAAGGAGACTTTATTTGCCTCATAACTACGAGTGGAGAGTTTCCCAGCCAACACCAACTGCCACCTCCTACTCTCCTTCCTCCATGATCCACTCAGACTGAAAGGATCAGAGAGTGTTAGTAAAAGGATTTCCCAAGTGCAGGGAGTCTTCTCCATCTGACCCATCATCTCCTAGTTTGGAGGTTTCAGTCACTCGGGGGAAATTTGGCTAAGCCATTTATTTATTGTGCTTGCCTTTTTTTTTCCAAAGAGGCAAAGCTGGAATTGAAGGTGCGACAGCCATTTTGATTCAGGGCAGCAAGGCAAAAGAGGCAAGGCCTGCTGCTTCTGGTAACCAATATGCCTCTAGTAAAACAAAGGAAATTAATAACTGAATTCATTCCTCAAAAGAGGAATGTAAGCTGAAAAAGAAATAAATATAAAAAAGTAAGAAAAAGAAGAAGAAAAAGAAGAAGAAAAAGATAGAAAGCTGAGGGCTTTTCAGTAGCTCCTTCATCTGTTAGACTTTGGGGGCTGATTATCTTTTATTATTGTTGTATTTGTTTTTATGGTATTATTGTATAAGACAATATATTTGAGTTTAATGACACACTGGATCAATGCAAGCTGGAGGACCTGATCTTCCTCAAGGGAAGGATCCTCCTCCCCCTTCCAAGTCTGGACCTTCACCACCAAATACTCCATTTCACACAGAAAATAGGTAGCCATGGTGTTCTCTTTCTCTGCTGGCACTGTTTTTACGGTTTTCAGTGTACTGTACTTTTATTCATTTGTCCAGAAGGGAACTGAGATAAATTAATTTTCACTTAGTCTGGGCTAGTGTTTTCTCAAACCTTTTCATGTTTGTAGTAGTGCTTGCTTAGGCTAAGTCTTGTGACCCCCCTTTCCATCTATATGCAAACATCACACCCTCCTCCAGCTCAGTGTAGTACAGTATACGAATAAAAATATTTTGTTTGCTTAGTGTGCATATTTTTGTTCACACAGACCTGAAACAGACGGGCACGAAGAGGCGCTGCGGTGGTGTCTTTAGGATTTGGGAGCGCTCATCATTTACACGCTCCCAAACCCTAACAAGTAATGGCACCGGCGCCATTACTTAACGCCGTTTACACGGCTTATGTAATGGCACCAGCACAACTGCGCACCTTTCAAATGGAGCTGCGCAGTTGCAGTGGCACAAAGGCGCATAATGGTGCCTTTTCCCCTTTGTGCGCCACAACTGTGCAACAAAAAAGGAGTGTAGTTTACCCGCTCCTTTTTTGTGGAGCAACTGTACCGCAGCATCTAGCTGCGTCTACTGCGCAGTTGCACCACAAAAAAGGTGGCTACAGACCACCCTTTCTGGGCAGTCTGTAAAGCCCCACATTCATGTACATTGAATTTTAACATTTTATAAGGAAATAGCTCCCTTCCTCCTTCTCCTCTTGCCCCCAGGCAGAGGCGCCAAATGTCTTCCTTGCCTTTCTCTTTCCCCCAAAACATGACAGAAAAAGTCTGAGGGGAATCAGGGCCTCCAAGTCTTGCAATTCTTGCATCCTACCCACCCCTGGGGGGTCCCACCCCATAGTTTGAGAACCACTGGTCTGGGCTTAAAGCTGCTTGCAGGAGGCAGGGAGTAGTTCACATGTTGAACTACTCCCTGCATCAGTAAAGTTTAGGAACAAGTAATATTTATCTTTTGCGGTTTTAGGGAAGAAGCTTTAAGAATTAGTAATTTTGAAAATAGAGACAGGCCTTCTCTGTAGACTCACAGGAAAACTTTAAGGCAGTATGTTACTGAAGTACTTCTGTCTAATCTTTAAACAAAAACTTTGGACTCCATAAAAGTCCTTGTTGAATTCCCACTTGATGATGATGATGATGTGTGCCTTCAAGTTGTTTTTGACTTATGGTGACCCTAAGGTGAACCTATGGTGAGATTTTCTTGGCAAAATATGTTCAGAGGGGGTTTGCCTTTGTCTTCCTCTGAGACTGAGAAGGGCACCCAGTTGATATCTGTGGCTGAGTTGGGATTCAGATCCTGGTCTCAGATCTTGGACTCAGATAGTATCTATTGGTCTGAGTATTGGAGTCGTAGTCCAGCACTCAGACCTATAGACGCTATCTCTATTCCCACTTAGTCTTCTGGAATCATAAATACCTACATTAGCAACACTGGATGTTTCTTTGGAGAATTTTTTTTCTCTCCAGTTCTGCCTACATGGCATTAAGCTGCTCCTTGGCTGTCATTTCTGTTTTGTCATGGTAAACCCTATTTAACTTCTACTATTTTTAATGATAAAATCAAAACAAGGATTCAGATGAGATGCAACTCTTCAGATTAGAAGCAGGAAGTTGCTTATGCTAGAATTATGTTCATCACTTAGACTAGCTCATTGTACATTATTAAAGGGATCTATAGCTTTTAAAGAATTTACTTTTACATTGCAAATTAGAGATCGAGTAAATTATCCATTTAGATTATGGCTGACTCCCTCTGTGCACGCAGTACAGGAAGCCAATGAGCATATAGTGGTAGAGGACAGACCCTGTTTCTGTCACTCAACTGATAGCAGTTGGCAGTTATTTCTTCTCTCTGTGTGTATGGATCAACCCAGCCTTGTATGGTGGGCTACCTCCACTTGGGAATGATCATTTGTGAACAGATACTTTTCCTGTGATAGAAATTAAGATTTAAGATATTAAGATACCACTGGATTAACACTTTTCCAGATTTAGGATTAGGACTGTAATATTAATTGTTTAGTTCCATTTGTAGGGCTTATGAGGAAAGAAAATCATATAAAAGCAAGCTGCCAATCATTCCATGCTTGCTGTGAGAAGCATTAGTTAGATAAAGGACCTTCCACACTGTGTTAATTTATTTATCATTTTAACATTCTGTATTTGGGAGTATATCAGATGACCTTAGATCAGTCCAAAGATGTATGCAGCTTTTGCATCATTAGATGTTGAATCAGTGACTGTGGACATAAATCAGATGCACATTTAGATATACATCTCCATATTTTCACTCAAATACCATTTTTGCACATGCCTAGTACAGGATTGAGGAACTGGAGTTCTGGAACTCAAGTAAACTCCTGGAGTGTTAGTGAAGACCAAATTGTTCCATTTTATTCATCTAAACTAATGTACACACATCTTGGTGTGGGAGGGTGGGGACAAATATTACCTCTGGTGTGCAACTGATGGTAAAGAGGAAAATATTTTGATCACAACAAACAGTTACAAAGAATTGTCCTAATGCTGGCAGCAGTGCAGTTCACTACTTTTAGTGTCCAGAAATTCTGTCTCCAATTTCAAACTAATTCAGAACCTCACTTTAGCAGCATTACTGTAGACAGCTGCACATTGTAAACCTCAGTCTCACCAGTCTCAGTACAGAATGATGCTGTTTACTAAAACACGAAATGGAGGCGAAGGTAACTGTGCATGAAATTGTAGTAGCAGAAGAAATTGCCAACACTTTTCAGTTGCTGAAAATAGCAGCACTTAAGGGTGTCTGTTTCCCTGTATCATCTGATTGTATCAAAGAAGCATGTGTCCTTAATTATAGGTAAATATGACTGCTAGGGAGAGCAGAATGCTCTTATGTTTTGGTTATGGGTTATATAGAAGTTGAATATTAAAATGCATTGTGCTCCTAAATGTGTACTGAAACAATTTTAGCAGGGGTTTTACATAGTATTGGCAGTAACACCTCTTATTTACTAAATTACTGCTCTTTTTTAAAAGAAAAAAAGTAAGATTTGCACTAGAAAATAATACATATTTCAATCTATTCTGAATCAACACCTCCCACAATAGTGGTGGTTTTTTTTTTTCTTGCAACTAAATATGTCTGCTACAGGTAGTTCTTTTCCAATTTCATTTTCATAGATGAGTGAAGGTGACATTACAAAAGAGTCATTATTTTATCTCCTTTTGTCATAATTTATATTATTTCAGCATGCTCTTCTGTGTGCATACATAACCACATATTGTTCACGTACAGACTGAAAGTAGAGAGTAGAGCTGGATGCCAGCCAGTCTCTAATATAGCTTTACAACTCTGCTACATCTGGATTTTCAGTTACCTTGTTCTTCTGTTACTTAATGCATTTTGATACAGCTGTCTGTGGTGAAGCAATAGATCTGTCAGTAAATTTGGTTTAATGATATACTTAGCTACTTGCATTAGGAATATGAAAATGGAAAGAGTCCTGACTTTTCACCTCCTACTGTTTGATGTTTCTGTGCATACTATGAAAATTGCTTAGTCTGGACACTTTTACTCTCCTTTTGTCTGTAGCTGCTTTTAAGCCATTTATTTTTAATATATGTAAGCTTATATCTGTGTGAAGATTTTTTTAAAAAATTTATTCTTGGTTTCATAAATAGTTTTAATGTTGGCAGAACTGCTTTTATTTTAAAGCTTTTATGGGTTTTAGATATTTTTCTTTTATGCATTAGTCAGCAGTCGGTTTAGTTTGATATCCTCCTTCAGCCTCCTGTCCAGCAAGATCAGCGCTCCAGGGTAGGCCTGAAGCCAGAAAAATTTTAATATTTGGAACAGCGACATTTCATTTAATCCTGTGGACCAAGGCTCTCTAGGTAATTGTACGAAAACTGAAGGAAAGTAGAATACAATTAAAAGATAACTCTTAGGCTGCATCTGCACTGCAGAAATAATCCAGTTTGACACCAATTTAACTCTCATGGCTCAATGCTGTGGAATTCTGGGAAATGTAGTTGTAGCATCTGAGTTCTCTGACAGAGAAGGTTAAATGTCTCACAAAACTACAATTCCCAGAATCCCATAACAGAAAGCCATGGCAGTTAAAGTTGTGTCAAATTGCATTATTTTCACATTGCAGATGCAGCCCTAGGGCCATTTTGAAGGAGCCTTCAGATTTTTACCTGTTTTCTCTGGAAACCATGAAGCGTCAATGGAACAGTGCAGGCATAACATTTCCAAACCACTTAACCAGGGTTTGGGGATGAGATGTCCTGCTGCTTTTCTTTCTTCCACACTGATTCTTCTACTTTCCATTTTCAGCATCATGGGGGCATAGTGTTTGCACTGCAAGAAACAATAATGATGATTGAATATTTATTCCTTGCCTATGAAAACCCTGTGAAATCCATGTGCCACCACAAACAACATGAAGGCACAGATGCACACTCATTCTTCAGTCACGGTCTGAACTAAACTTAGAAACTGGTTTGAAAAGTAGTTTCTTTAGGAGAACTATGATAGATCTTGGCTTCTGTACACCCATCTCTTTCCACCATGGTTACTGTTGTACAGGGAAGAGGGGGAATGGAGCAAAGGGATGTGTGAGAGCCCACACAGTGATCACTGGCAAGGATTAAATCATCAGAACTCTGAGTCAGAACCTCTAGCCTAGTTCTTAAGCAGATAAAATATGAGGAAAATCCATTGCAAAACTAGGAAGGAAAACACAGCAAGAAAATTTAGATTTTTAAATATAATGGGGCATCTGTAGAATTTCTCAGAGTTTAGCTCTTTTTAGAAAAGGATTAGATCTGTAAGAGGCAGACTCTCACTAAAGGTATGTACAGAAATATGTTGAGTCTCCAGTATATCCTAATAAGCCTAACTTTTCCAAAGTTGCATCTAAAGATACAGTTAAGTTTTCTAACTTCTAATTAGTGAGGAGAGAGTTTCAGATAGTGGAGCTTTACACAGTTGTGACTGAGCACCATTTTGGTTAGAAAAGAGAGAAGGAAGAATTGAGGAGGAGGAGGGGTTTTTGTTTGATCAAAGACACCTAGGTGTTGCTGGGGTCACAGTTTGCATCATTCCATCACTCATCAGCCCATACCCTACTATCTGTAGCTGAGCAAGAGGAAAGACTGGGAGCCAGTGTGAAATATGGCCTGCAGAATATCCTGTGATGTTTTCACTGCTGCCATTGCCTTAATAGCAAACAGGAAGCAGAGGCATAAAACAGAATGCTTGGTTGGAGCAATGCTTCCAAACAGTTTCTCTTAGTCAGTGGTAAGTCTCTGCAAAACGTCTGCACTAGGCTAACTGTACTAGTTAAATAGTGGGTTGATAGTGCTCTCTTTGATCTTGCTGCAGGGCACCTTTCCTATTGCTCTTGCTTTGGTTTTAAAGTAACTAAACCCATTATTTCTATGTATTATGTAATACCTATTGAAGTAACCTGTTTTATTTTTTTTCCAGTTTGAAGTGTCGTCCTGGGTGTGTTTATGAAGGCAATACAATATGTACCGTATATAACACAACATGGTTGCAGATGCGCCCTTGCCTCTATATTTTGAAAAGTATATTCAGGAATAAAGCAAAAAATAAAAGCTGAATATACTTTTCAAATTATAGAGGCAAGGGCTCATCTGCAACCGTGTTGTGTTATATATGGTACATATTGTATTGCCTTCATAAACACACCCAGGACCACATTTAACTGTTCTTGATCCTTTTAGCGTTGAGTTCACTAGCTTTTTACCCCTGCTGTAGAAGTGTCTGTTCAAATGTTAACCAGTGCTAGTATACTACTACAAGAAAACCACATTGCTTTTACAATAGCTTCATAAATCTACTTTTCCAGTAACTATTCATTTGCAAAAAAAACAACAACAACAACACACAATTTGGTGTGGCAAATAGATAAGAGAGGTAGAAATATTTGAACAGCACAGATCTTTGAGAATAATTTTATCTGGGTTGCCAGAGTATCCAGTTCAGAGGAATTGATAATAGAATGCATTTAGTGCTTTGGGCTAATTTTACTTTGAGTGACCTGATTTCACTTCATTTTAAAGTCTGTTTCTTTCTGTTACACTAATTAAAATGCAGCTGTCAGCTTTAAGGATTCTGACTTTTATTTTTAGTGCTATACAGCCTTCATGTCTCTGGGCTTCTGCCAGAGACTCTTATCAAAGTTGTAGTGATTGTTCATTGGGCCAGATTCTCATCTTATTCATGACAGCGTCAATGAGAATGTTTCCCCCACAGTTGGTTTATCTCTCTCAGAAATGAAACTGAATTTTCTGGGCTTTGATAGTATATTTGGCAGACTAAATATTGAACCAAAGGTAGTAATGGAAATGTAAAAGTGTGTTGTTTTTATTTTGTTATTTTAAAGTTAGGATAGATGTGAAAGAAAAAAAGACAGGCTGGTTTTCCTTCAATAGGTAGAAATTAAGAGTTGTAGACCAGAAACTTGAAAAACAGCTCCATTCCAAAGTGAAGAAAAGTAGGGATATTTCCCTTACCTGCCCATACTGGATGAGGGTGGAGTACATATTACATTTTTCCAGCTCTTCTTCTGGTTGTTGACATAGTTGTTTCTCCCCTTTCTCTTGTTATCTGTCCTCAAGTCCATCTTGACTCATGGTAATCCTGTGGATAAGACATCTACAAGATTCCTTAACTTCCAGTGCTCTCCTTAGTTCCTGCAAATTCATACCCATGATCTCCTTAATAGAGTCCATCCATCTACCATGTGGCCTTTCTCTCTTTCTGCTTTCTAAATTATAATGACAAATGCAAGATGACAGTATGGTGTAATATTTGTACACATTTTATTTCAGTAATGAGAAGACACAAATGGACTGCAATCAGTCTCTGGTTTAAACAGAGTCTCTGGTTTAAACAGTTCACCTATTGAATAGATAGAAAGATGTGGTGCAATGCTCTCAGAGTTAAACATGTCCAACTGCCATGATTTTAGTGTGATATTTTGGGTACAATTCTATATCTGCTTACCGGGAAATAAGTCCAATTGATCTTAATGGAGTTCACTTTCAACCTGATGTGTGTAAAATTGTACTGTTGAACATCTGAAATCAGTAGGACTATAGAGCTTAACTCTGGTTCTTGACTGGTTCTTACACCAGAAGTAGAACTTACACAGATCTTCAGATGACTTTGGATGGCAGCTCCCAGCAGCCCTCACCAGTATAGCCAATGGTGAAGAATGCTGGGAGTTGCAATCCTGCAATATTTAGAACTGCCTTGATCCCCCACTCTCCATGCACTGGCAGTGGTCCCTGAAAGAGCAGGGCAGTGTGTGTGTGTGTGTAAGAGCTGATTCCCTTCTCAATCCAATATTAAAACTTTCTCTTCCTGCCCTCCCCATCCTCCTCCTCCTCTCTCTGGATCTCTCATGCCCACCAATCCCCATTTCACTGCAGTGCCTTCCCATCTCAATCCAATGTTAAAACCTTCTCTCCTCTTCGTCCTTCTTCCTCTCTGGATCTCTGCTGCCCACCAAACACCCCATTTCCCTCCAGTACCTTCCTTTCTCAATCCAATATTAAAACCTTTCCCCTCTTCATCCTTTGTTACATGCTCCTAAGTTTTGCCCTCAACTTACCCAAGGGTCATATCAAAACCCATGATTTTGGCACTAAAACCTTCCCTCGACATATTTATGAAGTCAACTTATACAGGCGTAGATATGGTAAATATTCCTTGGCAAGAGAGCTAAAAGGAACATTTGTCAACATTTCCCATTTTGCTGTTCAGGTTGTGAATGTGAAGTTTTGCTAACTGGATTTGAAATTTTGCTTAGCATGCTGATACTTAGACTTCTGCCATTTCTTGTTTGCTTGCATTTAGTTTTGATACATGTCATATATAAAATTTCAAGATGTCAAAGATGATTATGAAAAACCACTGTATATAGCTGTATATAGTGAACCACTGAACCCTTGTATATAGTTCATAGTTCTACCAACTGTTGAAACTGAATAAATACAGTTACAAATATTTAGTGAATATTCCACCATAAAGAGACTATGTGCAAGCTGTTTTACATTATCATTCTCAAAAAGAGGTTTTAGGAACAAATTTGTAGCAAATTTTGCTGTCTTGTGGGGGACGGGAACCAGATGGAGAATTCTAACACTAGTATTCATAGTGCCCTGAAAACATTTAGAATCATTCTGGATCAATTGTGACAGTTTGCTTGTAAATCCATATGGTGAAATATAACCCAAGAAAGGTTAATTGTTGCTTGTACACTGCAGAGGAATGTCAAGAGTATGCAAAAAGCTGAAATAAACCTAAAGAACCTTAAGTATGACATTCTTAATCACATGCAGAAGGGGATTAACTTCATCTTACTAAATTAATTCTAGCTACATTCTTGGAACTGAAATGACTCAAACGAGAGTCTGGAAACAATTTTATAAGAGCTTCCCTTATCTATTTCTTTTCCCTTGGTGTGGAGGTCCTTGCCTACCTACCTTCATATGATGAATTATTATTGCTTAATAACTAATCCTTTTCAGCACTCCAGTTCAATCTTTTGGGGGTTTTCAAGACAAGAAATGAGCATAATGTAATCGTCAACCTTAACCTTTACCTCCCATGTTTCAATATAAAATACACTTTTAATTTTTTACAGTGGGCTGTATTTAATCATGCCCAGAGAAGATCAGGTAGAATCAATGAGATGTAATTTAATAATGACTAAGTTAAGTCCCACTGATTTTATCAGATCTGCTATAAACATGACTTAAGGGCAAGATCTCATGGTATCACTCCACCATGGAGGCTGTTTTGTCAGTGGAACTGAGAAGTGGGCAGTTCTGCCTACAACCTTTTATCTATCCCCAAAATGTGCTTGAGAAAGATGGGTCAATTTGATGGTTCCAGGTTTATGGTCAGCATGGAAGGCTACTTGGGGATGCAGAGGGGAAGAAACTCCTATTGTACACCTAAGCATCTACATGCATGGTATTGAATTTAGGCCTATATGCCATATTCCTTTTTTTCTGTCTGCTCAGTATACTGAACAGTCATGAATGCTGGGTTTCTATTAAATATAGTTTGAAACTCGGGAACTAGACTATAATATTTATGGTGTTCCCCATCAATTTTTCTTCAGAATAAATTATGTAAAATTAACCAGTAAAAGGTTTAATTACAGTGTCCTCCTCTCACCAGAACTGAATTCATTCATTCTCTTAGTTACTTTATTTATATCCCCAAACTGGGGATCAAGGAGGCTTACAAAATAAGAAATACAGACAAAAGCATGTGTACCTAATAACATGCAAATGGTTAGCTTAAAATAGTATCAGAAGTATATATACAATTAAAACCATTTAAAGCACTGATTTAAATGTAAAGAATATAGAATTGTACAGTACCCTTAAAAAAAAGCCCTTAGCAAGTTTTCAAAAGTTTGGTGGAAGAGAAAATCTTTGGCTGCTGACAAAAAGACAGCAAGGAAGGAGCCAGCCTAGCCTCATAGAGCAGCCACTGAGAATGCTCTCTTTCCCAATCCCACAAAATGTCCCTGTGAAGTGGTGGGACTAAGGAGATTATCGCATTGTCTGTCTTTTCCTAATTTGGGGCACGGGCTGAGACCAGGCTGGGACCAGGCTGGGACCGTGCCTTATCACTCAGCTCTGTGCCCAGATCATTACCATCCCATGCCAGATCGAGACTTCTCCCACATTTAGGTAAAAATGCTTCTTTTCTGTTCTTAGCATAGTAATGGGAGATGTTCTGATCGGGTACAGGATAGTTCCAATCTGGGCACGGAGCTGTGCGATAACACATGGTCTCAGCCCAGTTTCAGCCAGCAAGGGCTGTTCGACAGTGGAACACACTCCCTCGGAGAGTGATGGAGTCTCCTTCCTTGGAGGTCTTTAAGCAGTGTCTGGATGGCCATCTGTTGGGTATGCTTTGATTTGAGAGTTCCTGCATGGCAGATTGGGGTTGGACTGGATGGCCCTTGTGGTCTCTTCCAACTCTATGATTCTGTGATTCAGCCCCTGTCCAGACCAGGGGAAAAATAATGTGAAAATCTCCTGAGAGACATGACTCACTCAAACCTTGGGCAGGCTGCTATAAGAAAATGCAGTCCTGTGTTTATGAATCACAAGCAGCAATTCAAATTTTGTCATGTCTGGATTAAACTTCAGTTTGTGTGCCCTAGTCCAGTTCATTACTGCTAGTTTAGATTCAGTTTAAAAGCAAAACAGCTTCCTTGGATTAAGATGGAAATAAAGAGTTGGGTGTTGCCAGTTTATTAATGCCACCAAATTTCAAAACTGGACAAACTCTCTCAACAGTCTGTGTGTCTGTGTGTGTGTGCGTGTAAAATAGTATGGGAATTTTTTAAAAATAGAATTGTTGAGTGGGATTTATCACTAATACCTTGTTTCCCCGAAAATAAGACAGTGTCTTATATTATTTTTTGCTCTCAAAGATGTGCTAGGTCTTATTTTCAGGGGATGTCTTATTTTTCCATGAAGAAGAATTCACATTTATTGTTGAACAAAAAAATTAACGTTTATTATATATTGTGTATATATATATTTATATACAAAAACTTTGCTAGGTCTTACTTTCGGGGGAGGCCTTATATTTAGCAATTCAGCAAAACCTCTACTAGGTCTTATTTTCTGAGGATGTCTTATTTTCAGGGAAACAGAGTAGTACACTCTATTGAATCTTGCAAAACTGCCTCCCACAACCTCTAGTTTGGAAGCTTTTTCAATAAAATAAAAAATCCTAGTACAGCCCTTGGGTTGCATTTTTCCAACTCATGTGTATATATATATACCTTCAAGTCACTTGTTGATTTATGGTGATCCCCATGAATTACATGTGCTATGTCCGTTCACAATAAGAAATTAAAATTAATTGAAACCCCTGAACAAGAGATTCTGATGAGAGACATTCTGTTCAAGTACAGGTATTAGATATGGTTAAGTATGAAGTTTGGAGAGAGAAACATATATTCATCCCTATATTGAAATATCGTCATTATTTACCATATTTTAAAGTAATAAAGAATAGTTATGTTTAATGCAGAACTGAATTAACTACAGGTGGATTTTAGTGGACAGTGAAATTGTTGGCATAATATAACTGAAATATTGCATTTAAGTCAGTTTTCATTTTTGGTGGGTGGGGGAACTACATGAATGTAGTAAAATAATAATCTAGCTGTGTGCTTATCAGAATGTGATGCTAAAGAGTTATAGCAGTCTACATCTGTGGCTTTTCATTGTATTTTTATCTGGAAAGAAGACTTGACTAATGTAGGTCACACAACGCTACTTCTTCATCCCTGTCAATTAGTCATGTGCTCAATGCAGTTATTGATTCCATTAAATGTAGCAACAATGTCAAATGTAAGACAGAAAACAAAAACCTGACATAAAATTTGAAAGTTGGTGGGTATTTTGGTTTTGCTAGGTGCAGCACAAGATTTTGTCTCCTGGAAAGGACTACTGAGCACTGTGGCATCACTGCTGCCTCCTTTATGGGGCCATTTAATGGGAGTTTCTTGCTGTATGGGAGTAAAGAACCCCCAAAATTACATTTTACACAGGGTTGGATTCTCTTTTAAAAGTTATTTAAGGTATTCTGAGTGTTTTCCCAGCCGAAAAATATTTTGGTGGTTCTTGGAGCTTGGACAAGTCAGGACAAGTCGCAAGAGCCACACTATTCTTTCCACCTCTATTTTAGCAGCTAAAATAACTTTTCAGATAAACAAGAGAAGTTACAGTGGAATTGTTGGTTATCTTAATACTAAAATATTACATCAAACAAATGTTTAAAATCACAGTTTTTGATGGGCACCGATCTAGAACAAGCTATTGTTGCTGTTGTTGTTGTTGTGCACCTTCAAGTCATTTCTAACGTATAGCTACTCTAAGGCAAATCTTTCATGGGGTTAGCTTGGCAGATTGGTTCAGAGGACGTTTGCAATTGCCTTCCCCTGAGGACAAGAGCCCACATTCACCCAGTGGGTTTCGTGCTGTTTTGTTTTTTGAGGGGGTGGGGTGGGGTGGGGAGCAATTGGTGTGAATATGACAATATGGCTGCTTGTTTCTCTTGCATGTTTCACTGAAGCAATGTTGGATCCAGTAGCTAGTCTTCATAAGGATGGAAGATTTCTTTACGTAGCATATTTACAGGCTACTGTAAACATCGTTTGCAAGGGTGGGGAAAGTGTGCTCCTTTCAGCCCCATTTTGCAACCAACAGAACTCCTAGATGCTCACCTGAAGTCCATGAGATTCGTCCCCCCCAAAATTTAAAATTTTCTTCACTTTTAAATGGTGGAAGTTAAATTACACTAGAAACAACTTTGCATCTTTCAGTGGGGTCACATCATAGGGAACTGGCCCTCACCCTCTCCATGGAGGCTGACCACTGGTTTCCAGTAATCAAAGTAGATAGATTTGGAGCTAAACCTAATCATACAATTGGCACTCCATATCCACAGATTTTTTATCCATTGCTTGAAGCATCTAGAGTGTGAAGCATCCACAACTTGAAAATATTCCAAAAATATGAATATTCCAGAAAGGAAACCTTGATTTTGCCATTTTATATAAGGGGCACCCTTTACTATACTGCTGTATTTAATGGGACTTGAGCATCCACAGATTTTGGCATCCTAGAAAACCCAACCCCAGTGGATACCAAGGGCCTACTGTACTTGGAGTAAACCCACTAAAATCAGTGGTATTTAAATTAATAATGACAAAGGCCCAAAACAGACAGGCAAAAAAAGCCCGCTTCCAGGAGGCTTTGGGGTGTTGTGATTACATTACGCATGCTCCCAAGCCACCCTGAAGCCACCACCAAGTCACCTCTATCCAGAAAAGCTACCCTGAAATGGAGCAGTGAAAAAACACTCCTTTTCAGAAGCCATTTTAAAACAGGGGCGATGGGCCAGATTTGGGCTGCACGCATGCAATTGCCACAGCTCCAGAGTGGCCCCAATCTGCTTTTTTTGGGCAGTCTGTTTCACCTCTAAATCTGGATAGACTTAGACAGATTTGTATATGTATGTATGTTAAATATTTGTGTCTCCTAAATATTTTTATGTATTATGTTCTCTTGCAGCTCTATTCAGGGGCAATTCTTGAAGTATGTGGATGAAAACTGGGGAGGTTCCCTCAAGTTCAGGGTAAGTATAATTGAAACTAGTGGTGTGTGTTTGTTTTCCAGTAAATCCTGTATCAAAACATATCACAGAAATTAAGATTTATCTATACCTAATTTGTTTGTATAAATCCTGAAGTAAAGTTCCATCCCTCTGTGGATAGGCAAGGGTTCACTTTGGATTTGCAAACCCCAACTAATAGAAAAGGGAAATGGAATGCATACATTGACAGAGAAAAGGTTACAAATAGAAAAAAGATACTACAAACAAAAGCCATTAAAATTGCAGCATTTTCCTCTGATTTGTTTGTAAAGATTAAGCTTTAGGGCAGAGAAATGTCCTTCTTCCCTTTCAAATTGCAACCCATGAAAATTCACAATTAGTTCATAAAGCTAAACTTAATACTCCACAACCTTTATTTAAATTTAAATAGACCCACAAGCATGAAACAATGTAAAATCTGCACAGCTCTTCAACTTTTCATAAAGTTTTCTCAGGAACTATACAGTATTACCATGTCCTCAAACATATATTAGGTGAACTGCAAGTATTTTAAAACAAATGCCAAGGGGTGGGGGGGGGGGGCAGCTAAAAAGGGACTTGACAAGTGAAATGTTTAAGTTGCTATTTTAACCACACACAAAAAGCAGAATACAGAGAATTTCAGCTTGTATTTCGGTGCCAAAGTCATTAATGTGATTGTCAGCCAATAAATTGTGTAATGGATGCATCCGCTGATTGCAAATGTCAAATTTATTCTATAATCTTTCCTACCCAGTCTGTTTCTGGATTCCCTTGGAATTATTTGCTTCAAAGAGCTGAAAGGGGTTTTTTTCCCCGTTGCTTTTTAAGCAAAGCCTTTTAATGTATAATTTCGTGTCTGGCAGATTTCTTGTTTCCTAATGGAGGTGGAGGCTGGGGAATCTTGCTCATGAATCTCTAGGTAAAGACAGATATGGAGGAAAAATTGAGGGGGAAATTCCACACAGTCACTTGATTTTTCTCTTTGTCATGAACTTCCATTATATATGTGGGCATGATGCATATGCTTTAAAATAGCTACATGCTTGTAGTTCTTCTTTGAAAGAAAGATTTAGTTTGGGGCAGGGCGCAGATTTCTTAAAACTCATCCATCTGTACTTGTTGTTAGCTATGTGCAGTCTGCTCTGGGGAATTTGTTTTCTGCTACTCCTGTTTCTCCTGTTGCTGTTGCATTTTTGGAGGTGTGTACATTAATGGCTTGCCACCCTCCGACTTCTATCATTTCAGTGCTGGCATTCCTTCCCAGCCACTGTCTCTAGTAATTCCAAGGTTTTATAAAAAGAGCTCTGCAGTGCTGAGCCATTCTGCCGATAATACTGGATTATTAGCTGCCTTAGCAGCTATATGATGAAAAAAGCAAGGGCCAGACTGAGAAATGGATAGTGGCTTCCAAGATAGAAATAAGGAGATTGAGAAGAAAATGGTGGAGAAAGCAGTACATGAGTGAGCAACTGTATGTATTTAAGCAAGGAACAAAAAAGAGGACGCATTATTGTGTAAACATTGTTGTGTTACATTTTGGGAACCTTTTTTGCATAACATACAGATTTTGTTACACTTGCCCTGTTCAACACCTTCTTGATCCAGATTAGCCTCCAGCAGTTTCCTTGTGAAAACTACTGCCTCGGCAGTAAAGGCTATATTTGTTTTCTGCATGTCGCTTCAATGGCTTTTACAGGATGTGAGGCTGAATGAAGGTCATAATGCTGCTTTGGAAGATGGGAGTGTTTTTAGGTTATCTTGATCCTTTATTGGCCCTTTATTGTCAAAACTTTCACTGCCAACATTTGAGTTAATTCTTGCTTGATATGGCCCACTACAATTTTTCCCCTTAATGAGTATTATAAAATTGTAGCATTTGTTTGCTGAGTTGTGTGGGCATTGCAGTCACACTGATGATTGTTCATTCATTTTATACTGCCTGAGTGTAATTTTTATAACAGAGAATAATGAAATGTAGCTTCTTATCATTCTGCTGGAATCCATTCTGCTCCAATATGGGGAAAGGGTAGGTTCAGTAAAATTTGACCAAATTAAAGTTACTGCTTTATGAAAACTAAAAGAAAGAGATACAGATTTATATCTGGCAGTCTAATTAACTGAATTGCTGCAGAAACAGTGGTCTATTTAAATGGTCACAGATAAATGGTCTTAGAAATCCCATCCATAACATCGTCTTTTATTCGTCTTTTAGGTCCACTTTTCTGTCTATAATAAATAAATCTTAAACTATGCCAGTCAAATAAATATTTTTAATTGATTTGTAATGTTTGTATAATTGTGTTTCACACTGTCTTCATTTTTAAAAATGTATTATATTTCCCAATGCAAAATTGAGTTCCTAAGGGGTAAAAGACATTAGGCCTAATAAAAGGTCTAGGAGTGAATGTAATTTATTTTATGATCTCATCATGATGTGATTAAATAATCCCCTATAAAACATTTGAAACACTTGCTCATTAAATTTTTGTAGGTAGACCTTGAAGTGCAGTTCAAACACCCGAACAGAAATCTGTTAAGCTTCCATCTCATTCTGTTTCTCTATTTTCAGGTATTATACATGGTTGGCAGGAGGAACCAGCAACTACAATTTGCCCTAAGCCCAATAGGAATTTTTAGCCATGTTGCCCAGAATCTCAACTTGCACTATGAATAAGTAGCTGTAGCCTTGAGAATGTTTTTGGACTACACCTCTAGCCAGCCCTCACAGTTGACCATGCTAGCTAAAGCTAATAGGAGTTGTAGGGCCAAAAGGTTTTATTTCTCTGATTTAGAATAGCTCAGTAAAAGTGTTGCTTCTGTAAGATTCCCACACACACACACACAAATATTTGATATGATATAGGCTTCTTGCTAATTTTAGTATATGCTGCATGTGTTATTATTCTCTAATAAATTAACTCTCCATCATAGTGGAAATTGTATGTTTATCCCCCATTACAGTTCTTTCCTTTTCTTTTTGAAAAAATCTTCTGAAGCTTGTTTATCCTTAAATAACTTCCCATATTGAGAGTATCTTATGAAACAGTAACAGGTTGTCTCCTCTTTTTTTTTTCTTTTTTAATCTAGATAATGTCTCAATTCATTTTCACTAGATTTAGAAAGTGCCAGTACCAGAATATGCCTTTTAGTTTCAGTTGACAGCAAACAGAAAACTGGTGTTAGCCTTCTTTTCTGCCCTCCTGTTTGGTTTTGTTCTTGGCATAGTTAGATCTGTCCTATCTGGTGTCATAGCAGCAGCAATACATAAATGTGCCTACGAACAAGTATCTTTCAGTTGACCAAATGCTCAGCACAACGGTTACAAATACTTCAGGTTCTGGGTTCATCAGACAGCCAACCAATTTTCAACAAACCTGGACAACTTAACAGTGGTCCCTGGGCAAGGAAGTTAGTGATATAGAAATCTGCCAGCACTGGTTTCCTGATGCTGCCTGTCTGCTTTCACAGTTTCTGGCCCAAGGCTGGCAGCCATGATAATGCTGTGTTCTCTCACCAGCAGAACAGTGCATACACTGTGGCTGCCACATAGGACCCTATGCCACACAGAGGAAAGATGAAGAGAATTAATAGTCATGTCATGATATGAATGCCAGGTACTGTAGGCTATATTTCAGAGGAAGGAGCTTACAGAACTGCCTCTTGAGTAGTCCTTGCCTAAGAAAACTCTAAGAAAATCATGGGGTTGTTATATATCAGCAGGCAACTTGAAAGGACATATCCACACAATGATACGAGATAGGGACAGCTGATGGAAAGTCACACTTTTGAAATCTGCTGGGTGATGCTAGACTCAGTACTCTTTGTATTAAATCTTAAGCATTAGTCCTAACAATAATCCAGTGTTAATTATTATTTTACTTTTTTCTTGAAGAAGTCTTTGTGCCTGCTACTTTCATGAGGAGTCTGTGGAGGAATCACACACGAAAGAATAAAATGTCAGCAGGACATCTGGCATTTGCTCCTTGGGGGAAAAAATCCACAGTTTTGTTGCAATTTAGCTTAGCTGATCCATCTGTATCAGTTTATTGGTATATCTAGGGTGCCACAAAATACTCATTTTCAGGTGCTTATATATGTTTGAATAACTTTTTTTTTAATTATAGCTTTTGTCAAGAGTGACAAGCCCAAACTTTTCAGGGGACTGCAGATCAAGGTGTGTATTGATTTTGTTTGATTCTCTTGCTGTTTTCTAATGAGAACAGTTCAGACATTATTGTTTAGAAAAGGTAACAGTGTAAATGGTAGGTCAGGTAGACAGAAAACAATTTTAGAATGTGCCTGGATCACCTGTAAATAATTGATTGAGCTTATTATAGAAAGGGCAACAATGTTAAATTCATACATGACTCTTGAATACATTCTATTAAAATAACAAGTTTGGTGGTAAGAATTTATATGGACTATTGAACTCAGTTTTTGGTTGGAAATGTTCTCAGAATAATTATTTCAAAATAATGATTTAATTGTTTGTGAGGGATTAAGAAACTATCTCCAGGCTGTCTAAGCTACAGTCTTCCAGTGGCTTCTATCCTGGCCATGGATGCTCAGAGGTATAGAGATCACTTCTCCTGGAATCTCAGTGAATTGCTAAGAAGTGAAGAGCAGATTCCTGTAACACCAGTTTCTGAAAGACAGCAAAACATTTGCTTGGTCCAGACCTCAGCACAACTTGAAAGATCCCTGCTTCTAGTTGTCTTAGTGTTGTTGCCCTGACTTCCCCTTTTGAGAAGGGGAGAGAGCAGAGCACTAGCTGCCATTGTTACTGGTTTTAAGGAGACTGAGGAGGAATCAAAATGGAATTCCTTAGAATGGACTCTTTAATAGAATCATAAAGTTGGAAGGGGTCTCATGTGCCATCTAAGTCCATCTTCTGTTCAGTGCAGGATCCCCAGCAGATAGCTGTCTGAGCAGAATGAGCAAGGAAAAGTTAGATATGTCTAAGTTGTCTCAAATTTAACTAATATTAAGGAATAAATGGCAGGAAATGACATCATACAGTGTAGCACCATTCTTCTGCACTTAGCAACTTTTTAAAGCATGCTTATTGCTCTTTTCTGATCCAAGTATAACACCTTATTTTATATCTAATAGCAATATTCCAAGTTTCTATGAGATCTAAATTTTCACTCTAGTTTGTGTTTTCTGCAGTCAAGCATAGACATCAACCCTGTGGGGTAGTTAATCTAGCTTTGGGCACATTAATGAAAGACATATTGCCTTGTTTTTGTTTTTTCTTTCTGAATAAATATATTCTTAATACCATGCCACAGCAATTAATACAACATGGAACTGACATTTGAAGAACTCTGATAAACTACATTAATTTTGGAGGGAAAAAGAAAAGTGATTAGGTACCTTGAGGGTTAGACAGTAACCTTGAATTTATTTTTCTGTGTAGTATGTACGTGGCTCTGATCCTGTACTGAAGCTGTTGGATGACACTGGGAACATTGCTGAAGAGCTGAGCATCCTCAAGTGGAATACCGACAGTGTGGAAGAATTCCTCAGTGAAAAGCTAGAACGCCTCTAAGAAAAGGCCTTTCTTTCTCTCTTTTGTATTAAATTCTTTATTCCTCACATCATTTTTCATCATGGTAATCTTCTCAGACAAAGTGTGATAAACCCCGGAAATCATTCCAGCTTCTGCATTAATTTTAAAGCTATCCAGTATTGTGTGGTACTCAACATCTTTTAATTAGAAGCAGAAGCTTCATGTATACCACATTTGACAAATTGGCAGGCTGAACAAATGGCCTGCCGTAGTACATCTTGGCTCATCGCAGTGGATGGAGATCATTAATGAAATGCTGTGAGACAAATGTAATGCAAACACTGAAATTTGTTATAATTTGGCCTCTCTCTTTTCTTAAACAGGCAAATCTTTTTGTCAGCTCCCAGTAACTGAGAAGATTACTATGCTTTTTTATATATGCTGTTGCTCTTTGTATGGTGATGGGAAGTTGGAACTAAATAAGATGTACTCTGCTTCCCAAAGAGAGATCTGCTAGCATTCTCTGCATTTTGTATTTTTCCCCAGCTGTCCTTTTTATAGAACCGTTATTTACAAGATCATAATGAATGCCTGCTCACAACAACAACAATCTTGTTCATTTGCGGAACTCATGATCTGGAGTGACTGAAGGATGCTACCAAAATACACTTTAATGATGACTACATAGAAAGCCTTTAACGAAAGGCATGTGTAGTTTTGATGTCAGGTGTACTTTTGTTCAATCTTTTTTCATTCAGCAGACATGAGTTCAGTGGAGGAAAAAAAAGTATCAAAGGCAACAATAAACTACTTCCCAGAATCTCTAGCTGGTGTCTCATTCAATCAATACATCACAGCAAAATGTTTGCAGGAAAACTGTTTTGCAAAACAGATTTGGACAAAGCATGCTCTGGAGATGTTTATCCAATTGGTTTATTTGGCAGAACAAGGATATCTATCAACATAGACATATCTCTGCGTATAGAACCCAGTTTTATCTGATCACCTTTTTCACACACATGTAAGACAGCTAGATACACAGCAGCAAAAAGGCAGACAAACTATTCTCGGCTTTACTCAGCAAGTTATTGTGTCACATAAGAAGATAACTTTTTCTTTTTAAAAAAAGCATGCAAAGTGTATGGGTTTTCTAGAAAATCCAAGTAAAGAACATGAGGCAAAATATCTAAATGACATTGATTCAGTACATTTAATCACATGGTAGTAGAGAGTACTGCTTTACTACTACATCTGTTTTGTTGGGCATATAGAATCATAGAATCTTATGTTTGGCATTTTCCTATTTCACCAAAACTTTGCCTTCTTTGGTGTTGTTCTGTTTTTGTTTTTAATACACTTCTTAAACAGATCTGTGTTGATCAATTTTAGCATTTTAGCTAGGTCAGGGTGGAAAGCTAGGGAGCTATAGATTAGTACCCCATTGTCCCCATTGCAGCCTGCTCTTGCCAAAAAGAAAAATCAATAAAAATTTCCCCCCAGCACCCTGTAGAGCAGTGGGTTATTTTATTTATATTTTTAAATTTTACAATACAAATTATAACACATTTTCATACAATATATATGCTTTTACACTTTGTTTATTTCATAACTAAATATCACCTCAGTGCACCCCTTCCCCAGAGCCATTCCCATCCATATACTCCAACCAAAATTTTAATTCGTCTCATGAAGGTAATTTTCCATCTTCTTTTCTTAATAATTTTCCAATATTTTTTTTCCATATTACATCAAAATCATTTCTTTTCCAGTGTCCTTTTTTCATTTTCAATTTACATGTTAACTTATCATTAATCACTAATTGCCAAAGTTCTTTATACCAGTCCCCTAATTCCACATTTATTTTCGTTTTCCAGCTTCTTGCTATAATTAATATCGCTGCTGTAAGCAAGTTTGTTACAAGATTTCTTTCTTTTTTTCATTCTACATCATTATATAGTGATAACAATACTATATTTGCTTTTCTTTCTATTTTTATATTCATGATTCTTCTATTTCTAATATTATTATTTCCCTTTTTTAAAAAAAAAATATATTTACATTGCCACCACATATGTATATATGATCCTACTTCAGAGCAGTGGTTCCCAAACTTTGTTCCTCCAGATACTGTGGACTTCAACTTCCAGACTTCCTGGCTGTTGACCAAGTTGGCTGGGCTTCTGTGAGTTGAGATTCAAAAAACCTGGAGGACTAAAGTTTGAGAACCGCTGCTGTAGAGAATATGTGGGGCCTTCATGGGCTCAGGAGACACCTTTTTTTAACAGCAGGAAGTGAGCAGAAGTCACTCCCTAGTTCAAAAAAGGATACTCCTGGATATAAAACTGGCTAGCCAGGGGGCTCCAATTGAGATGAAAATGCCTTCCACACCACTTAGATGTATATGGGAGAGCAGTATTTTGGAGAGCAGTATTTTGAAGCAGAAGGAAAATTAGAGAAGAGAAGGTTAAGAGGTGCTATGATAGCTATGATAGCCCTGTTTAAATACTTGAAGGGATGTCACATTGAGGAGGGAGCAAGCTTGTTTTCTGCTGCTCCAGAGAACAGGACCCGGAATAATGGATACAAGCTCCAGAAAAAGAGATTCCACGTCAACATTAGGAGGAACTTCCTGACAGTAAGGGCTGTTCGACAGTGGAACACACTCCCTCGGAGTGTAGTGGAGTCTCCTTCCTTAGGGGTCTTTAAGCAGAGGCTGGATGGCCATCTGTCGGGGATGCTTTGACTTGGAGTTCCTGCATGGCAGGGGGTTGGACTGGATGGCCCTTGGGGTCTCTTCCAACTCTATGATTCTATGATTTGTGGGGGGAAGAAACTGAGGACCAGAAAAACAACTCATAGACCATACTTTGCCCACTCCAGAGCTAGGCAAAATTAAAATGTCCACCTAATCTAAGGAACACTCTGCTTTTAATATAAAATGAGTTCTGTCAACTGGGACAATACATACAGCCAAGAGGTGCAATTCAGCTTGCCAACGTATCATTGAGATGGTCCAGACTTTCTGCATACCCAGATTAAGTTATAGTATTTATTGGAAGTTCAGCAGTCTGCATTTACACTACTGAAGAATTAAAGATGCCCTTCAAAAGCCATTTTTATCCCTTGCCCCTCTTTTCCATGAGAATAATGTAAATTTAGGAATTGCTTTTCTGGAAAGGCTTAACACCTGATTGCTCATCACTGCCATCCATCTGATGACTGCACTATATAATCAAAATGTTCACATCATCATGATCGCTTGTGTTTATTCAGCATTTAGCTGTTGTGCAGTAATTTGAAAAGATGGCTAGTCTTTCTGGTGTGTGCATTAATCTCCCTTGGTCTTTTTTTTTTTTTTTTTTTTTTTTTTTTTTGTATAACAGTTCCCATATATTTCATTTTTAAAAAAACAGATTAAATATGTTTGCTTTAATTTTTTTTTAAAAAAAAATTGTTCCGATTCCAATTACAGCAGTTGCTCATGCGTACCTTCAATTACTAGATGTTCTGACTACAATGCACACAACATTCAGTGCTCACATGTAAGAAAATATTTGTAATGGTATAATATCTAGCTACAGTATTAGGACTTGATTCTCAAGCAAAGATGTGTGCTTCCTCAAAAACAAGCTACAACAACTTGTAGCTTTTAAATATATTTTACTTTTCCCCTTAAGCTAATCAGCCCAACATCGCTGGCCTCAATCCATGCTAAAACATATTTGGATATAAAATCATCGGGATTTATTTATCATTTACACACCACTTTTCTTATTTGTTGAAGATAAACTGTGTGTATTCTATGGCATTTCGTAGACTAAGAAATCTGGAAATAGGATTCGACTCCATTTGAAGTCAATAATGAAACTACTAAAGGCCTCATGGAATGCATGAGGTTCATTTTTCTCAGGATTTCCTGCGAAGCATAAAATGGGGGCTTCTCTTTGGAATTTCAGTAAGGCGGCTGCAGTATTTTAAGTACGCAAGAGGAGGAACGTATACCTTATCTGCCAGGCACAACTGAATCATGAAAAAAAAATCACTCTTCAGCTCAAGGATTGATCATTCAAACCTTAATCCTGGGTGACAGCAAGAAAGTTTCAACTAGACTTAATTCCTAGGCAGTGTATGTTTTGACATACATCTGCAAAAATCTGTTCTGTTTGAAAAACTCTCACCATTCTTTAGTGTTATATAATAACAGACGCCTGAATCCTGTATAACCTAACTACGTAGCAGAAGCACTAAGGAAAATTGTTACTTAACTGCAAAGGCAGCATATGTAGTGGGACCCTGGCAAGAGTATTCAATGCACGTTAGTGACCAGTATGATGCTCATCAGTTTGCTGGTTCTGCTATATAGAAACATAACAGCAACCCACTGTTCACTATGGATGTTATAGAACTGCCCAATTCTACTCCTCACATACATAAATCCACTTATGAAGATGTAACTCTCACACAGGATTCATGCCAGTTCTTTACTTCACATCCTATAGATGTAAAAAATTAAGATCAAATGCAAGGAGCAGGCAGTTCTTTCTGTTTTAAAAAATGAAATTAATTTCCCCCCCTGGGAACAACACTGTACCAACATGACAATGTGTTGGGTCTAAAACTTAGAAGATGCTGATTTAAATCAATGGGATTCAGACAGATTTAAAGGGATTATCAATATCAGTCAACCCAACCCAGTCCCCAGTGGTTTCATCCAATACAACAATGTCTGATTCACATTTGGCAAACAGCCTACTGGGAGAAAGAGAATAGCTGCTGGAATGAATGGATGTACAGTAATGCAGTTAATTCAAACTGGATATTCAGTGCAGGTATTCCACATTTTTCCTGCCATCGGGCAACCTCCAAAAGGTAATATATGGCAAATCCATAGAATTCTTAATGCATGATTTTCAGGACCAGCCCAAGAAGACCCTTCCTTCCTGAGGTACAACAGCAAATGTTGCCCCTTCCCTATAAAATGCATCTCTGAATCTAGCAAACTTATTTTGATACATGAGGCAGAAAATCCCATAAGCTCTTCTCTGATTCCCTGTGGGAAAGGTTTTCCTGAGATCTTGTGATCTAGGTGGAATATAAATATTTTCATGAATGAATGAATGAAGTAAATTAAATAATTCACTGCTCTACTAAGGCAATCCAAAACTAAAACGTATGCTGTCTCACACTGTCGATGGCTGCATCCATATGGCAGCAATCCAATTCGACACCACTTTAAATGCCATGGCTCCATCCTATGAAATTCTGGGAATTGTAGTTTGTTGTGGCACCAGAGCTCTCTGAAAGAGAAGGCTGAATATCCACAAAACAATTCCCAGAATTCCACAGCACTGAGCCATGGCAGTTAAAGTGGTGTCAAACCGGATTATTTCTGCAGTGTGGAGGCAGCCTATCAGTAGAGCTAGTCCTTGTTGGCACTGTGTTTAATTCATATCCTGCCTTTTCCCGCTTGGGACTCAAGGTAGCTTAGAACAGTTAAAACGGCATGCAAAAGCTAAAAAGCAATTAAACCATCATAAAATTAAAACCAGTGACAACAAAAACAAAGATCTAGCATGTTATACAAGGCCTGTTTCCGAAAAATCAGTTCTCCAAGGCATGCAGGAATAAAAAGGGTTTTACCTAATTGTTTTACCAGATAGTAAGCAGGGTGCCATCTAGACTTTCTTTAACAACCTTTCTCCTCTTTCCAGAAGTGTAAAGGTATATTAGGCTGTTACAATACAAACAGTAAAAAACTAATATATTGGGCTATTCTGCATCATAAATTTATGCAGGAATAAATATATTGGGCTATACTATAGAGATGCCAGACATTGCCAGAAAACTCCTTCTTGTTTGGGCCCATTGTTTCTAATACATACAGTACTTTGATTCCCAGTATCATAGTATCAGAATCATACACACAATAGTATTCCCCATCACTATGTATGGATGTGAGAGCTGGACAGTTAAGAAAATGAACAAAAAGAGAACAAATTCATTTGAGATGTGGTGTTGGAGAAGAGTGCTGACGAAACGATGGACAGCAAAATGAACAAATAGGTGGGTCCTAGAACAGATCAAGCCTGAAATTTCCCTGGAGGCAAAGATGACTAAACTGAGGGTGTCATATTTTGGCCACATCCTGAAAAGATATGATTCATCAGAAAAGACAATAATGCTAGGAAATGTGGAGGGAATTAGAAAGGGAAGAAGACCACATGCTAGATGGAGGGACTCATGGAGGTCACAGGTATGAATCTGCAGAAACTGGGAAGAGTAATGGAGGGTAGGGGGCCTTGGAGATGTCTCATCCACAGGGTTGCCATGAGTCAAGACTGACTCGAGGGTGGTTAACAACACCAAATCATAGCACTATTATTATGAATAATAATATTTATTATTATTATTATTATTATTAATCAATAACTTTTTAATTTAGGAAATTTGCTTCTAGTGGGAAAGCTAGAGATTGGAGACTTAGAAGTAAGGATGACCTTGGGTGCAAGTCACATGCTCTCAGCCTCAAGGGAAGGCAATGGCAAACCTCCTTGGAACAAATCTTGCCAAGAAAACCCCAGGTTATTAGGGTTATTAGGCATTAGGGTCGCCGTAAGTCAGCAACGACGTGAAGGCACAAGACAAGAGCAGCAACAAGATTATCACCTCTTGGGGCATTTTAGCTGACAATTCCTGCCTTGGCAAGGGATTGAACCAGATAGTGGAGTTCCCATCCAACTATCTGGTTTAATCCCTTGCCAAGGTTCCCCCCCCCCCCCCCCGCTTGATCTTTTATTTGCAAAGCCATGTACAGTGACAGCGGCACTATAGGTAAGGTCTTGGAAACGGGGCCCAAATCTAAACACAAAACTCATTTATATGCACCTTATACAATAGCCTGAAGGCTATTTGGTACAATGTGTTTAATAATGCTGTGCGTGAAACAAGGTTTGTGTACCCTGAACCTCCAGAAAACAAAAGGTGTCACTTTCTCAGCTCCATATGGTGTTAATCTCAAAGGTGCTACAAGATCTCTTTGCATACTAATTTTTCAGACTAATATGGCTACACCTTTGGATTCAGCCATGCATGGGGGGAAAATTTGGTAAGGTTTTGGAATTTCAGATAAGGAGACTAAAAAAAAAAATTATACAAATAAACAGTGTTGGTGGTGGTGGTGATAGCTGTAGTAATATTTGTAATTCCTCCTGAAGTGTAATATGCCTATGATACTAAAACAAACACACGTACGCACACATTTCAGTTTCAAAAACATTCAGCAAGAGAGAAAAATATATGCCGACCATTATTTTTCAGACATCCAGGCCCCACACAAGTGTCTGCACATTCTCTTGCGCTGTCTTCCTGAGTGACTGACTGTTTCTAATGGACCCACACCACATCTCACTAATGCTCTCTCTCATTACATGAGTTGCATTAGTCACAGAGCATCTGGTTTTATGGCTCTTCATTCCCCAAACCCATGGCCTCTATGTGTGCGCACAGGTGGGTCCTGCCACCCAATACTCCACATGCTGTTAATGCTTTATGGGTTTGGCTTTTTTTCCCCACAGAGGAATTACCTTAATGGTGTGTGTGGATTTCAGCTGCGCAGCTGCAGTGTTTGAACATACGACATAAATGGTAGGGAGCCACCTTTGTTCTGACAGAGGATCCTTGAAAAGATCTTTGGGTTTAAGATGATATCCCTCAAAGAACCGTGTTCAAACACTGACAGGAATCAAGAGCAGGTCGGCTTTACTGGAAGTGACAGGAAAGGGTTGCTAATGGACTCTCTTGATTTCAGCTCAGTGATTCTGTTCTGAGTAAATTTGTATATCTGTTTGGTACTGAGGCTAGGTCGCCCACATAAAACTGTAGCTTTGGACATGGGGTGTTAAAAGCTCAACGAAACTGTAAATCAAGGCAGGACTTTTGGCTGCTTAATCCTTCCTTCAATGCAAAGTGGTGGGATTTCCTGAAGAGGAGAACAGCAGCTGTTAGCGGCATTTCAACAGGCAGGCCAGTGCCAAAAAGCCAAGCTGTTCTCCAGTTGGTGTGTATTTCTTGGCCCCGCTTGGGCAAACGATTGGTCCTGCTATTGGGACCCCCAGTAAACATTTCCATTACTTTGGAATGTTAAGCCACCATTTCACACGAAACTATGTTACGGCCTTCACAGTTGTATGTCAGTCATAATAGGCATGTGATGGATGCTGCACAACAATGTGGCTCAAGGAGGACCAGTTGTCAAGCGTCAAGAAGGCTTGGACTTCATTCCAAAACTATTTTCTGGTGGTTTTTACCCCAGAGATTTACAAGGCAATCCTACACAGAAATAGCTCCAATTGAGTTTAGTGTGGCTTACTCCTAGCTAGGGGAGTATGTGATTTCAGCCTGTTTATTTTTCAAGTACACTATGGAACAATATATTCCCGCTGGAAGGTTTTCTTATTGTAATATGTTTCTTGTTTTCAGTGCTGCTGATTCCCAGGAGAATTAGGGGTCAGCCCAACATTTGAGCTAAGGACATCTCCTTAGCCATGTGGCCCAGAGGCATCTGGTATAATAACATTACATAGAATAATCTTCAGTATACTTCCTCCTCCCATTTCCTCCCTTTCTTCTCATCTAATTGCTACAAACCAGGTTCAAAGTGCAAAAGTACTTTGTAGTCTAGTCATCAGGGAAAGAGGAGAGAAGGAGGTAGATCTTGCCCTTCCCAGTAGGCTCAGGCCAAAGCAAACTGCCGCAGCCTCTCCTGGCTTGTGCGCTATTCCTCATTCATAACGTTTGCCATCTTGACCACACTCTGATGTTGCTTGGCCACACAGGTCTTGATTTTCATCTGTGAAATGTTGGAGATTATGATTTACAGGATCCTGAGCACACCTTCTAGTTGCATGGAATACCATAGCACCTATATAGGCACCCCTTGGGCATTTATGGCTTTATATAACATTTATATGACATTTTTCTGCCTACCTATGCATCCCTACTCAGAAGAAAGGCCCATTATATTTAAAATGTTGAGAATCTAACACGTTCCATGCATGTTTTCAAGGTTTGGTGGGCAAAGAGGCAGAAACAGCACTGGGGCAGGTAGTATCTATAGGGAAAGCCACAAAGTGGCATAAAGCAACTCCTGAATCATTTATGTTATCTCCCCACATAACCCCTTCTGCTGAGCTCTATGTGTTGGCTCAAGTTTGAGAAACTTTGAGAGAGGAGAAAGGGTAGCCAGACAAGCCCTTAGAGAGTCCATAGCAATTGCTCTAAAGCAACATAATACAGTGGGGCCGAGCAGCATATAGTAGTTGTTTTCTCTGTTCTTTTCAAGGCAATGTTCTCATCATGACTTTTCTCCCTATGCCACAAGGCCCAAGTGCTGACATCTGAGAATCCTGGCCTCGAATTCATAATGATAGAGCCAGCCCTGCTGAACAGACACTGTTTAGGTTGTGAAACTATTGGATGGCTATTGTATTGGGAACATGGTTTTGAGACCTATTCATGGGCTTGAACAAACAAACAAACAAACATTTATTAAGTCTTCCTAGTGAGCAGTTCAAACGCTTTCCAAGGATTATCTCTGCAATAATTCTTACACTCCGTCCTTGACCTGACCTTCCCAAGCCTGTTGCTACCCAAGCCTTCTGTGTCCATCATTTCTTCATTGCTCTCATAGCTTTTTCACATTCCCAAAATACAGACAAGACTTTTAAAGCCACATCTCTGAAGCATCCTTCATGTTCATGGTTTACATCTAATCCTGAAAGCCACATTTACTATGTCTTTAGCTCATGTTGCTCCCTTTTGGTCCACCTAGCTTGTAAGGATTATTACAAGATATCAGTGTAACATGCACAGTCACCATTACTATTTATCGGTAATCACAATTCTACATTTCTAGTTGTATGTAATGCAACACTCATTAATGCATTCTGCCATTTTGACCATCTCATGTTGCTTGGCCACACATGTCCCCATTTTCTTCTGAACCATTTTTGGAAGGTATGATATATATCTGCCCACCAACATTGTGGTTTGAAGAAGAAGGAGCCCTGGTGGTGCAGTGGTTAAATGCCTGTACTGCAGCCACTCACTCACAAACCACAAGGTTGTGAGTTTAATACCAGCCAGCGGCTACAGGTCAACTCAGCCTGGCATCCTTCCGTAGGTCGCTAAAGTGAATACCCAGCTTGTTGGAGATAATTAGCTTACACTTTGTAAACCACTTAGTACACCGGTAAGTAGTATAGAAATGTACTTGCTATTGCTATATTCTACATCTCTAGGCGTAAGGCGAGATTTAGTTGAGTATGAGAGCTGCCTAGTTGGACTCCACAGTTTACAATCAGGTCACACACTTTTGCTTTAAAAAGAATTAAAAAAAATTAAACAGGCATTCAATTATAGTTTCGTCCTCATTGTAGCACTTTCAGGAAGTTAGACCAGCTGCTGTGGGGAAGAGTGGATACGGAAGCCCAATTCCGTCCGCTCAGTTGCACTTGCCTACATCTTGGGGTGTGTGTGTGTGTGTATACACATGCCTTCAACTTGCCTCTTGACATTTATTTATTTATTCATTTCATTTCTATACTACCTTTCCTCAGAAAGGGACCCACGGTGACTCACAACCCAACAGGGATTTCTTAGGCAAGGAATACTCAGAGGTGGTTTTGCCAGTTCCTGTCTCTGAAATATAGCCCACAGCACCTTTGCTGGTCACCCATCCAAGTACTAACCTGGGCTGACCATATTTGGCTTCCAAAATCAGATGGAACCTGATGCCTTTAGGGTATTTAGGCATCCAATTTTGACCTGACCTGGTATTATTTAATACTTATATTTATTATAATTTATATTTTTATTCTCATAATTTTATTGGAATCTCTATGTTTTTTCAATGCTTAGTTACAAAATCACTACGAGGATCATGAGCAAAAACAAGATTTGTTGTTGTGTGCATTCAACTGGTTTTTGACTTATGGTACCCTTAAGGTGAGCCTTTCACGGGGTTTTCTTGGCAAGTTTCTTCATGCTTTGCCATTGCCATCTTCTGAGGCTGAGAGAGTGCAACTTGCCCAGGGTCACCCAATGGGTTTCCATGGCTGAATGAGGATTTGACCTCTGTCCTCCAGAATCACAGTCCAATGCTCAGATTACTACACCACACTGGATATAAACCAGGATATAGATTCATAAATCTGAGAACTTAGTAAATAAAAATGCACTTCTTAATGTTATTGACACTGTGAAGTCTAAGGCTTTCATGGCTGGCAGCCATGGTTTTTTGTGAGTTTTTTAGGCTATGTGGCCATGTTCTAGAAGAGTTTATTCCTGATGTTTCGCCAGCATCTGTGGCTGGCATCTTCAGCGAAGTTTTCTCTGAAGATGCCAGCAACAGATGCTGGCGAAACATCAGGAATAAACTCTTCTAGAACATAACCACATAGACCAAAAAACTCACAAAAAAACTATTATTGACACTTTTTTTCTATATGGATACAAATAATTTCCTATCCTCATAGAAACAAAACATACTCTCAGCCTTTGAGATGCCCAGGCACAGACACAAAAGTTCATTTAAAAAGACACCTGAGTTCACCATTTGAGATACGTACAGTTCAAAGCAACTGAACAGTTTTTGTGGACCACAAACAAGAACTACCCATTAAACTTCTCAGCCCATTTCTGGATCAAAGTAAATATTAAAATTGCCATTTGTGTATGATCAAGATACACTTGTTGCCACAATCAAAGACGTTAATATTCAGCAGCCAAGCTCACTAATTATGACCACTCCTCAAACATAGTGTAAAAAATGTGGTATATTTTTTGTCGGTTACAGGGTGAAAAACTCTGTTGTATACAGTCTACATTGGTCTTTTACTTTGCTCATTATCTGCAAGGCAACCTTTAGTGAGGCAGCACAATCAAGCAAAATTGTTTTTCTTTTCCCTTAAAGGGAAATAAATGGTGCCATCTGCTGGACAAATGATATCATGGAGAGGACATTGACAGCATCACTGAAATGGTCAGACTAGAAAAACTTCCCACCTTTTCGACAAGTAGCATGTATACTTAGAGGCGATACTTGATACTGCATTGACCTCTGTGAGTTGTATGTCATTGTATCCGCATCAAAGGGCCATATCACTGACAGCTACCCCATCTGCATCACGGATAAAAGATAGCTTCACCTCAGCATACTTTTAAGGTAGAACTACATGCAAACAAGGGCAAACCCATCATTGCATTTCAATACAGTGAGTTCTTGGTATCTCCTGGGGTTTGGCTCCAGGACCCCCCCCCCCCCCCCATACTAAAATCTGTGAATGTTCAAGTCCCATTAAATGCAATGGTGTAGTGGAATGGTGTCCCTTACATAAAATGGTAAAATCAAAGTTTGATTTTTGGAATGTATATATATATTTTTAAATATTTTCAAGCCATGGATGCTTGAATCAGTGGATAAAGAATCTGTGGGTACGGATCGCTGAATGGACTTTTTATTTATTAGCCTGTTGTAATGCCACCCACTGTTCTGCTGCCGCATATGCACTAGCACTTGTATTGAGATCTGTGATTTTACTGATTTTACTGTTTTACTGTTTTATTGTATCTGGCTTGTTTTTAATGGTTTTTATGTCTTATTGTTTTTACATGCTGTACACCGCCCTGATCTATGGAAGGGCGGTATAGAAATAAATCATATTATTATTATTATTATTATTATTATTATTAATGTAGCCTAAATACAGAAAACAAAAACAAAATAAGGACTGCATAAAAAGAAAATATGACTTTTGCTTGAAAATGTTAGCAGTTAAGGGATATCTGCAGATACAGTAAAGAAAAGAGTAGAAGAGTAACATTAAAGCATGTACATTTGCACTGCCCGGAGGAACAGCTTTGGTAAAAAAAAAAAAAAAAAGTTATTTTACTGATATTCAGAGATTCCTGTTTTTTGTTTGTTTGTTTGTTACTAATAATATATGAAGGTTTTATTCCTAATTCCCCATATCCCCCCATATGTTTAATGGAATCTGTCCAGAGCAGCATAGTCTGTGTATATATGTGTTTTCAATACTTCCATATTAATCGTCATTATGCTGATTATATTTACATTTTACATTATATTATATTATATTATATACATTCTGATTATATTTATATTTTAAAACACAGATGCCTGGATTTTAAAGCATTTTCCACCCTTCCTTGCCTGGACATATTAATGCATTTTACTATATGTACTTATGTATAAGTCAACTCCATGTCTATGTCATGGGCAGCTTTGGGGGATGAAATTATGGACTTTTATATGGCCCATGGATAAACTGAGGGTAAAACATAGGCTGCATGTAACAAAGAATGTAAAAGACAAAGCAAAGGAAAACAATGCTAAAGAACTTACAAATTTCAGCAGGCATAACTGTTTGTGTTCACACTAAGGGCTGGTGGATAAGAAGGGAACTACGATGAATCGTGGCTGTGTGATGTGTGGGGGAGGCGACCAGATGCAGATGGGGCTAAGATAACGCACGTATCAAAAAGGATGTAAAGGCAAAGGAAAGAAAATGGTGGCTACCTTAGCAGTGATTAATGTGATATCTTTGCCTGAATGTAACCCAGAGAAGCTGAACAAGATACACAAATGTCTTATCCAGATTCTCCAAAGCCCAATTCCTCTGTGTACTCCTTTGAGAAGACCTGCCAAAGAGCTGCCACCATTGCCATTTTCTTGCTCAGACATTCAGATTCTTCAGAAGTAGCTCTCACCTTTTGTCCCAATACTCAGAGAAGGGGATGGTTCCTTTTTTAAGGCACAGTACTTACATTCAACCCATTGATAAGTCAACCCACGTTTTTTTGGTTGATCTTTTGACTACAATTTCTAGACTTACAAACGTGTATATACAACAATTCTGTCTTACATCTGGCTTGCAAGCAAACACCTAAAGGTGTAGCAGTTTGCTACTGAGTGTACTACATTACGCTAGCTATGAAGATCTTAACCTCTTTCATTGCTTTTTCATTGTGACTCTGTTTAATACACATTTAATATTAATATTTTTTGCTTTCAGAAAGAAATCTCTCATTTTCATGTTTATATCCCACCATCTTACCAGTATGGGTTACAATATTAAAGCAAAAGACAGTGAAAAACCTGGCAGGTTTTTATATGTTCCAATATGGTCTCTGTTTTAAAAGATGCAATAAATAAATAAATAAATAAATAAATGATAAAGCCAATTTACTGTCATTTATTAATGATGTCTATTCTCCCCTTTAAATTTATGGAATTGTATTCAATATGAACCATTAAAAAATAGCATGGATGTGAAGGACCTTGGCTCACAAGTACACCATGGAACATCTCTCATTTCATTAGCCTTAACTGAAAATTGTGGTGTAGGTTATAAAAAGAATGAGAGCCAATGTGATGTAGTGGTGTGAGCATTGGACTATGACTCTAGAGACCAGGGTTTGAATCCCTGCTGGTCATGGAAACCTTGGGCAAGTCACTCTGTCTCAGCCTCAAGGGGAGGCAAAGGCAACCCTGCCTGAACAAATCTTGCCACAAAAACCCTGTATTGCCTTACAACAGAAACAGCTTGAAGGTACATAACATACACATAAAAAGTCCAGTGGTTCCTGCAGCAAAAGTGATCCTTCCTGAGAATTATAGTAGTTGTAGTCTAAAAATATATGGACTGTTTTTAATATGTATTGGATTTATACGTTCTTTTAACTATGTGCTTTTTAACTGGAACCGTGTTTCCAATCTTTTGTATTGTAATCTGTTGTTGTTCCCAGCCTTGATCCACATGGAGAGACAGATAAGAATATCTGTAGATACGAAGGACCCACTGTATAAAGTCATTGGAAACATTATGAGTTTGGTCTTTACCATACAGCTGCGTGGAAACATTTCCTAAAGGTAAAGGTAAAGGTAGTCCCTTGACATGAATGTCTAGTCGTAACTGACTGTAGGGGGTGGTGCTCACCTCCATTTCTAAGCCGAAGAGCCAGCTCCAAGGACTGCTCTGATAGTCTTGTGACCAACATGAGTGCACTGAAAGCTGTTACATTCCCACTGAGAAGTGGTACCTATCTATCTACTTGCATTTGCATGCTTTCAAAATGCTAGATTGGCAGAAGCTGGGACTAGTGAGAGGAGCTCACCCCATCATGCAGCACCTGGGCCTTGAACTGCCAACCTTCTGTTCTTCCAATCATCAAAACTGGTGCCTTAACCACTAAGCCACTGCATCCCAGAAACATATCCTGCCATGATCAAAAGACATCTCTGACATCCCCGGAAAAAGTTTATTGTCTGATTAATCAGTCTGGGAAGAATGATAAAACCATTTCTCATGATTTGGGTCTTCACCAATCAATGACTGCCAGACAGAATCCTGCAAAAAGAGGTTTCAGACCAGAGTGACTCTATCCAAAAATGTCATCCTACCATAATCTAAGAATAAACTGTTGCATCATCCAGGAAGTCACAAAGAACATCATCATCCAGTTCTCTGCAGGTCACTCACCTTGGCTAATATATGTTTATGACTCAACTATTTAAAAAAGACTTAATAAAATGATATTTGTATAAGGATAATGAAGAGTAACCCACTGTTCTTTAACAAGAATTACTGTCCTTCTGTATTTTGCTAAAGATCACATTGGAGTTTATCACACGGGAGGAATTTCTCTCAATTTCGAAAGAAATGGAAGTGAGGCTAGTTCAGCTAATTTATGTGATTGCGTATTGGCACTGCATTGTGTTCAGAACTGCCCAAAATTGCCTCCCAGTGCCCAAAATTGAGTGTGATAGTTTCTCACGCAATCACACGAAACCCCATGATTGCGTTCAGAAGGACTTCCCTTTGCCCGAAAATGTGTGTGATCAGCTTTCACGCAATCACGCGAAACCCCATGATTGCATTCAGATTGCCATTGGATTATACTGCCAATTCCCCTCGTGTGATAAACTCCAGAGAGCATGTGATGCTCCAGAACTTCTTGAATTGCAGCCCCAATCATTGCTCAGCTTTGGTTATGCTGGCTATGGCTGATGGAAGCTTCAATACAACATCTGCTGGAGCACATATTCCTCACCCACTAATTCAAAAGAATGGAAGAAAAAAGAAGCAACTCACAATGGGGTGGCTTACAAAGTAAAAATAATATACAGTATATCTTTAAAATACAAGACAAACATTTGAACAAAAACAATAAAATGCAGCATAAATCTTTCCTTTCTGGCAGAGAAAGTTAAGTTCTGATGAAGACTGGTAAAAGAAAATGCAACTTTTACAATTACCTCCCCAGCAGTGCACCTGTGAGGGGTATAGACTCACAAGCACTACCTTCCCCATGTCCCCAAATCTATCCGTCTCATAAAAGATTTACTCCAAGAGCAGGTTTGGCACAGTACAGCTTGTTTTTACACTTGCATTCACAGAACCTTCAGAGAAAACTGGTAATTTTGAGAAACAGTTTATATGCAGAGAGTTCTCATTCAAAGCAATAATTTCTTAGCTCATTATTCTGAATTTTAAAAGTTGTGCTTCTGCCCACAACTGTGTAGACATCTGAAAGCTTTAATTCCATTTTGCAATTCTAAACAGATCCTGTTAATTGCTCATGTCAGACACCCACTTCATGTATTTAAAAAATTTATAAAGCAATTTTGGTCCATCAGGGAGGGGACTCCTTAGCATTCAAGTTTATTAACTTGATGCTTGTTCCTCATACTAATGTGTTTTCCACCAGTCACTCATGTCAGGAAACTATTTATAAAAGATTTAATATTCATCAAGTAATTCTGTATTTTCGTTTACTAGACGCCTATCACACAATGCCCAAAAGCTCAGATGTAACATTTATCAAACTGTCTCCATTGTTGAGGGCAAGCTAGCTTGCCTTCACATCATTAAATAGCAGAAAGAGGCAATGATCAGGGAAAAAAAGACGTAATAAAGAACAGCATGAGAGCTGTGACATACTAACTGTTTTAATAATTACATGTCTGCTTGATGTGTTTGCTGAAGCCATAGTAGTTGAAGTTTCTCCCGCAGCTTCAATTTTCTGTTTAGTATAACAGAAAAACAGCTTCACCTTCTCTTCAGTGGGAAGACTAGACCAGTGGTTCTTAAATCTTTTCTTTACTAGGGAACCATTTAAATATATTTTGTTAAACATATATTGAAACTTAACTCAATATTTAAAAGAACAAAAAATACCTGAACACTGAACCATTAACAATCACACCATCCATTCAACCTTTCCTCAAAGGTGTTGGAGGGGGAGAGAAGACTTTTCTCCTGCCTCTTTCTGCCAGTTTGTGGCTGGAATGGATTGAACAGCAATGTGCAGGCCCAGCCAGCCAGACCACCTTTGCCTTGGCTCCCGTCACATGGCTCCTCCATCGTGGAGAGGAGATGGGATGAGCAACAATAGAGCAGCCACATTACAGGAGCCAAAGCAAAAGCTGGCTGGCGAAGCCTGCATTGTTGTTCCATCCACTCTGAGATGGGAGCAGATTGAACTCTGCTTCCCAGATGTGGAGGATCATCAAGCACTGTCCAAAAAGGTACTTGGACATATGGAAATCAATAATCCTTGCAGTCCCATTTATCTCTTCTTATTTGCCTTCCAAAAAAAAAAAAAAGGGGGGGGGGAGCAACACTCAGCTAAACAGGATTTGCCTTGGCTCCTGCCACATGGTCACTCCACTGCAGGAAGATGGTGAGTTTAGCACTCTCCAAGCCTTCATGGACCCCCCTATGAGAACATCACAGACCCCTGGGGTCTAGCCATAGCAATAGCAAGGACATTTCTATACTGCTTATCAGTTCACTTAAGCACTCCCTAAGCGGTTTACAAAGTGTAAGCTAATTGCCCCCAACATTCTGGGTACCATTTTAATGACCTCAAAAGGATGCAAGCCTGTGTCGAGCTTGAGCCCTTTTGCTGGTATTGAACTCGCAACCATATGGTTTGTGAGTGAGTGGCTGCAGTACGGTCATTCAACCAACCACTGGACTAGAAAGTTCTCATCTTGGATTTATAATACACACCCCATGGAAAGACTTTTCTCTCCCTTGGAGAGCCACTGTCACAAGTATATCTATTTAATGTCTTCCTTGGGAGGAGAGTAGCCAGTTTACATTCATATAGAAAAACAGACAAATACATTCTAGATTCCAAATTCACTTTCCATTACTACTTGATTTCATAGTAAATACAGTTCAGTTGATAACATATGAAATACACACTTCATATGTATTTGGGAGATTTTTCCAGTTCTTTATCTGAGAGCTTTCAATCTCAATCACTAATTTCAATACTGCAGATATATTTACAGTCAGGTCATTTAAGAAAATTGATAGTTCAGAATGGACAGTGCAGCAAACTCAATGAAGTTTCTCTCCAAACTCTGTAACAAATTAAATGCCCTGATTCTTTCAAACATTTACACAGCTTCACAACGGAATATTTATTTTGCATATTTGAACTTAGCCCACAAAGCAGAGTGAGGTCTTTTGTTCTGATGGCAGTGGAGAATTCTAAAGTGCTTTTTTATGATACAGGACTAGATAGAGTTGGCCCTCCACATTTGCAGCTTTGACTTTTGCGGCTTTGATTATTCAGATTTGATCAACATGTTTTATTTTGGACTCTCTAGGTCCTCCAGTGCAACTCTATGGTCTATGTCCACCAGAAGTTGTGTTGGCGGACCTAGAGATTTCTGAGAGAGAACATTTCTCTAAGTGTTTGTAGTCCTCCAGTGCAATTCTGTGGTCAACCTCCAGCAGATGCTGACCATAAAATTGCATTGGAGGGCCTAAAGATTCCTAGAGAGTGTTCTCTCAGGTTAAAAAAAAATGGCGGGTTTTTTAATTTGTAGTTTTTCCACTTTCACAGGCCCCTAACTGCAGCAAATGTGGAGGGCCCACTGTACTTTGTATAAAAAAAGAATCCCGCCTTTCCTCTAATGGCCTTAATCTGACATAGATGCCAACACGGTAAGGAAGATTAAGTGTGACTGATTCGTCAAGGTCACTCACTGAGTTTCAAGGTCAAATGGGAACTTGAAACCTGATTTTCCTAAATCTCATTGTTACCCAAAAGGGGGGAAACTTGGGGGTACCCACCAACAGTGACAACTTCTCCTTGGTATTTGGGGAAATAATTAGCTCCACAGGAGGCCTGCAAGAGGTTGGGTAACTTAAGGGATGGTTCCATCTGTGTATACTAGTACTAACTGTGGGAGGACTCCAAGTTTGGTAAAAAAAAAATTATTTAGAAATATGCAAGAGAGAACACACATACAGTGATAATTCAACCTGAGACACCATAGAAGGCTAACCAAAACATAGTATGGAAATTAGATAGTGAGGGCTTAGGGTTGTAGAAAGGGTGACATTTACCAGTCCTGCATAGGAATCCAGGGAAAGCAGGGTGTGGTTCAGACATAATCTGATATGGGAAGAGAAGACGCTGGATGGTTGGACAAAGCTTTGGTATTCCCTCACGGCAGTGACAAACTAGACATGTGTGAAGTGGATACTTATATCCTGTTTGGTATCCTGAAGTGTACCTAACATTTCCATATGAAATATGAAGAATTTGATTGCTTTCCCATGGAACTGACAAAAAGGGGAATAGATGAATTTAACTCCCAATACAAAACACTGATTGGATCTGGAACAATCCCTAGATAGCTGGACAGGGAAGTTGGCTGGGAACACGGCAGAGGGTAGATAAGAGATATGGTTTCACTTGCCTTAGTGAAATGGGTCTGCCTTTGTCTCCAGTGCAAGAAGATATGTGGAAAGCCTGGGGTAGGTGGCTGATGGATTGCTCAGCAAACCCATTTTGGTATCACCTTTTTATTTTATTTTTATTTATTTTGAGTACTTATAACCTGCCCTTCAGTCCTAGAGGCTCTCAAAGCGACTTACAATTATTTTTATTTTTATTAGGTTACCTGCCATCAGGCTTACAATCTAAAAAGACACAACACAAAAGGAGAAAGGAATGGTAGTGGGGAAGGGGATCAGGTCCAACAGTTCTTCTCTCTTTCTGAGGCCTGGACCATGGCAGATGAACTGGAAGGAGGGCTTTCCTTCTTCATTTAGGCCAGGCCTGATGGAGCTGGCAGCCCTTTCACTCTGAGGTCTAATGACATAGATGGCAAAGGGAGGGATCCTCTTGATCGTTCCCGTCTTTGGGTCAATGTACCTTTCTCATAGGAAACTTTGTACTTTTCCAAAGATCATCATGACCTCTTAAGAACATGAGATATGGAAATATGAAACTCAATATACCACATAGGAGTGTAGGGTATGCTAACATAATGCAATACTCTAATGAAGGAGTGGCCTATTGTTGCACTACATCAAACCTGCACAATTTTGGCAGTAGGTAGGGGCCAAAATTAAAATAGGTTGAACTTCTTTGAGCCACAAACCAGTTTTAATTAAATATTAATTATATATATTATTAAATATTAATTATTTATCCCCCTCTGCCCAGCCCCCTCCTCAGGAGAAAGCGGAGCAGCCTTGCAGGGTGAGTGTTTGCCCATCCTCCTTCCTCCACATGGCCCTCTCCTCAGTAGGAGGCTGAGTGGCAGAGGAGCCTTGAAGTTTTTCCACATCTTTGCGGGCTGTCTAAAATCCTTTGGTGGGCTGCATGTTGTCCGTTTGTTGTCCAGGACTGCATTTGCCTTCCAGCATCAGTCACCATTTTGCATTTTTTAAAATTTTCTGCTACTGCATTGAACTCAACAGCACAGTTAACTCTTATCTAGTTGTGCCATTCCATGACATTTAAAATAACAGTGTTTAAAATCCTGCTTTTTAATCCCCCCCCCCCCCATAAAATGACTCTATACTCAGAGGCAACAATTCAAGAGCACCTTTAGCCTTACCTAAATGTTAGGACATGGCCAGTATTGTTTCTGCATGACTCTTCCTCCTGCTCTGTGTTAGAAATACCTTTACTCCAGGTACCCGAAACCCTGCCAGTAACTGACAGCAGCATGGCTTCTTTTATAATGGAAGGAAGGATCCTATGAATTTCTACTGTGAATGTAGAAGACCACCATGATGTCTTTTGGTTTGATATTTATGATATGCTAGCTCATTAGTTCTCAATCTGTGGTACTCCAGCTGCTTTGGACTTCAGTTCCTATAAACACTAGTCAATACAGTCCATGGTGAGAGATTCAGGGAGCTGAAGTTCAAAACAACTGGAGATCAAGAATCCCTGTCCTGGATGAATAATATTAATGGTCACATATATGATTGAGTTTACAAGACACACAGGAGCAGAGATGCAATAGTGGTGAACCGAAGTTCACCAGAGACATTTCTGTCTTAGCGATATGCAGGCATGACATTTGTATTAAGTAATGTCTTATAAGAAGTGGAACGGAGTAAGAAAACAGGAAACAGCCATGGCAAGGAGCAATGGCCCAATTATGACTGTGATGACATAAAACGATAATGTTTGAACAAAAAATGACAGGTGAATTGAAGGCACATAACCACAACAGACATGTACCATTCCAAAAAACTGAGTCAGAGGGGCAAATGCATCTATTGGATCCATTCATGCTCAGAGAAAACAGCTCTTGATTTACTGGGAATTCTTTAAATGAAAGTTCTTTTGTTTTTGTTTTTTAAATGTAAGTTGATATTTCTGGTCTAATGTTTCATCAGTACTTTTGAGCATTCAGGCAATCAACAAGTCTGTTTCTTTCCTTCCTTCAGTATAAAACTGGCACTAGAAGTGTCCATGCCACTTATATCATTTATGCTTTACTGAGCAGTATTCACATTATCACAGACACATCTAATGTAATAACTGTTTTTCACATGGAAACAGGTGGATATGAATAGGTATTAAAGGTAACTGTCTGAGGCATTATCTTTGAATTTAAAATTCTGAATACTTTATTGTTGCAAAAATGGATTGAACAATTCAAAACATATCCCCTGATTCAGTGCTAAGGAATCCTAGGAATTGTAATTTATTATGGCCCCAAAGCTCTCTGACAGCGAAGGCTGAATGTCTCACAAAACTACAATTCCAAGGAATCCCTAGCACTAAGCCAGGGAAATTAAAGCGGTCTCAAATTGGATTGTTTTTGCAGTGTGTTTTGGACCTTTGATAATTTGAGTTCCTACTTCTGGAATTAGTAATGAAAGGGAAGCGAGAAACTGAAAGTGCAGCATCGTTTTAAGATGTGATGTAAAAATACATCTTCAGCAAGGAAGATGTACAGCTAGGATCTAAAGAATTCCAGCTAAAACAATTGTAATTGCAATAATTAATGAAATATTCAATATTATGGTGTTTTTTGCACAAAGTATGTCAAAAATGCGTTGGGGCCTACATTTCACAGTATGGAACATGGATTAGACAAGAGTATTTCCCATTACTGAAGGGTTCAGTCATTTCTTCTTCTGACAGACAGCATATCGCAGAAGCTGATAGGAAGATCAGGTATGCTCACTCCTCTTCCCCTTCTTTCTATCATCATTTCACATGAGACTTTTTTTCTATTTTAAAATATTTTGAATGGCAAATACTTATGGAAAAAACTGAATTGTGACATTTTTTCCTAAACACTGTATCTGGATCATCCCATGGATTATAACTATTTTAAAATGATATGTCATTTTATGAGTATAGAAGTAGTCTCCCCTCCACCCCTATATGGTAAGTATATTTGTTCCAACACACTACTCCAGCCATGTAGATGAAGTACACATTGTTGTACAGCAGTTGGATCACCACTATAATCAAGAAAACAAGAATAAACACTAGTAACACTTTTACTTTCTCTAAAAAAAGTATTAGAATAATTCAATAAAGATCATCTGACTCCTTAAGTATGCCAGACCAAAGTGTTAAGAAAAAAACAAGGTCAGTGTAGCCTCCAAATGCTATTTGCTCAATGACAGCCAAAGTCACTCATTCAATCTGAAGTATCACAGAACCTGGGGAAAGATTCTGTTGCACATCAAATAAGATTCCATTTTTAAATTGGCTATATTGCTTTCAGAGGAAAAACAAAAGCAGCCAAGAATACTGTCATTAACTACAATAGTTTCTGTTTATACCAACAATGAAGACTGTAACATATTTCAGCATCAAAAGTAACTGCAACTTCAGTAATAGAAAATTAAAGTTTATTGAAACTGGTGATCTTTCTTACAAGAGTGTGTTGAACAAAATCTGACTGTAATTTTGTCACTGTAGCTTGAAAGAGTATTCTTTTGTATTGTGAACTGCCAACTTGCAAAATCACAGCTTGAAGTTCTAGATTTTTTTTCAGATCATATACAGAACCATGTCAACAAAAAGTGTGGAATTTTCAACTGTTGGCTGTCATGAAATTCCTGTTCCTGCAGAAGAAAACTCCAAAGGAAATCCATAGTGTATGATGCAAACATTGAGTGACAACTGCATGTCATACTCAACTGTAAAGAAATGGTGTGTCAACTTTCAGCATGGAGATTTTGAGACTGAGAATGCAGCAAAGTCTGGAAGGCCTTCAACACTGTCAACTCTGTTGAGCATATTCATGCCCTGATCTTGGTAGATTGGCAAATCTCAGCTAAAACACTTGCTCAACTAGAGCTATCCTGGGAACACATTGGATTTATAATTCATGAGCAGTTAGTTATGCAGAGACTATCAAAAATCCAAGTGGATGCCAAAATGTTTGAATGCTGACCAGAAATGAAATCAAGTGGATACCTCCAAGGTCATTTTGCAGCATTTTGAGCGTAGTGATAATTTTTTGGAATGACTAATCTCTGATGATCAAACATGGTTACATCACTATGATCTGGAGATGAAACTACAGTCCTTGCAGTGGTGGCACTCAGGTTTTCCACGGCCAGAGAAAAAGGTCATCAGGAAAGGCCATGACCACAGTTTTTTGGGATAAGAAAGGGATTTTGATGACTATCTTCAGAAGAGCCAAACCGTTAATGCAGAATAGCACTCTAACTTGCTGTGCTGATTAAAGGAGGCACTGAAAGAAAAATGGTAAGGGAATCTGCGGAAATGTATTCTCTTTTTGCAAAACAATTTACCTGATCACAAGTGATAGCAAGATTATGGATGTTTTGAAGAATTTGGTTTTGTGTGCATACAGAATCCATCCTTCTCACTAGATCTTGTGTCATCTGATTATATCCTGTTTCCAAACGCATAAAAGAATTTGAAATGGTTTCCATGTGTTCATACATGGAAACCATTCAAATTTATGTCAGTAAATCCAAGTAGTAATAGGCCCCTTCTCCCATGGACAAGGCTCAAGCCTATTTTTCAAATGCCTCTCATTCAATTCTTTCTTAGAAGTAAAAGCTATGTTGTCTTACGGCCTAAACAAAAGGAAGGTGTCTTGCTCCAAAGATGTGACATACCCAGTTTTGGTCTCTGAGAATATTAACAGTTATCCAGAAAATGTGGAGACGTCTTTCAAAGGCATGCTACTAAATAAGCAATCAAATCCTCACTGCCCTTTCGCTAGTCTGTTCATGAGTACATGCTTGCTTTTGCTCCCCAGATCAAACATAATGGATTTTTCATAAAACTACCAATTATTTTCAAGTCAGTGTTTCCCAACATCAGTGAAAGTTTCTTGACTTCAGTGTCCTTTAAAGCATAATTTGTCATCCAGATATTTCCAACTGTGACAGAAAAAGAAAAGCTAGATATGAGCTTTGGTGTGCTAACCTACACTCTAGCCTATAATTATGTTGTAAGAAGTGACAGCATAGTTTTGCAAGCTATGCCTCAGCAATGCTTATTGGACATATTTGAAGTTAGATTAAGAGACGCTGGACCAAAAAAAAACCCCAACTAAAAAAAAACTCAAACAAAAAAGGGAGCGATGCTACTTTCCTTTCAGAAGTGTATTTAATGTTTGCAGCTTTAGAAACCTCAGGCCTTTTAAGATATTAAAAATAAAATCTGTTCAGCAAAGAAAAAGAATAGTGTTATTGTTTAACAATTTATTGTTTGTGAAGAAGCCTGCATTATGAAAAGTTCTGTAGAAAACAGTTCTTCTGCTTTCAGTTTTAGATTACTCAAAAGTAGAAGTTTGTTATTAGTGAAAAGTCCAGTAGAAACAAAGTTCTGTAGGAAACAATCTTGGCACATAAAGTAAAAGCTTTTAAACAACTTACATCTGAAAAGAGTATTACCATGCAATATTGGCAGAAAAGCCCATTTTTAATGGCTGATACTCTCATCCATTAAGACATTAACATGGAAGACACTTAAATCTGCTTCATATAAAGTTAATTGCATATAAATATGGTCTCACCATCACTGGCAGTCTTTATAAAAAGCCAGACATTCAATTTAACAGTTCTAAGTAAGTAATAGGCACTTTGCCCTTCTGATTTCCTCGTTCACCCATCAACCAATCTGAATCCATGCCAGGGATGCTGTATACTGTTATTACCTAGAAAGAAAAAGAAAACAAAAGATATAGGTCATTAATAAAGAAACCTGATAATTTCTTTATCTAAATTCTCCTCTTCCCTGCTCAAGCAAATACTAGCCTAAATACTGGGGTGCTTGGGCGGGTGGAGGGGGGAGTGGAGAGAACACTAATGTCCTAGTCTATTGAGTGTGAGAAATTGGGAGAATTTCTACAAGTATCCTAACTATATGCTCAATGAAAATCAGAATGGTGACACACATCAGTCTTCCCTAATGATACCAGAAGTGTGCATTTGCCCTCCTAGTTTCACAAAAAAGAAATGAGTTATTTTATAAATTGTCCTGATGCCAATGGGAAATTTGCATGAAAGATCAATAGCGACTGGAACATCAAAGTAATGTTACAATCATATGAGGAACATAAAAGGAGCCTATGACTTGGTAATATCACAAGCCTTATGTAAGTAAGCTCATCATTACTACAGATTCAGTTGCTGGTACATTACCACAGATTCAGTTGCTGGGAACAAATGGCTACTTATGTTTAAAGCCTTTGATTGTAATAATGTCAGACCAAAGGATGGGCTGTCCTCTAGCTGCGCACAGTAGTTCTCAAGACAATTTTATTTTACTTTTATGTCTGAGCTAGAGTAAGAAACACATACCTCATCTGCAAGAAGTGATAATTCAGTGCTGTTTGAAGCATCATAATCATAAAGAACTCTGGCTTTTCTGCTGCCACTTGATGACTTCAGTTCACCAAGGCTTGAAGTAGCTGCTACATTGCTTAGTGAAGACAGGGAGGCTGTAACAGATGCAGAGGACGCAGCCGCAGTAGTATTAGAACTACTTGGAACACAGGTTGAAGTTGACTGGTTATTGTTGGCGAGGAACGTGGATGGAAAGCTGTGAAACAAATTAACTTCATTGTGATGGGGAAATGCTAATGTTGCAATGAATGGTCAATTAATAATCTAATTATGACATATACCTACTAAATCATTAACAATTTGCCATACCATGTGCTGTGATCTAAAGTAGGCCTTAAAGTATTACTGTAGCTTTTCCTCATTTCCTCAACTTTTATGGTATTATTATTATTATTCCGCCTCTATCCATGGATCAAGGTGGGGAACAGCAACAAATAAACAAGACACAACATCAATTAAAACATGCAGCAATTTATTAGGACAAATAAGACATACACATTCTAAAACAATCCACATTTAAAATTCACAACTTAAACATCATCTGGATAAGCCTGCCAGAACAGACTGATCTTGGATGCTGTTATAAATTTGGGCAGCGTATTCAGCTATCGAACTCTTCCAGCAGGTCATTCCACAGTCTAGGAAAGACTAAAGAAAAAGTCCTCTGGCTGACAGTTGCCAACATAGTTCTGGGTGACTGCAGTAAATGTCCACCAGAGGACCTGAGTGTATGGGCGGATTATACAGATAGCGGTGATCTTGTAAGGTAATCTTTCCATATATTTGCCTCTCCAATTTTTTTCCTATACAGACAGAAAGTGTGCTATTTTTTCCTAGCCACAGAACTAATTATTGACACTCAGAATGTTCAGAATTTTTCCAGAAACAGATTTTCCAGTATCTCCCCATACATCTTCAAACCACAAAGAATAAATCCTTATCATGGTTGGTTTCAAATAAAATCCTAACACTAGGGATATACTGAATCATAAACAAAGATTCAGAATGATTTTGCAACCATTGACTAGAAGTTCCAAATATCTCAGCCAGCCATAATCAATCTACAATATTTATTGTTACAGCTTTGCACAATTTTACATCTTTTCTACTAACACTGATGAATTGGAGACAGATTAAAGCACCCATGAATCTTGCCTTGACACCATCCCCTTGGATTATGTCTTGAAGTAGCTTTGTGAACCTGCATCAGGCCATCTGTGCCTTACAATAAATATCTGATGTAACATATGCAACACATGTCTTTAAAAACAACTAATTTTTACCAACCGATATATTAAAAGAAGATTTACTGAAATTATACTGTAGAAAGGCAATGATTTAATTCAGCCATTCTGTCAACCCTGTAGCTCATGCACCAGATGGAGCAGAAGAATCTGGGATGCCATATTTTTTCTTCCCACCTTATTGTCTCAAAAAGTGGGGAATTTATTCTGCCAGAACATCATCTAGTGTAGGTACTGGCTGTACCAATGTTATACCAGCAGAATGAAGCAACCCAAGATTCTGTGGATCCTTGACTAGCCCTAACACACCCTAAGCCATCATGGTTTTGTCTAACATGCTGAAAGGAGAAAGCATCACAAGCAGGCCAAGCCTAATGACAGAAAGATTATTAAGAGTAGATGGTGTCTGGAAGACAAGTTCTTTTTCTACCTTATGGCACCCCAGACAGAAATCCCCTTCTTTGTTCAATTTCTCAATGAGCTAAATACTCCCTTTCCTCTCTCCAAAATATATAATGAGAAATGAAAGCAAGGTTCAGCTATAGAGACAAATGATATTTGTAAATAAGCGATTTGCTTGAAAATGAACCATGTTTTCAAACATATACAGACAAATGATGTTTTCAAATGACAGACTCAAAGCCAATTTCTGGCTTTTCGAATGAAAAGATGTCAGAAATAGGACTGGGAAAGACATCTCCCCCAAGTACTTGGCAACGTAGTGACAAGGGAATAGCTAAATGGACCATTCTCAATGTGGTGACCTTGAGATGGATGTGCTGTCTGTGGAAGATGGGAGTTACAATCCAACACATATCAAGGTTGCCCAGTTTGGTTTAAACCAGTGGTTTAAGGCAGTAATTTATGTGAGAAAGGCTACAAGGGTATATTTAACAAAGGTACAATTTACAGCTGCTGACTGTCATAACAGCAGGGATGGAATTTGACATGTAATACAGTAGATATGCTCCTATTTGAAACATTCTATGCTCCCCCCACCTTTCATTCTGCTATTCTCCACTGCATAATGATGCATATATCTAGATAACTCCTCCTTCTCTATTATGTGTGTCTCAGGCCATTTATTTAAAGTTAAGGGATTGCAAGGGTTAAGAGTCAGGGAAGATGAGGAGAACAACATCTTCCTAAGACTTCAACAGAAGCCCCCCAAAACAGCATTACTTTCCATTCTAAGGAAAGCTTTCCCCTGTAATCCTGTATAAAAATTGGTTGCAGAAACTTTCATTAACATAAATCCCACATGTCAGTGTTGGTTGTTAAGGTCATAGAAGCAAACCTGTAAAAAGTTGTCAGCCTTAAGGTTTAATGTTGCTGAAATCAAAACAAATCACTGCCTTCTCACCTCTTTTTCCAGGATGCTCCCTGCACAGGTTGAAGCTACTCTCATACCTTGCTGTTGTTGTGTGCCTTCACATTGTTTCTGATTTATGACTGACCCTAAGGCAACCTATCATGGGGTTTTCTTGGCAAGATTTATTTATAGGAGGTTGGCTATTGCTTTCTCATGAGTCTGAGAGAGTGTGACTTGCTAAAGGTCACCCAGTGGGTTTCACAGCCACCCTGGTCTACAGACCCAACACTCCAGTACTCAAACCATTATGCTACACTGGCTCTCTCCCATACCTTACATCTAGATTTCTTCAATATGACCTGGCCTCACATAATCACTGGAGGCCAGTTGCGGAAATGAAAACTCTGATTATAAAAGTCTTGAGAAAACAAAAGTATGCTACCTGCAAAGTGAGTGTAGGAGAGTAAAAACAGAAGGTAGAGGAAGTGAAACAGGTGTTTGGCAAAGCAGTAGGTGGTATATGGGAGAACAAATTAGAGTTCTCTCTCTTGCTCCATATAGTGTATGTTATATGTACCTCTGGACTTGAGGGTGGGCCCAAAACTCAGGCCTGATACATTTTCTCCCCTTGAACCATGGATGATTTAGTTTATAAACTTCCAACTCTGAGGATGGTGGTGGTGGGAAGTCTGCAATATTTCACGGTCCCTAACTGCTCCAACCCCACCCACATCCAGTTTTAGTGTCTAAACCAGGGATAAAGCAGCCCTTAAAATGCTGAACTGCAGCTCCCAGCACTCCTCACCATCGACCATAGTACCTTGGGCTGCTGGAAGATTTGAGCCAATCATAGCTGGATGTGTCCATGATTCCCAACCCTTGTTTAAGTAAACACAATTTTTCCTTAATAAGCTTATAATTCTTTAAGACAACAATTTATACAGCAGAAGACTGTCACTTCCAATAACTAGATTTTTTTAAAAAAAATAATGAAATAACTACAGATAATTCTCAAGGCCCTTTCTGGCAAACAGTTCATTAACTTCAGAGAGACTAGTTTCAAAGGAATGCTGAGATTTAGACTCTTAACAAAAAGAAGAGTTAAGATCTTTGATCAAATATACTGTCACAGCTAAGATTAAATGTCTTTTTGTACTAGCTCTGAAAAAAATGTCTGTAAATTCACAGGATTTTTCTGTTTAGCTATTGCTTTATTAGCTTTCTGCAGTAAGATGTTCCCTTCCTCCATTAAACACACACAGGTTTTTTCCTACTCCCTCTTTCCACAGCAGCTTTCTGCACTAGTAAGCTGTGTTATACTCTGGCAAGCTTGCAGAAATATTCTCAAATCAAGCCAAGGCCTTCAATTAGGAAGCCAAGTGTTAAGATGCAGCTGCCCATTAGAGACTGGTTTTTAATGAATGTGACAACTGTTTGCTAACATGAAGCAATACCACTCAGCTGGATAGTTGTTCTATATCACAGCAAATGTACGGAACTCCCTCTGCCAGGAAAATAGATTGTCATGTTTCATTTCTCTGAAGGATTCATTCCTTTGTCAGGCTCTAGGCAATGTAGTTCAGATAGCCTGATGCACCCACATGCACCATGCCAAGCTAAGTTGCTTCAAGGCAGACCTGCTCATGATCCAAACCTATGGACTTTATGTCTATCTCTCTGCCTATGTTAATGCAGGCTGAACTAAAATTGTGCTTTATCAGACCATTTTGTCAGATGTTTGAAAAATCAAAGAAGCAGGAATATAAGGACACCATTGCTTCCATTCATTTCTGAGTATAGCAGTTCCTTAATGTGGAGTAGAATCAATACTTTCCAAGTTACCTCTATTTTGATAGTTTATTCCTCTGACGTAAGTAGTCACTGGAATATAGTTACTTACATAATATACGACAGTGAGCCAACTTGGCATACTGGTTTGAGTGTTGAACTAAGAACCTGGAGACCCTGGATTCTTGGCTTGGCGATGATAGCCACTAAGTGACCTTGGGCAAGTCAAATGCTCTCAGCGTCAGGGGAAGGCAATGGCAAATCTCCTCAGAACAAATTTTGCCAAGAAAACCCCATGATAGGTTTGCCTCTGGGTTGCCATAAGTCAAAAACGACTTGAAGGCACACAACAACAACAACAACAACAAGGGAATATAGCTGCGTTACCTTCCAAGCTGTTTCTGAAGATCCAACATATACTGGTAACACTGTGCGTAATAGGTCATTTGAGCTTCTACAAAATCATTCAGACAACGAAGGTGATGTGCCTGTAATGCAGCAGAATTTAAACTGTTAGTACAGAAAAGGCTACTGTGTTGCATTAACTACAAACTACGAGATGTTCCAGCGACATTCCACATTTGACCTTGATTCAGAAATGTTCCAGGGATTTATATTTTAAAGATAATCTATAATAGGCCAAACAAAAAAGCCCAATTCAGTAACTCTTTCAGACAGCATGGGTAGTAAGACACATTGACATAGTTGAAAATGAATCAGAGGCCATTTGGACTGATTTTTAAAAATAAATAATATGTAGAGGGAGGGCTAGCAGCTCCAAAAGCCTTACCACATGACTTTCTTTTACTGATGTATACTTTGTCAGATGCTTCTGAATGACAGACAAAAGCCAGGTTACCTTCACTTCTCCACAAGCAACCCCATGAGCAATTTTAAGTCAAGGCTGGGCAATTTATGGCTTTTTGGATATTGTTCTTCAACTCCCACTGGATTGGCTAGCACAACCAGAACCAAGGGATGATGCGAGTTACAATCCAGAAACTGTCTACTCCCACTTTAGACAGATAATATATTTAGTTATTGTTATCGGGCTTGTATCATCAAGTTACATTTTATTGCCCTCAATAGTGTTTATAGGAAGCTTTATGTAACAACTGAATACAATTTCTACTGGTAGTTCTGTGAGCAAATTAAGTGGGAGGGGGAATTTCAGGAGAAACTAGGGTATTTTATTAATGTAAATAAGCACTTTCAATAAATAATTATGAATCTCTTTTACTCTCTTATACTCAGTACTTACATGTGTACTGCTGATGCCTTCCAAGAGAAGTCTAGTAATTTCTGCTTGCCGATCAAATTCACTCTGGGCTATCCTGACTTCCTGTTCAGACTGTAAGGCATATTACAACATTTAACAGAATACTTCTACCAAAGAGTAACTATGCTAATAGGGAAAAACAGTAAATGACACTGAAAATCAATACAGCTTCTTTTAACAATGGATTTTATTTCCATTATTTCAATGGAACTTACCGGCAACTAGTACAGCCGGTACTACAGTGCTTTGCCAATAATAATGTTCCTCATACTCCCATCATTCTATTTATATTTCAGTAACTCATAGTAGAGAATCAGGACATTTTAGTACTTAATGGCACTAACAGCCTGCCCCAAATAATTGACAGTACTTTATTTCTCATTTAATATCAAATCTCTTCAGAATATTAAAGGTTGGCTCGGAGGAAATGGTCTGAAGAATACCCCACAATTCTCAAAGAAGGCACTTATAATACTGGGGGCAAAGGAAATCAACAGACTGCATCTGTCTGCTACAAGAAGAATGCAGCTTTCTAATGGGAATGGCTAGCCTACTGTTTCAGCTTCAAAGATTATTTATAAAGATCCCCTGCATAGGCAGAATAAAGAAATACTGTTCTATACGTCTTATTTAATTGCACTTATAAGAAACATACCTACAATATCTAACATTCATTGTTCCAATATTCTATGAGGAATCTACATTTCTTTGCATTATTTGCAAATACCTATCCTTTTTAGACAAAGCATTTTAGTACAGGTCTGTTTTAATTTGGACAGAACCTTTTCAAATAAGAAAAATGCATAAAGTTTCTTATGTAGATTTAATTTAGCAATTGATTAAAATGAAAACTCTTCTTTCATTTTATGTATGTTGATTACAGAGACGACTAACATCTGATTATACATTAACATTTAATTAGGTGACATTCAGAGTCATTGTAATTTCAAAGTTCTGCAAAGGAACATTAAGCTCTAGGGTGAACAGTAACTATTTAGTAGTAAGGCAGCTGACAGGTTCAATATGAAGTATTCATCCAAACATTTTAAAGAATCCCAGACAACTGCTGTTAGCAGGAACATTTAAGACATGAACACTAATTTTTATACAGCCAAATGTATAAAGATAATACTTGACAATAAAGAAAAAAATAAAGCTGATGCAAACCAAACATACTGTTTGGTAGCACACACAGAGAAACAATTCATATTTTCTAAAAATAGAAAAAGAATATTTGTTGCTTTTATGTTATGCTTATTATTTCAGGAATGTTGACTGGGTAGTAACTGGTAGAGGCTGAAGTCCAGAGAACCATCATACAGTCAGCCCTCCTTATACACGGATTTTTTTATACACAGATTCAAGTATACACGGCTTGAAAATATTCTTAAAAGGTATAAATTCCAAATAGCAAACCTTGATTTTCCATTTTATATAAGAGACACCATTTTGCTCTGCCATTATATTTAATGGGACTTGAGCATACACAGATTTTGTTATCCACGGAGGATCTTGGAACCAAACCCCAGCGGATAACAAGGTCCCACGGTACATGTTTTCCCATTCTGCAAGGCACAACATTTTTCTCTCTGCAACTTGTAAATGTACCATCATAGCCTGTCCTGGATTCTAATATTGCTCAAAACTTCTGTGGATCAATTTGCCACCAACACTTCAAATTAGATCAAACAATACTCGCCCCCTGACATTAAGGACAAATCATACTTGAATCTCATCTGAACATCACAATATTTCATATCTTACTAACTTACTAACTTTTACTTATGGAGTACTTACTTTTGTTACTTCTTCTGCCCAAACCTTGTGTGCATAAAGAGGTGGAAAAACAGTAACATGAAGAAATTATCTGGCAAACTTTTGGTCTATTATTAGCACTTTCCTGCTTTAATTGTCTTGCTACGGGTTTTGTACTGTGTTTGGTATCAAGAAAAGCTGCATAATTGCTTCTACGCTAGTTAAAGCAGAGGTAGATGACCTGTTGTCTCTTGATGGTATGGACAATATTAACTATCTGCCCCAGCCAGCATGACCAATGGCCAAGAATTGCAGGCATTGCATTGCAAAATGTATGGTGACCACCACATTGCCTATCAAAGTGAACCTTTTAACTAGTGATTACTGTCACAAACTACAGAGTATTACAATGTAATGCCCTAGTATACAATGTAGTATACTGTACAATGCAGTTTGCAAAAGTATTATCAGTTCTATCAAGAGTGTTTCCAAAATAAGGTTGGTACAAGATATACAAGAAGTATTGGTATTCTTCTAGTAACCACAAGCAGTACTAATGGAACAAAATACATCTAGCACAAGCAGCACTCAGCTTAGCCACATAGTGGCTGCATAGTGTAGTGGCTTGACTGTGATACTGGGAGATTAGCATTTGAATCCCAGTTTGACCATGGAGACTCAATGGGTGACCTGGTGCAAGTCACAGTCTCTCAGCCTCACATAAAGGCAAGGATAAACCCTTTTTGAAGAAATTCTGCCAAGAAAACGCAATAGTAGGTGCGAACCTTAGGTTTTGCAAACATTAGCATTGCCATAAGTCAGAAATAACTTGAAAACACACAACAACATGATGGTTTGGCTCAAGTAAAATTGCACTTTGATTTGGCACAACAATAAAAATGGGTTTTCTATAAGTGGTAACAGATGTAGATGTATAGCACAATTTGATACAAATGTATCTTCTATTACTATATTTAATGACAGAAGTAACATCTTTTGGAAAATGACAACAGCTGAATAAAAGGAGACTTTTTGCTACCTGCTAATCTCAGAAGAGATTGACTAAAATGGGAAGTGGGCAACAAGTACTTTCTCTACACAAGATGTCTTCAGTTCTGTGCTGCCACTTGCTAGAAACAAATAGATTCTTACAATAATAACTTTAAAACAGATGTATATGTACTGGATCTACAGCAGACCTTCTGCAAGTGGAAGGGCAGATAATCTAGCAAAAGTAATTTCCATCGATTAGCCCTTCAGGAACAGACACAAACATATATGGAATGGGTTAAGAAGTGCCTTTTCTTGACTTTCTGTAAACATTATTCCACCCATATGATCTCTCAGTGTAGTAATTTAAATGTGACTGAGGTGAAGAAAGATTATTGGAGAAGAAACTAATTTACACACACACAAGGAAAGCACACAAAGAATAGTCAAAATCACAATTTACTCAATTATGAATGAATACATGGATGAGATGTATTCAACTAATGTCCTCTAAACGCCATGTATACTAAAAACAAACTAATGTAAATGATAGTGAAAAGTGATTTCTCTTGCCATCATCAATGGGGGTTGAATTTAGAGACACAGCCATTATAGTCTGGAATATCAATATGAAAAGGGATCTCGTAGCACCTTTGAGACTTCACTGTGTAAAGGAAGTTGGAGCATAAGCTTTTGCAGACTTTGTCTTTCATAGACCAAGTCTATGAAAGCCTATGCTACAACTTCTTTTATACAGTTAAGTCTCAGAGATGGTACAAGATCTCTCTGTACAGTTGCCCCTCCATATTCATTAATTCTTTATGCATGGATTCAGCCATCCACGGCTTGAAAGTTTTTGTTTTTTTTTTAATCTAAAGAGCAAACTTTGATTTTGCCATTTTATATAAAGTATACCATTTTACTACCCCATGGTATATAATGGGACTTGAACATCCACAGATTTTGGTATCCACAGGCGATCCTGGAACCAAACCAGAATGGATACCAAAAGCCCACTGTATATCAATCAGTGATTATATAATACATCCCACTACATCTGCTACTTTGCTGCACTGCAGACACTATTGGAATGGTAGAGGAACAGGCTCATTACAGGCTAAACCCAATTCTAGCTGTCGATACTATCTGCACTAGACCGATATTGTGACCAACAAATTCCATTCATTTCAACTGCTCTACTCTTAGTAGGACTGTTTGATTTAGCCTTATGTCATAAACCTTCAGGGACTAAAGTAGGTGTGGGGATCATATGGCCCAAGATATTGTTAGAGTAAGCCCACACCAATCTTTTCCAGCACAGTCAATGGTGGGGGATAGTTGCAACATTTTGAGAGCTGCATGGTGTCCACCTTTGTGCTAACACCCACTTTATCAGTGTTACTGTTTTCTTTAAGACTTCAGTACCTTCAAATATGACCACACAATTCCACTAAAAAGGGTCTGGGAGAGAAAACAAACAAAACCCTGTATAACCCTGTTGTACAAGTTTTTAGCTGATTTGTCTTTAGGGAAACTTCACTGGGCTCTTACAAAAAAAGGAATGTCTAAGTAAACAAGAAACATTTTCTTGTAAATCATTTAAGACAATTATGGAGCAAAGTACAACTTGAATCAACACCAAGTTGTTTATTCTGCCAAGAGTTCTACTAGATACAGGATTGTCCTATCATGTCTGCAATGCTTCTAAATGAAGGCCCCATTTACAAAAGAATCCACAGTATCAATATTCTGCAGGCACATCAAGATAATGTGTATGTTCACTACAATAAACTGTATTAGATACCCCCCCCCCCAAATAAATTGAGATTATTTATTGTATATATGAATATAAGTGCTCCACATTCATCCAGATTTGATAAGCCTTTTTATACTGAACCCACAGATGCTTGAATGAGGAGCAGGATATGCATATAATAAAACAGTTTAGCCCACAACTGACATTTATAATTTGAGATACTAGTTTAAGACACTTACTTCCTCAAGATTAATGAGAAAATGAAATCCAACATTATCTAATTATTGATACAATCTTTCATTCAAGGTATCTGAATAAACCATATGTATCAGCAGGAAAGCAAGAGGAAACACTTGAAGAAATGTTATGAAGACAAGAGGCCAACAAACCTGCAGCCATTTTACATGCAGCAAGTTGAGCATGTAAGAGACATTTACCATAATGTTATTATCTTCAGGTGGTGAGAGGTTTAGTTGCTTGAAGTACACAAAAACAAGAATATGTTATATCGTGAGAAAAAATCAGTACTCAAAGCTGATAATTAAAGGCTAACAATCTAGATCAATTTGCTGGATTTATGCTGAGCGGTTGATACATTTTGGCCAATCTTGGTTATAATTCAAACCCATGTTCACTATAACTCTACACACTCATGTCCCAAACAAAAGAGGCAAAGCAGTGTTTGAAATCATACTCATCCTGCAGAGTAAATATCATACCTATTGCACTGAGAAAGGAGCAGATAGCCATACTGCTTTCCAAATGCTTTTGAGTAACATTTGGAAAGCAGCATGGCTATGTGCTCCTTTCTGAGTGTTAGTATAATGTGAAGGATAGCTTCCTTCTTTTTGTAGGTTCAGGATAAAGTCAGGGACTTTCCTAGAGATTTGAAGAGACATGCCCTGCAATATTTCTTTTTTGTCATCAGTTACTGAGGTACTGATCAACTGAGGGCCAATAAATTAAAGTTGCATCCTGACAAGATGGAGGCAACTGTGGGCTGGTATTCCTTGGGTCTGGAAAGTTTATGAGTTATCCATACTGAACAGGGCCATGCTTTCTCTGAAGAAGCAAGTGGTGGCACAGCATGGGGCAGTAGTTCAGTAATTCAGTAGTGTGTTCTATGTATATCTCTTGAAAATGGCCCAGAAGTTTCAACTGCTGTAGAATGTAGCTGCACCCCAACATTGGCATATTCTCTTGAAGGAGGTACGTTTGTGCTTATCCTGCATTCTTTTTAGTGCTATGCTATAATTTTATTCAGTTAATTACTGTACATCTTTTCTAGCTGGTGGAAAAATTATTCTTCTCAATTGAATGTTCTATCTTATTTTAAAATTACATTTCAGAATTTTTATAAATACTGCTCCAAGATTTACTTTTTAAATGAATGTACCGTCTACATACTCTTAAAATGCAATGAAATAAGATATTTTTGCCACAATAAGAGATGTGCTTGCCAGACAAGAGCACATATGGATCCTGCTTATATACGTAATCCTGTGATCCCCATCCCTGAACCAAACATCACCCTTGTCATTTGGCAATAATTAGGGCATATATACCATATACTTGTGTATAAGTTGGAAAATTTAGGTTAAAAAATCGACCCCCCCCCAAAAAAACTGGGTCAACTTATATATGGGTCAATATGGTAGGAGGAAGGGCAAGCCTTCATTTCCCGAGCCTTTTCCCAGCTGAGCTGCCTCCAGACGGGGCAAATGATCACCCACGCAGCTTCTTCCCAGCTGGGAAGACGATCCATTGCACCCAAAGCCTCTTCAAAGACAATTGATCGCCCCCACAGCCTGTTCCCAGCAAGGCTGCCTCCTTAAGTCTGACCCCTGACTTATCCACGAGTATCAGCCCTGGTGGCACAGTGGTTAAATGCCTGTACTGCAGCCACTCACTCAAAACCATAAGGTGGCGAGTTCAAGACCAACAAAGGGCTGAAGCTCGACTCAGGCTTGCATCCTTCCGAGGTCGCTAAAATGAGTACCCAGATTGTTGGGGGGCAAAGAGCTTACAAATGTAAACCGCTTAGACACTCCTTAAGGGTATGAAGCGGTATATAAATGAAGCTGTTTGTTTGTTTGTTTTCAAAGCTGGGCTTCCTCCAGAGGGGACAGCCCAGCTGGGAAGAGGCAGGGAAGGCGATCAAACACCTCTGTAGCTTGGAAGACCATTGATCGCCCCCACAGCCTGTTCCGAGCAAGGCTGCCTCCTTAAGTCTGACCCCTGACTTATCCACAGGTCATATAAAAATCCACAATCCCATGAGCTGACCTCAATTTATAGTTGAGTATATACAGTAGTTATTTCTCTCATTTACTATGGCAAATAAGAACAGTTTTAAAATGATGAGCAGGAGAAGATTTACAAAGTGAGAATTATTCTTCACCCAAATGAATAAATAAGTATGCACAACATTCTTAACAAAGGTAATTGTGGGCAAGAAAGAAGAATTTAACGGATTATATTTAGACATTCATTGCTCTATTTATTTATTTAAAATATTATAGTTTAACATTTTGTATTATATGTAATATATTATATATAGCACAACTGTAATAACTGTAACAATAATTGTAATAACCAAGTGAATATACCTTGGTATACTACTGGTATAGTCAAGCCTTCTTCCTCTGAGAGAAAAACTCAGGATTATATTTTAACACAGCATCCTTTGTCAGTGATCACCCACTTCTTCCACCTACCCACCAGCAAAGGACCTGAGAGCTGATTCTTTTATATCTTCATGGTCATTCCTCCACCAAACTGTTCCCCAGATACTCTTCCTTTTTCAGTTAACTGTGTGAAACCATATAGATTTCGAACAATGTTTGCTTATTTCTAAGCTGAAGGATTCTACTGGCAGAATAGGGAAGTGATTTCTGCCAACTTTCTCTTTCATTTCACCATCCATGTCCTCTGAAAACATAAAGATTTCGCCCAAGCCATCAGAGTATATTTTTCAAAGAAAGCAAGCTACTGCAAGAGGTGGGGCAAAGGTCACTCCCACCAATTTTCTCTGCCAGGAGCAAACTCTGGAGCCAAGAGAAAATGTTAAAGATTGAAAATAATATAATAAATCTATTTGGAAGTTTCACGGAGAGAGATCTTACTTACTGCAGCTCGAGCTTCTGCTACTTTTGCTTTTTTCAGTCTAGTTTTGGCAGCATCCAAATCTAGTCGTTTGTTCTGTAACAGTTTGCGTTCTCTCTGTGAAAGAAGAGGAAAATTATTACTTGGGGAAAACAGCATGAGAAAAACTTGAGTTTCATACAAAATAAAGTATAAGCTACTGATACTACCTGTCCAAACCCCCCCCCCATTTCATAATGTTTAAAGGCTTCTAGTTCAGTATTGTATTAATAGAGGTTGTTTTTTTGTAAATGATACTGTACATTTAACTACATACAATTAGTATATAACTGTGTTTTAGAACCACTCCAAATTGTATCTAAGAAACTACATTTGCAACTTACAGTAATTGTTTTATAATCTCCTTCTATAAAATTTCTTAGAGGGGTGAGGAAGTTTATTGCAGCTGTCTGTATTAGTTCTCTGTCTGCTCCTCCAATCCGTTTTTCTGTTTCTCCGCATTTAATGAGAGCATTTCCTACAACAGAAAAAAGTTCAGTGTTGCAATCCTATACCGGCTTACCTTGGACTCACCCCTATTAAATGCAATCAAATTTATTTCTGAGTAGGTGGCTGTAAAATGGCACTGTACATTGTTTCAGCAGGAATTCATTTTATTTATTTAATTAATGTATATCTCAACATAGGACTCAAGGTGGCTCACACATTTAAAACTGTAAAAATTTAAGCTAGTGACTTCAGAAAGCTGCTAAGGGTATTTTGTATCTGCAAACTATTGTGGGTCTTATCAAGTGTTGTTATTGTTTTTACAGTGTGCCATTTCAAAATTACATTCTATTCCTAAAAACATTCCGAAGTTCTCAAAACCCCCACGTATAGCCTCAGAATATGAGTTACGAACCATTTGTACAGCAGCCAGGCTATATGACCCACTATAAACCTACATCCTATTTTGTCAAGGCTACAGTGCTGTACCACAAATTACTAAGCAAATTACGCCCAGCTAGTTCAAGCTTCCATGATGCCAAGTCAATCTTCTTCTTCTTCTTCTCCCTCTCCTTCTTCTTCTTCTTACTATTATTATTATGTATTTATTTAATCCCTGGAGCCTGCATCATATCAATTAACTAGCTGTGACTTACCATATGCTGTTCCTGGGCCAAATTCATTCCCAGCATCAATCATGTGCTGTCCCAGCAATTCTGGATTATTCACACGACTTGGTGCTTTGCGGTCTAGTTTTTCATAGACAAACTCTTCTATTCTAGCATCTGGCAAAAGATAATACACAATCAATCATAATCAGTTAGTGGTAGATTTAAAAAGCATTTAAAACTCCAGAAAAGGTTGAGGAAACAGTTCATATATTTTTCAACAGTCAAACATAATACTGGGTGACAGCTTTCTAAAATACATCCAACACCAATTAATATTACATCTGACAAATGTTAGTATCCATGTCAAGGCAAGGCCCTTGCCACAAGAATCTGTGCCTCTTCTGGAAAATACAAAAGCTAACTCACTGATTAAGAGTCTTGCACTATGGTTTTCTAAGAATTTACTTCATATATAAGATGTCTCAATCAGGACATTCCACACCCAAACTAAACATATCAGATATACAGCTATACTTGCTACATTTATTCATTAAGTTGCTCTGAAACATGTAGTACAGATAAAAATATAGTATAAAGCAACACTCCACTTGGTCTGATTTGAAAAGAGAGAGGAGGCATTTATACAAAAAAGCTTTCTTTTTCTAGCCTAGGAGTAACTTGACCCCCAAGAGTACAAAATTTCTTCTTCTTCTTCTTCTTCTTCTTCTTCTTCTTCTTCTTCTTCTTTTGGTAGATGCAAACTATTATTTTATCCAATTTTATCTAATTTAATTAACAACATTAAACTGCATTGCTTTAGTTACTTTAGAAAAGCAAAGATGTTCCACTACCAAGCAAACTTTCAATTACCAAAATAAATTGCATTATTAACTTTGGAAAACTGCATTTTTAAATGTAGTACGTCATAAATATTATATATTATAAAATATTTAATACCTGAGCTAAATGAATTCTTTACAAATTCAGCAAATTTTACTTGGTTTACTATCCAGCAACACTAGAACAAAATACATTTTTACTCTTTCACCACATAACATCCCCACAAGATAAAAATGAGCATATCAAGGGGACTGCAAAACAATACTGGCTAGAACCTATTTACAGAATTCTGAAGACACAGGAAAGCATTCAAGGATTATAGTTCCTTTGCTTGCAAAGTGAAGTAGTGTGGCTCATTTTACCATTTCAGTACTTTGTTACTTCATTCTGTTTTTAATCAAGTTTACAGGTAATATGAAACACATCACTTAACTCTATATACAAATCAAGGAATATTTAAAGTCCACAAAAAAACAAATTTTGTTCCAAGTCAAGGCTTCACTTCAATTGCTTCAAATTTGAGGCTGTAAACCAGATCAGATGTGATCAGGAATCTCAAATATTCTAACACTTTATAGATTATACCGAAATTAATGGAGCAGAGTTAACATCAAATAATCTGATCTCCTCCTATTACAGCACTTCCTCTCAATGTATCCAGCCATATGAAGATTTTTAGTATGAGCTTACTAATAGGATGTCTCAAGTAATAAATATCAACTTCATTTACAGGAAATGGGGATTAGAGATAGTCTTACATGTACTCTTTCCAGAAAAGGAGTGCACAGGCTTTTGTACTTAGAAGAGAAACTCAAATTTCACATATATGATTGAAGAAGCCAATCCAATCATTAACTACAGTTCTTCACAAACTAATTTTTACCATTACAAGTGCTTTATAGCAATAGCAATAACATTTCTATACCGCTTATCAGTGAACCAGCACTCCCTAAGCAGTTTATAATGTGTAAATTAATTGTCCCCAACAAGCTGGGTACTCATTTTACTAAGACTGAGTGGATCTTGGAGCCCTCCTCTAGGATCAAACTTACAATGTTGTGGCTGCAGCACCAGCGTTTAACCACTGCGCCACTAGGGCTCTTCGTTCAGCTTCATAATCCCTTTGTTCAGCTTTATAACCATATGGCATATGCTACTACAGCTTCAGTTTTAGAAAAGTAATCGAAATTAAGTAAGTAAGGCCTCAAATAGATGGAGCAAAATTGACACAGGACCATGGTAACCGCACAGTCCCTGTCCCAATCCCGCCTGCCGCTGCAGTCCCAAACGGGATGCTGCCAAAGAGAAGGCTTTGATTGCTCCTTCTGCAGCCGGCTTTTCCTAGCCAGGCATGCTCTCCGTGTGGCTTCCAAACGCTCTGGGGCACGCGTTGTCTAAATGCCATGGCACCAGAGTGGCCAGAAGCCACACTTTACTGCCTGTCTGTTTCAGGCCTATCTTGCTCATGAAAATTCTGTAGGTTTAGGACAATGGTGGGATTTAAGATAAAGTTTCTCTGTCCTATGTCCACTACTACAGTGGTTCTCAAACTATGGGGCAGGACCCCCAGGGAGGCACAGGAGTTGCTTAAAGGGGGCCTAAAACGTAGAGGTCCTGAAGCCACCCTCCTCTTCTTCCCAAACATTTTCTGTCCTGGAGGAGAAGAGATAGGCAAGGAGAGCACATGAGCAGCCACCTCTGCCTGAAGGAGGAGGAAAGCGGGAAAGTTCACTGGGTTGTATCTCTGGTGGGACCTATCCCAAGTCTCCACTGCTTTTTCCTCCACCCACCCCAATATTGCCCAAGTTCTTGGGACGAGATGTTGCTGCATGAATATATTAATGTATATTAATGAATAAGCATGAATATGCAAATAAGAATATGCACATAAACCAACAAAATATTTTATCCATATACTTCTTAGAGCGGGGGTAAGGCACAACATCTAAATGTAGATGGGTCAGAAGGATAAAAAGTCTGGGAACCACTGCACTACTGCTTATGAATTGCAAAGCGTTATTTCCCACTGACAATTCAGTGCACACACTTATTCACAGACTGACTTACAGTAGAATATGGCTACCTAGCTTATGATTTCACATCATCCATTGTGTAGGCATTTTTAAAAAGTCCCTAGTCCATTTAGCTAGGAGAAGATTCCTTTTTAAAAAGAAAAAAGAAAAGAAAAGAAAAAAGAATGTCGTGGTCTATGCCTAAATTATAATTTCTCATTTTTAAAAATGAACTGAAAAATGGTGGTAGTCATTTGGGATATTATCCCTGGAACAGCAGACAAGATGCTTGCCTGAAACCTTTGGTTGTTGTTTTTTTTAGTTCAGCCAATGTTTACTACATGTAATAACTTATTGAACGTAGGCTTAAATGAAATCCAAAGAGATGGCAATAAAAACTCAAAGAACAGATGACAATATAACTGAGAATGCTGCAGTCAGTGGCTGGCATCCTGTTGGTTACTTCCAACTAGAGTAGACACATTCAATCAATTCTTGAATGATAAGCCAATATGCAAATAAATCCAAGTGTTTCAAGGCTCTTGTCTAACAATAGGATTTAGACCTTATCACCTTAGGGTCACCATAAATCAGAAACAACTTGAAGACACACTACAACAAATACTAATAACTATCTATAATAGTTTAAGCAAAGAGCTGGCTTTCTAGATTACTTCTTCAACAGGCAGAAGAAATACCCTCACAATTCTATGTCTCTAATTTGTCATGAGAGAGACAAGCAAGAGTGCCAGATTCTTGTGTTCAAGTGTCACAAAAAACTCAAAAAGACAAAGCATAGAAAATTTGTATTTATTTATTTATTATTTTTTTTAGCCGTTTCTGCTGAAAGCTGGAATGATCAGGCAAAACGTGCCAGCCACCTTGCAAAATCCCAGGTTATCATGATGTGCTAATGATGGAACATTTTATATGGTGCATACACCAAATATTAAAAAGCAAACTTGTTAATGGAAAAAAGAATATTCTTCTCTTACTTGGATTAGGTTGCAATAACACTTCTGTCTGTTTCATAACCTTTTCTGTCCATAGTTTAGTACATTCTGCTTTGCACAGAAGGTTTTCTAAGTGAGCATCCAATTCAGTCTTCTCTGCTTGCCCAAGTTTCTCTTCTGTAAACTGCATTGACAAAACAAAAAGTAAAACACTTTTCAAGTTACATCTTAGTAATTGTCAATAATACAATCATGACCAAAGAAAAATAATTTCTCCAGTTTTCACTAATAAGTCACATTCCATTTAGTTGGTACTTCATAGAGAAATATGCAGTATTTTGGAAGAGAAGGAATAGTTTTCTGCAACACCTGATTATCAGGTCTTACAATAAAGAAATAGAGAACCCTGCTCTTATTTGAAAAACACTTGCTTAGAATGAAGCACATTCATGTACAAATGATGTATTATGAACATGCAACAATTGTACCTGGCAAGCAACCAATGATAACCAGCAGTTGCTCATCTTACTCATTCCAGAGTTCTGCACTTGTGTTTCCCAAGCAAAGGAACAGAACATTACTATGCTGCTTTTATTTGAAATACTGCACAATGCTAGCTACAATGCCATATTTGATGCAATAGTCAGTATTTGAATTTGAGCTGGAGTTGTGTCTTTCTGAAAAATAATTTCCTGAAAAGAGCACGGAAAGGCCTCAAAAGCTGGAGTTAACCTTTTCAAGCCCATTCTTAGAAAGAAAAAGAATAAGTTGTTAATGTGTGTGTTGTATGCCTTCAAGTAATTCCTGACTTATGGCAAACCTATCAAGGGTTTTCTTGGCATGTTTCATCAGAGGGGCTTGTCACTGCTTTCCTCTGAGGCTGAGAGTATGACTTGCCCGAGGTACCCATTCAGTTTCCATGGCAGAGTCTCCAAAGTTGTAGTCCAAGGCCCAAACCACTACACCCCCTTCTAATTTCAACTGCAATCTGTATGTGTATGGAAGGACCTTCAGAATTCATGCTATTTTCAATAATACTCTTAAAAGCTACATTTTCCCCTCAACAAAACAGAAGCAGCAACCAGAAGACAATACAAAAACCAAGTGTCCATGGGTATATGTATTTGATTTTAGCAACTGCCAGCCCAGCAGTGAGAGATGCTCCTCTCCTTTCCCCAGTCTTTTTTCTTATCTTCCACTGCTCCCAAAGCTGTGTGTTAAGTCAGAATCATGGAGTTTCACTTTGTAAGCCCAGGACATGAGGGAGAGACAGGGTTTTTGTAAATAATAGCTATTAAAACTAGCTGGGATTTATATGCTTTGATGAAAATCCTCTCAAACTGGCAAATAAAGTCCACACCTAATCATAAAATGTAGTGAGATATTCTTACATACTGAAGCTAGCAAATGCCTTCTTCTTACAATAGCTACCAGTCCCAGCTGTCTTGAAGAAAGCAGGTGTGATGACACTCACAAAGAACCCCTTGAAAAACAGACTGTCATAAACAATTGCTAAGTGCCCACTATCCTACTGGTAAAGCTCATCAATTTCAAAGGCAGCTGTGAATGACAAAACAGGAACAACAGTGCCTAGAGTGCTGATAAAGAAAAATGTGGAATGATTCAGTTCAAACAAACATCAGAGTTCAAGTTAAAAGCTACACTATGGTAGCAAGGGCAGCAAAGAAGTGTTATTTCTTTGTTAATATTACAACTGTATAGCATAGACATAATACCTTCTTCACCATGATGCAGAGGAGGAAAATGAGAGCAGTCAATGGTTCAGTGTGAAAAACCTGGTTCATTCTTTGCAGATAAGTTACTTAGGTGCTTCTTAATTTGGACCAGACCAGGTTGATTTAATTTGGGCCACAACTCCATTGTATGAGAGCCAGCATGATGTAATGGTTTGAGCATTGGGTTACATCTCTGGAGACCAATATTTGATTCCTGCTCAGCCATGTAACCATGTAACCCACTGGGTGACCTTAGGCAAATCATACTCTCTCAACCTCAGGGGAAGACATTGGCAAACCTCCTCTGAACAAAACATGCCAAGAAAACCCCATGGTAGGGTCACCATAAATTGGAAACGACTTGAAGGCATGTAGCATGCATACAATCCCATTGTATTGGATTATTTCAAGCTTGTAGTTCTTAAGAATGCAGAGAGTATATTCAGAGCAGTGAGACTACCAAGTACTTAATCAGCTTTTAACCTGTCTGGCTGATGGACATGGTTGTTCAAGGAGCAATCATGCTATCTTGCTTGACAGATATAGTAATATGATCTTATTAAGGAGATTTTCCCTTTGCCCATAGTGTTAACTAAGTACAGGCCAGATTCAAATACATCATTCTTGGCTAAAAGTAACAGAAAAGCTACAACTCTGGGCTACTATGTGGCCCCATTTCAACTGGGCTTTCAACTAGAATATGGAGCCAAGACTACTTCAGTCAGCTTGAGAAAAGGCGTGTATTAAGGAATGAAGGAGTGTAGCAGAGCTCTATTGGTTCTCCTGGATCTCTCTGCAGCTTTCTGTACTTCATAAAATGGTATCCTTCTGTGACAGTTCCCATGCCAATAGAGTAGCAAAACCTGCTCAAGTCTGAACTTTAAGAGAGCTATCCAAGGTGTTGAGCCTATTTTGTAGATGAATACTTGCATATTTACAGCAGGTTAAAATCCAGAGCATGGAAGCCATTAGTACCCATTGACATGGAGTACAGCACTGCAGTGCTTCATCATCACACCTCGTGGTGTTCCACAGCTTTCTGTTTTGTCCCCTGCATTATAAACCAGCTACACAACATTGCTGGGGAAATCTTCTGGAATGAAATGTCACCAATTTGCTGATAATACTTTCATTGTTCCTTGTCACCTAACACAAATGAAGCAGCCAATAACCATGACTATTGTCTGGGTTTGATAATGGGTTAAATGAGGCTTAACAACCTGAAATTACATTCTTATAAGATAAAGGTTGGTCAGTAGAAAGTCTGGCATGGAGATCAGGATTTAAAATGTCCTGAAAGCAACAGTGCTTCCTTTGAAAGATCAGCTTTAATGTATTGTATTCCTGATTCTATGCTGTCCTGTTTTTTCAGTTGGTCAAATACCTATTTGTATAATTACATTCAGTGTGCCATCTACAGCCTCCCTTATTTGCAGCACAATTTCATGGCATTGCTTCTTCAGGTCCTGATCACTGAATTGGCCTCTATGTATTGCATCTTTAAGACAGTCCAGTGGGTTAGTGGCCGTCCACAAGACAACTTTGAGCATCCCTCACTATGCTGGTTAGGCCCGCAGTTGTAGTCAATGACATTTCGAATGCCAGAGTTGCTCACCCTGCCTTAAAATCAGGAACAGCTTAGAGCTTTCTGTCTAAAGCTCTTAAACTGTGGGACAGAATTATGATCAGTCTCCTTCTCATCCCATGCTTTTACAAAAAGCATCAAACCACACCTTTTGGACTTGGGTTTTAACATTGTTTTAGTAGTCTTATAATTTGTTGGTTTTAATGTTTCATGTTTTTATCTTGCTGTACAACAAACTAAGATTTTATTTGTTCACCATTGTAAATTAGGTAGGTGTTCTTGGGACTACACTTGTCCATAAGCAAAGGTTCTCAAACTCTGGGCCCCACCTTGGGGGGGATCTCCCACTCAAGGCAGTATATGGGGTTTTGCCTTTGGAAAGAGCCAAAGGAAAGAAAAGGGTTTTAACTTTCTTCCTTCCAAAGACAGAAATGAAGGATTTTCTCTTTGGAAAGAGCAAAGGGGACAAAAAGGGTTAACATTGCTCCTTCCAAAGACAGAAACAAGGTTTTTCCCCCTTTGGAAAGAGCAAAAAAGAAAAGAAAGGGGCTTAACACTGCTCCTTCCAAAGACAGAAAGGAGGGATTTTCCATTTGTAAAAAGGAAAAGGAAAAGAAAGGGGTTTAACTTTGCTCCTTCCCAAAACAGAAACTGGATTTTCCCTTTGGAAAGAACAAAGGGAAAATGAAAGGGGTTTCACCAGCCCAGGGACTTTGCATTTGGAAAGAGCAAAGGGGAAAAAAGGGGGAACAGTGTACTTTGCTCCATCCCCTCCGAAACTGCTGCCATGTACACACAAGCCCCAGCCTCCCTACTACATCCTGACACTCACTTTCTTCTCTTCCTCTCACTCCCTGCTGCACAGTGTGAGCTGAAGGAGATGCTGAAAAGGTGTTCCAAGCACCTCTTCTCTCTGGAGGCTTAGTCTGAAGTTGGCACCGCACCATTTGAGAACCTAGGCCCTAAAGGGTACTGGAAACCTCTAGTTCAGCTTCTCCTGATGGTATGAATACCTTTCATTACGTGTTCCTTCTTGGACAGATAATAATGTCTCAAATAATGAAGTAGTTGTGTTCTTGGGCATTAATTCTCAAACAACAACAAAAATGGTATCAGAGGCAGAAATAACAGAATAGGGATGTAGCCTTACCCAAACAAAAAGATGAGGAGTTTCCACTAGTTTCAGCAAATATTTATTCAAAAATAATAAGCACATATGAAATGAAACAACCAGGTCAAGTTAGTCTTGCATATGTACCGTATGAGGGGGTATCCAAAAGTTTTAATTATCACCTTTAAAAAAATGTGACAGAAAGTTTGTTCTGATTTGTCATTGTTAACTTATCTCTATGTAGTCACCATCCAGATTTACGCATTTCCCCAGTTTCTTGACCCTCCAAATACCATTATTGTAGAAGTCTGCAGATTGTGCCTGACAAGGATTTTACACTTTTACTTTATGATACCAGCTCATAAGGCGCAATCTGCAGACTTCTACAGACTTCTTTGCTGTTCAACAAACTTTCCCTCAATTTTTAAAAAGGTGATCATTAAACTTTACGATATCCACTCGTAAATAAAAATATTTTGAACGTCCTAGAAACACTTGAAGTTTTTTTTCCCAAAATACATCAAGCATTGACTTTTTATTTCACCAGTCTCCACAATTCTTATGATTTCTAATTTGGTGCCCAAATATAAAAATCTAAGCTCCCCCACCCCCTTGTTATGCTGACAGAAGCTGGTAAAGCTGGTTTATCTGCCCTTCTCTTTTCCCCAGTTTTGCTGTTCATACATGCACAGTAAAGGATTCTGGAGGCAGCTGCTGTTTACCTCACTTGTGGTAGGCAAGCATACATGGCTCAAGCTTTCTTTATTGCATTGTTTAGCTACAACTCAGTATTGAAAGTCTGAGGGGCCGTTCAGACTACGTTATATACCGGTTAGCAAACCGGTTTAAAATCAAGAAGTTCAGACTGAAACCGGTTTTAACACTACTGAATCCGGATTTTGCACACGCGTAGCGGGGCAAATTCCCCCATAACCCTGTTTTTCCCAAAGCGGAATTTTTACCGTTTCTTTTGGGAAAAACCGGGTTGCAGGGAATGTGAACTTGACTCCGATCACGATCGGGTCAAGTTCAGGGGAGGGGAGAAGGCCAGGGGGAGGAACATGCCTCCTCTCCAGGCAAAATCGGGCACTCCAGCATTTTTAAAATATTTTTTAACTGTATTTTAATTAATTATTTATTGTATTATTTTATTTATTTTATAGTTATTTTATTTATTATTTATTTATTGTATTTTATTGTATTTTATTTATTAGTAATTTAATTGTATTTAATTGTATTTTATTTTAGTATTTTTTAAATATATATTTCTTATATATATATTTTTATTATTTTTTTCAGTTTGACAGCTCATGCGCATTCTAGAGGCTTTTTTCCCATCCGATTTTATGAATGGGGAAAAAGGGAAACTCCTGTCCATATATGGATTGGGGTTCTCTTTCAATTTTTAAAGGGCCTCATTCATTCTTTAAACTGGAGGGGAATGAATGGGGCCCTTTAAAATTTGAAAGGGAAAGCCAATCCATATATGGACAGGAGTTTCCCTTTTTCCCCATTCATAAAATCGGATGGGAAAGGAGCCTTGTAGAATGCGCATGAGCTGTCAAACTGAATATATATATATACAGTGGTCCCCCGGGATACGAATCCCCCGGGTTAAGAAAACCCCGGGATCCGAAACCGGCGGGACCGCTTCAGTATCCCCCGGGATCAGAAGGATCCCCCGGGATCCGAAAAAAAGGGACGTCCCATTTCGTCCCTTTTCCTCCGAGGCCTAGCCTCGGAGAAAAAGGGACGCCGTTTCGTTCCTTTTCCTCCAAGGCCTAGCCTCTGAGAGAAAGGGACGAAAGGCCGTTTCGTCCCTTTTCCTCCGAGGCCTAGCCTCGGAGAAAAAGGGACGCAGTTTCGTTCCTTTTCCTCCGAGGCCTAGCCTCTGAGAGAAAGGGACGAAAGGCCGTTTCGTCCCTTTTCCTCCGAGGCCTAGCCTCGGAGAAAAAGGGACGCCGTTTCGTCCCTTTTCCTCCGAAGCCTGGCCTCGGAGGAAAAGGGACGAAACGGCGTCCCTTTTTCTCCGAGGCTAGGCCTCGGAGGAAAAGGGGCGAAACGACCTTTCGTCCCTTTTTCTCCGAGGCTAGGCCTGACGCGGAAGGAGGCCCGATCCCGCCGGGTCGGGCCTCCTTTCGTTGGGCGCGGAGGCCCAGGCCGGCTTCGGAAGCCGGCCTGGGCCTTCGCGCCCAACGAAAGGAGGCCCGACCCGGCGGGATCGGGCCTCCTTCCGCGTCAGGCCCGGAGGCCCAGGCCGGCTTCGGAAGCCGGCCTGGGCCTTCGCGCCCAACGAAAGGAGGCCCGACCCGGCGGGATCGGGCCTCCTTCCGCGTCAGGCCCGGAGGCCCAGGCCGGCTTCGGAAGCCGGCCTGGGCCTTCGCGCCCAACGAAAGGAGGCCCGACCCGGCGGGATCGGGCCTCCTTCCGCGTCAGGCCCGGAGGCCCAGGCCGGCTTCGGAAGCCGGCCTGGGCCTCCGCGCCCAACGAAAGGAGGCCTGATCCGGCGGGATCGGGCCTCCTTCCGCGTCAGGCCCGGAGGCCCAGCCTGGCTGGGGAAGGGAACCTTCCCTTCCCCAGCCAGGAGGCCCCCGCGGCTGACGAAAGGAAGGCCCGATCCGTCGGATCGGACCTTCCTTTCCTCAGCCAGGAGGCCCCCGCCAGGCCCGGGGAACGGATTACCTATTTCCTATGGGAAATAGGCCCCGTGTTACGAAATTTTCGGCTTACGAAAACGTAGCCGGAACGAATTAATTTCGTAACCCGGGGGACCACTGTATATATATAAGAAATTAAAAAATATTTTAAAAATACTAAAATAAAATACAATAAATCAGGTCAAGTTCAGGGGAGGGGAAAAGGCCAGGGGGTGGAACATGCCTCCTCTCCTGGCAAAATCGGGCACTCCTAATTTTTTAAATTATTTTTAATGTATTTTTATTAATTAATTATTTATTGTAATATTTTATTTTATAGTTATTTTATTTATTATTTATTTCATTGTATTTTATTGTACAGTGGTCCCCCGGGATACGAATCCCTTGGGATCTGAAATCCCTGGGACCCGAAACTGCCGGGGCCGGAAAAACGGCCCCGGCCAACGAAAAAAACCCCGGGTTGCGAAAAAAATTCGCAACCCAGACGCTTTAAAACAGCGTGCTTCCGGTGCGCTGTGCATTGGTTAAAGCGGTCCCCCGGGTAACGAATGACTTCCAGGTTACGAAGGTAATCCCGGAACAGATTACCTTCGTAACTCGGGGGACCACTGTACTTTAGTGTATTTTATTGCATTTTATTTATTAGTAATTTATTGGATTTTATTGTATTTTTTGTATTTTTTAAAATATTTTTTATTTCTTTTTTCCCCCCAGCTTGACAGCTGTCATTCGCATTGGCTCTTCCGTTTTTATGAATGGGGCAGAGGGGGAATCCCTGTCCATATATGGACTGGGGTTCCCTTTAAAAGGGCCCCATTCATTCCCCTCCAGTTTAAAGAATGTATGGGACCCTGAAAGGGAACCCCAGTCCATATATGGACAGAGATTCCCCCTCTGCCCCATTCATAAAAATGGAAGAGCCAATGCGAATGACAGCTGTCAAGCTGGGGGAAAAAAAGAAATAAAAAAATATTTTAAAAAATACAAAAAAATACAATAAAATCCAATAAATTACTAATAAATAAAATGCAATAAAATACACTAAAGTACAATAAAATACAATGAAATAAATAATAAATAAAATAACTATAAAATAAAATAATACAATAAATAATGAAAAATACAATAGACTATAATAAAATATTTAATAAAATATTTTATTTAATATATATATATATATTAAATTAAAAAATAAAAATACAATAAAATAATAAATGAAATGAAACACAATAAAATAAAATAAATAAACAATAAAATATTAAAACATATAATAAATAATAATTTAAAAAGTACTGGGAGGAGGAGGGGGGGACAGGATCTCCTCAATCCGCACTGCTCCCAGCCCTATGCTCCATGCGCATAAGCTGTCAAATATTAAAAAGTATAAAAAAAAAACCACAAGCATCTCGCGTGGCCAATGGCTGCATCAGACGTCACCATGACATCATTTGATTGACAACCAAGCGGCTCCATCTTTAATAGTTACTTTTGCATGTATGAACTTTGTTGGGGTAAAATGCACCGGAGGGGGCAAAAGGTAGTATGAACTTCTTTCTGTAGAGAATCGGTTATGCCATGCACGATCTCATCGGATCAAACCAGGGCAAATGGGCTAGTCTGAATGGGGCCTGTGTTTCTCCAGCCATCCTTCCCTACACTTCCAATGCTAATGTTGCTAAAAATCTCCAGCTAGACAGATCATATAGAGAAGGAGAGTTGGATGTGTATAAAAATCTTTTGTAAAAAAGGAGGGAGGTTTGGTCATGGTTATCGCAGCTCAGCCATGAAACCATGAACTTGGGCAAGTCACACTCTCTCAACCTCTGAGGAAGGCAATAGCAAACCTCTTCTGAATAAATCTCACCAAGAAAACCCCATTATAGGCTTGCCTTAGGGTCACCATTAGTGGGGAATTACTTGAAGACACACATGAACAAATCAAAACCAAACTCTAGAGACTACTGAAATAACTCAAAGTCTGTGTAGAAATAACAATAACTCCAATACAGACACAGACGCCAATCCAAGCTGTATAAGTTATGGCCTATTTCACTAGGTACTCGGTGCTCTTTTCCAAAGCCTTTTACTTACTGGTGTGCATTTACATCTCAGAATGAGGCATTGAGCTTAAAAAGTAAAAGCCTCATCTCTCTGCAGAGTAAAAGCTCAGAGAAACAATAATGTCCAGCAGAAACAAACTTGCATAGAGCTTGCAAGACCCAAGCAGGGTTGCTGAAGACCTGGATTCCTGCAAGTGCCTCATTCATATGGTTACCATATCAAAGCTGCTGGGTGGCAATTAACTATGATTTTCTTCTCTGCTGGATGTTTTTCTTTCCTTCTTTGAGCTTTTACTCTGCCAAGAGAGGAGGCTTTTACTATTGAATCACACTCCCTCATTGTGAAAGTTCACAGGAGAGTGAGGTAACATTGCTTCAGTTTATAGTCCTCCCATATTATACCCCTGGCATATCTTACCATCTTTTTTTCTTAGCAGAGAAAATCCAAGGGGATAGAATAGCTGCACCGTGCTTTTTGATTATGCGGGAGCCCTAGAAGCACCCGTGGACTACTGTTTTTAAAGTTATTAATCATGTGAACTGAAACTTTGTAAGCCATTTCATTTTTTTTAATATCACAGATATAAGAAATGAACCTGTATGGATAGTCTCATAAGGCTGCACAAGATGATCTAAGGACTTGTAACACAACTGACCATTCTAGTTAATCACAGAGGAATATACAGGAATTTAGTGATCAGTAGCTAAAAGGGAAGTGTCTAGATTTATGAATACAACAATGGTAAAAATATTACTATGATGAGCTATTCCTTTGATCTGCCTATGGGCCTAACTTGTCAGAAAACCAGTGAACCATATTAACTCTAACCAAAGAAATACATTTATTTGAACTGAAGCCAAAAGAAAAAATGTACGATCAGCTTTTTCCTATAAAAGCAAATCAGAGTCAGCATCACAAGACATGGGTCATAGGATCTCTTAATTATATGATAGCTTGCCTTGCCTTGTCCTCCGTTTCATTCCAGTGAAGGCAAACAAGCTTCAGATGTAGAAAAACAGCACACAAAAAAGAGGAAGGACATGAACACTGTAATCTATGAAACAGTTGTGCCCTAAATACTTCTTGTTCAATAAAACAATGTTGCCAATGTTAACTTCTCTCCTGCTTCCTAGTATTCTCCTCTAAAGTACTAAAACAGTTATGAACAGAATTCATACCCTGACTTTCAGTTTGCTAGAACGTTGACCATTTCCTACTTGGAAGCTGCTCTTTTGAAATACGGTATTCCAGGTTCAAAAGCAGTCTGCCATTCAACATGGCACATACTGTTAAATTTAGAGGCTCCTTGAAATATAGTAAAGGAATGCAGTATCTCTACATATTGCTGGGCTTCTGCTCCAAGAAAAACTGCTAGTTCGGCTTCTGGGACACTCCCTCACCCACCCATGAGACCTGTAAGTCTGGGAATAAATGAGGCTGGATGGCTGGGTATCTAAGACATAGAATTTTACCTTCCACGTTTTTGTTCAATACTCAGTAGTTGTGCATTTAATATATACAGTGGACCCATGGTATCAGTTGGGTTTTGTGTCTTGGTCTCCCTGTGGATACAAAAATCTATGAATGCTAAACTATCATCATACACAGTGGCATAGTAATATGGTGTCCATTATATAAAATAACAAAATCAAGGTTTTATTTTTTATTTAAAAAAAAACATTTTGAAGCTATGGATGGTTGAATCCGTGGGTGCATAATCTCTGCATATGGAGGATTGACTGTATTCAGAATCAAACCTATCCTCCAATACACAAATCCATTTTTGGATTTTTCAGCAACCCAGCCTGGATGGGGTGGGTGAGCTTTTAAGGTATCCTTATAAATCTGAAATAGTTTGAAGGCACACAACAGTAACAACAATTGTTAGACAAGTGGAAACAGAATCCTTCATGAATATACTGCAAATCACCTGGATTAACCATTAGATCCTAACCTATCTTCCATCCACCTCTGATTCTGACACAAACAGTGGTCCCCCGGGTTACGAAAGTAATCCGTTTCGGATTACCTTTCGTAACCTGGAAAAATTCGTAACCCGGGGGACCGCTTTTTTTGCCGGACTGCGCGGCAAATTTAAAGGGGCCGCACGTTTTTTTTATCGTAACCCAGGGTTTCATTTGCAAGCCGGGGCCGTTTTTGCGGCCCCGGCTCTTTCGTACCCCGGGGTTTTCGTACCCCAGGGGATTCGTAACCCGGGGGACCACTGTATTTCCTCTGAATATGCAGATTCTATTTTGATAATAGGCTGCCAGTATGCTCTTCCATAGGTGGAGAAAGTTTTGACAAGACTAACTTACACCACTGGAAATGTGACAAGCTATTTATGTATTTATTTAAAAGCTACTTGAGGAGAAGGAAAGAACTGCATGCACTTCACCTTTCTGGAACTATTAGACACCATGTAACTAACTAAAATCCTGTCAAAAACACTTGTTGCTGCTGTGTGTCTTCAAGTCTTTTCTGACTTATGGCAACCCTATGGTGACCCTGCCACTTGCTTTTCGTGGCAAGATTTGTTCAGACAGGGGATTGCCTTCGCCTCCCTCTCTGGCTCAGTGTGACTTGCCCAAGATCACCCAGTAGGATACCACAGCCAAGCAAGGATTTGAACCCTGGTCTCCCAATATCCTAGTCCAGTGCTCAAACCACTACACCATGCTGGCTCTGTCAAAAATACTACCCTGGTATTAACTGACAAATGTAATGAAACCTCTTCCACACTGATGTTCTGCAATAACGATTACACAATACAGGAAGTATAGTGCAAGACTTACTTAGAAACAAATCCAATTATGAAAGCACTAGTTCACCCAGGTTATCCTTGGCTATGACTAAAAGAAAAGAGCAAGACTGCGCTCTAGAAATTGTCCTTCGTTCTACTTGGATGAAGGTATGGAGGTCAGGCAAAAGGGGATGATAGTACCTATTCCTCCGCCTCCATGATTAGGGACATTATTTCCTTAGAACTGAGAGGAGGGAGGAAAACAAAGGTTATCCAATAAGATATAAAAAGCACGATAGACAGAAGAAGGCAAGCATCTTCCTCCAGAACATAAGCTTCCTAATGTTACTTATAAGCAGCCTTGCTGCACCCAGACATGCCTCTCTTTTATTCACAAAAAATTTATTCCCATTTCAGCCCTGAGAGCCCAGGCTTGAGTTTCTTTTTTAAAAGATGACAAAGGGATCCAGAGAACAACAAGCAGCAGGTCTTTCTGGTTGGCAAAGGCTCCCTTTGTCCCTCAGGTTCCTTTTACTTTCGCTCCTCCAAAGAGGAAAAGGTATGCCCAGGCAAGCCAACCCCACACACTAGGCACAACGCCCATGTCCGTCCTGCCGTGTCATGCACCAGTTTGCTTAAGATAAAATTCAATATATCTAGGAAATGACAAGCAGGACACACCTTTTACTCTTTAAAAAAGAAAATGGTCTCTGTGTGTGTGTGGTGTAAAGGGATAAGAGTAATGGAGGGGGGGGGGGCAAATTTTGCATAGGTCCAGAGGGACCAGACATTCTCCTTTTCCCTGGACATGTTCTCAATTTCTGCCTGATGTCCAGGAGGAACTCCATAATGTCCTCCATTCTGAGCATGACTAAGAATATGAATTTATATCTGTGTCTGTGTTTTTAGCTTTTATACTATCATTTCCTCCATTTTTCTTGCCATGTCCTACATTTTGCAGCGCCTTGTCCTCCTTTGCGGGCATGACAGCTGCTCACCCTGCATAAGCCTTGTCAACGGTGGAAATCTGGGGAACAGCTGCAACCAAGGGTATATTCTACACTGTAGAGATAATTCAGTTTGGCACCACTTTTAAGTGCTGAAGTGCCATCCCATGGAATACTAGGAGTTGTAGTTTTACAAGGCCTTTAGCCTTCTCTGCCCAAAAGTGCTGGCGCCTCACCAAACTACAAACCCCAGGTTTCTGCAGGATGGAGCCGTGACAGTTAAAGTGATGTCAAAGTGCATTATTTCCACAGTGTAGATGCCGCTCCTCTCCCTGCGCAGAAATAATGCAGTTTGACACTTCTACATTATAAACTCCCTCTGCTCTCAGAGCCAGCATCGTGTAGCAGTTTGAGCATTAGGCTAAGGCTGTTGGGAGAGCAGGGTTCGAATCTCAGCTCGGCCATGGTCGAACTCTCTCATCCTCGGAGGATCAAACAGGCGGGCATCTGTCACAGGGGGTGCTTTGATTGTGAGTTCCTGCATGGCAAAAGGGGGGGGGGTTGGACTGGATGGCCCTTGGGGGTATCTTCAAACTCTGGGATTCTAGAATTCAAAGATATAGTCGTGTTAGTCTGCAGAATCAGTATGTGGAAAGATTTGCAGCACCTTTGAGACTAAACCGAGGAGCCCTGGTGGTGCAAAGATTAATTGTACGAACTGCAGCCACTCACTCACAAAACCATAAGGTTGCGAGTTCAATACCAGCCAGGGGCTCAGGCTCGACTCAGGCTTGCATCTTTCCGTAGGTCGCTAAAATGAGAACCTGGATTGTCAGGGATAATTAGCTTACAGCTGTAAATGAAGCTGCTATTGCTAAACTGAAAGAAAGGAGTTGGCAGTCTACTTCCTCAGATGCATTTGGTGGAGTGGTGGAAGCCAGGCAGAGACGTATATATCATTTTAGGGAAGCATCCGCACTGGAGGAATAACCCAGTTTGGCACTGCTTTAACTCTTTGTCTGACTCACTGCTATGGAATTCTGGGAGTTGGAGTTTGTTGTGGGCCCAGAGCGGAGCTTCGCTCCGCTCTGGGCCCACAACAAACTCCAACTCCCAGAATTCCATAGCAGTGAGTCAGACAAAGAGTTAAAGCAGTATGAAACTGGGTTATTCCTCCAGTGTGGATGCAACCTAAGATGGCCATTGGCGAACCCAAGGAAACTTGCCAACAAGACTCTCATGATAGCTTCATATTATAGGGAACTGAGGTAAAGGCACACACAACGACAAATATTATTTATTATTATCATTATTATTGTCCATGGGGGATATTTTATTTTATTTTTATTATTTTATTATCCACAGGTCAGGGGGGACAGGGGGCTAGAGGCCATAAAAACTGTAGCCTCTCAGTGTGTGAGGAGGGGTAAAAAACAGCTGTTCCTATTACAGGAGTCAAAGGACTACTGAGACTGAGAGGCCCTCGCCTCAACCAAAATAGGGCTGCGTCGTTGTGCGCATGCGCAGACACTAGGCCGAGGGCTCGCGCCGCTGGCACACATCAATGGAGGGTCGCGCGACAGCGGAGGGGAGGGGGGAGTATGAGGAGGACGACGGAGGGGGTGCGCAAACTGCGCATGCGCAGCAACGGCCCCCATGAACCAACGCCCCTCAATGCTGTATTACCTGCACTGCGCGGCTAAGGAAGGTGCCAGCGTCGGCCGCCAGCTTCTTCACATTGAAGTCCATGATGTTCATTTTTCCTCAGGGCGGGGGGAAGGAGGGAGGAGGGTGATGATGACGTCGTTGTCTAAGTTCAGCGGCGCCCTCCTGCCGCCACCTCGCTTCCCAAGCCGCCACCGGCCAAGTCAGTGTCAGTCAGGCCCGGCCGGGCGCTGTTGAGGCTGCGACAGCGCGGCCTCTGATTGGGTGGAGCCAGCTGGTGGGCGGGGACGACGTGGACGGACGTCTTAAAGGGGCCGCCGCACCCAAATCGTGGGAGATACCACTTCTCAATGGTTCTTCGCTTATGAAAAGGGGGGAGGTTCTTTTGGGCTTCCCCGGCGTAGCAGCGAAGATGGGAGGGGCCAAACTGCGCAGTCTGTCTCTCTTTCGCCCCGCCCCCTGACTGTGACAGACACTTAGGGCGCCCGCCCGGACGCCCTCCTTTTCCCGGACGTGTCCTCCATTTCAGCTTTCCCCCCCCCCTCAAAACGTCCTCCATTTTGATTATGACTAAAAAAGCATGAATTTATGATCATATTAGTGCCTTTTAGCTTTTATTTTCTGTCCAGGAGGGATGTCAAAGCGTCATCCATTTTGATTATGACTAAAAAGCATTAACTTATATTCATATTAATGTTTTTAAGCTTTTATTTTCTGTCCAGGAGGGATGTCAAAGCGTCCTCCATTTTGAGAAGGACTAAAAAGCATGAATTTACTACATTTATAGAAGTGTCTCTGAGCTTTTGTTGGGTCACGTCCTACTTTATACCCCCCACCCCCTTGAATGTCCTACATTTTGAGGTGCCTTGTCCTCCTTTGTGGTGAGGAGGACGTCTGGGGTTAGGGACACTGGGCCTCTATGAAAATGGGAAAACCACAAACAAACATAAAGCACTAATTTGTTTTAACCTGAGAGACAACGCCTCTCTAGGAAGCTCTGTGTCCTCCTGAGCAACTCTGTGGTCCACATATGCCAGACATTGACCATAGAGTTGCGCCGGAGGACCTAGATATTCCTAGAGAGGACATAATAATAAAAATCGGTGAATAATCACATCCACAAAAGCCAAAGCCACAAACGTGGAAGGCCAACTGTAATCCCTCGCTTCCATCTGCTTGGGCGGTTTATTTAATCTTTAATTTGAACCTTTTCTATAAGCGCCAGGACTAATTCGGGAGAGGCAGAAAATATAAATAAAAATTATTATTATTATTATTATTATTATTAAATTTCCACCTGGGGAGGTTGGCGCAGGAGTTGGCCTCACGCGATCCAGCTTCAGGATCATCATCATCAGGGATCTCCTGATATAGTAAATCATGAAAATGAAGCACCGCCATTTCCTCACTCCTTCGAAACAGTTAATGGGTTTCGGTTTAGAAATGAAGGGTTTTTTGAGGCACAGCATGACCTTTTCAAGCAGGAACTGGAATTCCTCCTTTTTTATACACCTATGCCCTCCAAAGAAGAGGTGATATAAAGGCAAAGGTGCTGTTTCAACATGTTGTACCCCACCTCAAGCCTTGAGGAGAGGCGGGAAATAAATAAAATGTATTATTATTATATCATAACTGTAAAAGAAAAGATTTCAAGTAATGATGGCTTCCCTGTGTGAGTGGCAGATGTTGCACTTTGCTGTTGTTCTTCTTGTCATGCGCCTCCAAGTCATTTTTTTAAACCTATGGCGACCCTAAGATGAACATATCGTAGGCAGTGACTGGATGTTTTAACCACAAAGGAGGACAAGGCACTGTAAAATGTAGGACATTGAAGAGACATGTGGGATGTTACCAAAAATACCCCTGGAAGAGAAATTCCCCCTGGACAGAAAGTTTAACATTTTGAAATTCCTCCTGAACAGAAGGTTGAAATATAGGACATGTCGTGGAAAAGGAAGATGTCTGGTCACCCTGATCATAGGGTTTTCTTGGCAAGTTTTTTTTTTTTTCCAGAGCGGGTTTACCATTGCTATCCGCTGAGGCTGAGAGAGTGTGACTTGCCCAAGGCCACCCACTAGGTTTTTATGCTCAAGGAATCAAACACTGACCTCCAAAGTCCAAATTAGTACACCACCCTGGGTTGTGCTACTGCCCTGTAAATATCAGAGATGGCTATAGTGAATTCACATTTTTACTAATGCTACAGTGACACTAGGTTATAAACTAGTCCCATTAGGTTACAAAATAACTCCGGTGACAAAACTAACATTCCCTGAACCAAACAGATTAAGTGTAAGGTTTCTATGCCACTGTAGTAGCTCTGATGGATTCAGAGTTTCATGGCCAGTGGCATAGATCTGAATGCCCAGAAGAAGGAATTGATGAAAATCACACAATCCCATACACGGCTAGTCCAGTAAATCCTTTTAAATGCAATGGGACTTATTTCCAGGTAAACCGGTAAAGGGATGTCAGTGTGTTTCCTGCCAACAATTATTGCTACATCAAGCCTTTTGGTTGAAGAACACTCCCGTTGATATATTTAAGTTCCAGGAGAACACAGTTCAAGTATCCTGTGTGTGCTTTCGTGGCTCATTGTGAAAGACATCGGCACACACTGTGTCAGAATGACAAATGAATTTATGTTGAATGAGTGCTTCGCTTCTTTGCCCAACTCTAGCAAGTGTACATTGGCTTATCATTGCAAACCTTTGAGTCACATCTTATTCATTCCTAGTCAGGACTCCAGGGTTTCATCACACTAGGGGGCAAACAGGATTTAAACAAGAGTTAAACAGGAAATGTCCTATGTTTATCACTGAACATTTCCTGTTTAACTCTTGTTTAAATCCTGTTTACCCCCTAGTGTGATAAAGCAGTTAGTGGTGCTGTGAGCTTCACTGTAAATGCCTAAGGGCTGTGAAGACAAATATTTGCCAATCAAGATTACTCCATCAGAGTTTTTCATAACTAGATACTTTTGAGTATGTCATACCCAATATAACAACAACAACAACAATAATATAGGTGGCCATTTTTAATCCGACATTGCTACATTGATGGATAGATTACAAGTGAGTACAGTGTGGATTTTGTCAGAAGAATTAACATTATAATCCTAGTGTTGTTGAAATAATGAAAAAGCATAAATCCATGACAGCTAGCTCAAATTCCACTAATGCGGCAAAATGCGCCGTTTACCAGATTGGCAACATTTCTCAATTCATGACAGGTGACTTGCAGGCACATACAAAAACAGAAACTGTAAATTTGGCCACTAGATGTCAGCATAAATCTGTCACATTCATGTTCAGTACATAATGTCAGATTAATCTGTAAAGGCAAAGACTGTGTAGCTCTACATTTCATAATTGGCAAAATTCTCCTCCCCTTCCAAAACACAGTGGTGAGTGAGAATCCAGATGGTTTTCTCACTTCTGCATGTGTCTGTGGGCCAAACCAGACATGATCAAATCAGATTCATTATTTTAAATCCAGATCTGTCCCATTAATACAGAAAACAAAGCTTGGGTTTTACAGCAAAATGCACAGAGGTGTGAGAAGGGATTTGAACTCTACCTACTTGCACTGCGTCTCCCCCAATAGACTCCTTCCCCATATACTTTTCTCAGTTTACTTCTTGAATTGAATCATCACATAGAGGTGAAAGTATCTGGGAAGACTGACTGCAGAAGCATAAGCTATGTGTTGGGTGAAGTTTTGCCAAACATCACATCCACACAATTCTGCCACACAATTCTGAAGAAACCCTCTCTCAACCCCTCTTCTTTGTCCAGCTATCATCCAATCTCTCTTCTTCCTTTTCTTTCTAAGGTTCTGGAACAGGCCGTTTATTCTCGCTGTCTTGAGTTTCTCAAAACCAACTCCATCCTGGACCCTTTTCAGTCTGGTTTCTGCCCACAGCACTCTACAGAGACAGCCCTCACCAAGATCTCAAATGATCTCTTGCGGGCCAAGGTGAATGGCCTCTATTCTCCTCCTTCTTGATTTGTCTTCAGCTTTCGACACTGTGGATCACTGTCTCCTGGTTGATTTACTTTCTGACCTTGGGTTCTCCGACTCTGTTCTTGACTGGTTTAAATCTTACTTGTCAGACAGATCTTTTGTAGTGGTCACAGGTGGTCAGACTTCCTCTGTCCCTTTATCTGTTGGTGTTCCTCAGGGCTCTGTCCTGGGTCCCCTCTTGTTCTGTCTGTACACACTGTCTCTAGGTAAACTCATCAGTTCTTTTGGTTCCTTCTATCATCTGTACGCCGATGACACTCAGCTGACAGAGCTTCTTGCCTTTCCACCTAAGCCCACCCTTCAATACTCCTTTTCTGTTTCTGTTGACGGCACTTCTATTCAACCGGTTCAGCAAGCTCACAGTCTTGGTTTCATTTTTTATTTTTCTCTGTCATTTATTCTCCAGATCCAGGCTACTGACAAGGTCTGTAGATTCTCTCTCTACAACATTGCTAAAATCCGTCCATTCCTCTCAGCCTCTACTTCCAAGACTCTGGTCCATGCCCTAGTGGTATTGCAACTAGATTATTGTAACCTTCTTCTAACAGGGCTTCCTCTCTCTCACCTCCATCCTTTAATCTCTGTCCAGAACTCAGCTCCACGTATTATCACCCAGTGCTGGTGCCAGGACTTTTGGGGGATTGGACTTCCAGGGTGGGACTTCCACCCTCTGGGGGCAGGACTTCTTCTCCCACCATCCTGGTCCTTTAGCTGTCTCTCTGGAGACAGCTGAAGGCCGGGGGCAAGGTGGGGGTAAGAAAAGTAGCAGGCATGCGCTCCACCTCTCTGGAAACAACTGAAGGACTAGGATGACCGGGAAGAGGAGGAACAGGTGCGTGCCTATTCTTCCTCTTTCCTGCCCTCCACATGCCCTGAAAAAAGGCTTCATGTGCCATTTCTGGCATGCATGCCATAGGTTCACCACCACAGACCTAGACATAGCAATGACACCTGTGACAGTTTGGGGAATCCATCCAGTCTGACCTTGCTTCAGCATGTCAAAAAGGAGTTTGGTCACTGTTTATTGATGACTACGGAGGTTATGACTGGGTAACAATGGAGTGATGCAGGTACAAGGCAGGTAGATTAGAGTATGCTCCTGACTATTCCTTCCATAATTTGAGTTTATCAACTCTCTGAAGCATAGTTTACAGTACCTTGTATTTAGCAAATCACATTCTCTCACCCTCAGAGGAAGGCAACGGCAAGCTTCCTCAGAATAAATCTTGCCAAGATAACTCCATGATAGTTTCACCTTAGCATTGCCATGAGGTGGAAAGGAATTGAAGGCACACAACAACAACAACAACAACAGCAACAGATTGACATTAAGCACAAGCAAAACAAAAAACAAACAAACAAACAAAAAACCCTTATAGTTGTAATTAATATAAGTGTCTGTAAATAGACCTTTTAAAAAAAACCTCAGCTACAGATATACCACAAAATATAAAACAGCATAAACAAAACCATATATAGGATGAAACAACAGACTTTGGGAATTTTATACTTTATATATAGTATATAATACACTTAATATATAATTGCAATAACAATATCTTCAGACCCACCATTATTAAGTTTTATCTTTGTGTATGTCACTCCAGGTAAAAATTGTAATACCACTTTAAAAAGCCATCCCCGGAGCACTATTTTGCTCGTGCTACTTATGCCAGCCGCACTGAGAGATACAATAGCACAGTTTATGCTTAGGTGCGCAAAAAGAATCCCCTCATGATTTATGACTCGACTTTGATATCCCAGGAAAATCCAGGTGTTTGTTACAGTAATCTTAGGTTACATGCAAATCTCCATAGATTTTCCATAGATCACTCAGAACATTCATTGTAATGTTCTGAAATTGAGAGGAAAACATACTGCACACATTTAAAAACATATTTAAACTGTCAAGAACTCTCTACCATGCCAGCATTCTCTGAAGATGCCAGCCACAGATGCTGGCGAAACGTCAGGAATAAAGACTTCTAGAACATGGCCACATAGCCCAGAAAACCCACAAGAAACTATGTCAAGAACTGCTTAACCTTTCTGATTATCTATGTGGAAGATATGTCTGAAAAGAAGAAATGTGAAACTGATTAATGTAACTGAATGGCATTTCTCTACCAGCTATTTGTATTTTGAGCTATTGTAATCTGAGCACTTTGAATCTGGAGACTAGGGACTGAATTCCTGCTCAGCTATGGAAATCAACTGGGTGACCATGGGCAAGTTACCCTTTCTCATCCTCAGAGGATGGCAAAGGTAACCCCCTCTGAACAAATCTTGCCAAGGAAAGCCAGTGATAGGGTTGCCTTAGGATAACCATAAATCAGAAATGCATTTTAATAATTATATGAATTCAGTGCAGAAAGAATATAAAAGTCTCATAACCTGCACATAGCAAGAGCAGGAAGTAAATGCAGCTTGGGTTAGAAGAAACTCAAAATAACTGTAACAGAGAGATATCGAAAACCCTTGGTGAAATGGTAAACCACTTATGCATATTCCTCGGCATATTAATGGGTCACCATAAGTAAACAGGTGACTTGAAGGCGCATACACACACAAACACACACAGACACACACACACACACACAGGTGAAGTGCAAATCTGGTGAAGCAAGAAATAAGCGTGATGTAGTTTAATATTGGAGTATAATCAATGAGAACTTTAATATGGTAGGATTAATTAATAGCTCGTGTTTACTGTGAGAAAATCATACTTTGGCTGGGAGTGCAGAATATGCATAAGCTGCTGCTGAAAGATATCCATATGCATTAAAAAACAAAAAGGCAAATGCAGTTTCATCTCTTTTGCCATATATTCATGCCATATGAGCTCACCATCAATTAGAGCTTTTCATCCAATGCACAATAGATTAAATACATACCTTTGTGTACATAGCATGTTAACTCAAAACACTAGGAATGTCCGAAACATGAGCAATGCTTATATCGGAGATTAGTCGTGTGCAAATGAACATTATTTCTAACTTTTTGTTGCATTCTTCAAAATTTCTCTTTTAGATAGCCATCGTATCTGGGAACCAATATGAATTGTGTTGTGGTAATAGAAGTCAGTGCCAGGAAAGAGACATCTGAGTTTACATTGTAAATCTGGGCTGGATCAAAAAGAAATGGAGACCATTGATATGTTGTTATTTTTTTTTTAGCACCAAGGCTAATCTAACTTCATTCATTGGCCCAAATGGTGCTTATAATATGAGAACAGAATATCTCTGCAGCATTTTGGCCAAGAAAGAAAAATATAGGGTAATGATTTAAAAGCAATAGATGAACACCATTTTTCCAGAACAGTCCATCACTGTATTTTGAAAATACAGCCCTTCCAATATTATACTGCATTGTATATACAATAAAAGAAAAAAGACACAGTACAAATCACTTCTAAAAATGCCAGTCCTGGAATTTAAAAGCCTGCAAGTAAGTTGAAAGAAGCCAGGCACCAGCCTACTTGGAAACACCTCTTAGTCTGCCAGTTCTTATTTTGCAGAAATCTTTCCATTGCTAATTCTTTCCTCTTTAGGATGTCACTAAGCCATACAAGTACTCATTCTGGAGGGACATAACAGGGTTGATTTTATAGGAATGTCTTCAGCAGCAAAGGTCAGCTTCATGAAAAGGATCAGGCTGTTGGGCTAGGCAAGGAGTTCCTAAAGCCACTGAGTATATAAAAACATAGCATGACCTGTAGTACATGAAGAGATTCTGGCCAAAATAATAATAAATAAAAATTAATAATAAATAATAATACAAGTTTTATTTTTTCCCTGCTTCTCTGTCACAGGGACAATTGAAGCGGCTTACAGTTAAAAGATTCCATACAATACAATATATAGTATCCCAATCTACCCCCCCCCCCAAAACCCCAACAATTAAACACATTACTAATTAAAATATTCCATTAAATTAATCAAAGATGGGCAGAGGGGTACAGAATCACAGTGGGATGATGGGTTCTGTTGGTGGCTGGGCTTACTATTTAGGAAAAGCCTGATGGAAGAGATCTATCTTGATAACCTTTTAAAATCTGTCTAAGCTGGTAATATGATGGATCTCTTCCGGCAGGCCGTCCCATAATCTGGGAGAGGCTGAAGAGAAGGTCCTCTGGGTAGTTGCAGTCTATATAGTCTTTATAGGCTCCAATAGATTTCTCCCAGAGGACCTAAATGCATGGCGTGGATTGTACAGAAGAAGATGATCCCATAAATAAGCTGGGCCCAAGCCATCTAGGGATTTAAAGGTCATAACCAACACCTTGTAGTGTGCTCAGAAACCAATGAGCAGCCAGTGGAGTAATTTTTGAATTACTTCAAACAAGCTGGAACATGACCTTCCCTAAGGGATGCATTGTTGACATCTCAGAAATGCCATCAAGGCATCTCCCCCCTGAATGGCCAGCCATGAAGGGCAAGGATCAAGAGGACATCTTATCTTCTTCACATTATCAAGGAACTTGTCTATGCCATTGGTACTCACAGATTCAAATCGTTTCAGCATAATCTCATTTACGGAGTTACTGGACACCTCATCAGTCCATTCTGCTATAATACCAGCATCCAAGTCAGCTCTCATTTGAGAGATTTTATCTGCAAAATAGTTATTAAACGCATCACAGCAGGCTCTTGTTGGGTTAAGCAATGGGTTCTGAGGAGATGGTATCTATGTCAGATCTCTTACCACTCTAAAAAGCTCTGCCAGACGGGAATTTGCAGATGCAATATGTACAGAGCAGGAAGATTTCTTTGCTGCAGTATTGCCACTCCACAGGAATAAAGAAATTTCCTATGGCATGTCTTGTCAGATAAGAGTCGAGTTTTCTGACAGTTGTGCTCTAGTTGTTGTTCAGTCCACTTCATATTTCTAATTTCTTTCGCATATCATGGTTGCTGATTAGAAGTGGACTGGAAAAGATGCTTGGGAGTGATTGTGTCAACAGCCCTGGTGAGATCGTTATTCCAGATATTAACCAGGGCTTCGACAGAATCACCAGCATTTCCAACCATTAAACCCTCTAAGGCTTTCTGGAATCCTACTGGTTCCATTAGCCTTGTGTTGATGCACAATACTGGCAGAAGTAGTGGGAGCAAGAGGGGAAAGTGCATGGGCACAATGACCATGAAGGAACCAAGGCACTGGAGAAACACACTACTCAACTTTGAAAGATTTATCTGTCTTATTCTGGAAAAAGCAGAATTGCTGGTTGTCTGACAAGATTCCAGCCCCAACACCATTCTCTCTGACTTTTGGGGCAGAACAACATTAGGTCTTTGCTCAGCATTCCCTGCCCTTCTGAAATATGTGAGTTAAGAGTTTACCAATTTTGTTGTTGTTGTTGTGTGCCTTCAAGCCATTTCCAACTTTCACAGGATTTTCTTGGCAAGATTTGTTGGGGGGGGGGGTGCCTTTGCCTTCCTCTGATACTGAAAGAATGTACTAGTCCAAGGTCACCCAGTGAATTGCCATGCCTGAGTGGGGTTTTGAACCCTGGTCTCCAGACTCTCATTCCCATGCTCAAAGCATTATACCACTCTGGCTCAATTTCAGATTACACATTGAGTTCTGTGGGCCCTTGTTATCCATTGGAGTTTCATTCCAGGACACCTCATGGATACCAAAATCTGTGGATGCTCATGTCCCATTAAATGCAATGGTGTAGTGGAATGGTGTCCCATATATAAAATGGCAAAATCAAGCTTTGCTTTTTGGAATTTATATATTTTTTTCAATATTTTCAACTATGGATGGTTGAATCCGTGGATAAAGAATCTTTGGATATAGAGGGGCAACTGTACGAGGAGGTATCGTAAAGTTTTAATGATCACCTTTTAAAAAAATTGACAGAAAGTTTGTTTTAATTTGTAGTTGTTAACTTATCTCTATGTAGTCACTATCTATATTTATACATTTTTCCCAGCGTATCTTGACCCTGCGAATACCTGATATTGTAGAAGTCTGCAGATTGCGCCTTACGAGGGGGTATCGTAAAATAATAATTATCTCCCGGAAGTTATTATGGCATATTGATGAAATTTTGTCAGTGTCATCATTGGTCCCTAAGTGCACGTTGATGAGAAAATCAACTCATTGCGTCCTTTATTTTTGTGACTGGCTCTGCCAGAAGTGAGTAAAGTTTAAAATCCTTGTCAGGCTAATCTGCAGACTTCTACAATAATGGTATTTGGAGGGTCAAGAAACACTGGAGGAAATGTGTAAATTTGTATAGTGACTACATAGAGATGAGTTAGCACTACAAATCAAAACAAACTTTCTGTCATTTTTTTTAAAGGTGATAAATTACACCTTTATGATACCCTCTCATATTACATATAATGCAATACACAAGAACACAGGAGAAAGGGAAGTGGAAGAGAAAGGGATGTATATTTTTTCCCAATATTTTCAAACTATGGATGGTTGAATCTATGGATAAAGAATCCTTAGATATGCAGGAGCAACTGCATTACATATAATGCAATGGCACAGGAACACAGGAGAAAGGGAAGTGGTGTAAAATAGGGAAGTGGAAGAGAAGAGGATGTACCATATTTCTAGCCATCACATGATGAGTCCACTGTCTGGCTGAGCAAACAAAAATCAAGCCACACAATTTTTTATGGTTACTCCAAATCTGTACTGGCATTATTTTTTTTAAAAAAAAAAAAAAAATAGGGACAGTAGTGAGGTGCTTTTCCCACCAGAGGGAGGAGTATGTACATTAGCTGAACTTAGCAGAGCATCCCTTGTTGTATCAGAGGTTCTTCAACATTGTTACGGTCATCAAATAAGTGAATGTCAAAGAACATAACAGAGCTATTTTCTTTTGTGAAATGTAATGGTTTGACTAAAAGGATTTTTATGCTAAGAACTTAAAATATCAAACCAACAATGTTCACAGAAGAGGGATTTTCATGTATTTCATTTCTTATTTTTTAGATGCAAAATAAAGAACACCACATTTGCATTTGAATCAAGGCAGCCAACTTCAAGGGATCCACTTTTTGGATTTCCAGTGTTTTCTGCTCAAAAATCCTTTATGCATTACTTTAGAATGGGGAGAAAATCTTTGAAAACTGCATCTTCAGTGCAGAAATCGTGATTTTCCATGTAGAAATTTAATTTTCTGTGCAGAAGATCATGTTTTCTTGCATGAGAAACTTGTTCTGTGCAAACTATGCCACTTCCTGTGCAACGCACACCACACACCTTTTTTAGGGAAGGGGTGCGCAGAGTTAAAAAAAACCTGTGATGATTCTTCTCTGTCTGTTCAAGATTTTTCTGCTAAGGTTTCACAACACAGAGGAAATCCATTTTTCATCTATTATTTCAGTATTTTCAAATAATCTTTCCTTTTTGTGTGTGTTTAGAGTGCACACCTGAAATGGAATTCTTTTCCATTGTGCAGAACACACATATTGTTTCATACATCAGGACCACCCTGGATTGCTGCAATTTAGTTGTCATGCCAGGGATGCATACCCCCAACATACCAATTTCTTTTGCAGTTACATAGTCTGGGATTCAGCAATTCATAGCAACAGCTTGATAGTGCTTTGGATAACAGAGGTAGAGAATGCTGCCATAAATAAAATTAGCAGTTGTGTTTCTTACTTACTTTGCAGAAAAGCTAACATACTACTAAGATCAACCAAATAAAGTTACAGTTTGTACCATTTTAAATTATTATACTAGAGCCTTTGAAAACCGCAAGAGCCATATTATATATAGGAATAAATGATTTACTGGTTAATGTACTGAAAATTATGCAATATAATCATTGGACTGGATCCAGACATAGGCTGTATCAGCACTGGAGAAGTAATCTGGTTTGACACCATTTTAACTGCCATGGCTCAGTGCTATGAAATCCTGGAAATTGTAGTTTGTTGTGGCACCAGAGTTCTCTGGCAGAGAAGGGTAAATGCCTCACAGAAGTAAAAATCCCAGAATTCCAGAAAGCGCCATGGCAATTAAAATGGTATCAAACTGGATTATTTCTGCAGTGCAGCCTGATTTAGGACCTTATCACTCAGCTTTTAAAACCAGATCCAGCCTCCCATGAGGCTGGAGCCAAGACATGGGATGACAGCAGGGATTATTGCTCACTAATTCACTGCCAAACCACCAGCTGCCATTGCCCTGGGTCCAAGCCATGTTCCAGCTGTGCTCTGCCAGTACTTTTTAGAAATCAGAAGCTGGGACCCAGGCAGATGGTGGCCGGCAGTTCAGCAGCAATTTAGGGAGTGATAATCGGTGCCTTCACCCTGCATCATGGTCTATCTTATCTTAGGGACCACCTCTCCCCATACAATCCCCCCTGCACACTCCGGTCCTCTAGGAGAAATCTACTACAGCCTATGAAAACAAGGCTGTCACGGACCTCCCGGGGGACCTTCTCTGCTGCCACTCCCAGGCTATGGAATGACCTGCCGGATGAGATGCGTCTTATTACATCCCTTGAGAGCTTTAAAAAAGCTTTAAAGATGCATCTCTTCCGTCAGGCCTTCCCAGAAACATCTTAACTCCTGGCCCTGGCACTGGTTTACGGCAATTGGGAGGTGTTCTTCCACCAGCTCCCAGCACTTTATCTACAAAGTTTACATCTACAGGGTCCATAGTATGACTAGCTGCTTTTTATGTTTTATGTTGTCTGTATGTAACTGTTTTGGATTTTAATTCGATACTGGTTTAATTCAATTTTAAGGGGTGGGCGGTGGGGCTTTGGGTTATTGGAATTGTTTTATCTTGATGGTTTTTTTAATTATTGTAACCCACTCCGATTGGTGTCAGAGGAGCGGGCTATAAATAAACATCATCATCATCATCATCATCATTATTATTATTATTATTATGGCTCCAGCTGAGAAGCCGGTTTGAAAAGGTGAGCAATAAACTCCTTAGTTCAAGTTGGATCCTACTGAAATCAGTGATGTTAGTTGAAATCAAGCCCACTTTATCCTCTGTATAGTTTAAGATTCTTATTTCTGAAAAATTAATACATTAATGTTGCAGTCCAGTTTCAGCACTTCTAGAATCTACCCCCTTTTTTTTCTTTTTGGTTTTTGAAAACACAAACTGTTGCACCTACAATAACACAGATAATAGTCAAAGAACACAATACTATCATGATAACAGTAAAAATATTGCTGTATTTATGATTAGGTGGAGTTTCAAGCAGCTGAGAAAGAGGCACAGCTGCTATGTTAGATGTTTCCCTAGCATTGTTGTTGTCATCGATGGCACGAATGGCAAGGTAGATGGAGGTTTCATTTTCTTTTGTGAAGTTTTCTGCCTTATACTGAAAAGATTGTTTGACTCCAGCAACTTCAGGTATCAGACCAGATGTGTTCAAAGAGGTGGCACTATGAAAAGTACTGTGTCTTGAGTTCCAAAGGACTGTTACTTATTTTTATTTCATAACTTTCAGCTGCAAAATAAAGGACAGAGAACACATTAGCCTATAGATATTTTGTCATATTTCAAAAAGTAACAGTGATAATAGGGCCAGCTCAAGATATCATTGCAACCAGTTGCACCTGTTCCTGAAGATGTCTGACCTGGCCACATTGATGTGTGTGTTACATTCACTTTGAATTACTAGGAGGCACACGATGTAGTGTTTCCTCTGAAAGGTGGTCACAAAAGGTAGACTATTGATTAAGGTCAGTAGTAGAGAGCACATAATTCCCTGCTTATGCCAATTCTCAGTCTTCTCCTAGGGACAGTTTATGGTACTAATGAAACATGGCCAACTCTCCCAGAAGATGTACAACATAGGAAAAGACAAGAAATAACAGGTTGCCTTGAGGGATGAAACCCTCTTTCCATAGCATATTGAAGGGTAACTAGATTGGTCATACTACTTTTCTGTTACTAATGGAGTTGAAATTTTATTACCTGTCTTTTATTGTCTTTCATCCCTAGTCCTCACATAGCCAAGAAGAGGAATCGTCCCTGCCTACATTGAAACCCCTCAATGCCATCTTAACTGACAACAGAGTAACACCTGAGAGAAAATATAGGCCTGTGATTCTAATACTATCACCTTTCTTCTCCTGGATGATATTTAGAATCTTTGCCTGATGAAGAAACCGGTGACGCTTCATCTTAACTGACAACAGAGTAACATCTGAGACAATGTGATTCTAACTGTGGCCTGTGATTCTAACAGTATCACCTTTGTTCTCAAGATCAGTGATTTTACAGGGAGGAAAGACATCGGGGTGGCATTTCCAGCTGGAATGCCTGTCATTTCAAAAGAACCTCCTGATGCAACCCTTTTGAAAATTTCTACATGTTCTTGGATTTCATCCTCTTTAGGTTCAGGTTTTGATGGATTCATTATTATTTCACCTAGGAGAGAAGGTTGTCTGAAAGTCATATTAGAGTATGTGACCAAAAAGGTCCACATTTTTTCATTATTTTCTCAGTCCATATATGCATGCTCTTTGATTGCTTCTGAGATGATGATGGTGATGATAATAATTTAAAAGTTATTTATTTATTTGTATCCTGCCTCTCCCTGTGTGGGATTGATGCTGAAGTTGCCATTTTTCTCACTCTGATATATCCATTCTTAATAATAATTTTGCAAAAATGCTCATTGACTTTCCTACTTCTAGAATTGCTTGTGGCAATACTCTTTTACCAGGTGACAAATACACTATTTATGCCACTGGTCTCAAGCCGTTTTAGTGCTTCCTAGGTAAGGACCAGCATTTTGACATGGACTCCAGCACAAGCTGATATTTATTGATATTGCAATATATGTTAAACAGAGAAAACTGGCTCCTTTTGGGGGGGGGGGTATATATGTGTTTGTGCATTCTTGTTTTAAATTACTAGGTTTTGTATGCATCATAGAAACAGAAAAGAGGGACATTTTCTTGCACACAGCAGTATTTCAATAATAATTTGTGGAAATAATGTGTCATTGTGGAGAAATAAAGATGGATGTAAATATTACATCTGTCAATATACTCTGAACAGTATGGCTGCTTTGTTACTTGAAAAAGCAAGTACAAGACAGAGAATCCGAATGTCCATAACAGTTATGAAAAAGTCTTCTATGTGGCCAGAGTTTGGATTGCACTCCAAAAGCTCTTGGATGGCTATTCTATAGGCAGGAATACAACTTTCAGAGGAATACAACTTTCAGAGGAATCCAGGCCGCAAATGGGCCAGCACCGGAGCCACTGGGGCTACAGAAAGACCATTCCAAGGGCCAGGCCAGGCCGCAAGAGGGCCGGTGCTGGAGCCGCCGGTGCCAGAGAAAGACCATTCCATGGGCCAGACCAGACTGCAAGAGGGCCAGCGCTGGAGCCGCTGTTGCCAGAGAAACACCATTCCAAGGACCAGGCCAGGCTGCAAGAAGGCCAGTGCCAGAGCCGCCAGTGCCAGAGAAACACCATTCCAAGGGCAAGGCCAGGCTGCAAGAAGGCCAGCGCCAGAGCCGCCAGTGCCAGAGAAAGACCATTCCAAGGGCCAGGCCAGGCTGCAAGAGGGCCAGCGCTGAAGTCAAGCAAGAGCGAAACCAGAGGCCAGGCCACAAAAGGAGCCAGAAAGAACTCAGCAAAAGTAATTAAACATCTAGCAACTAACATGAAATCAAGAGCCCTGCTAGGCCTTTTACTGCTGACATTTTTAATTTGTGCTAACACCTTTGGCTGGAGTGAAAATTCTGGCCTGCCTTCCCAACGGCGAGACAAAGAACAAGTATCTCACACTATTAGTATAATTTTTTCTTCAGTTGGTCTAATAATGTCTCTATGTGTCTTAGCTTACGTTTTTTTCCATGGAGGTAGTAATGAAAGGGCAGAACCACCTCCAATAGTGTTGAGGGTTGGTTGTGCCAACCCAGGACACACCACTTGCCATCATCAGACTCAATTTATCCGGGACACACCACTTGCCAGAGAAAGACCCAATTTATCTGGGACACACCATTGGCCATCATCAGACCCAATTTATCCGGGACACACTACTGGTTATCATCAGACCCAATTTATCCAGGACACACCACTTGCCATCATCAGACCCAATTTGTCAGCGAACAATGGAGATGGTAATTTTGCAACATCCCAAGTTATAAAGGAGGTGCATGAGGATATTATATGCCAAGTTGAGGATGTTAGACACCATGTTATGGAGAAGGTTGAGGATATTATACACCAAGTTACGGAGAAGCTTGAGGATATTAGACACCATGTTATAGAGAAGGCGCTTGAGGCTAGTAGACGCTCTGCAATGAAAGTCTTCTATCGAAGCACAAGAAGAAGAATTACCTTCTGAAAAGCCCCTTCGGAGAAGCGCAAAAGTAAAAAACTGCTAATATGCCCATATGAGTTTTAAGAACTGCTTATAAGTAAAGTCAGTTTGAAAGTAATCACAAACCTCTACAGTTTTGCAGTGTTGTTTTGGTGACATTGGGGGTAGTTTGACTTTAGAAGAAGGCCCTCTTTACTCTGTGGGATGATTTTGTCCCCTGCTCCCACCAGGTTATCCCCATAGCCTCTCTAGGCATTCGCCAGGGCCAAAATGTGGAGGAGGAGGCTGAGAGAAGCTGCAGGATTGGGTCTCTAAAGGAGCGAGAAGGAAGATGGCAACATGGAGGTAGGAGCCCTTGGGAAGAACCCTATGCCTCTTCCTCCACTACCAGTATGAGGGACCCCTAGGCAATAATTTTATAGAGTCAACCAAAATGCACAAAAAACATGTTGCAGGCTTTCAAAGCTCCACTGATTTCTTCGTCAAGCAAGGCTGGCCAATAAAAGTATCCGTGTTTTGTGGATTCTGGATGTTATTGTACTTTGCTGCATGGTCAACACAAGTACCCGAGATATGTTTATTGCTGAACACAGTTAGATGTGGGTCAAAATGTATGTCTATCTGATAAGAGAATTCAAAGAGATCATGAAGCGCTTTTGAGACTAACCATGGGAAAGAAGTTGTAGCAGAAGCTTTCACAGACTTGATCTACAACTTCTTTTTCCCAGTTAGTGCTACAAGGTGCTATAAGATTTCTTTGGTGGTACAATTCAAAGGCATAGGTGTGTTAGTCTGGACAAATAGTATACAAAAGGAAACATGCATCTGAGGAAGTAGGTTGAAGTCTATGAAAGGTGATGCTGCCAGCTTCTTTCTTTCAGTTAGTCTCAAAGGTGCTACTACAAGATCCCTTTGCATACTGATTTTCCAGACTAACATGGCTAGTTGAAGTGAGAATTTGGTAAAATATGATGGTGGTATTTTAAATTAATTTTTAAAAAATTCAAAAAAAGTTATTTTTTTATTTGAAATTGTAATTTAAAAAATCCTGCAACCTCTCCTTTCTCCTTCCACTGAGCCTCACCCCAATCATACTATTTCTTCAGCATTTTAAGGGAGACAGGCAAATGCCACAGCCATTTCTGCCCCAAAACAAATGTTTGAGAAGCAGTAGTGCCACCCCCTCCTAGGGTGTCAGCTGGGGTGGTCAGTACCCCCAACACTCCCTAGCAATGCCACTGTATGAGGGCATGGGCTCCATTTTTTCCATCTCTCAGATGTTAACAGGTTGAACCACCCAAATTATTATTTTCTCTGTCCAAATAACAAATTGTGTCCCAGATGTCTCAGAGGGGTACAATTTAACATTTATGTGCAATTTCAGCCCCTAATTCAGGCCAGAAATAGAATTCTCTTTAAAGATACATGAACAATGCTTCACCCATTCCTGCTTTAAAAGGTATCTTCATTGTAGAATACAAAAGCTACTGTAGTTTATCAAGGGACAAAAACATACCAGATGTTCAGACAGAATGCTGATATGGCCATGAGAAGGTTTATCTTCTATCTTTATGAACTTGGACTTGGAAATCCTGTTGCAGTTATGTCAGTGCCCTATAATCTTTCAAAACTGAAGAGAAAAATGTGAAGTGAGATGCTTGTACACCTTTTCTTCAAAGTGGTGGTGGTGGGGGGGACGTAGATGGTACACCAAAGCAATTATGTTCCTCCAGTGCGAGATATAAAACTAAAATTCAACATTTGGAAGTCCTTTCAAGGCCATTCTCTGTTTGCCATTGGTAGAGAAGGAAGGTAGAAATGGGGAAAATCCCCCTTGGTTGTGACACTCCATTTGTCCAGAAAATCTTGCCCAGCATATACTTTGATAGCAGCAGGTTAAGAACTTTCTTCAACTTTGTTGATATCACCTGTGCTTTTTGTTGCTAATTTTTATCTGCCATTTCTTAAATTCAGTGGCATGTAGCAGGGACAGTAATCGTATGAGTGTCCAGATGTTCTATGGCTCTAACTCTGAACAGCCCTATCAAACATAGCCAGTGGTGAGAAACAGTGGAAAGTCCAGCTTAATATCATCCTGCAGGGCTGCATGATTCCCATCCTGGGCTACATCCAATTGTTAGTGCCAAATACAATAGAAGTTGTATTCAATGGGAACTTGGTAAATCATCACTTGTGTAAGGAGTTCTGGTGGCATAGTAGTTAAATGTAAATACTGCAGCCACAACATTGTACATTTGATCCTGGAGGAGGGCTCCGAGGTCTACTTACCCTTCCTTCCTTTTGTAGGATAGTAAAACCATTACCCGGTTTGTTGCAGGCAATTGGCTTACACATTGTAAAGCATTTAGGGAGTGCTAGTTCACTGATAAGTGGCACAGAAATGTACTTGCTATTGCTATTGCTATTGCTATTGCTGTACTGATTCAGCAGGTCTATTTACAATTGGAATTGGATTTTGCCTATTGTTGTTGGATAGGTTAGTTGAACTTTAACCCAATTGAAATCAAATACATGTTTAAAGGATAGTTCACAATAAAACACATACAGTCTATGAACTGAATATTACTTTAGACATTTGAAAGGGGCTTTTCCTTCATGTGTACCCCCAAATAGTCAACCTCCTTCCTTTTGACTTCCTTATCCTGAAAGATATTGCAAACATAGCCCAGTATGTTCTAATTAGTGGCACTTATAGACATGTTTTTAATATATAACATAGACAACTGACAAAATTTATTTTAAGACACAGTTAAAACAAGAGAATGAGATACTGTTATGAGTTCTGTTATTTCTTCAATGTTATTTCAACATCACCCATCTGTATTTCCAGTGTTCAGCCTATGAGTGGCTTTGCTTATGAGGCCATATCATAATACCATAACAGCAAGGCTGTAGCCAGGGGAAGGGGCGGGGATGAGGGTCAAAGTTTAAATTGCTAAATTAACATATTTCAAAAAGTAAGATTCTTATCTTTATGCTGTCAATGATTTTGGTATCTTCAGATAATCTAGGGTTGATTGCAATAACAATGTCTTCAAACCCACCATTGTTGAGTTTTACAAGGGTTCTATTCACCCCATGCAGTAGGCACTGATGCCATTACAAAATGCCACGGATTCAGCAACATCTTTGCTTTTGTCATTTACCCCAGATCACTCACAGAAACCATGAAAGAGAAGAGTTATTTGTGCAAGTGTTTATATAAGTACAGAAGCAGAAACCTTTGTTATGTTATGCTTGATTTGTCATAATCTTTGGAAGTTTTTAAACAGAATCTGGGTTTCATCCGTTGGGAGTGCTTTGATTATGTATTGCTGCATGGCAGGGAGTTGGATTGGATGGTCCTTGGGGTCTTTTCCAAATCTATGACTCTGTGAAATTCAGCTATTCCAAAACTGCAGTCTGTGATTATGTGTTAGCACTCTAGGTCAGGAGTAGGGGCAGGAAACTTTGGCTCACCAGTTCTTTTGGATATCTGCCATGATCTCTTATTATTGTCCCTGCTAGGTCATTATGATGGGGATTAAAGTCCAAAATATCTGAAGAGGGCTCTAGAGTGAATCATAAATATGTTACCAGTATTTCTTAGGAAAGTGAATCTTAAAGTGAATTGTAGCAGCAATCTGGAATTCCTAAAATGCTTTTGAGAAAAGTTTCTCTCAACAAAAACAAAAATGCACACTAGTCCAAGTGATGGGGCTGAGATTATCCACTGGCTGTATTATATTTGATTACATCTAAATAAGAGTGTGCCTGTTTGCTTCTGTGTTCGATAGCATACTGCATGATGGCTAGATGGCTTTTCTCTGATTTTGACATGTATCTTTGGGATAGTCTGCTTAAAATATAGGGTAGGTGCCCCACATTCTGCAGTGGGCATGGGGAGGGGTACCCAATTTATTTATTGTTTCATTGTATTTTCACCAGATTTGGAGGGGGTGTTTGGGGTAGTTTGAATTAACATATAGTTTATATAGGATAGTGAGTCTCCTTTCTCTCTGTTGTTTTTTCAGCTGCTGTGCTGGGACAAAGGGACCAAACGCCATGTTACAGGTTGACAATATGGCCACATGTTAGGAAGTCTCTCACTTAGAGGAATTATTATTAGCTCAAAATATGCAGAGAGGAAGATCCTTACAACATCTTACACCAGAATCGCGGTCCCAATATTGTCTACCAGAGGTCCACCGACAAACCACAAGAGAGATTGCACTAGTCCAAATGAGTCCAATGAAAATGCACAGCTTATTCGGGGGCAAAAATACTATGCACAACAAAAGGGGGCATGCACACACACTCATGTTCAATGCTAACAGAAAGGGAGGGGTAAGATTGGGAGTTAGGTTTGACAGAGGGAGACACTGCTGGAACACTACCTTAGAAGTCTTCTCCGGGAAGCCGGATATATGTGGATGATGATGATGATGATGGACACAACCGCCGACATGAGGGGAAACAGGCCATGGGAGCTATGAGCAGAAGTCAAACTGGCGTGGACCAACCTGCAGTCTGATAATAGCATCAATGTGGGGTTCAAACTTGAAAGCAACCAAGGAAAGAAAGTTGGTGATACAGGGCAGTGAACAACAGCTTGATTGTTATGTGGATAGTTCATTTGCATCAGAATTGCATGACAGAAAGTAAGTGTCAGGTCTGCTTGTAAGATTTGCTGGTAGTCCAATAATTTGGTGCAGCAGGAAGCAGAACTGTGTTGCTTTAAGTACTACAGAAACAGAATTTGCAGCATTGTGTGAAATTGCAGGAGAGATCCAGTGGATAAGGCAATTGCTTGTGGGTTTGGGAGAAAAGTGTGAAGAGCCTACTGTATTCCATGAGGATTCACAATCATGTATTGCAATGTCTGAAGCTGAGAACTTAAAATGTAGGACAAAGTACATTGGTGTGAGATATCAGAATGTGAGAGAGATGGTTCAAAACAAAATCATAAGTCTGGAGTACATTGACACCAGGGACAACATTGCTGATGTTCTCACAAAAGCTTTGCCAATTGAGAGGCATGAATAGCTATCATGTTTGATAGGCATGGCACCATAAACACAGATTTTGGGCTGTTCGACAAGTGTGTAAACATCAGAAGATGGCAAATACAATTTGGCAAAATGATACACTTCTGTACATTTTGGAGGGGCATGTTAGGATTTGAGGCCTGAATATAAAATGTACAGATGTGCACAAAAGGTAAAACAGGAATTATGTGTAGAATTGTCGGCAGCTGAAGGCTGGAACAGCAGACTGTTTCTCAAGGACACTATGTGCTTGCTTGAACGTAGGCCTAATGTAAACAACACGAGTCTTCCTGACTGAGGGGACAACATTGTAGGTAACATAAGGAAAAGGGTCATCGGAAGAGGCTGGCATTGTGGCCGCATGGCACAAGTCTATAAATAGCCTGCACACCACAGTGTGGGTTGTTGGGTAGTCAGGGTAGATGGTGGATGGTTGGTTGGAGAGATTTGTCCAGCATGTATATTTGTAAATACAGCAACTTTAAGAATAAACCTCTTAGGAGAGTGTTTTGGCTCCAGTTTGTTTCATCAACAACTGGGAGGAGGAATCCTCATAAAGTCGAACAGCTACAAGGTTGCCGGTAGTTCCGAAGGCATTGGAGATTGCTTGAACTGTGCACATCTGCTTGTTTAATTAACATTGGCAACTCCCAAACTTCCTATGGAGAACTTCCAAGAATCTCATCTCTAGGGGCTCTGCTGGTCTTTCCAAGGCAATTTACTGTCTTGCACCCTTTGCAGGCCCTCTAGAAGGTCAGCCAGGGGTCATGGCACAGACCACATGTTCCCAAAATTTTATTAAAAGCATATTTCATAACACACAACATCAATGCAATTAGACTAATCATAAATCAATCATATTCTAAGATATCATAATCCTCAGGTTAACAAGGTATGAGCCCCTTCAAGTCGAGTGGACATGGAGCCTAGTGGTTCTATGATTGGCAAGTAGTCAAGTGGGAACACCAATCATGCCAGTATGGTGCTCATCTGTGCAGTATTTTCCCCAATCCAATCAGAATGTCAAGATCTAGCAGTCTGGTGTAGGTGTGACCCATGCGTGCTGAGACTGTAGGTTACCCCCCCCATCGACTCTCTCCCAAGGGGTTTTCCTCCCCCAAATGTAGCTTATGTCAAATATCCCCTCTTCTTTTCCATAGCCACAACTGCCTTTGTTGGTTTATATTGGAAGAATGTTATTTGTTGATATCCTTGTTTTATCAGCTGTTCTGTCCCCTTATCAATACTTACCATTTATTAGCTACTCTAGGCCTCTTATTGTGCACCAGGGAGGCTGTTATGTGTTTTTCTTTCTTTCTTCTGTAGCTGAGAGAAGAAGGTCTCTTATTGATAGGTAGCTTTGGAAAAATTATGCCATTTTTTACTTGACACTGTCTGCCCTCTGTATCCATAGAATTGCCATAGAATTGCCATTCACAGATTTCAGCATCCACAGATGGGAACCTTTGGTGGGAAAGACAAGGCAGAGGAGGCGGTGGGGGCTAGGAGGAGGAAGAGGAAGAGGAGGCATGTGTATATATGCCTTCAGGTTACCTGTTGACTTACAGTGGCCTCATGAACTTCATGGGGTTTTCTTAGGCAAGGAATACTCAGAGATGGTTTTGCCAGGTCCTTTCTCTGAAATAAAGCCTACAGCACCTGGTATTCATTGGCAATCTCCCATCCCAATACTAACTGAAACTGACCCTGCTTAGCATCCAAGATCAAACTGGAGCTGGTGCGTTGAGAATGTATAATTATCCACCATTTATTTTAAAATACATATTTGGATGTTGGCCAGTGTTTTCTATCAGCTGCTAAGTTTGATAACCTCTTTTGGCCTTCTCCAAACCTCACAAAAGATCATTCATCTGTGCTCTGATCACCAGCAGAATATACCTACTATTCTCCTGATGTCCAGTAAAACAGGTTGTGTGTGTGTGTGTGGGGGGGGGGTTATGATCATGGCAATAGTGTCACAATAATGACTGAATAGCGATTGTGGATATGGAAAAGTTAAGGATGACCATATCTAGATAAATGTTCCATATTTGTGATTGCTACTTAGGACTTTATCACAGGGAACTTTTAAATTGCCATTAAAGTTAGAAAATAGTGCCTTTAGTGATACTTACCTCATAATACCATCTCCATCTCACTGTTGCCTTGCCCTCCAAGTGCTCTTAGAGTGCATCTTGTCATTGACAGAGAAAACCTGTCAATAAGCTCCCAAACACCTTGCTGTGGCTGTAGTCTGACAGGTCTGACAACACAATTCATATTGTTTCCCAGATACTAAGACTATCTAAAAGAGAAATATTAAAGAATGCAATGAAAAGTTAAACATAATGTCTCTTCTCACGAGGAAGAATGCTCATTTTTTCCCTTGGTGAGGGGTCAGGCAGATAATAAAAGTACTTTAAAACAACAACAACAACAACAGTGTGCTCTGGAATAGTAAGGGGAGGGGGAGAAGATTCTAGAATTCTGGCAATTCTAGAATTGTGCAGTCATATGGTGTCAAATGTATCCTCTTCTCCCCCTCCCCTTACTATTCCAGAGCACACTGTTGTTGTTGTTGTTGTTTTTTTAAAGTACTTTTATTTTCTGCCTGACCCCTCACCAAGGGAAAAATGAGCATTCTTCCTCGTGAGAAGAGACATTATGTTTAACTTTTCATTGCATTCTTTAATATTTCTCTTTTAGATAGTCTTAGTATCTGGGAAACAATATGAATTGTGTTGTTGTAATAGAAGTCAGTGCCAGGAAGGAAACATCTGAGTTTATGTTGTAAATCTTGACTGGATCAAGAAAAAATGCAGGCCATTGCTATGTTGTTTTCTTAGCACCAAGGTTAATCAAACTTCATTCATTGGCCCAAATGGTGCTTATAATATGAGAACAGTATATCTCTGCAGTATTTTGGCAAAGAAAGAAAAAGATAGAGTAATGAAATACAGCCCTTCTAATATTATATGTATAATAAAAGAAAAAAAAGACACAGTACAAATCACATCTAAAAATGCCACTCCTGGACTTTAAAAGCCTGCAAGCAAGATGAAAGAAGCCAGGCACCAGCCTACTTGGAAACATCCTCAGTCTGCCAATTCTTATTTTGCAGAAATCTTTCCATTGATACTTCTTTCCTCATTTGGATGTCACAAAGCCATACAAGTACTCATTCTGGAAGGACAGAACAGGATTGAGTTTATAGGAACATCTTCAGCAGCAAAGGTCAGCTTCATGAAAAAGATCAATCTGTTGTTGAGCTAGGCAAGGAGTTTCGAAAATTGCTGACTATGTAAAAGCATAGCATGACCTGTAGTACATGAAGAGATTCTGGCCAAAATTTTGTTGATGCACAATACTGGCAGAAGTAGTGGGAGCAAGAGGGGAAAATGTATAGGCACAATGGCCATGAAGGAACCAAGGCATGGGAGAAACACACTACTCAGAGTTGAAAGATTTATCTCTTACCACTGCTGTGTGAGCCTGGAAAAAACAGAATTGCTGGTTGTCTGACAAGATTCCAGCCCCAACACCATTCTCTCTGACTTTTGGGGCAGAACAACATTAGGTCTTTGCTGAGCATTCCCTGCCCTTCTGAAATATGAGAGTTAAGAGTTTACCAAATTTTTGTTGTTGTTGTGTGCCTTCAAGCCATTTCCAGCTTATGGTGACACTAAGGTAATCCTTTCACAGGATTTTCTTGGCAAGATTTGTTGCGGGGTGGGGTGCCTTTGCCTTCCTCTGATACTGAAAGAATGCACTACTCCAAGGTCACCCAGTGAATTGCCATGGCTGTGTGGAGTTTTGAACCCTGGTCTCCAGACTCTCATTCCCATGCTCAAAGCACTATACCAATATGGCTCAGTTTCAGATTACACATTGAGTACTGTGGGCCCTTGTTATCCGTTGAGATTTCATTCCAAGACACCTCATGGATAACAAAATCTGTTGATGCTCATGTCCCATTAAATGCAATGGTGTAGTGGAATCGTGTCCCTTATATAAAATGGCAGAATCAGGGTTTGCTTTTTGGAATTTATATATTTTTTTCAATATTTTCAACTATGGATGGTTGAATCTGTGGATAAAGAATCTTTGGATATGGAGGAGCAACTGTATTACATATAATGCAATAGCACAGGAAGACAGGAGAAAGGGAAGTAGTGTAACATAGGGAAGTGGAAAAGAAGGGGATGTGCCATATTTCTATCCATCACACGATGATTCCACTGTCTGGCTGAGCAAACAAAAATCAAGCCATATAATTTTTAATGCTTATTCCAAAGAGCTGCACTGGCATTTGGGGTGTATCAACATTGCAGAAATAATTCAGTTTGACACCACTTTAACTACCATGGCTCAGTGCTATGAAATCCTGGAAACTGTAGTTTGCTGTGGCATCAGAGTTCTCTGACAAAGAAAGGTAAATGTCTCACAGAAGTGAAAATCCCAGAATTCCAGATTGAGCTATGGCAATTAAAGTGGTATCAAACTGGATTATTTCTACAGTGCGGATGCGGCCTAATTTAGGACCTTATCACTCACACTTTTAAACCAGCTCCAGCCTCCTCGGAGGATGGAGAGAGGACATAGGGTGAAGGCAGGGATTATTGCTCGCTAAATGACTGCCGAACCGCCAGCTATCATCACTCTGGGTCCTAGAGAGGTCCCAGCCCCGGTCTGCCAATACCTTTTAGAAGCTGGAAGTTTTCTGGCTTCTAAAAAGTGCTGGCAGAGCATGCCTGGCTGGGACCTAGGCTGATGGTGGCTGGCAGTTCAGCAGGAATTTAGGAGTCAGTTTTAAAAGGTGAGCGATAAACTCCTTAGTTCAATTTGGATCCTACTGAAATCAGTGGACCTTATCACACGACTGTATTCCAGTGGCATTCTGAACTCAATCATGGAGGTTTCATGTTATTTTGTGAGAGGTTATCTCACACAATTGCTGGCAGTGGGGACGCAGTCCAAATGCAATCATGGGGTTTTGCGCAATTGCATGATAGTTCATCACATGTAAGCATTTGCAGTGGGGATGCGGTCAGAACGCTGTCTGAATGAAATCCAAATCGAAGCAAATTCGGTGATCTAGTGGATTTGAAAATCCTATTCTTTTTCCAGGCTATCTTTTCTTGCGAAGTTGAGTGGAACCCCTCCCATATAATAACCTTTCACGCAATTGTGTTCATTTGTGAATTGACCTCTCTATCTTTTCATTCGAAATTGTGGGGAATCCCTCCCGTGTGATAAGGTCCAATAAAATAACAAGATACTGCTTTATCACACTAGGGGGCAAACAGGATTTAAATGAGAGTTAAACAAGAGTTGAACAGGAAATTCCCTGTGATAAACATAGAGCATTTCCTGTTTAACTATCGTTTAAATCCTGTTTGGCCCTTAATGTGATAAAGCAGTTAGTCATGATTAACCCTGAAGTTGGTTGAAATCAAACCCACTTTATCCTCTTCTCATTCTTATGGCATCCTGACCATTCAAAAGAGAGCCCTATGGCTGCGAACGGCACAGGAGCTTCTTGCTTGCTTTTATCTATTTGCTTGCTTGTATTCTATTCGGTGAAACACGTTAGTCAAGACTAACATTGAAGTTAGTTGAAATCAAACCCTTTTTATCCTCTGTACAGTTTAAGATTCTTATTTCTTAAAAATTAATACAACTGGACTGTTACAGTCCAGTTTCAGCACTTCTAGAATCTCCCTTTTTTTGCTTTTTAAAAACACAAACCATTGCACCTACAATAACACAGATAATTGTCAAAGAACATATTACTATCATGATAACAGTAAAAATATTGTTGTATTCATGATTAGGTGGAGTTTCAAGCAGTTGAGAAAGAGGCACAGCTGCTATGTTAGATGTTTCCCCAACATTGTTGCTGTCATCAATGGCACGAATGGCAAAGTAGATGGAGGATTCATTTTCTTTTGTGAAGTTTTCTGCCTTATACTGAAAAGATTGTTTGACTCCAGCAACTTCAGGTATCAGACCAGATGTGTTCAGAGAGGTGGCACTATGAAAAGTACTGTTTCTGAGTTCCAAAGGATTGGCACTCATTTTTATTTCATAACTTTCAGCTGCAAAATAAAGGACAGAGAACACGTTAGCCTATAGATGTTTTGTCATGTTTCAAAAGTAACAGTGATAATAGGGCCAGCTCAAGATATCATTGCAACCAGTTGCACCTGTTCCAGAAGATGTCTGACCTGGCCACATTGATGTGTGTGTTACATTCACTTTGAATTACTAGGAGGCACATGATGTAGTGTTTCCTCTGAAAAGTGGTCACAAAAGATAGGCTATTGATTAGGGTCAGTAGTAGAGAGCACATAATTCCCTGGTTATGTCAATTCTCAGTCTTCTCCTAGGCACAGTTTATGCTGCTAATGAAACATGGCCAACTCTCCCAGAAGATGTACAACACAGGAAAAGACAAGCAAGAACAGGTTGCCTTGAGGGATGAAACCCTCTTTCCATAGCATATTGAAGGGTAACTAGATTGGTTATACTACTTTTCTGTTACTAATGGAGTTGAAATTTTATTACCTGTCTTTTATTGTCTTTCATCCCTAATCCTCGCATAGCCAAGAAGAGGAATGGTCCCTGCCTGCATTGAAACCCCTTAATGCCATCTTAACTGACAACAGAGTAACACCTGAGAGAAAATATAGGCCTGTGATTCTAATACTATCACCTTTCTTCTCCTGGATGATATTTAGAATCTTTGCCTGATGAAGAAACCAGTGACGCTTCAAAAGCTTGCATGTTGTATTTTATGCTTTGAAGTTATCCCAATAAAGGTAACACTGCTTTGTGGATTTTGTATCTTTCTATACCAGTAATAGAATACTATTCTACACTATTAAAAGGAGAGAATGTTAACGTATTCTTCCCATCCTCCTTCTTTTTGCAGAAAACAATATATATCTGTCATGATACAAGAACCTTTCTTCAAAGCAGAATTTCACTTACCTTTCCCTACATCATAATCATTCCCAGGAGCTGTCCATGACAAAAGGAAATCATCCTCTCCATTGAATATGACCTCAAGGTCAGTGATTTTACAGGGAGGAAAGATATCTGGGGCATTTCCAGCTGGAACGCCTGTCATTTGAAAAGAACCTCCTGATGCAACCCTGCTGAAAATTTCCACATGTTCTTGGATTTCATCCTCAGTAGGTTCAGGTTTTGGTGGATTCATTATTATTTCACCTAGGAGAGAAGGTTGTTTGAAAGTCATGTTAGACTATGTGACCAAAAATATCCAAATTTTCTCATTATTTTCCCAGTCCATATATGCATCATCTTTGATTGCTTCTGCTTCTCAATGTCCTCTTTTGCCAAAAATGCCAATTTTCTCACTCTAATACATCCATTCTTAATAACAATTTTGCAAATATGCTCATTGACTTTCCTACTTCTAGAATTGGTTACGGCAATATTCTTTTAGTTGGACCTTCCTTCAGCCTTCAGAAGGCATAGGTCCCATTAGATCTTGTCCTCATGACTGCAATAATTACAGATGATATGAACTGGAGCCAAATAATCAAATGGTATCAAATGGATTTATTTCTGCAGTGTGGTAGTAATCAGAATTTATTGGAAAGGAAATAAAGGTTGAATGCATGTGTGTCAATGTGCACGAGAGCATGTTAATGTGAAATTGTACTTAGTTTCCATGTGAAGTGAAGACTTTCATAAAGACTTCCCTAACAGAGGAGGGAAAGACAAAGAAATGTTTTCTTGACGATCATTTAATTCACAATTTGGCAATTAATAGGCCTATTCTTTACTCCTTATTTTGCTGCATTTTTCTTAAAACATAATGTTATTTCATAAATCCTTACCATCATCTACATAACCTGGTGTATAGAGAACATGGCTGTATCTTCGGGTCCGCCGGACTGTCTTGTCTTTCCCTTGAACACCCACTTTGATATTGTATCTTCCATTTTCTTTGAAAGATGTGAAATACCTTGAATAGATTCCGTCATGCTTGAGAATATCAGCACCTGAGTTAATATTTATAAACATCAGAAATTCACATCTGCATCAAATGTCTTACTGTTAGAGCATATGCTAGAGACTTTTACATCAATATCTGACTCTGTTTTAATAAATATTATTATTATTATTATTATTATTATTATTATTAATAATAATATTTACTTATAGCCTGCCTTTTCACAATAAATCAACGCAGGTTAAAAACAGCACATCAAAGTAAATCACAATTTAAAAATAAACCCCTTCCCATCTCCCTTCCCTATCTTAAAAACAAAACAATATAAAATATATTACAGCTAAAATAGGGGAAAAAACCAGTTAAGGCAAAAATTATGTTTGCAAAGCAGACAGCGGCATCCATACTTATTTGGGGGGGGGGGGGGGCTGGTCTGGAAAGGCCTGCCGGAAGTGATCCGTCTTAACAGCTTTCTTTCATGGATATAGATGAATACCAGATTCTCATTGTGGTTAAATATATTCATCAGCAGACAAGTGTGCGTAACTGTGATCGTGTTAATTTTCACAGAATTAATGAGGTCTGTAAGATGTGTGACTTGCTGAACAAAATGTCCTCTAGCATGTTGTATGACTTGCTTGCCATGTGCTTGATAAGCCTCAAGCTTCTACTGTCTCCAAATTATAAACCCAACAACTATTCATGTCTAGGGAACAGCATTCAGCATGGTGGCTCATACCTTCCAACTTCTCACACTTGTTTAGCTACTTGTGAAAGAAATTTTGTAAAGGATAAATTATATATAAAAGGCAGGCAAATTCTAAATACCATCAAATACTTTAAAATAAACTTACCAGAGCCATTGTCAAGAAGCTCTAGCTCCACAGATTTTCCAGATGCTGACTCAACTCTAGCAATGACTTTTGCACCAATAACAGGTGAAAATCCTTGGGTGACTTCTGCATAAACAATGACTGGATTAGGATAGTTGTTGGCATCTCTGTTCAGATAGGACTTCACAGTTACCGGAGGCACAGTGGCAGATGCTGCTCGGGTGGTGACTGTTACTGAAATGACTTGATCTGTTGAGTCAGTATTCTGGATTGAATAAATCCAATCTCCTGCCTACAAATATAAAATGGTAGACTTAGTGTTTTTAAAAAGAAATGATTCTCTCCCCCTTTCACATTCTGTTTTTTTTTTTTTTAGGTGCAGAAAGACCAAGCACTGCTATTTCTCCCCTGCCCTCAGGCATAGCTGCATTTTCTTTTTCTCCACAAGACAGCGAGTTGCCTGTTTTCTAAAGAATCAGGCACATTCTTATTGTCTGCAGGGTTAAATATATGGGACTGCAGAGAAAGCTCAATGTTTACCTCTGCGGTTCCAGGAATCTTGAGCCGAGCTGTTCGAAGGCTGGTGTTATCAATTGCAAAATCTGTTTTAGTATAATTATTGCCTTTTGGATCTGTCAGATAAATTCTTGGCGGAGATGTGCTCCCATTCCATGTAACAACAAAGAAAGTGTCATTTCCCACAGTCCTATCAATGGATACAGTGCCATACATCCAATGTTTCGGACTGATGTTTTGTCCTTTACTTTCAAGCTGTTAGGGAAAAAAGTAAAAAGTGTTTGATGCAGCATAAGAGTGAACGTAGCATATTAAACAGTTTCTTTCAATTTTTAAAAAAGAATGGAAACAGCAGCATATTGCCTTTGAACAATTTAGGTAGAGTATGAGGAAAGTGGAATCACTAGGGTTGGCATCACCCAAGAGTGGTAACTCATGGTGTCACTGCTCATTGACCTTCTCCCATTTCACACCATACAGAACGGCTTTTGTATGAATGTTACTCATTAATTGTCATTCCTGCATATCATTGAATGTCAAGGTAATAGTTGTGACATAAACAACCAGCAAAATTAATACTAGACCTTGAGATTACAATATCATATGCATAAACCCTATGCATTTACATATGCAAAAATGCAGGATGATGACCATTGTTGAAGTGAGAATTTGCTAAAATATGATGTTTTTAAAGATTTTTTTTAAAAAATAAATTAAAAAATGTTTTTTTTTAATTTTAAAATTGAATTTAAAAAAAAAAACAACAACCTGGGACCTCTCCTTTCTCCTTCCACTGCACCCCACCCCACTCATACCATTTCTTCAACATTTTAAGGGACACAGGCAAATGCCACAGCCCATTTCTGCCCTAAAACAAATGTTTGAGAAACAGGGGTGCCACCCATTCCTAGGTGTCAGTTTGTGTGGTCAGCACCCCCAACACTCCTTAGTGATGCCACTGTATGAGGGTATAGGCTCCATTTTTTCCATCTCTCAGATGTTGGCAGGGTGAACCACCCAAATTATTATTTTCTCAGTCCAAATAAATTGTGCCCCAGATGTCTCAGAGGGGTACAATATCATTTAAATGCAATTTCAGCCCCTGTTTTAGGCCAGAAATAGATTTTTCTTTAAAGATACATGAGCAGTGCTTTGCCCATTCCTGATTTAAAAGATAGGGTAGTGTACAAGGGGTACTGTAGTGTACTAAGGGACAAAAACACACCAGATGTTCAGATAGAATGCTGATATGGCCATGAGAAGGTTGTCTTGTATCTTTATGATCTTGGACTTGATTGCCACGTTGCAGTTAAGTCAGTACTTTATAATATTTCAAAGCACAACATACTTGATTTGTTGAGCAGCTACATACTCCAGAGTTGAAGAATGCAGCACTACAGCATATTTCAATGATGTTTTCAGATTATACGTTACGATGTTTGCTTAACATGGTGCATGATAATAATATGAAAAAGTGGAACAATATCTGATCAAACACACTCAATGATTATAAATTAGAGGCTGAAACTGGGAGGCACAACTATTATTCCATAAACACGGAAAAGCAAGTGTGCAGTCAAAAATGTAAAGTTATGCTGGTTGAGCTTTATAGTACTACTGGACCAGACAGCTTTGATCCTTGACCAGGTCTTCTGTCTCTTAACTTTGGCAAATGCCAACCATTGAGGTCCAGACAAGACTGGGATCATGGCACTAAAGAAGGTTGTTTTAATCTTTTTCCACTGTGCCATTTTCCTAATGCATACATTTCCTGAATTTGCTTTTTGCCAGGGAAAACAGAAAAGTGTACAGCCGTTATACATAAAACCAAACTTGGGCTTGCAAATTCTGCAATTTTTGCAATGTTATTTCAGCTCTACCTAAACAATAAGCCTTTTTTATTCCTCTCTCTCCTCCTCTGTTAATTTATTATGACTTTATTCTTGTACATCAGCAGCAAAACATAGATTGTAGAATTGATTTCACTGTATATGCTTTCAATTTTTGTTAAGGGCCTATCCATTTTAGGTAAAGTGTTGCTTGATGTCAGACATTCCCAAAGTTAGCATTTCAGACTACAGATGCCTGAATTTCCCCTCAGGCTGGCTGAAAAATTCTAGGAGTTGTGCAGAAAATCAACTTTTTCAAGCTGGGCATTAAGCTACAACCATCACCAGCATTACCAGCCCCTGCTTCCTCCCAAACCTTTGCACACCAGACCTGAAGAGACTGTAGACTGATGCTTCGACTTCCTGATGAAATCCCACTGAAAGCATCTATGAGGCTGTTGGAATCCACACTGTCAGTGGCAGAAAATTTCAAACCTCCTGAAACATGATTGGCGGAATAATTAGAACAATCTACCAGGTGGAAGCAAATGTGACATATATTTCTAGTGTACCTAGTTGTAGGGTAAAGGAGGGGAAAATGCAGCCCTGAGTTTCCCAAATGTCTCCTCAATTTTTTACCCCCAAAATGTTTTGACTCGAAACTTGCTCAAGGGTTATAGAAGTGGGTTTTTTTCTCCATTTTGGACTCTCCCACATGCTTCAAGGCATCCTTCAGATTTTTTTTTTAAAAAAACCAACAATACTTGTTTTTGTTTTGTTTTTAAATCTCAAGAATGGGAGGAAGGGATGGGTGTGCAGAAGAGCAGCCCTCTTTTTTATTATTTGATTTATATTCTGCTTTTCTCCTGATTAGGACTCAAAGTGGCTCTGCAATGTGTCCCCCAAATCCTGATTGTTGCCTATTCCTCTGATAGGGATGCAAGTGAAGTTGCTTAACATGAGATTTGATTTCAAAGTGTGCCTTGTTAAAGTTAGGAACCCTGCACCCTTTCTGCACACAGTATAATAACATCCAAAATCCACAAAACAGCGATAATTTTATTGAGTCAATCAGACTCAACAAAAACATGTTGCAAGCTTTCAAAGCTCAGCTGATTTCTTCACCAAGCAAAGGCTGGCCCAATAAAAGTATCACTGTTTTGTGGATTCTGGATGTTATTGTACTTGCTGCATGGTCAACACAGCTCCCCCAGATATATTTATTGCTGCACACAGTTAGAGGTGGATCAAAGTGTGTGTCTGTCTGATAAGAGAATTCAAAGAGATCCTGAAGCACTGTTGAGACTGAAGACTAACTGCATGAAAGAAGTTGTAGCATAAGCTTTCATACAACGTCTTTTGCCCATTTAGTGCTACCTGGTGCTATAAGATTTATTGGTGGTAGAATTCAAAGGCATAGGAATGTTAGTCTGGAAAAACAGTATGCAAAGAGAAACATGCATCTGAGGAATTAGGCTCAAGTCTATGAAAGCTGATTCTACCAGCTTCTTTCTTTCAGTTAGTCTCCAAGGTGCTATTTCAAGATCCCTTTGCATACTGATTTTCCAGACTAACATGGCTATGTCTCTGATAACAGAATTGTTTTCCTAGAGAGAGCTGCAGTGTACACAGCTACCTCCTTGTAGCTGGAGGCATTGGAAGGCTGTCATCTGAAGCAACTTCCCGAATATCTATGGAAAGTCCCTGCAGATGTCTATTGCAGTACCTTCAGCCAAAGAAAAGCAGCTGCTCACATGGCCTCTGATCCTGTATGCTTCAACATGGAGATGGCAGTGTTGGTGAAATAGAGGACTAAAAACATGGATTTGGGACAGTTGGATAAAGGAAACGTGTATAGTTCCACATGTGAAACTCTTCAGCTATGTCTCCTTGATGCAGGATTCTGACTCCTATTTTTAAAAAATGACAATATCTTTGAGATGTTTTGGATTTTGGGACTACACAAAAAACTTGGGTTTTGTGCTAAAAATACCACAATTAAGACAGTGAATTTAGCAATAAATATGCTATTTTCTGTGCAGAAATGTAGATTCTCCTCCCCAAAAAACATAATTGAAATTTGATCAAAATTTTGCTGGGAAAAAAGTGGAGAAACTTATTAGGAATTCACTGCACAGATGATGATGATGATGATGATGATGATGATGATGATGATGATATTTATTTCATACCCATCTGTTGCTGTGAATTAAGGAAGGGAGAAACAATGAATAACACATTAAATAGCATGAGTTAAAAGTACATATTAAAATCCATCCACAAATACTTTAAAAACCATAAATTAAAAATAATCTTGATAAACTGTTCTTTATTGCCGATTTAAACTCTGACAATGTCTCAGGACTCTTTCACACGGGAGGAAATTCTCCCAAACTTCAAATGGAGCCAATGCGAATTCCTGTAAATTCGCTTGTTTAGCGAATTCACAGGAATTCCCATTGCATTCGGAGTAACGTTCCATTTCCTGAAAATGACCCCCCTTTGCCTGAAATTGCATGCGAAGTTTTAATTCGCAATAACGTTAAACCCATGATTGTGTTAGAATTGACTTCCCTTTTGCCCGAAATTGCATGCAAAGCTTTAATTCGCAATAACGTCAAACCCTATGATTGCATTCAGATTGCCCCTAGATTATACTTCCAATTCCCGATGTCTGAAAGAGTCCTCTGACTGATGGATCCTTTGTGGCAGGTCATTCCACTATCTGGGAGTGGGCAAAGAAAATGTCCTCTGGGTAACAGTGAGTATAGTTTTGGCTGATTGAAGTAGATTGAAGTAGATGATCTGAGGGTATAGGGCAGATTATACAGACTGAATCCCATAGGTAACCTAGACCCAAACTATGTAGGGTCTAAAAGTAATAAGTAGCACTAATTGGCAACGAGTGGAGTAATTTTATTATTCGTGTAATATGGTCACTCCTAGATGCACCGGCAACCAAATTCATTGCCATGCTTTGAACTGACCACATATGGCAGAAGTTATCAATGAGATTACCAGTGCATGCACTACCCTCTTTAGGTCTTCCGGTACTAGGAAAAGGTGCTACTGGCATAACAGTCAAAGCTGATAATAAGCTCTCCTAATGGTTGCATCCATCTGGGCTGACATTTGGAGGGACAGATCCAAAAGCACCCCCAAGCTGCAAACACAGTTTTTCAGGGGACATGTAAACACATGCAAGACTGAGCCAACAGTGTGATGTGGCAACTAAAAAGGCCCATGAGATTTTAGGTTGCAGCAATGGAGGTATAGTGTCTAGATCAAGGGAAGTAATAGTGCCACTCCATTCTGCTTTGGTCAGGCCCCACCTGGAATACTGTGCCCAGTTTAGGGCACCACAATTCAAAAAAGCATGGGGAGAAAATGGAGCGTGTCCAAAGGAGGGCAACTGAAATGGTGAAGGGTCTGGAAACCATGCCTTATAAGGAAAGACTTAGGAAGCTGGGGATGTTTAGCCTGGAGAAGAGAAGGATAAGAGGTGATATGATATCCCTGTTTCAGTATCTGAAGGGATGTCATACTGAGGAGGGTGCAAACTTTTTTTCTGATGTTGCAGAACCCGGAACAATGGATGCAAGCTACAAGAAAAGAGATTCCACCTCAACATTAGGAGGAACTTCTTGACAGTAAGGGCTGCTCGACAGTGAAACACATTCCCTCGGAGAGTGGTAGAGTCTCCTTCCCTGGAGGTCTTTAAGCAGAGGAGACACACTATCCTTAGCTGCAGCTGTTTTTCAAGAGATGGAAACATATATTTGTTTTTCATCAGCCTATCAGTATGTCCCATTCTCCGGATGATCTCTCCTAGAAGTTTCATGTAGAAATTAAAAAGTACTGGGGATAGAATGGCATCTTGTGGTATGTCATATAATAGTTCCTTTTTTGAGGAGCAGCTATCCTCAAGTGTCCCCATCTGGAACCTGCCTTTGAGAGCTAGGACCAGAACCACTGAAGCTCAATGCCTCCAATTCCCAAATCCTTCAGGCATTCCAGAAGGATACTGTGGTTGGTGGTACTGAAAACTGCTGAGAGATTCAAAATACTAGCAGGGACACACTCGCCTTGGCAATGTTCAGGTGAAGATCATTCACTAAGGTAACCATAGTGATCATTGTGATCATTGTTTAAAGTGTATGTTTTATACAAAGCATAAATCTCATTGAAAAGAAGAAAATCAACTGCTGGTCCAAAATTCATTTTCAACAAAAAAAATCTCTTTAAAGTTTACAAGCTGTGTATGTGATCAATGGCATTTCACTGTTGTTGGTGTTGGTGTTTTTTGTCCCCAGCATCTATATGAGACAGACAATCCAGTTAATTATTATGGTTGTTAGGACTGGTTTTATGGACTGAACAACTAGCAGAGAAATTGTGTAAATGGAAATAGCTTAGCAAAGCTGGGACCTGCAACACCATCTCTTCTTGTGAGTGATTGGCTGCAAGTATGTTCTGCAGATGAGTAAAACTGCTTATTCCACTTATTGCCTTACCTGTCATCTCTGACAACATTTCTAGTTCTTTTGCAGCACTTGGCCCCAAAGCAATGGTGTGGATTACCGATCCACTACTTCGAACTTTAGCAAAACAAGAGCTTACTCCTGAATCTTCTCCATCTGTCAAGAGCACAATTTCACAGCCTTCTGTACTTGCATATTTTTTTAAGAATACCTAGGTGAAAAAGAGTATTTACAATTTAAATAAAATATGTAGATGCAACAGAGAAAAGCTTGTAATTACTGCATATAACACTAAAGTTATGTAGAGCTGTACAAGATTTGCATGTTTTTTGTGGCAGGAAATATTTGTAAAATGATTTCCAACATATATTACAGAAGCAAAGTTAGGTGAGATGGATGCAATATCCAACTCATGCAACATATATTATTACTAATGTTTATAGTAATTTATTAAGGGAATGACAATATATACTGTTTCTCATGTTTGGAGATAGATAATCAACGGTTGGATGATTCACTTAAGACACCAAGACTAGCATAGACAAGATAAGATGCCCCTTAGTTTTTCTTTGTCTTTAATACTCTTCCTTTCACCCATTACACAACAGTGTCAGAAGCAGCACTTTTAAACCTTAAACATCTTTCTATTGCTGTATATTTTTCTCATGCACTGACTTCACCTTTTGGCTGTTGACTTTTAACAGAAATAGAAAGAGGCCTTCACAATGGTAATAAAGGACAATCAAAATTCATGACATACAGTGAGTCCTGGACTCTCCGTGGATACCAAAATCCGTGCATGCTCAAGTCCCATTAATTAGTGGCATAGTAAAATGGTATTCCTTACATAAAATGGCAAAATTCAAGGTTTGCTAATTGGAGTTTATACTTTTTAAAGAAAAAATTCAATCTGTGGATGCTTGAATCTGTGGTTAAAGAATCCATGGATATGAAAGACTGATTGTATAGTGTTGACAACCAGGAAATAGCTTCTAAAACAAGTTTGTGTTCTACCTAAATATCAAATGAAAAAAAATATTTCAATTAATTTAGCTATGTGTTTCTCTATAAAATTAAAATACTGTCCACCTTCATTAATTACATGGTGCACACATTTCTGTGCCAGTGCAGTGTAATGATTTGAATATTGGATTAGGACCCTGGGAGACTAGGGTTTGAAACCCTGCTTGGCCTCTGAGGTGATTCAGACAGGGTTTTAGTTTCAGATAGACAAAGACTAGATTTGAGACAGGGTTTGAATCTGGCACCAACACATTGTTGAGCTGATTGAGACAAGGCTTTAAGCTGATAGAGAAAGGAGCTGCATGTGCACTGCAGAAATAATGCAGTTTAACTGCCAAGGCTCGATACTATGTAATTCTGGGGTTTGTAGTATGGTGTCAGAGTTCTCTGACAGAGAAGGCTAAATATCTTTTAAAAACTACAAATTCCAGAATTCCATAGCATTGAGCCATGACAGTTAAAGTGGTGACAAACTGCATTAATTCTGCAGTGCAGATGTAGCTAGAGTTTTGGGTTTGAGGAAAAAGAAAGAAAACTGCATAGGACACTGGGATCCTAAAGGACAGAATATAGGAGTTTATTATATTCTTACGGTGTGTTTAATAAATCTGTTTGTTGTTGTTGTTTTAAAATCCGCCTCTGGCTGTCTATTAAGCCTGATTAGGAGTCAAGCCACGCATGCCAATATGAGCGTGACACAGCAGCATAACCAAAGGTCCACATTTAAGGTGTCACCCTGAGGTCCAAGAACTCAGCCCAGGAAGAGATTTTAAAAGGGGAACAAGGGCAGGGTGAGAGGCAAGATCCCAATGGTTAGAACCACAGGGCCAGCCTGGATAAAGGTATTTGTCACAGCATGTACGTTTATAAACCGGTATAATAACAGATAACAGATCTCAACAAAATTGAAGAAATAAGCTATGTAAACATGAGAATCAACATAATTGGATTTTTTCCCCTCCCACCTGAAATCCTCTTTCCACTCCAGCACATATGTTAGTTCCTCCATCTGCGTTCACAGGCAGATAAGTATTAAGAGTTTTGCGCACACTGTCACTGACAATCTGTCTTAAACCAGCCTTAAGGGTTGCTGCGTTATTGAATGTGACGATTCCAACCCAGGAACCATTTTCAATAATCTGTATGAGGAATGTTTCTGCAGCTTGTTTCAGCCGAACAATACGATTATGCTGCATTTGAAGATAGGGGATGGGGAAGAGAAGCAGAATTGTTAATGCATTCCAGGAAAGACAAAAATGAAATTAGAATTACTAAAAGGATTTTACTTTCAAGGGAAAAAAATGATATTTTTCTATTAATAAAGTATAGATACATCCATATAATATGCTGTATGTCTGTCCTGAATAATTTTGTCTGTCTTGTGATCTAGAGTACAATCCTGCATGTATAGAATTGACACAAATGGAAACATCACAGTTCTTTGAACTGAATTTATTCCATGGGTAGTGGAGCTGAATAATATTCATACTGTAATATATGTTTCTTTTGCTTTATAAATGGCTATATATTGCCTTCAAGAAAAAATATCACTGTAGTTAACCTAGCACAGCCTTATCTAGTCTGGTGCCCACAAGATATATTTAGCTATATCCCCCTATTATTTTTGACCAATTAACATGTTGGCTAGACATGATGGGACTTGTCATCCAAAAATATCTAAAAAATACATGTTGGGAAAAGCAGGCATCGAATTATTTATTTATTTTTGAAGATGTTTTGCCTTTCAGTCAGATGATTCCCATGTATACTATGGAATAATTTTTGTAAGTTATTCAAATTACAGGTTAATCAAAATGTCTCCAATTCTTAACCATTTTTAAATTTTTCCTGTTCCTTACTGCTTATTATGGAATTTTTCTTAACAGTGCAAGTGCCTCTGATGGGGGTGCATTGCAGAAGTGGATAATAGCCATGTACATACTGAAATGTGTTGCTGAAGAGTATGAAAAGGGGTTGGAGGGTGGACTATGGATGAATTTTTCACCTTCAGACAGAAGGAGCTAATGATATGATAGGCCACTGCAGGATAATGCTGAACACCTTCCAACAGTTTCATCGACTATGGCTTTTCTTTGGAAGGCTAGATCTGACCATAATAATCTAGGTCTTAGTAATGTCTTTGTTGGACTAGTGTAACACACTTTATGCAAAAGTGGAAGAAAGACTTACCCCAGCCATACTTCCAGAAACATCTAGTACTAGACACACAACTCTTTCCTGCATTTGCAGCAAGGAGATAATGGGATCAGGGGAAGGAGCACTTCTTGAAGAAGAACTGGCAAAGTCAGCAGAGTCCATAATTACTTCCCATGTGCTTTTAAAGTTGCACATTTTGTTCTGCATGTTTGGTGCTTTAACATTATGGTTATTCTTGTCACAAAACTGAGTAACCTAAATAAAAGATAAGAAGAACAGGTCGGGGCTGCACCTTCTTTGGCAATCCCTACAGTCATTCCTACTTTATAAAACAGAGCTGTCAATATTTGACTCCTAGGGGCCTGGGTGTAACTGCCTGACCCCCTCTACCTCCTGTATTCCTCAAGCACTCCCATTTATTCCCCAGCCCCAAATTGTTGATCAGGTTTTGTTGGGAATGGATGGGCCATCATTCTGACCTGTTTTGGCCCATTTTGCAAAACTGTAAGTGATGTGATGGCATTTGAGGGATAGGTGTAGGCCTCCAAGGTCCCAAGCCTCTACAAACTATGGTGCAAATGGGGGACTTTTTTGCTACATGAAAAAAAGAAGATCAGGGAAACTCTGTCAAATTTTATTCTTGTGATATTTCATCATCAGTCTCTTAAAAATGGTGAGTGCCATCTGTCAAATATAGTGGCAAATGTCTTTCAAGCGTTTGTCCTAATTTATCTACTAGTCTGAAAGCCCACGAAGAACAGTTTCCCATTTTATGATCCAGTTATCATCAAATACAATGTATAACCAACATAGCAATATCCATTCCAATGAAGTCTGATCATGCTGACAGATGGAGGAGGAGGAGGACAAACAGAGAAGTAGGAAGAGGAAATGGAACAGAATATCTGAAACTTTGAACAGGAGCATTTAACAATGCAACACATAATATTTTTAATAATTTTGTGCATGAAACAAAGTTTGTGTACACTGAACCATCAGAAAGCAAAGATGTCACTATCTCAGCCACCCATGTGAATAATTTTGGATATGGCATATTTAACCTGTATCAGCTTTCAAAGTATAGAAATGATGTTCAAAGTAAACTAGGATGAAAATTAAATAGCGGAAAGAAAAAAGAAGATGAAAATCTGGAAGAGAAGGAAACATGACAAATGAGGGGAAATAAATAAAAATGGATACTGAAGACATTTTGGTTATTGTAATTTTGTGAGAGACATTTAGCCTTCTCTATCAGAAAGCTCTGGTGCCACAACAAACTACAACCCCCAGAATTCCATAGCATTGAGCCATGGCAGTTAAAGTAGTGACAAACTGGATTATTCCTGCAGTGTGTCTGCAGCCATTGTGTTACCTTCATTCTTCCAACATTTGGCAAAACTTAAATTGATAATATTTTTGAAGATGAACATTGTTTAAATAAATCATATAGCTTCTTCTTTGACATTTTAGCAATACTTACTGAAGAGAGAACTTGGTTATACATTATAGATGCTGAAGCAGTTTGCTTTTTGTCTGGAATAAACATACATTCAGACTTATAGAGATGAGTGTCTTGTTGTACTTCACATTTTTTCATATCTCCTGTCTTAGTTCGGAATACATATTGGCCAGTGATATCAGATGAGCATCTGAACAGCATTAGAAATAAACAGTTGACCAGTCAAGAAATGATAACACTCCGTCATACCACTTCTATTAAAATGGAATCCATTTTTAACTGACAGGTTAGATAATCCTTGCTAGACAAAGCCTTTACTCCTAAAACACTAAATATGCCAGGTGACAGAACTCTTTCCAGATGGCATTATTCAGTTGTGAAGATTTTAAGCAGAAGTTGTGGATAATCTCCTGTAAAGAGTAGTGATAGAGATGCCTGTTTTCATAGAAATCAAATTGTAGGAGGCAATGAACTCCTAATGCATTTATCAGAGCTGTCATCAGAGATCACTGATCTCTTTTTGTGATACTACTTTTATCTTTACTGGTTGCAAATTGTTGACTAAAAAAGAACTAAAATGAGACTTCACATTTATGGCTGTGGGCTGACTTGTGATTAGACTCAATAATTTGATTATTTTAAGGGGGGAAAATATATAATGGTAAATCTTCTGGAAAATCACTCAACCTGCATCTAAATTAACAAGTCCAAGGCAAGCATTTATTTTAAAACACTCATCTTGGTTAAAGACACACTAATTCATTCGTACCTTGTTGCTTCAGCCTTGTATTTTCCAGTGGTATAGAAAGGCGCGTCATTGTTATATTCATCAAAAACACCCCATCTGAGATGAGCCCACTCATGGACAAATACTCTGCCTGCAGAAAGCACAGAAATAATCCTAGCTGTGACACAAGAGATTTACAATATATTTTTAGTGAAATAGTTATTTATGGCCCATTGCAGACTGGCGCAAAGTGCCGATCTGGGGCCGATTTTAGGGCTTCGGAGAGTAGAGCATCTGCATGTGCCCTACCACACTGTCCAGGCACCATCATGGCTTGCCCCTGTCCACCAGTGTGCATGGTGCAGTGTCCAAATGGCATTGCGACACACATACATCATCAGTGTGTACAAGGGCGGCAATGGCGCCCTGCATGCGGTACAAAGAGAACCACCGGGAGCAGGTTCTTTTTATGCCTCATGGAGGCCATGCTATTTGGTTGGTGCAGCCTCCATCCCCCAATCTGTATTGGGCCATTGATTATTTATTTTATTTTATTATGTTTTAAAGTTATTTAGGGCCAGCATAAAGTAATGGTTTGAGCATCGGATTATAATTCTGGAGACCAGGGTTCAGACATGAAATCCTACTTGGTGACCCTGGGCAAGTCATACTCTCTCAGATTCATAAAAGGCAAAGGCAAAACCACTCTGAACAAATCTCCCCCCGCCCATGTGATAGATTTACCTTAAAGTTGTTATAAGTCAGAAATTACTTGAAGGCACACAATAACAACAACATTTAAGTTATTATGCATTTTCTTTCAGGGGAGACTAAGGTAACATTAGTTCCCTATCTCTCTGAACCTCTTTCTCCCTACATTCCCGCCCATTCCCTCCATTCTGGTAGCCAAGGTCTTCTGTCCCAGCCCAGGATTTCCACTGCCCCGTCCTGAATTCGTCCCTTCTCACTTGCTGCCCTTCACTCCTGGAACCTCCTCCCCTTACAAGCATGGCTCAACACATCACTAACCAGGTTTAAAACTGAGTTAAAGACCATATTGTTTAGGGAAGCGTTCCCAGGAAGTTTGTGACTGTGACCTGGTTGTTTTGATGCCTGATTAATATTTGATATCTGCTGTTTTAACTTGTTTCTTATGATGTTTTTAACTTGTTTTAAACTCTAGATTGTACGCCATAGGCAGGCTTTTTACATATTCTTGATTTTATTTGGGTCTTGTACAGCAGTGTGTACACTTACGGCGCTTTATAAATAAAGATAATAATAATAATAATTATAATAATAATAGCACAAAATAGAGTAAAAGGGATGCCCAATGTTTTGGGATGGTGATTCCTATACTTCTGTTCTGAAAAGCTAAATGAATGTTAAATTAGCTTTCCTTGTCTTTAGACATGTTAAATGTCTTAATATGAAGGAATGCTACAGAAATGACAATATGTTAATGCTATGCATGGCAAGCTTAACTCATTAACATTGTAATAAAGTAGATATTTAATTTGCATTAAGAAGTACTACCTCTGGATCCATATACATGAAGCAAACTGGTATTTGTCAGGAAGTTAGGAGTGAAGTGGATGTACCGTCCCCGTTCTCCACATCCTCCATATTGCAAGGTGTAGGGTTCATCACTATATTTCAGGAAAGGATTGGCCACGATGACATCAGCCTAAAATAAAATAGGAACTGGTTTAAAGATTACCTAAGGAAAATGACAAATAACATTTCATGTTGATGTTATATGGCAATTTAACAACAAAAACCTAGATTTTTGTTCTGTGAAGGAATGCACAGATTTTGCATTCCTTGCAATATTCATATTATTGGAAAGTTTTACCTCATAGAGAAATATCCTAAAGAAGCTGGAATCCAACCTTTCATTTTGGCAAACGCTGGTGTAACCCATGTGACTTGTACCATAATATTATTCAGATTAATTTAGATATGCACCAAATTGTGTTCTGTTGGGTTTACAACCAATGAGTATATGGAAGATTGAGGCTTACCTGTCAGTGAATGTGTGAGTGTGTATGTATAGCCACAGTGACAGAACACAAAAAGGATCAGGCAAAGGGTGCAAGTAGTTGAGTATCTGGTTTCAGACAGTGGCTACCGAGATATTTTCAGGAACCCCCCCCCCCCCCCCAATTACTTAAAGACAACAACTATTTCCAACTGCTCCCAACCCCACCACACACATATAACCTCTGTATGAACCTAGAAGTTGCATGTTGTTCTTTGATTGATAGCTCTTGGTAAAGTTGCAAATTGGTCTTAGGAATCTTCCTATATAACATCAGTAAGAACATTAAACTGTGTATAGCCCAAATTTGTGCAAGTTTACCAGAAGACAGCCCCATTGTGCTTAAAAGATACTACTTTCGCTGGGTATATAGGAGATTGTATCCCCATGATTTTTTCAAAACAGAAGAAACACATTTACATTTTAAAGTATATTCTACACTCACATTGTCATAGGATTCTCTAGTTACTCTTTTATATTCTGGTTTTTTCATCCAAGTCAAAGGAATTACAATTTTTACAATCTTGAAATAAAACCTTTGCTTTGTAGCACTGAAGAGATAAGATGAAGCCTCTTTAACCATATCCTAACAGGAAAAGAAAAGAAAAAGCATATTATATGTTATAGAGATGTATTCAGTTAGTCTCAGATTTACATATCATCCTTAGAAAATTTGCAATTTTGTTTATCTGGAAAGTACAAGGATGAAAGGCAGCATCAAAAAAAAAATAGCACTGACAATTATATTGTTAACTTACGAGATCATTGCATTAACAAATAATGTGGCTGATCCCCAACGAGATACAGTCATGTTTCAGGTTGCTAGCAGGTATTATTAGATCTAAGTCACCACCGCTGCAGCTGGGTGACTGCAACTCAGCTGTATCCTGAGTCCCAGCTGTCCTTTGGAGGTCACTTTTCCAAAATGGCAAGCGTGGCTGGGACTTGGAATGCAGCCAGGTTGCAGTCACCCAGTGGCAGTGGCGGCGACTTAGGTCTCCTAATACCCAGTAGCAACCCCAAATGCCACTGTATCCTGTCAGGGATCAGTCACATTATTTGTTAATGCGATAATCTCCTTATACAAGTCTATATTGTGCAACTTGAGTGCTAGAATGCACACCTAACTCTGTTTCCTGAAAAGGCACTTTGACATTATGTACAAAGTTAACGGTTGGGCATATGCACATATGTCAGTCTAAATCCTGTTATTCATTCCAACTAGAGTAAATCCACCAAATTATGTTATTTTGAATTAATAAAATTATCATCAGTATTGACTCACTCTTAGCCAATTGATTTGAGGGATTTACTCTAAATGCTAACCAATAGCATTTAGGACATAATCTAGTCTTTAGGAACAGAAACATGTGAAGTGAGATGCTTGTATATGTTTTCTTCAAGGTAGTGGTGGTGTCAGCGGCGGAGGGGATTTGGTAGATGGTACACAAAAGCAATTGTGTTACCCCAACATTAAATATGAAGCTAAAATTTAACATTCCAATGTCTTTTTAAGGCCTTTCTCTGTTTGCCACTGGTAGATCAGGAAGGTGGAGGTGGGGAAAGTCCCCCTTGGTTGTGACATCCCATTTCTCCAGAAAATGTTACCCAACATGTACTCTGATGTTTTTCTAGCAGCAGGTTAAGAACTTTCTTCAACTCTATTGATTTCACCTGTGTTTTTTTGTGTTGCTAATTTTTATCTGCCATTTCTTAAATCCATTGGCATATAGCAGGGATGGTAATCATATGACTCTTCAGATGTTGTATGGCTGTGACTCCAAACAGCCCTATCAAACATAGCCCCTGGTGAGGAACAGTGGAAAGTCCATCCCAACATCATCCTGCAGGGCTGCATGATTCCCATCCTGGTCTAAATCCAATTGTTAGTGCCAATTAGAGTAGAACTCTTTATTCAATTGGAACTTACCCTGTTTTCCCCCAAAATAAGACATCCCCGCAAAATAAACCTAGTAGAGGTTTTGCTGAATTGTTATATATAAGGCCTCCCCTGAAAGTAAGACCTAGCAAAGTCTTTGTACATACACACACACACACACATATATATACACACACACTATATAATAAATGTTCATTTTGTTTTGTTCAACAATAAATATGAATTTTTCTTTACGGAAAAATAAGACATCCCCTGAAAATAAGACCTAGTGCATCTTTGGGAGCAAAAAATAATATAAGACACTGACTTATTTTTGGGGAAACATGGTAGTAAGTCATCACTTGTGTAAATTCATCACTTGTGTAAGGAATTTTGATGGCACAGTGGTTAAATGCCAGTACTACAGTCATTGTAAGTTCGATCCTAGAGGAGAGCTCCAAGGTCCACTAACCCTTCTATTCTTTTATAAATTGGTAAAATGATTAACCAGCTTGTTGCAGGCAATTGGATTATACATTATAAACTGCTTAGAGAGAGCTAGTTCACTGATAAGCAGTATAGAAATGTACTTGCTATTGCTATACTGATTCAGCAGGTCTATTTACAATTGGAATTGGATTTTGCCTATTGTTGTTGGATAACTTGGTTGAACTTTAACCCAATTGAAATCAAATACATGTTTAAAGGATAGTTTATAAATAAAATACATATAGTCTCGGAATTGATTATTACTTTAGACATTTGAAAGAGGCTGTGTATTTGTATATTTGGTGTATTTCTCCTTCCTGTATACCCCCAAATAGTCAATCACCTTTCTTTTGACTTGCTTATTCTGAAATGTATCGCAAACATATCTCAGTATGTTCTGATCAGTGGTGCTTATAAATATATGTTTAAAAATATATATAGACAACTGACAAATTTGATTTTAAGACACAGTTAAAACTAGAGAATGGGATGCTGGCCTTCAGGAGTGCTGTTGTTTCTTTGATGGGTGGCTTTGCTTATGTTGCCATAACATAACAGTATAACAGCAAGACTGTTGCGGGGGAAGGGGGGGATGAGGGTCCTAACCTCCAAATAAAAATTCTGCTTCCCCAATGAAATTTCCCTTCACTCCTGAAATTTCTAGTTTTGCAGTAACCTAAAACATCAGTTGAGCATTTGGAAAAAAAGTTTAGGCATCCAAAGAAAATGCAAACTGGCCAAGAGAATGTGAAAAAATAAATAGAAGAGGACTCAATGGACCTTATCAGACATCAGAAATTGGAAGTATAATCCAATGGCAATCCGAACGCAATCATGGAATTTCACGTTATTACGAATTAAAGTATCATGCAATTTCGGGCAAAAGGGAAGTCATTCCAAATGCAATCATGGGTTTTATGTTATTGTGAATTAAAGCATCTCATGCAATTTTGGGCAATGGGGGGGGTCATTTTCAAGTAATGAGAAGTCATTCTGAACGCATTCCGAACACAATGGGAATTCATGTGAATTCGCTAAACTAGCAAATTCATGTGAATTCGAATTGGCTCCATTTGCAATAAAGAGAAATTCCTCTCGTCTGATAAGGTCCTATGTGAACAATTTTCACTTGCTAGAATGTGATTCACATGCAAAGCTAGAAAACTGGGGAGTGAAGGAAAATTTCATTGGGGAGAGGAAAAAATTCTTATGGTAGGAGTAACATCTTTTTGTCTCCATCCCTCTCCTACAGCCCTGCAGAAGAGGTTCAGTTTGACATACTGGGTGAATTGAAAGCTAAGAAACAATTTGAACAAAACCTTAAGTACTTCAGTAACCTTAAAGCAACTGAGGACTAGTCATGGTTTAGTGACCATGACACTCTACTGACTGACTTTGCAGTTAAAAGCAGAAAATTGTGTGGGAAGTGGAATGGTTCTTAAACTTTGGTTTTCCAGGTGTTTAGGCTTTAAGTCCCAGAGGCCCCAGCCAATGATTGGGGAACTGGAGAGTGAAAGTCCAAAACACCTCAAGGTTCAGATTCTAAGAACCCCTGGAACAGAGTACACTATCTTGAAAAAGGTCCTGATAAACAAAATGGAAAAATGAATAGGAAAACACCGAGTTGCAACAACTTGTTGAAGTCCATTTCTATACTTGAATGAGTCTTTTGGATTAGAAGAGATTCCATTAGCAGTGGCACAGATCCCTATGGTCCCACCCTCCACCAGCATATCATAATTTGGCAAGGTTAAATTGCTAAATTAACATATTTCAAAAAGTAAGATTCTTACCTTTATGTTGTCAGTGATTTTGGTATCTTCATATAATCCAGGGTTGATTGCAATAACAATGTCTTCAAACCCACCATTGTTGAGCTTTACAAGGGTCCCATTCATCCCATGCAGTAGCACTGACGCTATTACAAGATGCCATTGATTCAGCAACATCTTTGCTTTTGCCATTTACCCCAGATCACTGACAGAAACAATGAAAGAGAAGAGTTTTATATATTTGTAAGTGTTTATATAAGTACAGAAACAGAAACCTCTGTTATGTTATGCTTGATTTGTCATAAAAATCTTTGGAGGTTTTTAAACAGAATCTGGGTGGTCATTCGTTGGGAGTGCTTTGATCATGTATTGCTACATGACAGGGAGTTGGATTGGATGGTCCTTGGGGTTTTTTCCAAATCTATGACTCTGTGAAATTCAGCTATTCCAAAACTGCAGTCTTTGAATATGTGTTAGGCCAGGGGCAGGGGCAGGAACCTTTGGCTTTTGGACGTCTGCCATGATCTCTTATTATTGTCCCTGCTAGGTCAGTATGATGGAGATTAAAGTCCAAAATATCTGGAGAGGGCTCTAGAGTGAATCATAAATATGTTACCAGAATTTCTTAGGAAAGTGAATGCTAAAGTGAATCATAGCAGTAATTTGGAATTCCTAAGATACTTTTGAGAAATGCTTCCCTCAACAAAAACAAAAATGCACACCAGTCCAAGTGATGGGGCTGAGATTATCTACTGGCTGTATTATATTTGATTACATCTAAATAAAAGTGTACATGTTTGTTAGTACATTCCATGATGGTGTGCATACACATTTAGGATAGTCTACTTAAAATATAGGGAAGTGCCCTACACAAAACATACTCTTAAGTGGGCATGGGGGGCACCCAATTTATTTTATTTTTTTTCATTGTATTTTCACCAGATTTGGAGGGGGTGTTTGAGTAGTTTAAATTAACATATAGTTTATGTAGTTGACATGAAAGTCACTTTGGAGTGGGGGGAATCAAGAGGGCACCCCAGATATTTTGGTCATTCATGCAGCATTCATGCAGCATCTGAGAGGAATGTTCTCTCAAATGCAACTGAGACTAATGCATAATATGATTACCATTTGAGCACCTGAATAGAAAGCCATTTCATCCTCCATAATAATTGAACTAGACAAAATGTGAAGTTATCTGTAATGATGATGAAACACTATTATGCTCTTACTAATTAGCAGAATCATTGAGGTTCAGGGAAGTGGTACTCTAGGAAGGAGAGAATATTTAAGCTTTTCCTCCCAAGCCTTCCCTGCTTTTGTTGAGCCGACAGGCCAAAATAAAGCTGCTTCGGGTCACTTTGGAGGTATGCTGTTTAAATGACACATGCGTCTTAAGAGGCCAGAAGCTGCACAAAGCTGCACTCCATTCCTTAGAACTGGAGTGTGGCTTTAGTGCAGCTTCCAGCATCTTAGGATGCATGCATCATTTAAAGAGCAAACCTCCAAAGCAGCTTTATTTTGGCCTGTCTGTTTGGGCCCTCTGTGAAGTAAAAAAAGACGGACACGTTGGCCAGAATCCTGTTGGGGGTTTATATTTGTGTAAAGACTGTAGTTACAGTGCTATGCAGTAAATCCTATTCCAACCTGTCTAATCCTCACTTACTAGGAAGCAGTCACTATGATCAATGGGAGCCTGCACCGCCCGCCCCCCCAGTCTTTAATTGGGAAATAGCTGTCTGATGGTGTCATCCTCTTCTTTGAGCAATCTCTGGTGCAAAAGGCAGAAGCAGGAGATCAATAACCTAAGATATGCGGATGACACAAAAATTGTGATCCTCTTCATAAACTTCAAAGGGTTGTATAAAATGATACAGGTCTGCCAAGCAGCTGGTGTGTTGGTCCTGAGTTGGCAAAGCAATACTTTCTGCTTAACCAAATGTTATTTCTCTTACATTAGGAGATTTTTTGGGGGTGGGTGTGGGTGGGAGAGTTATTTTATTATATGTGCAACTTTCAGGATAACCTAAATTTCGGAGTGGGTGTATTAAACCAAGAAATATTGGTTGTTTCTAGAGTAGATTTTATGGACAGCATATAAATGATCAATCTAAAAAGGATGGTCACTGCAATGGATTGGATTCTGGACCATAACATATAGGCCACAACTTCTCCAGTCTCCTTTCAAATGGCCATGGAAATATATTGCCATAAGTTGGAGCTGACAAATGCAGCTAGTCATTCTGAATGTTATAGGGGAGTACTTTGCTCCTAAGAAATTATAAATAATAATAAATAATAATAATTTTTTATTTCTATTTCCCACCTCTCCCACAGGATCAAGGCGGGATTCCAACAGTTGTAAAAACAATCATATACCCTCAATATAAAAATATCTTAAGAGTTGTATCTTAAGAAAAATATCTTAAGAATAATATAAATTGCCCTAAATGCGTAGCTGTTTTATATCCTCCAATTGTCCTGATTTAGGAGAGACAGTCCTGATTAATCCTATGTTGCTGCAATGTTTCTGCTGCTTTTAACATTTCTCTCTCTTCCTCCCATGTTCCCCCTTCTTCCTCAATTACCTCAGTGCTGGAAAAGGTGGAGGCAGAGTCTTGCCCTTCCCAGTAGGCTCAGGCAAAAACAAACTGCTGCAACCTTTCCTAGCTTGTGCGTACATCCTCATTAATAACTTTTGTCCTTGTCATCACACTCTGATGTTGCTTGGTCAGCTTTCAGTTATGCAACATTGGAGGACACACTTTCTGTTGTGTCAGTCAGTTGGAAATTTTGTAATTGTTACAGTTTATTTACAAGTTGAGCATACATAGAAGCTTAACACTAGCTAATGTCAAGGCCCTAAAATAGGTGGGCAAGTACAGCAGGTCTGGGGATCACTTTTATCCACCAGAACCCTCTGTGGGCTGCATGGATTAACCCCCCCCCCCCAATGCCTAAACAAAAATCCCCAAATAGCAGGAAGTCCATTTACAATTCTCAAAAACTGATTTTTTTAAAAAAAATGTTTAACTTCACAGGAAAGCCTTGCATCCTATTTAAAATGTATATTGTTGCACCTAAAATCTTCCAGGGAGAACAATTCCCCCACTTTTTTGGATGCAGAAAAAGTCACTCTGGGGATTCTGAAGTTGTCAAGGCCACAAAACATGTTTAAGAAATAACACTTTGCCCCAATCCTGCCCTATAAAACAACAGAGTATATTGGGCTAAATTTTAGCTGGATTCTAAGCATGCTGCCCAGTAACTTTAATACAATTAATTGGCCTGCATTCCTGGCTTTCATTTAATATAAAGATGTAGATTGTTAGGGTAAAGGTGTGAGGTCCCAATCCTTGTTTTAAAGCACACCCTTAGTTATTCAATGACTTTCCAATTAGTTCTTCTCTTCTTATGGAATAACTGCAAGCTCTGAAGGGATCCAGTTTAACCTCACAGGGTGGCAGGGTTTACCATATATATGTCCTCATGTGTGTAAGAGAAAGACTCTGGCCCTGTTCAAATGGTGAAAATAATTCAGAATGGATCCAGGTTGAATCTCTGTTGTTCACATGCATCCCAGATACACCCAGTTACGTTGGGGAGAGGCTGCCAAAAACCCACTTAATTTACACTAACTGATACCAGGATTTTCCCCAATTTAATAAAAAAAGATTTGCATCATCAGCAGTGTGAATAACTGATGAGAATATACTCAGGACAATTCGAAATTAAATTATGCATGCCTTGAATGTATTTTGAATACATTCGCATAGTCAACTCCGTGTTTATTTGAGTGCTGGCACATGTGAACAACCAAACTCCGAGAGATGTACATAGCTGAGGATCCATAGTGTGAATAACGAACCTGGAATGCATGACTGAGGTCATTCGCCCTGTCCTACATTTGCTTCTGAGGAGGAAGCATCCATGGGATTGTATTTAAAAAGTGAGAAGCTTTTAAAATTCTTTAGATTTTAAAAAAATGGGTTTCATATTTATATTCAAAATCAGAAAATGGTTCTTTTCTCATAGGAGTTTATCACACGGGAGGAATTTCTCTCAATTTCAAATGGAGCCAATTCGCAATTTTGTGAATTCACTAGTTCAGCAAATTTACGTGAATTCTAATTGCGTTCAGAATGTGTTCAGAAGGACTTACCATTGCCTGAAAGTGACTTCCCATTACCCAAAATTGTGTGAGATACTTTAATATGCAATAACTTAAAACCCATGATTGCGTTCGGAATGACTTCCCATTGCCCGAAATTGTGTGAGATACTCTCATACACAATAACGTGAAACCCCATGATTGTGTTCAGATTGCCATTGGATTATACTTCTAATTTCCATCGTCTGATAAACACCATAGAAAAAACAATATGGAGAGGTATTCTTTGGCAGATTTTATTGTATAGCAGGTATCTTTGTTACTCACAATATGTCATATTTTAAGTGTTTTTTAAAGCATACAAAGTGTTTACCCTTTCTGACTTTCCTTGCATTGTTTCATTTCAGGCCTTATTTTTTAAAAGTGGGTGAGGCCCACATTATCAGATTTGTTTCAAAGAAGATTGTATTATTTCTAATTCCTGAGAATTTAGAGGAAGAAACATAATCCAGTCTGCTTTGACATTTTATTTTGCCAGTTTTTTTTTTTAAACTTTTATTCCTGAGTCTGGCAAAACAGTTTGCTCTTCACACATGCCCTCATCCGCAGATGGCAAGCCTACAAGGAGGGAACATCAGATGAGGTGCAGAAGACAAGGCAGAGGAAGTGGCAAGAGGTGGCAAGAAGTGGCGGGGGTGAAGAGGAGGAGGAGAAGAGGAAGCAAAAGGGAGCAACATCAGGGACAAGGAGGACAGAGGTGGGAAGAGGAGGAGGAAGAGGAGACAAAAGGTGGCAGTGGCGGAGCCAAACAGGAGGAAGAGGATGAGGAAGAAGAGAACTAATTTTAGGGAGTGTACTCCAGATTTTGATACAGAGCTGAATCTTAAAAAAAGGGTGGTTGATCTGGAAGTTCTAGAAAGAGAGAAAACATCAGAGGATTGTATTTTATAGTGAGTAAAGGTGTTGGCTTAATGTCTTATTGAACTGAGAATAGTTAAACCCTAGCCCTTGAAGAAGAAATCCATTAAGAAATCTATTTTCAAGCCTAGTGTTCCAACCTCGAGCTACATAAAAAGCCAAACGGGGTGCTGTTGTTGACTGTCCTCAAGTCTGCCTTGATTCATGGCGACCCTGGAAATGAGACATCTCCAAGCCCCTCTGTCCTCCACTGTTCTTCTCAGGTCATATAGGCTCATGCATGTGGCCTACTTGACTGAGTCTATCCATCTCTTTCTACTGTTCTCCACCTTTCCTACCAATATTACCTTTTCCTGGGAGCAGGAATTGAGGTTGTGTGGGGGCAGGGAAGGTATGGCGGCAACAGAGTGAACAAATGTTACAAAAGAAGAAGGGATCGATGTCTGATATCTATCCCTTCTTCAGTTCACCCTGTTTCCCAAGATAACATGGAGAGCGTACCAACCATTCCACAATCCCTTAATCTGCTCCTTTGCAATGTCAGGTCGGCCAAAGGTAAGACTCATATCATCCACGATCTTCTCGTGGATGAACAGGCCGACCTGGCATGCTTCACCGAGACTTGGCTGGGAGATGCCAGCGCTGCTACCTGGGCGCAGGCCCTCCCAGCCGGCTACACGGTTAGTGAGCAGATAAGGGAAAGTGGGCGGGGGGGCGGTGTGGCAATAGTTCACAAAACTAACCTAACTTTGATCAGGAAACCTGTCCGGAAAACGATCCACATCGAGTGTGTGTACCTTGGCCTGAAGACCAGGGATAGTTTGGGGATTCTGTTAGTATACCGGCCACCCCGTTGTCTAACAGATTCCCTGACTGAGCTGACTCAGCTGGTATCTGAGTTGTTGTTGGAGTCTCCCAGACTTCTTGTATTGGGTGACTTCAACATTCCTCTTGAGACCAGCTCTTCTGATCTATCTGGAGCAGCTCGGGAGTTCATGGAATCCATGACAGGCATGAACCTATCCCAGTTGGTCAATGGGCCTACCCATTGCGCGGGTCACACACTCGATGGAATCTTTAGTACGGAACAGGAATATCCGTGGGCGGAGGTAACCAAAACCTCCGCACTGTCATGGACGGATCATTTCCTGATCAAGTTGGAACTAAAAGCCACTTCTGTCCCCCCCGGGGGTGGTGGACCCATTAGAATGGTCCGCCCTCGAAGACTAATGGAACCAATTGGTTTCCAGAAGGCCTTAGAGGGTTTAATGGTTGGCAACGCCGGTGACTCCGTCGAAGCTTTGGTGAATACCTGGAACACCGATCTTCCCAAGGCTCTCGACGCAATCGCCCCCAAGCGTCCTCTCCAACCCGCTCCAAATCGCAAACCCTGGTTCTCGGAGGAACTCAGGGAGACGAGGCGGGTTGGACGACGACTAGAGCGCAAATGGCGGAAGACTCGACTCTTCTCCGACAGAACTCGCCATAGGCAGCATCTTCGCGCCTATCGGGAGGCTTTGCGTGCAGCGCGGAGATCCTTCTGCTCTGCACGCATCGCGTCTGCAGAGTCCCGCTCAGCAGAGCTGTTTAGGGTTGTGGGGGAGCTGACGCGGGTGCCCCCTGCGCCAAATCCCCTACTGGACCCAACAACAGCCTGCTGTGATGAGTTTAACACCTTCTTTGCAGACAAAATCTCTCGGATAAGGGCCGACTTGAATGTCAATGTTTTGTCAGAGCCCATAGGTGAGGTGTCCGATAACTCCGTTGCTGTTTCTTTACTGGATGAATTTCAACCTGCAAGTACCGAGGACATGGACAAGCTCCTTGGAAGTTTGAGAAAGACGACTTGCCCTCTCGATCCTTGTCCATCTTGGCTGGTCGCCCAGGGAGGGGACGCAGTGAAAACATTCCTTCGGGATGTGATCAATGCGTCCCTCAGGGAGGGTTCTTTACCATCTTGTCTAAAGGAGGCGGCCGTTAGACCCCTCCTGAAGAAACCCTCCCTTGATCCCTTGGATAAAAACAATTACAGGCCAGTCTCCTTGCTCCCATTTTTGAGCAAGGTCATCGAGAGAGCAGTCGCCTCCCAACTCCAAGCTGTCTTGGATGAAACTGATTATCTGAATCCATTTCAAACGGGCTTCAGGACAGGACATGGAGTTGAGACTGCCATGGTCGCTCTGGCCGACGACCTTCGCTTGAGCATTGACAGGGGTAGTGTGACCCTGCTCGTGCTCTTGGATCTCTCAGCGGCCTTTGACACGGTAGATCATTCCATCCTTTTGGGTCGACTGAGAGAGTTGGGGATCGGAGGCACTGCACTTCGGTGGTTCCGGTCCTTTCTCTCCGGGAGATCCCAAAGGGTGAGGCTCGGGGACAGTTGCTCTTCTAAGATAGAGCTTAATTGTGGCGTCCCTCAAGGCGCCATCCTGTCCCCGATGCTGTTTAACATCTACATGAAGCCGCTGGGTGAGATCATTCGGAGGCATGGAGCTCAGTGTCTTCAGTACGCTGACGACACTCAGATTTACCTCTCCATGACAAGATCGTCGGCTCAGACTTCAGATGGCGTCTCTCCTCTCAATGACTGTCTTACAGCAGTAATGGATTGGATGAGGGAAAACAGGTTGAAGCTCAATCCGGACAAAACGGAGGTGCTAACTGTCACAGGACCGAAGCCAGGATTGGGAATACACCTCCCGGTCCTAGATGGGGTCACACTCTCCTCGAAGGACCCTGTTCGCAGTCTGGGGGTACTCCTTGATTCGTCGCTTCACATGACTAGTCAGGTGAATGCGGTGGTCAGGAGTGCCTGTTATCAGCTTCGGCTGATCCGCCAGCTGCGCCCTTTCCTGGAGCCAAAGGACCTGGAGTCAGTGGTACATGCTTTGGTAACCTCACGATTGGACTTCTGTAATGCGCTCTACATGGGGCTACCCTTGTGCCTAACTCGGAAACTTCAATTAGTTCAGAATATGGCAGCCAGGCTTGTCACGGGAACATCAAGGAGAGAGCACATAACACCAGTGCTCAAATCTCTCCACTGGCTGCCGATTAGTTTCCGAGCGCAGTACAAGGTGTTGGTTTTAACCTTTAAAGCCCTACATGGCTTGGGTCCATCTTATCTGAGGGACCGCCTCCTCCCATACGAACCCCTCCGCACACTCCGGTCTTCTGGGAGGAACTTATTGCAGCCTATGAAGACTAGACTGACGCAGACCTCCCAGAGGGCCTTCTCGGCTGTCGCTCCCAGGCTATGGAATGGCCTGCCAGACGAGATGCGTCTTATTACATCTTCTGATTGCTTTAAAAAAGCCTTGAAGACGCATCTCTTCCGGCAGGCCTTCCCAGAAAGTTCTTAACCTCCCGGCTCTGTTTGGGTTAAGCTCTCCCATTAGCATTTTAACATCTTGACCCTGATCTCTATGCAATGGGTTGCCGTTTTAAATTGAAATTTTTATTATGTTATTTTAATTGATGTTAGTTTAATTTAATTTTAAGGGGCGGGTGGTTGGGTATGGGTCATGTATATTTTATCTTGCATTTTTTAATTGATGTAACCCGCTCCGATTGGATACAGAGGAGCGGGCTATAAATAAAACATTATTATTATTATTATTATTCCAATGAGTCATCTCTTCTCACAATGTGGCCGACATATGAAAACTTTAATTTAGTCATCATGGCTTCCAGGGAGAATTCAGGCTCGATCTGTTCTGGAACTTCTTTGTTTTGTGTTTTTGGCTGTCCATGGTATCCTTAACACTCTTCTCCAGCTCCACATTTCAAATGAGTTGATTTTGTATCAGCTTTCTTCACTGTGCAGCTTTCGCATCCGTAAATGGTGATGGGAAATATGATGGCTTGAATGATCCTTACTTTGATATTCAGGTTGATATCTTTGCACGTTTAAAATCTTGTCTAGTTCTTTCATAGATACCCTCCCTAATCCTAGTCTTTTTACTTCTTGACCAGAATCCCCATTCTGATGAATGATTGATCCAAGGTATGGGAAATCTTTATTTCAATTTCCTGTTTGGCTAAATTGAATTCCTATATGTCCTCATGGACACTACCCATCCCTGATTTTTCTACTCCATTTGCCCATTTTAGCCATTTTAATTATGTAAACTATATATGTTTTTTCTTTGATATTGATGGAGGGTTGGGGACTATATAACATGATTTGTTGTTGTTGAGATTTTAATTTTGCTTTTTTTTTTTTTTTTAAAAAAAGCAAACTTCTTTCAAAAAAAGTTTGACTTTAATATGAACTTGGTATGAGTTCTAGAGAAATAGCACTTTGGGAGAAACATTATTTTATTTTTCCCAAGAACTGATACAGGAAATACACCCTTTGGCTTTCTTGTAGAACAGAAATGATGGAGTGCATTTAAGAGTTGGCTAGTTGACAGACTGATGATGAATGGGAAAAACCATGCTCATTCAGTATTTCTCACTATCTTGGCATCTTCAAGAATTTTTCCAGTAGGGGGTTGGGTTTTCCAGCCACATAGTACAGGACTACAGCTTTTCTTGTGCGTTAATCCTTATGCTTTGTTACTTAAATAAATTTAAACAGAGCAAGGAAGAAAATAGGCATGAATTTTAACAAAACTTTTTTTTGGAACAAGGAGCATTTTTAAAAAATACTAAAAGGGATAGGGAGAAAAAAAGCAACCCTGAGATGCACAAACACAGTACAGAGATGGCAAGAATGCATGGGTGTTTTCTGATACTAACAGCAACATTTTTGCACAAACTATCAGGAAAGTGACCTTATGTTCTAATGTAGAATTATTTCCCATATATTTTAAACATTAGTGAAAACCTGGGATAGAGTAGTCTGCACAGTGTATTTTGCAGAGATAGAGGACTGGCTGCATTTGATCAGTGATCAGGATTCTAAGGGAAACTGGATTGTTTATTCCCCTTTCATGGTATGAGCTACTTTTAAAACATCAACTAGAGTCAGCAAGGTGTAGTGTTTCAAATATTGGAGATCAGGGTTTGATTCCCTGCCATAGGAATTCCCTGGATGGCCTTGGGTGAGTCTCACACTTTCAGCCCCAGAAAACCCCTTGATAGATTCATCTCAGGGTCACCATAAATCAGAAATGATTTAAAGGCATTCAACAACAAAATATAAAACTGATTTTGCATTACTTGAATTTTGAATGTCAGACATATTATTTTGGAGTTTTAAATTTAGGGTCAGTGTCTGGCCTGACAGTGTTACATGACAGATCTGGGTGGTAGATCTGATAGTCTGGACTTCACTGTGGATAGGTCACCACATACATGTTGGATCCATGTTTTTCTAGGCTTATAAAAGAAGCCAGATGGGGACCATAGAATACCCAAGTTTAGAGGCCTGTCGTTTGTCCTAGGCACAAAGTACTTACTAGCAGTTCAGCCAAACAGCAAGTCTTTCAGAAATGTTTGCATAATAATCTAGTTAATTCTAAATTCCCTATGAACTACAGTTGGCCCTCCTTATCCATGGATTTTTAATCCACAGATTTGAGTATACATGGTTTGAAAATATTCCCAAAAGGTATAAATTCCAAATAGCAAATCTTGATTTTCCATTTTATATATGGGACACCATTTTCTTGTGCCGTTATATCTAACGGGACTTGAGCATATACAGATTTTGTTATCCATGGAGGGTCCTGGAACCAAACCCCAGCGGATAACAAGGGCCCACTGTATTTTCAATGACTGCAAAGAAGAAGAAGAAGAAGAAGAAGAAGAAGAAGAAGAAGAAGAAGAAGAACTTGTCAAAGGTTATATCGGCATTGCAGGAATCATTCAGTTTGATATCACTTTAACTGCCATGGTTCAATGCTATGGAATCCTGGGAACTGTAGCTTGTGGCACCAGAGTTCTCTAACAGAGAAGTCTAAAAATCTCACAAAACTACAATTCCCAGAATTCTATAGCATTGACATATGGCAATTACAGTGTTATCAAACTGGATTATTTCTGCAGTGCAGATGCAGCCAGTAGTCTGATATTCAAACCACTACTCTATTTCTGACTTATACAGCAACTTCTTTGATAAGGAAGCAGCTGACTGATGTCGTCCCCACCCTGCAAGTGAGCTCCTGTGTACAGGGGGAATTTAGTATATGTGCTGCCGAAGCGAGCACGAGGGGGAATTATAACAGGATTCCTTTTGACTGTCATGTTGGAGATTGCTTGCAAGAAGGGGTGGAAACATCAGTCTGCTAATTTGTCCCAGTTGACTGGAGAACAGTCAGCGTCTGGGCCAGGAGATATTACAAGTTCTCTAACCAAGGTACTTATGTAGCTAAGTAGGTGATACAGAATCATGGGAGGCCCTGAACAACAGCAGTCAGTTGTTCAAACCCAAACTGTGCTCCCCACGTGAAAGCAACTATCAAGTAAGCAACCAAATAGTTTTATCTCTCGGGTTTGTTTCATTTTGTTTTGTTTCATTTTATTTTATTTATAGCTCACCTTTGTCCCAGCACAGGACCCAAACTGGCTTATAACCATATAAAACAAATTTCTGCTAAAATCCTACTATACAAAAATAAAAACAACAACAGCAATTAGGCAAATATTTCCATTAAAGGCACATAGTTAAAACAATCTAAAGCACATTCAAAACATAATTAAAACAATAAATGCACAGTATGCCACACTGATTTTGGATAAAAGCCCACTGATTATTATTTTCTGAAATGATGCTGGACTTTAAATTCCAGGGAGGAAAATGAAAGCAGAGAGTAGTAATACATTAGAACAGACAGAAACATTCTCCAGTCTGCCATCTCTCCCTTATTCCCCACCACTTTGTTAATTTGTTCTTGTTTTTAATTTATGGTAACCCTAAGGTGAACCTATCATAGGGTTTTCTTGGCAAGTTTCTTCAGAGGAGGTTTACCATTGCTGTCCTCTGACGCTGAGATTTGCTCAAAGTCACCCAGTGGGTTTTTATGCTTAGGTGGGGATTTGAACCCTGGTCTCCAGAGTCATAATCCAACACTCAAGCCACTACACCACACTGGCTCTCACTCATTTAACTGCAAAGCATCAAATAACTGGCAGAAGATTAATCTTAGACCATATAGAAATACTACCCAAACGTCAAAGGAGAATAACCATAATTTCCCAAGGAGGCACTCTCTGGTGGATGTATAGAAAATCTCACTGAGATTTAATATAAAAACCAAACTAGATATGACAGTGTCAGACTTGCTTTTTTCACTCTATGACATGGTCACTGTTTTGTTTTGTTTTTTAATAACCTATAGTCTTTCCTTTAGGCTTCCCCATGCATCTGAGTTCACTCAGGATTTAAATTAGGTGAAGCAAAAGTGCACCTGGAAGAACATAGTATGAGCAGCTGAACCACAAATGAGGGAAGCACAACCACACATCCATTTTGCAACAAAACTGGGAGCCTCCTATTCAGTTTATATGTGATTAGCATAGATCGAGCTTTAAACAGATGACATTGGTGCTAGCACACCTAGTATCAATGCTCACACACCAATACACTTAGAATGCAATATTGTTCATTGATATTATATTCCAGTCTTGTGACATCCACTTTTTCAGTTGGATAAAACATAATTTGTTGTGCTTCAAAAAGAACCAATAATTACAGCAACATGTAAGTCCTCATTATGGCACTACTATTATTATTTTTATTAGCAGGAGCAGAAGTAAGGTGGTCGTGACCATACAAAGAGGAGTATGTTTCTCAGAACTTCGGGAGGCAGCGTTATTTGGAAGCAAAACCACTACTGCTATATTAGATGTTTCCCCAACATTGTTGCTGTCATCAATGGCGCGAATGGCAAAGTAGACGGAAGTGGTGTTTTCTGTTTGGAGCTTTTCTGGCTTATACTGAAAGGACTGTTTGACCCCAGCATCTTCAGGTATGAGACCAGATATGTTCAAAAAGGTGGCATTAGGAAATGTAGCATCTCTTAGTTCCAAGGGGTTTTCGCTCATTTTTATTTCATATCTTTCAGCTGAAAAATAAATAGTAAACAAAGTGTGTGCATTAGATACTGATAGCCTTATGGAATGAGGGGGGAAGGCAAAACAAAAGGTGCTCTCACTGTGTTGCTTTCAGGCTTTGTCTGAGCCACTCTCCACTTTCTGTGGAACCCACTGGTAATTATCACCCCCTCTAAATCCTGATATCTCACTATCCAAACTTTCACACCTTTCCTTTCTGTTAGGCTTCTGTAGTTCTTTCTGTTGCATTGGTTTCTGTGTTTGCAGGTACCTTTGCACATGCTTAAATAAAACTCTTTTATTCGCTGAAACAGGAACCTCTTTGCAGTTAGTGCTGTGATACATGGGTGGAAAGAGCCCCTTAAGTTACCCAACATCTCACAGGTCTCTTTTTGAGCAAATAATTTCCCCAAAATAACAAGAGGATGCTGTCATTGTTGGTAGGGACACCAGGTCCCCCCACCCTTTTGGGTAACACCAGTGCCCACTGCCGTCACTTCTTCAGAGCACCAAGGTATGCTGTGACTTGAGTGGCAACAGCTGCAGTATGACAGGTGGGCAGGGCCCTTCCTCAGCCAATACCCCTTGGCAAACCATTATCTTCTACAGCAGTGGTGGCAGCGGCGGCAGCAGCAGAAACATGAGCAACTTGAAAGGCAGTGGTGCAATCTCTGGCTCAGGGGCTGCCATGGGTAGCAAGGGAGAAGAAGCAGCTGCAGGAATAGTAGCAAAAGAAGGAGAATAAAAGAGGGGAAGGTAGAATGTTCCCCCACTTCTCTTGTGGGTGGTGAAGATGATCTAGCCCAGGTGTCAAATATTCTAGTTATGAGTATGGGTGAAAGCTGTCAGCTGCCAGTCTGTGGTTTCATGGAAAGAAATATCAGTTGCTGCCAATTGAAGCAAATATAATACAGGTCCCTGGTCCATGGAAGAGGAGGGGAGCCAGTTCCTCCACATCAGGCAGCCTGAGAAACATTGATGTTTAGTACAGTGGTCCCCCGGGTTACGAATCCCCCGGGGTATGAAAACCCCGGGGAACAAAAGAGCCGGGGCTGCAAAAACGGCCCCGGCTTATGAAAAAAAAACCGGGTTCCGAATAAAAAAACCGCGCGGCCCCTTTAAATTTGCCGCGCGGTCCGGCAAAAAAAGCGGTCCCCCGGGTTGCGAAGACTTCCAGGTTACGAAAAGTAATCCGGAACGGATTACTTTCGTAACCCGGGGGACCACTGTATCAGATCATTGTGAGAGCCAGCATGGTGCAGTGGTTTGAGCATTGGACTATGACTCTGGAGACCACAGTTCGAATCCTGGCTCAGCCATTTAAACCCACTAGTTTACCTTGGGCAAGTCACACTCTCTCAGACCCAAAAGATGGCAATGGGAAATCCCCTCTGAAGAAACGTGCAAAAACAACCGCATGATAGGTTTTCATTAGGGTCACCCATAAATTGGAAATGACATGAAGACACACAACAACAACTACCAGATCATTGTAATTCCTGGACCTGGTTTCCCTTTCTCAGTTTTTTTAATGGGAATGAGTGCTTTGTATCTGCTCAGCATTATGGAGGACTAGATGAGATAAGTAACTGTTTATTTAATTTATCTTTCAAGATAACTGTTGCTTTAATTTATCTTTCAAGTTAATGAAAATATCATAATTGCTAAAAAAACTATGTGACAGTTAAACAAGTAACACAAAACAGTGCATGTTTCCTTTTTTTCTGAGAAAATAGGGTAATCAGATAGGGCTATGCAGTCCTTCCTCCCTGTAACCATACTTCCTCCGTCTTCTTCCTATGTGCCTCTTTCTTTCTGTCCTTGCTGTAATGATTTTTCCTATTAGTGTAAAAAAATCTAGAAAATTATTTTCTAGAAGATTTCTGCATCTGAAGTTGCCACATCTCCAGTCATGTGTAATTTTTTTTAATGACAAAAAGCAAGGACGTTGTCACAGTTCCAGGGCCCTGGTCCACTCAGGTCCCAAGCAAAGCTCAAGGTGCTGTCAAGTTGAAGTGAAAACACAGGTGTACAGCAATAAAACCCAAGACAAAGACTACATTATTTCACATCCCCTAGCTGATTGAATCAATTCTTTGTCACAACAGAACAGTTTTCTGGGTGGGATTATGGCCAGATTTCACTTTCCTGATCTTAAATTACCCTTTCTCCCTTGTTCTGGAAGGCAATGACACTGGCACTTTCACAGGAAAAGGAGGGGGGAATCACCCCAACCAAACAAGAAAGGAAATATTTCTCAGCCATTCAAAGATGGAAACATTCTAATCTATTCCTTCTTCATTAGCCGACCTTGCACAGTCTGCTAGAGAAACTGTAGCTGCTGAAAGCCACATCATTATTTACTTGATTAACTAGTAAATGCCCTGTTACTGTGTTTTTATGTTTTGTTGTTGTATTTCTGACTTACAGTGACTTACTCAAAGGGGAGCCTATCACAAGGTTTTCTTGCCAAGATTTGCTCAGAGGGGGTTTACTCTTGCCTTCCTCTGAGGGCAAGAGAGTGTGACCTATCAAAGGTCACCAAGCGGGCTTCCATGGCCCAGCAGAAATTCGAACCCTGGTCTTCAGAGTCACAGTCCAACATTCAAGCCAAGCTGGTTCTTGTCACTATAGTATGCACCCCTTCAGCATATAACACATGTATTTAAGGTGAAGGTGTCAGCTAACTATGCTCACCAGTTCTTCCAGAAATTCCAAACCACTTTAGATATTTAAACTTTCAGAATTAGATGCTTCCTTGCTGTGTTTTTGATAATTTGATGTTCACTGTTTTCTGAATTCTAGCAGCTATAAACAGAACACTCTGCAAACCGTTCACAAAATTTAAGAAAATGGGGGATGAAACAGATTTCTCCATACATTAGAACATGCCAATTTCCTCTGCAGTAGGACAACTTGGAGAGAAAATAGCAGTGGTGGATCAAAAGGTGTGGTTGGATCCCTTTTCCACAGCAACAGTGTCATATAAAAGGAGGGAATGCTATTGTAAATAAAACTGTCCTTTCTTCTTTTCACACAGGACAGAGAGCCTATTTTTCTGAGGAACCAAAAATTGTCCTTTGTTCAAAGCAAAGTTTCATTTACCTTTCCCTGTATCATAATCATTCCCAGGAGCTGTCCAGGACAAAAGTAATTCATCATCCTCATGGTGCTCTACCTCAAGGTCTGTGATTTTACAGGGCGGAAAGACATCCAGTGGATTTCCAGGAGGCAACCCAGTCATTACAAAAGAACCTCCTGATGCTGCTCTGCTGAAATTTCCCACATTTGCTTGGACTTTATCCTCACTGGGATGATGTCTTACTGGATTCAGTTTTATCTCACCTATGAAAAATGGGTAAGAAATTTGGAGTGTGTGACTGCAACGCTCCAGGCATTATTCTGCTAGTCTAATTGATGTATTTTCTTTTGTGCATTATCTTCAGTAACTTATTTTCCTCAAAGAGCTGGTCATGTTAAAACTTACCATTTTCCCTTTATAATGGTGGAGTCCAACCTTTGCTCCTCATTTGTTTTGGACTTCAGATCCTAGAAGCCTCAACCTGCTTGGCCAACAGTAATGAACTAGGGGAGTTGAAGTCCAAAACATCTGGAGTGCCAAAGGTTGGAACCACTGTTTTACAATATAACTGTTCACATGGCAGAGGTATTATGTATTTTTCTTCACTTGGGAGTTTATCAGATGATGGAATTTGGAAGTATAATCCAATGGCAATCCGTATCCACTTTCTCCCATGTTGTCTTATTACAATTTACTTCCACAGACCACATGGCCATATCTTCTCAACTTTTGCAAACTAACAAATATATCAGTGCTAGGCTCGGGATAACACATGGTTACTATTTCCATTTTTGCCCTTAACACATAAGGAACAAAATTTATCATGACACAACTATACTATGTCTCAGAATACCAATGACTTCATCCTCTGAGATCTGTTGGGATCCTCCAGAAATCTCAGTTGATGATATAATCATTTTGTGTTTGACTACAGGGACATAGCCAGACACTTCTCTTATACCCATCCCTGTTCTGCACCTACTAAATGGCTGTAGCAGAAATTACAGTAGATAAATGGTGTGTTAAAGGGTGGAGGCTTTAGTTGCTTCAGAGAAAAGAAGATAATACCAGCCTCCACAATGACCGAAAAGACATACAAAGGTGTATGTTGGACTTATGTCACTGACAGGATGTCAGCCATACAAGAAGCACATTAAGTCACATGCCCAGCAGTGCTATCCCACACAGATGATGTATGTTTGTGTATTTAAAAAAAAGCTTCATTTATATACCGCTTCATACTGCCTAAGCAGTGTCTAAGTGGTTTACAACTGTAAACTACCTGCCCCCAACAATCTGGGCACTCATTTTAGTGACCTCGGAAGGATGTAAGCCTGAATCAAGTTTGAGCCCATTGCTGGTATTGAACTCGCCACCTTATGGTTTTGAGTGAGTGCCTGCAGTACAGGCATTTAACCACTGCGCCACCAGGGCTCTTCACTATAACTATGTGGGTGAGGAAAATGTGTAGGTCTTTCTACTCAGTCAGAACCACAAATTGCACATTGTAATTTTCTATCTACCCTGTTTTCCACATGATAGTATGGTGTCTGTATGGTAATTTGATCTAGATTTTAGACTATATGAAAACAGAAGGACTAGAAGATGGCATAAGAAAGCCAAAGGAAGTGCTAGAAGATTGTTTTAAATTTTTTATAGGAATTGGGGGGGGTGCTTTATTGGTTCCAACACATTCAGTTAACATGCTAAGTTAGGGAGCACTTGGCTGGTTAGAGAACTGTAGGAGAAGATGTAAGGGTTAAGTCCATGGATACGTTAGTGCAAATCAGAGCACATTGGTATGAGTGTGTACTCAGCCTCCACATGAAATCAAGACCATAAAAGTAATGACGGAGAAGGAACTAACAAGTAGAAATCCCCAAAGAATTAGTTTTCTATTTTTAGATTTCTTAATGCCCAAATCTGCTGCACTTCTAGAAAATAACACTATTTCATATTTAAAGTACTTACCATTTTCTACATAACCTGATACATAGAGAGCTTGACTCTTCCTGTTGACTCGTTTGACAGTGTCGTCCTTTCCTTGGACACGCAATTTTATGTTGTGCCTGCCATTTTCCTTGAAAGATGTGAAATATCTTGAGTAGATGCCATCATGTTTCACAGTATCAGGACCTTAGTACATAAATAGTGAAAATTGCCACCTGAAACAAACAGCCACCTGAAACAAACATCTTACTGCTGGGTTTTTTTTCCTTCTTCTTCTTTTTTCTTTTTGAAAGTATACCATTTATATGTAATAGATGTACACATCAAAGTATCTGCATCTCATTCATAGGAAAAGATGAATGCCAGATTCTGAATATAGTTAATGGAATAAAAGGAGTCTACTGTTTATAGAGGTTTAGGCAGGTTTTAATGTGTGGGGTAAAATATCTAAACAACTAAACAATTCAAATGTTCCAAATGTCCCAGTTGTCATAGCCATTAGACATTTGTATCCTCAGGCGTAAGCCTGGAATATGTTTATCTTGGGGGTAAACTGCACACTGCAATAGCTGCTTGTGTTACCCTTGAGTGCAAATTTTTTTTCCTTTACAAATAGGCAGTGGAGAGGATCTTTGAGCAGGACTGGGTTCAGAGTGCATAGGAGGAGGGACTTTAACTTGCTCCAGATTAGGAAAGAATATCCTGGTTTGGGTGGGTGAGCAATTTTCAAACCTGCCATGCAAACTAGATTGGGACCACTGTAGGGAGCAAGAGCCTAAAGTCACCCTCTTCATACACCACAGTCTTGATGGAGCTCAGGATTGGTGGGAAAGGTGGCAGGTAGACCATTTGTAAAAGAAAATTTCACCCTTAAGGGTAAAACATGGCATTATGGTAACATGTAGTTTGGCCCTTGTCTGTTAACCTCCATATCTCAAAGGCAGGAATGCATATGATACAAGGGTTGGAAGAGCAGAATTATGAAAGCAACCACAGAGACTAAACGGCAATTGTTCCCTGTACTTTCAGTGGCATTGGTTGATAGAGAGTGCATGCAGCAGTTAGAGATCCTGGATCTTATTGCATTGCAAAAGAAAGATGAAAGGCAGCAAAACAGAAGTGGCTTCTGGCTTAACTTTTCACAAGATGTCATGGTACTTCCATTCTTCCTCCAGAAGGAGCTGGTCATTAACGTATGGCTTTTGCAGGACAAAAGGCATGTGTTTATGATCGTCTCCCTCAGCAGTAGAGTGGAACAAGAGTAGAAGTGCTTTATAAGTATGCAGAAAAGTAATCGGAAATCCACTTCTGTCTTGCTACCTCTTGTTTTCCTTTTGCAATGTGATAAGGCCCCCTGATTAAGCAGTAAAGACACTAATGACTTAGAGCAGTGGCTTCCAAGCTTTGGTCCTCCATTTGTTTTGACTTCAGCTCCCAGAAACCCCAGCCAGCTTGGCCAACAGTCAGGAATTACAGGAGCTGAAATCGAAATCTTCTGGGGAACCAAAGATTATTAACCACTGGTTAGAGAAACAAACTAACAAACTTTATTATAGGAACTCTATTCTATGATAGAAAGTTATGTGGTGCTAATCCAAACTAGATTCTTTCTAGGAAACAGCTGAAAGAGGACTAGTGAGAAGAGGAGAGGAGGAGAGACATCCCTAAGAGTGTCATTTTACATCAGACAGAGGTCAGGATAAGTAGAGGGAGGGAGGACACTGTGAGTCACTCACACTAACTAAGCCTGTTACTGGGGCCTGCTCTGAAGCATTTTTGACTTTTCAGTGATAAGCATTGTGGCACTTCCAACATGGGTTGCAAACAATTTGGTTTGGAAAAGAGCAAACAGTTCACAACACAGTGGAACAACATAGGCAGAAGAACCCAATTCCAACAAAATTCCCAGTTAGAAATAATCATGTTCTGTGTGTTGTACAAAGCATGTACACAAGAACATTTTAAATTGTTTAGTAACAAATACTTCAAGATTAACTTACCTGAACCATTATCAAAGAGCCTTAGCTCTACAGATTTTCCAGATGCCGATTCAATGATGGCTGTGACATTTGCACCAACAACAGGCAAAAACCCTTGGGTGACTTCTGCGTAAATGACCATGGGACTAGGATAGCTGTTGGTTTCTTGGTTCACATAGGACTTCACAATCACTGGAGGCATAGTCACAGATGCTGCCCGTGTGGTGACTGTTATTGAAAGCCCTTGAGCTTCTGTGTGGGTATTCAGAATTTTGTAAACCCAATCTCCTGCCTGGAAAATATTAAAATGTAAAATGATACATATAGGACTTCTGGAAATAAATGGTTTTCCCCTTGCATGTAAAGGAGTTGTACTATTTAAGAAACAGTGACACAATCCTTTGTTAGCACAGAGGCATTCCCTACAGCTGTTTTTTTGTTGTTTTTTTTAAGGAGGCACACTCCTTAATATCTTTAAGACTGAATATATAGGTCTGAAAGAAAGCTTCAATTCTACCTTTGCAGTTCCAGGAATCTTGAGTCGAGCTGTTCGGATGTTGGTGTTATCAATTACAAAGTCTGTCTCGCTGTATGTTTTCCCTTCAGGATCCGTCAGAATAATTTTTGGCACGTTTAGGCTCATACTCCATGTAACTACGAAGAAAGTGTCATTTCCCACAGTTTTATCAATGGATACAGTTCCATACATCCACCGGTTGGAACCGAGGTTTTGTCCTTTACTTTCAAGCTGTTAGGAAAATGTTTAGTGTACACTTGATTAGGGGGAAATCATATGATACATTTATCAGATCAGGGGATCTCAAACATGGGTCTCTAGATGTTGTTGGACTACAAGTTCAGGAAATCTGCCCACTGGCTGGGACTTCTGGGATACAAGTTTTGGAATCACCGAGTTGGAAGCCAAACAGGCTAGAAGATGTATAAGCAACTTTTGTGGCCCTGTTTTCTGTCCACAAAAATATGTTTCCTGCATAGAAACTGCTGTTTTCTGTGTAGATCAGCCATGTGTAAATTTTGCACAGAAGTTCCTAATTACAGCATTTTATGTGTGCAGGAAACAGATAGGGCTACACTTGATGAGACAATGGAGATCTTAATAAGAGCTTGTGCCTCTAGATTTTGGCAAATACCAGCCACTGAAACTGAAACTGTAGTGTAGTGTAACCCTTTTTGACAATGCTATTTTCCTGCTGATTCCTCTCCCTAAATTTCTGTTTGTTTTACTAGTGGACTTGTCATATACAACTGAATTTGGGTTAATTAACATTTAATAAATGTTGTTCAGTTCTAAACAACAACCTGCCTCCTCGATTTGATCTTTCCTTCCCTCCTCCTCTCAATTGCGCGTGGATTTCTCCTTCCTCTGTGTATTTTTAAAAAAACTCTTGTTAAGCACCCAGCAATTTTATACCTATTACTATTAACAAATAGCACCTTCTGGCTCCCAAATACAGACCTGAATAGATTGTTGATTGATATTTCCACTTCCTGATGAAATTCCACTGAAAGCATCTATGAGGCCATTGGAATCCACACTATCAGTGGCAGAAAATGTCAAACCCCCTAAAACATGAGTATAAGGATGATCAGAATCAACTACCAATGTGAAATAAAAGGTAATACGTTTTTAGACTGTGTTATGTTTTTAGTGCTGAGGAAATAATTTGTCTCCATCTAATTCAACATTTATTTTCAGCAGCAATCTTCCAAATGTCCCTCAGAAACTGGAGCTTAGAAACCTGGCCATTTTGCTGTCATGGCTGCTAACAGAGGATCCATGAGTTAAACAAGTAGGAAAAGAAGCATAACACTGGGTGGGACTTGTGGCAATCTCATTTGGGGGGAGTCACAGTTACTAGTTTAATGACAATGATGATGACAATGTTTATAATATCATTAATTAGAATAATATAATTAATTAGATTAATTAGATTTCTAGCATGAAAGCAGCTTATAAAACAAGTAAAAGAGGACAAATTAAATTGTATCTATAAGATAGAGAAGTCCAGTGTAGACACTTTGCTTCCTCTCTTACCTGTGTTCTTTGCTAACTTTTCTAGTTCTTTTGCAGCATCTGGCCCCAAAGCAACGGTGTGGATTATAGATCCACTACTTTGAACTTCAGCAAAACAAGAGCTCACTGCTGAATCTTCTCCATCTGTCAAAAGCAGGATTTCACAGCCTTCTGTACTTGCATATTTTTGTAAAAACACCTAGATGGGAAAGAACACTTCAAATTTTAGCAGCAGCATTAGCAGCAGGCTGTTTGGAATAGAAGGGGTTCGACAAAGCTTAGCCAGCATAGTACAAAATTCACAAAATTTCACAGCCTTCTGTGCTTGAGTATCATCCTCTCTTCTCCCAGACCATGCTAGAGATGTAGCTAGATTAAGACTCTGTTCTCTAAGCCATTTGTGTCTTTGCTCCTTAGTCAGATCTTGTATGCCACTGCATTGCACTGATTTCTAATAAGATACGAATAATATAACATGGGATGCGATGGCTCAAGTGGTTAAGATGCTGACTTTGTTGACTGCAAGATCGACAGGTTGGCAGTTTGAGGCCCGGGTGTTGCGTGATGGGATGAGCTCCCATCACTAGTCCCAGCTTCTGTCAGCCTAGCAGTTTGAAAGCATGCAAATGCAAGTAGATAAATAGGTACCACTTTGGTGGGAACGTAAACAGTATTCTGTGCAAACATGCTGGCCACATGATCACAGAGTAGTCTCTGATAACGCTGGCTCTTCGGCTTAGTGACAGAGATGAGCACTGTCCCCTGTGGTTGAAAATGACTTGACAACCTTTTCAATGGAGAATATCTTTCCCTTAACTTTACCTTAATATAACATACCATTATTTAGGAAGTAACAATATACAGTGTTTCTCTGTTTCAAAGTAAAGTGAATCAAAGGTTACGTGTTGAGTCAGAGCAGCTTTTTAAAAAAGTCTTCACATAGTGAATGCCCTACCCTTCTCTCCTTAGTTCAGGGATACATAAGTCTCAGAGGCTAGGGGGCCACATTGACCACATTAACCACCTTGGAGGGCCATACACCCCACATTGCATCCCTCTGCAAAATAATTATTATTATTATTATTATTATTATTATTATTCCCAATGCATCCTATGACCCCTAAAGGGTGTTTGGTGGAATGGTGGGGCAACATTTTTCAAACTTTTGTTGATCTCATACAGGGCCCTGAAGATCATAGAACTGGCCCTAGGAGCTGCGTTCTCCAGTGCTAAAAGAGAGAGGAGGCATTTCAGCCTTTAACAGCACTAACATTGCAGGTACACCTTCCAGTCAACCTGGATAGCTTAGTACAACCAGTCTTCCATATTGGCCGGCTAGCCATCTGTGGATTGGAGCATCTGTGAACGGCCTAACACCGTTATTGTCAATTGTCCACGACTATATGTACGCGACTGTGCCAACCTGGTCACATGCAAATCAGGCGTTTATTGACAGTAATGGTACTTGAGGTCCTGTGCTTTTTGCTATCTGTGTGGGGAGCATCGGGAATGTAACTCCCCATGGATACTGAGGGCCAATTGTATATTGATATCATTAGGCACTGGAGTTGTTATGGGTGTTTTTCTTAGAGTGAACCATTTTTTTTTGAGGCAGATGGTTGCTGGAAAAAAGAATATTTTGCCCATTGTGATTTATTGTTTATAGCAGGGGTTTCCAACCTTTTTGACTCACAGAGCCCTTATTTCTATGGCGGATCCCCTAAGAGGTCTACCCTATGTCTTACAAGTTAATGGTGTTTAGGAGTATATATAAGAATATATTCTTATTCTTTAATTTCTTTCAATTTTTTATTTCTTTCATTTTCTTGGAGTGGCCACAGAGCACCTGGAAAGTGCATGCAGAGCCCTAACGGCTCCTTGGAGCACAGGTTGGGAACCGCTGGTCTACAGACTTTTATCTGTGAGCTGCCTTGGGTCCCTTTCTAGGAGAAAAGCAGCATAGAAATGAAATAAATAAAAATTCTCCTTAGTGGGGCTTGCATGGTCTGTAGAGAGGGGCTGGAGGCAGGCAAGAGTCATGCTCTGATTCAGGAAAAAAATATCTTGAGCAATCCTTGAAGGAACAACTGTCTCCATGTGTGCCAGTCTGTACACTATTTAACCAAATCTTAAGGAATGGAGGAAGAAATGGTTACAACAGGGAGTAACCTATTGTGCAAGCTAAAATTGCACCATACACCTTAAATGCAAAATAAGAATGGTAAATACAAGATTTCCCCTTGTTTTTAAAACTCCTTGGCTAGGCTGTTACTATAACAGTGCCAGCAGCATTTCTGAGCCTAAACTCTGTGTATTGAAGTGGCATTCTTTGGCAACTGCATTTTTTCATCCATTCTTGATTTGGGTGCTTTGGCTGTTGATTTTAATAAAAATAGAACTAGATTAACTGTTGGGTGACAGTTTCCTTTCAGTAATCCCTTCCCCCATGTTTTAAAATAGTAGACTCAACACTATTGGATAAATAAATATCTAGCAGAAATATAATAATCAAGGTATTTGGAAAATGTGCTCCTTCACCTGAAATCCTGCACGGACTCCTGAACATATGTTAGTTCCTCCATTTGCTGTGGTTGGAAGAGAAGCTGTAAGAGTCTGGCGGACACTATCACCAGCAATCTGTTGCAAACCGGTCTTAGTCGATGCTCCACTATTGAATGTGGCAATTCCAACCCAGGAACCTGTTTCAATAATCTGTAGGATGAACAGTTCTGCTGCTTGCCTCAGTCGATCAATGCGATTAAACTGTACAGGGAAATGAAAAAATAGAAAATAAAGCATACCATGAAATACATTTTAACAATAAATTTTAGCAACAAATTTTGGAAATTATTAGGAGAAAGTCAGCCTGAAAATTTCATGTTAACATTATGGTATCCAAATCTGAATGAAATACAGAAAAATCCAGAAAAATGTATCAACATCTTTTATAACTTCATCTGTATTGTGATCTATGGCATAATTCATCTGGATTTTTTTTAAGTATATATTTTATTTTATTTTGCCCATGCCCCATAGGAGTATGGGAACTTCCAAGTTCCTAAATCCAAAATTGCAAATAGTCTTTGAAAACTGCATTGTTTTCAGTGACTTTCTTGCAGCAGGGGAAAAAATGTATAAATTGCTCACTGTTTGATTCAACAAGAAAATTACTGACAAATTACTTCCCTATTAATTTTTATGCATCTCAGATATGACAGTACATATATATTAAGTTGAGTATTAAATACCATTTTGTGTGTCCCACCAACATCTAGCTGGGATTGCAGAAGGAGACACTGTTATGGTATGCATCCATGCTCTGGAACTTCCTGGCCAAGAAGGCCTCCTTGGCTTCTTTATGCTAAGTGGATTTTGGTTTACGCAGCATATCATTTCTCTGTTTTGCTATTTTGTTCTCTATTTCCTGGTTTTGCTACTCTGCTTTAAATCTTATGCTTTTGAATATTAAATCTTTGTTGGATTAGGCCCAGATCCTATTGTTTGTCACCATTAGAGCAGATCCATTGAATCACTGGAGTTTACAGTGTCGATGAAGCATTTAAAAATTGATTTGGTGAATCTACTCGAATTGTAATTAAACAACTAATTGTAATTTGTGTTGTTATATTTATTTATTTCCCAGCATTTCCTCAATTTAGGATTCAAGAGAGCTTACAACAGCTAAAATAAATATAACAACAAATTCAAAACACACAAAAGTTTAAAATGTAATTAAATTATTTTAAAAATATGTTAAAAACATAAACCATTGAGAGGAAAACAGCAAATAGAAAATCCACTACATTTTGTAAGGTGCTTTCCCCTTCAGTAATCAGTCTTCCAAGACTTGCTAAACCTAAGTTTTTAGTTGCCTCAGAAAGGTTACAAGGAAGGTGCCAGTCTAAACTTTCTGGGAGCACCCACCAAGAAGGCCCTCTCCTGTGCTCCCATCCGATCCGATGTACCTGTGAGGGTGGTGGGCAGAGAGAAGAACCTCATCAGAATATCTCAAAACAAGGGCAGGTGTGTGCGGAAGAACAGGGTAATGGTAGAATGGTTGGGATTAGACCTTTGTCTTGTTTTTCTGTAATTTTAGGTACATGCTTTCCCTGCAGTATGTGTGATCTATTGTTGTTAGCTTCCTTGGGAATTGAATATGCAAGGAAAAGATGAATTTTGATTATGTAAGAAAGCAATAAAGGTCCGTTTTACATTGGCAAAAAGAGGTGTGTTGAAGGCTGCTTGAAAACCCAGCCTTTAGATGAGAAAAAGGGAAAGTGTGCCATGAAAACACTATTTTGGAGTTTTAAGGGAGAAGAAGTGCTTTAAAAAGGAGCTGGCCCATTTTACATTGGCAAAAAGAGGTGTGTTGAAGGCTGCATGAAAGCCCAGCCTTTAGATGAGAAAAATGGAAAGTGTGCCATGAAAACACTATTTTGGAGTTTTAAGGGAGAAGAAGTGCCTTTAAAAAGTAGTTTGATTTCCCCACTACTTTTTAAAAAAGGGTGCAGCATTGCTGGCCCGTTTTACACGGGCAAAAAAAGGCGCTTTTAGGGCTAAAAAGCCCGCATTTAGGGTTAGGGAGGGCGTAGTCTTTACACCCTCCCTAAGCCTAAAACGCATGGACGCCGCCATTTAAAGATGGCGGCGTCTACACGGTGGCGCCGTACAAGCGTCATCACGTGCGCAGCGTTTTGACGCGCTGCGCACGTTTTGGCGCTCTGGCGGCGCGGGAGGGCGCCAATCGCGCCCTTCCCACGCCGCAAAAAAAGAGCTCGATCCCGGAGCTCTTTTTTGCGGCGGGTCGTTGCGGCGGGATGATGCCTCTGGGGCTGCCCGTGTGGCAGCCTAGGCCTCATCTCGCCGCTAGAAGGGGCGAGTTTGGACCGCCCCTTTTAGCCAATGTAAAAAGCACCCCTATTGCATCTAAAGGCTAAGGTGTAGTTGAACGGTTAAATGGGGCTCTGTATCTTTAAAGCACCCATTTAAAGGCAGCGATACAAGTGCGGAGGGAGGGAAGGTGCCAAGACAAGAAGAGACCTTCAGAGCCCGGCCAGAGTGTGCCTGCACCTTCCTTCACCTCCTCCCTTTGGTTGAGAGAGTGTGACTTCTAGGGAGACAGCAGGGCACTGGAGGCGCTCAGCCAGGCCAGGGCAAGCTGGCAAGAGGAGGAGGAGAAGGGGAGGGACCTGGAGCACCACCGCTGCCCTTCCTCCCTGCAAGTCACACTCTCTCAGCCAAAGGGAGGAGGAAGGCAGCGGGGAAGGAGGGAGGGAGGGAAGGAGCCAGGAAGAGACCCCCAGAGCCTGGCCAGAGCACGCCTGGCCCTCCTGCTTCATCTTCAAAAAGAAGGCTGGAAAAGTAGGACGTGTCCTGGCAAAGGAGGACGTGCCTGGTCAACTTGGAAAAGGGGGGCCTCTGCTCAAGAATGGAGGACATATGGGAATACCTCCTGGACAGAGGGCTGAAACCTCAAGACAACTCAATATAATGCTCTGACAGAACACAGAGTACAACTCCCATGAGCCTTTGCTACCATTTCCCAAGATGCCTTAATTTGCAACAGAAAGCCGACCAGTATGTTCACATGTGATGAATTCTTTCGTATTGACTCTGCATTTTCTTTTTGTGTAGATGCTCTCTTGTCTTGTGTGTGATGAGCTTGTGCGTAATCACGTGCATTTCCGAACTGACCTCACTTTCTCCCTCTTTCGGAATGGTCCTGTACTCCCCCATGTGATAAGCTCCGACTGTATGGTGTACCTGCGCAATTGCGCAATTCGCAGCCAGCAAGGGAAAAAAAATGTTTAAAGCGCGGCTAAAAGCCACGTTCCTTGCCGCCCATGTAGCTGCTCCGCCTGTGTTTGTAGCGTTTTGACAGCTTCCCATATAGTTGCTGAGCCACAGAAAAAACCTCAGTCTAGCTGCCCTGTACTTTTTAAATGCACACCTGGGGCTTGCTGTCTAGCTGCTAAGCATTAAGGAAAGTGCAACTTCATGTCACACTTTCTTGCCAATGTAAAAAGCCCCAAAGTCATGTTTCCTTCCTCTGCCACTGCCAAAATCAGTGACATGCTGGGATGGTCGTAGTGAACAGCTAGAACAAGATAGGAAGTTTCTCACTATCGGATAGATATTTGGCTCTTTATTCTACGACAACACCAGACACACTTATTTTCATTTCATCTTCCAGTAAATAATATCCCCTGCTTCATTTGTAATGGAGTGGTAGTTGCCTAGTGAGGGCATATTAATAGCCTGGTGTTATTTCTAGTTGGGAGAAAATCCATGTAAAGGAAGGGATTTCTCAGTAGAGAAAAATCTCTCCTACTCTGTGTATCAGGGACAAACTCTGACCATCCCAGCATGGGCCTTTAGAGAAAAAATGTTGTTGCAGTGAGACAGTTTTCTTTAATCCACCAGTTATTTTCAAGGATGCAGCCTTTCTCCCCAATATCATGCAAATCAATAGTTATGCTGATGTTTCATCACATGGGAGCCAAGAGCTATATATGGGGAGGAGGAAGATTGCACTTCCCAAAATAGCTTGTACAAAATATGGCCCCAGCAGCCAGTATGTGTCATTGGGACAACAGAATCAAATTAGCTCCACTGTTTCTGATATAATGTACCATTTATTACAGAGCATTAATTCTTTTAAAATTATTTACCTTAATCCTAGTGTTTTGCAAAAAATTATGGAAATATTTCTTCTAGAACTAGAGTGGAAAGATAGACTTACCCCATTCATACTTCCAGAAACATCAAGTACTAGACACAAAACTCTTTCCTGTGCTTGCAGCAAGGAGATAGTCGGCTGAGGTGGAGGAGCACTTCTTGGAGAAGAACCGGCAAAATCAGGGGAGTCCATAATGACTTCCCAGGTGCTTCTGTAGTCGCACATTTTGTTCTGCATATTGGGTGCCCTTATGTTATGGTTGCCCTTGTTACAGAACTGAGTAACCTAGATAAAAGATAAGAACAGCAAGTCAGGATTAACATCACCTTGTCAATCCCTACAGTTATCCCTACCTAATAAAACAGAGACGGTGAACATTTGACTCCAAGGGGCCTGAGTGTGACTGCTCAACCTTCATTACCCCTGCATTTTCAGCTATAAATGGTTAATCAAAACCCTCTTGGGCATTGATAAGTCATCATTCCAGACTGTTTTAGGCTTTTGAAGGCTCATTTTCTTCAATCTGGAAGTGATAGGGCTAGCGGGGTGGGTGCCAGCCTTCATGATCTCAAGGGTGGATACACACACACACACACACACACACCAGCATCTGGGATTTACCTACCTTTTTAGTAGGTGGTGGAAATTAGGATTTTTTTTGTTTTACACACACACACACCAAAGGTCAGAGAAGCTCTGTGGGGTTGGCGCAGTGATTAAATGCCTGTACTGCAGCCACTCACTCAAAACCATAAGGTTGTGAGTTAAAGACCAGCAAAAGGGCTCAAGCTCGGCTCAGGCTTGCATCGTTCCGAGGTGGCTAAAATGAGTACAGTACCCAGATTGTTGGGGGCAAGTAGCTTAAAGTTGTAAACCGCTTAGACACTCCTTAGGCAGTATGACGTGGTATATAAATGAAGCTGTTTGTTTGTTTGTTTGTATTCTAGTGATACATCATCTTCAGTTTTTTAAAATGACAAGTGTCTTTTGTCAGATGTATTGACATGCCTTTAAAGAATTTGTCCTAATGTATCTGCTGACCTGAAAACTCACCAGGAACCAGAAGAGAAGAGCATGCCTGGAAGAAATTCAAGATTTTTTTTGATATGTAGAAAAGTATTTAAAGTTTTAAAAGTGTAAAAATGTGGGAAGAACCTTTAAGATTTAGGCAAAAGTAACCCAGGGCAGATTCACTACCTTACTGACTTGGAGGCCTTCAGCTGCCCCTGCTTGAAAAAATATAGTGAGCTCTGGAAAATCTGTCACATATTTTCCATACTGCTCTGAAAGTCCATGGAGAACTGCTTCCCACGTTATAATTCTTATATTTCATGAAGTCATTTCTCCAAATATTGGGTGTGACTCAGCCAATATCCATATATTTGTATTTATTTTTATTCTTTGCAGGAGCAAGTACAAATGCATCCCTCCAAGGTGTCCTGGAGGACTAAAGCAGCCCCCTAGGATTCCCCAATTGCCCACCCCTGCTTTAGAACATCAAAAAATGGAGCTGACAATTAAGAATAGCAGAGATGAAAAAGAAAAAAAAATAGAAGGGAATAGAAAGGGAAGTGAAAAAGAGGAAGTGCAGCAACCATCAGAGGAGTGAAAGAAGGGAGACACAAATGAATGTTTGTGATGATTAGTGAAAAAAATCAGAAAAGCCTTGACTGATTTGGCATAAGCTTATGCAAGCTATCATTGTCACTATCTCTCTCTCACACACAAACACACACACAATTCCATTCAGAGTTCAATTCAGATTCTGTCCCGTATGTTTCAGAATCCAAATCTGAAGAGAGATTTGGAAAGCTGAGTCTTTGGATGACTTGCATTAGAAAAACAAAGCAAGAGGGATGTAAACCTTTGCTGTTTCTTTTTTTCTCACATGAAGGAATGAATAATATCTTGGAGCCTCCAAGAACATTGCACACCTGCAGAGGTGAAAGACAGCTGCACTATTGAGGGCAGCTGAAGACCTGAATGATCAGAAGTAAAGTATTATACTGACAGGCTGAGTTGTTGGCTGCCAGGTGGGGAGGCGGCAACAGGAGGCTGCAAATTTGGACAGGTAAGCAGGCTAAGATCTGCTGTTACAACAAGCTCAATCTAGGGGAAGTAAATATAGATTTAGTTGAGTGACATCCCGCTATCTCTTCCCCAAAGCACTGTAACTGAAGAGTGCTGCCAAGACTTTCCCCGAATTAGAAACCATGAGAAAATCCAGCTCTCTTTCTTCCCTTCCCCATCACTTCACCACAATGTGCATGGAAACAAAGTCCCAAAGCCAAATGGGACGGCATCCCTTTGGTAACCGTTGTGTGAAATCTTTCCTATATTAATGTCGCTACTGAAATGCCCCTGAAGAAGGACCACCTCTGAAATACAGTGGTTCTTTGGTATCCACTGGGGTTTGGTTGCTCCAGTCCCATTAAAATGACATAGTAAAATGGTGACAGATATCCTGAGGGATAGGTTAGCCAGAGGGCTAGTAGAAATAAGGTCAAAAGGATAACAGTAAATGAAGACAGTGTGAGGGTTCTAAGTGAGAGTAATTGAAGTTCCCTAGAAAGAGGGAGAGAGAAGAAACAAAGTATAACTAAGGGGCTCAATGGACGGCCTCAAAAAGGTGGGCTGGAGCTGCTCCTTTTCCCTCTGCATCATTGCCGCAGCAGCCAAATGGGGCAGCGACGATGCAGAAGAAAAATGGAGTGCTGAGAAGCAGCTCCTTTTTATGCCACACATGCAGCGCCACAAGCACTGTAGGGTGGTGCAGTGATGTCACCATTTGGATGCAGCACATTATGTGGTCAGTGCTACATCATGTACTAGGGTTCGGGAGCGTGCCATTGCTGTGTGCTCCCAAGCCCTAGTTTTGGCCCAAGGGCACCACAAGTCGCCCGTTTGTACCGGACCACAGTGCAACAAAGTGAAACAATTAAGTTTATTGCATGGGGCTTGGAGAACGGGACTGGAGAAGAACAGAAGGGGACGGGAAGAGAAGGGAATGGAATGGGCAAAAAAAAAAAAATGCATGTTATTGCACAGAAGAATGCTGCCAACGCTGCTGGGAATCCCCAGTCTGTTCCCCATCCGTCTCACAGCAGCTGATTTTCAAGAACTGTTCAGAATCATTCTTGGAAATCGGCTGCTGGGCATGCATGGGGAACAGACTGGGGACTCCCGGGTGGCATCGGTGGCATTCTTCGGTGCGATAATTTGCATTTTTCACCCATTCCATTCCCTTCCTGTCCCCTTCCGCTCCAGTCTCGTTCTCCAAGCCCCATGCAATAAACTTAATTAACAAGTGAATGCACCAACTGAACAAGTGAAACATCGTTAAACTGTTTTTCAAATAAAGTTTTATTGTTAAATACTTACAAGCTTGTCTGGGTCTATAATAAGTACCAACTAAAAGTGAATTCTAAAACTGAAAAATAAGCAGTTGGGGGGGAGGTCATCACAGTGACCCTTATATAAAACAACAAAATCAAGGTTTGCTGTTTAGAATTTGTATTTTTTGAATATTTTCAAGCTGTGGATGCTTGAATCCATGGATGAAGAATCTATGGATATGGAGGGATGACTGTATACAGAGTTGCCTTCCACCCTCCTTTTTCCTCACTATTAGAGATAGAGATACATGGCCAGGCTTCCCCACCGAAATTGGCCTGGAACAATTCAGTCCTGAATCCAACCAGCTTGATCCAAGCAGCTTCAGACCCTATCCAAATTGGTTCCAAATAGCCTGATTCAGCTCAGAATGTGCGTTTTTTTTCTTCTTCCTGAAGTGATTGTACAACCCAATTGCAACACAGCTGCAGGAATGCAAACTAAAATGTCCTAGAAGCATATTTAATTTTTTTGGAGAGGAGGATTACAACACATCCAAGAGTAGCCATGTTGGCCATATAGCAAAGTACAATAACATCCAAAACCCACAAAACAATGATACTTTTATTGGGCCAACCAAAAATGCACAAACTACATGAGGCAAACTTTCAAAGCTCTACAGGTTCCTTCACCAGAGAAAGGTATCAAACAGGAGAAAGAGAGACAGAAAAAACTGACAAAAAATTTATATCCATGTAGGCAGAGGACATTCCTCTTTTTTGACCGTGTGCATTCTGGGAAACAAAGGTCTATAATACACTACCTAAATAATCCAGTTTGAGATTACTTTAATTGCCCTGGACTTTGCAACTCTTTGGTCCAAACCACAGTGCAGAAATAATCCAGTTTGAGACTGCTTTAACTACCCTGGCTTGGTGGTAGGAAATTCTGGAATTTGTAGCTTTGTGAGATATTTAGCCTTCTCTGTCTGAGAGCTCTGGTGCCACAATAAACTACAATTCCCAGGATTCCCTACCACCAAACCAGGGTAGTTAAAGCAGTCTCAAACTGGATTATTTCTGCACTGTGGTTTGGACCAAAGAGTTGTAAAGTCCAGGAAGTAAAATTTAAATTCCACGAGCAAAAAGAAAAAAGGCCTCTGCCTACATGGATATCCCTCTGTACTGGCTTGACTGAGAACAACTATAAAAACATCTCAACAAAATGTAGACCTTTGCCTCCAACATTTGTCAGTTTTTTCTCACTCTATTTCTCTTGTTTGATTTTTAACACCTTTGCCTGACGAAGAAACCAGTAAAGGTTAGAAGGCTTTTATCAGGTATTTTGTTCATTTTGATTGGTCCAATAATGGTATCACTGTTTTGTGGATTTTGGATGTTATAGTATAAGTGGCATTTGTTATACTTACTGCACTGAGACTTTGCATGTACATTATCGATGCTGGAGTAGTTTGCTCTATGTCTGGAATAAATTCACACCCAGCCTCATAAAGTTGAGTATGGTGTTCGATGTTGCATTTTCTGATTTGTCCTTTGTCATTTCGAACAATATATTTGCCAATGAAATCAGATGAGCATCTAAAGTGTATTACAAACAAATAATTAGTGAAAAATCAAGGAATTATTACACTCTTGTCATTACAGTACTTGTGCTGTGTTGCTTTGGCTGATAGAAAGAAGGGAATTCAAAGAATAGGAGCTACATTAGTAACACATGGTTGTTCAATGAAATCAAAATTTTGTATGAAAATTAGATGCTCCTTTATTCTACACACACCTGTCATATTTGTCAACCTTGCTTCAGTAATGGCTTTTCCTGATACCAATTAATTGTAGTTTGGATAAGTGCAATCTCTTGTCTATTCACAAACACGAAATTACAAGAGCAGCCATTTTTGTTGGGTTCACTAGGTTAAAATATAATACAGTTTTTCAAAACTGCCTGAGTCATGTTAAAAGTCCAAACTTTCTGTATAACACTAAATTACTGCTTAATCTCCTGTCTGCTTTTTTACACCACACCCAAGTTAACATGCCTCAGCAAATATCACCTGTAAAACATTCATTTCATTTGAAAGTGCAATTTTAGAATTATACCTTGTTGCTTCAGCCTCATTTTTGCCAGCAGGATAGAAGGGGACATCATTGTTGTATTCATCAAAGACACCCCATCTAAGATGAGCCCATTCATGGACAAAGACTCTGCCTGTGAAAATTCAACAAAAAATCCAACGATACCACTACAGTTTAAATTCATATAATTGATTAACAATTAAATCATTGGTTTTATAGTATTTTTCTTTTTTAAAAAAATATGTTGTTGTTTTTAATGGAACTGCTATACATCACGTCAGAAAGCATGTCTATAAGAGGAAGTCAATATTTGAGAACAAAGGCTTCTTTCCTAGGCCTTGAACACTTGCCGCTGCTTAGGGCATTATGGAAGATGGAGCCTCAATTTTGTTGCTCAAGGAGCAGGTGCATTTTAAAATAACTTGGACCCAGGAAGAAAAACAAAGGAAATTGTTAGTGTCTTAGATTAGAGTGTAGAAATGGCAGGGCACTTGATGAACCCATTCCACTTTCATCCAAGCCAGGAATAACTGAAGACATATTGCTGCCTGCAGTGAAGACAATATGGCACCCACTCACATTTCCATGCATAGATGCTGAATAGATTAGATTTGTGGGTTTAAAACAGATAAAGCTCTGTTTGCTGACACTTTGCTATCATTTCTCAGGTCCAGCCATCTGAGGCTGGTTTGTTTCACGAGAACCTTCTCTGACAGTTTGCATAGTTTGACGTTACAACGTACAGTAACCTTGCTGAACCTAAGCAAGAGCCAGCCAGAGTCTCTTTTAGTTACTATTATTTTCTGTTTTTGTTTGAAAAGTTACTGACTGACAGAAAGAGGAAATATTGCCAATTCCTTTTGAATGCTTTGGAGAGAGTCCTGAATAAAATGAAGCTATGAATACAGTAGTTTATCAGGACTTCCCTTACGTCAACCGGGAAAGTTACTTTCAGAACCTCAAACAGGCATTTGAATTAAAAAGTACTACCTCGTGATCCATAAGCACGGAGCAAACTGTCATTTGTCAGGAAGTTAGGTGTGAAATGGATGTACCGGCCCGGTTCCCCACACCCTCCGTACTGCAAGGTATAGGGTTCATCGCCATATTTCAGGAAAGGATCTGCCACAATGACATCAGCCTAAAATAAAATGGGTGCTGCTTTAAAGATCTACCAGAAATGAAATGACATGCATCTTTCATTTTACACTAATTTGCTGAGCCACCCCAGATTGTGAGATGCTTACTCAAGTACATCTGGAAGTTACAAGGTTGAAGAAGTCAAGATTCCTTTTGAAGGAGCCACTAACAAAATGTGCAGCCAAGAGGGTAACAGTAACATTCAGTCTTGCCATTTACTGTCAATTCCATAGTTTCTTTTGAAAGCTAATTATTTAATTAATACCGTATATCAATTAGCGATTAATCCAACAAATTAAATTTCTGCTTTCTATGAATTTATTTTGGCCCTTCCAACAATCAACATCAGTATTTTTAATGTATCAATTCAAACTGGGATGCAGCTTTTCAGTGTTAAAGACAGAAGAACAATTGTGCAGAATTCTACAGCAAGGATGTGTAATTAGTTCAACAACCACATTATATTGGGCTGTGATGGCTAACTGCCACTGCTGAAGGTATCCCTCCATGAATCTCTTAGGAATCCCTAAATAAACACATAAATTGTAATAAATAAACAATAGAGAACTTGGATAACACAAACGGTGTACAGCCCAATTCTGTGCCTGTGTCGCTTATTAAAGCAATTTTATTTCCAGTGATTATACAGTAGGCCCTTGGTATCTGCTGGGGTTTGATTCCAGAACCACCACCACCTATGGATACCAAAATCCAAGGATGCCCAAGTCCCATTAAATGCAGTATTGTTGTAAAATAGTGTCCCTCATATAAAATGGCAAAATCAAGGGTTGCTTTTTGAATATTTTCAAAAGTATTTTGAATATTTTCAAACTATGGGTGGTTGAATCTATGGATGTAGAATCCATGGATATGCAGGGCCAACTGTATATCTGACCACCAATCATTTTCGCCTCAGTGCTTTTTCTCTTTTTCCCATTGTTTTTAAAAGTAGCACAAATGCATTTAAAATTTAAAATACACTCCACACTCACGTTTTCATAGGATTCTTTGGTTGCTCTTTGATAATCAGGCTTGGCTGTCCATGTCAAAGGAATTACAACTTTTACAGTCTTGAAATAAAACCTTTGTTTTGTAGCATCGAAGAGATAAGGAGAAGCCTCTTCAACCATATCCTAACCAGAAACAGAAAAGGAAAGGCAAACAATATGTGTTTGAGAGATGTGTTCAGGTGGGTAAGTGGCTTGGACTTGTGTTCCAAGTTTTAAAAATTGGCAGATAATCTCCCCTTCTTTTGTTTAGATGGAAATCCTACATGCTGCTTTTAAATCTCTCCCTCTCTGTGTGGTGTGCAAAGTTGGGCACATCTTCCTGCCTGACTCCTGAACTGAAGTAGGTTCCAAGGTCCATTTAGTTTGTTGCATCTAGAACCTCTATAAATATCCTCCTGTAACTTTGCAATTTGACACCAGTTTAACTGTCGTGACTCAATCCTATGGAATTTGTAGGCCTTTTTGGTACCAGAGCCCTCTGATGGAGAACCCTAAATAACACAACTACAAATCTCAGAATTCCATAGCATTGAGCCATGGCAGTTAAATTGGTATCAAACTGGATTATTTCTGCAATGCAGATCAGACTTCAGTGGCTGTTTCCCAGCCTGTGGAACTCCTTTCCTGGGGAGGCTAGGCTGGCCCCTTCTTTGCATTCCTTTTGCCAGCAGGGAATGACCTTTTTATTCAAATTATTTTAATGATTAATTGGTTACAAGAAGACTTTGTATTACATGTCTGTGTGCTATATTTAATCATCATGTTTTTATATTTTTTTAAAAATGTCATGGTATGTTAATCAGATGATTTGTTTGTTTTTTAAAGTTTTTTATTATCAGGTGTGTTTGTGTGTGTGTTTGGAGGCATTGCATATATTTTAGCCTTATGTTAGCCACATTTATTCCGTTGCTTGGGGAAAGGTGACTAAATAAATAAATGGTTTTGCTTTAAATTTGTGGAGGTCTTTCACCTCTCATTTCAGTCACTTCCATTTGGAGATGACCTGTCACTTCTTGATTCTGTTGGTGTGTCATAATAATGAGCTAGATCCAGGCTGGTAAGTAGCTCAAGCTCAAATGTTTGCAGAGGTAAAAACAATCTTTAGTACTAAAATCATGCAGAGGTGTAACTCTCTAACATCTCCCCAAATAAAAGAGCTTAATAGACAGCAATCCTTTTTAGTAGATTGTGGAATGAATGTTTGAAACAGATGTTAAAACAACAGAATACCATGAGGAAGGAGAAATGGAACAAGAATCTTGGCCTGCTGACGGATTAGAAGAGAGGACAAAATCACTCCTCACAGCAACATTTTGTTACCGGTCCTATGTGGGCACTTCAGTGAATCTTTTTGGAATGAGGAATTCCAGTGCCCCCCTCAAAAAAACATATATGGTTATAAAATACCTGAATTTTTCTAGATTATTGCAATTTAATGATGGCTAAATTGCTAAAGTAATCTGGTAAAAACATCTTGTAACCCTACCTTTATGTTGTCAATGATTTTGGTATCTTCAGGTACTCCAGGGTTAATTGCAATAACTAGGTCTTCAAACCCACCGTTGTTGAGCTTTACCTTTGTTCCCTTCACTCCATGCAGTAGCACTAATGCCATCACAAGATGCCAGTGACTTAGCAACATCTTTCCTTGTGCCTTTCACATCAACACCTTGACAAAAATAATGACACAGAAGGGTTATTTATGCAATTTTACACACACATAGGGGGGGAGAGAGGGAGAGAGAAAAAACCCAAACCCTGACCCTGAACAAAACACTTTGTTTTATGATGACAGAGGGTTTGCTCTGATGAGGAAACAGGCTATTAAGCCAAGAAAAACATTAACAGGGGTTATAAATAAATCAAACATGCATTTACATGTTCTACTCTTCCCATACAAACAATGCATTTCCCAAAAAGCCAAAATGAAGTGAATCACAGCAGCAGTTGGGAATTTCCAATTTCTGATAACTTTCTGAAAGAAAAGAATATCACAACAATTTGAACCTTTTGACTACCTAAGAACAGAAGAAATACACACCAATCCAGGAGATTAGACTGGCATTCTCTGCCAGCTGTTTTATGTCCAGTTACTTGTCCAATGTGTAAACAATAAAGGTAAAAACTGAGAGACTTATCAGACGAAGGTTTTTGCAGCCCCAGTCCAGAGTCACCCTGCATCCATCCAAGTGAATTCACATGAATGCACATTGAATTATCACACGTGAATGCTGTTACTATGAAGCCATTCCAAAGCCAATCCAAAGTCACCCCAGAATTCAGTGAATTCAGTAACAACCGAATTCACAGAAAACAGTTCCAAGATCACTTCAGAATCAATCCAAATTGGTCTGGTGTGATAAGGTCCTATGTCTTAAGATGTCAGAAGCTGCATCCAAGGTTGGTATAAATAACTACAGATATATAAAGTCATATAAACTGGTGTATGAAGCCTGTGCAAGCTGAGGACAGAGTTACTGTTTGGACTACAATTCCTGGCCATGCTGATTGTGGTTTTCTGGAGCTCTGATCTAAAAAGGTAATTTTTGGATCAGAGCAAGGAGGTATAAATAGAAGTATATTCAGATTGGCAATGGACATATACTGAGAGATTGAGCACACATGGAATTGAAAGGGGGGGGTAGAAATTGGAAAAAGGAATATATAATATAATATATATAATATAATATAATTAATATATATATAATATAATTTTGGATTGGACAAACTATCTCCCCTCGTGCATCAGCTACGTGTTTACCTGATAACCACCTTAGGAATTCTTGACTTGGCCATCTTTTATGCATCTAACCTTCAGTTGATATGACATTTCTAGAACACAAACCTCAGCCTGTTCTTCCAAAGTGCATACAGAGCTACACCTATCAGCAGAAATTATCAAAAGGTAAAGGTTTTCACAACAGCCTGCCACATTTCTTCTCACTGCAATGTAACACTGAGATAAAGTAACACTAAAAAGATGGCTCCTGCAGGACGTAGTAAAAGATGGAGGATGGCCATTGAAATGGATTAGTTTCTTCTGAAGGGTCATGTGAACACAGTGCACCCTAAATTGCAGCATGCCAGTCAGAATGCATTAACCCATATTGGGATTTTGGGGATGGCCAAAGAAAAAAGTATATTCAACAAGATGGTCTGGATTCTCCATCCCGGCCTGCAAATTTCAACTTCTCAAGCCCTTTCCAGTTGGTTGTAGAATTAACCTGAGAGTTGACTGAGAGACCGCCATTATAAAAAATTATAGGAGTTATTAAAACCTTGGGTAAGTCACACTCCCTGAGTTTCAGAGGAAAGGAAATGCAAACTCCCTCTGAACAAATCTTGCCAAGGAAACCCCATGACAGGGTCATCTTATGGTCCTCATAAGTTGGAAATGTATTGATGGCACACAACAACAAATTGTGGCATGGAATTCCACAGATACACTAATCCCCACCCTCCCATAAATAGATCTCAGGCAATGCAGACCCTTCTGCATGACTAGACAGGCCAACGAAGGAGGTGTATAGCTTTACACAATGCAAAATCTAAACTCCACCCAGTATGAAATAGTGACATCCCCTCAACAAATGTCTTTACATGTTGAAAGGAGGCTGTTCCTGAAAACAGTCAAATGGATTCAGTCACCTTTGGCTGTAGTTTCCAAATAAACCTTAAAGCATTTGCCATCATTCAGTACTGAGGTTATCAGTGTCTACTTACCTCACCAAGCTATCCCTGTTCAGAAGAAATCATAGCTGGAGAAAAGCATACTGTAATACCTGGCCACTTGGAACTCCAGTGGCAAAGATGGATCCAAGAGTACCTGAAACTAAACTTTTAGAGGGACAGCAAAACCACCCAGAACAGGTTAAGAGGTCTATATCCTGAATGTGGGGAGTCCCTTCCTAGGACTCAATTTTTGGCCCATATCACTGAGTTCAGACACAGCTCCAAGAATTGCACAGCCTCACCTTATCCAGATGTTATAAAAAGAAAAAGCTGCATATCATCAGCATATTAATGACATCTTGCTTCAAATCCCCTAGAAAGTCTCTGCTGCTTCACATCAATATTTAAAAGCATGGGGAACAAGATGACACCCGGATAATCCTCACAGCCCAGATGGCAGCACATCAAGGAATAGGTGCTGATATTATCCTCTAAAATTCATCCTGTAAGTAGGAATATAACCACAAAACACAATGTTTGAGGCACAGCACTTGACATAAAAAAGGAGGCCATGATCTACAATGATAACTTTCTTCAAGGTTTAAGCATGTGAAACATTGATTAATATATGGTCATATGAAACCTGAAATTCATCTAGTATCAATGCAAAATATAACAAGAATTCTTGCGGCACCTAGAAGACTAACCAATTTACTTCAGTACAATCCTTTGTGGACTACAGCCTATTCGTTCAGATTTATGGAGTACAGCCTCAGGATACAGACAATTATACAGACATGAGCAGGGAGAAATACAGAACAGAACTAGAATGTTACAGAAACAGAAAATATGCTAGCATGCTGATGGTGGATACATACACTCTTAATGGTGGGTTCACGTGGTTCTCTGTATAAAAACATCATTGTAGACATATATGATCACTGATACACATTTCATTTCCTAGAAAGGAAAAATGTTAATACCATGAATAGGGTGCAAATAAACATAAGCAAATGATTTAAATATGACATCATACTGGAAGCATCCCCCAGAATTCCTTTTTATCAAATTGGCTATTGTGTGCAGCTGAAGGTCAAAGTAGATAATACAAAGAATACCTTTTCCTTGAGTTTAACTTACAAGTTGTTTAACTCCCAGAATGCAATGTACCTTCCTCAACTTTGTCCCATCAGATATATCTTTGGCAGACACTACACTTTAACTACTTGATTGCTTTTCAGTTTCCTAACAAATTACTGCTAGTAAACTTGTACAAAAGTCCCTCTGGTACCCCATAATGTTTTTTTTTTTCTCTTTTAAATGGCAGTCCCTTTTCTTCCTTCTCTCTAACTCTCATAACACTCATCTAATGCTGGTTAACTGATTTTGTTTCTACTTGTGTTGCACCCACAAACTATACATGCCCCCTCCACACTGAACAACTCCAGGTGAATCCTGAACAATGGTGCATTCTCTCTCTCTCTCTCTCTCTCTCTCTATATATATATATATATATATACTAAAATTATATATATATATATATATATATATATATGAACGAATGAAATATTTTCATAGTGATGTGGTGGCTTAGTGGTATGATGCCATTTCTGATGACCGGAAGATCTTTGGACAATGCTGGCTGGCTCTTTGGCTTAGTAACGGAGATGAGCATTGCTATGATGTCATCATGGCGTGCACATATAGACAGCGCTCAAAAAGATGGCGCTGTCCATACGCGGTAGGGCTGGGGAGGGTGCAAATGCTGCGCCCTCCCCAGCCCTACTCACTCCCCAGTGACAGCCCTTTGGGGCCATCTGTACCGGGCCTCTGAGTCCTTTAGGTCTTGCTCTATAAAGCAACAGTTCTTGGTTTTGCAGGAAAATTCTGCTCCAGATACCCATTTTCTGAAACCGCCAGTTCCCTCAGAAGAATAAACAGGAGTGACTGTGAGACAAGACGTCACCAGAGACCTATTTTTCATTTGAATTCTCCGAATAACTCACAGGAATAATTTGACAACTGTACAAACAACCCTTTCTGTGTGTGATGATGCCTAAAGTCAATCCATTGGAGTGTCAGGCTAAAGATGTCTAATTTATTTATTTACTTATTTACTTACTTAAAATATTTATATCCTTCCCCGACAAATAAAATTAAATTGAAACAATAAGTAAGAGCTGGTGTTATATGAGTTCTGAAAGGAACTCCAGTGAGCAGTTTAGCTACTGCATTTTGTACCAGCTGCAGTTTCCAAGTCATCTTCAAGGGCATCCCCATGTGCATTGTGGTAGACTAATTGGGAAGGTACCAATGCATGGGCTAATGTAGGTAAGTAATCCCTGTCCAAGAAAGTCCATAGCTGGCAGATGAGTCAAATCTGGCCTCAAACACTCTCAGCCACTGAATCTATCTGGGCTAAGAGTAACAAGAACAGATCTAGGAGTATTCCCAGACTATGGACCTGCTCCTCTAGTGGAAGTGTAGTCTCATCCAGGGAAGGTAAAGCTACCCAGTTCCCAGACTAAAAAACCACCAATCCACAGAGCCTCTGTCTTACTGGGATTCAGCTTCAGTTTATTCATTCTCATCCAGCCCATTACAGCATCCAGGCACTGGTCCAGAACCTCCACAACCCTTGCCTCCTCCAATGGGACGTACATCCCCCAAACTTGTAATGACCTCTCCCAGCAGTTTCATAGCGATTTTTTGAATAACAGGGATGGAGACAAAATTGAGCCTGGTGGCACCTCAGTCATGGCGCTGAGCAGGAGTCCTCCAATGCCACTCTTTTGAAGATAGGAGTGGAACCATTGTTAAACAATGCCTTCTATTCCCTTCTGCCACAGCTGATTCAGGGATTCCATCACCAATATTATCAAAAGCCACTAAGAAATCCAGGAGAACCAACAAGATAGTACTTCCTCTGTTTTTCCCCTGAAGTAAGTCATCAATTAGAATAACCAAGGCTGTCTTGGTACTGGAAAGGGAAAGGGTATAAAAGGGTAGATGCTGGGCAGGTGCCATTGATGAGGGGCCTTCTATAAGGAAGAGGTAAAAGGTAACCTCAAGGCATAGAAAGGAGGTCTCATCAAACCCAGGTATGCATGGTATAAATGGGGCCTGGTGGCTCTCAAGTAAACCTTTAAATATCTTGGGATATGGTTTCATGAATCAAAATGTGCTAAAGCAGAGCAAAATGCCCGATGTATTATCTGATTCCACTCCCCCCTCCCAAAAGGTGGTAAGACGGAATGCTTGCAAGATGAGAAATTTCATAGTCTCGCATCTCAACAGTACTAATGAAGATGCCAGGCATAGTTTCCTTGAAAGGATATTCCACAATGTCTGGAATGTGCTGCTCCAAAATCCTCTCCAGGAGGGTTGCCAACTTTGTGGATAATGTATTTGTATTGATAAGATTAAATTTAAGATACTTATTTGCTTAAATAGAATTTTGCAATTTCTCTCTCCCCCCCCCCCCCCCCCCCCCGATCATGATCTCTTTATTCCTCAGATGTTTAATTTCTTTGCTTCTTCTGTGCAGGTGTCTTACTGGACTCTCCTACTTTTTGCTACTCCATGGTTTTATCCTCTTAATATATATTTAAATGGTTTTAAACTGCTTTAAGTTTAGTTTCTTATATTAATTGTTTTTTTTTAAATTTTTGTATTCATAGGTTTTAGCTATTTTAATATCATTCCCTTCCTCTCTGGGAAAAAGTGAGATATAAAGTAAAAGAACAAATTCACTTGTTCATTGTCCAGGCAACAAGGCAACAGCTATTGTAGCTCTAAATTTTGTATATTTACACAGATGTGCAAAAATCAGTCTACAAAATATCTCAGATGCCAACAGACATGTACTCTAACTCTCACCATAAGTTTGTTGTTGTTGCTGCTGCTGCTGCTGCTGCTAAAGTTTTGCATTTATCTTGTAGTAGAGAAGCACAAAACAAGCTAGGATTTACATCCCTACAACAGAGGCACAAAGAGGATCCCAATCCTCTCTCAAAATTTCAACACCAGTCTCAAAGCTGGTTTAGTACTGACTCAGATGCTTAACCAGGAAGGTGAATTCCTCATAGGAGTTTATCAGATGGGAGGAATTTTCTTTATTGCAAATGGAGCCAATTGGAGCCAATTCAAATTCACGTGAATTCGCTAGTTTAGCGAATTGACATGAATTCTTATTGCATTCGGAATGCATTCAGAATGACTTCCTGAAAATGGCTCCCCATTGCCCAAAATTGCATGAGATGCTTTAATTTGCAATAACGTAAAACCCATGATTGTGTCCGGAATGACTTCCCTTTTGCCCGAAATTGCATGAGATACTTTAATTTGCAATAACGTGAAACCCCATGATTGCGTTCGGATTGCCATTAGATTATACTTCCAATTTCTGATGTCTGAAAAGGTCCATAGAAAACTACCTTCTCTCCGCACCCCTTGAACTGGTATTATACCCAGAACTCTGGTAGATGTATATTCTGGTGGTATTGGCTCACTCTTCCACCATCACCCAGTCAGGAAGGCAAACCTGGTTGCATATTCTTTCACAGTTGGTTGTGAAATAACATACTCTTTCTCATTAACTGATCCTGCAAATATCAGGCATACCTACAGAAAAAGGATGCCAGGAAAGCAGCAGAGTTACTGAGAGTGGGTGGCAAACTGGAAGGGGCGGTCTCAGTTGCTATCTCCCCCATTGTTGACATCCTTTGCTATATGCTTCTAGTGGTTCCAGATTCCTCACTTCCAGAAGATATAAGAGCCTGTCATGTCCAAGACATGACAACAACCTATAGTATTCTCCCTTCCAATAGATAAACCAGATTAAGAGAGATGCCAAAATGAAACAGAGTCATAAGTAAAACAAGACAAGGATGGTCAAGATCCTAGATCAAACTACATGGAGCATAATGGTCTCTGGTACAGCTCCATGATCTGCCTCCTTGGTCCCAGCAGCTGTCAAGTCAAATCTCAGAAACTTACCCAATTCCTCTTTTTCTTGTTTCAGAAGTACAGTCAAGATGGGTTGTGTGGTTGCCTCTCCTCCAGCCAGTAAAATGCCATGGCACTTCCTCTGTAACCTGATGTCTGATTTGGAGGGGTGGTTTTGAATATTTCACAAGTAGCTAGTGATTAGCTCATTGTGCAGGTTCCAAAAGCAGACATACATGTTCATAGCCAACAAGATTCCAGCTCGTTTATTATTATATGCAAGTGCTAAAAGGACAGAGAAAGAAGAAATGCAAAGATAGCTCACATCACCTTTCAATGAATCGAAGCAGATCTTCCAAACAGATGAGCATCTATGTAGATCCTCACAGCAGATTGGACATCATTACAGAGACCAATGACTTTTAGGCTGGAATATATGCATGTTACAGAGAGACCAACTAGACTTGCCCTTTGTTGAATCTTAACTACTTCTCTCTCCTGGTCTACATAGCACTTGAGGTATATAACTCATATTTTCCGGTGAAAAAGGAAGCCCGCACTATCTAGTAAGGGAGGAGACGTTCACTGGACTTTCAGTGAGAGATGGAAAACATATTTATCAGAAAGGTGAGGCAACTTGGCAGAGCTCAAGTAGCTTTAAGATTTTTTTTTTTTAACATGAAAAGCTCCAATTATTTTGTGTCTGAAACCTGCTTGGTTAACTAGAAAGTGCCCACTCTGCCAAGATGTTCAACCTTCTGGGCACTCAGAGAGCTATATAGCATGGGGCTGTTAGGACTCACTAAACCCCCTTCTGTTCTTCTAGACAGATACATTCACTATTTAGGACACTTTCCTATCTGATGTAATTTTCTGGTGATTACAGCCATCTACACACTATGCCCACTAAAGAACATCGACTCTCCAAAGTGGTTGCTAGTATCCCTGGTGTTCTGGCAATTTCTAGGGGGCTACTTGATAGTAAATCAGACTAAAATTTTCAAGCTATGGGCTTGTCTACACTGGCCAGAATACTGCTCTGGGCTATTCCTAGAGTATCCTGGCCCTAGAGCTGTCTGTGATTCCCCCAGATGTCCATACTCTGTAGTGCTGCAGGGTGTCTATCTATGCATGTGTCGCCAGTGTGTTGCCTGGCACCATCCCCCCTGCATCATCTGGCACCACCACCGATGGTGCAAGTCACTTCCTCTGAGGTCAGAAATGAGGTGCCTATACTCAATCACATGGCTGGGCCTCTTGTTGTGACCTTAGAGGGAAGGACTTGTGCTGGTGGCAGCAGTGCTGAGCAACATAGCATGGATGGATGTGTAGACAGTAACCCAGCATTGCTACGGAGCACTCCAGGTTTTCCTGCAAAACCCAGAGAAAAAGTATGTTTTAAAAACCAGTTTAAGGGAGGGATAGGGAGGACCTAGTGCAGAACTGGCCTTACGTCATGAAGATAGTTCACACTTGAATCAGGAATTTGGCCCTGTGTCATGAAGATAGGTTGCAATGAGGTTAAGGTGAGACCATTTTAATTGGCCTGTGTAGAGGAGCACTATGTCTGCATTAAAATAACTAAGCAGTTCATTATCATTATTATTATATAACACAAATAATGTCACACACACCCACACACACTATGTTTTATGAGAGCTGTTTGCTCTGTAAAAGGACTTCATGTTTGCTCTGTAAAGGGACTTCATGTTGATTAGTGTTGCTTGTACTTTTGGTTACATTTTAACATATCCAGGGAATATTTAAGGCAGGTAGGAAAAAAGAAACAAGCCTGCATTTTGGTCATATCAACAGTGTAAACATTTCCTGAGAAGCTGAAAGTGGATCTTGGTAGAAGTATCTAACATCTATTTGCATAGCAAACAGAAGCATTTCCCAATATGATAGAAAGGGAATTACAGTAATGCAGAACTTCTGATTTGCTTTAAAGATAAATGCCCCTTAATGGATGTGATGTACACCCAATCTTGATGGTGTTGAGACTCAGATGCTCTATCAACACTATATCCTGAGCCTGCCAACATTTCACAGATGCTATTAGAGATATGTGTGGCTAAGCAAATATCAAGGTGAGGCCAAGACAGAAAAAAGTTATTAATGAAGGAGGACACACAAGGTAGTAGAATCTGCAGCAGTGTCTTCTTGCCTGTGCCTACTGAGAAGAGCCGCATTCTCTCCCCTCCTGTCTGGTCCCCCTGCTGAGTTTTTAAACTCATCTTGTAGCAACTAAAGTAAGCTGAGAACAAAGAGGAAAAGTGGGAGGAGGAGAGACAAACTGAGCCATTTTTAAAGCAGCTGAAAAACAGGATGACAGAAGATTAATTGGGACAATTGGAGGATGTGAAAATATAAAATATGTGCTCATATTGGCCTCTCTCTCTCTCTTTCTGTTTATTCAGATTTGTTGTTGTGTGCCTTCAGCTTTTTTCCAGAGAATCTATCAACGAGTTTTCTTGGCAATCTGTTCTGAGGAGGTTTGTCATTGCCTTCCCTGAGGCTGAGAGTGTGTAACTTGCTGAAGGCCACCCAGTGGGTTTTATGACTGAGCTGGGAATCTAACGCTGGTCTCCAGAGTCATGGCCCAATACTCAAACCACACTGGCTCTCTGTTTATTCAGATACTCAAGGAAAATATACAGACAGACTGAATATAATAGAAGTGGGAGATTTTTAAAAAAATGACTTTTATTTATTACTTGTGAACCAACTGCGCCTGTTCCTTGAGATGCCAGATCTGGCCATAGTGATACATGCCTTGGTTACATCCTGTTTGGTCTACTGTAATGCACTTTATGTAGAGCTGCCTTCAGTTGGTTCAAAGAGCTGCAGCCAGGCTGCTAACAGGGGCATGTTACAGAGATCATAAAATGCCCCTGTTGAAACAGCTCCACTGGCTGCCAGTTTGTTTCTGGGCACAATTCAAAGTGCTGATGATGACCTTCAAAGTGCTGGTGATGACCTTTAGAGTTTTCTTTCTCCACATTATAATAATCCAACCCACAGCTGAGCTCCTGAATTAAACTCTCTACCCAATGAACTGGCTGGTCCCAAGAGAAATGCTTGGACAGAGGATTTCTCAACCCAGCCAAACCCAACCCAGGTGAATACCACTCCCTTCATCCTCTAGCCTTTTACTCACTCTCCTTCAAATCTCCTTCAGTTGTTAGATTAGCAGACAATCAGACAAGCTGCACTGTTACATGCAAGCACTCTCTAAAATTTCTTCTTGGCCCATGGACATAACTAAAAGGAGTGCCCTCTTTAATGTACTTCCTTGGAAGTATGATGCAATGGTTTGAGCATTGGACTATGACTCTGAAGACCAGGTTTGAATCCTCACTCAGTCATGGAATCCCCACTGGGTGACCTCGGGCAAGTCACACGTTCTCAATGTCAAAAGAATACAAAGGCAAACCCACTTTAAACAAATCTCACCATGGTTCATCTCAGGGTCATAAGTTTGAAAAACTTGAAGGCACAAAACAACAAAACCTCCCAGACTAGGCCCAGAGTATATTCCCTATCCAGAAGCAACAGGCAAACCTCGCCTGACTTCCTAAGGCACGACCTTCATTGCCTGAAAGGAAGATAAAAGCAGGCAGGTCCATGCCAAGCTGGAATCACTCCCCTTCTCTCTATTGTTTTGTGAAAATATGTAGTTAAGTTATACTCATCCTGGAAAGAGAGCACATAGCTGATTTTTAGAGAAATTTTCAACAATAAAGGTTACTAGCAGGCAAGTCAAAGAACTCTGGATGTTGCTTACCAAGTAATGTATTTTGTAATGTGCAAAGGAGAAAAGACTGCCCATCACAGAATTCATTTTATTTTCTTGCCATTCAAGTTTCAATAAAACTTGCTGACATGTTATTGCCTGGAGAGGGCAAGAGTAGTTAAGTCCACCTTGGCATACTTTTCTTTATCTTGTCTGAAGTGATATTCACACGAAGCCTTCAGTTTCTTCATTATTGTCATCTTGTCTCTCACACAAGCATGCATAAAACCCCAGGTTTAAATTCTTTTTAAGTGAAATTTCTATATTCACTGTTCTTTCACTTTTCTTTAAACCGTCTTTGTTGCTCAATTAAGCACCACACCCAAACATAACTTGGACATCTTTACTATACCCAAAATGAAGGAAATAAAATTTCAGGGTAGCAACACGGCATCTGCGAAAACCAACCAAAGGCCCTGCCTTTGTATGGTATGTTGGTGTTGATACTTTTGTTGGTATGTTGTGGTACTTATTCAATGACCCAACTATGCTATTAGGAATGACATAGAAGTTGCACAAATACTGTATATAGATCTGCTACTGAAATTGGTACCTCTTGTCCTGAATTATCTCTTTCCCTCTATATTATATGTAGTAATCCTTGTTGTGGATTACATTGTCATTAAGATCTTTTATTTTCCCATTCCAAATCTATATCACTGGCTGCTGCACATGAGGGAGGGAAATGCATAAAAACATGGTATGTTTACTAAGCAATTGCTTTTTTGATACGTGAGGGAAAACGGTTTATCTAATCCCAAAATTTTAAAATTATTCTTACATGTAATACAGTGGTATCAGAATATAGGCGCAGCAGTGGTGGGGAGGTACTGATTTTATGGAAAAGAAATGGGGAGGGAGAATCAACACAGAGATGACATTTTTGTAATAACTTCATTTCATTTCTAAAGTGTGATTCTGTTTTCTGACCTGATAAACAAAACTGGAACATCTGCAATTCCCAAAAATAAAAAACCTAAAGGCCAAACAAGTTGTGGAATTATCTTATTTATTTCGATGAAAACCTGTAAGCATTCAGCAAACTGAATTATACAAAGGGAAGCAATAATTCCTTTTTAAAAAAATCTTCTTTATTTATAATGGTTTTAAAAGCCTAGAATCAAATTTTGATTTCAGAGATCCTCATTTCCAAGGATGTATTTCCAGATAGGCCATTGAAAGTCTTGTTGAGAATTAACCTTCAGGGCCAAACTAGATATAGCAGTGTTGGACCTAGTTGTTGACTTCCAGATCTCTTGCATTCATAGGGTCTGACTTTTGCAGTTTGAACTCTCTCCTTCAGGCCTTTTTCTCCAGTCACAGCTCACTCAGGAGTCAGGAATAGAGTGGCACAAAGGAGGAAACAACATGGATCAACATAATAACAGGAGGGGAAGGGAATATTAAACTTCTAAATCTCAACAGGTTTAGCACCCCTTTTCCCATCCACTCATCCAAATGAGGTTGTTACTTTTCAGATTACAAAATCTTCAATGAAAGAAAAATGTTGTTCAACACATTAGTTGTTTTTAATGTTATTTTGGGGTGTTGAATTCAAAAACCACAATAAAAATGTCATACTGCATACACTTCTTTCAAAATATTTTTATCAATTCAGTTGTTACACAGCTTTGATTAAGCATGGACACTGATCTTCCAGTGTGATTTCTTTTAGTGCTTTTGAGTGGATTTTTCCCCTTCATATCAGCAAATTAAAGAATTTTGAAAGTCTATTGGAAGACTTTAACCCTTTTCTTACTCTTTGCAGGATAATTGTTTGCAGGAACATTTCATTCAGTCACATATTACAGCAGAGAAACATCAAAGCATTGTGAAAATATCTATGTGATGGAGCACATCTGAGGTCACTTTTGGATTTAGAACACCACATACCAATAAAACCAGCACACATTTTTAAACAAGTTTTTATGATTCTCAGTTTTGCAGGTCTGTGCTGTATGTAAATAGAGGAGACCCTGGTTTAACAGAATTGGCACTGATGATGTTACACTTATTTTGGACCACAGATGTATGCAAAACCAACCAATGGGAAAATACACCTGGATGCTCACTCACCAGTACCACGGGGAAGCAATTTCACCCATGGTATTTGTATTACATTCCAGTCCGTGGATGTCTGATTTTTTGCTTATTTAAAACACATATTGTTATGCTAACAATGGCACAAATGATGATTACAGCAACACATACTATGATCACAATTACAGTAGTCGTATTTAACACACTCTTATTGCTTCCATCATCTGAAGGAGTAGTGTGTGTGTGTGGTGGGCTTTGGGAAGTAGTATGTATGTCATCTGAAGTAGTTCCACCAGGACCAGTGGGAACAGGCAGTGCAGCAAGCAGCAGAACCGCTCTTGCGATATTAGATGGTTCTCCAGTATTGTTGCTGTCATCGATGGCACGCATGGCAAAGTAGATGGAGGTGCCATTTTCTTTTGTCAAGTTCTCTGATTTATAGAGAAAGGACTGTCTGACCCCAGCAATGTCAGGTATCAGGCCGGAAGTGTTCAGAGAAGTAGCAGTATTAAAGCTAACATCTCTTAATTCCAAGGGATTTTCACTCATTTTTATTTCATATCTTTCAGCTGTAAAATAAAAAGTAGACAACGTGTGTCTGTTAGAATATGTATTCTCATGGTTCAAAGCTAATAATGATAACTGGGCCAGTCATGACAACTCTCAGAGTTGAAGGATATTGTCCTAATTCCATTCTCCATATAGAAGCTGGCCATACCAACATTTACTGGCAATAGGAGAACACTTGAAAGCGGCTGACTAGCTCAGGGCTTGCAAAGTAAATTATGTGGCATGTGTAGCAGCCCTATCTTCAAGTATCTTTCCATCATTTATCAACCCCAACCATCTGAATCACCTGCTTCAGCTGGGTGTCTCACTTGTCCTAGAGGGACAGCTGTTCTATCAAAAGTTCCTTTTGGTGAATTTCAAACTTCTAGTCTTATCAGAACCTTGTGAATACTTTGTCCATCACATACAGCTCTGAGACATGATCACCATTAATAATAATGTTCCCTGCCTAGGAGTGATGAGATTAGCTGTTCTTCTCTACCAATTGAAAGCATGACCTAAGCAGCAAAACACATTGTACACACCAAGGACTTTATTGGACACAGTTTTTCCCCATTATGGGAATGGGAAGGGAATGCTCCTGTCTGCACACAACCTAGAAAAAACAGATTTTATCGCACACCAAAACATCCTCAAAATGGCACCATTCCGTTCTGTGGTGCCAAGCCGTCCCCATTCAGTGCTGAGGCACATCATTTTGCTTGGACAGAAGTCTTCCGACCCAAACATTTAATGCGCCTCAGCACTGGATTCTTTCACACTGGAGGAATTTCTCCCAACTTCGAATGCAGCCAATGCGAATTCATGTGAATGCGTTTGTTTAGCGAATTTACGTGAATCCCCATTGCATTCGGAAGGCATTCGGAATGACTTCCCATTAGCCAAAAATGACCCCTCCTTGCCCAAAATTGCGCGAGAAGCTTTAATTCGCAATAACGTGAAACCTATGATTGCATTCGGAGTGACTTCCCTTTTGCCCGAAATTGCGTGAGAAGCTCTAATTCGCAATAACGTGAAACCCCATGATTGCGTTTGGATTGCCCTTGGATTATACTTCCAATTTCCCACGTCTGAAAGAGTCCACTGAATGGGAAGGCTTGGCACCATGGAATGGAATGGCACCATTTTGAGGACGTTTTGGTGTGCAATAAAATCCTTTTTTATCAGTCACACGCGGACACAAGCATCCCCTTCCCATTCCCATAACAGGGAAAAAACTGTGTCTGATAAAGTCCCTAGTTTTACTTAGCAAAGGAAACACCAGACAGAGTAAAATCTCAAATTGTTAAATATCAGCAAAGAGGGCCTTATTTTCTATGCCACCACTGTCCTCAGTCCTCACTGCTGACAGAAAAGATAGTCTTGCTACCATCAACAGGATGAAAACAGAGAGGAAATTTCAGTTTCAGTATTCTAAAAATATATGAACATTAAGCAAACATGTACAATGTTGTTTAAGTGCTCATAAAAAATAAAGATGGGTTCCTTACTCCCTAGAACTAAATGTTCCGTGTTAAAATTCAGAATACATGATTATATTACCAAAACATTATTTGATAGTGATTTTGGAATTAAACCAAAACCTAAAATGCATCCTGTGGTTTATGTGCAGCTTCAATTCCTTTTCTGTGCTTCAGAAGCCCACATGTTGTTTGTATGTCCAGGCTGGGCCACATGTTGCCTGTTCCTGCCATAAAATATGTGCATCTCTTCCTGTAAAACCTAAGGGAGACAAGTAGTGATGGACCCATGTGCCAGTTGAAACTCTCCATAGGAACAGGGTTATTGTTTCTACAAGATTTTGAAGGGACAGAATTGCTTGTGTGGAGTTTCACCTTATTATGCAGAAAGAGATATCTGTTTTTCAGAAGAACCAAGAAGAGTCCTATGCTTCAGCAGCACTGCACTTACCTTTTCCAGAATCATAATCATTCCCAGGAGCTGTCCAGGACAAAAGAAATTCATCATCCTCATTCAGTTCTACCTCAAGGTCAGTGATTTTACTTGGTGGGAATACATCTGGGGGATTCCCACTAGGAACTCCACTCATCACAAAAGAACCTCCTGATGTTGTTCTGCTGAAACTTCCTAGATTTGCTTGGATTTCATCTTCATTAGGTTCTGGCTTTGGTTCATTCAGCTTTATTATACCTAAGAGAAAAAGTCAGATTGAAAGGAAAACCTATCAGACTATGTGGTTACAAACCTCTAAACTTTCGTATTACTCTCCTAGCTTATTTAGCATACTTCTATTCCTCAGATGTGTCCAATCTAGTTTTGCTAAAATTTGTCATTTTTCTTTCTTAACTAAGAAAGAAACTTTCTTTTTTAAATTGAATTTTTATTAAACAGATAAAATATAATCAATCACATACAATATACATTCCACACACAAAACACTAAATTAATTAAACAATGCATTCCATATTGCCAATGTACCCTATTTCTCCTTCAAGAATGTGTGTATTGTGGACCATTCCCTCTCAAATTTTGCTAATGAATTGTATTTAATCATTTGTGTTATTCTACCAATTTCAATAATATCATACAGTTTAAATAAGCATTCTTCCTGACTGGGGATGGACTCTGTTTTCCACTTTTCCGCTAAAGTTATTCTCACTACAGATACTAAGTAAAAAAAAAAAAAGTCCACATTCGTTCTCTAATTTACTTGAAATATTCCTAAAAAAATACATTTCCAGTTTACTGGACTACAGTCGCTGCTATTCCACTATTACTGCTCTGGCTGCCTCCTGTTGTATTCTGGGATTTGCAGGTAAATGAGGGGTATTTACAATTCTCAGCCAGAGAGCTCTTAGGCCTCATTGAACTACAAGCCTCAGAATGCAACAGGAGGCAGCCAGAACAGTAATAGTGGAATAGCAGCACTATAAGAGTGTAGTGCAGTAATGTGGTTGGTCTTTGCATGGTTATGGTGCATGGCCAGAAACAATATTATAAGGGAGCATCTGTATCTTTCCCCACCTTCCTCCTGGCAAGTGATGACATAAACCATCAAGCAGTTTGTTGCATAAAATGCATCAATATAACTCAAGCAGAGATGTCAGAATATTATGTTTTAAATTTTGCCTGAATTAGGGGGATATTTCATCAATTTTCCAACACAATCAGTTGACACACTAAGGAGATTATTGCATCTAGAAATCCTGCCAGGTTAGGCATGGGATAGAAAAGTCAATACCAGGTGTTATCATATGCAGCCACAGCCAGGCAAGTGCAACCCGTAGGCAGCCCAAACCCCAGCCATGCTTATCCAGTGGCTTTTCAAAAACAGCAAGTTCCTGTTTTTGACATGCCATTGGATAAGCATGGCTGGGGTCCAGGCTGCATACGGGTTGCACTTGCCTGGCTGCAGCTGTGTGTAGTAACACCAGGTTTTGACTTCAATCTCATATCTATCCCACTGGGATTTCTGGGTGTGAAAATCTCCTGAAGTAGAAGGGACAAGGCTGATTACAGTATTGTACAGTCCACCTTCTGTATCCATGGCCTTGCCATCCATGGATTTGAGCATCCACGAATGGCAAGCCCATGGGAGGCAGAGGCAGTGGCAGAGGAGGAGGAGGACAAGGCGGGGAAGACAAGGAAGAGAAAGGAGGAGGAGGAGGTAGAAAAAGGAGGATGAGTAGCAGCAGTGGTGACAGAGAGAGGTAAGAGGAAAAGTAGAAAGAAGGAGAAGACAGGGAAGAGGAGGAGGAGGAAGAAAAAGAGGAGGAATAGCAGAGATGGGGTAAAGAGGAGGAGGAGGAGAAGGAAGAGGAAGAGGAAGAAGAAGAAGAAGAAGAAGAAGAAGAAGAAGAAGAAGAAGAAGAAGAAGCCACCTCCTACTGCCTGTCGCAGTGGGAATGGCGAGGCTCATAGTACCCATTGAGTTCTAAAGGACTTGAGCATCTGGGGATTTGGGTATTCACGGGGGGATCTGGAACGGCTCCCCTGCAGATACTGAGAGCCCACTGTAGGAGAGAAAGTAATTATTGAATTACTGTATGTGAGAGTGTATATGCAGGCATGTATGTCTAAATGTGTATTCAATCTCCTTGTGAAATCAAGACCTACTCAAAGACAAGGGGGTATTTAGTTAGTTAGTTACTTATTTAATATCCCGCCCTTCTCCCAGTATAGACCCTGGCACAGGAATGGCAAAAAGGAACCTGTATTCCCATAACAATAACTACCAGTATTTTACACACACACACACACACACACACACACACACACCATAAAAATGTTTAGCTCCATTTTTACCACCATTCTTTTACAGCAATGTTCTTTCATAATTACTCCTCACCATTTTCCACATAACCTGGTACATAGAGAGATTGACTTTGCCTGCGGACTCGTCTGACAATCTCGTCTTTCCCTTGGACACGCACTTTGATGCTGTATCTGCCATTCTCTTTGAAGGATGTAAAATACCTTGAGTAGATTCCATCATGCTTCAGAATATCGGCACCTTAGTTTATAAAACATAGAGAACATCTTTTAAAATCGTACTGCTGATCAGTTAAAAAAAACAAAACAACAGCCTGTGTAAAAGGAATCCCACCTTGTTTTCATGGAAATAGATAAATGTAGCAATGTTCCCACACCAGATGTGACCCATTGTGGGGGGCAGGGCGGGACTTCTGAGGACTTCCACACCAGGATAGCACACACTCCCTCTCCCTGTACCACCCCGCTGTGCATGCCACTCTGCTTGACGGGGGGGATGGAGCAGCACACGCAGGGAGAATGGAACAGCATGAGCTGGGGATGGCACATGAGATGGGGTTGACTGGGTGTCACCCCCTTCCTTTGGTTTCACCCATGTGTCCTTCACCCCCAGCACACCCACAGTGATGCTACTGGATAAATGTTTAAATATATATTTTATGTCTTTTATTGGAATGAGTTGATTCTTCATTCTTGCATATGCTTAAAGCAATTTTGATATAGGTGTCATATTCACTATCTAGCCCAGTGTGTGAGCTACAGCCAGCATCTCCAGTTCCAACAGATATGAACATAGAAAAGTTCTGAACTGCTTTATATCTCAAATACTTCAAAATAAACCACAAATACAAAGGAGAATCATATTTTATAAATTAACAATTTTTAAAATGTACAATGGATAATCCTAAACTGTATACTACTTCAAATTTTACACAACAAAATGCATGTAGGTCCACAAACACTTCAAAATAAATTTACCTGAACCATCATCAAAGAGTTCGACCTCTACAGATATTTTTTCTGACTCAACTGTGGCTGTGACGTTTGCACCAATAACTGGCAAAAATCCTTGACTGACTTCTGCATAAATGACAATTGGATTGGGAAAATTGTTGGTATCTCTGTTCATATAAGACTTTACAGTTACTGGAGGCACAGTTGCAGATGCTGCTCGGGTAGTGACTGTTATTGTAAGGACTTGAGCTGTTGAGTGTGTATTCTGAATTGAATAAATCCATTCTCCTGCCTGCAAATCAAAGAGTTAAAATATGAAATACTGCATATACGACTTCTGGAAATAAAAGATTGTCCTATACTGGTATGGTCTGTCATGTTACTTTATCTGTACCTAGCATAGCTGCATTTCCAACAGCTCCATCAGACAGCCATTTTCCCATTTCCAAGAATAAACAGATACATTTTAATGACTTATGTTAAATATAAAATTCAAGGGGGGAAAAAAAAACACAGTTTCTACCTCAGCAGTTCCAGGAATCCTGAGTCGAGCTGTTCGGACATTGGTGTTCTCAATTACAAAATCAGCTTGAGAATATTTTTTTCCTTTGGGATCTGTCATAAAAATGCCTGGTGGATATATGCTTAAACTCCATGTAACTACAAAGAAAGTATCATTTCCCACAGTTTTATCAATGGACACAGTTCCATCCAGCCATTTATTGGGACTGATGCTTTCTCCTTTACTTTCAAGCTGTTGCAAAAAAATAAAATAAAATAGAATTCAATAGCAGCAGTAAAAAGAGCAGAAAAATAAATATCTATTAGACTGTGTATCTTATTTCACTTCTTATACTGTACTTAAGTTGATACATTGCCTGGAAGGTATCTACGGTATAGATATATATTGGTATAATGGACAAAAAACAAAACAAAAAACAAGATCACTACCCCATAATGATCTTAAATATACAAATGTTGTTTCGTGCTTTATAGATCTTGATTTTCCAGTGGTAGTCAAACTGAAATGTGACTAGGGCCTGACTCCCATTGGTGATAAGCAAATTTAAACTGGGATTGCACAAGTGGGATGTCTTTTTCTCTTTTCTTCATGCAGTGTTTTACAAAGAGAGGGGGGGGGAGAAAGAGTGAGAGAGAAGCAGCTTTAAAGCACTAGAGCTACTGCCTTGGACAATGCATGGCTAGGAAGAACAAGAAACATCTTAAGCAGTGTCCAACTACAGCTCTGCAGCCAGAAAAAGAGCTGATTTCACCTACCCAGATTGCTAGTAAGTACATTTGTACTCATTGGAAAGTACAATGTCAGCTCCTTTCTCCCCAAAATGTAGCTGAATACTGATTGAATGGCTCCTTTCTTCTGCCGGCAACTAAATAACTGCATGGCTTGGAAGGGGCCTTCCTGCAGAGGCAGGGTAGCGAACTGTGCTCGCAAAGCACTACACTATCCATGGCAATATGTACTATGTGCTACCCCCTCCAATAGCTTATTGCCAGACATAACTAATCTGTTAAACTGCTATGTCCAGTATATAGGAATAACTTCAAATCCAGCCCAGACAACACTGCCGGTTGTGGGATGACAACAGAAGGCACTATCTCAGAATGGCACCACTCATACCTGCAGGGCATTAAGGGGATCCTGGTGCAGCCCCATGGCCATTAAATTGTGGAGTAGCAGATGGTTTCATCTTGCTATTAAATATCTACATGAAGCCATAGGTTTAGGTCATAGGGGGTTTGGTATATATCTCTGGGAGAAATTGGTATGCCATTTGTAGGTTTAACAATATTTCTACTTATCATGGGAGTCAAATGATGTGCTGGACCAGTTCTGGGATGCTGTAATAGGCTGGATGAGGGCCAATAAGCTGAAGCTGAATTCTTACAAAGTGGAGGCTCTGTGGACTGGTGATTCTTGAATTAGGTAAATCACCTGTCCTGAATGGAGTTTCATTTTCCTTGAGGGAGCAAGTGCATTGCCTGGAAGTAGTCTCAGATCCATTCCTATCACTAGAGGCCCACTTGGCCTCTGTGGCTTGAAATCCTTGGGGCCAGCTTCAACTGGTTGCCAGCTACAGACTTTTCTGGAGATAACCTAGCCATAGAAATTCATGTATTTGTAGTCTTCTGATAAGACTACTATGATGAAATCAATGTGGGACTACCCATCAAGAAGATACAAAGCTGCAGCTAGTGCAAAATGCAGCAGCCTGACTACTGACTAGAATATCATCAAGACAGCACACAGTGCCTATCTTAAAATAATTGTACAGGCTGATAATGTGTTTTTGGTCTCAACTCAAGAAACTTGTGATGTCATTGGATGCATCTGCACTGCAGAAATAATCCAGTTTGATACCACTAATTGCCATGACTCAATGCTATGCAATTCTGGGAAATGTAATTTTCTGAGACATTTAGCCTTCTCTGTCAAAGGACTCTAAAATTCCTAAAATTCCATAGCATAAATATAAATTATATCTATCTATCTATCTATCTATTATATTATATTATAATATATTATGTTATATTATTTATTATATAAATAATTAATTAATCTTCTTCATCTTCATGAAATATATTTATTTGGGTCCAGGTTATATGAAGGACTGTATCTCCTTTTATGAGCCCACTAAAACACTAAGATCATCAGGAGCGGCACTTCTCTCTGCCTCTGTCAGGCTCGTTTGGTGGGAATGAAAGAAAGGGACTTCTTTTAAATCCTGTGCAACTCCGAGCCTCCGAGGCTCGGATGCCTCCTCTAAACCCTCTGAGCTTAGTTCTTTTTTTATGGAGGAATTCAAGAAATTTAAAGAGGAAATGCGTGAAGAATTTAGAATGTCGAGAAAAGAGACTAAAGAAGATTTACATCGAGAGCTGGATAATTTTGGAAATAAGCTAGATAAGATTACTAAAGAAATTGAAAGTTTGAAAGTGGAGACAAAGGAGTTACAAATAAAGACAGAAGAACTCGAAGATTCATCGAGAGAAATGAAACAAGTACAGAAGACTCAAAACGATAAGATTTTGGCTCAAGAACTTCATCATAGGGAAAAATGTCTTAAATTTCGAGGGATCCCAGAGGAATTGAATGAAGATTTATATGGGAATGCTTTACAAGAATTGGCAACATATTTGGAGATTACAGAGGAGGAACTGGAATTTTCTGTCGACAGAATCTTTAGAATTAATTCTGCAATCGCAAGAGAAAAGAAGCTGCCCAGAGACGTGGTGGTAGTATTTACCAGATCCAAATATAGAGATCTGATTTTGCATAAAAGCTACACATCAGAATTGTCAATGGGTGGAAACCTGATAAAGATCTTCAAGGACATACCGGTGGAAATACTTCGGCGAAGACAAGATTACAAGTTTTTAACTATGGAATTGACGAAAAAAGGGATCCCTTATTCTTGGGAAAGAATGGAAGGAGTATCTATCCTATATAAACAGAGACGGTATCGCGTCAACACAGTGGATAAAGCAAAAGAATCCTTAAAAAAAATAAGGAAAGATGAAGAGAAATTGCCCCAAGATGAAACTAGAATGAGAACTCGTAGTACTGAGCGCAAGGAAGAGGAAGAAAGAAAGAAAAAGAAGGCAAAAGAAGGTCAAGAACAAGGCATCTCAACTACATTCAAAGACGTGAAGTCCACCTCCCCAGAAGGAGGAGAATTAATAAATAATGAAGATAAATAACATTAAAATATTAAAACAGCCACTATGAGTGTTAAAATTGGATCATGGAACATAAAGGGAATCAATTCGAAATATAAACGTAGTAAAAATTTTCATTACATTTACAAAAAGAAATTAGATGTAATCTGCCTTCAAGAATTAAAAATTAAAAAGAAAGATATAAAATATCTTGAAAATCGTAAATTAGGCCAACTCTTCATCTCCGCTCACAAGAAAAGGAAGAGTGGAATAGCTATGTACATCAATAACAAATATACAGCAAAGGAAATTGGTAAAGATGATGATGGATATTTCTTAGCTGTAGAAATTACTTTAGAGGGAATTAGATATTTGTTAGTTGGCCTTTATTCACCTAATGAAAATAGATTTTGCTTCTTTCAAAAAATTAAAGATTTTCTGGCCAAAGTTGAATACGATAACATCCTGATTTTAGGCGATATGAATGGTGTAATAAACCCTATTTTAGACCGTTCACGGATTAGACAAAAGGAAAAATCGCGAGGAAAACTACCATCCACCTTCTTTGAAATGAAAGAGGAATTTGACTTGTGTGATGTTTGGAGAGAACTATATCCGAATAACCAAGGTCATACTTTTTATTCAGAAGCACATAAAACAACTTCCAGGATTGACATGTTCTTAACATCCAGATCATTACAATGCAAGATAAAAGAGATGGAGATTTTACCAAAATTTGTCTCGGATCATAACCTAATATACATAGTCATGGGAATAGAACAGAAACAATTCAATTGGAAGTTGAATGACGCTTTACTAAACAACGACGAATTTTTGGAAAAAACCAAGAAAGAACTTAAAAACTTCTTTACTATCAACTACAATTGAGAAACCATGGCCAAGACTGTATGGGATGCATGTAAGGCCGTGATGCGAGGAATTTTGATACAACGAGGATCGGAGGTGAAGAATAAGGCAAAAAAAGAACTTCAGAAATTCGAACAAGACATTTTAGCGGCAGAGATAAATTTATCCAAAGATCCGACGTTAGACAAAAAAAATAAATATTTACAAAATCTGAAGAAGCAACTTGATAATTTGATTACGGCAGAGATAGCAAAGAAGATGAAATATGTGAGACAAAAGCATTTTGAACACGCAAATAAATCGGCAGATGGTTAGCGTATAGGTTAAAGAAAGAAAAGGAGAAAAAATTAATTTTAGAAATTATGCACAATGGAGAGAGGACTTCTAATCAAGAAAAAATTCAGAAGGCCTTCCAAAATTACTATGAAAATCTTTACAAGAAAGAAGACATACCCCTACAAGATGTTAAAAAGTATATGCAACACCAAAATTTACCAGTAATGACAGTACAACAACAAACATGTTTGAATGCAGCTTTCACAGTAGAAGAAATCTCGGAGGCTATTGATAGATTGAAAGTAAACAAGACACCAGGTCCTGACGGCTTCACGGCGGAGTTCTATAAAAAATTTAAAGAATAATTAAAGATACCCCTCCAGAAGACTTTAAATGAAATTAAAGAAAAAGGTATACCAGATTCTTGGAATTCAGCTAACATTGTTATAATTCCCAAAGAAAATAAAGACCCCAAGTATATTACCAATTATAGACCTATATCGTTATTGAACACGGACTATAAAATCTTCACTTCAATATTAGCGGAAAGATGTAAAAAAGTATTCCAAGAACATATCAGTGAGGACCAAACAGGATTTCTGCCTCATCGACAATTAAAAGACAATGTGAGAACTATACTGAACCTATTGGAATACTATGAGAAGAATAACGACAGAAAAGTTGCAATGATCTTTGCTGACGCGGAAAAAGCGTTTGATAATGTTAATTGGGATTGTTTGATGGAAGTTTTGATCAAGATGGGAGTTGGAGAGAATTTTTTGAGTTGGATAAAACGTATATACGAGAAACAAGAGGCACAGTTGATAATAAATGGGAAGAGATCCAACACCTTTCATATAGAAAAAGGAACCAGGCAGGGCTGTCCTCTTTCGCCACTTTTATTTATTATAGTTATGGAGGTACTAAATAACAAAATTCGGGAAGAAAAGGATTTAAAAGGTGCCAGGGTTAAAGGAAAGGAACACATAGTGAAGACATTCGCTGATGATCTCGTAGTGATACTAGAGGAACCAATCCAGCAAATTAAAACTCTATTCAAGGTAATTGAGGATTTTGGTAGAATATCTGGATTTAAGATAAACAGAGACAAAACTAAGATCTTGACTAAAAATCTAAAGAATTCGGAAGAGAATAAACTTTTGGAATTAACAGGATGTCAGATTTCCACGAAAATTAGATACTTAGGAATTTGGCTATCAACCAAAAACACAGATTTATATGAAAATAATTATATTGTAAAATGGAAAGAAATTAAAAATGATTTGAAGAAGTGGAATAAATTGAAGTTATCTCTTTCCGGAAGGATAGAAACAATCAAAATGATGGTACTCCCTAAAATGAACTTTCTTTTTCAAGCAATTCCGATTATCAACAATGAAGCTCCTTTCAAACTATGGAAAAAAGACATTAGCGAATTTATATGGAACGGCAAGAAAGCACGAATCAAGTGGAATACTTTAATAAAATCCCCGGAAGAGGGAGGAATGGGTCTCCCGGATTTGAAGCTTTATTATCAAGCCAACGTTTTGAATTGGTTATCGGATTGGATAAGATTGGATAATGATGCACTCTTGAATCTAGAAGGTCATGATAATAGATTCGGATGGCACGCTTACCTTTGGTATAATAAAACGCGGGTGCATAGTGAATTTAAAACGCACATAATAAGACGGGCTTTGTTTCAAGTGTGGAGTAAGATTAAAAAGAAACTTTACAGGAAGATTCCTTTGTGGGTCTTGCCCCAAGAAGCGACATTGGGTAGATGGAAGGGTTTATACGGATGGCTTACATATAAAGACTTGTTAAAGAAAAACGCTGAGAATCAATATGAGATGAAATCAATAGAGGAACTATCAAACTTAGACCCAACTATGCATTGGTTGTTGTATATGCAACTAAAAGAAAGATATAAAATGGACGATAAACTAGAAGGTTTTGAGAATGAGACAACAAATCTAGACAAACTATTAACGGAAGAATGTCGCAGTAAGACAGCTAAAATATACGAGATATTAAGAAATTTAGAACAGGAGAAAGAACCAATAACAGAAGAGATGATAAAATGGGCAACGGACTGTGGTAGAGTTATTGACTTGGAGAGTTGGAGCTACGCAAGAAGTAAAACAAAAAAATTTACTAAATCACAAAGTCTTAAAGAAAACTTCTTTAAAATGGAGCACAGGTGGTATCTTACCCCAAATAAAATGGCAAGAATTTATAACCTACCATCTAATAAATGCTGGTAGTGCCAATCCGCTATAGGTTCATGGATCCACATTTGGTGGAAATGTGAGAAAATACAGAAATTTTGGAAAGAGGTCCACAGGTTTTTAAACTCCGTTTTGCAAATACATTTTGAATTTAAACCAGAAATATACCTTTTGAACATGTTAAATAAGATTCCGACTGACTGTGAAAAGAAACACTGGCGTATTTTGTTATATATGATAACGGCAGCGAGACTGACAGTAGCCCAAATCTGGAAAAGTAACCAAGCTCCTAGGGTAGATGACTGGTTAACCAAGACTATTGAGATGGCAGAAATGGACAAATTGACGGCTCTTTTGAGCAATAAGGGAATAGAATTTATAGAGAATCAATGGTCTCCTATTATTACAGCTTGTAGACAGAGATGGTTTTAATAATTCAACAGTAGAGAAATTCTCAAGGAAGATATAGTGGAGTGATTAGGAAGTCACATTGCATATAGATACCAGGATGCTTCTATTTGGTGATTTTTATTTACTTATTTTTTCTTATCTCTTGATGATGACACCAATGAATGGAGAAAATATTTTGTTTGTGACTGAAATTGGGAAGCCAGAAGGGTTGATAATATACGGTCTCATTTGCTGGGAAGACGTTAGGAAGTTACATAGTTAGAGGAAACTATAAATAACAGATAACAACTAGACGTGCAATGTATTCTGTCATATATGTAATTAAAGTTGATGTCTTTTTTATTGTTATGTTTAATGGAAAATAAAAAAAAAATCCTGTGCAACTCAGATGTCAAGGTTGGTATAATTTTTAATACATTTCAAAATTTTAATATATAGTGGTTTTAAATTGTTTAAATGTTTTTTTTTAATTTATAGTTACACTTGTTAATACCTTTGCATTGTTTTTTATTTGTACTGTTTTAAATTTATTGGAGTCCCCATATCAGAAGAAAGATGGGGTGTTATTATTATTATTAGTTAGTAGTAGTAGTAGTAGTAGTAGTAGTATCTATGTGTTTATAATGGTCTTTTTTTGTCTGTATGTTGCCTAGGAAATTTTAAATTGAAATAGAAATAGAAATTAAAATTGAAACATGAAGGCACACATATAAAACTCTGGAGTCAAAAGATGCATATTTCTTAGTAGCATGTTTCAGTGGCATGTCTGAATTGTACAGAAGATATTTCATTAGCATGATTCCATATAATAGTAAAGTGTAAAACAAAGGAACAAGCAAATAAAAATAGAGTAGTGACTGGAAGTAACAGCATTGCCAGTAGAATGTCACTTTTGGAACTAATGAGGATTTCTTCAGTAGTTACAAAACATGCTTGCTTGCTTGCTTGCTTGCTTGTTTCTTTGCTTGCTTGCTTGCTTGGTTTATATCTCACCTTTCTCCCAAAATGGGATCCTGAACATAGACTGGACTGCAGATTTTATTCTATTTTGTATTTTATATATTTCTTGCCTAGCACGTTCAGGCATGCTACTACTTTCAACTGTTACCACCACTACCCCTCAAAAGCCCTGCTGGCTCTAAAATCTTTGAAATCCAAACCTGTATAGACTGTTGACTGATATTTCCACTTGCAGATGAAATTGTACTGAAAGCATCTATGAGGCCGTTGGAATCCAAAGTATCGTAGGCAGAAAATTTCCGACCTCCTGAAATATGATTAGAAGAATAATTATGATAAGCTGACAGCTGAAATAAAATGTAAATATATAGTAATGTATGAAAGTGAGATTGTGCAAGAATAGTTGCACATCCAGTGGCCCACTGTGCTGTTCTGGCCTAGATGTTCATCCAGGTTGGTCCCCAGGTCAGCAGGGGGACAGGCATGTGCTTACATGCCCATTCCCATGGCACACTGGGACCTGCTACCACCACACATTCCTTACCTTGCCCTACTGTGAAGCCCCCTGTCACCACGTCTGACATGGAAACGGGAAGCCTGGCTGCACCCACATGAAGAGCAACAGCATAGCAAGGTAAGGTGTGTGTGTGTTGGTGTTTAAACAGCCAGGGGTTGCTGCAAAGTTTCTAGGAAATCTGATGCCAAGTTGACTCAGGGTAAAGGCTGTTTACCTCCGGATTGGGAAGGATCCACCAGATCCATGTCTGGTCTGCTAGGATCTGGCCCAATCCTGGCCCTGGGGTTTTGGCCTGTGCCATCTAAACAGGATGACATGAGGCCATGAGGAACATGGATCTTTTGACCTGCATGGACAACCTCATAGTCGTATTAGGATCTGTAACTTCTATAGAAACAGTATTGTTCTATCATACAAAGGAATGCAGCAAAATTAATCCTCCTTTTTTTTCATTTGCAAAGCCTGTACATTTACAACTAGCTAGACATTCAGAATAATGTAAGACATTTTACAAATTGTGACATCTTATATAAGAATTATAAAGTCATCTCTCCCCACCCCTGACAAAAGCCACCCTCATATACATTTACATGAATGGCCCAGGACAAATGTCACACTACCCAGTTATAGTGCTATGATTACACTTTAACTGCCATAACTATTTGTAGTTTGTTGAATCACTAGATCTCTCTAAATATCCCTCCATAAATAGCAAATTCAAAATCAATAGGATGGAACCACAGCAGTTAAAGTGGCAGTGTAGGACTATAATTCTAATAATAATAACAAATTATTATTATTATTATTATTATTATTATTATTAATTTTTATTTCCCACCTCTCCCTACAGATCGAGGCAGGATCACAAAAGATAAAATACATACAAAGCATACAAAATTTCACAACACTAAAATTCCCATAAAATAACCCTCATAATACAATACAATATAAAACAATATACAGTAATCTCAATTATCCATCCTTCGGTTTTCCAACATTCTAGATTATCCAACGTTGCGGCTGCTGTGATTTCTTTAAATTTTCTGTGATTTCTTTAACTGAACAGTTCATACTGTACATCACAATGATTAGTGATTTGTTTACATTTTCTTTAAAAGTATCTACCTCCTCTGTACTCCTGTACACATGCCTCAGCTCGGTTGTTCCTTACTAGGGTAGTAAAAGGAAGAAAACTATAAATCTCTAGCCAGTCCTAGAGGGAGGACTTGGAGTGGAACACACTCCCTCGGAGTGTAGTGGAGTCTCCTTCCTTAGGGGTCTTTAAGCAGAGGCTGGATGGCCATCTGTCAGGGATGCTTTGACTTGGAGTTCCTGCATGGCAGGGGATTGGACTGGATGGCCCTTGTGGTCTCTTCCAACTCTATGATTCTATGAATTAGCTGGGTGGTGGCAGCACAACTAAAAGATCTGCTGGGGGCTAAGGGCCAGGAACAGGGTTGCTGTTGGCGGAGATCATCACAACATGGTAGCAAAAGAGTTGGCTAAACACCAGGGTTGTTTGTGCTCATGGAAGAAGAAAATGGCAAATGCAGTTTCTGTCTTTTTCTTCTTCCACATGATACCCCACATCTTTCCAATGTGTTTCCTGCATATTTTGCAGGGTGCTGTTAGCCCTGTTCCACCATCAGAGATCAATTTTTAATCATTAGGATCAAATCACAATGGTCTGACTATAAATCTATCAGAGCTGATGGATTTAGGGGTGCTATATAATGAACAATATTCTGGTTACTCACACACCAGTTCATGTTGGGCAACATTTCTACTTCTATTTGCAGCATCTGGTCCCAAAGCTATGATATGGTCTAAAGATCCACTATTTGAACATCAGTAAAACAAAAATGCATAGTATTATCTTCTCTCTTGGTTAAAAGGACAAATTTACACCTCTTCGCTCTTTTACCTGTCATGTCTGCCAGCATTTCTAGTTCGTCTGCAGCATCTGGCCCCAAAGCAATGATATGTATTATAGATCCACTACTTTGAACTTCAGAAAAACAAGAGCTTACAGTCCCATCTTCTCCATCTGTCAAAAGCACAATTTCACAGCCTTCTGTACTAGCATATTTTTGTGTAAACACCTAGATGGAAGAATTTAAAATTTTAGCCACCATATTAGCAGAAAGAATGCAGATGCCAGAGCAAGCTGCCTGGAGTTAAAATATAGGAGAAACATCTAAGTTCTACAGAACCTGCCAGTTTATGGCATGAAATATGGATCAACTAATCCCTTTTTGTAAGAGTCAGAAGATTAGTTTTGTAAGATGGATGCAATGTAGTTTGCTGCTGTTAAAGAAAAAAAAGTATGCTATTTTTTTGTTTGGAGGGTGGAAAAAATCAAACTTTACATCCAAGTAGATAGACTTAAATAAAGCATCATAAGGGTGATTGCCCTTCTCTTCTTTCCCTAGATTCTGTTTATCCACTCAACAGCTGTAGCACATTTTTGCATTTCTCTGGAGGAGACATCTTTGGTAAATGCCTAGCTTGGCACAATTACCTGACCACAATGGTAAGAAGTATGGACCGTCTATAATGCCACCCCTATTGTATTCTGTTCTGACAAACATCCCTTACCATCAAAAATTTCTTTCTAATAGTTAATTAGAATTTCCCTTCTTGTAATCTGAATGTGTGAATCCTACCATATTAAGCAGCAGAAAACAAGATCACCACATTTCTAAATGACAGCGCTTCATATGCTTTCAAGATGATGATCGTGTCACCTCCCACTCTTCTCCAGGATAAACATATCCTGACTCTAAGTCATTTCTCATAGAGTTTAGTTTCCAGATTTTTGGCCATCTTGACAACCATCCTCTGAAGACATTCCAGCTTGTTAATATTTTTTCTAAACTGTGATACCCCCAGAACTGGCCAGGTGAGGCTTGGTCAAAGTAGAATGGAGCAGTATCATAAAATCATAACAGCTGGAAGAAACCACAAGGTCCATTCATTCCAAACCTCTACCATACAGTACTGCACAATCAAAGCATTCCGAACTCTGTTTAAAAACCTCCAAAAAGGGACACTCCATCACTCTCAGAGGCAGTTTATTCTACTGCTGAACAGCTCTTACCATCAGGAAGTTCTTCCAAATGTTTAGGTGGAATTTATTTTCTAGTAGTTTGAATTCATTGCTAAGTGTCCTAATTTCTGGAGCAGCAGAAAACAAGCTTGCTCTTTCCTCAATATGACACCCTTTCAAATATTTAAACACCACTTTCATGTCACCTCTTAATCTTCTCCTCTCCAGGCTAAACATATGGTTCTCTAAGCCATTCCTCAATGGGAGTTTGTCCCTCTCTGTGCATGTTCCAGCTTGTCAATATCCTTCCAGAATTATTGCGGCTAGTCAATACCCTTTTCCAATACTGGACATAGTATTCCAAATGAGGCCTGACCAAGGCAGAAAAGAGTGGCACTATTACTTCCCTCAGTCTAGATACTATAGTCCTATTGATGCAGCCTAGAACTCTTTCATATATACTGTTGTCAAGCCAAGTATCACTCATCTCATATCTCACTAAGAAATTTATTTGTTTAGGTTTGGCCCAGCTCTCTAATCTGTTAAGGCCATTTCTGACCCTAATTTGGTGTCATCTGCAAATTTGCTATGCATGCCCTCTATTCCAGCACCCAAGTAATGGATACCAAGTGTTCACGTGTCCTAAGAGCACTGGGGCCAGGATAGCACCCTGTGACACCATGTTAATCATGTATTTTCAGATTGAAGAGGACCTCCCGTTTTTCCTCCTTAATGGAACTGCTTAAAATTGTGTCTTCAATATTTGTTCTTCAGAAGCTCCCATCCATCATGAACTTTTTGCTCTTTTAATATTCCTGTCCATGGTATCGCCCCTGTATTTCTCTAAGTCTACTGAAACCAGCTTTCTAGAATATGTGTCTGACTACACTTGGTGTCCCCTTGGTGTCTGCTGTCTAAAAAATTCCAGGAGAAAGTGGTCACTCCACCTAAGGTTCCCACAACTTCCATCCCATTAACCAAGTCATCCCTGTTGGTTAGGTTCAGATCTAAAATAGATGATCTGTTTGGTACCTCTTCCACCCCTGGACAATGAAGTTGTCTGCAAGGCAAGTGAAGAATTTGTTGGACCTTATATTCTTGACAGAGTTTAACATCAACAAATATCAGGCTAGTTGAAATCTCCCATTACTACCTCATCTCTTCTTTCTGAATGTTTGGTAATCCGTTCCAGGAAGGCATCATCCAAATTCTTAGACTGGCTTAGGGCTCTGTAATAGACCCCAACAATATCATTGTTGTATCTCTCCCCTTAATTTTTATCCAGATGCTCTCAACCTGGCTCCCAGGATTTAAATCATTGATCTCTTCACAAGTATAAACACCCTTGATATATATAATGCTACTCTTTCTTTCCTGTTTGGTCTATTTCTCTGAAATAGGTTATTGAATCACTCTATTACAACATTCCAGTCATGAGACTGTCAGTGATACCTATTATATCATTTTTGCTTTGCTTTGCTGTGTTTATGTTCAAATTCATCTTGTTCATTTCTCATGCTCTGTGTATTAATGTAGACATCTAAGATCTTGGGCCATTTCCTCTATTTGTTTATTTAAGGTTTTTTTCCTCATCTCAATGTTGGATTCTTCTACTGTTCGCCCATTTCCCTCTATAATATTCAGGCTATTAACTACATCACTTGCTGAACTCCTGTCCTAAAGAATACTGCCTCCCTTCCTCATATAACTCAGTTAAAAGCCCTGCTGATCAGGTCTGTGAGACTCTTAGCAAAGTGCCAACTGCTGTGAGGGGCAATCCATCACTTGCCAGAAGTCCATCTTCATAAAACCACAGTCCAAGAAGTCAAACTGTTCCCAGTGTCAACATCTGCAGAAATAGTTGTTCGCCTCCATTATTTTTTTCTCCTTTCCTGGGTCATGCCCTTCAACTGGGAGGAGAGACAAAATGACAACCTGGGCATCAAGGTCCTTGAGCTTCCTACTCAGAGCCTCATAAACCATTGTGAAATTCTGGAGGCTGTGCCTTGCAGTGTCATTGGTTCCCACAGGGACCAAAAGGAAGATGTAACAGTCTGTGGGGTTCATGAGTCTTGTCAGCCTCTCATCCCACATCATGGATTTTTGCCCCAGGCACACAGCACATCTCTTGAGACATCCTGCCAGGCCTGCAAACCACTCCTTCCATTTTCCTCAGCTGGGAGTCCCCCACCACCACCACATGACCTCTCTGAGGATTGGTGGAGGACATTAAATGTGACAAACCTGCCTGGGTCACCTGCACATTCTCTGAGGAGTGACGCTGTTGCTCTTGATGTTGCTTCTGATCATCACTAATAAGGAAGAGAGCTTTGACTCAATTCTGTAGCTCCAAACTTATGGAATGACCCCCTGGGCCATCCACCTCTACATGCCACATTCCTCCAAATGTCTACCTCCTGTGTTTGGGAACTGACCTCCTCCTTAAAGATACCCCCTATGTGTTCCTCATCCAGGACAGTCTGCTCCACTCTGTCCAAGAAAACTTCATGCTCCCTAATATGCTGAAGAGTAGATACATGGGCCTCAAGTTGCTGGACCTTCCTTTCCATAGGGACAATCAATTTGCACATACAGCAGGTGAAACTGGCCACGTACTATAGCAAATGCACAAACATGCCACAGCTGTTGCAGCTCTCTCACCATCCATAATAAGTAGCCTTAAGTAGACTTTGAAACAGAACTCTGGGCTCTCCCCCTCAAACTCCCCCACTAAACACTCATACAAAACACCTGTTGGCTTGCTGCCTGTTCACCAAGGAGATTATCATGTGGGATCAAAGCATCTTGCTCCCATCCTTAAGCCATGCTAATTGCATGATCAGGGAGAAAGATTATCACACCCCTGCACACTTATCTCATCCTTCTGCCAACTGGAAAGAATAATGGAGCCATCATTTGGTATTAACAGAAATTCCCATTAAAACCAAATGATGGCTCCATTACTCTTTCCGGAAGAATGGGATAAGCTTGTGGAGATGTGATAATCTTTCCTCCAATGAAGCAATTAGCATGCTTTAAGGACAGGACTTTGCTCCCTTCTGATAATCTCCCAAGCTTTAAGGTCTGGGGCTGTTACTATAGAGAGAGTAAATGACTGCTAGCTCCTATCTCAACCAAGTCTCTGGCTCACTTCCTCTCAAAAGATGGCCTGCCCATCTGAGACCATGTGCTCAGGCAGAGAACCCAAGTATATACACAAAAGAACAATAGAACACTAGCAAACACACAATGAACCCTCCTCCCAGTTCACATAAAAAACAGCCTTAACCCAAATATGAACTTGAAATTATGGACTAAATGAAGCAGCCATTTTGGAGGTATGCTGTTTAAATGACATGCACCTTCTAAGAGGCTGGAAGCCATACTGAAGCCATTCTCCAGTCTTTAGGACTGGAGTGTGGCTTCAGCATGGCTTCCAACCTCTTAGGGCATGTGTATCGTTTAAACAGCACATCTCCAAAGTGACTTGAAGCTGCTTCATTTGGCCTGTCTGTTCAGGCCCAAACTCTCTCAACGGTCTTTCTAGGGCTGGGGAGGTTTAACCCAATAGCCACAACCTCACCTTACTCTCTCTCTTTCACTATGCCCACACGAAATGCCTGTCAGCTAGTGATGTAAAGTATATTTATGAAAATTCGATAAACAAAAGAAATATCTGAAATTCAAAGATTTCGAAAGCTTTTTAAAGAGAAGAAATTATGAGCACTTCTCGATCAATGAGTAACAATTTTGGGTTTTTAATTCGATGGCCAGGATTTGAGTATTTTGCATAAGCAAAGCTACCATTCATATTGGGTTTTTCTAGCAGAGGAATGTTCTTTATACCTCTGCCAAACTTCCTTTTGACATGCTAATTGAGTTTGAAATGCCAGGTAATTAGTGTAAATGTTCGCCTCCCTTGTCTTTTATTTTCATTCGAGAAATCTGTGAAAAATACTTCTCGACAGGGAGAGAAATAATAACCTTTTGAAAGTTGGACTTTTGAAAATAATATTTTTTTTAAAAAAAATCACGTCTAGTTCTCGATGGACGAGAAGAAAAAAAATTGGTTTGTCACAACACTATGGTGTCAGCCTTTCCAAAAGCTAAGCTCCAGGGACTGGGGCTGCAGCTATATAAAGAATTAGTACAGTACTGTTAATTCTCAGTCTATTCTACTTTGGTCAGAACTTACATGTTGGTTAATAACTGGATGTCAGTCTTCTTTCATTAACTTTCCCCCTCAAAGTCATATATATATTCTTGACAGTCAGTCTCCTGTGCTTTTCAATAACTGGTTCCAAGATAACTGGATAAATAAGATACAGTCTGCTTTATCACACTAGGGGGCAAACAGGATTTAAATGAGAGTTAAACGAGAGTTAAATAGGAAATGCCCTATGTTTATCACAGGACATTTCCCTTTTAACTGTTGTTTAACTCTCGTTTAAATCCTATTTGCCCCCTAGTGTGATAAATCAGATAGTCCAAAACATCTAGGGGGGAAAAAGAAACGAAGTATCTGAACATTTTTCTCCTTTACCTGAAATCCTGCACGCACTCCAGAGCATATGCTAGTTCCTCCACCTGCTGTAGTAGGAAGATAGGTTTTAAGCTTTTCACGCACATCATCTAAGATAATTTGTTGTAAACCAGTCTTGATTGTTGCTGCACTATTGAATGTGACAATTCCAACCCAAGAACCTTCCTCAATTATCTGTAGAAGAAATAGTCCTGCAGCTTGTTGCAGCCGAATAATTCGGTCCTTCTGCATTTGGAGAGAAGATGTAGAATCTTGAATACATATACTGTATAAGAGATAATCCATTATTGAAAAGATTCTGTTCTTAATGACAAATATGTCTATTTAGGAAAAACTGAACTTAATAAACTTTTGTTAATAAAACATTGGCAGATCACTAAAATATACAAATGTTTTGAATATCTCCTTCCATCGATCGGCACTCAGAAGCCCCAGTCAGGATGGTCAGGGATATGGGATTTTATCACCCAGCAAGATCTGGAGGCCTTGCAGTGGGAACAATTGTTTTAAAAGCAGGTCCATTCACTCCACCAGGGATCTACATGTGCACTTATTTAATTCCTGCATGCTAAAACAAATTATTCAGGAATTCCTTTCCTTCTGAGCACTTTGCAGCTTTGTTGAGAAAAAGTCACGTGTAAAAAATATATATTGAATTATTCCTAGACAGAAAATGTGGTTTTGTCAGAAAACATGAAAGTCTTCTAGAAGTGCAAATTTACAAGTAACTAAGGCTTGTTGGGTGGGGAGGAGGGGTTAAGTGAGAGTAGAGATGTAAAATTTCTAGAAATTTTGAAGCCATGGGGGGGGGGGCAGGTTTTTTTTTCCAGATTTTGAAGAAAACAATTGAAGAAAAAAACAGCATTATCATTTTTTACAGATTGAAAATCACTCTGTTACTTTAGGAATATAAATTATGACTATGTACAATATGATTTGGCACTAAATTATCACAACTGGTATATTAAAATATTGTGTATTCAAACAATTATTACAAATGGGCTTTCCCTTTTTTAACAAATGGAGTAAAAATCTCCTGAACTTTGGTTTTGCTAGTTTATGTGGAGCAGGCAAAAGAATAAACAAACAAACAAACAAACAAAAGAAATCATCAACCTTAGCGACAAAGAAAATTATTCATATTTCCTCTCCACATTGACTTAGACTTAAAGCATACATTCCCATAAAAAGAACGGGTGGGGGGTGCGTGCAAGGAAGGAGGGACTAAGATACAATTAATAGGCATGAAATTTAACCAGATTCATTTTCCAAGCTCTGGACTGCATCCACACTTCAGAAATGTGTCATTTTGAAACCACTTTAACTGTCATGGCTCAATGCTATGGAATTCAGGGAAATGTATTTTGTTGTGGCACCATAACTCTCTGACAGAGAAGGCTACATGTTTCCTTAAAAACTACAGTTCCCAGAATTCCATAGCACTGAACCATGGCATTTGGACTGGTGTCAAACTGCATTATTTCTGAAGTACGGATGCAGCAGTGGTTATCAGTATCAGTCTCTGCTTCTGCTTTGGTATGTTTGTCATCATCAGAGTTATCATGGACTTCCAAAAACCAAAGGTTTACCAAGACTGAAATAAGCTTCTCTACCCTTTCACATGTCAATTTATTTCTTGATTTAGTGAGTGTTTCTAAGCATAGGAGTTTATCACACTGAGGCTAATTGCATCATTAAAGAGAGATTAAAATGCATTTAAAGCATCCTGCAAATAAAGCGAAAATGGGTGAATGCTTATCACACGCAATTGCGCAAATAAAGTGATATCTGAAATGCATTGTCACTGAAATCCCAAAAGTAAAAATATGCATGTTAATGCTTCTTTGTGACCACTTTAATGGTGGGTTTTGTGCGATGTCGTGTGAAACCGTTTCACAGAATTACATGATTTTTCCGGGATATTCATGAGTTAAACTCCCGATCTCCTTCATGTGAAAAATTCCATAGACCAGATTCTTTTGGTGCCCCCTAAAGGAAAAAAAATGCATCTTGCTCTTCCATTGGAGTGTTCACTTTGTGACCTAAGACTTGCTTGTCCTCATTGAATGCACAGAAATTAGAATAATTTGATAGTGTACATAGCTTTTAGAAATGATTTGGAGAATATACGAGCACCTTGTCTTAAATTTTCTTCTGTTTTTCAATTTTTCCAATTTTTCAGGAAAAAAAAGGTGTCAGGAAAAAAAACTTGGAAAAAGTGTGTGTGTGTTTTTAACTTCTTCCTGGGGTTTTTTGGGGTCTTCACATCTTTAGGTGAGAGACCTCCTGAAGCCAGATACTGCTGACCTTATCAATGGAGCTCCTTTTTCCCAGTTTTCTCTGAATATCTCTTCTGGTCATGGGGCAACATATAAAGAGGCAATTTCTCTTTCACTGACAAAGCAGAATTGTGACCATTTTAGCAATTTCCATTGAGCTGGGTTATCTCGGTCAATCAATAATCTGTCACTAAACCATATATCTGTCACTCTGGTTTAAGAAGCATCTAGATCAACATATCTAATCAGATACAGTAGAACAACCATAAAGCTTCTAATGTAATAAGGAGGATGTTTGCTTTACTATTAAATTACAGAGAGGATAAAAAATGAACTTACTGTAGCCATACTACCAGAAACATCCAGTACTAAACACACAACTCTGTCATGGGCTTGCAGCAATGAGATACTGGGTTCAGGCGGAGGAGCATTCATTGAGGATGAACTGTTAAAGTCAGGGGAATCTTTAATGACTTCCCAGGTGCTTCTGAAGTTGCATAGTTTGTTCTGCATATTGGTTGCCTTGATGTTATGGTTGCTTTCATTACAGAACTGAGTGACCTAAATAAAAAGGAAAGAAAAGTCAGGATTACAGCCTTACTAGCCATTTCTATCTCAATACAGTCATTCCTTTCATATAAAATGCTGGCACAAATGTGGGAGGTGGGGAAGAAATGGTAGCTACAGAGGCTATGTGTATTTTAAATTCTGAACAGATTTTCTCCATAATCTCACACGAATATAATAATGTGTGACTAAGTCTATCTGAGACTGCTGCCACACTGCAGAATTAATGCGTTTTAACACCTCTTTAACTATTACGACTCCATCCAGTGGAATCCTGGGATCTGTAGTTTGTTGTGGCACCAGAACTCTCTGGCAGAGGAGGCTAAGTATCTCACAAAACTACAAATCCCAACGCAGTTAAAGGGCATCAAATTGCATTAATTCTGCAATATGGCCAGCAGCCCAAGTTTACTTGCTGTTCCAAAAGTTCACAGAGAAATATTTCTCGTGTTATGTTAGTATCTGTGGAGATAAGGCAGATTTGAGTAGACAGAGGGAAGCCCTAGCAGCATCCAACCAGGATGGGTCAATTGCCAGGAAGGATATAAAGAGAAACAGAGCAATGTTTGGAGTTAGTTAGGAGTAATGTTTTAGTATACTCTGAGGGGGTGAAGAGCCTTGGTGGCTGGGTTATACTGCCAAGAAGGGCAGTTAAAACAGTTTTAGGTACCCAAAATAGGGAATTGGTTAGGGACCAGTGAGGGTCAAGATATGAATTACCCTGAAGGGATGAAGAGCCTGTGAGACTAGGGTATAATGCAGAGAAAGGCACTTAAAGTTTTAAAACCACCCAAGAGATGACTAAGGGCTCATTCCCACTTATGTTTAAACCAGTTTGTGATTTGCCTTCATTCCTTATTGGTAAATCAATTCCAAAAGGTTCCCACTATGAAAGCGGATCTTTTCATTATCCTCTTCTAATCGCTTCTTTTTTGGCATGATAGTCATCCCCACTAGTTTGCGCTGCTTCAAAATGCATTACAAAATGCAAAATCATCTGTGCATCATCAGTGACATAACCAGCAGCCCAGGCAACCCAGCTTGGGAACTATATAGAAGATTCAATTCATTGGTTAAGTAGTTGCAAAATCAATGAATCGAATCATCTATCAATTTTATTTTATTTTTTAAAAAATCATGTGCCCATAGGTCACACCACAAGCAGAAAGGCAACACTGATGGTGGGATAGTGTTGGTTGTCCTAAAACTGAGGAGGGATGGTAAACACCCCTCTGCTGTTAGTTCCTCCCCTCCAGATTGATGTGATTCAGATCCATCGTTCCCACTTGATGAACATGCTTCAGAATTGATTCTTTTCAAAAGAACCAGTGTCAGGAAAGAGTGTTTTGTTTTGCATTTGCCATGCTTCATCACGATTGAAACCGATGACAGTAGGATCAGAACCGGCTTCAAATGGAAACAACAGTTATATAACTCAATCAGCAATTTGCTTTAAATCATAGTGGGAATGCAGCCTAAGAGTGTTCTGGGGGAAAGTGAAGTCTCTGAGGAGAATAGTAGAGAATGAAAACTGAAGCACAAACAGTTAATAAAAGGAACAAGAGTATAATAAAGATTTTGAATGATTTGGGGTTACTGTAACAAACAAGTATAAGGACAGGAAGCCACAAATGTCACACATTATAACAAATAAAGTATGCCAATAACATATCAAATGTGAACAATGTTCCACACAAGTGACACCGTATTTAAGATAGCCTGCAAATAAACTTATAATGTTGTTTCAATAAATGGCTGTCTATAGTGTTTTCAAAGATACAGTTACACACTACCAATATTAAGGAAAATGTTTTGGTATTAGGTCCCCTCGAGCCGTTTGGGGGAAAAGTAGGTCTTCATCATGGATTGGTGGCAGCTGTGGCACAAGATGACAAAGGAGTAAAAGGATATTAAAATGGGAAATAAAGAGGTTTTGGGCAGTCTCACCATGTCACTGTCACAGTATCTATATGTTAGCCTTATATAGTATCCTTTTAAGAGTTCTGTTTTTTTTTAAAAAAAAAAAAAACCCATTGTGCCTATTCAGATGAATTGACCCTTCCCACTCATGCCTAGGAGTGTAGGAAAACAACAAGATATACAAACAGAAAAAACACAATATATCCAGTAGTATGAAAGCCCATTGCAATTCTGCCTATTTACTATGGAAGAGCACATTTTAGATAGCAATAGAAATTTTAGATAGCACATTTTAGCACTAAACACTAAAATATGTGTTGTTCATGCCATTGTATTTCCCATCACTATGCATGGGTGCAAGAGCTGGACAGTGAAGAAAGTGGATGGAAAGAAAATCAATTCATTTGAGATGTGGCTCTGGAGAAGACTGCAGATACTGCAGAGAAAAAGATAACAAATGGGTACAAGAGCAAATCGGATCTGGGCTTTCCCTAGAAGCCAAGATGACTAAATTGAGGCTGTTATACTTTGGTCACAACATGAAAAGACATAATTCACTAGAAAAGACTATAATGCTTTGAAAGATAGAGCGCAGTAGAAAGAGAGGAAGATCACATACCAGATAGATAGACTCAATCAAATAGGACATGACCCTAAGTCTGCAGGAACTGAGCAGGCTCTTTGAGGATAGAGTGTGTTGGAGATGCCTCATTCATGGGATCACCAGAAGTCAAAGTCAGCTTGAGGGCAGTTAGCAACAACAAAGAAATTTCCATTCTGGAAACTCCCCAAGAGTCACTAAGTTCAACAACCACCACCATCCTGTTTCCTTCTACCTTGACAGAAGTTTAGGACTTTCTTCAGCCATTACTGTATTAAGGACGGTCTCCTAGTTTTGAGATTCAATATTAGCAATGTATTCTAATGTTTAGTTATGTTTATGCAGTCGTGCTATTTTGATTTACATTTTTATACTGTTATTGCCCACTTTGTGCAATATGCATGTGAAGGGGTTCTCATGTGAGGAGTCCACATGTAACCAAGGAATAGCAGGGTTACATGGTTCATGCTGCCTGTGGGATCATGCTCTTGTTGCTCCAACACTCAAACTTTAGGGATGAATTCCTATAGCTGAGCTTAGAAAATTTACTTTTTGGACTACAGTTCCCAGAACTTCCCAGGCTCCATGACCACTTTGAGAGACGTAGAACCTAGTCAGGTTTCTAAGGACAGGAAGCCGACACACATGGAAGTTCATGCGCAGAGCTCAGTGTGCTGTTTGTGGACAGTGGAGGCAGAACTGGGGGAAAATATGCAATCCTAGGTTAGATACAGCAGTGCAGTCCTTATTCAAATGGTGCCATTAGTCATACTTACTGAAGAGAGACTTTGCATGTACATTATAGATGCCAACGAGGTTTGTTTTTTGTCTGGAATAAATTGACATCCGGCTTCATAAAGCTGAGTTCGATGTTCAACTTTGCATTTTCTGGTAGTTCCCTTGTTAGTTCGAAAGATATACTGTCCAGTGATATCTGCTGAGCATCTAAGTAATATTAGGAACAAATACAATTAGCAGGCCAAATGATCAAGAAATGATCATATTTTGACACTAATTGTGCTAGGATGTTTGAGATTTAACGCAACAAAGAAGAAACCTTGCTAATAAGTTGATTGATAATATCAAAACATTTTCATGCTAATGCTGCAAGGATATGGATTATATCACACCACTACAGAGAGGCAGTGTGGTGCAATGGTTTGAGCACTTGACTATGACTTTGGAGAGCAGGGTTTGAATCCCTGCTCAGCCATGGAATTCGACTGGATGATCTTGGGCAAATCACACTCTCTCAGCCTTGGAGGGAGGCAATGGCAAACCCCCTCTGAACAAATCTCACCAAGAAAACCCCATGATAGATTCACCTTCTGGTCACCATAAGTCGAAAACAACTTCAAGGCACACAACAACAACACAACACTACATCTAAAATGGGAATCAAGTTCCAGTGAGAAACTGTACAATACTTTTAAAGAAGTATCTTTATCTGATCACTCTAACAATGCCAGTTCACAGAATTGAAAGGAGCTGCAAGCATTTTATGCTGATGTTTCCATCTTGGATTAACACATTTTGTTAAATATTAGTGTGCTCAAAGATCCAATCCATTTTGTTAACATATGGTTGCCAAAAGGGTCTATGACCTGTGCACCTTAGGTGACCTGTGCACCTTAATGCCAACCTACATTACTACTAAAACATAGAAGCTTAATAGGAAAAAAATGGCACACAACACTTTGGTTGGCACTGTTGCCTCCAAGTGACATATTGTTCTTAGCTCCTTCAAGAGTGCTATTTGAGAAGTTTAAATTACATTCTTCATATGCATCAAATTCCAGTCTGATTACAGGTTAGACTGAGTTGTAGTCTAACACGTCAGGAATATGGCAATTAGAAGAAAGTAGTTCTTAAGCTGAAGTATGTATTGCCACTGATTTGCTGCCTCAATTCCCTGCTTTCCATCTTCACAAACCCCAGCAACATGTATGCGGTTCACTCACTGTTCAAACACCGTGAAAGAATGGATTACATTTGGGGAGTGGAGGGAGCCTTCAAAATGTCTCTAAAAATGTCTAACAATGCCCTGTAAAAATAACTGTTAAAACAGAGACAATACATTAAGTGTACACCAGAACAGCTAATGCCACTCTGGAAATTACTTTTGAAATTTAGCTCTGCTGTGCTTTCATTATAGAAAAAAAGTAACCCCTTATAAGTAATTACATTTTAATTTGTTACTTCGTTAACTCTGGGGCCATACAGTGATGAAGGAGTAATCTATAAATAATAGACGTTTTACCTCCTATAGAGAGTCATCTGTTCTAATATTATTCTTTTTTTACAGGTACTCCCTTATTCTACATGCATTTACAAGAACTGTCAACAAAGATCCTTGCTATAGTAATGGTGTTTCATGACCATTGATGATATACTTCTAGGACAGTACCTTGTTGCTTCAGCCTTGTTTACTCCAGTAGTATAGAAAGGTGCATTGTTGTTATATTCATCAAAGACACCCCATCTGAGGTGAGCCCACTCATGTACCAAAACTCTGCCTGTGAATAACCAGAAAATTTTTTACCACTGTGATTTATATTTACAACTTGTCAAAAAGTGTGTCAAAGTATCCAACTTCACTGGGTTAAAAACCTGTTAATTCTACCCTCACTATGGTGCTCTCTTCTTTTGCTCTCACTCACACGAATCATTTTTATCCCTTTCAACTGATCTTTGCCTCCCTTCCCTCATTCAGCCTCTGCCAGCTTTGACTGGGTTAGAAGCACCTTTGTTTCCTTCAGTGACATTTCTCTTTCCCTCTTTTCTCTTCCACCAACCCCCATTTTCTTCATTGTTAGTCTTTCTCTCCTTCCATCCCAGTGTTCAGTTAGCCTCTTCTTCTCCTAACTTTCCTCTTCAAGAGTTACTAAATTCTTAACTTTATCGAATGAAGGAAATCAGGAGTTTATCCTGTGAATAACCTGGAAAAAATTGTGTAATTACATGAAACAATTTCACATGATGTCATACAAAGCCCGCCGTTAAAGTGGTCACAAAGAAGCATTAACACACATCTTTTTACTTTCGGGATTTCAGCGACAATGCATTTCCAATATCACTTTAATTGTGCAATTGTGTGTGATAATCCTTCACACAACTGCTTACCATTTTCACTTTATTTGAGGGATGCTTTAAATGCACTTTAATCTCTCTTTAATGCTGAAATTAGCCCCAGTGTGATAAACTCCTCTGATTTTCCAAAGTCAGGCAGCAACGTATTCGTATTTTGCATATTATTGCCAATTTCATGCTGAGTCATGAAAGATAATTGATCAACACACACATGCCATGCACTGCTAATTTTCCATTCAGAAACATTCCTTTCAGAATGATAATATACATGGGGAAAAGGAGGATATGTTTTCTTAGAATCTTTCCAGGTAACCCAGGGTGCACAACTTGTAATGCATGGTGTCTGGGGCAATCCTATAACCCCCTTTCTTTATCTTTACCCCCTTTTCTCCTTACAGGACTCCTGTGCCTTTAATGGTTGCAAGAGATGGAGATATTCAATAGATATTATGGTCCAAGAAATGGAATTTCCTTAAAGTTTGGAATCCTGCTTGAAGCATCAAAATCAACATTGGCAAAATTTTCAACTGAAGTCAGCAAATATAAAACAAAATAAAATATTGGGGGTTGGACTTGATGGCCCTTGCGGTCTCTTCCACCTCAATGATTCCATGATTCTATTTCAAATGCCCATTTCAGAGAGGGAAAGTGATCAGACCCAAATACATGTAGCATGTCCAAAACACATAAACATTGTCTGATCAAATTAATGTTTTTTAAAGAGCTGCAAGGACCAATTCCAGAGATGGAAAAGGTTTTCATATTCGGAGACCTACAGCATGCTCAAGGCACAGACTGTCCAAGCAGTGAAGACAGCAACTGTTGCAAATATGACCATTTCAAAGCAGATAAAATTTCCACCTCCACAGAGCTGTAGCCTAATTTGCACACAATGGCAGTGTGCAAGCTTCCCAAGAAAGAGTTGCAAAAACATTTTGGAGTGAAATAATATTTTAACAACTATACCCCACACCCCATAATGAAGAAAAAATTATCCAGCTGGATCTTTGTCCAGCTTCATGCCTATATGGCAGTGATGACTGTTTAGAGACAGCTCTGTCCTTCAGCACCCCACCAGCAACATGACATACTTGCTTCAGCCTGTTAATAGCTAGGGTGATGGCATATAGTCTGACGGTAGATGGTACTAACCTTGCTGAATCTAAACAAGAGCATACCCTGCTACAGTTAGCAATTTTATGGCTTGAAAATGTACTAATAAAACTAAAATTGCCATTTCCTATGTAAACTTAGGACACTTCAGAAGAGTACTGAATAAATGCCATTCATGTTTTCACAGGACTTCCCTTAATTAGTTAAAAACTGCATTTGAATTAACGGGGGGGGGGGGGCCTAATGATCCATAAACATCATGCAAACTGTCACTTGTCAAGAAGTTAAATGTGAAATGAATACAGGACTTCCCTTAATTAATTAAAAACTTAATTTAAGTTAACAGACAATACCTCGTGATCCATAAACATCATGCAAACTGTCATTTGTCATAAAATTAGATGTGAGATGAATGTAGCGTCCCTGTTCTCCACACCCTCCATACTGCAAGGTGTAAGGATCATCTCCATATTTCAGAAAAGGATCAGCTACTATGATATCAGCCTAAAAGAAAAGAGGAATACAGCTAAGAAAACAGCCAACAACTACATTATAATCACCACTGGTATTCTACATCAACTACATAGTTCAGTATATGGGTCAATTATGTTTCTGTCAGGTTTGCAAAAATCAGGCCAGTAGTTTACCCTGCTGCACTGTTGTTGGGCCATTTGGAAATCACTTCTTTTACCACTGGAAATAATCTGTTAATGACCCTCTAGCCTGCCATCGTTTAGTAATCACTTTCGGTACAAATGTCTCATTTTTCCTTACTCTCCCTTTGGGGAGTAATACACAAAAGCAAAACTGGGGAAGTGTCAGTTCATGGGAGAAAGCATAAAAATGCAAAAAGCCCAAAAAGGGGTGGTGGTGATGACATGGTGTGTGTTTATCTTTTTAATGAGGACAGGGAATAGGAGGAAGATCCAGGATAGGATCATTATATAATATTGCAATTATGAGTTTCTGGATATTTTTTTTGTTAAATGCCAGTCATGAAGCAGGAAGCAGAGTAAGGAGAGTGGTGTAAATGATATTGTCATATTTCAAGAACAAGATAGCAAACACAGGAATTAATGTCACTTAACAAATTTGGCTACCTTTCCAATTATAGGGAAAGCAATTTTCAAGAGGAACAATCCAAAACAACTGACCAGTGTGGTAAATACTATGGCAACAAATAAACGCATAGGCATGTAGCCTAATACTATGCAGATTAACTATGCAGATGTAAGCCTCAATATCTTTAGTCAGGCTTCTTTTAAAATAAGTACATGTAAAACTGCAAAGGGATTTTGTGGCACCACTGAGACCAAGGGAAAGATGTTGTCTACAAGTTCCCTTTGCATACTGATATTCCAGACTTTCAGTAACTATATATAATATAATAAATATATTCAATTATGATATATAATTATAATATAATGTATATAGTATAATAATAGTATATATGGGGGACATGGTAGCTCAGCAGTTAAGACACTGACTCTGCAAGATTGGCAGCTCGGCAGTTCGAGACCCAAGCGCCGCATGACGGAGTAAGCTCCCATCACTAATCCCAGCTTCTGCCAACCTAACAGTTCAAAAGTATATAAATGTGCAAGTAGATAAACAGGTACCACTTTGGTGGGAAGGTAACAGTGTTCTGTGCAATCATGCTGGCCATATGATCATAGAATTGTCTTTGACAGTGCTGGCTCTTCAGCTTAGTAACAGAGATGAGCACCACCTTCTACAGTTGGCCACAACTTGACAACCTTTACCTTTACCTTGTTAATATTCTATATATTATATATAGAATATGTACTGCTAATATACTAATATATATAATAATATATAATATACTATGCATTATATAATATAAAAAGAGCTCATTAGTATGAGACTAAGGAGCAAAACAGACAGGCAGAAAAAAGTGGCTTGAAGCTGCCTTTTCTGAAGCCACATTGAAACCCCACCAACCGCACCGCTGGCTCCCAAGGCAGCTGGAGTGCTCATGTCATGACCACAAGACATGGCTTCAACCAGGAAGAAGAAGAAAAAAGCTGCTTCTTTTTGAAATGTCTTTTCTTTACATAAGGCACCTAGAGGGCACTTTCCTGCTGGCTTCAAGGCATGTGTCATCTAAATGCCATTCCTTCAAGCCAGCCTGAAAGCATCTCTTTTTATCTGTTTGCTTAGCCCCTAAGACTGTAAATAGTTTATTTTATGGAAGGTCACTTTATGGAAACTACAAGCAAGACTTGCAGGCAACAATCCTTCCGCAGTGTTTGCTCTCTCCCCTCCTTGTACACACAGAACTAGTATTAAGAGGTCTAAAGCCTCTTTCTAATCATGGATGTTACATGTTATGGCTACTAACCATTAACAAGTTTTGTGCCCTGAAATTTGTCTTAGGGGTCATTCACACTTACTTTTTTGTAGCGAGGAGATCCAGGTCTCCTCAGCAATCCCATACCAGATTGAGGTTCCCACTATTGTTTGCCATAATCAAATCTCTACGTGGCATTTTATTCCCTATTGCCACTCACACTCACGGGGGAACGACCATAGGGATAAAATGCCACAAGAGATTCAATTGTAGCAGGAGGGGAGGGAGAGGAAGAGGAGGGAGGACGAAGAAGGACATAAGAGGATGTGGAGGCGGCAAGGGAAAGGAAGAGGATGGAGGGAGGAGGACATAGGAAGATGCGACAGTGGCAAGGGAGAGGAAGAGGCAGTGGACATACCAGATCCTTTTGAAAATGGAGGCACTTTCATTTTCAAAATGATCCTGTGTGATCTGGATCAATCCGGTAGTGAGTTCTCACTACTAAAGATGCAGATCATTGAAAAAGATTTGCTAGATTACCTGGTACCAAATGCATCAGGTCAAGTGGTTTTTTGGTACTTCCCCCCCTCCCTCCGCAAACTGCACCCAGTGCAGTCAGGGAAACTGTTTCACAACAGGTTATTTCATAGTGTGAATGAGCCTTTAGGAATCCTCTTTTTAAGCCATCGCCACATCTTTGAGATCATTAAACTATGCACTACCCAACTCTGGTCCTGTTTACTCAGAAGTCAACCCCATTTTATTTTTAGTGGCAGGTACTGGATCACACTCTCATTCTGAAATTTTTGTCCCAATAGCACAAAATAGCACAAATGTATTTCATTTTAAAGTACATTCCACACTTACATTTTCATAGGATTCTGTGGTAACTTTTTTATATTCACTCTGGGGTGTCCATGTCATAGGAATTACAACTTTTACAGTCTTGAAATAAAACCTTTGCTGTGTTGCACTGAAGAGATAAGAAGATGCCTCTTTAACCATATCCTAACAAGAAAAGAGAAGAAAGAGTATATTATGTGTTACAGTTACATGTTCAAGTCAATAGTGAGGAATTGAATTTCATGTTTTTATTTTCCACTACTTTGCTAAGTGTTGTTTAGCTGTAGGTCTGCAATTTTAGCTTTAAGAAGAATGCAGACACTCTTCTCAGAAACTCTGAACTTCTGATCCATAGAAGGTGATAGGACAAATTCAAAACTGTGCCCAGGTAGCACCTGAACAGATTTTCCTGTGACTTTAAACATTCAACCATAGCTTTGCATATGAGGCTTTATCTAGCACACAGTATTATTTCTGGTACACAGAAAATGGGTGGAAAGAAACTGTTCCCTACTAATTGTTTTGGTATCACCTGATGTTACGAGCTTGGGAAGGAAACCAGATTTGGAAGGGAGCAGCCCCAAAAACAATGTTTATTCTGCTGTCTACATTGTTCACCTCCAGTACTAGATTGTATAATGTGTAGCCCTGTTTTTAGAAGCACTTCTACAAGACTTACTAAGCTGAACATTGGCACATATGCACATATAGAGCTAGAGCATGAGAGGGCAACTAACTTGAGTGCCAAATGCACCTCCACAGACTGCACTATATCCACTTCATCTTGGACCAAAATAATTTTCCAGGCTGTGGGGGTGCATTTGAACCTTTTTATTTAAAGGGCGTGGAAAAGAGGAGAACAATACAGCAGAACAGCAGGATCCCCCAATACTAGAAGGAAACTAGAATATGGTGGACTCAAACAATCCTGTAGATTGCAATGGCATATGGTGTGAGGTGAAAGGTCTTTTTTTTACAGTGGCACTCCACCCATGAATCACACTCCCCAGGAAAGCTTGCCTCTGAATGGCTTATGGTATCTATTCAGCATCAGGTGAAGTCCTTTCTAAATGATTTCTTTGCTGCTTTGTGCAGAATATGGCTGGAATTAACTGTTGCAGTTACATAATTATAACCTATATTTACATATATGTAACTTATTCAACTTCATGGTCCCTACATATTTACAATTGTAGCACTATTGCCCTACTCATATAAGTTCTACTTTAGTAGGAAGGACCCACTACAAGTGATGAAAGTCTGTTCTCCTGTCAACTGGAGCGCAGCAGACTGCCACTGATCTGCAATGTGCGGAGGAATTGTAACAGAGATCTTCTAACTAGAGATCACTGGAGGGAAGGGAAAGGAATCATTAGTCTGCTGTATCCCAAATGATGAGAGAATGGACCTCCATTACTCACAGTGGCTGCTGCTTGGTAAAGCAGGATTAGGGAGGTTAGGTCAGGAGAAACTATTAAGTATACCTGACTTAGTAGCTGATCTAGGATCCTGAGTGATATCTACACTTTTTAATAATAATAATAATAATAATAATAATAATAATATTTTACAGTGGTTTAGATCCAGACTACAAATTTGCTAAATTTTGGTCCAAATGGAATCAATTGGATAAATTCTTCAGAATTTAATTCAAATCATATTAAAACCCAATTGGTGAGCAACTATATAATACATTAATAAAAATGACAAAATGTTCAAAGATATCATTATTACTTCAGGAATTTGAAAGGGGATGTAACTCAAATCTACTCCTCAGGTAGTCAGGCTATTCCTATATCTCCGGTGATAATGAAATTTGGTACACATATATTCTCATCCGAAAACTTCTAGAAATAGGACATTTTGCAATCTAATACGCAAAACTCACACAAACTACATCATAGAGTAGAGGCAGTGTTCTGTTAGAAAGCTAAGAAACACACAGACAGGATCAAATGTGGGATTTCAGACAATCTGTTGCTCTTCATTGTAATCATTATTCCCTCTCTTTCCAGCAACATGGATTAGAAAGCCAAAACATCACCTGGAGGGAGACATCAGTAGGCTGGAGGAGTCTCAAGCTCAAACGTTTGTAGAAGTACAGGAAAATCTTTACAACAAAAGCTCTAATGCGGGGAATTTGTCAAAGTCAGTAATGATTAAGGTACTACATCAATATATTGAAATATTTATCTTACCTTTATGTTGTCAATGGTTTTATTGTCTTCAGGTAACCCAGGGTTAATTGCAATAACAATATTTTCAAACCCACCATTGTTGAGTTTTACATTGGTCCCTGTCACCCGATGTAGTAGCACCAACACCATTAAAAGATGGCATTGATTCAGCACCATCTTTCCCTGTGCAAACCTATATCCTGGTCAAAAATAAATGTATATAGGGCTGGAATATTTATATGTTCTTGCAACACACACATGCACTCAAAATCCACCCTGTTACGTTTTATGACAGGACTCTGTTCTGTTAAGGAAATTCAGCCATTTTGTTAATTCTGGTTACATGTTAACAGTCTGGGTAAATCTTTATAGGAGATCATAAATAAATCAAATCTGTAGTTCCTGGTTCTCCACTTATCATAAATCCTATGTAAGCATTTCTTACTACATTAAAACTGAAAATCATAGCAGCAGTTTGCTTTATAGCTCAGCATGCTGAATAGAAAAAAATGCCCATGACGTAGACCTAAGATTCTCCAGCAGTCCTATCATATCTGGTGACTTATTAAATAAGTAAAGATGAGCAGGAAAGAGTGACATGTTTAGTACCTGTATTTTTACTCTGTCAAGGAGAGGCAGTTTAATTCCCCCAAATGTTTCCCCTCTTCTACAAATCCAGCCCTATGAGTTGAAAAATAAATAAATATAGCTTCAGCTGTTCTCTCTCACAGCTCCACCTCCCACTCCACAATAGCAGCTGCTGAGAGATGGATGAATTTCTTGATTCTGGAAATCTTGGAAGAAAAAGAGAATTCCTTCCAGGTGACCAAGGAATATCTCCTTTTGAATATCTATAACAAGTTAACACATTATAGCCATATGTATTTAACTTTGTTTGTAACCCGCCTTGATCCATAGGGAGAGGCAGGATATAAATAATAATAAAAATTATTATTATTATACAGCCAGTGGAGGGGTGGGCAGCTGCTGCTTCCTTCCAAGATCGTGTGGGACTCATGGCCACGTGGGATTCAGAAGGCCGGGGCAGGCAGGTAGTTGCTTTCTGGGTCCCATGTGGGAGTCAGAAGGATAGGGGGGAATGGCTGCCTTCCTGGTCCCACACAGCCATGGCTACACAGGACTCAGAAGGCTGTGAGGGCTACTGAGAAGGCTGAGTGTGCCTCCCACCTCGGTGCCATGGTGCCATTCTATTTGCTATAGCAGCGAAGTGGGGGGAGTGCCACCCCTCAGAAGCCCCACGCCCTGCACCAAGTGACACTCTCGCCAGGGATGGCACTATGTCTGGCTATGTCCCCTTAGCTGGATGCAAAATGATTACATCAACCACTGAGATCAGATGAAGTCTCAGGAGATGTCATCATTTCACACCTGGCTAGGGTGACATAGGCCAATGCTTCTCTGATCCCCTCTTGCTTTCCACCAGCCATGGAATGCATGGGGGTCTACAGCAGCTCAACTGTAAGTCAGGGGTGCCCTTCAGTCATTCCAGAGGGAAGGAGGGAGTAGCAACCACTGCAACAACAAAAAAACAAAAAAACAAAAAAAAAGAGAGAGAGAGAGAGAGAGAGAGAGAGAGACTGGAGTAAGCTGGACTTATGCCTGTATGTCGCTGACAGGATGCCAGCCATTAAACATTATTAAAACAAGGTAGCATTACTGAGAAAGTATATACATTGAGCATTAGTATTTTCAGGTTTGGAAAGTGGGAAGTCAAGTATAGTTTATGTTAGTTTTGTTTAGTCAATTATTTGTGAATTGTTGATTTTGTAGCGGGGTATTGGGGGAATGGGAAGACAGGGATGTAGAAAAGTAAAATTGGGGTATGTTTTTAGTTTAGATTAGGTGGACTATGGTATGTCTGTGACTACGTGTTGTTAGGTTATGAATGTTTTAAACTTAATATATATCTATATATACATAAACACATATATATTGAATAATAAAGATGACCCTTTACTCTGTAATATCAACTCACGCTATCTCATAGCATGATATAATTGGTTTACAGCATGTATATTTGCTGATGAAACCATGACCCTTGCACAAGAATGCAGAGTTTACCCTTAGATAGAATACAAATGAGAGAGCTGCATAACTCAGGCAAATTGAGCTTTGTATTCTTCAAGTGAAATATTTTGCAGGAAATGAATTTTTACACAGAAATTACTGTGGGGGGGGGCATTAAATATGGAGCAAAAAAATTGTATTCACCACAGAAGTCTCTGCTACATTCTTGTATTCAAGCAAGTACATAATTTTGTGGAAGTATTTACATTGTTGTACTTTTCACTGAGAGATGTAGCTCTATATTAGTATTTTTCAACCTTTGGCCTTTCAGTGGGAAGCTCCAGCTAGAAAGGCTGACGTCTAGGAGCTGGTCCAAGACAAGAACAGAGGCAAAGGTTAGAAAGATACTATAGAAACATAGGAGTTTATCACAGAAACGGGATTTTAAAATCCAGAAAAAAACACAAAAGCTGGATGACTTTCAGACACATCGGAATTAATAAGCAATTGTTGTTGGAAATGTAAAAAAGAAAAAGGGAACTCTATATCATATATGGTGGAGTTGTGTTATAACAAAAAGATATTGGAGAACAATTCAAACAACAATCAATAAGATCTTACAAATACATTTGAAATTTAAACCTGAAATCTTTCTATTGAATATGGTGGATGACTGTTGTGAAAAAATCTAATGGTAAAGTGCTTTTTCACTTGATTGTAGCAGCAAGAATAATCTTTGCCAAACGCTGGAGAAAAGAAACAATTCCTGATGTAAAAGAATGGGAACAAAAGATATACAAAATAATAAAAATGGATAGATTATCTAGAAGCTTAAATTATGAAAATTCAGAGATTTATTTTAAAGACTGGAGTCAAATTATAGATTATTTATTCTCCCAAGGGGGGAAAACACTTAAGTATATATACAAAGATTTTTAAAAAACCATCAAATAACTTTAGAAATCAAAATCATTTTTTGGGTATAGATAACTAGAAAATACGCTATGTAGTAAATATATATCAAATTTGTATTTGTGTTGCATTAGCTGTGTTTTATGAAGTTCCAACAAGGATTTAAGTTGTACTAAAGTTGCAATATGAGAACAAGGAGGAATACTGTTATTATATACTTGAATAAAGAATATAAATAGTAATATATCTAGAAAGCAAAAAAAGGGGGGGGACATAAGCTATGAATGTTAAGAACCACTAATCGTTATGGAATGGTGAGAAAACATATATAGGTGTGATGAAATCAATATAAAAACTATTAAGATTACAAGCAATCTATATGTAGAAAACATGGAAGTTATTGTATATAATGTTTGGATCCTTTCATAGAATCATAGAGTTGATAACTATGCCCCCAATACTGTCATCCAAGTCATTAATAAAGATGTTGAATAGCACTGGGCCCAGGACAGAACCCTGTGGGACCCCACTGGTCACTTCTCTCCAGGATGAAAAGGAGCCATTGTTGAGCACCCTTTGGGTGCGGCCAGTCAACCAGTTACATATCCATGTAATGGTTCCCTTGTCTAGCCCACATTTTGTTATTTGTCTGTCTGATTGTTTGTTTTGATGTTATATTTAAAATAAATTTTTTAAAAAAGGAATGAATAAGCAATAATGAGACATTAACATGAATGGAAAGTCAGCAAAGTCCATTTCTTTTTTACTTTCAGGATTTTCTGAGAGTAAAAAAGAGAGGGTTTTGTGTGCTTTCCATTCAGGTTAATGTCATGTTAATGCTCATTAACCCTTATGTTGTGTGAAAATCAACCCTCTTTTGCAGATTTTGTCTACTTTCTGTTCAGGTTAACCCCTGTTGTCTGAAAATCTACCTGCTTTTGTCATTTTTTTCCAGTTTAAATTCAGTTTTTGCACATGATCTGTCCCATGTGATAAACTCCATAGAATGGGGCTCCTGTCTTAGAAACATCTTCAAGAACGAAAGTCAGATGGGTAAAAGAGGGCCAAGCTGCTCTGGAGGTTGTCCAGATAAACATCTCCCAGACCCTTGTGATGTATGAGAAGTGATAGATTCTGCCCATTCCATTTGAATTTTCCATATCTTTTTTCCTTCTCTTGATCACTTCCATGTGATTTCTCTTGATTGGTTTCCTTTCACTATTGGTTTTCTTTTTCTTTTTTAGATATATATTTGCTTCCTCAATAAGCTTACCAGTACTTACCCAATTTCTTGGAAGCATTTATTCTCCTTGCAATCCACAGCATTGTTTACCACACCCAAGTTGCTGTGAATGTTCAGATGGGAAACAACCCTTTCTTCTACTCAGAGGTGAGAGGGCAGCAAATACATACTTGCTTGCTCAAATTGAGGAAACAGCAAGTGATAATGTTGGGGTCAGCAGAGGAAGGGATGAAAAGAACTAGTGCAAACCTCCAGAGACATCCTAAAGTAACCAGAAACTTAATTCAAAAAAAATCAAAGGGTGCTAAAAAGAAAATGAGGCTGGAATTGCTCCTCACAGGGAGCATTTATTACCACATAATCTGTGGAAGAAAGAAAGATGTGCAAGATGTATTCAGGGCATGGGATGAGAATAACCTTGTCAAAGTCTGGAAGCCCTCTGATATCACTGAGCTGAAGATATATAGTGCACTGTTGTTCCAGGTGGTGAAACTGTATTATGGACAACATGAAGCTTTGAAGGAACCATGGTGTCCAGTCTCGTGGTGCTGCCACTTCAAAGCAACAAAGATATGCCTGAAGAGATTCTGTGCATTCATAAAGTGTGTCAGGCTCAACAGCAAGGAAATAAGAGGAATGCATAAAGTCACTGGAAAACGGGCTGCTTTTCAGCACATTTAGACTCCATGTTTGTTGAACAGCTCCAAACACAGTACACACCAGTGAAGGATTCAAACAACGATGAATCACTGGTTGAGTTCAGAGATAAATGCCCATTCTGGGAATATATGGCATGTAAACCAGAAAAATGTGGCACAAAAAAGGCAGATATTTAAAGCTTTTAAATGTGTCTTTAATTTGGCAATAATTTAACATGTTTTAGCCTTTTAAAATTATATTGCTTATATTGTTTTAAATTTGTGGGAAGGTTTTATTGAATGCCACCCTGAAATCTCCAGATAAAAGGCAAGATATAAGCATTTCAATAAATGAATAAATAGCCATTCTGGAAGTACATGCCTAAAAGGGCAAAATGCCAATGCTGATGTAAAAATACTAGGTGAAATACTGGCTAATATGGATGCCTTAACACTAATTCATCTGGATCAAGTAGATTTTCTCTGACATGAGAGAAGATAATTTCAGGTTAGTTTCCAATTTCGATTTCTTTAAATACCAAATGATGAAACAAATTTCACAAAATTAATTGGCAGCTTATTCTTGTAGCTTTGAAAAGATTTTATCTCTACAAGAATTCCTGAAACATGCTCACAGTTTTCAGCTAATTATAAATGGGATTCCCCATAGAAAGAGGAACACAGCAGGAATGCCATCACTCTCCTTTAAAATTTGATTTCTGGTTGCTGCCTTCAGAGTGTGCATTTAGGCCATCCATGTGTTCATTCAAGAAAAAACGATGAACTTCATGCTGTCACTCTTTTGGACACAGTATATGCAGACCCACCAATGCAGGGGAAAACATCTAGGTGTTCCCTTCAAATTATCACTAGGAAACCATTTCACCCATGGTAGTTATTTTCTATAGCAGTCTCAGGACGCCTGTTTCTTCGCTTATGTAAAGCATATATCGTTATGAGAACAATGACACTAATAATTACAAGGACACAAACTATGATCCCAATTGTGGTAAAAGTATTTGATGGACTGTTATTAGGAGTAGTAGTAATTGAGGGACTAGTAAATGTGTCAACTGAGGTAGTAGGAGTACTAGGCACTGCATCAAGAAGTAGAGATGCCCTTGCAATATTAGATACTTCTCCAACATTGTTGTTGTCATCGATGGCACGAATGGCAAAGTAGACCGAGGTGGCATTTTCTTTTAAAAAGTTCTCTGGTTTATACCAAAAGGACTGTTTGACTCCAGCAGCTTCAGGAATCAGACCAGAAGTGTTCACAGAGGTGGCTTTAGGAAATGTAGCATCTGTTAATTCCAAGGGGTTTCCACTCATTTTTATTTCATATCTTTCAGCTGAAAAACAATACACAGACAACCCATGCTCATTAGACTACAGATACTCAGTCATAATTCTAAACTAACTGTGACAACAGGGGCTTTCTCCTGATCCCCAGTTCTACACAAAACAGCCAAGCAGACTGATAGCTGAATCTTAATTTGACATTGTTTATGGGCCAGTACCTGAAGGTAAGCAGGCTATCTTAGGTCTTAGAAGACAGGCCACATGGCATGTGGTGCAGCCCTGTCTTCCAGGACTTTGCCATCACTTCTCAACCCCCAGCATCTGCTGCCTGAAGAGGCAGTCACATTCTGCATAACAGTGGATAGCAGAATGACAAGCATCCCTTTTGGTGGATTTCAAACTTACTTCTCTCAGGAAATATTGTTGATTTTGAATGAGCTATTTTCATGTGTGTGAGAAAGGTGGTGTGTGTGTGTGTGTGTGTGTGTGTGTGTGTGTGTGTTCTGGTGTGCATTTTTAGGCATTCTTTCAGTCATTCAGTCTTTCAGACATTTTTAGGCATTCTTTTCCCCTCCCAGCAACCATACGTGATCTCTAAACTATTACAATTCAGAGTAAGCCCAGCCTGCTCCTCAACAGTCTTCCTTCCTGAGCTAGCTGGGATGGTTTCAAGGCTGGAATTGCAGACCCCATAGTTTGTGCTGCTGGCAGACTTGAACATCCAAGCTGAGGCTACCTTGTTAGGAGTGGCTCACGACTTCATGTCTGCGATAACCATGGATCTGTCCTAAATGGTATCTGGCCCCCCTCATACTTCTGGACACACTCTAGACCTTGTTTTCTATACAAGAGGGGATGATGGCAATCTGGGAATAGAGGAACTTTTTACTGTTCTGTTTTCATAGGCAGGTCACTTCTTGGCCAGGTTTAGATTTTCTAGGATTCAGCAAATCTCAGCAATTGTGGGGGACTCATTAAAATGATCCATCCTGGAGGGCCTATGGATTAGGATGGATTCCTGATGGCTCTTGGGGTGTTTCCTACTGCCTTGGTAGGTGATCCTGTCAAAGCCCTAGTTGATCTCTGGAATGGGGAAATAACAGTAGACATGATTGCTCCTAAGCATCCCATCTCATGGAATGGAGCTAAACCATCCCCCTGGTTTTCTAAGGAACTGGCAGCAATGAAACAAATGAGATGGAGACAGTGACAGTGGCAGAAAACACTCCAACAGAAAACAGGCTGAAATCTATTTGAAAGCCTATGATGGGGCAAGAAAAGTAGCAGAAAAGCCTTTTCTTGCACTTGCACAGAATCTTTCAGCAGAAAATGAACTGTTTTGAGTGATCAGGGATCTGTTATTATCTGGTTCAGAGGAAATTGTAAGAAACTTAACCTTTTGTTGTGAAGAATCTGTCCACCATTTCACAGATAAAATTTGCTCAGTATCACTCTGACTGTGGGGATTATTGCACCCAGGAATCTTAGCAGGAAAGATGCAGGATCTAAAAGGCAAAAATTGATGTTATCGCATTAACCCATGTCCAGGCTACAGGCAGCCTATATCCACTCGGGCAGCTTGTCTGCTTGAGTGGAGATTTTCTCATTCTTGAAAAAGCCATGGGAGAAGTCCACTTTGCCGATGGGCTGTCTGAGTGGATACGGGCTGCCTACAGCCCAGACATGAGTAAATGTGATAACATCCATTTTTTGTCTTTTAGATCCTGCACCTCTCCCGCTGGGATTCCTGGGTGTGATAATCTCCTTAGATGCCAAAGTTGATACAGTTCCAGTGGATGTAACCTTGGCACTTGCTTGTCCACTGTTGATGGATACTTTTCAGTGTGTGCAGCCTGAGGACATGGACAGGATCCTTGGAGACATGAGAGCTACCACATGTATATAGGCAAGTGGAGGACTGGCTGAGTGAGTAAAGAAAGTGATTAATGCCTCTTTACAACAAGGCAGGGTCCCTTAAGGAGGCTGTTCTAAGACTTCTTCTCAAAAACCTTCCCTAGATCCTATTATATTAGATAATATAGATCTTTCTCCAACATCCCATTTTTGGGTAAGGTACTGGATTGGGTGGTGGCTTCCCAACTCCAGGTATTCCTGGATGAGGCAGATTATTTTGGTCCATTTCAGTCTGGTTTCAGACATACAAGTGGGACAGAGAAAGCTTTGGTCACTTTGATGGATAAACACACAGGGAACTAGACAGGGGGAGTGTGTCAAGCTTTTTCTTACTGATGAGGATTGTGTTTTTAAATGCTGTGCATTTCAGATTTTGGGTATGAACAGAGTTTTTAAAAAGCCAATATGGTGCAGTAGTTTGACCACTGGAATATGATTCTGAAGCTCAGGGCCTGATTCCTCGCTCTGTTAATGAAACCCACTGGATGACCTTGGGCGAATCACACACTCTCTACTTCAGAAAACTTCATGATAAGGTCACTAAAAGTTGGAAACGACCTAAAGGCACACAGCAACATAGAATTTTAAATGCATTTTACTAAGTTAATGTTTTATGTTTTTAACTTTATAAATTAATGGATTTTCAATGTTATATTTATTCTTTGTAATTATTTTGCATTGTTTTTAATTTGTATTGTTTTAAATTTGCTGTTAGTCAGCTTGACTCCCTATACTGGGACAAAGGTAAGATATTAAAAAAATATGTTTGTGTGTATGTGAATGTGCATGCAAAAACACAAACACACACACATGTGCACAAACACACACACACACATATTTGTGCTGGTGGTTGCCGTAGGGCTTTGCAAATATTTTGAGACTACGTCTTGCCCACCACTCCCTTATAATAAACCAAACTTTCCTTGCAGTAACATTGCACCAACTTTTCTCCACAGCAGCATTGTCATACTACTCCAGGATGTTAAGGAGAGGAAAATGCTGGTATAAATAGAACTGGAAAGTGTATTTTCCCTTTATTGTGCAGAAAAGGCCACCTGTTTTACTAATGAATCCGTAAGAGCATTTGTTTGAAGTAGAATTTTACCCACCTTTTCCTGACTCATAATCGTCCCCAGGAGCTGTCCAAGACAAAAAGAATCCATCATCATTAAGTTGTACCTGAAGGTCAGTGATTTTACTTGGTGGAAAGACATCTGAGGGAATTACAGTAGGAACGTCTGTTATCACAAAAGAACCTCCTGATATTGTTCTGTTGAAAGATCCTATTGGGTTTTCATCTACAGTAGTGTTAGGTCTTACTGGGTTCAATGTTATTACACCTATGAGGAAAGGTTGAAATAAAGAATTAGCAGAATATGTGACTAGAAACCTGAAAAGTCCTCATTATTCTTTCCGTTTATTTCATTTATTTATTTTTGTGGATTATCTTTGATAACTTCAGTTCTCAGATACTTGCTACAGTTTGCCATTTTTTCCTCACATGTTGACTTTCTACAGGACAAACTGGTCTCATATTTTATTATTGAATCATAGAATTATAGAAGTGAATTAATTTATCTATATACTTAACACACTAGGACATATTTTGCCATCACTATCATTTTTGTAAACCACTGTGAAACATGAAGCTCTTCACATGATGAGAAATTTCAGTTTCTGTGGAAAGTGAAGAAGACTGGAAATCAGTCTATAAGAGGTACATGTAGTCATTCACTGAAGAGAACCCTTCTAATGCCACAATAGGAATATCTGAAGCCATTCATTTGTTTATATTTGGAGATGCTACTTTGGAACCATTGAACCTCTTAAATAAGATTCATTAATGTAACATTTCAAGCTTATTTCCAAATGTCTGTACAATTCTGTACATCTTTTTCACTTTTACAGTGACTGTAGCTGAAGTGGGGAGGCCCTCTGGCTCATGTTTAAAATGGCATCAGATCAACTGTGCACCAAGAAAACCTCAAAGATTTGGGGATCCTGGTTTATAAAAACATGCAACTAAACCCTGATTAGATATTGGAAATATTTACTAGCAGAAAAGCTCACAAGCATAGTTAAATGTGTTGTAGAAACACAGAATGATGATCACTCGCAAACAATGGATTTTTATGCAGTAGTACTAAAAATGTTAAGTTTATTTCATTTCACTTGTGTTTGTGAAAAGAACTATTTTTAATTGAACTGTTCAGCCATCCCATTCTGAAAATGTTTTTCATTTATATTCAATCATTCTCAAATTTAACAGAAAATATTTGGATCGTAGGATTTTTGGGTGGGGGCTATATCAATCAATCAATCAAAGCCTTTATTACAGTCAACAGACCTCCAGGCAATATAAAAGTTAAAAAACAACCAGTTTTAATACAACAATAACATATTAAGAATGAATTTGCAGTATCAGTACAAGTATAATTAAAACTAACAAGCTTCAAGCTCTTCACCTTATTAATCAGTTAAGAACATAAGTAGACCTTTTTATATAAAACAGATACTGGGTCAAGAGAAGGTGTTTACTGTTAGTTACTAGCACCAGTTATTGATTCTTGCTGTAGTAGTTACTATAGCCCTGCGGGTCTTAATTGCTGCAAAACAAAATTTTGCCACCTCTTCTGTAACCTTTTTATCAGTGTCCTTTAATTGATATCTTATATACCAGACCTGAGATCTTCCCTGAAATTTATCTAATAAGGGTTTTATTAGTCTCAGTCTGTCATCCCTGTAAAAAGTAGATATAAGAAGGATATGTGATATGGATTCTACAGACCCTTCTCCACATGGGCACAGACGATCTTTATACTCAACTTAAGGACTGAGTTTAAAATATACAGATGTGCACAAAAGGAAAATGGGAACTATGGGTAATCTACAGCTTGCAAGCCTGGAAATGGATGCAGCTGAGGATTGAACTGCAGACAGCATTCAAAGTAAGTACTGTATGTGCTTCCTAGCACATAGTGCCTAATGTCAACATGATGTGTCTTCCTGACTGAGGGGACAATAATGCAGGTGGCACAAGAAAAAGTCACCAGAAAAGGTTGGATATTGTGGCCACATGGCACAAATCTATAAATAGCCTGCACACCCCAGTGTGGATTGTTGAGTAGTTGTTGGATAGTTGCTGGTTAGTTGGTTGGAGAGATTTGTTGAACAAGTGTGTGAGTAGTAGAGAACTGTATATTTGTAAATAGATAGCAACTGAAGAATAAACAAGCCTCTTTGGAGATAAATTTGGCCCCAGTCTGTTTCATCAACACCTGGGAGGAAGGTTTCCTGATATGGCCAAACAGCTCCAAGGTCACCGGTAGTTCCCTTGGCAACGGAGATAGCTTCCAAACTTGTACTACTTACAAAGACATACCATATTGCCATATTTATTAATACGAATTACTCCTTCTCAATCTGTGTTTTAGACAATTACTGAATATGTATTATTTTTTCCTTTGGAATTTTATTTTACATTCTTGCAATTTCTTCTTCTTTATCAATGTTTTGTTTATTGGCTGTCCTACCCACTTATTTTTTTAAATCACTTCTTGTTTTTCAGATTGTAAATCCAAAGGCCACATGCGTACACCTTTTACCAACTATAGAAATAAGCTCAAATAACACACATTAATGATTCATAGATACCAACTGTTTTTAGTCAAATACATTAAAATCACTACACTGTACTACAGCAACTTCTTGACCAGGCCAACTGGACCCCCTTTTCACTCATTAACAGAACCACATTGAGGTGCAACCTCACAGGGATATCCCCACATTGGATCTGTAAATCTTAATAAATTTCATTATGATCTTAATAAATTTCATAAATGATCCAGTTTGAGACTGCTTTAACTGCCCTAGCTTAATGCTAGGGAATTCTTGGCACTGTAGTCTTGTGAGACATTTAGCTTCTTTGTCAAAGAGTTCACAATAAGTCACAATAAACTACAATTCCAAGGATTCTCTAGCACTAAGCCAGGGCAACTTAAGCAGTCTCAAACTGGATCATTTCTGCAGTGTATTTTGGATATTATGTCACACTTTTGAGAACATTAGTCTCTGCAGTTTTTGTAGAATTCAATGCTATTTCAGTATTTACCATTTTCTACATAACCCGGTACATAGATAGCTTGACTTTGCCTACGAGTTCTTCTAACAGTCTTGTCTTTTCCTTGTACACGTACTTTGATGCTATATCTTCCATTTTCTTTGAAAGATGTGAAATACCTTGAATAGATTCCATCATGCTTTATAATATCAGCACCTTAGTACATAAAATATTGAGAATTAATATATGCAATAAACATATTACTATTGGTCATTTTTTAAAAAAAAACAAAACATCATAACATGAGATGTTCATTTTTCCCGTTTTATTGGAAATGCCAGATTCCAATTATGGTTGAAAGTAGCCATAACAGATTGCTATATTAATGTGAGTACATATCTATACAACCTGGGATCCATAAAACCAAACATACTAAAGTAACGTGGCTTTTGGCTTGGCACAACCCTATCTTCTGCAGTCACAGATAGACAATAAAACCAAGTGATGGCATTAATACCAAGTAATGGCTTTCATAACTAGTGGCTCTGTTCAGATTAGTGGGCTATCATACTTTCCAATATTTCACATAGACTACAGAGTATGACTTGGTGAACCTAAACATAGAAAGGTCCAAAAATGTAGACTGCTTTAAAGTGCTGGGGCTGATAGAATTAAAACTTGAATGTGCTAGAAGTGGGAAGTTGGACCTATGAGATGAATAACAGGGTCTAGTTTGCAAAAACATGATGGAAAAGCTAGACTTCAGAAGAAAAGTCAAATTAATTCATATATAGTATTTAGCATTATTTGGTTTATCAAATTATTATACTGCTCAGTCTGTAAACAAAACCTAAATAGTGAATAATATAGATCCAATATAATATTGAAATGTTTGAGATACTAATAGCCTGTTTTAAAAATAATTGTAAAAAGAGAAAATTAGAAATGTTTACATAAAAAGAAATGTGGGGAAAAAATTAAAACCCTCAGAAGTGGTTGTATTTGTTCAGCTGGAACAAATTTAGGTTGATATGTTTTAGTTAAAGACCCCTGCCTCTGAAGCTTTTTTTCCTTTAATACACAGCCAATGAGTCCCTCTCATTCTTAACAGTAGCATCCCCGCACCTGGTGTCACCCAGTGTGGGGGCGGGGCCTTCTGGGGGTGGGACTTCTGGAGGTGGGGCTTCTGGGGGAGGAGAAGAATAGGACAGCATGGGGGAGCACATGCAGAATGGCATGGGGGAAGATGTCACCCCTCTTCTGGGATGTCAGCCACTGTGGACCACACCACCACACACACCCCTTAGAGACACCACTGATTCCTAGTCCACATTCTCATTCCCGTCTCTGTATTTAGTTTCTCCCTCACATAGGAAGAAATATGAAGAACAAGCAGGTCCCTCCCTGAATCCCTGGTGTGTATGTACAGTCAGCCCTCTGTATTCATGGATTTTTTTATTATTATTATTCATGGATTCAAGCATCCACGGTTTGAAAATATTTTAATATATATACATTTCAAAAGGAAAACCTTGAATTTGCAATTTTATATAAGGAGTATCATCTTAATGTGCCATTACATTCCATGGATTTTGGTATCCACAGTGGGTGCAGGAACCAATCTCCAGTGGATGCCAAGAGCCCATTGTATTGGTCAGGTATGTGGCTCAGAGATGAGAAAACAAAAGTTAGCATTGAAAATAAAAATTACTGCTCTAACTGGAGACTTATTTAACGTGTATTTTTGGTTCTTTTTGGCAGTACAACATTGCAATCAGTGTACATACACATTAGTGGAGCATGAGGTTTCCTCATTCAACCAAAGCTTTACCTAACCCAGGAGATGTTATCTAAATTTCAGGGGGTCCCAAGAGGGCACCCATGAATTATATTCAGTGGGGAAATTTCTTTAGTTCAATAGGAAGCAGTGAAAGGGCTTCAGTAACATAAAGCAGGAATCTCACCTATGTCTAACATTTCCAAACCCCGAGAACTCTAGCAGCAGTTTCCAAATTAATGTAGTTTTATTTAAAAGGAGGAATCAACAAGTATACAGATACACTCTCTCATTCACACACACACAAACTGATGATGCAGAGGTAGAAAATGATAGCAAATTGCAGGGTGGCTAAGAGGTAATACTATATTGATCCTGAAGCATAGCTCCAATTGTGGGTTTACTGGAATGAAGATGGGTCAGTAGCTGCCTGAAATAGCAAACTACTGAGGTGAAGAGCTGAAATCAAACAGAGTTTCTGCCCGGTTTCAGGCTAGACCAATTTGTATTTATAGTGCAGAATGAGTCCCAGGGCAGTGTTCAGGAGTTAAGTGGCTTTTCCAGAAGTTAAACTACTTTCACTTGGAGGCAGAATAGGGTGCAATATGTGGGAATTATAAGATAATCAGCATGAATATCTTCAGACAAAAAGAGTTCTTCTCAGAAGGGAACTCCCTTTGTCTGCTGTATGCAAACAGTCACCAAGTCCAGCTTCTCAATATCACACTCCTCAATGAAGGCATTATACTAATTCTTATCAAAAGTGATCACCAGCTAAGTACCTCTCTTATGCTGAGACATCTAGATTTCCTAATATGGTATGGTTCGTTTCTTGCGCTGGAAAGACCTCTTTTGGTTACTTGCCCAAAACACCCCTTATGATATTAATTTGATATCAATGGTCATAGAGGGGTGACTGAGGGCTGGATCCTGGGGTAAGAGGGAGACATAGATAGGAGTGGGCTGCCATGGTAATTAAAGAGGAACCACAGAGCTATAAACTGGGTAGTGCAAAACGGTTTTAAGCTGCTACCCTCAAAAAAGGATACTATCACATCACTTGTGTCAAAGTAAGAATCAGCTGCCAAACTGATCCACTTCTTTAAATGGGATGGGGTGGAGGTTTATATCCTTCACCTCTGGCAATAAAATGTCACGGGCTGGCCCTGTGTTGGTACAGTGTGTTTGAACCCATCTGTAAAGTAAAAGGGTTGTAAAAGTGGAATGAGGGATTGATTTTTGCTTCTTTGCATACCATATGTCTAACGCATATGTCTAACACACAGGACAGTCATATGTCATGATCACTCCAGTGTGTCAGCTACCTGTTAGCCTAGTGTGCCCAACTACAGTTTTAAAAGCTCAATGGAAGGGAAGGTGCCACAGCTCAGTGGCAAACCAAATGCTTTGCATGCAGAAGCTTCCATTTCCAGCATCTCCAATTAAAAATTATCTTGTTTTATATGTTAACAACTTCCAAGAAGTTTGTACACAGGAAAATTCCAAAACTGCTTAATATCTCTCAGGAAAATTCTAAACTGCTCGGTATTTCAAAAACTTCAAAAGAAATTATATAACACTACAAATCCCAGGATTCAGTTGCTAATCTGAATCTGTAAACTGCCAATCTGAATCTTTTTTAAGTGGGATGGAGGAGTAACCTTGTGCCCTATACCTTAGACAGCAAAATGTCATGGGCTGATCCTTAGTGTGTTCCAGCTATGAAATAATACAATTATAGAGGGAATTTGCATTCTTTTATTTAGTTTGTTGTTGTTGTTGTTGTTGTTGTTGTTAATTGTTACTATCTTGTGTGTTTCTACATGTATAAAGCAACTTTGATAAGCAAGTCATATATACATATATTACATCTACTATGTATCAATTTTAGCCAACATATATGTGATTAGTGCAAAACAAAACAAAATTGTCCTGTGGAGTTTGAAAAGGAAGACTGTTTAAAGGTGACAATTTGGTCAATGAGAGGACTCTGAATGTCGCAACTGTTATAGACCAAAAATAGTTAATTTCCCATGCCTTCAGTTGGGTTTATACATGCAGTTAGCTCAATGGGGGGTGGAGGGGGAATGTCCCAGCTCAGTTGCACAGGACCTGGTTTACATGTAGATAGAACTATCTCCAGCATCTTACTTTATGCACTAACCACCTTTGAGATTCACACGGGCAAATTCTAGACTGAATACTATTTTAAAAACTAAACAATAAAGTGCATATAATATACCAAACGCTTCAAAATAAAATTACCTGAACCATTATCAAAGAGCTCTAGGTCTTCAGATGTTCCAGATGCTGATTCAATTGTGGCTATGACATTTGCATCAATAACAGGCAAAAATCCCTGGGTGACCTCTGCATAAATGATCATTGGATTTGGAAAGCTGTTGCTATTGCTACTTATGTAGGACTTCACCGTCACTGGAGGAACATTTGCAGATGCTGCTCGGGTGGTAACTGTTATCGAAATGACTTGAGCTGCTGTGTGTGTGTTCTGAATTGAATAATCCCAGTTTCCTGCCTGCAAATCAAAGTTTTAGAATATAAAATGGTGCATGTAGGACTTCTGGAAATAAATAGTTATCTCACATTAGTACAATCTGTAATGCTATTTTATCTGCAGCTACCAAGGCTGTAATTCCAGCAGCTGTGTAAGACTGCTCTCATAAGGGATAGGCACATTTTAATGACTAAATATTAAATTAAATATATGTATATATAATATAATTAAAATAAAAATGAAATAAAATCCTGTTTTTACCTCTGCAGTTCCAGGAATCTTCAGCCTAGCTGTTCGAGCATCAGTGTTATCAATTGCAAAGTCCGTGTCAGTGTACTTCTTTCCTTTGGGATCTGTCAGAAAAATTGCTGGTGGTTTTTTGCCCGCATTCCATGTAACCAGAAAAAAAGTGTCATTTCCCACAGTTTTATCAATGATTATAGTACCATCCAGCCATTTCATGGGACGGATGCTTTCTCCTCTACTTTCAAGCTGTGGAGGAGGGGGATAAAGAGTACTTTGATATACCGTAACAGAAAACCAAGTATATACACACACATACACTGATCAGGGCATTGCCTCAGTGGTCTCACATTGCATATTCTGGTGGACCAAAAACATGAGGCATGCAACAGTGTTGGCCTTTTGGCTCCTCTCTGTACCTCTCGCAGCCCTCCCCAGTGACAAAGGCATGCTTCAGATGGCTTTCCCAGCACTCTGGAACAAGTTTTTCAGGTGCTTGTATGTCTGAAACAAGAGACCATATTGTGCCCCCCTCCAGTTATGCTGGATTCTGTTCTAGCACAATTAGAAATCTACCCGACAATATTCCAACAGACATAAATGCTGGTAAGGCAGCCATAAGATTTGTCTTGTGCTGTACATAGCTCATTGGTCCATCAGTGATCAAACTGAAACTTATGAAAGCTATGGGCCTTTCCAGACTGCCCAAAAGGTGCGGTCTGGCACCACTTTTTTTTGGTGCGGAGCTTCACCGCAGCAACTAGACGCCACGGTGAAGCTCTGCCACAAAAAAAAGTGGTGCCAGACCACCCCTTTTGGGCAGTCTGGAAAGGCCCATAGCTTTCATAAGTTTCAGTTTGATCACTGATGGACCAATGGGATATGTACAGCACAAGACAAATCTTATCACGTGCTAGGGTTCGTGAGTGTGTGAAAGCTGCGCGCTCACGAACCCTAATGGCGCCTTAAAGAGCCCTTATCACGCTCTTTAAGGCCCATCTAGATCGGGCCTCTGAATCCATTTCAGGCTTTAACCCAGGTTTCATTGGAGCTTTCCAAGCTGCTAAGCCCTGTTCATAAATAGATTCAATACCCTGGATTCAAAGCTAGCTATAAGCTGGAGTGGATTCATTACCCTACTGGTACAGGAGCTATCAGCTGCCACTGTCTTACAGCTAAACAGGGCTAAGCTGTTGAGCACCCACATCTTGCACTTAAGAGCAATGGCAGGTATATACCAATATCACTACTTCTGAGCTGATATAAGTAATTTTTGTGTGTTGCTATTGTGTGTGTGTGTGTGTATAGTTGCCCCCCCCCCATTTGTGGCTTTGACATTTGCAGATTTGATTATTCACAAATTTGACTAATATGTTCTCTCTAGGAATCTCTAGATTCTCCAGATGCTAATCATAGAGTCATGCAGGAAAGCCTACAGATTCCTAGTGAAAGCAATTCTCCAGCTTCTTGTAGAAGTTGGCCACAGAATTGTGCTGGAGGACCTAGAGCTTCCTAGAGAGGTGTTCTCTCAGGTTTTTTTTTAAAGATCTTTTAAAAATATTTTCACTGGGATCTTGTGCCCCTAACTCCAATGAATATGGGTCCCCCACTGTATTTTATTATTCTCTATAAGGTATTAGAAGTTTTAAAGCAAAAGGCAGAGATATTCAAGCAAATTTACAAAATGCCAGTCAAAGAGAAATGAATGTCACAATATAAAATGCTGCAAATATTTCAAACACACATTCTAATTACACATTAATCTGTTTCATAGCACAATACATAATAATGGCAATGTGTAAAACTCAGAACAGATTTGACTTCCAAAGTAATGAATTATAGTTTAACAACATGATCTAAAACATCTGGCTCTGAAGGGTAGAAAAAGGTCAACAATGTATATGTATAGTTCATCTGTTTATACATTTGAACCAAGCAATAGTAGGAAAAACTAGACTATAGCATTCATTTCATTTTGAGTCTTTTAAAATGTTTGATCAGTACCTAGAAATTTTAAGAATGCTACTATTTATTTCTACAGCTACCAACAAATCCTGCTTCCTTCAAAATCTTTAAAATACAAACCTGAATAGATTGTTGACTGATGATTCCACTTCCTGATGAAATCCCACTGAAAGCATCTATGAGGCCATTGGAATCAAAACTATCAGTGGCAGAAAACGTCATACCTCCTGAAATGTGATTGGAATAATAATAAAAATAATTTGTCAAATGGAATAGAAGGTCTTACTACCACAAAACACATGGCATGTTTTGTAGTAGTGAAACCAATCACCCCAAACAAGCTGTTCCCACATCTTGCTCTACCCATGTCATAAGGGTTACATCAGCACTGAAGAAATAATCCAGGTTGACACTACTTTAACTGCCATGGCTCAATGCTATGAAATTCTGGGAACTGTAGTTTTGTGAAATATTTGGCCTTCTTTGTCAGAGTGCTCTGGCGCCACAACAAACTACAAATTGCAGAATCCACAGCACTGAGCCATGGGACTTAAAGTGCTGTCAACCTAAATTATTTCTGCAGTGCAGGTACAGCCAAGGACAGATATACAAGCTGGATTAACTGTATCTGATCATTTAACACCACAGACTGTCATGGAAGCAGATAGCATGTGCATCATGGGACTATGTTGTTATGTGCTCAGGTCAAGCACACATAAAGCACAGAAGTATCTGGAGCATGGATAGAAAATAAGAAGGAAAGGCACTTAAGTTCAGAAAGGATGAACTTTTGTACTAAAAGCCTGAGTTTTGAAGAAATATGGGAAATGAAAGACTTACCTTCCCAGTACCCTTAAAGGTACTATTTCTCAGAATTCCAGATATAAACTCCCAGTAGCAGAGGGCTCCAAGGATGGAGCACCCCAAATAAGAAAGCCAAGAAAGGTGGGGGACTGAAGGTAATAAACTATAGTGCTGTAACAGTGCAAAAGGCAGATTGTTGTTGTTTTAAAAATTGTAAAAAAACATTAATGTTTTTATCTGTGAGCTACCTTGGGTCCCTTCTTTGACAAAGTAGGCATACAAATGAAGCAAACAAAATATTTTTCACCCATAATTGAGGATTGGTGGGATCCAGATGCTCTTTGAAAAAAAAAAAATGTGAAGAGCCCTGGTGGCGCAGTGGTTAAATGCCTTTACTGCAGCCACTCACTCAAAACCATAAGGTGGCGAGTTCAATACCAACAAAAGGGCTGAAGCTCGACTCAGGCTTGCATCCTTCCGAGGTCGCTAAAATGAGTACCCAGATTGTTGGGGGCAAGTAGCTTACAGTTGTAAACCGCTTAGACACTCCTTAGGCAGTATGAAGCGGTATAGAAATGAAGCTGTTTGTTTGTTTGTTTTGTTTGAACTTATTTGTTTGAACATTTTATTTATTTAATTTGCATTCTGCCATTTTCTGTTTGGGATCCAAAGTGGCTCACAATATGAGTTAAAACAATGGACAATACAAACTTAAAAAACAACAACAAGGAATCATATGAAAAATCATTATTTTGAAACAGTTTTAAAAGACAAAATGACAACAACAACAAAAAACCCACAACATACGCCAATGGAAAGACCTTCTTCATCAAACAATCAACATTCAAAGGCTTGAGAGCAGAATGGGGCAACCTAACTTCTTGTGGCACAGAATTCCACAATCCTGGAACAGCCATTGAGACAACTCACTCCTGTCTCCTCAACCAAACATGCCTGTGATGTTGATGGGATAAAGAGAAAAGGCCCCCCTCAGGCTGGCTCATATCAGAAGATACAGTTTTTCAGGTAGTCTGGATCCAAGCCATCTTCATCATATCTAATCAGGTTCTCAAGTGTTGGGCAAATCACTTGTCTCAGTCTAATCAAATATTGTGTACCAAAAGCATAGGAGAAGTTTACAAGACCATCAGTATTCTCCTGCTTTTTTGTTCCCAGCATCTGAAATTTATCTGTATATTCCTTCTGCACCTGGAGGGTTAATTTTGTTATCAGGGCTATTAAGAAATGTTCCATATGGAGAGAAAGTAAGAAGGACATTGTGCAGGAACTTGACAGAATGGATCGGTAGTAACCTCGCTTTTGGTGAACCACCCAGCTGACATTTCATAGCACAGAAGAAAAAGTCTTTGATATTTTGCTTGCTCATTTACCTGTCATCTCTGCCAGTTTTTCTAGTTCTTTTGCAGCCTCTGGACCCAAAGCAATGGTATGAATTATAGACCCACTGCTTTGAACCTGAGGAAAACAAGAGCTTACAGTCTCATCTTCTCCATCTGTCAAAAGCACAATTTCACAGCCTTCTGTACTCGTATATTTTTGTAAAAACACCTAGACAGAAAAGAAGATTTAGAATGTTAGGAGCAATGAAAAAATAAAACAAAACAGGAACAACAGGAAGCTAGCTGAAGCTCATGTGTAAGAAAAAATGTAAACAATTTACCACATGGTGGGGTTTGGTTGTGAAATAAAGATGAACTAATTTCCTACTTCTAATATATGCAATGTTTGGTGAGATGGGTGAATATAATTGAACATCTGTCTTAATAAATAAACAGCACAGAACATTTCTCCATATTATGGATCAGGGCAGCCTTCTAAATAAATCTTCATAAAATGGTTATCCTAGTTTTTTCTAGCTGCTTTTCTGTTGAGCTTCATACTGTTGACAGCCAGTGTAGTGTAGTGATTTGCGTATTGGACTAGAACTCTGGAGATCAGGGTTCAAATCCCAGCTCAGCCATGTAAACCCACTTGGTGAACTTGGGCAAGTAACATTCTCTCAGCCTCTCAGAGGATGACAATGGCAATCTCCTCTGAACAAATCTTGGCAGGGAGAACCCCATGATTCTCATCCATGGTTGATCTTAGGGTTGCCAAAATAGCCAGAAACTACTTGAAGGCACACAGGAACAAGCTCCTCCTCTGTTACAACTGCCATAACAAACTGATGTATTTCCCTGGGAGTCAGAGTCAGCATTAGCAGACATGAAACTGGGCTGGGCACATCCCCTTGAGCAAAGTACTAAAAGGGAGAGAACCACTACCATAGCACTGCACCTGATAAAAATACATAGGGATATGCTATGTTTCCTTCTAGTTAACCTTCACAGTTTAGGACTCAAACATCACCAGACTTTAAAGTTCTTAGGGCCTGTACAGATTGGGAGAAAGGGGTGGCCAGAGTTGATATCCCATGTGCACCAAACCATTTGGATGCAGTGCACGAGGTATGTCATTGTTGCGGTGTCGTGTAAACGGCACTGCGCCAAGATGGTGCCCGGACAGCATGGTAGTCTGTACTGGGCCTTATTTTCTAAAATAAGTTCCATATTTTAGGGGAGGGGGGAGTGACATACAGAAGTTTGATAACTTATTTAGCAATGGAAGCAAGATTGGTTCTTGCAAGAAAGTGGAAAGCCAATAAAATCCCAACTTGTACTAAGTGGTTTCAAAAATTGATGGAGATGGCTCAACTAGATAAATTAACTAATTTGGTGAGATGAAAACAAACAAAAGACATTATAGATAATTGGAACCCATTTATAGAATATATTAGAAAACTAAAAGGAGATCTTAATGTTAATGAATTTGATAGGTAAGTGGTAAATATTTATGTTAAAAGAGGAAAATAGGAGATTAACAGAGGGAAAATAAAGTTCTATTTTAGCTAGGAAATAGGCAGGAAATCTTTTGTTATTTGGTTTAAGGAGGGAGGGAATGATGGGGAAGGGAGGTAGTTTGTCTATTTTTCATTGTTTATTTGTTTAAGTGATTTTGGGTATTGTGTATGTTGTGTATATTTAAGATTGTGTGTTCGATTTTTGTATTACTGTAATAAAACATTAACTAAAATAAAAAAAAGTTCCTTTGAATGTTCTTCCTTGGTAGAGATTAAACAGATGCAGAGCTTGGAAAAATTACTTTTTTGATTGCCATAATGAGTCCGCACAGATTTATGCTGTAAAGTGGAACATAACGTTTTTGTAAAATGTTCTCCTTCACCTGAAATCCTGCGCGCACTCCAGCACATATGTTAGTTCCATCACCTGCTGTAGTAGGAAGAGAGCCTGTAAGACTTTGGCGCACACTGTCATTGACAATCTGTTGCAAACCAGTCTTGATTTTTGCTTCATTATTGAATGTTACAATTCCAGCCCAGGATCCCATTTCAATAATCTGGAGAATAAATAGTTCTGCCGCTTGCTTCAGACGAGCAATGCGATTATTCTGCTTGGAGGGAGGAGAGGCATTAGAGGAAAGAGAATAAATTAAAATTGTTGAGAAGGTTCTGTTCTTAATTATAGCTTGTTGTACTTTTAATTTTTTAAAAAAATAAAATACAGACAAGTCCATAAATTGTTTTTATACTATTTTTTATTGAAAGTTTTGAAATACATAAAAATTGCAGAAATTATAAGGAAAAAAAGAAGAAGAAATAAATAATTTTCCAGCGTTGAGGGCGGAGCCATCCTTCATGAGGGTTGGTTCCCCCTGTTTGCTCCAATCAGGCAGGACTATGACTTTTGGGCGTGTCCACCAGGGGAATCCATCCCCCTTGTTTGCCCAGTCTAGTTCCTGCCTTCGCTCCGTCAGGTCGTGTTTTCCTAACTCTCCTTTACTCACAAAACAAAATCTTCTTTATTCTCCTTTTACTCCTTACCTCTTCTCTCTCTGTGAGGGCCGACTAAGGTCCGAAGAGCTAGAGGGCCCAGGCATGTCTGGGGAATCTGGCCATGCTACACAGGCTCTCCACAAGAGGAATGGATCAGCCCTGACCCGGGAGGTGCGGCCTGTAGGCCGCTCGGCGCAGCCGGAGGAGGGATATCCCTTTTCTCCGCGCTTGAAGGCGCCGGACCGCGGGAACCTGTCCCGAAATCGGGAGGGTGCGGTTAGCAAGGAGGACGCCGAGAGACCGCAGGAACCTGTCCCGAAATCGGGAGGGTGCGGTTAGCAAGGAGGATGCCGAGAGACCGCAGGAACCTGTCCCGAAATCGGGAGGGTGCGGTTAGCAAGGAGGACGAGAGAGACCGCAGGAACCTGTCCCGAAATCGGGAGGGTGCGGTTAGCAAGGAGGATGCCGAGAGACCGCAGGAACCTGTCCCGAAATCGGGAGGGTGCGGTTAGCAAGGAGGACGCGAGAGACCGCAGGAACCTGTCCCGAAATCGGGAGGGTGCGGTTAGCAAGGAGGACGAGAGAGACCGCAGGAACCTGTCCCGAAATCGGGAGGGTGCGGTCGGCAAGGAGGACGCCGAGAGAAATGTGAGTAATGCTGCAGTGAGCAGCTTGGGTACCCTGCAGCCTCTCCCTCCCGAACGTCGGCTCCCTTCTCCTCCTTACTAGCCTTACAGCTGGCGCAATCCTGTATTGCCTCCCAAACGGTCTCCTCTCAGAGAGGGGCCCGTTTTCAGGCTAAGGCCGTGGCAGAGAATTCTTCCCAAGAGTCAGGGTCAGAGGCAGAAAGGACTCAGAGATAAAGGAGGGCCAGGGAATTATCTTCCTCTCCCTCATTCTTCAGATTCTCGAGGGACGCCTTCTCCCCTTGGAAAGTCGTCCCTCCAAGATGGACCCCAAGATCACTGGAGGGAGCTCAGTGGTCCTTCAGCCCCTGGAGTCGGGCTCACAGAGGGACAGGCTCCTTTACAATTCCAGGAGACCTTGGGAACCCTCTTCTTCTTTCCCCCCCGCCTCCCGCTCTTCCAGGGATGCCATTCCCCTTTGGAGCAGGGCAAATTTGCACCCAAACGTTCCTCCTTGGCGCACAAATTCAAACTCAAAAAAGGCGGGAGCCATGCCAATGCTACTTCAGGTTTATTCCTCCAAGCATAAACATAATGGAGAGCGCCATCTAAGGCTAAGAAGCAAAAATTATGCTTGCAGTTAAAATCCTCAGATGAGGATGTTCTCTCCAAATCTCAGTCCTCTTCTGCCTCTGAGGGAGAATGGTCTGAGGGGGGCCAGAACACCAGCCCCAGGGTGGTGAGATAGAGACCCTGACAGACCTTGGCGCGGCTGGAGGCCCTGTCCCTGGCCAGATTGCGCCCCACTGCGGACATCAAACCCGGCAAGAGGTTTGGACAGTGGGAGAGAGAGAGAGAGAGAAGGCAGATTTCAAGAGGTGAGTGAGGATTCAGTCCTTAATCCTATGTTTGTGGGTTAAGCTTTACCCAAGAGATTTGTTTCTGACTTGCATTGCCTGCTTTGAAGGAGGCTTCAGTTGCTTCAGAGATTCAAATGGAGAGTTTCCCTCCAAAACCAACTGCCTTCTCCTCTCCTTCCTCCAAGATCCACTCAGACTGAAGGGATCAGAGAGGATTAACAAAAGGATTTCCAGGTGCAGGGAGTCTGCTTCTGCCCCATTGTCCCCTGGTCTAAGGTGTCAATCTCTCCTTGGGAGAATTTGGCCAAAAAGACATTTATTTATTGTGCTTGCCTTTTTAAAAATAATAGGCAAAGCTGGAACTGAAGGTGTGGCAGCCATTTTGATTAAGGGCAGCTAGGCAGAAAAGGAAAGGCCTGCTGCTTCTGCTAACTAATATGCCTTTTGTAAAACAAAGGAAAATAATACCTATAGTTCACTCCTCAGAAGAGGAATGTGATCTGAAAAAGAGTTAAAAATAAAAAATAAAGATGAGGGCCTTTCAGTACCTCCTGAAAGCTCCTGAAATCTGTTAGATGTTTGGGGACTGATGATCCTTCATTATTACTGTATTTGTTTATTATTACTGTACTTGTTTTATGGTATTATTGTACAAAACAACTTATATATTGGAATTTAATGTCAACTCTGACCAGTTGAAGCTAGAGGATGATCCATCCTGATTTCCTCAGGGAAGGATATTCCTCCCTCCTCCAAGCCTGGGCCTTCAACACCAAATACTCCATTTCATGCAGATTTTATGAGGATATTAACAAGGCCTCCATAATTTATTATTGTGATTCTAAATCCAATAGCTGTTTACATATATATGGTTACATCTCAGCCCTCTTTGTCATGAGAATCAACAGATGCCACTTGTGGCTGCCAGAGTTTATGCTCAACTAAGGTGTCTGCTATTTCCTTTTTTTCTGGGGCTAAACATGTGTGGCCTAGCCCACTTGTCAAACAAACAAACACTTAAGGTCAAAATAAAGTACTATCAGGGTATTAACTATGGTTAAAGGTAGTGGCTATGTCTGGAGACACTAGCCTAAATGAGATTGGATGTAATCCAAGACCAGTTCAAGGACAGACTTTGACTAAAGAACTGTCACATAAAAATGCCCATTACAAAAAATATCTAAGATTCTCACCACTTAATGGGGACAAATTGTTTGGAATAAAGTCTCTTGGCTGAGACTAGGAATAATAAGAAGACCTCAACATCCTTAAATGTCAGCCCTGGTGGCGCAGTGGTTAAATGCCTGTACTGCAGCCACTCACTCAAAACCATAAGGTGGCGAGTTCAAGACCAGCAAAGGGCTGAAGCTCAACTCAGGCTTGCATCCTTCCGAGGTCGCTAAAATGAGTACCCAGATTGTTGAGGGGCAAATAGCTTACAATTGTAAACCGCTTAGACACTCCTTAAGGGTATGAAGCGGTATATAAATGAAATGAAGCTGTTTGTTAAAATATACTTTGATATATTTTTCTATACCATTCATATGACTTTTCATTGCCTCCTTAAGGTAGAGGAAGGCAAACAAACATAGATTGATATAAAAGTCACAAAATGTCTGATTGATATTGAGGCCATAAAAACATCAACAACAACACTATACTATCTATCTAATAACAATTGAGTTATAATAATCACAGGTTCAGATGGGAGATTATCCAGACAATTCTGGAGACACGTCTCCTCCAAGATTTTTGTGTGTTCCTGTTTTTTGGGTAGTGGTCTCCTGCCCACAGCCCAAGCTACCACGTTATCACAAATATCTTACCAACCTTTCCATACAAGGTTCTACCATTCAGTCTGTTGTTTTCTTCTGTGACACGCACTACACAGATAGACACGTCTTGAAAACAGTGGGACCTTCATATAGACCCATAATTTCAAATGTCCTGATAGATCTCATTCTCTCCCATAGGATATATATAAGATGTCGAGTTGTGATTTCTTTCCTATCCAGACATGTTTTTCTGGTAATTTACGAAAAGAACTACCTAGTTCCATTTCAGAACCTGCATCACTTTGGAGTGGTTGTAGACACATCGCTGACCAGTCTACCTGACCAAGCAAAGGGTAAGATCCATGAAGAACACCCTCGAGCAGGTAGGTTGTTCCCAGTTATTGGACCTAGTGTTACTGGTGCATCTACACTGCCTGATCTGTTTCAGTTAATCGTTTGGCATGAACACCATTTCATGCCAGGAGCCTACAGTAGTTCTTCTAGCTGTATCAAAAAACAGATGGTACACATAAATAATCTGTTCTGACATACACTGATTAAATCAAACCTCTTTGAATGGTGGTTTTTGCTGCCAGTTGTAGAGGATTGCCTGATTTAGGCCCTGTTGAAGTTCCACATAAGGTTGGATGCCAGCTTAGGGTGACGGGAAGCATGTTTGTGGCTCCCAATAGCCAAACTCCAGATCCCTCATGTAGGTGCTCCGGTCTCGTCTCTCGTGACTTCAGAAGGGCAGGGTTTCCAGAGATCCAGATGTCACGAAACCAGTTCGTCTTCCAATCACAAAGATCTCCTAACTCAAGGTCAAATACCATATCCAGGATTAAACCTTCACATGTGGATATTGAAAGGCACCTACTGGACATCAGCTCTTCCAATCATACTGTCCCAGAAACTGTCTAATCATTCATATATATGTGTGTGTGAGAGAGAGAGGGTGTATATATAAAGTTTTGAGAACAGCTTCTCTTATTAAACTTCCCACAGTTCACAGATACCCTAATTGGTACCCTCATGTAGTTCTTCAGGCATTAACCAAACCACAGTTTGAATAACTTGACAGAGTTGATATTAAGTTTCTTACCTGGAAAACAGTATTTTTTTTTTAATGCTATTAGTTCAGCTAGAAGGTTTTCTGAACCAGGAGCACTATCCACAGGAGTGAAATATGCATCTTCTGCGAGGATTCAGTTCTGCTTGACGGGATCTGATGTTCATGACTAAAGTTAACTTCACATTTCATAGAGCACAGGAGATCATTTTCCCTTCATTCGTTCCTGACCCCAAAAAGGAACTTGAAAAGACTTGGCTCACACTAGATGTAGGCAGAGTTCGGTGTATTTACATCAAACGCACTTGTCGATGGCGCAAATCAGACAGTCTATTTGTCTCCTTCGGTCCTACATACCTGAGAAGTTTTTCTTCATCGACCCTGGCTTGATGGATCTGGGCTTGCATCTCTCAGTGTGAGTCGATGATGGGTAATACGCTGCAAGGAAGGGTCAGCGCTCATTCCGCTCACAGTGCTGCCACACCTGCCACCCTAACCACTAATGTTCTTCTCTCCAATATTTGCAGGGTGGCCGCTTGGTCATCTTCTTCCATATTTATCCGTCGCTGCCGAATCAATGCCTTCCAACTGGCTGGGGCATCATTTGGTAGACGGATCCTTCAATCCATCCTATAATTCCTTACCTCAGTTCCCACCCATCTAGGGAGCTTTGGTATGTCCCTCATGAAGGATGGCTCCGCCCTCAACGCTGGAAAAACGAACATTGGCTTACCTTGTGAGATGTTTGTTTTCAGCGATGAGGGCGGAGTCATCCTGCCCACCCGTAACTGAGGAATTTTTTCTCGGTGTCGGGGGGTGTTGTAAGGTTAATAGGATCCTTGTTCTAGTGTCTAGAATTGTTATAGTTAAATGGTTAAACTTTCTCTATTGTTGTTAGTATTTCTTCATTGTTATAAACTCTCTCTGCTTGGCTATACATTGACTGGGCAAACAAGGGGGATGGATTCCCCTGGTGGACACGCCCAAAAGTCATAGTCCTGCCTGATTGGAGCAAACAGGGGGAACCAACCCTCATGAAGGATGACTCCGCCCTCATCGCTGAAAACAAACATCTCACAAGGTAAGCCAATGTTCGTTTTCCTTTTGGAGGTTATTTATTTATTTATTTATTTATTTATTATATCTGTTTATATCCTACCCTTCTCCCAAGACTGGACTCACGGCTGCTTACAACATTAAAAACAATATAATGAAATAATACATTAAAATAATATTAAACTACTACAATAAAATAAAAAAGAAGATAAAAATTTCTAAAATACATTAAAACAATATAGCATCCCATGGCTTTCTTTAAAAGTTTTCTGTTTTGAATGCCTGTTTGAAAAGAAAGATTTTCGCCTGTTGGCAGAAGCCCATCAAGAAAGGAGCCATTCTGGTCTCCCTAGGAAGGGAGTTCCAGAGTTTAGGGACAGCTACAGAAAAGGGCTTCTCCCGTGTCCCCACCAACCGGGCTTATAATGGTGGTGGGATGTAGGGAAGGGCCTCCCCTGAGGATCTCAGAGCCCAAGCCAGCTCATAGAGGGACATACTGTCACATATCCTGGACCTGAGCAATACAGGGCTTTAAAAGTCATCACCAGCACTTTGAATTTTGTCCAGAAATAAACTGGCAGCCAGCGGAGCTGCTTCAACAGGGCCATTGTATGATCTCTGTAACCTGCCTGTTAGCAACCTGGCTGCAGCTCTTTGAACCAGGAAGCTCCCAGCTTTGCAAATCGGCTGGCTGAACTTGGATTCTAGCTGGATGTTGCCCAGAATGCACCTGCCCAGTGGCACTGGTGGCAAAAACACATGCAATAAAATCCAGATGTATCCTGAATTCAAATTGAATTTGGCAGCGGTAAGTCGGTTTTTTAAACTGTGTGATAATCTCCTTTAGAAATATCCAAATTAACATATTTAATCAGATACAGAAATAGTGACCTCAAACATTTCTTGTAGAAATGGGAGACAGACTTACCCTACTCATACTTCCAGAAACATCAAGTACTAGACACACAGTTCTCTCCCGCATTTGCATCAAGGAGATAGTGGGGTCAGGAGGAGGTGCACTTATTGGAGGTGAAGTGGCAAAATCAGTGGAGTTCATAATCACTTCCCACGTGCTTCTGTAGCTGCACATTTTGTTCTGCATATTTGGTGCCTTAATGTTATGGCTACTTTTGTTACAGAACTGAGTAATCTAGAAAGATAGTAAGAATAGGTCAGGATTACAACCTCATTAACAATTCTTAGTTGCTGACAGTCATTGCTACTTTATTAAATGATGGTACAAAGGTGGAAAATCTTGGCCATACAAAAAGGCTACAGAGACTCCTTCAATTTTTGATTTGAAGTATACTATGTCCTCAGTCACATAAAGACATAATGACAAATCTGTCCCAGTTTTACCTACTGATCTGAAATTCTACATAAAACTACTTCAAAAAGAAAAGAAAATGGCAATAGGAGGTAGGGGGAAAGTTAGGAGAAGGAACAATAAGAGTAACAGGAAAAAGTAAACATGAATATCTGTGGTTATTAATAAAAAATAATTAGAAAATCCTACAGCCAAATTTGCATTAGATGCTGAAATTCATACTATCGTCTCCTGAAAAATATTTTATTTGGTAACAAATTGGACACAGAATAAACTATTTTTTATTATATTCTTACTGTCATACTTACTGAAGAGAGACTTTGCATGTACATTATTGATGCTGGTGATGTTTGCTTTCTGTGGGGAACAAACTGGCATCCAGGCTCATAAAGCTGAGTTTCACGAACAATTTTGCATTTTCTGGTTTTTCCCATACTAGTTCGGAATAAATATTGGCCAGTGATATCAGCTGAGCATCTGAAGAGTATTAGAAACAAAAAGTCAAGAATGATAACATTCTGCTATAAATAGTACTACATTGCTCTTGATAAAACAAAGAAGAGAAGGGACATTAGTAAAAGGTGGCTGATCACATTAATGTTACATAGCTATGGTGATGCACAGGTAAAGAGTAAACCATGTGACTACAACAAGACCCAGTGCCCACTAATAAGGTGGGCATTTTTCACAGGTGCTCTCTTTACTCCTACTTTTCCAAGAAAAACAGATCACAAAACTGTAAGTACTGTATATATTCAACTATCTATCAACCTCATGTATAAATCGAGGGCAGGATTTGGGGACAAAATTATGGATGTGGATATGACCCATAGATAAGTCAAGGGTAAAACTTGGCAAGCACAGACAGGACTCAGAAAAATACACATATGTCAAGAAGGATGAAAAAGCAAAGAAAATGACTATGGAGTGAAGCAGACAGCCATGAAGGAGCAGTCAGAGGCTACTCCAGCCACAATCAGGCCATGATCGGCCTGGAACCATGGTAATCACACAGCCTGCTCTCAAAGTAGGCGGCTGCCACAATCCCAAAACCAGCTGTTGGCAGGAGTGCCAAAGGCAGCCTCAGAGCAGCTTGTGTCTACTCTGGGGCATGCACCATATGAATACCACAGTGGCTAGAGGCTGCTTCTTTTGGCCCTTGTGTTTGGAGACTATGGGGCTGTGATACTTACCGGCAGGAAAAGCCAGCCTAGAGGAGTCGGGGAATGGCATCCATATGACGCATACCCCGGCTAAAGCCACGGGCTGCATGACACGACGCAGCACCAAAGGAGTGCTGTAAAGCTGCAGCGCCATGGCTAGCACACCCATTCCAGGGTGCAAAAAGGAGCCAGTTTTAGCGGATGCTTTTTGCACCCTGGAAAGGCAAGATCAGAGCCGCAGCATAGAGCCACTGGAAGCAGCTGCAGGGTGCCTCTTAGGAGTAGTCTGCATAACCTTTATGTTAGCAGTAATTATACTCATTAATGTAATAACTTTGTCTAATTTTAACCCAGAATGACTTATTCACATCATTCAAAGTCCAATTCCTCTCAGGGCTCCTTTGAGGGGAAGCACCAAAGAGCCATCATCATCATTTTCCAGCCCAAGCATTCAAGAAAGTCAGAAGTGGCGCCACAGTAGACAGAGTAGAATGGGTCAGTGCTTCTTTTGGTTGCTCCTGGGATGGACTAAGTTTTTGCCCTTCACCACTTAACTCAGAGAAGGTGATGGTTCTCTTTTTGATCAGGGTTAAAGTACAGTACTTACATTGACCTGTGGATAAGTTGACTGAGTGGTTTTTTTTAGATCAATTTTTTGACAAAAAAATCTAGACTTATACATGAGTAAATACAGTAAGAGATAATAAAGTTATGACAATGTAAAATAAAAATCATAGAGGAAAGTTAAAGGCTAATGTTCTACAAGAGGCAGCTGCCCCATATATGTCTGTTTTCATATTAATCAAATTATATATGAAAACAAGGATTCGTCATTCTACATATATTTTCCAGTTTTGCCCACAAAATTCTTTGCTGTATTATTGACCTTTTGTGATAGTGCAATCAACTGCTTTTACCAATGACAAATTCCTGTCTGTTCAAAGCTTAAATGTAACACTGAATACCCTGTGGTTGTGGGCTGATTAGGCTCTAACAGAACCATTTAAATTCAGGTGCCCTAACTGAAAAGCAAAGCCTCTTCAGCTATAATAGAAAATAATGTCTATGACAGCTATATATTCTTGGAGCATCATGCTAGATGTCTCAATATTTGACAAGGCATTTTAAGTTTTTTCTCCAAATTGCAGTACTGAATTTCAGGTCAACATTCCAAACCATCCATGTTTCTATGTCTATGGCGTGAAACAGAAGGGTCAAAAAGAGTGCACCCTCCCCAGAGTTGGAAGCTGTTCCGAGGCCGCCAGAGTCAGCCCAAAGCCACCAGAGAAAGGAGCAATGAAAAACTGCTCTTGCCAAAGGCTCATTTGGGACTGCATTAGCAGCCCTCTTTGAGAGTGGGCCATGCAGTCCCCACCTGAGCATAAGCTAATTGGGAGAGAAGTACAGTAGTCAGAGGCTGCTCCTTCATACCTGTTTCACCCCTATGTCTCTGAAATGTATGTGTGGGTGAATGTCACTAGAAGCGAATATATATATATATATATATATATATGGTGGGACCTGCCAAAATACATAAGTAATCATTGTAAACAACTCAAAATTTGTCAAAAACCCTCTCAGTTGTGGTCCAAGTTGCAGTGCCAGTTTCAAGTCATAATTCCAAAGCAAAAGGCTTCTTAGAAGCAAAAAAGATCAGATCTGCTATAATTCATTGTGATTTTTTAAGGGCTAGAAACTATAAAAATGTTCTCTGAGACACTGCTGCTAAGATTGACGAGGCAGGAAAATAAAGTGGGCAGATTTAAGTTGCATATTCCAGTCCCTCAAACCCAGGAATCTATTCTGCATTTAATGCAAATTATTATAATTATCCCTATTTTTAATTTGCATTCTAATTTTACATCACACTGTTTTAGCTTTACTAGCATTTTTAATTACTGTCTTAAGCAGCTTGGTGACTTTAAAAAAAATTGTGACAACTCCTCTGAGAAAAATGCTGGACTCAGAACAGAGTGCTGCTGAAAGAGAGTCAAGTTCAAATACCTGCTTCGACATGGAATTTGCCATGTGAAAGATCACATGATAGGGATATCATGTGAAAGATCACATCATAGGGATAGTTCTGCCTCTCATATCTTTCTTACAAGCCTGTTGTGGGGATTAAAACCAAAATAGCAAAACAGGAACTTTGTAAACTGGCAATGTGCATACTGATTCAGTGGTGGTAGTGGTAAGCCCAATCAGATGTCATCCCTCTTCTGGGGTGTCACCTGGTGCAGGCCGTACCACCACACCCTCCAGTAATGCCACTGCTAACATGATTACTTCTTTAAAAACAACTCTTTTACCATGGTACCTTGTTGCTTCAGCCTTCTTCACCCCAGTAGAATAGAAAGGTGCATCTTTATTGTATTCATCAAAGACACCCCATCTGAGATGAGCCCATTCATGGACTAAGACTTTGCCTGTAGAAACCCAATAAAAACAAACCTAATTGTAGCAGCATTATTTTTTGCTGTTTAAATATGATAACTCTACTGCAACCCCCCCCCCCCCCGAAGGTCTAAGATAATACTGGAGATTATTTACATCAGAAAGTGAATACCGTATATACTCAACTATAAGTCGATCCCATATATAAGTAAAGGGCAGGTTTGGGGTCTAAAATTATGGATTTTGGTATGACCCATGTATAAATCAAGGGTAAAATTTAGAGGCATGTGAGAAAGGATCTATAAGATGAAGCAAACAAAAATGATGCCAAAGAACTTAACAAAATTCCAGCAGGCATAACTGTTTGTGCTCCCACTAAAGGCTGGATGGATGATAGAGCAAAGGGGGGTCAGTGCTTTCAGGACATATTACACTTTTGCCTTTCACCAAGGGATGGCTCCCTTTTTATAAGAGTTAAAGAACAGTACTTACATTGACTTGTGGATAAGTCAACTCAGTTTTTGGGGTCATTTTTGACTAAAATTTCTAGACATATACATGAGTATATAGAGTAGGTATGAGAGAGAGAGAGAGAGAGAGAGAGAGAGAGAGATGCAATTGTTCAGTCTGGTCATCTTTTCTCTTTAATAAATTCTTCCAGACCTACAACTTGTTCTCTTGATCCTATCCCCTCCCATCTTCTAGTCTCTATAACCCCTTCTTTTCTGCCCTCGCTCCTCTATATCTCTAATCTCTCTCTCTCTTCAGGTTCCTTCCCTTCAGATTTCAAACATGCTCTCGTTTCCCCAATTCTGGAGAAACCCTCTATCGACCCTTCTTCTTTGTCTAGCTACCGTCCGATCTCTCTTCTTCCTTTCCTCTCTAAGGTTCTGGAATGGGTAATTTATTCTCACTGTCTTGAGTTTCTTGAAGCCAATTCCATCCTGGACCCTTTTCAGTCTGGTTTCCGCTCATTGCACTCTACAGAGACAGCCCTCACCAAGATCTCAAATGATCTCTTGCAGGCCAAGGCAAATGGACTCTACTCTGTTCTCATTCTTCTTGATTTGTCTGTGGCCTTTGACACCGTGGACCACTGTCTCTTGCTTGACTTACTTTCCGACCTCGGGTTCTCCGACTCTCTTCTCAACTGTTTTAAATCTTACTTGTCAGACTGATCTTTTGCCGTGGTCAAAGGTGGTCAGCCTTCCTCCTCTGTTCCCTTATCTGTAGGAGTTCCTCGGGGCTCTGTCTTGGGCCCCCTTTTGTTCTCTCTATACACACTGTACCTTGGTAAACTCATCAGTTCTTTCAGTTTCTCCTATCATCTGTATGCCGATGACACTCAGCTGCATCTTTCCACCCCTAACCTCTCGCCGGGGCTTGAACAGCAAGTTTCATCTTGTCTGGCTGCCATCTCTCAGTGGATGTGACATCGGCGCTTGAAGCTCAACATGTCTAAGACAGAGCTTCCCCTCTTCCCACCTAAGCCCACCCTTCAATACTCCTTTTCTGTTTCTGTTGACGGCACTTCTATTCAACCGGTTCAGCAAGCTCACAGTCTTGGTTTCATTTTTGATTCCTCTCTGTCGTTTACTCCCCAGATTCAGGCCACTGCCAAGGCCTGTAGATTCTCTCTTTACAACATTGCTAAAATCCGTCCATTCCTCTCAGCCTCCACTGCCAAGACTCTGGTCCATGTCCTAGTGGTCTCACGACTAGATTATTGTAACCTTCTTCTGACAGGGCTTCCTCTATCTCACCTCCATCCTTTAATCTCTGTCCAGAACTCAGTTGCGCGTATTATCACATCTGCTTGCAGCTCTGACCATGTTTCTCCTCTTTTCTTCTCCCTTGACTGGCTCCCCTTCCCCTTCTGCATCCAGTACAAGCTTTTGTGGTTGGCCTTCAAAGCTCTCCATGGACTGGCCCCTCCTTACTTGTCTGAACTTCCTTCTCCTCACACTCCTTTTCGTACCCTCCGCTCTGGTAGTCAAGGTCTCCTGTCCCAGCCGAGGATTTCCACTGCCCTGTCCCGGATTCATCCCTTTTCATTTGCTGCCCTGCACTCCTGGAACCTTCTTCCCCCGCACGCGTGCCTCATCACTTCTCTAGCCAGTTTCAAAATTGAGTTAAAGACTATATTGTTTAGGGAAGCGTTCCCAGAATTGTGCCATCTGCCCCAGGATGCCGCCTTTTAACCATGTATTAAGAACCCTAGCCCTCCCTGCAGTCATCTGCATTGGTCCAGGCCCCAGAGGGAGAGAAGAACCACTGGAGCTCATCCCCTTTCCCACCACCTTTCCCTTCTCTTTCTGTGCTGTCTCTCTTAAATTGTAAGCCTGAGGGCAGGGAACCGTCTAATTTATAAGACTGTATGTACAGCACTCTGTAAATTTACAACGCTATATAAATAAAGGATGATAATAATAATAATAATAATAATAATAATAATAGATGTGCTGCTGAGGGAATATTGGAAAGCATACCTATACGTCTATTATTCAATAGCCATATATGTTTTAATGTAACAGTCAAGATCCTATAACCTCCTAGTATAGTGCAAAATATATACCAATGAAGTTACTCTGGATTTCAGTGTTGCACAATAAGCATCATGCATCATGAACCAGAGCTCATACATTGTGCAATATATTCAGGGGTAGCTGTGTTGGCCACGTAGCAAAATATAACAAAATCCAAAATTCACAAAAGAGTGATATCTTTATTTGCCAACAAAAAGACATAAAATGCACCATTCAAATTTTTGAGGTTTCATTGGCGTCTTTGTCAGGCAAAAGATGTTTTAAAGCATACAGGAGAAGAAAAGTGACAATGCTAGAGTCACAGGCCTACATTTTGTATTAGATGATGTTCCTGTTGTAGTTCAGTTGTTTTGGAGGGATCTCACTGCAAGCAGAGGCCACCCCTCTCTTGGCCATGTGGGGACAGGGACAAAGGAATTGAACTGGCCTTTGTCTCAGTCTCCACATGATCAAGAAGAGAGAATTGAGATCTCTCCAAATCAAGTGAGCTACAATAGAAATAACATCCTATACACAATGTAGGCCTAGCATCATCACTTTTGTTCTCCTGTATGATTTTTCAAACATCTTTCGTCTGGTGAAGAAGCCAGTGGAGCTTCAAAAATCTGGATCACTGGGGAATGCTCAACTAGCTCCTTTTTCCAACCTAGTCAAAAGTGTGTGAGAGAGTTGTATGTACTTGAAAATGTTTCAATTCACTAGTGTACAATTATTTTTAAACTAGCCCAGCAGGATTCTGACCAACATATACTTCTCCAACTAAAGCAAAAGGAACTGTTGATGGCTTCAGATTAAAATGCGTAATGGAAAGGACATGTGCACTATATGGAAGCATTCTGATTTTAACACAGTAAGACTGCCAAAAACATTTTGCTGCCTCAAGCAAATATGACTTCCCCCTCTCATACTGTGTACTGACTACTTTAATGGACATAGGGATGGCTGTGTATACGGTTCTGTCTACCTGACACACTTCACTCCTAGTACAGGCCATGTAAGGAAGCTGCCAAGCCCAACTATTGTTCTTCATATAATTTGAAGACATATAATAATGTAACCTGGCAAACCATAGCAAATCCATGGGGCTTCAGAAAGATTGTGTTCTTTTACAGCTTGAAAATGTACTGATCAATCAAACATGGAATGCTGCTAATTCTTATGTAAACTTAATATCCTTTAAAGAATGTACTGATCATAAGACATGAACGTTTTCTCATGGCTTTCCTAATTCTGAGATCTTTTGAAACTTTGACTAAAAGCTAGCATTTTAATTTGAATTAAGAAGTATTACCTCGTGATCCATACATATCATGCAAACTGTCATTTGTCATGAAGTTAGGAGTGAAATGAATGTAGCGTCCCTGTTTACCACATCCACCATACTGCAAGGTGTAGGGATCGTCTCCGTATTTCAGGAAAGGTTCTGCCACTATGACATCAGCCTAAAATAAAATGAGACCTTTTTAAAGAGCACTAATAGAAGCAGAAGTAAAAGCAGCAGATGCAAAAGAAGAGGAGGAAGAGGAAGATCATGACAACTATGAAAATTTGTTTAAAAACAAATCTTAGCATGGCCAGCTTGTATCCAAATAAGGACCACAGTGTTTGAATTAAGTCAGCTCACACTATGGGGCAAACAGGATTTAAAAGAGAGTTAAACCAGAGTTAAACAGGAAATGCCCTATGTTTATCACAGGACATTTCCTGTTTAACTCTCGTTTAAATCCTGTTTGCCCCCTAGTGTGAAAAAGCAGCTAGACATAACACACACTAGGGTCAATTCCAGAATCAACCCACAATAATCCCATTGCCAATAATGGGATAATTGTGGGATGGTTCTGGAATTGACCCTAGTGTGATAATCTTGTTTCCAGGATAATTTCTGGAAGACAATAAATAGTAGGATTTGAAAGTTACAACACTTCACTGATTATTTCCTATCTCACCATAGTAACTGATATTCAGAGGTATGTGTTCCCTGTATAAACCTGAAAATTACCTTGGGTTGTTATGGCTTTAACAATGACTGTTATCAATACTCTATTAATTAATCGAATGAATTTTTCTTTAAGGCTATTATCACATCCATAGGAAACATTAAATTGTGTACAGCTCAGTTCCATCCAAGAAAGTCCCACTGCATTCAAAACATTTTTGTTCTACTGAGCATGTATCTGATCACTGTGTTATCTTGCATTTGTGCTTTTTAAAAAACAAGATTGGGGCAAAATTACATTTAGATTTTAAAGGTATCTTCATACTTTCCACTTACATTATCATAGGATTCTCTGGTGACTCTTCTGTATTCAGGTTTGGATGCCCATGTTGAAGGTATTACAATTTTTATAGTCTTGAAATAAAACCTCTGCTCTGAAGCTTTAAAGAGATAAGATGAAGCCTCTTCAACCATATCCTAACAGGAACAGAAAAACAGAACATAATGTGTTTCAGAGCTATGTTCAGGTCAGGTGCTAGGATCTTTTGTTACAGTTTAGATTACTTGCATTTGTATCTGCCTGCAGTTGTTTAATTGGACTTCTTGCATGTTGGATTTCTTAAAGGGAACATGTAATAGGTGGAAGGAAAACCAGTGAGAGCCATGCACATTTTTCTTAAGCTTGTAGGGTGAATTCGCATCTTTGCCTCTCATGCTGTTTAGATTCCCCCCCCCCCCGGATCTTTCCAGGGGGTTGCTGGAAAGATCGGGGGGGGGGGAGAGAGACAGTAGGTGGGGGGTGAGAAAAAAGGGGATGGGAGAGGGGCCTTCAGTTAAAGTCTTGGTGCACAAGAAAGACAAAGGGAGCCAGCACCTTTAGGACTGTGGTGGGGATAAAGAGTTAGAGCATGTGGCAACAGGGGAAAAGCAGTGGCAAAAAGGAGCTTTTGCATCTTAAGCTTTGTGAGCTTTGATGGAAGCTGGCTGGTAGGTTGGAGCTGTGGTGCTGCTCCTGCTTTCTTTTGTTAGACAGGTAAGATGAAGAGGCAGCAGAAGAAACAAAGGAGTGGGAGGAGTATCCAGGGTCAATTATTCTTACTGAGAGTCCTTCCTTGCCAGGGAGAAAAGTGGGAAGCCAGCTGCGTCCCTCTCCTCTCAGGCGAAGGATTGAGAATCTTTCCTCACTGTGAAGAAGTTTCTATGTTTGCACCCAGTTGGGAGCAGCTACTGAGCACCTGCTCAAGCAGTGACTGAGAATCCTCTCGCCCACGCCACCCTTTCCCACAAGGCTAGCATAAGCGAGAGGCTTCTCAGTTAATGTTCAACCATCCGCTACATTGCTACTCCGAAAAATGATTGGGTGCAAATGGAGCAGTGACTGAGCCCCAGTCAAGCACACAAGACCAGCATGGTGAAAGCGCTCTCAGTCGCTGATCGATCAGCTGCTCAGTTGCTTCTCCCTTTGCTCCTGGTCACCCTTGGAGGAGCAACCTAGCAGCTGGCCCTCTGGGCTTGATTTTGCTGTAAGACCAGTGCACTTGAGAGGAAGAAGTAGACCTGGGCCACTGCCACTGCTGTATTCACACTTGAGAGGCAGAGGAGAAGAGGTGGTGGCAAGCCGGGTGCAGCTGAGGTAGATGGCACTGGATGGCTGGTTGCTGTGCCAACAAGAGCCCTAATATCAAGAAATAGCCATTGGGCTGCACAAGGGTGGTAGCCCAAGAGGAAAAGGGGACAGTAGCCCGAAAAAGTTTGGGGATCACTGATTTAGCACATGAAGCTGTACTTGGTGTTGAGAAAATGGGTGGGAACAAGCCATTTTTAGAAGCAGAGGGAAAGAACCATTAAAACATTGGTAGTACTGGTAACTTGACTTTTAACAATTTATACTGCTAGAGTGTATAATCAGCCATTTTAGGTTGGGTGGTTATTTGTACATTCCCAAGTTGAAGACTGCTGCCACACTGCAAAAATAAAGCCATTTGACACCACTTTACCTTCAATGGATCAATGCTATGGGAATTCTGGCATCTATAGCTGGTTGTGGCACCAGACTGCTCTGACAGGGAAAGCCAAATATCTCACAAAACTACAAATCCCAGATTTCCATAGTATTAGCCATGGATGTTAAAGTGGTGCTAAATTGCTTTACTTCTGCAGTGTGGAAGTAGCCAAAGCTTGGTGCATATGCCTATATACAACACCTAAATTAATAGAAATGTCTGCAGTGGGATATCTGTACACCTGTCTTTCAATGAAGGCAGAAGTACCACCTCGTCTATGCTTCCTCCAAGACAATTTGCCAATAGTTTCAACTGGGCTTGAAGAATGAAAACTGGTGAAGGCTACATATTAACCCTTCTCTCCTTTTGGGAGGTTCTGTAAATACAGTAGGTTCTTGGTATCTGTTGGGGTTTGGTTCCAGGACCCCTCAAAATCTGTGGATGTTCATGTCCCATTAAATACAATGGCATAGTAAGATGGCACCCCTTATATAAAATGGCAAAATCAAGGTTTGCTTTTTGGAATGTATATATTTTAAAAATATTTTCATGTTGTGGATGCCTAATCTGTGGATAAAAAAATCAGTGGATATGAAGGGACAACTGTATTGTACAGTCAGCTGTCATATCCAGACATTCTTTATCCATGGATTTAACCATACACAGCTTGAAAATATTTTTTAAAAAGATATTAATTCCAGAAAGCAAAACTTGATTTTGTTATTTTATAGAAAGGACACCATTTCACTAGGTCATTGTATTTAATGGTACTTGAGCATCCACATATTTTGTTATCAATGGGGAGTCCTGGAACCCCAGCAGGTACGAAGGGCCCAATGTATTGATCATGGGCAGTGGAGCTGGTCCATTGTAATTGTGGGTGCTGGTTGTTCTTTTTTAGGGATTATTGGGAGCTTGGGTTGACACTTCTTTGATCTGGAGTTTATTGGGTTTTGTGCCACTTTACTCTCACAGGCAAATTTTGTGAAGAATGGTTATCTTGTTAGCCACGTTGGGTCCCTTCTGGAAGAAAGGCTGCATATAAATGAAATAAATAAATAGGTCTTTCCGGTAGCTTCACTCAGTTGCAAACTTCCCTCCCAAGGAAGACAGGCCTGCCCCAATCTCTGTTGTATTTCTTGCCACTAACAAAGACCTACTGATATGGTCATATTTTGGGTCACTGACTTACTGTTGAGAACGTGGGCTTTAATGTGGAACATAAAATCAGTTGTTATTTGGATATAATCATTCTGTTTGTATTTTAATATTAGTGCTTTTTTTTTTAGTCCTGAACTCTTTTAAAATCATGATGTGAGTCACCTTGGTTCCAGTATAGGGAAAATGTCAAACATGGGCCTCTCCCAGATAGTCTCCGAGCCTACACATTGTGCAGGTCATGCCCTCAATGTGGTCTTCTGCACGGAACAGGCATATCCGTGGACAGAGATAACTAGTATCTCCACTTTGTCATGGACGGATCATTTCCTGGTTAAGGTTGGACTGAAGGCCACTATCCCTCTCTCCAGGAGTGGAGGACCGATTAGAATGGTCTGCCCTCGAAGGCTCATGGAACCCACTAGGTTCCAAGAAGCCCTAGGGGGACTTATGGTTGGCAATACTGGTCTGTCAAAGCTCTAGTTAATATGTGGAATAACAATCTTATCAGAGCTATAGACACGATTGCTCCCAAGTGTCCTTTCCAACCCGCTAAAAACCGCAATCCATAGTACACCAAAGATCTACAGACAAATGAAGCAGGTTGGACAACGACGAGAGCTCGACTGGCAGAGATCTCAACTCATATCCGATAAGACACTTCATTGGACCTTTCTTAGGTCCTATCAAGTGGCGATAGATGCAGCTAAGAAATCTTTCAATTTTGCATCTATCGTGTCTGCAAAATCTTGTCCAGCTGAGCTGTTCAGGGTGGTGAGGAATTTAACCCAACTACCTCCTACTCAGAACCCTTTATTAGATTCTTCTGAAGCCTGCTGTGACGCTTTTAACGATCATTTTGCAGATAAAATCTCTTGGATAAGAGCTGATTTGGATGCCAACTTGAGGGCAGAGGCAACTAGAGAGGCATCCAGTGCCTCTGCCATTACTGTTAGACTGGATCAATTTGAGTTGGTAAGTACTGAGGATGTGGACAAGGTTCTTAGTAGTTTGAAAAAGATGACTTGCCCTCTTGACCCTTGCCCAACCTGGCTGGCTATCCAAGAGGGAGATAAAATCATGGTGATGCTGAAAAACATAATTAATACATCCTTCAGAGAAGGCTTCCTGCCTCCCTGTCTTAAGGAGGCAGTAGTTAGACCACTCCTTAAAAAGCCTTCCCTGGACTCCCTGGATAGAAACAATTACAGACCAGTCTTGTTTTTACCATTCCTGAGCAAGGTGATCGAGAGAGCGGTCGCCAATCAACTACAAGCAGTCTTGGAGGAAACAGATTTTCTGGATCCATTTCAAACAGGATTCAGGACAGGATACGGAGTGGAGACTGCCATGGTCACCTTAGTCGATGGTCTCCGTCTGCGCATCGACAGGGGAAATGTGACCCTGTTGGTGCTCTTGGACATCTCAGCGACCTTCGATACCATTGACCATGGTATTCTTCTGGAACGAGTGAGAGAGTTGGATATTGGAGGCACTGCATTGCAGTGGTTCCAGTTCTACCTCTCAGGCCGGTTCCAGATGGTGTTGCTTGGGGACAGTTGTTCGGCCAAGAGGGGGTTCAAATTGGGTGTCCCTCAAGGAGCAATTCTGTCCCCAATGCTGTTTAACATTTACATGAAGCCGCTGGGTGATATCATCCGGAGACATGGGGCGGGGTGTTACCAGTACGTTGATGACACCCAAATATATTTCTCTATGTCTCGGACTGAAGCAGTGACTAAGGATGGCATCTCTCCTCTGAATGCCTGTCTTGGAGTGGTAATGGATTGGATGAGGGAAAACCGACTCAAGCTGAATCCAAGTAAGATGGAGGTACTTGCTATAGGAACCTTTGATTTTATTGTAACTTTGGTGTATTTTATTATTGTAACCCGCCCGGATTCCTTGTGATTGGGCGGGCTAGAAATAAATCTCTATTATTATTATTATTATTATTATTATTAAAATACCAAACATCAACGAATAAACGAATCATTTTAAAATGCTGAAGGGAAGTGTTTGTATTTTTCTCCGGCAGATTTTATCACCCAAATAATTAACACATTTTGATATTGTCTTATATACTGAAATTTGGTACAGGAACAGGTCACAACACTCATTAGTAGAAATGCCTGTAAATGTGATGTTTCATTGAATAATCAAAACTCACCAAAAAAAATTACCTCAGGCCACTATTCTGACAGAGGGTTAAGATAACCATGCACAGGATGGGATGTTTGCTTTTTATAATTATAATTCTCTCCCTCTCCAGTGTTCAAAATAGCACTGCTTATGTACGCCTCTCCTCACCAAAAAATACCTTCTACTACTTGTGCACAACAGGTTTATATCAACAAGTTGGAAGAACTCCCAGATCAAAGGTTTGCAAAAATATAAAAAATATCCCAACCATTCTTACCCTTAAAAAAAAACAAACCTCAAATGTAATGAAGATGATCCATGCTCAACGGCCATACAACAGCAACGAATTGTGAAAATAGGGCAGGGAGTGATATGTGGAGAAAAGAATGGAATAAAGACAAAACTATCATGGGTTTGGGTTTTTTTGTCAAGTTTCTTCAGAGAGGGTTTGCCATTGCCATCCTCTGAGGCTGAGAGAGTGTGATTTGTCCAAGATCATCCCATGGCCAAGCCAGGATTTTGACCCTGGTCTCCAGAGTTGTAGTCCAACACTGACTCAAACCACTGTGTCACATTGGCTCCTTGAAGCACATCTTGCTGAAACTTTTTGTTGCAGATCCCATTTATACCCTTGAATTAACCTTACGGGGCTGTAGGTGCATCTACACTGTAGAAACAATGCAGCTTGACACCACTTTAATTGCCATGGCTCCATCCTACAGAATCCTGGGATTTGTAGTTTTGTGAGGCACCACCAGCACCATGATTCCATAGGATGGAGATACAGCTCTTAAAACGGTGCCACACTGCATCATTTCTCCAATGTAGGTCCTCCCTGTAACAGTCTGAAATATAAATACATGCTAATATATTATTTTCCTACATTATTGTAAACAAGGTCACTAATGGCTAAACTGGCAAATTAATACATTAAAGAAATGAGTGATCTTACCTGTATGTTGTCAATGATTTTGTTATCTTCAGGTAGCCCAGGGTTAATTGCAATAACAACGTCCTCAAACCCACCATTGTTGAGCTTTACAAGGGTCCCCTTCACCCCTTCATGCAGTAGCACCAACACCATTAAAAGATGCCATGGATTCAGCAACATCTTTGCTTGCGCCAAACTGTATCCTGGACAGAAATTATGGCACAGATGGGATATTTATGCAAGTGTGTGTGTGTGTGTAAATATGTATTCACAGGCACACACACAGAGTAAAAACCCGTGTTGTGTTTAATGAATATTTTATGGCAGACTTTGTTCTGTCAACAACATTCAGGGACTTGCTCCTAGCATAGACGGCAACCATTTCTTAAGATGGGTCTCTTAATTATTATACATCTCCATTCCCATAAAGCAAGAAGGTTTGAGGGGAAAAAGAGCTGCTCATACTGCCTCTGATGGGGACAGTCCAAGTGTACGTTTGTCGTTTGCAATTTTGCCTGAACATCAACTGATGGAGGCAGAGCCAGAGAATATCTATTGTATATACTCATGTATAAGTCTAGAAATTTAGGTCAAAAAATTGACCCAAAAACGTGAGTCGACTTAGCCATGGGTCAATGTAAGTACTGTATCTTAACCCTTATTTAAAAGAAGGAACCATCCCCTGGTGAAAAGCAAGAGTATAATATGTCCTGGAAGCACTGACCCCCCTTTACTCTCTCATCCATCCAGTCTTAAGAATAAGCATAAAGAGTTATGTCTGATGGACTTTTGGAAGTTATTTGACATTGTTTTGATTTGCTTCATCCTTTAGATCCTTTCCTATATGCCCCAAAACTTGCCCTCGACTTTATACATGAGGTCGACTTGTAGTCGAGTATATACAGTATGTCCTCTCTTCTCCCTTCCCCTCCTCTTTGTTGCTGTGTGCATCGGAGCAGCACCAAGAATGTAGGGTGCTGCAGCAAATAAAACCTAGAAACATTCATAGAAGTAAGCATTCGTGCTTCTTAGTCATTCTCAAAATGGAGGACATTTTAGAATTACTCCTGGACAGAAGGCTGTCCTGGAAACGGAGGACCACCTGGCCACCCTGGGTGGGAAGGCCTACGGGTGGTAGACCTTGCAGGGCTTTGTAGGCCCCAGTAGGCCTATTGGGAGGACTGGGAGGAAAGGTCAACCTCGGTAGGCCTATTCTCTTTGGAGCAGGCCTATTGCCTCATTGAAGGTTATAGGCCTCAGTAGGCCCCAGTGGGCCTCATTGGTTTAATTGTAGGGCCCCTTTTTTGGTTTCTTTGTAAAGGCCCCATATGTTGTATACAATTCCCAAATTTTTATCCTCCAGGTGTTTAGCATTTCAGCTCCCAGGATTCCTAGACAATGGCCATGGTAGCTGGGGTTTCTGGGAGTTCAAGTCCAAAATACTTGGAGAACCAAAGTCTGGAGTTCTCTGCTGTATAGCAGTGGTTCCCAAACTCTGGTCCTCCCGATGTTTCGGACTTCAGCTCCCAGAATTCCTGACAGCTAAAATCCAAAACACATGGAAGACCAGGGTTTGGGAATCATTGCTTTCTAGGCTTCCCCTTTTTCAGTGTTAGCTTCCACATTGGCCCTACTATTGAGGCTTCTGTGGGTTTGATGGCAGGCCCATTGGCCATTAATGGCAGAGGCCCATCAACTACTGGCCATTGCCCCTTTTGCTCTTTGGAGCTGATTTTAGTAGCACAGGATTTTGGAGGGATCTGTATCCTGAGACCTAGTTAAGCACATTGGGGTGGCATTGGTTCATATGTGAGCCAGGCTATCCACCTGCCTTCAGGATTTGGGTGGTTTCGGTATAAATCTATACACAAATACACACACCAATAACAGTGCAGGAAATTTTCAGACAATTTTGGGGCCTGGGTCATCAAAGTTCCCTGGTGAGGATGTGATAAGCTAGTCTGGGTAGCTGGGAATCAGGTAGATGTAGTTTATTTTCATTGATGTTTTAATCCGAATTTGTAGGTTCTTGGCTGTGTTGAGGAGGAGGTATACAGTCACAGCCCTGCTGGCTGGTGTCTTCATGAATACCTACTAACAGTGGTTCCCATGGGTCTCTTTGGATTCAAGTTCACACCTTAATGTAGTGGATTTAAATCCGCCTTATACACTATAATCCACCCCATACGCTCAGGTCCTCTGGCTGGTTTTACTCCAATCAGCCAGGACTAGGTTGGTAGCTAACTGTCAGACAGAGGACATTTTATTTTAGCCATCCCTAGAAGGTAGAATGACCTGCAGGAAGAAATTTTATATCTGAATACGCTGACCAAATTTAAAAGAGCATTAAAGACCATCTCTTCTGGCAGGCTTATCCTGTTGGTTTTTTCCCCCTCTTCTTTTAACCCCTGTTAAATGTACATCAGATAATTAACTCCTTTGTAACTTTATGCTAGATTACTAGTCCCTTTCTACTGAGCTAACAAACAGAGCAGCACTTACCCGTTATAAGAATTCAAAGATGTAGCCGTGTTAGTTTGTAATATCAGTATGTAAAGAGAACTTGTAGTACCTTGGGGACTAAGTGAAAGAAAAAAAAGTTAGCAGCATGAGCTTGCGTAGACTTAAATGCATCTGAGAAAGTAGACTTAACGCTACAGAAGCTCATGCTACCAACTTCTTTTTTTCAGTAGTCTCAAAGATGCTACAAGATGCTACATGCTGTTAGAAGACTATTATATTTAGGCTTCTGTCTTCGGTTCTGATTCTGAAAAGCCTCATGGAGATCTGTGAACATTAGTGAAATCACTCCCTTGGCCCCCTGCCTTTCAAAGGAGCCCCTTATTGGTTAATTTGAAGATACTATTATAATTTTGTTGGCCAAATTGCACTGTTTAAACTCCTGTATTCCTAAAATACCTGGTAGACTGTTCCTCTAACTTTCAGTTTTGAACATCTACAGCCCAACCATCTCCATCCAATTATGTGCACTCATTAGATAAGGGTTGCTTATCAGCTACCATGCACTGCCTGACATATCTTCCATCCCCCTGCATCCTGCCCTTGCACTAGGGAAAAGTTGCATTGTCCAAAAAGTGTGTTTCATATTTATTTATTTATTATATAAATGGTTTCTCATAAAATGGCAGGATTTGACATAAAAGTTGAAAAATGTACAGTATCTACTGTATATACTCATGTATGTCTAGAAATTTTAATCAAAAAAGTGACCCAAAACCCCTCAGTTGACTTATCTGTGGGCCAATATATGTACTATACTTTAACTCTTTTGACTTCCTCTGGTGGAAGTCAAGCATGTAGTCTGACCTGGAAGCACTGATCCTTCTCTATTTTCTCATCCACCCAGCCTTTAGGCTATGCAAAAGCAATTATATCTGCTGGATTTTTGTAAGTTCTTTGCCATTGATTTCCCCTGCTTCATCTTTAAGATCCTTTGTTACATGCTCCTATGTTTTACTCTTGATTTATCCATGGGTCATATAAAAATCCATAAGTCTGTCCCCAAAACTTGCCCTCAACTTATCCATGAGGTAGACTTCTAGTCGAGTATATATAGTATTTAAATTTGAAATTAAATCTTGTTCTTGGGTGTCAGCCTTTAACATGACTTCTAGTCAAAAGTTTTTTCTGGGTTTGGAAGTTTCTTAAAAACTGCCCCCCCAAAAAAAAAACCTCTCAGCTTCCCTCATTTTTTAATCTAGTCACATTAGCCCTGGGTATGTGCTCTACTAAAAGCCATTTATTATAACTTTCTACTTTATTGATATACCTGAAAATTAAACACTGCTTTCATTTCATCTTCTTACTTTCCAGGTTTGCGATCAGACAGCACTTAGAACCTCCTGTAATCACACTTTGCAAAACCTCTAATTTTTTTCTCCACCATGGGAACAGAAAATTGCCATCAGACATCACACTGGACAGTTTATACCACCATCAGTACCCTCATCCCAGTGGTGTCACTAGGGGTGTGTGGAAGATGTGGTCCACACTGGGTGACACTTTAGAAGAGGGGTAACACCCACTCATGCCCTCGAGTTTGCATTAAGTCCAAGCTCCTTCCCCCAGGGAAAGGGGAGTAGTGGGGCAGTCTGGCATCCTTTCTTGCTCCCTCACATTGGAGAGGCCAGTGGGTCATGTGTGGCAGGAGATTATGCATCAGGTGTGGGTTGTTTCAGTGGCCTTTCAGAGCCTGGCAGCTGCTTGGTGACAAGCTGGAAAGGATCAGGCAGCCAGGACAAGACTGGGCAAGCTCCACCGAGGGAAGGTGTGAGCGCAAGAAAATGGAGTGCCGGCCGGGGCTCCTTTTCTCTCTCTTCCATGCACTTGAGTGCAAGGCAGCCCCCTTTTGCATGTAGAGGGGAACATGAAAAGGCACATATTTAGCAGCAGCAGCAGGAGGGCAGCTTCTTCTCATCCCCAGAACAAGTGGCAGGATGATGATGGTCAGGGATGCAGTGAGGCACCCTAAAAGTAGGAGGTGAATTGCAGTGAAATAGGAAACCAGAGGCCTCCAGGCTTCAGTGGAGGCTTTGCACACCCTTTTGGCTGCAACTGTCACTCTCTACCCGGCAGTCCCCCCCACACACCGGGTGATACCAGGTATTGGGATGCCACTGCCTTCCATATGCAGCTCCATTATCTTCAGACTTCATTTCAATATCTACCCAGGAGCATTTTTCATTTATTTCACTTGACTCCCTGACTAGACATTTTGCAACAATTATGGTGTGTGGTCTAGAGCAGGGGCCACAATACATATACCTCCAGATGCATAGTACTGGTGGGGGAGGGGGCTGCTAACTTTTCATGTACCCATTTTGTAAAAATTGCAGTGTATGTGTATAAACTAGATCAATAATGTGTGTTCTGTATGTTTTCAAAATGTTGACACAGATCTGGGGTGGTGGAAATATGCTCTTACTGAAGGAGGGTAGTGGTCTGAATGACAGAAGGGTCACATTCTTTATCTTTAAAAAGAAAACGTGTGAGGAAAAACAAAAATCCTGTAAAAAGCAAACAAATATTGCTATGGAAATGGAACAGTCTCTGACTGTATATACAGAAATGAAATCGCTACACTTCTTGGAGTTTGTACAGTTGTTTTTTTTAAAGCTGACATTCCAGTAATCAAACACAAAATTAGTTTCATTTTTTTTCTGTGTCAAAAGCTATAAACACTGAACAAACAAGTTGTTCAAAGAGCAAAAAATGCACTTAAGTGACCTTCTAGTGAGTAAGGAGGCACTCCCATGTGGGAATGTGAAATGCAACTGTGAGCTGGCAGCACTAAAATATTGTCAGGAGGTGCCTCTAGAAATTTTGCTGCCTAACATAGAAAAGCAAATGGCAGCTTCCCCCCCCCCACACACACACCAAGACAAAGGGCATAATACCCACAATCATTCCAATTAGTTTGGCATATTATGCAGAAAATCCCATAAATTCCTCTTTCCATCTCTGGCAGGGGTATAAATGCAATATCACTGAGACTTTGTAACTTTTCTATGTCACCAAATCTCTAACTCTGGTGTCCACTTCATTCTGCATTAAGAGTAAGGCCCTCCCTAAATATGGCATTAGTAAAACATCATAAATGCTAGAGCGTGCCAACTGATATACACTGGTTTGTCCCATATGTTATAGGAATAAATTTATTGAGGGGTCGGGTCTGAATTGGACTGTGTTTCTGCCCGATTTCAAACTAGAATAAATTGGGGGGGGGGAGGGTTTGCCCAACTGGTATATTTATGGAGCGAACTGTGTCTTGAGGCAGTTCTCAGGAGTTTAAGTATATTTTCCAAGAATCCCAGAAACAATGTGATTCCCAGTTGGTTGATGGTTTTAAGAAGAACCTAACAATGGAGAGGGCCGTTTCCCTGCCACTTAGGGTCCTGCACTGGAAACTAAGCTCAATTCTTCTCTTGACCATTTCTTCAAACACAGATAAATAATTTCATGACCCTCTGGTGCCACACTATAATTTTAACAGGTATGGCTGCTCCACTATCCCTATAGCAGTTAAGTCAGGTCCCACTTCCAGGGGAAGCAGCCCAGGTCATATTGTTCTTGTGAAAGAACAAAGTGAAAGGGGGGGCATGCTAAGCTTGGAAATGTTGCTTTCTGACAACTCCCACAATCCCCTGTCAGCATGTGCAGTTACCATGTTGCCTGGAGAGTATAGGATTTGTAATCCAAAAGTCATCTACCCAAACTGTTGGAAGGAAGAAAAGCTCAGACTATTTATCAACATGTGTAGACGGTATAAAGCTTATGAATGCATCATATTTCTAAACATTAAAAAAATGTACCTTCTCCACAAATCCAGAATGCACTTATATTTCCCTGGAATTGAAACTGTTACATCACCGAGGCAAACAGTTCTGTTGCACTCACAGTGTTTAATCACACTTTAAAATCAGGCAAAAAAATTAAATTGGTTCTTTTTACAAGAGGCCCACATGCACCTTGAGCTAACAAAACAATTGAGATACACACTTTATGATTACTCTGTTTAAATACATGCTGCTGACATGACTCAGCTGAGAGGCAGTTTATGTAGACTGTTGTCAGGAGGGGCCTGCATATCTCCCAGTTTTAGTTGATGCACAATCTGAAGAAGAAAGGCCACCCAGATTCTGCTTACTCAACAAGGAACAGCAATTGTCTTAATGAATAAACCCGCTATTAGGTCAAGTACATTTATCAAAGTTTCATTTCACATAACTGGCCAGTCTTCGGATAACTGCTGCTCTCTGTGTATACAGGTTGAACTTCCCTTATGCTGAAATCTAAAATCTGAAAAACTCCAAAATTGTCCACATGGGTGGTTGATAAAGTGACACCTTTGCTTTCTGATGGTTCAGTGTACACAAACTTTGTTGCATGCACAAAATTATTTAAAATATTATGCATAAAATTACCTTCAATTTGTGTGTATAAAGGTTATACTAAACATAAATATTCCACAATATATATATCCAAAATCCAAAACACTTTTGGTCCCAAGCATTTTGAGAAGGGATGCTCAACCTGTATATGTCTTTTCACAACCCTGGCATTTTATACAATATGTACGAAACTCTTTCTTTGTTTCTTCCAGTAACCTTATTTTCTTCCTTGATAGAAAAGTGGTATGCTTACTTTTGACATGTATGACATGCATGCATTAGAAATATTTTTCCTTTACATATCTGAGACACAGGCATTTGACTATTGCTGAGGGAGCCAAGGCTGTGTGTGCCATCCAGTCTGGCATGAACTGGATCCATAAGGCTACAAAAAGTTTTTTTTTTTTAAATTAAAAGACTGTGAGCTCCCCCTTTGCACATGCACACCATGCCCCATGAGAGCCTTTTCAACGTATTGTGACTTTACAGTATGATGGAATCCTCCATTTGGGGATAAAAATTGGAATGGTGCAAATGTTGATGGGAAATTTGTGGGCCAAATTCCTGCATCAGGAGGCATATCTCTGGCCTGTAACTATACTAGATCTCTTGAGGTAACCCCCTTCAGTCCAAATTTTCTATGTTAAATCCCCTCAAAACAACAATTTCTGGATTGGTGGCGTGCAAGGCAGGCTGCAGCAACTAGTCTAGTTAGTTTCCTGTAGCTGGATGCACTGCAACAGAAGCTTTAAATACCTAGATGATGGAAAGTAACTGGCCCTGTCTCTGCTGCTCCTCTTCTTTTCCAACAACATGAAAATGGTCAAGGTGGTTTTGTCAGGAGGTTTTAGCCATTGCATAAAAATCCCTGACCTCAGCAATGACCAAAAAAGTGGGTTACATTGACATACATTTGGTGTATGTCGTCATAAGAGACACAGTGTGCTCAGCGGTTAAGATGCTGATTCTGATTATTGCAAGGTCAGCAGTTCAAGACCCAAGCGCCGTGTGATGGAGTGAGCTCCCGTCACTAGTCCAAGCTCCTGCCAACCTAGCAGTTCAAAAGCATGTAAAAGTGCAAGTAGATAAATAGGTACCACTTTGGTGGGAAAGTAACAAGCGTTCTGTGCAGTCATGCTGGCCACACGATCACAGAGTTGTCTTTGACAACTCTGGCTCTTCGGCTTAGTAATGGGTATGACTTGACAACCTTGTCAAAGAGGAAACCTTTACCTTCACCTTTATGTCATTACAACTCATAAAAGAACTGTTATTGTTAACTGCCTTCAGGTCAACCTTGTCTCATGGCAACTCTGTGAATGAGACACTTCCCACACACCCACACCCATCCTCAACTGCACTGCTCAGGTACTGCAGACTCAGGGCTGTGTTCTCCTTGATTGAGTCTATCCAACTAATATGTGGTCTTCCTATCTTTTCACAACTCTCCACCTTTCCTAGCATTATTGTCTTTTCTGGTAAGCCATCCAGTCTGGTGTATTTTCTGTCTTCTCATGATGTAGCCAAAGTATGACAGCCTCAGTTTAGTCATCTTGGCTTCCAGAGAGAATTCAGGCTTGATCTGTTCTAAAGATCTGTTCTAGGACCCGCTATAAGAATGCCACTTTTTAAATACCTACACACACACATACCACAAACTATTTTCCTCAACAGTGATCAAAAGTCATCATAGTCAATAAAATCCTTACAAACACATATTCTTATAATATTGTTGAAAAATCTACTACAGGATAGCCCTGCTGTAAACTGTAGGTGGATACATTTATGACCCTTACAATAAGAAACTAGATTTTTATCTTTTCTAAACTAAGAAACAAGCTGCATTTTCTATTGCGTATCAAAGGTTAATAATATACATATATTCCACTCTTCCTATACAATTAAGAATTGGCTGTCTGTGTATATTAATTCTCAATGAAAAGCATAAAAAGATCTACCTCATATACTCATTTATAAGGCGACCTCATGTGTAAGTCGAGGGCAGGTTTTGGGGACAAAATCCAGGACTTTGATATGACTCATGGATACGCTGAGGGTCAAAATCATGGGCATGTAACAAATAATCAAAATGGAGGAGGGAAACCACCACTTCGCTCCCTCCTTCTCCCTCTCTGGACCTCTCCCAAGGGTCACAATCTGGGCATGCAAAATGTAGACACATACCTCCAATTTCCCTCCCTTCCCCACAACCTTCCCCAAAGCTGATGGCTTGCAAAAAGGGGGACACAGACCTCCGATTTCCCTCCCTTCTCCCACAACTTTCCCCAAGGCTGCTGGCTTGCAAAAAGGGGGGCACAGACCTCTGATTTCTCTCCTCTCTCTCCCTTCCCTCCATTCTCCACAGCTTTCCCAAGTGTCATGGAGAAGTAATACTGTATTGACCCACATATATGTCTACCTAGGATTTCGGAACCCAGTTTTGGGCTTAAATTTTTCAATTTATAGATGAGTATATATGGAAAGTAATAAAATCTAAGTGTCACAGTATGGCTTCATCAGTCATCTTTTTCTTTAAAGTATATAAACCTGTGCCTACAATAAGGTAAGAAGTTGCTAAGGATAACAGTTCAAATGTCAGAGTAATAGTTATGGCACTATGCTTGGCAGGAGCAGTGACATTATCCTTCTAAGGGAGAATAACTTTCTGCACTGTGTTAGATATGTCAGAGTGCAGGAAGGTTTTATCTGCTCTGCGAATGGCCAAATAAATGCCATGTTTGTTAGAGCTTTTGGTTTAAACACAAATATTTCTTTGGAACCAACCTGCTGGAGTGTCAAGGTAGAAGTATTTATGGGTGCAGCCTTTCCAAAATTGTCTATCAATTCCAGAGGATTTTCCCTTCTTATTATTTCATCTCTTGAAGTTGAAAACAAAATAGTTTTTCTCCACAGTATTTATTTGCTGTCATGTTAACAAACAAGTAAATGAACCAAAGGAATAGTGTGCCTATTCTAAGAAAATATCTGTGAGATGCCTTGGGTCCCTTTCTTGGAGAAAAGCAGCATATAAATTAACAATAAAAATAACTTTTGATTTAAAAATATTCTCTTTTTTTCAGTTATAACATTCCAAACCTAGATTCTAGCAATTCTGAAATACCTGATCTGCTATCAGTGATCTGCTTTCTTTTAAAAAGCACAATTTCTCCCAACCCCCATTTACTAATTTATATTTATTTTATTTTATTTTATATGCTGCTCTTCTCCCAGTGTGGGACCCAAGGAGCTCACAAAAGGAAATTGGTGCATTTTTTAAAAAAAACAACTAGCATTAATATATATTTGAAAGAGACACAAAGAAACTGAATGAAAAAAAAAGAAACTATTAAGAAAGGTAGACTTGGACAATTGGAAAGAAAGAAAGAACAGTATGAAAAGCCATCCCAAAACCACCAATAACAAAAAGCCAAAATAGCAATGGGCCATATCCCATTGGTAGAGTCCATGCTTTATATGAGGGAATCACAAGGTTCAGCCTCAGCAATATAGCTGAGAAAGGCTGAAATGCTGGAAAGGCATTACTAGTCAAAATCACACATGACCGTAATTTTGTAGAAATGTGTATTATAAATATCCACTAGAAATGATCCTAATAGCATGTCTGAGTAACTTGTTCTAAGATGAACATACATATGATCAATTAATTGTGTGTTTAAATGAACTTGAGCTTTCAGTAGAACTAATTACCGCTAAATGTTTTCATTTAATTGTAACTGTGAGAATAGCTTAAAAAGGACAAACAAGTTTTCTGCTTCAACAGTATCCACAGCACTTGTGCCACAGAACTCCAAAGTACCATTGGCCCTCAGTATCCATAGATTCAGCCATTCATGGGAGTTGAAAATATTCAAAAAGAATATAAATTCCAAAAGACAAACATTGATTTTGCCATTTTATATACGAGACACCATTTTACTATGCCATTGTATTTAATGAGACTTGAGAATCGACAGATTTTGGAATCCATGAGAGGCCCTGGAACCAGATACTGGAAGCAGATACTGAGGGCCCACTGTGTTGCATCTTCCAATGGAAGATACAACACAGTGGGATCTCCTTTAACATAGGACTCCAGGTGAAAAATGTACAAGAGCATGACATGATTAATGTCCCTATATCTTACCATGTTATATAGCTAGGAGTATACACGCCATGATTCCATAGTGTCATAGGGTATGGACCAATAGTCTTATTTGTACATTGAACATGCACTTTCAACCTATATCTTCCACATCTCATTACACAGAACAAGTATTTAGAGTATAGGTCATCATTTTATGTAATATCTGTACCTGCAGCAGCAAGACAATATAAACACAAAAGTTATTGGAAACTAGGGGATAAAGCAATTAAGCTAAGGAGAACATAAGACCTAATTTACAGTCATAAATCTTTACTTTTTTATTTGTTCTGTTCTTACATATGAAAATGAAACATTTTTTAAAAAAATTATTCTCACTGGCTGAGTTTGACAGATTTTGCATATTTATTTATTTATTTATTTATTACATTTTGAGACTTTTAAATGTTGTTTGCACAAAATATATTGCATTTTGTGCAAACACGTTTTGTGCAAATACAGCACTTTTGTATAAAATATGGCTTTTTTGCAGCAACATTTTTTTTTTTGCAAAAAGTGCCAGAATATGAAAAAAAAAAAAAACCCAGCAAAAATGCACAAAGACTTTGCCAAAATATTTGTTCTCATCAGGAATGAATAAATATGCAAATATTCTTTACAACTCCCTTGCTTTTTAAACTCTCAGCCACACTTAGTACATGTTCCAGACATAGGGGTTTTATCTACAGCATACATAAAGATTCAACTGCCTGTTCAGTTAGCCTTTTTACATGGAATGGGAAGGGGCACACTGAAACTCGTGAGGTACAGACATGTATTTTTTGCTCAATCTACGTACAAAAGCTAACACACCAGAGAGCTGAATTTTTCTTCATCACTAACAAATAAAGCCAGCAGAGCAGCTCAGAGAATGAAAAGGAGGTTGCACAGCACACAGCTTTCTCCTCTAAGGGCAGTCTACACTGGCTTGAATACTCCAAGTTGGATGGGTATCTCTCCATCTCCAATTCTTTCCTTAACTGCTCTCTTTTGCTGTGGGTTTTTCAGTCTCACTGCAAATGATGGGCAGCTGCCTTCCTGTGTGGCACTTGTTTGTTGCCGGGTGCCACTGCTGAGATCAGAACAAGGTGCCAAGCCATGTTATCCACACTGGGCACTTGGTTCTGATTTCATATTGATATGCACCCACAGTGACAGCGCCGAGCACAAGTGAAAAGGCAACCGCCATAGTCACTGCAAACTGAGCCAGAAATGGCAAGTTATTTAAATACAGGTTAGAGGGCAGAACCCCCAAATTGGATGTGGGCGTCATAAAGACAGCCCGAACCCAATTTGTAGTTTTTGCCCTGCTACATGTAAACAGGACGCAGCAAGCCTGGGGGGAATTTGGGATAAATCATCCATGTAGACAAGTCATAAGACCTTGCTGCCACTTCCCAGCAGCTCAAAACCTTCAGGCATGTAACACATCTGATTTCAAACTGGACTGAGAAGAACTTGGTTCAATATGCCAGGACTGAGACTGAGGTAAGGATACATTATTTTCCCTGTGTAGATCTAGCCTTTGTTTGTGTTCTTTGCCAAATTCAAGGTGGAGGCTCTTAGGCATACAACCCAAATGTTTTAGGTATCCAAAATACTGACTCTTGCTGCATCAACCAGCCTGCAATTCACAGTATTCTTTGGGGGGGAGGGTACTACCCTGAACTCCTTGCTTAAAAAGGCCACTTTGACCCCAACTTTGCCTGGAGAAGCCATAGATTGTTTAGACTTTTTGTGAGTTTTGAATATATTGTACATCCTGGATTTTTAATTCAATTGCTGTGATAGGAGTTTGTTTGTAAAGTTATTACATCATACTTTCAGGGCTATTCTCTTTAAAATATGTCAATAAATAAGTGTTCCAAAGGAAAAGCACTCATTTTCTTTATTTAAAGAGTTCATGGAATGTCATATCCTGCAAATGTTGTGTGTTCCTTTGGGGATGTTATTTAAAGAAAGAAAAAGAAAAGGAAAAACATGGAAAACTTAAACTAAAACAAAAGAAAACCTAAAATCGATAGACCCAACATAATTCTTTGACTGTTTGAGTCCACTAGCATATAAATTTAGCATGCACTTTGCCACAGTAATGAGGTATGCAAGTTCATCTCTTACCAGCAATGTTAAACACAGTATGAAGCCAGGGGGCCCATTCACATCGCACATTTATTCCACTTTAACTGTTATGGCTCCATCCCATGGAATCCTGAGAATTGTAGTTTACTGAGGCACAGGAGCATTCTGGATTTTAGTTTTACACGCCCTACCGTAAACTGCCAGTCCCAGGACTCCATGGGATGGAACCATGAGAGTTAAAGTGGAATGATAGCTCTATAGCTGTGTGATGTGATTGAGCCCCAGGTCTTACTAGAAGGTTTGTGTGGTGAACGTTTGGCAGTGTACCAAAGGCACAGACTCTTCTCTGAATATGCCTCACAGTCCACACCTCTTCTTGTTATTGCTCATTCAAGAGAGCTACTGACCTTCACCCACCTATATATTACACATCTTCCTCTAGCTATTTATTTGCAGAGAGAATGGTAGATACATTTGATAGTACAATAAAATACTCAAATAAAAAAGTGAACAAACAGGTGGTATCAGAAGGATTTCCTAAGCTACGTGCTGTTGTGCCTGTGTGTCATCAGGTGGAATAAATAGGTATCATAAGCAAAATACTGAATTATTTCATAAGCACCATTATTCCCTGAAAGATAACATAAAAAGAAAATCGTGAAAACTCCTCTGTTGTTTCCAGTATAGTATTCCCCCTCCCAATCCAGAGCAGCATTCCTCACAAACGTTTTGCAACACAGCTCCTATGAGCTGCAATAGACCAGGCTGATGATGCAAAACACCTGGAGGATACCAGTTTGGGAAAGGTGTCCTAGGAAGACTACACCATTTCTGTGCCACTTTGGATGCCATGTTTAGGGCTGGAAGGATCTTTGTCCCCATGTCTCCCCAAAATGCCAATTTCGGTCTTGCTAAGCACAAATAGATAACCATGTGATTTCGTGATCAGTTAAGCTTCTGCAACTTTGGGCTAAAGATGGAGTCACAGGAATTAGGTATTGGCTTAATTAGCTCTCAAAACATTGAACATGTGAAGAGACCCTGTAGTGAATCAGACCATTGTACTGGCACTTAAAAAAGACTGATTGATAGTTTTCCCCCTGTATTGAATGCTTTTTCCAAGAAGGCTCAGAGCACATTTACATGGGCCATTAAAACTATTTTTCCCACCACATCCTCACATCACCTGTCCAGACAACACAAGTCTAAAGCCTCAATTTGGGTCCAGACTGTCTTCATGTGGTAAGGCCAATTCCACATTGAATCCGGGCCACACCTCCCACAAACCTGTTTAAAATAACTTACCTTTTGCTCCAGATCTTCCAGTGTTTCAGAGAAACACAGGGAGGGTGTTTACACAGCGTCCTGCTGTGCCACCCAGCACCACCATCACTGGTGCAGGTTCTTCCCACTGGGGTTATAACAAGATTCTCTGTCATATGATTGATACTGAGTGCCACATTGTTGACCTCAGAGAGTGACCTCTGCTAGTGGCAGTGCCAAGGAACACAGTGGGATGCTGTGTGAAAAACCACCGAGCTTCATTCCAAAATGTGCAGCTAACTGAGGAAATTCAGAGCAGTTTCAGGGCCAGAATACTCCGGGAGCAGCCCAGAGTATTCTGTCCCACCATCATCTGCCAGGTGCTGACTCTGCTGTCAGCACCAGATGAAAACCTGTCAATTGGACAGACTTGATATCTGTGGTTTTTAACATTGTTAATGAAATAGCTTTTTAAAAAATTCTGCTATTGATTTTTAAAAATTATTCTGAGTTCTAGTTTAATGATTTTTAGGCTAAAATTCTAAGTCCCATTGAACATAATGGGACTTTCTTCAGATACAACATTTTCAGAATTGCACTGTCAAGGTTGAAACCTTCTCTGAAACCGCTCTAGCTAATGAATGGGATAGAAATAGTGAAATATCTTTCCATTTCAACTCCTAAGATGTAGCAAATTTCAACATATTTTTTATTGTCTTTGAATTTATGCCTTTGATTTTTTTCCTTTTAAAATAAAATTGTTATATTTCTCATCTTTCCAAATTTTTTTCTTTAATAATCAACCATCTGTTTACATCTAGTAGTACTTTCAAGTAATCCTAGAATGGCTCAGTGAGAAAAACTCCAACTTTTGTCACTGGAGCTTAGATACTGCAAAAGTAACCAGAATACAGCAAGCTGTAATCCAGAGCATACTAGCAAGTCTGAAGCAAGATACTTCCATATATCCATTCTGGATATTTGACAATTCCAAGAGTTAATTTGTGCTTTGTTACCAAAAGTGGCAAATCCCAACATAGGAATTATATCCTACAATTTTCAGTAGATGCACTTCTACTGCCTGAGGCATTTGGTTGAGTCAATTGTGCTATATAAGATAGAACATTACTTCATTATTCAGTTGCCAAGTCTGGAGTAGTAATATCCTTCCCATTTATTTATTTACTAGTTACATTCATATCCCACCTTTCAAATCTCTTCAAATCCCATGTATGCATATCCTACAGTGAATTTAAGGTGATATACATATCTCTCCTTTCACTGCTTCCATGACACTATAATCCTATGATGCAAATCAGGCTGAGAAAGAATAGTTTCATGTCTCACAGGGACTTGAACCTGGGTTTTCTAAGTCCCAGTCCAAACACTCTAACCACTCCAGCACCACACTGACTTTCTTTTTATCAAGAGTTCTGTATAACATCAGTGTCTGCTTTCTGGGGGGGGGGGGGGGGGGGGCGGAATGGCTATATCTATTAAATTTGTAATTCTCTTGCACCAACAGGACATGAATTATGTATAATAAGCAATACACTAACACAGTTTATATGGAAGCACAGTTTGTCAAAAACTTTTACTTTGTACAACAGATGCTGCCGGAACAAAAGCTTTACCTCATTCATGCTACTGGTAAAAATCCAAGACTAAACATATCACTCTGTCAGTAGGCTGTAACAGTGAGAAACTAGGAGGCAAAGGGAACTTCTTGCTGCTCAGAGGAACACTTAATTTAAAGTAATCAGAGTTCTGGGTTACATCTGGGACTTGGGAGCTTCTGCATTATAGCTGTTTGAATCATAGAATTCAAACGTCTGAAGGCAAGGAGAAAGGAAGCAAACAAAGGTAAGGGTTGCATTGACAGTAGATGTTCCAAACCTGTGGTTCATGGACCTCTAGTGATCCTTAAGGGTAATGCAGGTAGTCCCTGGGAATCCAAGTGCTCTCATCATGCAGTCTGATGTGGCGGGCTGGCAGTTTCCCCCCCCCCCCCCCATTGAGCCAGGGCAGGAGAGAAGATTTGCTGGACTTTTCCCCTTCCCCACCACCTCTCCCTTCTCCTTTTGTGTCTTGTCTTTTTAGATTGTAAGCCTGAGGGCAGGGAAATGTCTAATTAACAAATTGTAAGCTGCTCTGATAGCCTTGGCTGAAGAGCGGGGTATAAATAAAAATTATTATTATTATTATTATTATTATTATTATTAAGAATTGTGTTCAAGCTACTTTGCACATTGAACTCAGTTTGCAGCAATTGACGTGAGCTGAGGACAAAGGGGGGGAAGTGAGAGGAGGAGAGAAACTGGAACATTTTTAAAGCAGCTGAAAAACTGGGATGGCAGAGGATTAATCAAGATTGTACCTTAAAAATGGGAACAGGTGAAGAGTATGTGGGAAGCAATAGTTTAGGGACTGGCACCAGTCCAGTGGCCACCAGTTTGAATAGAACTGAAATAGATTAATCAGTTGGGAAAAAAGAGGGAGGAATCAAACAGACAAGGGTGTCACTAAGGGGATGTGGGGGTGCAGGTCATACTAGGTGACACCCAAAGGCACTGTTCTCCAAACATCTGCCTTTGGCAGATACAGGCTGTGGCCCTTTAAGATACTAAAAGATGATGTGATTAGGTTGAGGCTCAGTGGGAAGAGAAAGCAGAGCCCCCAGGTTTTAATGGGATTTTTTTAAATTAAAAATTAAGTTTTTATAAAAATTATTCTGTCTAAATTTTCTTTAAAAACATTGGCAAATGTTCACATTAACCACATGAAACTATGTACATGTAAATACATTTAAGCTGTCCATATGATATTGTAATTTAAATTTATAAATTTAATTTTGCAAGTTTTTTATGTCACAACTATTACCATTACATTCAGTGATATATGGGAATTATGATTTATGAGTAACATTAGTACAAAAAGAGGGACTGTAGATGGGACTGTGATAAAAACAAGTTTAAGGGGTGCTGTACAATGGTGGCCCACTGGATAATATTGGTCCCCAGCCTCCACTCATAAAGGGAAAAGTAAGGAACCACAACACCACATTATTACAGTGTTTGCTAAAAGTATTCATGTTTGACCTCTTCTTGCAATAGTGTTGCACATCAGAGCTGACCAATTTCCTCCATCTTTCCAGAAGTCATTACATAGGACTCTTTCAAACGGGAGGAATTTCTCCCAAATCTGAATGGAGCCCATTCGGATTCATGTAAATTCGCTAGTTTAGCAAATTTACATGAATCCCCATTGCGTTCGGAAGGCGTTCGGAATGTCTTCCTAGTACCCGAAAATAACCCCCCCTTGCCCGAAATTGCGTGAGAACCTTTAATGCACAATAACGCAAAACCTATGATTGCATTCGGAGTGACTTCCCTTTTGCCCGAATTTGCGTGAGAAGCTCTAATTCGCAATAACGTGAAACCCCAGGATTGCGTTTGGATTGCCCTTGGATTATACTTCCAATTTCCCACATCTGAAAGAGTCCATAGTGTCCTTGATAATCTATAATAGGCTCCGTTGATGGCAAATCTGGCTTTTCCTGAGTTAATTAATATCTCTCCCTTTAGAAATAAGCACTGGATTGGGTCCAGACCTAGGATGTTTCCAGAAGGCAGTGGAATAGGAGGAACAGTGAGAAAAGAGGGAGCAGGAATCTTTTCTCAAGCTACAAATGCAGAGCAAAGTCCACAAATCCACCCTATCTCCTGGAGCAATTGCACGCAAACCTCTTGTTTGCTCCCTCCAGGATCTCAGTCAAAGGAGCCAGAGGGATGATGCTAACATCTGTCACCTATCTTTAGAGAAAAGTTGAACATCAAATAACGATAGGGTTTTCTCAGAGCTGTTTATGGAATCTCTTGTACAAGGTTAAATATCAGGCACAGAGCATTCCTCCAACTATGTTGATTTGGCAATCCCGATTAAGCCTCTGTCATCCCACATTATTAGCTGCTTTTAAAGTATCCCATGTTCTCTCTCCCACTTTCTCCTTTTGTCCTCAACTGTTATAAACAAAGAGCTGTACAGCTCTGTACAGACCAGCCATTAAGGCCAGCCTGGGGGCAGAGTCGGGGTGTGGCATCCATACAACACACACCCCGACTCCACCCCCAGACTGGCATGATGCCATGTGCCGCACCACATGGCGCATGGCATCACAGCACTCCCCTGGCGCTGTGTCTAGATGACACAGCATCAAAAGAGCACCAAAAAAGCCACAACGCCAGCGGATACAGCACCCTTTCTGTGGCACAGAAAGGAGCCACTTTTTGCTGGAACGACCAGTTTGGGGCTACGGTATGCACTTGCCACAGCCCTGGTCTGGCGCAGAGAGAGGTGCCTACAGGCTGCCCCTTGGGGCAGTCTGTACAGCCCCTAAGTTCAAAGTGAAAAATAGTTTGACCTCAGCAGGAGTTGTTATGCATGCAATAGGCTCCACAAAAAGAATATTATCAGTTTGAATAAATATTTTTTTAAATAAACTTTTTTTGGATCAGTCTGTATTTCCCAGTCAGCAAAAGTGCTGTCAGAGGGCCTGGTTAGCAACTGCAGCTGGCCACTCACCAAAGCTTGGAAAACTGTCTTGTTGGGATTAAAATTCCCAGAATCCCCCAGCCAACATGAATTTATCTGGAACCTGTCACTGGCCCTCAAAATAGCTTAATTGTGCTCCCTGCATAGCCATCATAACTCTGGATTGACAGCAAGGGGGATTAGACTACTCTTCTCAGGAAGGCAGATTTTTTAAAAAATATCTTAAAACATTTTTTAACCAAATTTTCACTTTATCCACATGAAACTATGTACATGTAAATGAAATGAGGCTGTGCATATGATATTGTAATTTAAAAGTATACATTTAATTTTGCTAGTTGTTTTTATGTCACAACTATTGCCATTACATTCAGTGATATACAGTATTTATGATTTATGAGTAACATTAGTACGAAAAATATCACAAAGGATTCTGCATGGTGTGGTATGGGAGGTTACACCATGAGTTACTGCACTGGGTGACACCAACCCTAGTGACACCACTGCCCTCTCTAAATTGCCAGTCAAGATTCCATAGGATGGAAGCATGGCTACTAAAGTGGAATCATAGCACTATAACTGTGCAGTGTGAAAATGCATCAGGAGTTTATGTGATTCATAATTCAAAATGAAGGAACATTTATAGGGAAAGTTGTAAACAACCTCTCTCTCATTCTACTTTTTGTGTGTACATTATAGAAAGTTATTATGTAACCTTTTATGTTATTATATTATATAAGGTTTGCATGTACATTATAGAAGCTTACCATGCATAATGGCACACCCTTCCTTTAAAGGCCTGTCAGCTGGTCAATAACACAGTTGCTTTGCGTGCAGAATTCTCTTTCACAGACATAAATTCCAACAAGGTCAGACGAATAACTGGAAATACACAAAGGGCAATCTGGACTTGAACAGACCATGTTGCCAATGAATCTTATCAGAACAGAAAGATAGAAAAAATAAGAATATTTAAAACATGTATAAACTACACCATGCCAACCATTTTTTTATCCTAAGGAAAAACATAATTGAGCAATTTTACTCACTCATACAAATGATGTACACAATTCTTACCATGTAGCTTTAATTGATTTTGTCCTGATAAGCAGAAAGCTTTTTCACTATCATATTCATCAAATACCGCCCCCCCCTCCAAAAACCGTTGGTATTATGTTGCTGCCATAATCCAAAATTAGCAGCCAATTAACACTAGATTAGATACAATACAAATTTGGGTGTACTTCAGGAACGTTGATTCTTTCTAGTTTTGACCAAAAGGCAAGATTTCAAGATCCTGTGTGTTGGCATCCAAAGCAGATTAGCAAAACGGGTCTGCAAGCACCCACCTTTTTGAAAGAAAAAGTCCACAAGCGCCACCCTAAAGCAAGCAGGACTGACAAAATGTCACTTTGGGGGACCCAAAATGGTTCTCTGTATTTCAGAGGATGTCCGCTTCTATGCCAGCAGAACTGTTCTTTAGGCAAATATACATTGAAAAAAGCAGGGTGATGCAACACGCGGGAGAAACATAGCTACCTGTCCTCTAAACTGGTGGTTTATAACATTTAGTTATCCAGGTTATTTTAGACTTCAGTTCCCAAAAGCCCCACTTGGACAAGCAATTCTGGGAGCTGAAGTCCAAAAAGATCAGGAGGACCAAAACACTGATCTAACAGTGACCATTGCCACCTTGGCAAAATAGCTTTCCACCAGCCTATGCCATTTGCAAATAAATTCCTTCTCCTTTTCCATCCTTTTAAAAGGCCATCTTCCCAAGGGGTGACAGTTTGTCCATGTAGACATCACATAGTGCAGAATATAGTGTTTTTCTAAAGTCTTTCACAGCAGAAAAAATCAACTCTTTTAGAGAGAGGGGATTCTAATGAAAGACAGTCTCCTCTCCTAATGCGCGGATCTGGGATCCCAGTCTTGAATACTCACAGAGGGTCGATCTCCGTTGTTTCCAATGGGGCACGCCCCCACAACAAACAAATGATGCATTCCTTATTTGTTGTTTTTAATTGGAATTTTACCTTTCTGAATTTAGCAATATTTTTATTTGTTGTTTCTTTTTCATATTTTGCAGTCACAGATAATCACAGGCCTGCAATGCAAAAACATTTTTCAATAGTGTAACTGGTTTTAATTTGAGGTGCTGAATTAAAAAAACACACAACAAAATTACCATACCATGAACAGTTCTTTCACAAATTCAATATTTTTATCAATTCAGTTGTTACTCAGCTTTGACTAAGTGCAAACACCGATGTTCCAGTTCAATTCAAGTGCTTTTGAACAGATATTTGTGTTTCACATCAGCAAATTAAAGTGTTTGAAAGTCTATTAGACCATTTTAACCCTTTTCTTAGCCTTTGTAGGATAATTTATTTCAGTCATGTATTACAACATAGAAATGCCAAAACAGGTTGTGAAAAAAATGTGATGGAGCAAATCTGAGGTCACTTTTCGATTTAGCATGCCAATTAGTTATAAAACTAGCATACTATTTAAAAAGTTGTTATGACCCTCAGTTTGGCAGGCCTGTAATTGTTTTCATCCAAATTAATACATCTATAAAATTTATTGAGAGCCACAGCAGTATAGTGGTTTGAGAGCCAGATTATTGAATCTCTGTTCAGCATGTACACCCACTGGATGACTTTGGCCACATACACTCAACCTCAAAGGGAGGCAAAGGCAACTGAACAAACCTTGCCAAGAAAACCCTATGATAGGCTCACCTTAGGGTTGCCATATCTCAAAAAAGACTTCAAGGCACACAACATTATTCTTAATATTTGTCACTGCGGGACCCACTGTTTTCTTATTCTGGAAAGTTCTTCATGCACAATTTCCAAGGTGTCTTAAAAATTAATGGTTTCATTCTAACCAAACATTTTTAAAAACATAGAGAGAGCAAGTGGATCCAGCTACACAATTATAGCATTTTGATGCCACTTAAATTGTTATGACTTCAGCCTATGGATTTCAGGTTTCTCCCACAGGTCTCCAGAACTGTACTTCATAAGGGTTTAGTAATGAATTCTGGGTTTTTTGACACTCCCAAAATGGGATCTTCCTTTTGTAACACTGAATAAATAAAAGATGCTTCAATAATCATTTCCTAAGTGAGAAAATTAGAACATGTAATAGCAGGATTGTTGTTTTTGAAAAAAGAAAGTAAATATGCTTTCAGATTTTTACAATTTGGCAAGAAATTGACTAGATTTAAGATTACCTCTCAGTAGGTTGTCGCACCCTGGAATCCTGGCAAAAGAGAGGCGGGATCTAAAAGATGAAATTGGGTGTTATCACATTTACCCGTGTCCGGGTTGCAGGCAGCCGTATCCACTCGGCATACAGTTGATGCTTAATACAAACATGCTAAATCGCATGTGCTGTTACAAGGAGAATTGTACATTGTTAAACAATTCTGACCTGTAATTACTTTGCTTACTTAATCCTGCCAAATCTTTAGAGTCGCATCCATGTATAGTGTTGCTCTATCGTATTTTATAAATATTACGGATTTAATGTATCTTGCTACTGTTTTATTGTTTTTTGCTATTGTCAGTGCTTGGATATATGGCCTGAGCCTTTGCTATGTCTCTGTATGAATTTTATGGCATGTCACTAATGTGTCTATTTTATTTTATTTTATTTCATTTCATTTTTTATGCTGGTTAAATGGCTGTAATAAAGAATTGATTGTTACAAGGAGCATTCCTTCCTAGATTTTAGGGCTTGGCCCTGAAATGTTATGACCTGGAATAGTCCTGAGGTACACCTTAGCCCAGCATTAACTTCTGGCTAGAATAATAAATCAGACTTCTCTCTTGATAAATAGGTCAAAGGTAAATATGAGTAACTTTCTTAAAATGTATTTCCTGGCAGTGAGATAATAAATACAACGGAGTGCCACATGTACTAAGAACTTTATACTTCTAAATTATCACAGGATATCCTTTGTCATGAAGGGGTATTTCCCCCCATGAGGAAGTTGAATTGGTTGATACGTAAACTATCAGAGTAACTAGTTTTAAAATGAAATAACCCAACATAGCATGCACTGAGATCAATGGGTCATACTCCCAGGAAAGTATGGATGGGAGTGCAGCCTTTTTGGATGTTCAGAGTGTCATTGCTGTATTTTGATTGCTTTGAACTTTGCAGATTCCTCCTGCAGTGGACATTCTGTGACATTTTGCAGAATTCCATTTATTGCACGGAACAGATGTTGGGATGTGGATTCTGTAGAAGGTTTGTGGCTCGCTGCATCATTTCCATGGGGTCCAATGTGTCTTACGAATTTGCTTGGTTGGCTGGCTTCCTAGTGGTGTTTTTGCTGTTTTTCAAAACAGCAATTATTCTTCAGAGCATGGCTCCTGTAAAGGCTTTATATCTTACTACATTATTCTCTGTTAGTTCAATGTAATTAGCATATTTGGTTGATCTGTCCCATGCGTAGATTTGGTGGAAGTTTTAGTTCATGAAACTTGAATATGTGCAGTGCTGCATAAATGTGCTCAGAAGCAAGCCCCATTGAGTTCAATGGGATATAGCTCTCCTGTGGCAGCAAAAACTAGCCTAATTTGCTTACTTTTAGCCACAGCCACAATATGGGCATGCCTGGTATTTCCTGTTGCCTTGCAAGATGCCAGATTGTGTTCTGTAGAATATCTCAACACACAGTATTATTAGGCATCTTGCAGAGGAGGGACCAGCAAAATGCACCACAAAGTTGTTGTTTTTTTGGTGGCCCTCAACCTCTCTAGGCTCTCTGGGACACTCTTTTTCTGGCAAAAAAATAAAAAATAAAAATAGCAAATAACCACTCGCTTGCTCCCAGGGGAGATGCAAATTTAACTAAGTGGGAAGTGTCTCCTGCACTGGCTGTTGTTACATTTACCTTCATGCAGTGACGTAGAATTGAGTCGATTGACTTGGATTCAAGTCAGACTCAGATCACTTCAATGGCTCGACTTGGACTCAACTCACCAACAAATGGCACAGTGACTCAATTTGACTTGAGACCTGGGACTTTATCACATAGGGAAAATTGGGGGTTTAAACAGTCATTTTCCCAGGAAAATGACACCACACAATCGTTGTGATTAAAGGCATTGTGATCAAAGAGGGCTTATCCCAGGAATAAGCAGCAACAAATCATTCATGGGAAAATCCTGTGAATGATTTGTTGCTGGTTATTCCCAGGATATTCCTGGGATAAGCCCTCTGTAATCGCGATATGTGTAAAATGACTGTTTAAACCCCCTGTTTTTCCCACATGTAATAAACTCCTAGTACATTTTTAGCGACCAACTTGCTGGTGTCATTCACTTCAAGCAGCGGGCAAGGTTTATATGACTGTTGTGAGCTTCTGTTTTGCATTGTCCTCTATTCTTTTCTTGAATGTCCTACATTTTTGTCCTCCTTTGTGGTTAGGACATCCAGTCACCCTGGGAAGAAGGCAGCATATAAATAAAATAAAGTAAAAATATTGTCCTACAGACCTACAACAAGAGCAGTGGTTCCCAAACCTTAGCCTTCCTAAGTATTTTGGACTTAAGCTCCCAGAAGCCCCAGCCAGTTTGGCCAAGTGTCAGGAATTCTGGGAGCTGAAGTCCAAAAAAATAAATAACTATGAAGACCAAATGTTTGGGCACCATTGATCTAGAGCTACTGAGAGCCTGAGAAGTGATGACAAGTGAGGGCAAGCGAGGGCTACTGGTGGAGCTACTGAGCATAGCATGCTCTTTCCATACAACATCATCTATTATTATTTTGGAGGGGAAATTATAATACAGTATTATTATTTCCATGATAGTCTTGTCTCCTTGTACCAATATATACATATATATATATAGGTACAAGGAGACAAGACTAACATGGAAATAATAATACTGTATTATATCGCCCCCCCCCCAAAAAAATAATTGCGGAGAAAAAAACAATTACATATAGATGACATAATATGGTGGTTTATGAAAATAATCATGGAAATATATATTATGAAGGTGTGATGCTGGGGAAACAACTCTTTCATGCTCAGTGCTGGGGCCTAGCTGTGAGGGCCTAATATTATTATTATTATTATTATTAACCTTTATTTATATAGTGCTGTAAATTTTCAGTGGTCCCCAAGCTGTGTGCTCGTTAATATCCAAACAATGATACCCTTTATTGGGCCAACCAAAATGCACAATTACATGCCACAAGCTTTCAGAGTCACACTGGCTTCTTCATCAGGCAAACAGGAGGGGGGGATGAAGATGACAGGCTACATCCAGACTGCAGAAATAATCCAGTTTGACACTACTTTAACCGCTCATTCCCAATTCTCATTGAATCCTGGGCACTGTAGTTTGTTGTAGCAACAGAGCTCTCTGAAAGAGAAGGCTGAATGTCTCACAAAACCCCACAATTCCATAGTACTGAGCCCGGGCAGTCAAAGTGGTGTCAAACTGCATTATCTCTGCAGTGTGGATGCAGCTGCCTTTGTCATGTAGGCCTGTATTTTCTGTATCTGCTTTTAGTTCAAAGGGTAAGGCTGGCACCTTCCCACTTTTTTGGCCTTGAGGTCAATGGTAGATTTTTCAAAGACAAGGAAATCTTTTTGTTTTTTAATTTTTCAAATAAAGTTTATTGAACATTAAAAACCTACACCCTTAATGTAAAAAATCTTACAATCCACGCATTGCATTTCCACCAACTGTGCATTGAACATAAAATTTCACAGATATCTACAAAGAAGAAATAAAGATATGATTATATATGTAGGTACATCTACATACATGCACAAACCATATGTATTTAATTATATATTTCTATGTTTATACAGGTAATAATAGCAAAATAAAGTCAGATTCAAATGAATGATAGGTATCTACATACATGCACAATATGTATCTAATTATATATTCCAATGTTTAGACAGATAATAATAGCAAATAATACCAAAATAAAGTCAGTTTCAAATGAATGAGAGACATCTACATACATCTACACACACTATATATATATTTCAATGTGTATACACATGATAATAGCAAAATAAAGTCAGTTTCAAATGAATGAGAGACATCTACATACATGCACAACTTAAATATATATTTCTGTGTTTATACATTTAATAATAGACAAAAAGTCAGTTTCAAATGAATAATAGACATCTACATACATGCACACACACTATATATATATTTAATTATATATTCCAATGTTTATACAGACAATAATAGCAAAATAAAGTCAGTTTCAAATGAATGATAGACATCTGTATACATCCACACACTGTATATATTAAATTATATCTTTCAATGATTACACAGATAATAATAGCAAAATAAAGTCAGATTCAAATGAATGACAGACATCTGTATACATCCACACACTATATATATTAAATTATATCTTTCAATGATTATACAGATAATAATAGCAAAATAAAGTCAGTTTCAAATAAATGATAGATATCTACATACATGCACAATATATATCTAATTATATATTCCAGTGTTTATACAGATAATAATAGCAAATAATACCAAAATAAAGTCAGTTTCAAATGAATGACAGACATCTACATACATCCACACACTATATATGTGTGTGTGTGTGTATGTATTTAATTATATATTTCAATGTTTATACACATGATAACAGCAAAATAAAGTCAGTTTCAAATATGAATGAGAGACATCTACATACATGCACAACTATATACATTTAATTAAAGTCAGATTCAAATGAATGAATGATAGACATCTGTATACATCCACACACTATATATATTAAATTATATCTTTCAATGATTATACAGATAATAATAGCAAAACAAAGTCAGTTTCAAATAAATGATAGATATCTACATACATGCACAATATCTAATTATCTAATATCTAAGTATCTAATTACAGTATATATTCCAATGTTTATACAGATAATAATAGCAAATAATACCAAAATAAAGTCAGTTTCAAATGATAGACATCTACATACATGCACACACACTATATATATATATATATATATATATATATTTCTGTGTTTATACAGATAATAATAGCAAAATAAAGTCAGTTTCAAATGAATGATAGACATCTACATACATGCACACACTATATATATATATATTTAATGATATATTTCTATGTTTATACAGATAATAATAGCAAAATAAAGCCAGTTTGAAATGAATGACACACATTTGTTGGCTTAGTTAGAACTTGACATTAATACACCCTCTTCCAAACTTATTTCAAAAGGTATCTTCTCTTTACACTTTCTTTCCTATATATTTTCCTTTATTCTAAAGCCAAGGAAGGAAATCTAATGCCAAATGTTGTTATGATGGTGGGCTCTTTAAGGGAAATGTTGGACTCCAGTTCCCAGAGTCCTAGAGCGTTGGCCAACATGGCTGAGGCTTCTGGGAGATGAAGTCCAACATTCTGTTACAGGGAAGAGTTGGGGGCCCAGTGGGGCAAAAGAGGGCAAGGTAAGGGCAAGCGCGGGCTTCACGGGGGCGAAGTGCGCATGCTCGGCGAATGCCGAGCATGCGCACTTCGCCCCCGTGAAGCCCGCGCTTGCCCTTACCTTGCCCTCTTTTGCTCCAATGGGGCCCAACTCCAACTGAGGCTTTCAGTGTGGCGCCAGGCCTCGCGCCGCCTCAGAAGCCGCCATGGAGGGCGCAGGGGTAACACTAACAACGCTTTCTCTTGTCTCCTCAGAAATGGGCGGCGGGAAACGCTTTTAAAGCCCCGGGAAGAGGCTGTGGAAGAGGGGGGCACTCTTTGTGGGCGAGCAGGGAGGGAAGAGTGCATCTACACTGTGGAAACAATGCGATTTGATACCGCTTTAACTGCCAGGGCGCCATTTTATACACACCCTTGGGATCTGTAGGTTTGGAAGGGGGAAAAAGACAGGAGAAAATCAATTATGGAATATTTTATTTATGGAATAAATTATGGGATATTTTATTTTGTTTATGGAATAAATTATGGGATATTTTATTTTATTTGTGGGATAAATTATGGGATATTTTATTTTATTTGTAGGATAAATTATGGGATATTTTATTTTATTTATGGAATAAATTATGGGATATTTTATTTTATTTATGGAATAAATTATGGAATATTTTATTTTATTTATGGAATAAATTATGGGATATTTTATTTTATTTGTGGGATAAATTATGGAATATTTTATTTATGGAATAAATTGTGGAATATTTTATTTTATTTATGGAATAAATTATGGGATATTTTATTTTATTTATGGAATAAATTATGGAATATTTTTATTAGAGAAACTCAAAAAGAAAAATTGGTTTATTTCTCTAAACCATTTATTTTTATTTTTTGACAGGGAAAAAACAAGAATTTTTTTGGGGGGGGAATATTTTATTTTAGAGAAACCCAGAGAAGGGTTGGTTTATTTTTCTAAACCATTTATTTTATTTTATTTTATTTTTGACAAGGAAAAAACAAGAATTTTTTTTGGGGGGGGGAATATTTTATTTTAGAGAAACCCAGAGAAGGATTGGTTTATTTCTCTAAAGCCTAAACCATTTATTTTTATTTTTTGACAGGGGGAAAAGCAAGGGGAAAAATGGAAAAAAGTGGAGAAAATCAATTATGGAATATTTTATTTATGGGATATTTTATTTTATTTATGGAATAAATTATGGAATATTTTATTAGAGAAACCCAGAGAAGGGTTGGTTTATTTCTATAAACCATTTACTTTATTTTATTTTATTTTGACGGGGGGGGGGGGAAACAAGAAATTTGGGGGGAATATTTTATTTTAGAGAAACCCAGAGAAGGGTTGGTTTATTTCTCTAAAGTCTAAACCATTTATTTTTTAAATTTTTGACAGGGGGAAAAAATTGGGAAAAAAGGGGAGAAAATTAATTATAGAATATTTCATTTTAGAGAAACGCAGAAAAAGTTTTTTGTGGTTTTTGTTTTTGTTTTTTGTTTGTTTGTTTGTTTTTTGACTAGAGGGCAAGAAAAAAATTTTGGGGAAAAAGGGAGAAAATCAATTATGGAATATTTTACTTTAGCATGATTCAGGAAAAAACACTGACAAAAACTGGTCCCCCCCCAATCTTTCTGTGGTCATTCACGTCTCTAGAAAGATCTTTATTATTATTATTATTATTATTATTATTATTATTGCCTTGTTGAATATTTTTATTATACTTAACACATAATCCATAAAACATCACCAGACAAACAAATAAACATAAAAACAACAATCAATATAGAATACTTCCTCTCCTCTCTCTCGGTTCTTATATTCAAATATACTGACTTTTATAATATCAATATGGACATTATATAAATTATTTGCATGTTTCTTTGTTTCTGTGAGTCTTTATCTATAAGTGTATGCCTATATACATTTTTGTATGTACCGTAATCCTGTCTCTCTATCAGTTGCTGTAAATAATACCTAGTTTTTAAATATTGTGTTTAAGCTTCTTAAAAGACAACCTCATTTTTACCACCAAATATAATATATTTTCTTATATCCCGCCTTTATCCCTATATAGGGTCTCAAATATAGGGACCTTGTGAAACTACAGATCCCAGGATTCCATAAGACGGAGCTTATACAGTGGTGTTTCTACAGTGTAGAAGTCAGTGATGCCCAATCACTTTGATCCTCCAGATGTTTTTTTTTTACTTCAGCTCCCAGAATTCCTGATGTTTGGCCAAACTGGCTCGGGATTCTGGGAGATGAAATCCAAAACACCCAGGAAGGCTAAAGTTTGGGGACCAATTGGTGTAGAGGTGCACCATGTTTTCCCCATGTTTGTTATGGAAAGTTTGCTGTTTGTTATTTGCCCTCAAGTTCTTTCTGACCCTATCGTGAGGTTTTCTTAGCAGGTTTCTTCAGAAAGTGATTACACAACTGGAGCAGAATTCGAACCCTGGTCTCCTAGCATTTTAGTCCAGCACTGAAACCACTACGCCTTGCTGGCTCTCAAGGGGGCATCAATAATGTCACTTGACACCACTTTAACTTCCATGGCACCATCCTCCAGATGCCTGGGATTTGTAGCTTGTGGCGACACCAGCACTCTTTGACAGAGGGCTAAAGCCCTTGTGAAACTATATATCTTGGGGTCCCATAAGATGGAGCCACAGCACTTAAAGGGGTGGCAAGCTGCATCGGTTTGACAATCTAGATCAGTGGTCCCCAAACTGTGCTCTTTAAGGGATTTTGGACTTCAGCTCCCAGAATCCCAGACTAGTGGCCAACATGGCTGAGGCTTCTGGGAGCTGAAGTCCAAAGTCTCTTAAAGGGCACAGTTTGGGGATCACTAGTCTAGATGCAGCCCTTGTTTGTGCATATTGGTTATGGATAGCCAAGTTATTGTTGTGTGCCTTCAGGTTCTTCCTGACTATATGGAAATCCTAAGGCAAACCTATCATGGAGTTTTTGTGGCAAGATTTATTCAAAAGGAGATTGCCTTTGTCTTCTTCCGAAGCTGAGAGAGTTTGACTTGGCCACAGCCACCCCCGGACTGGGACTCAGAGTGGCTTCACAGCATTAAAAACAGTACAATAAAAAGATTTTAAGTACATTAAAAAGGAATTAAATTATTACAGTATTAAAACAAATAAAAACAAAAGGGATATAATAATAATAATAATAATAATAATAATATTTATTTCTACCCCACCTCCTATAAGATTGAGGTGGCTTACAATAATAAAAACCATACAATACAATAAAATAAATCCCATTATCCCCTCCCCCTTAATACAGATCAAAACCATAATTCCAATATGACAATAGCTACAATAAAAGTACAATTAAAACAATCAGAAACAGGAAAAGGGAACAGAACATCTAGGAATAGTCACTACAGTAGTCCATCTTATTTTCCTTCAAGTTGCCTGTTGACCTATAGAGACCCAGTGAATTTCATAGGGTTTTCTTAGGCTAGGAATACTCAGGTGGTTTTGCCAGTTCCTTAATCCTTTTTTAAAAAGAACCTATCACAACCCTCCACAGTAAGGTAGATCAGTTTCTTCATTTCACTGAAAGTTGGCATATACAGCACTGATCTTATGGCAGAATTAGAAATAAATCCTTTGCTGCCTTGAAGTGATAATAGGAAATGCAGACGTTTTTATGGCTCTCAGCTGCAAATATGTACTGTTGGAGAGTATTGGAAGTAAAGAGAGTCCCATTACTGCCAGCTTTGTGTGTTTTTGTGTGAAATTAGTAGCTTTGGAGAAACTCTACTTGGGATAATGGTGTTGCATAGTCTGTGGAAATACCTCATTAATCATGCAGAATCTGTTTTGTGCATCACTGAAATAAAATTTGTAAATATTCAAATATATCCTAAAAATAAGTACATTTGTTTCCTCCTAGTCTTTTCTAGAAAATTTGAGAAAAGCTAGCTGTAACTACATTAGTAAACCAAATTGCAGCACTTAGCTCAGATGCAAGCTTATAGATAAGATGCAAGTGACAGGAATCTATTCAGAAAACTCAAGTGTTTATACTTATTTTTTCCCATTAAATTAAGATCAGGCACCATTGTTACCATTATCAGTAGAGCTTTCTCCTTATGGTGAATTGTCATGTGTTTTTCACTGTTAAAAAATGGAGACAGATCCCTGTGTATTCATTTGTCAGAATGAAGACAATACATCTTTGGCAAGCTTATGTGGACAGAATAGTGATCTACCCCATGTTCAGAGCGAGCTGTTTTCTTCCAGCAGTTGTGAGGTAAGTTGTTAGAATAAAATTTGGTTTTGGAAATATAATTCTGTCCCTTCTCAATTCTTTTTAAGCTTTAAGTATAAAATAATAAGGCAGCTGCTACATTGCAGAATTAATGTAGTTTGACGTTGTTTTGACTGTCATGGCTCCATCCTATGGATTCCTAAGATTTGTGGTTTGTTGTGGCACCAGAGTTCTGTGACAGAGAAGACTAAATATCTCAGAAAACTAAAACTCCCAGGATTCCGTGGGATGGAGCCATGACATTTAAAACAGTGTCAAACTGCATTAATTAATGTGATAATAACTTAAGAGTTCTTTTACGGCACAGACTTACAAGTGAATTGTAATGCAGATGGTTGCTTTGGTTCATAGGGATGTGTGCTTTTAGGGAACCTATTGGAATATGTTACTCTTTTCCCTTGGAACAATGTATCTACATGCCATATCACAAAGTGTTTTTGAAATGGCTCTTAGTTTCAAAAGCTATTTGCCATGTCCTTGTGGGTGGATGCACCTTGAGAAACATGCAAACTCAAGGCTGCAAATAAATACCATAGTTCTTGAGGTCATATCCAAATGTGATTAAATTGCAACACTGACTTTAAAAAATTACATTATCTAAAATTGTCTCCAGCTTTGATAATAGAAAAACTTATCTTGTTTCTCTCTTCTGTTTTGTACCTGTCAAGAAACCTGTGTATTTAACATAGGAGTGGAGGCTTTTCCAAGTAACAGCTGGAATTTTTGTTGTTGTTAACTACCTTCAAGTTGATCTTGACTTATGATGATCCTGCAGATGAAACATCTTCAAGACTCACTATCCTCCACTATGCTGCTTAGTTGCTATAAATTCATATCCATGACCTTGCTAGGGTCCATCCATGTTCCTTTCTTTCTGCTTGCCTCAAACTTTCCTAGCATTATTGTCTTTTCCACTGAGTTGTGCCTTCTTATGACGTGGCCAAAGTACAACAGCCTCAGTTTAATCATCTTGGCTTCCAAAGAGATTTCAGGCTTGATCCATTGTTTGTCTTTCATAGTTTCAAAATTTGGAGATCATCCATAGTCTTTTCTTTTGTCTGAGCAGCCCTAGAGGCAATCCAAGGTTCAATCAGGTTACTAAACCTCACAGAGCATAATTTGAATGTCTCCAGCTTCTCCCCACATTTCATCTTGAAGACTGTGACTAAAGATAGAGTTCCCTAGCTTCAACTATAGCCAGATCCCTTGACTTTCTTATAGTCTAGCCTGATTAAGAGTTTGGTTTGGCCTAGTAAAAGTATGGCCGTGATTTTGTAGATAACATGATTACCTTTGCTATTTGTGTACCTTTCATATGTTTTCCGTGTTTTCTGTCTTTTAGGAAACAAGAACAATGCCATACCTTACATCTGGCGAAGCAGACAGACTTTGTTCAGTTATTCAGTCCTGTGATTTGAGTTTTAAAAGAGATCATCTTGCTACAGAAACACCTAGCCAACCTGGAAAGTATATTAGTTCTCAGAATGAAGACAACTCAGATAACCATGTAAGAAATATTAGGAGTACAAATAGTATTAATGCAATTACTGGCTTATTACTCCTTATCAAGCAGATAAGGTAAGATGGACATGAGATCTAGTGTAGCATAGTGATTTGAGTCTTGGATTATGACTCTGGAGACCAGAGTTTGATTCCCTGCTCAGCCATGAAAATCCACTGGGTGACCTTGGGCAAGTCACACTCTCTCATCTCAGGTAGGCAATGGCAAACTCCCTCTGAACAAATCTTGAACAAAACTTTGTTCCTTAGGGTCGTCATAAGTGGGAAATGACTTGACGGTACACAGCAACAACAATAACAACAGGATGGATATAAGGACAGATCTTTGTTCATGCGTATTTTCATGTGCATGAAGATTTACAGGATAAATCCTCTGTTACTTGTACGGGAAGTTTTCATGTAGTCTGTTGTCATAGGCTGCATCTGCACTGCAGAGTTAATGTAGTGCATGGCTTTAGGTGCATGGCTCAGTGCTGTGGAATTCTGGGCTTTGTTTTGTGAGTTATTTAGCCTTTTCTGTCAGAGCTTTGGTACCACAACAAACTATAAATCCAAGGATTCCACAGCATGGAGCCATGACAGTTAAAGTGGTGTCAAACTGCTTTAATTCTGCAGTTCTGACTCAGAACAGTTTTGCTGTGTTCAAGGTATAGGTATTTAAGACTTTCATGCATGGTTTTCACTAAAACTTAATTGGAATGAGGACTGCAATTAATTAAAATCCTCATTCCAATGAATTCAAGTTGTTAGTAATGACATTTAAAGCCCAAGACAGTTTGTGATCTCAATTTTTGAAGGAGTGTTCCTCCATATGTGTACCTTTCCAAGATTTATGGTCTATTGGAGGAGGACTCCTCTTGGTCCCATCAGTAACAGCAATATGCTGTATGAGAAGAGGGCTTTTTCTGCTGTGGCACCCCAGATATGGAACAACTTTCCTGTGGAGGCTCAATTGGAGGCGCTCCAGATATGCACACAGCCAGTATTTTGCACTTTCCTTTGTCTTGCTTTAAAGATATACTGTATATTCCTTATAACATGATCTCATATATCAGTCGGGGGCCAAATAAAGGGATTTTGATATGACCCACGGATAAGTCAAGGGTAAAATTCAAGGGTGTGTAACAAAGGATGTAATGGATGAAGCAAAGGAAAACAATTCCAAAGAAGTTAGACAAAATTCTGGCAGGCATAACTAACTGTGTTTAACCTAAAGGCTGGAGGGACGAGGAAGGAACTACAGTAGTGGCTGTACAATGTGTGGGTGAGGTGACCAGGCATGGATGGGAGTAAGAAAACATATGCATGTCAAAAAGGATATATAGACAAAGCAAAGAAAATGGCATCTGGGTTAGCAGTGATTTCAGCCTTTAACTTTGCCTGATTTTAATCTAGAAAAGCTGACAAACATACAGAAATGTCTTATTCAGATCCTTCAAAGCTTGACTCCTAATTGCTGGAATAATATTGCTGGGATCCCTGTCTCTGAGCAGAGTGGCAAAAGGTGAGAGTTTAGTTCATTCTGAGAGAACCTAAAAGAAGCACCAGCCCTCTCTACTCTCTCAACACTCCTTTCAGCAGAAGTGCTTAAGGAAACACTGCTGTCATTTTCCTTCCCCAGCATTCAAAAAGGACAGAAGTGGTGCTACAGAAGAGACAGTAGAGGGATTGATGCTTCCTTTAGGTTCTCCCAGGACAGACTTAGCTCAGAGAAGGGGATGATTCTTTTTTTGATGAGTTAAGGTACAGTATGTACGTTCACCTATGGATAAATTGACCCAGTTTTTTTGGAGTCAATTTCAAGACTAAAATTTCTAGACTTATACACAAGTATGTACAGTAGTTTGCAGCTTCATTCTTTCCCTATCATTTTTATCTCATGATAAGCATATGGTGCCCAACCTAGTCCAGGACTCCATTCATGGATAGATGGCTGCATTCTTAATCCGGATTGGAGGCCCAGTACCTGTACTTTATATTTGCTAGAACATGAACAGTAGAGAAAAATATATACTTTGGAGTGAAACAAAAACAATATTTTAAAGCTTCCAGGAACCACAGAGTTAGAATCCTTGAAGGAAGACTGGAGTCCATACAGCAGACTTGTGGATAAACACCGGACTAAGATAAAAGAACTGTTGCCATGCCTTCAAGGGAAGTCCGAGAATAGCTCCATGGAAGAAAGCCTCAGTGAAGGTGAAACAACATGGTATGCTTTAAGATCAGGTGGTGAAACAGGTGTATCCAGCTAAGATGTTATAGAATTTATTTGTAATTTGTTCAAAAAGCTTTTATGCAAAGCTGTGGTAAATATGTATATTTACCTCCAAGTACTTGAGAAGCCTTCCTCAATATGGTGCCTGCTGTATTGCCCAGCTGCATTGGACTTTTAACGTCTTCCACTGTGAGTTGTAATCCAAGGGTGCATTAGAAATAATGTGCTTTGACACCACTTCAAGTGCTGTAGCTGCCCCCTGGGATTTGTATTTTTACAAGGTCTTTAGCCTCCTGTGCCAAAGAGTGCTGCTGCCTCACAAAACTATAAATAGAATGGAGCCATGGTAATTAAAGTGGTGTCAAACTGCATTATAGTTACAATGTAGATGCACCCCAAGATGCCTGAGTACTTACCGGGTTGTGAAAGCCTGAATTAGACGATCTGAAGAAATAGGCTTAAATTTAAAGTTACTCTATGAATAATGTTTCAGAATATATATTTTTATTTTGAAAAGCACACAGACTAGGAATGAAGTCATATTTTATATCCAGACATATTTAAACAAACTGAAATACTGTTTGAAACGTTGAAACTAGTTTGATTTTTAAAACTCACTTCCTTTTCTCTGTTAAGGTAGTGGAAATGTTTGTTAGATGACAGTCATGTACATCAGAAGTGAGAAACCTGCATTTTAAAAGATGCTTGTAGCCTAAGAGGGCTGGCTGTTCATGATGTGCATTTTCCACACATAAATCACTGTTCTAAGGAGGTAATATGAAAGTTGCACGTGGGTCATCAAATGTAGTAATTGCACATGTGTTTTGCTGTTTTCTGGCAACCTCTGATTCATCATGGCTTTATATTGCATCAGTACTTTGTGGGCACAGGCCATACATATGCATGCAATATGTGGATTTTGAGGGGGTCTCTGAACAAAATATTTCTTTGTTGAAATGCTGGATGTATGAAGCAATGCTAAGCAAAATGGCGATTTAAATCCATGGAATGTACTCAGGCAAAAACAAAACAAAAATCTCAAACCCTTAGTTGAAAGTAAAAAGCTATTACAGTATACAAGTCCAAAAGAACAATTCACTTCCCAACAACTATTGTTTTCATGCAGAATAGTTAAGGCTTTGTGCTAGTAAGTTTGTTTCTGCATTTTACAATGTGCCTTGTCCTTTTCTTTATATCTTTTCCTAATTAGGTTATGGAAAGATGCCATGAATGACAAAGTCACTTTCCAGGAAAAGCTTCATGAAGCAGAGTTGGCACTTGGATCAGCAGAACTTTATTTGCCATCATTTAAAGAAACTCTTATTAGAATTTCAAAAGTAAGTTGAACTAGTAAGTTCCTGAAATAATTGCTGCTGCTGCTGCTGCTGCTGCTGCTGTTGTTGTTGTTGTTGTTGTTGTGTGCCTTCAAATGGCGGCCCTCTTGTGGGGTTTTCTTGGCAATATTTGTTTAGCCATTGCTTTCCCCAAGGTCACCCAGTGAGTTTCATGGCTGAGCTGGGAATCAAACCTTGAACTCCAGAGTCTCACACCAACACTTAAACCACTATGCTACACTAGCTCTCATTATTGAAATAAGCACTTTCAAATATAGGCTACGGCAGAGGTGCAATGCATGTTATCCTCTAAATATGATTGACTGCAAATCCTGACAATCCTAGCCCGCTCAGCCAAAGGTAAGGGTTCATGGGAGTTATATTCCAACAACATATGGCATGTGGCTTGGATGCTAAGAACCATGAGTTACATTCTTTTTCTGATACTGGATTTTTTTGCCTTTTCCCTCTTTGTGCCCTCTGTGTCCAGTCTTGAAGAGTCACTTTGGAGGTTAGGGGTCTATCAGGACCAGAGTATTGGTATCAGGACCAGTATCTTCAGACAGAAAGTGAATTTGGAGAAACTATGGGCCCCTCCCTTGCATGAACAGAAGTATTTTCCCCTTACGCTAGGGCTGTGTTGATCCAAGCCTAGTTATCTGCCACTTCAGCACAGATATATACAGTATGTGGAATGTATGTGGAGATTGTGTCTCTTCTGTTTTTCTAGTACAACCTCCAGTCAGTAACCTTGATGAGACTATTTTTAATTGTACTTTATTTTATTTATTGAATTTATACCACACCTTTTTCCCAAGATGAGAGATAAAAGCCTAATGACTGACCTAGCTGCACTCTTTTCTGCCTTCTTTTTTTAAACAACTTTTTCTGTGCTTTTCAGTTTGTCTGATTGCTTTGCTAAGAGAACATACTAGCAGCCACAGCATAAACAAGCCATGTGCAATTTGCAAAGCTTTACATTTTTGCAAAACCTGAGTTAAATTAAAACAGCACTGATAATTGGCACCTGATTGATTAATGGCCAGGTCAAGGAGATAATGCTGCCTGCATAATCTTTCTGGCATTATCCTTCACTGCCTTTTGCTAGAGCAGGTTTAAATGGGATAGTAACCCTATTGGGCACCACATACACAATACTAGAGCATGTGATTAGGAGATAATGTCACACCACACAACCTCAGCATCACATAGGTTGTCTCATTTATATGCATAGCGAGTATGTCCACAAAGGGGAACCCTGCAGCATAATTTCATGAGGAGAAGCTCAGTGTACAACATTGGTTGGAACAACCCTGATTGTATGTTCAGGTAAGTGCATAGAGGGATGCCTTTATACGATTGATGTGAATTACTAGGATTATAATGAATTTTGTCAAAGTTCTCATCCTCCATGAGAAAGTGTCTCAACATGTCAGGTCCCCCTGTCACTGGATAGGTATGAGTTTGCATTTCAGAATTTTCAAAAAATGGGTTAGTGCAAAAAGCAAAACAAAACCCACAACCCTAGAAAATTATTTTTCAGCCAACAGTATTTTTGCACAAACTACATTAGTTTTGTGAATGAAAAGGATTTCCAACAAACTTTACTAACAAAAACAAAAAGAATTGGTGTCTGAATTCTTATAATCTTGCCCAGTGGGGAGAAAACTTTTGAAATTATTCTTCCATGTAAGAATGAAATAAACAAATGTGTTGTCTAAATTCCTTGACCTTACATTAATTCACTACTTCAGGCAGTGGTTTGGACCTTACGTGATTTTTCCTTTTCACCTTAATCCAAAGAAACATTTTCTGCTCTGAACCAATGCTGTTCCTCAGTGATGGACTGGATGAGGGTGAACAAACTGAAACTTAATCCAGACAAGACAAGAAGTGCTCTTGGTCAGTGAAAAGGCAGATCAAGGAGTTAGGATTCAACTTGTGCTACATGTTGTTACACTCCCTGTGAAGACCTATAGACTTATAAAGTCCTGTGCAGCTTAAGTCCAGCAGCTTTGAAGGACCATATTCTCCCATATGAACCTGCTCATGCTTTGAAAACTTCTGAGGAGGCAAATTTCTGTAACCCTAATACCTCACAGATAAGTGATACCCTAATACCTCACCAGTAAGTGAGAATTCAAGAGAGGGCTTTCCCAATGGCTGTTCCCAGGCTCTAGATGCCCTCCAATCCCAAAAGGTTAGACAGCACCCTCCTTTCTTTCTGTACCCAACTGAAGACTAATTATGGCATGCATTTGACTTTTTAAGGGTCTTGGGCCATGTATAATGTATTAGATTTGGGGTTTTTTATGGTTTCTATTTTAACTTTTAATTATGAATATAGTTTAATTACTTTGTAACATTTGTATACTATGAATTTTGAACTGTGTTGATTATAACTGTCGGAAGCCACCTTGAGTCAGGGGAAAGGTGAGATGATGATGATGATGATGATGATGATGATGATGATGATAATTATGATGAGGCTTCTGTTGAAATAAAAGCTTCCTGCGGCTCCTTTAATAGAATGGAAGATTATGGGGCAGAACAGACCACCACAAAAGGACAGATTGGGGCCATTCCGGAGCTGCAGTAAACACACTGCAGCCCCAATCTATCTTGATGGTGACTCAAATAGCAGTGGAAAAGATCAGATCCTATTTGGTAGGGAAAAGGCCACCTTTGATGGCCCCAGCACAACCCCAGGGCGGCTTCTGGGCACTCCAGGGGCATGCAGTGTGTAAATGCTGCACCCACAGAGGAGCTGGGAGCTGTCCATGTCTGGTCAGCCAGGGTGACTTCCGAATGGCTTGGGGGTGGGCAGCATCTAAATGCCACACCCCCAAGCAGCACAGAAGCCAGCTGTACTGGCCAGTCTGTACAGGCTCTATGCTTATCTGTAGGATGCATTGCAGCATCTCATTTGAATATCGACATTAGTTCTGTGTATTTGCATTATATATGGGTCTGTTTGTTCTTTTAAAGTGACCACCATTGTGAAATTGGGTTGATGAAGTGATTTTTTTTTTTAATTTTGATTTTGAAAAACAAGTTAATTGCAATTTAATATTTTGTCAGGCTTGTTACATTTCTGCATCAGATATGATAAAGATCTCTATGCAAGAGGATTTACTGTTAAAGGAGCTAGAGGTTCTCAGAAATGTGAAGGGACTGTTACAACATCTGCTTAGAGCAAGCAAGGACAAAGAAGTAAGAGGATGTCCAGAAAACATGATCAGGCATGACACTGATCAGTAGCACTTTTAAGTATTACTAAATTGTTTTGGATTAAGATAATAATAAGATAATAATACTGTGTCTGCTTCTCAAGTTAGTTCTCAAGTGCCCCATCCTGAAAACTGTTTGTATTGCTCTTTGTTTGTCCACAATAGCAAAGTGTAATCCAAGAGCTAATTATCATTATATCCATTTGTAAATAAGAATTCCACCTTTTTGATTTGCATAGTGTATGCAACTCTTTCTCTCAGATGTCCCTCTCCCAGCTCAAGCCCCTTTTCCCGTCCAGTTGCTTCCACTGCCTCCAGTTGTATCCAGATAGATCCAGTTGTACTGTGTTCTATGGAAAACTGTGGTCTTCCATCTCCTAATGATTTCTTAGATCTTCTCCATTTTGCATTAGGCATGTTTGCATAAGAAACTTGTAACTGTCTACATTTAGCATGAGATATAGGAATCTTCCTTGCTAATCAGCCTACTTTAGAAAAGGAGGACTTTAGTTTACACTTAAAACACTCTGCCACTTGCAAGTTGTGCACTCGTGAATAACGTCAGTATGCCGGCACAAGAGTGATATAGTTACGGATTGTAACCATGCCACTTGTATGAATCTAATTCCAGTAACTTGACCCAATGAATGAGTGGAATTTATTTACATAAATTTTGGCTTACTATTCAGGATTGCTATTGATTCTGTGGTTCTGTTCTAACTGGACTAGCTATTGGATGTTCGCTATAATATCTTGGATATCCCTGAAGAGCTTTCCCTGTGCTGGGACTCGATACATATACATGTTTTCTCCAAGAATTCTGACCTCAACCCACTTGCTAGTCTCAGATCAGTGGGATTTATGTAAATCAGAGCTAGGCACTCAAACTGCCCTAGCTAGTGGTAAGGAATGCTGTGTGATGCAGAGCAACTCTACATTTTCCCCATCCTGCCTTGAGACTTGATTTGCAATTCTTTAGTTGGTTGCTTGGGTCTGCTTTTGTTGGGTCTAACTATTAGATTGACTCCAGAGCCTTCAGTAACATTTTGTCTGAGTTGTCACCATACTACATTGACATTTTGTCATTCCATTCTGCTGTCAGAATCCATTGTTTTATCATTTTAAAAATGTTATATTTAAAAAACAAAATAATACATATTTCAAGGAATAGATAGAGCAGTCCTATGAGGTAGGAAGCTAAGAGGTAAGCTGGCAGAGAATGTTACAAAATGCTGCCATCCTGCACTGTACAGGAATTGCTGGGTGAAGTGTATCTTCTCATGTAGAGACTCGGTGCATTTGTCACCATCACTCTGCCAAATCCAAAGTGGGGAGGAATTAATTGTGGCTGCATCTGCACTGCAGAAACAATATTTGACAACATTTTAACTACCATGTCTCAATACTATGGTGATCTGGTGCCACAACAAAGTACAAATCCCAGAATTCCATAGCATTGAGCCATGGGTGTTAAAGTGGCACCAAATTCCATTAGTTCTGCAGTGCAGATGCAGCCTATGTGTGACAGAACCGGTGAGCCTCATCCTGTGGAATGAGGGTGCCATGGATGCAACATATCCACAACTGCCTCCATTCTTCTCCTGAAATGCTGTATTTCAGGGCCTGCCACTGGTACAGACATGAACAGCGATAAATGCATAACTGTAAAGTTTTCTGGGAAACAGTCTCCAGAGGATGTGCACCTCCATTTTCTTCTCTACTGACAAAGAGAATCGGGGCCCAGTCACACTACAGCATTATAGCATTATTATTCCAGTAACTGTCATGTTTCCATCTTATGGAATCCTGGGATTCGTGATTTAGAGAGGGGTGATCAAAGGTGTTGTGTTCCAACATACAAAGAACTGATTTTTCTTTTTTTTTCTTTTCTTTTTTCTGTCATCAGTTTAAATTGTCAACATGACAGTGTTGTCCCACCACATTCTCCTCTCCGTCTTTCATTAACAACATGGTTCAGTTTAGATATAATGATCACGCTTATGAGGAAAGAGTACATAAACAAAGCAGGAAGCCTCCATTCCCAGGCAGTAATACTGTGTCTTGAATCCCTTGCTTGTCACCCATCTCTTTAACTAAGATTATGAACCAAAAACAAACTCTAGTTTATGATTTCTTAGTAGAGCAACAAGGTAGAGATTCCAATTCTAACTTTCAATAACATATGGGTGGGAATTTCTTGATTATTATACTGTAGTCATTTTGGCTGTCAAGAGAAGCCAAGCAGGAGTGTTTGCACATTCCCCAAATAAATTATGTCTTATTGTTATGTCCAAATTCACTCATTAAGTACATAATTTAAATAATACGGGTAAAACTTGATAGTCTTTTGTCTGCATTTTAGGCATTCATGTTTATCTGATTTTGACAGGGGTTGGCATTTTGGCCCTGTTACTGTATTTTTGCACTGTGTGATTTTTAGAGTTCAGCTGCTAAAGAAATGATGAATGTAAACCTTGCTGGTATAAATAATTATACTACGACACCTATTAGTAGTTTGATAAGAGAAGGAATTTAAATGAGAAGGAGTTCTCATTGCTTTTTCTCACACACTGTTTTGTCTATCTTGTCTACACTACAGACTTTGCCAACCCCACCTCCATCTTTATCAGTTTTAAACAGATCAGGTGTTTTAATGGAGTGTGTGACCTTTCTTTCCCCTCCCATATTGTGAATAGATACTATGTTTATTTTATCACTTTTGAGAGTTTGATGTCACAGGAAATATATTAAACTACAGTATTCCATGCCACATTAACTGACCTTTAATCAATTTTGCCCCATTCTTCTTTTTACAGATTATCAGTAAACAGATTGAAGAACTGATAAAGCGGTTAACGGACAATGAAATGGAAATTGCAGTAAGCTTGTTTTTAGTATCCAGAGCAAAATCCAAGTTCTTATAGATAATCCAGTCTCTTCTTTCTTCTCATTGCAGCCTATGTGCCTCTAAGACCTGTTCCTGAGAATCTTCCTGGAACAGGTTTTGAGGCAGTGTGGATGCACTGGGTGGGGCAAGAAAGTTTATTGTGCTAGTGGTTACCCACTAGTGTAACACTGCATTGATTTGTGATCTTAATGAACACATTGAAGAAATACATACACAGTGTACATAGTTGCTGCTTTCCTTTCAATATTTTTGGGAAAGGTTAAACAGCATAGCAACAGGGTGACCATGTTATTGTATATATATTTAATGAACTCTTACTTGGCTTCTTATTTATATGTTATCTACAGTATTCTTTGGCATGTGCGCATGTCAATGAACTCTGAGCCATAAAACTAAAGCCAGAATACTTACTGTTTCTGTACTGTACTCCGTCTTCTCTGCCCGGTGAAAATATAAATGTGTGTGTGTTTCTTCCCCACTTTGAAGAGTCTTAGAAGTGAAGTTACTCAAAAAGAGAGGCATCTTTTAGAGCTTTCAACTCAGCTTCAGCAAGAGAAAGTAAGTGGACAATTCCTTTTGAATACATATTTTATATACATTTTATAATTTGCCTCAGCAGTTATACCTTTATATCTACAGTATATTACTTTCTTGTTTAATGGGTTCTGCAGTGGCTAGTTCCTTTTGATTGAATGAATATTCTTTCTAGAATTGATTTCTCTGCTTTTGGATGTACTTCTTTAACCAGTTACTTGGGACTCAGTCACACTGAACTCATGTGGAACAATTATATGTAGCTGTATTCAAAAGTTTGTCCAACTATGTTCAGTGGAGCTTACCCCAGGTAAATGACTGTTGATTGCAGCTTGAGAGTGTACATTTTGGCTGGCATCACATTAGTGACCTTGTTGTGTGCCTGCAAGTCATTTCCGAACTGAGGCAACCCTGAGGTGAACTTATCACTGAGAGTGTTCTTGGCAAGATTGTTCGGGGGGGGGGGGGGGGTTGCCATTTCTTTCCTCTTAGGCTGAAGTGTGTGACTTGTCACTCAGTTGGTTTCTATGGCTGAGTAGAGATTCAAATCCAACATTCAAACCAGTGCACCACATATACACAATTGTAACATGCACAAATGTAATGCTACCTTACACTTGTATGTGTGCTTCCTTTGGCCATTGTGTATTCTCTTCCTCCCTTCTTAGCAACCCATGCCCTTCCTGATTCACTGTGTTACTGCAATAGCTGCTCCCATTGCTGGTGGAGAACAGAGGAGATCAGAGAAGCATCTGTCTGTGTTTCCACAGCCAAACGCAAGCCAATGGCATCATCTGCTCCAGAGGACCCTGGTGGACCTTGGCAAAGATGGAAACATATATAGATGCTTTCTGTCATAGCAACATGGTGAATCTTGGAGGTGGTAAGAGGATTGCTGTAGCAGAATTCTGCATGTGGAATTTTCACACTGATGCATGATTGTATAGTATTTTGACCTCAGTGTGTATTTTTAGGTATGTATTGTGTTTACGCTATCTCCTTTGTCATTGAAATATTTGCAGTATAGGCATTTATTGATTTAGTGTTTAAAGAGTTTGTTATTATACGTCCTAATTTATATTTGATGTATTAGTACATGCTAATGCCTTTTTCTTGGATCTTGACATTGTATGTACACAATATTACTATTTTTTCCCTTTCATATTGCTAATTGCTCTGAGCTTAATGTTGGTAATGGGACATACAACAGAAAAATAAAAGTGGTCCACAAACAAGTTGCAGAACTGTAGTTTTACCGAGACTAAATCACATTAAAGCTATGAGACATGGCGTCTTGCTTGCCTACTTCATTTCTCCTCAAATAAATGCTGAAATGTAGGTTTTATATGGATTTTTAAAGTTGGAGCCTCTGTTTCTCCTGAGAACCAGCGTAGCATAGCGGTTTGAATGTTGGACTTTGACTCTGGAGACCAGGATTTGATTCTCCACTCAGCCATGAAATTCACTGGGTGATCTTGAGCAAGTCACATGCTCTCAGCCTCAGGGGAATACAATGGCAAACCTCTGAACAAATCTTTCCAAGAAAACCCCATTATAGGGTCACTTTAGGGTCACTATAAGTCAGAAATGACTTGAAGGCACACAACAACAACAGCTCTATTTCTCCTAGATATCTGGAATCCTTTTTAACTACTCTCAAGTTAGCCCTGACTCATGGCAACCTTATGGATGAGACATCTTCAGGATCCCCTGTACTCCACTACTCTGCTTAGGTCCTGCAGACTCAGACCCATGGCCTCCCTGATTGAGTCTATCCATCTGAAGTGCAGTCAGCCTTCTAACTTCCCTAGCATTATTGTCTTTTCTAGTAAGTCGTGCCTTCTCATTATGTGACCAGGGAAATTAGGATGTAATTGATTGGGTATGAAGATTCATTCTACATTGACTTTACAATTTATTTTGAATTATCTTCTATATTTCAGGCTAATGTACTAAAAGTATCGCGCCATTCTGAATCGATACAGTCCGTGCAAACCCACCTCCAGTGTCAGATAGAAAAAAAGGATGCTGAGAATAATCAACTGAGAACAAAATTTCAGGTTGCAATTCTGAATAATTTTCCTTTAGTAGATTCATGAGCATAGGGAGGTATGTTTGTAAGAAAGTTATGGATTACTGTTAGAAGGCATACTATATTTTTCCTAGTGAACTTTACTTTTATAAGAAAAACCACAGATTTAATGAAAACCATGGAAGTTTTTATTAGATACAAAAGAACAATATTTTTTTAATAAAAGCTCTACTCTGGGAAAGCTTCCTTGTTCTACATATATAGTAGTCAATGAGTTGTACAAGATACATCCACATTGGGTACAAATTATCAGAGAGTTCAAAAAGTGTATTTCCACTTGCAGAATGTTTCCTTGAACTGATGGGAGGGAAGGCTGTTTTTCAATGGAACAGGCTGGCGTTCTGTATTGCAATTATGGATTGGTAACCTAGAGGCCATTCAGACTTTTTTTTTTTTTTAGCATGATGATGTGAATGATCTCACTCACACATTCCAGGTTTGTTATTAACTCTATCAATCTGCATCGATGTGCATTTCTGCCAGTTTGGTTGATCACACATGCAAGCATTCGAATAAAGATGGAATTGAGAATGCAAATGCATTCAGAATCCATTTTGTGTTATGCAGAGTTTTATCCCAGCTTTATTTGGGTCTATTTGCATCCGTGATTCATATTATCGATGATGCAGGTCTTTTTAAAAAAAACTTGGGGAAACCCCTGATATTGATTATTCCAGATTAAGTGGGGGGAGGGTTGGTAACCCTCCCCACAAAAAACTTAATTGGGAGCATTCAAGATGCATGTGAACTACAGCATTTTAACCTAGATTCATCCTGGATTATTTTCACAGTATGACTAACACACTAGAGTTACAGATGTAATTTCTGTGTATTCATTAAGACTGTATACAGTCAGCCCTCTGTATCCATAGATTCTGCTTCTTCAGTGGATACCAAGGGCCCTGTCTTCCTGTAATACTCTGTAAATATCCCCTCATGTTGGCTTGAACAGCCAACAGCCACAGTGGATGAAGGAGGTCTGATCAGTGAAAGGTGTATGACATTTCCAGCCCCCTCTCACAAGTGATTTAGGCTGTGAGAATAGGAAGCAGGACCCCTTTCCCAATTCCTTGTTGCAATCTTGCTCTCTGGTGAGAAGCGGCTGGAAAAATCCTCTTCTTTGTACCCTGATCAGTAGCTGAGCAGACCTCCTTCACCCAGTGAAGCTGCTAATTTTGAAAACATAGATCACCGTTTTCATGATTAAAAATAATATTCACATAAATTATAAGCAGTTTCTTCAGGCTGCATTCAAAACTAACACAGCATCTAAAATCAGACTTACACTCAGCTTAGTTCTAACACTAGTTTTAAGCTAAACAACGGTAGCATAAAACAAAACATACTGTGCTGTGTCTGGACTCTTGTCAATTATTCCCAGCTAGAGTAGACCCTTAAATCAGTTGTTAAATAATACATCAATACATAGAAAAGTGAAATTGATTCAGTGGTTCTGTTCTGCACACTGCTAAAAATAGGATTTAGCCCTATTGGCTACTACTGAAATAGAGGCTAATATCAAGATTCTTATGTGACCTATGAAATTGTTTTCCTCCCAGAAAAAACCCTACAAAATCTTGGAGCATCAGAAGTCTCATATTTTGTGGCCTGTTTTTATGAAACTGGAAAAAAAATTGAAGTGGAATTTTAAGAAAACTTTCATAAAACTTTCTTGAAACTCTGCATTGATTGTTCTACCTGTCCAAAATATTTGTGCAAGCATATTTTTATGAGGATATGTTCAGTGCATTTGGTTTACCTCCACCCAGAGTTTTGAAACAGTTGGACATTGTGACACAACATTCATGTATGTGTGCCTTCAAGCCACCTGTTTTGACTTATGGTGATCCCGTGAATTTCATAGGGTTTTCTTAGGCAAGGAATACTCAGAGATGGTTGTGCCAGTTCCTTTATCTGAAGTAAAGCCTAAAGCACCTAATAAGTCTTTGGTGGCCTCACTGACATGAGCATAGCCAGACTTTAAAATTGCCTGGTCTTTACTATACCTGTGTTGACCCATCCTTTCTGCTGCAAGAATTGTAGTGCTGTAATGCTGCCATCCTATGGCAACAGGGGAAATAGCAGCCATCTTTTCTCAGGATAACTTCCATTAATTGCTAAAGCAGGGCCTGCAGAACTTGTGACCTACCAACCTGAACACAGCTCAGTAGCCATGTGGTGTTACCTGACAATCCTGGGCAGGGGTGATCAGCTATGGTGGGTCTGAAGGACAGTTTTCTGCCCTTCAGGATCTGTAGAGGATGTGTTTCTGATTTATGGTGACACTAAGGCAAATCTATCATGGGGGTTTCTTGCCAAGATTTATTCAGAGCTGATTCGCACTTGCCTGCCTTTGAGACTGAGAGAATGTGACTTGCCCAGGGTCGACCAAAGGGTTTCCATGGCCAAGCAGAATTCGAACCATGTTGTTGCAGAGTCTTAGTCTAACACTCAGACAACTACATGTTGGCTCTCTAAGGGATGTATAGACTGCCAACAATGTACTAGTGTGGGGAGTGACAGACGACAAAATAATATTTATATACTTTTTATTTATTTCCTGCTTCTCCTAAAGGCTTAAAGTGGGGTACAGCATATTAAAATACAAAACAGAATTAAAAAAGGAAAAGAAAGAAACCATATAAAGCCAACAGTTAAAATGCAATACCATAAAACCATTAAAATACATTCATAATCATATATTCTTTAAAATATCAACATTAAAAAGGCAGGGTTTAGAATTGACTGGGTATGCCAGCTGGAAAAGCGGTGTCTTTAATTGGTTTTTTTAAATGCCATCAACATTTGCAGATATTGTATCTCCTTCAGCAGGTCATCCCATAGTCTAGGGACAGCCAATGAAAAAGTTCACCGGAAGCCATTGCCAGTCTCGGCCGGTTGGAACAAGCATTTCCCAGAGCATTTCCCTGAGTGTACAGAGCAGATTGTATGGGAGAAGGTGATCCTGTAGATAACCTGAACCCAAATTATGTAGGGCTTTAAAGGGAATAACCAGCACTTTGTACTTTGTCCAGGAATTAATTGGCAGCCAGTGGAGTGGTTTTAAGATTGGTCTAATGTGATCACTCCTGGATGTAATCAATCTAGCTGTCACATTCTGAAACATTTGAAGTTTCTGGACTTGGTACAAAGGGAGTCCAATGTATAGCGCATTGCAGAAGTCCAGAGTATGCACTACCATCTTGAGGTCTTCCAATTCTACGAAAGGGCTGAGTTGTATAAATACAACAAAATAAAAACAGGAAGTACATTTGAGATTGTGAAAAACTGATATTTTTATGTTAAGCTATTGGGAGGAGCATGCCCTCTTTTCTTTGACGAGAAAAAGGGGAATTTGCAAGGGTCCAGAACCATAAAAACAGTCTGGGGGACACACACAGCCCTATGGCTGCACTTCATCCACCTCAGTATACGCAGTTTCAAGCAGGCAGAAAAACTGCTGGGCTGTGTTGGGCTGCTGGTAGTCTGCATGTGACTTGGCAGGCCACAGTATATTCAGGCATACATTATTTTGTCTGAGGTATTAGTGGCTAGTTTGAGCCCACAAAAGCAGAAGTATAGAATGAGTAAGTTTATGTTGGACCTGTATGTTAAAAATGTTTCTGCATGCAACATCTTTGAGCTAGCCGATCCAATGAAAATAATATTGTACCTCTAAGCTTTTGGCCAGCTCACAGGACTGATGTCAGCAGGATTGCTTCCCGGAAGACCACCCTGTCCTAAGTATGGAAAAACACTGTGTTAACTGTCATTGGTTTTCAGATATGAATATTATGGTAGCCTGAGCAAGCTTGCAATTCTATGTGTGAGACACTATACCTAGGGAATGCCTATTGTAAAACATCTGCCATATTCAGTGCTACATTTTGCAGTGTTGATTATTATTATTATTAACCTTTATTTATATAACGCTGTAAATTTACAATTGCTGTACATATAATCTTATAATTAGACGGTTCCCTGCCCTCAGGCTTACAATCTAAGAGAGACAACACAGAAAGAGAAGGGAAAGGTTATGGGAAAGGGGATGAGGTCCAGTGGTTCTTCTCTCCCTCTGTGGCCTGGACCAAGGCAGATGGCCTGGAGGGAGGGCTCGGCTTCTTAATACATAGTTAAAATGAGGCATCCTGGGGCAGACAGCACAATCCTGGGAAAGCCTCCCTAAACAATAAGAGGGCTGTCTAGATTGGCAAAAAGAAGTGTGTTCATGGCTAGATGAGAAAAAGGGAAAGTGTGCCATGAAAACGTTTTTGTTTTGTTTTGTTTTGTTTTGTTTTGCGTTTTAGGGGAGAAGAAGCGCCTTTAAAAAGGTGCTGGTTTTCCCAGCTTCTTTTTTAAAAACTGCAGAACAGTACAGCTCCATCTAAAGGCTGTGGTGCAGCTGCGAAGCATTAAGGAAAAGGCAACTTCATGTCACACTTTCCTGCCAATCTAGAAAGCCCCATGGTCTTTAAATTAATTTTGAAACTGGTTAGAGAAGTGATGAGGCACACATGTGGGGGAAGAAAGTTCCAGAAGTGAGGGGCAGCAAGTGAGAAGGGACGAATCCAGGACAGGGCAGTGGAAATCCTAGGCTGGGACAGGAGACCTTGACTACCAGAGCGGAGGGTACGAGAAGGAGTGTGAAGAGAAAGAAGTTCATACAAGTAAGGAAGAGGTTCCCTATTGGAGGTGTGACATCTTTGTACTACCCAAGGAAAACAGAGACAGATTTTTATAAGAAAAAGTGGAGTGATTTTCTTTATCAACATCTTACCCAGAACAGTTCAATCATTCTTTGTAGAACTGTCACTAGGTTAAAAAACAACCTGCAATCATTATATACATTTGTCCTGAAGTAAGTCCCATTGAACCCATTGAGACTTACCTCTGAGCAGAGAGTAAAATTTCCAGAAATATTAAAGCCATAGAAGGAACTAATTTTTTTAAGGAATAAGTGGCTATTTTTGGAAAAATTGAAAAATGCAATTTATTGGTCGAAAGTTACTTTCTCGCTTTTGGAACTTAAAATGCACATATGTATATCTAATTTGGTTTGTCTTAAATTAAATTAAGAGTCAGCATGGTCTACTCAGTAGTTTGAGTACTGGACTACAGTTTTGGAGACCAGGTTTTGAATTGCCACTCAGCTATGGAAACCCATTGGGTGACCTTGGGCAAGTCCCATTCTCTTAGCCTCAGAGGAACGCAATGGCAACCCACCCCCCAAACAAATCTGTCCAAGAAAACTCCCTGATAGATTCTCCTGAGGGTCATCATAAACCAGAAACAACTTGAAGACACACAAAAATAATTAGCTTGAAATGATGATTGATGTAGAGTATGCTTTATTAAAAATATAATTACAAATATAATTACAAATTGAATTTAGGGTGTTTAAAATGTTGTTATTTATTCATGTACAAATAGAGCTACAGTTGTAAGGAACACTTGGACTATAAGTAACCTCTTTGTTTTTGCTAGTTTGAGCAGCAGGAAAAGATAACCCAATAAAAACTGAAAAATCCATGTATAAGTAAAACAGAAAATTAGTTTTGTGTCCACTCATTCTCCATAGTGCAAAGCAGGTATGACATTCACTCCCATAAAAAGAAGTGAGGAAAAGAAACCAGAACCAGGAATCGCAATGGTCTGATGTTGTACATCATCTTACATAAAAATCTTCTCTTATAGTTTCTGCAAATTGTTTTGGGGAAAGAAATATCTGACTATCTTGTCTTAAATATTTTATTAAACATTCTAATTCAGTTTTCCACAGACACAGGACGGGGGACACCTGGCTTGACAACAATACACTTGAAAGGGATCTAGGAGTCCTAGTAGACCACAAGTTGAACACGAGTTAACCGTGTGATGCTGCAGTTAAAAAAGACAGTGCTATCCGAGGCTACATCAATAAAAATATAGTATCAACAGAAATATAGTGTCTATAGAGATATATATCAAAGGAAGTAATAGCACAACTCTATTCTACTTTGGTCAGGCCTAACCTAGAATACTGTGTCCAGTTATGGGCACCACGATTCAAAAAGTATGTTGACAAGCTGGAGTGTATCCAGAGGTGGGTGACCAAAATGATGAAGGGTCTGGAAGCCATGCCCTATGAGGACTGACCTAGGGAGCTGGGTATGTTTACCCTGGAGAAGAGAAGGTTAAGAGGTGACATGATAGCTCTGTTTAAGTTTTTGAAGGGGTGTCAGGATGGAGCAAGCTTGTTTTCTTCTGCTCCAGAGAACAGGACACAGAGCAATGGAGGCAAGCTACAGGAAAAGTGATTTCACCTCAACATTAGGAGGAACTTCCTGATAGTAAGAGCTCTTCAACAGTGCAACACACTTACTCCAAGTATGGTGGAGTCTCCTTCTTTGGAGGTTTTTAAACAGAGGCTGGATGGCCATCTGTTGGGGGTGCTTTGATTGTGTATTCCTGAATGGCAAGGTGTTAGACTGGATGGCCCTTGAGGTCTCTTCCAACTATGATTCTAGAAATAAAAGCTTGGAGGAAGATCCTGCCCAAAACTTTCTGTTCTCCCCTCTCAAGTCTTCCCATCTTTACATCTGAACATACAAATGCATAAGATTTCACTGATAGTCATTTGCATGACTTTTGTTTCATTAAATGTGTTTAAATTTGCTAATTAAAAATGTTTTTAAGGGCAAATCAGCATGACTCCTTCTTGATAACACAGATATATGTTGTAGTGAATACTATCTTGGAAGAAGCATTTCCTGCTACTTGAAAAGAAAGAGCAATGCTGCTTATAGAATGTCTCTTGTTGTTTGCCATTTTCTTAAGTACTTGTAAAAAAAAAAAAAAACAACCCCAGCCACCTGTTTATCTGATCAGAAGTTTGTTTGTTTTATAAAAAATATGGCCAACTAACAGTTTCTGCCCTACGATAGGAGATGCTAAAACTAGAGAAGAGTTGTACTGGTGGTAACCAAGGGGGGAAAATGAGATTGCAACTTTTCTAGAAACCAGTGTAGTAAAAATGTTCATCATCTTCTAAAGCAGCTTTCCCCAAACCTGACACCAATCCAGACATGCCAGACTGCAACTGCCATAATCCCCTCCAGCATGGCCATGTGCTGGATATGATGGGACTTGTAGTCCAGTACATCTGGAGGGATGCTATGTTGGAGAAAACTGTTCTAATCCTTCTGTCCTGCTTCAAGTGTAGTGATTACAGTCTCTGCTTTTGTCACTTGATCTTAACTCAACCCCACTGGATCAGGTAGCCACCAAGTACTTCGGGTTTTCAACATTGTGTAGAGCTAGTTATTCAAAATACTTGAGTATGTGCTTGACTGTACATTTTAAGTAGTCTTGCCAAACTTAATTGAACTGACCCACATGCCTAATTTAAACCACTTGTCTTTAATACTCTGATGGTCTGAGCTTAGGCATCTTTAACTGCTTTTAATTCTCTTTTCTTTTTTAAAGGAAAAATGTTGCTTTAATTACTTATTCACCCATTTGCACACACATCCACATACAGTCAATTTCCCCTCTCTTAGCCAACCTCAGCTGTGAGCATTCACATTTGGAATGTATGATGAGATTTCTTTTCTTCTGTTGCAGACTGTTGAAAAGAAGATTGCTGAATGGAAGCTACAAGTTGTGGAGCATAAGCAGCAAATTGTGGCTGAAAAGGAAAAAAGAGAGGAAAGGAGGAAAGCACTGAAAAGGGCAGCTAGTGTTCAGAAACAGAGAGCTGAACATTTGAAAGCAGTTGTGGAGACCTTAATTTCCAAAATTAGAGACAAGGTGAGTGGTTGGCAAGGACCCCATTGTTTCAAAAGAATGGAGACAACCTAACATTAATCCCGGTAAAGAATAATTGGCTAGAATGGATAATAAGAAAAACTTTACTTTCAATGACATATTTTGCTGTTTTTATCTACCTCAAGATGTACCTAACGTTTTAATAGTACATGTTTATAAAGTGACATTTGTTATTGTTAAGTTGACCCAACTCATGACAACCCTATGGATGAGATATCTCCAAGCCCCCCTACTCCGCTGCTCTGCTTAGTTCCTGTAAATCCATGCCTGTGACCTCTCTGATTGCGTTTCTCCATCTGGCTTGTGATCTTTCTGTCTTTTTACTTCCTATACCTTTCCAGCATTATTGCATTTTCTAATGAGTATCATGCCTCCTCATGATGTGGACTTCTTGGCTTGCAAGGAAATTGATACACCTCCACTTTCTTCACTGTTTAGCTTTCACATCCATACATGATGATATGGACATACTAGTATGTATGTGTGGCCTCATTAATGCCCTGAATTGAGGGCTGTTTTTTTTTTCTTTCTTTCTTCTTTCTTTCTCTTTTTTCTTTTGTTTTTGTTTTGTTTTGTTTTTGGTAATTCTGAAGAAGCCTTCTGCCTTTATTCCAAGATGCCACAGATGATTTTAGGGAGTGATCAGCTGATTGGCTCGAGAACTTTAGACTCTTTTCAAGGTTTAATTCACCTAACCATAATCTACAATCGTGGAGCCTTTGCTTAGGCCTCATGTCAGCCAAAACACCAAGAAGTTGACATTCATGGAAACACCTAATCCTATAGCACTTAATGTGTTGAGGTAGTACGTACCTGACCAGTGCATGGATGGGAAACTATGGACAGTCTTTCCTCAAAGCTTAGCACCACCAAAATATTTCTGTAGAAATATCATCACCATCATCATTGTTTATATCCAGCCCTTTCCCCAAAACTGGGACTCAGACGTCTCACAATCTTTGGCCCTCTCACTGGTTTGGATTCCAGCTCGCAAAAACACCAGCTAGCATGACCCATAGTGAGGGAAGTCAGAATTGAAGTCCAAATATTTGGAGAACCAAAAGGTGAGAATTACTTTCTGAAAATTCCTGAAATCATTAGCCAACCTAATTTAGAAATCCTTGCCTGTGTAAAGTTTCTTTACAATATTACAGTCTATAGGCTCTCCAAGTCATTTCCATAGGAAAAATTATCTAATGGACCACTTGGCTTCTGTAATTTGTTTGGAACCATATTTTTTGTTTCATTATTTGCTCACTCAAGCTCTAATCTTCCAAATTGATATGAAAGACTAAACCACACAGATCTGGAGACAAAATGGATTCAAAGTTGTTCACACAAGAATCAGCCCTTGAAGATCTCTTCCTAAATCTTAGGGCCAGAACAGACGGCCCGTAAAAGTCTTCTTCAGGGCATCATCAGAATGTAGTGTTTACAGGGCCGCATGCTCTGATGATGCCCTGAAGCCTCCTGGAAGCCGAGCAGGCACCCAGACATGAGCAGCTTCAAGATGCTCCGGTTGAGTGTGGTGTCTTGAAACCACTGTGGAGCCGCAGCATAACTGCTAGAGGTGGCTTTTCCACAGCCCAAAATGGAATGGATCTATGCCGCTCCTTTTTGGACTGGTTCAAGGTAGATTGGGGCCTCAGCGTGTGGTTGCTGTGGCCCCAGTGCGTCTTCGGAAGGAACAGCGTCAGGCCCTTAGTTTTTTCATGCACTCCTGTCTGATTTTGCTTTATTAACTTTTTAAAAATGAATCTAGAAGAAATGTATCGTTTGTCTACCTAAAAAGTTCAACTTTTGAATACCCTGAACTTTGAAGGTACACTTAGCAATTACTTGCTGCACATCTGTACCATTTGGTCCTCCTTGGAAGCCTCTTGTCTCCAATCATTTGATGATTAAAATTAAGATCTGCTTATGTGTTCTTCAAATGAAATAAGTGGCCAGTCAGAAATAAATCTACAGTGTATTTTCTTTCTCTGTCATTCTCTTCATTTCTGTTTCTGAATAACTGAGGACAAGCTTTTATAAAAGTATTTCACTTGGTGAAAATAGTATATCCATTGTAGATGCTATATTACATGTTTTTTGGTCACATGTTTGGCTTCTCTACTCTGTATGTAAATTACTTCCAGTTTTTATGGGTTTGCTTTATTTCCTCATAGTGTTATGTAGTTGACTTGTGGTAAATATTCAGTCTGTTTTTTAAAGCCATTGAAAACATTGGTTGATGTGGTGTTTTTATTTTCTGCTGTCTGGCTTGAAGGGGCGAGGTTGGAATGTTATATAGTTAAAAACTCTGGATTGTTTAGGAAAACTCAGATTGACTGTGGTACTGGTCGTGATGGTGTGCAGTTTTCAAACCAACTGAAATCTTCTTGAATGTGTTTGTCTGTTTTTCTACTCAGTTTATTCTAAGTAGCTGTGAAGTATCCATGAGACTCTCTTGCACCCTTGTAAATAAGCCTGCACAATTTACTCTGATGCAAAGAAAAATGTGATTAGCCTGTTTGTGGTCTGGCAGAAAAGGCACTGGGTTTCTAAAGTGGGAATTGAAGAGGGGAACTTGCCTCTTTTAGCAATCTGTTGCTTGGTTTGCATCATGGATGCAGCAGAGTTATGGAGCTAGCAGTATTAAAATCTTTTATTTTCATTTGCATCGAGTTTTTTAGTTTTTCTCTTCCTGCATGGGAACTTCTAGCTATTCTATACACGTTTCTCCTAATGTCGAGAGAGCAGTTGCCTCACAACTCCAAGCTGTCTTGGAGGAAACCGACTTTCTTGATCAATTTCAAACCGGCTTTCAAGCAGGATATGGAGTTGAGATAGCCATGGTTGCTCTGACAGATGACCTCCGCTTGAGCATCGACAGGGGTAGTGTGACCCTGCTGGTGCTCTTGGATCTCTCAGTGGCCTTTGACACTATAGATCATGGCATCCTTTTGGACCGGTTGGGTATCGGAGGCACTGCTTTGCAGTGGTTCCATTCCTTTCTCTCTAACAGGTCCCAAAGGGTGAGGCTCGGGGACAGTTGCTCCTCTAAAATCAAGCTAAACTGTGGCATCCCTCAGGGTGCCATCCTGTCCCCGATGCTATTTAATATTTATATGAAACCGCTGGGTGAGATCATTCAGAGGCATGGAGCTCAGTGTCATCAGTACGCTGACGACACTCAGATATATTTCTCCATGACCAGATTATCTGCTCAGACCTCAGATGGCGTCTCTCTTCTCAATGACTGTCTCACAGCGGTAATGGATTGGATGAGGGAAAATAGATTAAGGTTAAATCCTGACAAAACAGAGGTACTGACAGTCACCGGCTCAAAACCAAGTCAGGGAATACAACTCCCAGTCCTGGATGGAGTCATACTCTCCTCACAGGACTTTGTTCGCAGTCTGGGGGTACTTCTAGACTCATCGCTTCACATGACGCGTCAGGTGAATGCGGTGGTCAGAAGTGCCTGTTATCAGCTTCAGCTGATACTCCAGCTGTGCCCTTTCCTGGAGATGAGGGACCTGGAGACTGTGGTACATGCACTAGTTACCTCATGTCTGGATTACTGTAACGTACTCTACATGGGGCTACCCCTGTGCCTAACCCGGAAACTTCAATAGGTCCAAAACATGGCAGCCAGCTTAGTCACTGGGACATCGAGGAGAGAGCATATAACACCAGTGCTTAAATCTCTCCACTGGCTGCCAATCAGTTTCTGGGCACAGTACAAGATGTTGATTTTGACCTTTAAAGCCCTACATGGCTTGGGTCCAACTTATCTCAGAGACCGCCTCCTCCCATACGAGCCCCCTTGTACACTTCGGTCCTCTGGGAGGAACCTGCTTCAGCCCTATAAAAACTAGGCTGTCGCACACCTCCCAGAGGACCTTTTCTGCTATTGCTCCCAGGCTGTGGAATGACCTTCCGGATGAGATGCGTCTTATTACAACCTTGGAAGGCTTTTAAAAAGCAACCAAGACACATCTCTTCCGGCAGGCCTTCCTGGATAGTAACTGATTCTCCCACTGCCTGATGACCCCTCGCCCCCCCTTCCTCCCATCTATATCCGGCTGCCTACACTGGACCTTGAAAGTTTATGTATTTTAGATTCGAATTGTTTTTAACTATGATTAGTTTAATCCTGTTTTAAGGGGAGGGAGGTGGGTATGTTTTGTATAGTCTGGAAGATTTTAACTGTATATGTTTTTAACATATTGTACCCCACCCTGATTGCTCGCTTAGAGGGGCCAGTTAGAAATTATTATTATTATTATTATTATTGTCACATACTTTTAGGCCTAAACACAGTTGCTAGTTCCAACAGTAGTGGATCCATTGAATTAGTGGGGCGGTACAGACCGCCCAAAAAGGGCGGTCTGACGCCACCTCTTTTTGCAGTGCAACTGTGCTGCAGCAGCTAGATGCTGCAGCACAGTTGCGCCATAAAAAGGAGCAGGGAAACCACGCTCCTTTTTTGCTATGCAGTTGCAATGCAGCAAAGAAAAAAGGCGCCATTAAGTGCTTTTGCGCCACCACAACTGCCGCCATTACATATAAGGGTTCGGGAGCATGTAAATGAGGCGCGCTTCTGAACCCTAATGGTGCCACCCAGGCGCCTCTTCATGCCCATCTGTATTGGGCCTCTGTGATGTATTTAAGTGTTGACCTGCCATTTAGCAGTTGACTAATTGGGTCTACTTAGTTGGCACTAGTAATTGGATTTAAGTCATGTACGTTTTCTCTGTCACCAGAAGTGTTTTTTCACATATTTTCCAAATATGTGTATTTGTACTTGTGCACATTTTTCATATGGTTTTCTGCAGATTTTTCTTTGCCAAATGCATTGGAAGCCTTGGGAAGATACATATCTCCAAGGCAAAATATAGTTCAATCTGTTGATAGTCGTTGGAGGTGTGAAATGGATATCTTAATAAGGCAATGTGAGTCAAGTGAATTTCTTTCCCAACCTAGAAGGCACATGTAGTCTCACTTCCACCAGCCTATTCTATGGCTTGGATGGATTTCTTTTGCCTTTGAGTATAGAATTCTTTGTTGGCTTTGTTGCTTGAATACAATGCTGCCCAAGGACTTAGCTTAGGAAGAGTAGGTTTCAAATCCCCATTGTGATCTTATTGTGTTCCTTCTTGTCAGTGATGTCATGAGCACCATCCAATCAGGAATCTGAGGTAGTTGAAGTGCAACAGCTTCTAAATCCTATCTTCTGGTACAAAGAAAACAGTGAAGGAAATGTAATCTACAGTATCCTGCGTAATCAAAGGATTGTAGGCATGTCCGCATTTTGGATAAATAGACTTTTTCTTACAAAACTTTAAAATGTTCTTATTTAGTAATATGCTTTTAGTGACTTTAAGAATTTTATTTTGCCATAAGGTTAGGAAAATATGGATCCCAGATGATTCCAGTACATTACAGTTTTTCAGGGTTTTTTATGGTATGTTTATGTTAAGATTAAGTTTATATTATTCTGTCCTCCTGCAGGACACCTGGAAACTGACTTGAATGAAAATACCTCCTGTGTTTAGGGAATTGGGCAGAATTAAAAATGAGTTTTTTATATTACATGGTCTGTGTTTTTGTACACTCTCCAGGAAATCCAATTGTCTGAGGCACTTTCAGCTTCTAATGTCTGGAAAAGTCATCACGAGACAGTAGTAGATGAAAAAACCAGGTTAGAAGTTCAAGTTGAAAGTCTAAAAAAGTAAGTGAATGTATTGTACCCCCTTGTAAGTCATTGAGTTTTTTATGTATTTTATTTCAAAATGCAGCCTGGCAAACAGGTTTGCTCCTCTCTGGGATGTTTCTTACTTTAATCTGCAAGTTTCATGCAGAATTTAGAATGTGGAAGTTCTACCTGACTGCAAAGATACATCTTGACAGAGTTAAAACATTTCTTCTGGCTTCAGCTCAAGGTGCTGGTATTTGGTTTTTAAAAACCCTATAAAGCTTAGCACTTTGGTGCCTCAAAGACTACTTGCTTCCATATGCATTTTCTCCTAAGTTCTTCTGTTGAAGCCTTCTCCAGATATGCTTGACTACTAAGATTGTTTGAGTGGGAATCAGAGAACAATCCTTTTCTGACAGTAATCTTCCCTACTGTCATTCCAGTCATGGAATGGTATGGCTATGTCCATACACCTGGTACTTAGGCCTAGATGGAAGCAGAAACTGAGAATCACCCAATGAAATCCACAGAAGAAAATAGAAACACACCTCAAGATCCTCAAAATATTATTGTTTTATTGGTTAAAAAATCCATGGTGTTCATTTTTGTTTCTGTTTATCCAGTAAATGGTTTGAGAGTTCCTGAATTAGAAATATCTGAAGTTAGATTCAAGATAGCCTTCAAAGAACTAAGAGTATCTTGAGCTATGTCTCCAGTTCCTTCTGCCAATCTCAGTCTTTTTGGTGCCAAAGATAGTTCTGCTCAGCCAGGCATCTCAACTGTTTGAACATGTTTTATTGCTATGTTTTTATCGAAGGATTATCCAGTTATATATTTTTTGTTACTCTTTGTTTTTAATGGGGTATGTTTTATTGTATGTTTTATAATTATTTGTGCTACCTCAGCCATTCTATAATAAATCAAATAAAAAGGTAAATACATAACTTGGGCCATGTTAATATGGTAAGAAAATTTAATCATTTTTTCCTGAGCTTTAGGAATAAAACAAGATAATAATGGCAAGCATGATGTTCTTTACAAGCTTCCCAAGCAGAAAATTTCTGTTTTCCAGCATCTCTTATAAGCGTTTTCATCCTGATGCTATATTATCATATCATCACCATTCCTATTAACTTAAAAACTGTGCCTTGCATTTGATTGAGGGGCATTATGCTCTCTCTGTACACTGCTGTACCTCAGCAGCAATGAGTCAGCCTGATCCCCCTAGTTACTACAGGCAGCAAGGGATTCCATGTAGCTGAATAAGCAGTTTTGTCAGAGGAGGCATGGATTGATCCATCTTTGTAGAAGAGTAGCAGAGCAATATGTCCCTCCTCTACCCACCTGCTGGGTATCTGTGCTGTTTGAGAAGAGAAGATAAACTGGTGAGGCTGCCAGAATAGGGGATGAAAGAATGAGTTGCTCCATCACTAGAATTTGTGGCTACAGAGGAAAGTCTTTGGGGAAGGGGAATTAAACTAGCCTATTGCAGCTTAGTAGCCTGTGTTTCTATGCTTGCAAAGGGTGTTTCATTCCTACGGAAACACAAGCAGCTAAGTCTTTTCTAGCTAGTAACTTTTGTTGACATATTTACAAATTTGCAAAAGAGCACTTCTTTTGAATTAGCATTTTTGTACAATTGTCCTAAATTAGCAACCGGATAGGTTCATAACAATGTCATTCTCCTCAACCCAAGTGGTAAAGGTAAGAAATGACATGTTAATTTTTTTGTGGTTGGAAATATAAATGGTAGTTAAGGGATTAATATTAAATTCATGAAAGAATGCTTACAAAGCTGAAATAGGGTTCTTTTTTTTTTAAGTTGTTCAGTTTTCCTGGAAACTATAATACACAACTTATTCAGTTGGTAATTTGATAATTTATAAGAGTATTCTTGAAAGTAATAACAAAGTGATTGACCACAGTCCATGGTTACGTTGTCTGTTACTTTCTAAAACATAAAAGGCTTTTTAAAATCTTGTTTGGAATTTTCTATAAAGTTCGCTAAAAGCTTTTGAAATAAACTTTCAGTTAGTAGCTGAAAACCAGTGTTAAATCTTGTGAACAATATGTAACAAACTAGTTTCTGTCCCAAGTTATGCTATTCCCAATCTTTTAACCAATACTTATGGAGCGATCAAATATTTTGACAGATCCAGCCATGAGAGGCAGCATGGATTCCTTTTGGTTTTCTGTACTGTTGGAGAAACAGCTCTGCAGCTGCAGTTGACTGTGGTACAATGTGTGCCCATATTCACACTACACTATCCACTAAAAGCAGTGATTGTGTCCTAGTTTACACATTGTCCCAGCAGCCCTAGCCAATATGTCCATTGTTCTGGGTTGATTGGTGTAGTAGTCCAGCAACGTCTGGCTGCCACAGGTTCTCTACCATTGTTTAAAGCCAGAAGAATGAGTGCAATAACACAACCCAGAGGCAAAATTATTTTTGCCTGGTTTAATAATAATAATAATAATAATAATATTTATTTCTAGTCCGCCCCTTTAAACAAGCAATCGGGGCGGATTACAACAAGGATTAAAACAATATCAAGTAAAATATCCCATCCTTTCCCTTATATTATATTATATTATATTAATATTACTTTGCCAGTGAAATAGAACATTGGCCTGAATCCAGTTGTTATTTCCAACCTGAGGAGATCAATAGATCAGTAGGATTTACATGTTTAAACATTTATGAAAGGATGTGATGTGGTAGCTAAGAGGTTAAGACATCAATTCTTATGATTAGAAGATTGAAAGGTTGACAGTTCGAGGCCCAAGTGCTGCATGATGGGGTGAGCTCCTGTCACTAGTCCCAGCTTTTGCCAACCTAGCAGTTCAAAAGCATGCAAATACAAGTAGGTAGATAGCTACCACTTCAGTGGGAAGTTAACAGCGTTTGGTGTAGTCATGCTGGCCACATGACCACTGGAGTTGTCTTCGGACAACGCTGGCTCTTCGGCTTAGTAACAGAGATGAGCGCCACCCCCTACAATCTGTTTTAACTAGACAATCATGTTAAGGGATTCCTTTACATTTATGGACAACATGGGAAGAAGTAACCTATAAAGAGGTACAGTGGTCCCCTGGGTTACGAATACCCCAGGGTACGAAAACCCGCCCCGGGATCCGAAAGGAAAAAACCGCGCGGCCCCTTTAAATTTGCTGCACGGTCCGTCAAAGAATGCGGTCCCCCGGGAAACAAAAATTTCCAGGTTACGAAAGGTAATCCGGAACGGATTGCTTTCGTAACCCGGGGGACCACTGTACTCCAAATTTTGGAAAGTAAGGTGAAAATCTCACTCAAAACAATTGGGAAGAATAAAGCACCAGGAACAGATGACATATCAATTGAACTGCTACAATCCACAGAGACAAAATCAAGTCCATTTCTAAGTAAAATATTACAACAAGTATGGAAAACAAAGCAGCGGCCCACAGATTGGAAGCAATCAGTATACATTCTTGTACACAAAAAAGGAGTCACAAAAGATATCAGTGATTACAGGAGCATTGCACTAATTTCTCATGCAAGTACCATCATGCTCAAACTTCTACAGAAAAGAGTCCTACCATATATGGAGTGAGAAATCCTAGAAATGCAAGCTGGATTCAAGAAAAGAAGAGGCACTAGGGACCACATAGCAAACATATGATGGATAATTGAGAGCACCAGAAAATTCCAAAATGAATTTTACATGTGCTTTATTGACTACACAAAGCCTTTGACTGCATAGACCATGGAAAGTTTTGGAATGCTCTCAAAGAAATGGGAGTGCCACTACATCTAATTGTCTTGATGTGAACCTGTATTTAGGACAAGAGGTTGCCCTCAGAGCTGAATATGGAGAAACAGAATGATTCCCAACTGGCACAAGGTTCAGGCGTGGCTGCATACTATCACCAGATTTGAGTGTAAACTGTATTCACATGGAAAGGCTAGTTCTGTACTGAATCTGGTCTGTCCCTCTTTTAAAGTGAATTTTAAAAATCTACCTTTTGCTCTGGATCTTCCAGGAAAATCCAGAGCACTCCAAATTGATGCCAGTGCCACCTGCCACAGCTGGCACAAATCCTGCTATGCCACCTGCCACCATGGCACAAGTCACACCATCTGAATTCACAGCGAGGTACCCAGCCATGTGATTGATGCTGAGCACCTCATTTTCGGTATCACAGGGAGCAACTCTTGCAAGCAGCAGTGATGCCAGGCAGCACAGCAGGATTCACAGGAGCCACCTGGTGTCCCTCCAGAGTGCCCAGGTAACAGAGAATTCAAGGCATCTTTGAGACCAGAATACTTCTGGAGCAGCCCAGAGTATTCTGGCCAGTGTAGACCCACCTTGGGAAGATGCCAATGAAGATCAAGCTGAAAGACACATGAATAAAACTCTCTCAGTTCCTAGTCAGGCCACTTATTGCTATGATATGTATAGTTATTTCAGTTCCTTTAACACCTCCATTAACTTTAAAGCTGAAGGTTTCTCCCTCCAGATAAATACTGCTTTCATAGTGTGTGGTAAATATGAAAATGCACATCTAAAATTACTTCTAAAAACTGAAAAAGAAAAAGGTTGTAGGGGAAAGGACGGTCTAGTAATAGTTTTATGTGTTTTGATTGCCACAGAAGTTGTGTTTAAAATCTTAAAGGCAGGTCACAGACCATATGATGGAACTCAGAAGAATTCAGGATGATGAGAGAAAGTCAAGGAGTGAGATTATTGGAAAGCTTAATGCCATTGTCTCTGAAAATGAAAAGATTTCACTTGAAAATACAACATTAAAGGTAACATCTTCAACAGTCTACTCTGCATTATGTAACTGTTCCATTAGTGAGGGACCCCTTAATTCTTTTTTAGCCCCACATTTCTAGCAGACAGTTCCTAAACTAAAAACTCTGACTCATTGTGACCCTGTCCTAGGTTTTCTTGGCACAATTTGTTCAGAGGAGATTTACCATTGCCTTCCCTGTTGCCTTCAGTGGAACCTATATGTCAGATCTGCACTGGATTGCAATCCTTGTCTTGGTATCTAAATGAAAACGAATGTGTTTTATTTGTTCTTATCTATATCATTATATTGACTTTAAATAAGTTAGGGGAAGTTAGAGTAGTTGTATTGAGGAGCCATAATCAGGTATGCCAGAAGCCATTGTCTTCTCCTTTTAGTGTGTTTTTGTTTTTAGTCAATTTTAGGGGCAGGGTCATTTTTGTTTTTTATTGTTTTGTATGTGGCTTAGTGGTTTGAGTGTTGGACTATGACTCTGGAAACCAGGGTTCAGTTCCCAGCTCAGCCATGAAACCCACTGGGTGATCTTGGGCAAGTCACATGCTCACAGCCTCAGGAAGACAATGGCAAACCTCCTCTGAACAACTCGTGCCAAGAAAACCCCATGATAGGGTTGCCATAAGTTGGAAATACAACACGCACACACAAGTATTAGAAGTGCTATTTCCTTGTGTGTGTTTTTAGATACAGAAAATTTTATTTGTGTTTGTTTTTGATTGTTTAATAAAAAATGTTGTCTTGGATATATGATTGGTTTATGTATGAATCTTTTATACATAATTTTAAAAACTTAATAAAATATATTTTAAAAATTTGTGGGAGAAGAAAATAAAGCAGATTACATATAAATCTATATCCAAATCTATATGTTTGTGTATAATATACAAAGCATTTGCAGTTTTGTTTCATTGTGCGATTACACTGTTTTTGATAATGTGCATTCAAAACGTATTCTTATTGTAGGCATCTCTTGCTGCCTTGGAAATGAGTATTACTTCCACAGAACTAGAACTTGTAGACTTACATGAAGAGGCACAGCAGCAAGAAATGCTGGTTGAACAATATAAATCTGAGGTAGGTTGTACAGCTGTAGTCTTGGGCTTTTGCTGGATGGTATCCTCACCTCCATGTCCATTATGCTCCAGGGGCATTTGAATGTCCATATAAGAAAGTAGACTGTGGCTGCATTGGCACTGCAAAAATAATCCACTTTGACACCACTTTAACTACAGGCTTTATCACACCAGCCCTTTTTGCACTGTAGTCCTGCAACCTGAAAATAAAATGGTAAAATATTGGTATAGGAGCAACCACTACCACACTTATTCCTTTAGCACAACTGGGGCTGCTCGTGCTCCATTCCCATCCTTTCCTTTAACCCCTTTCTCTCTTATGTCTTGCCCAGCATGCCTTTCAGTTTTTTTCTAAAAAAATATCCAACTTTTTTCATGCTATTTCAGAGCTCCACAGCCCCAGTCCACTTAATTTTTTAAACTTCAGGGCTCCGGAGCTCCAAAATAGCATGAACAAAGTTGGGGAAAATATTTTTAAAAGGGAGGGGGAGGAAAGAAAGGGGGAGGAGGGGACAGTGAGACCACGTGACTGACAATCATGCTGCTGCTAGGGGAATGGCTTTCTGCACCTGTGGCAATGTGCAATTGGCATTTCATTCATGTATTTTCCCTGTGCATGAAAAGACACAGTTCAGGGACTGGACAGCTATGGGAGAAAAATGGTGTCATGTGATCAGCATCACCGATGCCGCTTCCTTCCCATAGGAATTGCAGCTTAAAAGCTGAGCGTGATAAAGCCCTACCATGTTTCAGTGCTATGGAATTCTGGGAATTGAAGTTTGTTGTGGCACCAGAGCTCTCTGACAAATAAAGCTAAATGTCTTCTAAAACTACAATTCTCAAGATCCATAGCATTCAGCCGTAGCAGCTAAAGTGGTGTCAAACTGGATTATTTCTGCAGAAAAGATGTAGCCTGTAATATTTTACATTTCCATGTGGACTCTTAAAACATTGAAAACATTAAAGACCTCCTCTTAAGCATTACTATGACTTCCAGGGGGTAGTGTAGCTGTGATCGTCCCTTAAGGGATCACTTAAAAAGCAGGAGTGGGCAGAGTGCAGCCCTGGACCACACTTTTGCATCAGCTGAAGCCTCTCACCAGTCCTACAAACAGGGCTGTGGAGTCAGAGTCATACAATCGAAAAATAGAGTCAAAAGTTTGGTGTATTGACTCCACAGCTCTGCCCAAACCCCCCCCCCCCATTTCAATTAAAATTTTGGCACAATTTTCAGGAAAGTCTTGCCTGAAGACTACATTAAAAGCCCCCCAAATGTATGAAAACACACCACATGTTTCATACAACCTCATGAACCTCATACTACCCCCAAATACTTTACTCTGCAGTCCCTCTCAAAATGGCAACAGGAAGTGATGGAACTTATTTGCAGTCACCATTTTGAGAAGGGTTGCAGAGGAAAGCAAAACCCATGATAGGCTCACCTCAGGTTCACCCAAAGTCAGAAACAACTTGAAGGCACATAACAACAACAAAACCCTTGAAAGCATGTGACAAATAATGAGTTAAGTCTTTTTCCCCCACCAGTTAGTACATGTTTTCATGGGTTCTGTTGTTGTTTCGTGCCTTCAAGTCATTTCTGACTTAGGGAGACCCTAAGGTGAACCTATCATGGGTTTTTTGTGACAAGTTTCTTCAGAGGTGTTTGCCATTTCCATCCTCTGAGGCAGAGTGTGATTTGCCCAATGTCACCTTGGACTCCATAGTCATTTTCCAACGCTGAAACCACTATGCAAAAACTACTCTTCATGGATTCCCACCCACTTAATCTAATCTATGGAGTATTGCTTTAGATTATTATACACATGTGTGGGTGACTAACAATCTGCCAACTGAGGCAACACTCCATGAGTCTGATGAATTGGGGGGGGGGGGGTCCATGAAATAAAATTGATTTGTCTTCAAGGTGCCACAGAGCTCTCTGTCATTTTATTCTGAAGTATATCCTTAAAATCCAGCATGTCTGCTTGTAAACTATGTGGCTGACCTCTGTAATCTTTCTGAAACTATGGCAGCTCAGGCCTTACTTAACATGTTAGAATGTATGTGTATGGGGAGAGTGGTTACACACTTATCAAGCTTTTTCTCCCTGCAAAAAACTTTCTATGGCCCATATACTATTGCCCACATCTCTCTAAAACATGTTACCCTAGGTGGTGAGATTAGAAATGGAAGCTGAGGAATTGAAAACCAGTTATGAAAATGTTCTCAGTGACAGTGGAAAGATAATGGAAGACAAGGATTTTGAAATGGATGTGGTAAGTGTAGGAAACATACTGTTTAGTCTTCTTACGTTCATGGTTTTAAAGCTACCGTAGTTTGACTATTGGAGAATGTGCAAAAGTTACTGAAATTTTATTTCTTTTTCCTCCCTACCCTTTCCCCACCATGGCTGCCTAGATGAGGGACCAGACAGAGGCCTACTTGAAGGAGTTAGAACGTGCCCGTGATATACAGAAAGCAGTTGAAGGGAAACTGCGGACATGTCAGGAAAGCCTACTGACCTGCCAGAAGAGCTGCGTAGATAAATCCAAAGCCATTAGGGAGCTACAGGTCCAGGTGCTTGGTGAATAATGTGTAATCTGTAAAAGATTTAAACATTTATGGAAAGAACCCAAGGGATTCCATCCCATTGCTAGTTCCAGCTAAAGTAGACCTATTGAATTAGTGGAATTTATATAAGTGTTGATTCACCACTGAGCAATTGATTGGTAATTGTGTGGTACTTCCCATGTTGCTGAACTGCAACTCCCAGCAGCCCTAGCCTGCATAGCTAACGGTGAGGAGTGCTGAAGCTGCAAGTTGGACAACATTTTGGAGAGAGACACAATTCCTATACCCCACTTAGGCCTGAGGTATTTTTGTTTGCACAATTGATTTTAAAAAAAAATTAAATACAATTAAAATGGCATTTACCAGAACTAGAAAGAAAAGAAATGTAGCAGCAGGTAATATGTGGGAAGGAATTTTAGGGCCTTTTCACACAATACAATTATGGCACTATGATTGATCTGTAACTGTCATCGCTGCATCCTGTGGAAATCCTGTGGGATTTGTAATTTAGGCAGGCAGTAGAGCTCTCTGGCAGAGAATTCTGAATTGTTGTTGTTAACTGTGCTCGAGTTGATCTTGATTCATGGTGACCCTGTGGATAATACAGCTCCAAGAGCCCCTGTGTCCTCAACAGCTTTGCTCAGATAGTGTAAGTTCAGGCCCATGACCTCCCTAATTCAGTCTATCCATCTGGCCTGTGGTCTTCCTCTTTCTGCTGCTTTCTACTTTCCCTAACATTATTGTCTTTAGTTTTTTGTGGGGCTTTCGGGCTGTGTGACCTTATTCCAGAAGAGTTCCTTTCTGAAGATACCAGCCGCAGATGCTGGCTAAACATCAGAAAGGATCTCTTCTAGAACATGGCCACATAGCCTGAAAGCCCCACAAAAAACCATGGATGCCGGCCATGAAAGCCTTTGACTCCACATTATTGTCTTTTCTAGTGAGCCATACCTTCTCATGATGTGGTCAAAGTACGACAGCCTTAGTTTCATCATCTTAGCTTCAAGGGCGAGTTCTGGTTTGATCAGTTCTAGGACTCATTTGTTTGTCTTTTTGGCCACCCATGGTATCCTCAGCAATCTTCCCCATTACCACATCTCAAATGAGTTGATTCTATCTACTTTTTTCATTATCCACCTCTCACATCCATGCATGGTAATGGGGAATACAGTCTCTTGGATGAGTCCAACTTTAGTGCTCAGTTGTATATCTTTACACTTTAGGATCTTGTCTAGTTCTTTCAAGGCTGTCCTACCCGTTCGTAGTCTTCTTCTTATTTCCTGATTGCAGTCACCATTCTTCTCAATGTATTATCCATGGTATGGAAACTCTTTCACTACTTTGATTTCTTCATTTTCTAGGTTGAACTTATGTAGATCCTCTGTGGTCATTATTTTTTCCTTTCTTTATGTTCAACAGTATGCCTGTCTTTACACCTTCTTCTTTTAAATAAAAATTATAAATAGCATTCCCTAAATAGCATTCCAGCATTGCATGGCATGGAATCATGGCAGTTAAAGTGCAATCATAACACTATAATTGTGTCATGTGAAAGGACTCCAAAGAGACTAATGTAGCAACAGAAAAACGGGCCATTCCTTCAGAAGGGAACAGAATATAGAACAGGACCACAAAGGCTGCCCTTAATAATGGGATGTGGGATAAAACACCTGTAAGTGAACTTTTCTCTCATGTTGTACCTAGTTTTGGCCTTCAATATATTAGATTCCTGTTTTTCTTTTATGTTACTCTAATCAAACAGAACCAACCTGTTTGTCTTTTCTGTGAATTACTGCACATATTGCTATAAAGGATTGAACTGGGTGGGATGGAGGGCAACACACATTAGCCCTTTCCAGCATAGCCTGTGGTGAGGAATTATGGGACTTGCAATTTAACAACATCTGGAGAACAACTGTTTTTTGTTCTTGGTAAAAAAAAAAACTTTGCTTGCTAATAATTTTTTTCTCTGCAGTTTTGTATAATATGTTAGAATGAGAATCACTGTTTCTACAGGTAGGTGACGGTGGAGGAGTCTTGGAACAGCTCTCTTTGGAAGAGGAAAATCGCAACATTCAGTTGAAGTATGAAGAAGTTAAAAAGTAAGTGTGTCCTGCTGCTACCTTCAGAATTCTTTCTGTCTGCCTTCCATTCTGTGGTAATCATCATTTGTATATTTATTTGACTTAAAAGAAAATTAGAAGAAATGGAACTGCAAAACAAAGAACTTGAAAATCAGTTGGCGAACAAAGAAGAGAGTCTTCAGAAAACTGAATTCCAGTTTAATCAAAAAATTGCAGACTGTGAGGCCTTAACCAGACAGCTGGAAGCTGCTTTGGAAGATGGAAGGAAAAAGGTAGAAATGATCTTAAATGTTTGTCTGCTTCCTATTTGAAATCAGAAATTTATCTAAGAAGAATCCTTTGCAAAAGAAACAGTTGGCTCTGTCCTAAAAAAAACAAAAACACACACAACCCACGGTGGACAGAATAATGATTATTTATCTGTGAAGTGGGATATGCTAGCTACCCAGTTGATCAAATTATTATGTTTTCTCCCATTACCCCCATTTTCCTTATTGGAACAAAATCCCTGATACATTGCAAGACTGTGCTGGGAGGCATTTCCTGCTTGCTCTTGTGGAAAAACTTGTGGAACAACACTAATGCATTTTCTCCTCCTCCTTGTTAAACTACTCTATACATGCCCAAAGGCATTCTTTTCTCATGCCTTTTTTTTTTTTTTTGGAAACAAGCCACTGATTGCTCACTGGTGAGGGAGAGGTACTCTATACATGCCCAAAGGCATTCTTTTCTCATGACTTTTTACATATTCGAAGGTGAGCACTGACATTGAAAATTGGTTCCAGAGCTAGGTTCTGGCTCAAATTAAGCATCAGGAAGGAACACCTTGAACTGATCTATATCATAGACCAGACTCCTACATTGATTAATGGTGTTGCCTCCCCTTAAAAATGCAAATGTGTTAGGGAAGCCATTCCCCATATGTTTCAGACTTTCTTTACAGTGGCGCAGTTTAAAATTACCTGAACCACATGTGGAGCATTAAAGACAACCATAAAGCAAAAGTTCTTTTCTGATCTTATCTTTGCCCATCCCCAGTTTTGTAGTTTTATACTCTTGCAACTGTATGACTCCATCCTTTAACTCTATCAACATTTTTTTCAATATTGGAGTGAAGTGCATGACAGTATGATGAGAAAAAGTGTAACCACATATGGTTTTTTCTTTTTTGTGTGTTGCCTTATGTCAACATGTGTTTTCTGGTCTAGGTGTTTCAGTTTTGTGGAATAGCCTTTGTTTTATAACCACAAACAGTCTTGTTGGTAAAGGGCATGTTTATATTCCAAAGGTGCTACAAGATCCCTTTTCATATTGCTTTTCCAAACTAACACAGCTCTGTCTTTGAATTTCATCACACTACACTGTTATAGTGCTGTTATTCCAATTTTACTGCTGTGGTTGCCTTCTATGGAATCCTGGGATTTGTAGTTTAGGAAGGGGCATTTAGAATTCTCAACCAGAGAGCTCTTAGGCCTCACTAAACTACAAATCCCAGAATCCCACAGAAGGCAGCCATAGCAGTAAAAGTAGAATAATAACAGTGTAGTGTGATATTGTTGACTCATATAACTGTACCCTGTGGAATCCTGGGATTAATTTTTTTGGGTGGCGCAGGAGATGCTACTAGTCAGAACTTCATAATGTTAATATTAATCTGAAGTAGGAATGTTCTTAATGATAAACGATGATAAATCTGTTGTTCTTATCTATGAATTTGATATTTTTACCCATTCTTTAATTTTCTCATGATAGACATAGGGGCTATACAGATGGGCGGCATGCAGCCACCCCTTTTCACCCCAGATCGGTGCTGCAGCAACTGCACACAGAGGCCCTGATCCTGTCCCTGAAGAGAGCAAAAAAGAAGCTGCAAAAAGCAGCTTCTTTTTAGTTCTCTGGAAGGGCCATCATAGGTGCACTGGCAAGCCATGATGAGGCCCCTTCGTCGCTGCACCATTTGGGTGCTGTGCACCATCTAGAAGGGTGCATGCCAAAATGGTGCCTGGGCTGCATAATTGGAGTTTGGAGCATGCGGATGCTCAGCCTTCACCCGCCCTCAGGCCGGCACAAAGTGCTGGTCTGTATATCCCCATAGTTAATCTTAAAAAGTCACTCATAGTAAAACATAGCAATGTGCTATTAACGTTTAGTATTGAAAAGGAACAGGTTGGCATTTCAGATTGTATGGTTTAAAACAACAGAGAACTTTGGATCACACAAAAGTCTTACATGTTTAATTTGATACCACATTCTCTGGACTGAAGCTCACTCTATCAAATGGGTGTTATTAAAACTTATAGTACAGGTTTTAACTTTTATTTTTGCAGCTAGCAGAAGAGATGGAAAAGATCACGTCTAAAGAGCAGGCATTTCAGTTGAAAATTCTGGATCTAGAAAATGAATTAAGAAAGAAAAAAGAAGAGCAGAAACAGCTATCTAGAAGATTGGATGCTGTAAGTAGACCCTCCCCTTCACTCCCCCAAACGTTTGGTATTGCTTCTGATATTTATTTTTAAATTTTATTGAAATGTATTCTACATGCTCTCAGTTTCCTTTTTCTTTGTACTTCAGCCATACAAAAACTGTACAAACATAGCACAACACACCCAGATTCTAGCACATAATATCTATCAAATTCAAACACATTTTATGTTTACAATAAGCTGGCTTAGCTATTGGCCTTGGGTATACAGTAAGTTGTCAGATATTTCAGCTTATCCCAAGTTATTGTTATTTTCTGTAGTCTTTGAATGCCAACAAAATATATGTGTATTTGTGGAGCAGAGGTTCAATTCAAATGACATCTGTTCATTCTGCTTCCAAAGTTGGACTAAAATGATAGCACCCGTTATTAGCAGATGAATTGCCTGCAGTAGTTAAGGTCTAGATAAAGACATACAGGGCACTCCCATGGTTGTTCTTTCACAAGTTTAGGGAACAGATATTTGGAGGTGGCTCAGAAGGCTATCTACATTATATGTAGCTATAGCAATCTGATACCACATTAACTATCATGGCTCTATCCTATAGAATCCTGAGATCTGTAGTTTGCAGAAAGATCTTACAATTCTCTGCCAGTGAGTGCTATAGTCCACCCTACTGACCTACAGTTACCCAGTCAGACACCCCCCAAAAAGAAATTGATGATCAAATCAGTTTAATTTTGTAGTGTAGATAGGCACCAACTCTCCCTTTTTAGAGAGCCTTGACTGGCTACTCATTCTTCTGTCAGCAGGCGAAAAGGAAGTGACTATAAGCAAAAGTGTTTATTAATAGTATGTTGTAGTATTTTGATTTCCCTTTTCAGGAAGGTGTTTTAAATTGTTCTTCATTCTATAGATAACAATACAGTTGCCCCTCCGTTTTCACAGACTTGGAATCGGAGGGCGACTGTATTTTAACAATAATGTATGGTATGTTTTAACTTTTACTTGTTTTTTATATTGATTGTACTTTTTGTAAGCCACCTGGGCTCCAAGTTCTAGGGAAGAAGTGGAATATGAATAAGTAAATATAAATTGTAATAGTGATGCCAGGGATTGAATCTGGGACTTTCTACATGCAAGGCATGTGTTCCACCACTAAGCTAAACCACTTTCTGGCTTAAGTTGCCCCAATGGGGCTCATGTATGTCTGTCTGTCTTTGAGAACTGTTTGTAGAGTTCTGTATCCAGTGCTGTTGAAGTGATCAGTAGCTATCTCCCCCTACCTACCCCATGCAGTTAATTTATTTTATTTAACCATTTCCAACCACTCCATCTTAAGGTTCAGCTGAAGTGAATCATAACTTCCTTAATACTTTTTTTCTCCAGCATACGTTTCCCTTCCCTTTCATTTGTCAGGGCCAATATATTATGTTGTAAGCATTTTCCAGTTCAGATTTATTTGGCCTGACAGTTAAAAATAAATATGAAAGTAATCTCACTCATGCATTGAATGCCATTGATTTAACACAGAACTCATCCATTGTTCTGCTCCCTTAATTACTGACATACATATATAGGTCTGCATGTGCTCACACGCTCGTGCATATGTCTGTAAACATGCATGCAGGTCAATGGAAATGAAAAATATAGAGCAGATTCTTCCCCTCTTGGTAAAGAGATGTTTTTGGAAGAAGGGAAGAACTGTAAATATTTACAACAGTGCTCAGGCCTGCTAAATTTGTGGATGTTATAGGGTATCACAATAAATGATAAGCCCCAAGAAAGTAATTTGTTTGATCACTTTTAACTAGAAGTGATTATTGCACCTACCAAAAAATAAAAAAAAAAAAATCTCCAGCATATATAAATTCTGGAACAATTCTGACATTTATTTTAACCACATGTATTTTTTAAAGATTATGTTCTAATAAACATAAAATCCTGAGAATGCTGTATCTTTTATAGGGTTGGAGAATTGTGAATGGACCTATTAAAGGGACTATCAATCACTCTTTTTTAACAAGTGCCTTTGCTACCAAAAATGTAATTTAAATTGGTTACAGGTGCAGTCATAAAAACCATATTGCAGTGGTATGATGATGCCACAGCCACAGTACTTGGATAATGAAAATTAAGGCTCCTTATGGGTCACTTTAGCCTTGTGTTTCAAAGTATAAAGCTGATTAAAGTCCAAGATTGCTTAGCCTACCTGAAGTTAAAATGTTTGTGTCCTTGTTTCATGGACACAAAAATTATTAAGGTGCTTGGTTTACCAGAGACACAAATTTTTAAACATTATTAGTCAATATATCTATCAATATTTATTTTTTTCCAGAGAGAGAAACATCATGAAGTGTCTTTGAAAGAACTAGAACACAGCCTTCAAAGATCAGAAAACCAGACCCAGAGTATCCAGAATTATGTAAAGTTTTTGAAAACCTCTTATGTAACAATGTTCGGCTGAACTTTCTCTTGTTTCTTTCCAAAATGAAGAAGCACACCTCAGGACAAATGTTTGTGTCTGTTCATCCCTTTGGAGCCTGTTGCGTTTAGGATTTCCTCCACTGTGGTATCTGAAAATCATATTTTATGTTAATTGCTAGCCGCACATATCTCTAGATTAGAAAACATCTGTATATATATATTGGTGGAACATCAATTTAGTGAGGAAAAAAAGCCCACAAATAAGCAAGCAAAAAGATCGGTGAAGTTCAATGCTGAATGGCTTTGAAATCCAAAAGGCTATGTTCCATGTTCTGTGATGTTAGGATGTTGTCCCACAACTGCTCCCAGGAAAGTTTTCCTTTTGGATTTAGTAGAATCAGACCTTGTATCCTCTGCTGATGAATTTCAGTGTTGGTGAAAATGTAAAAGCGTAGCATATCATTTGCATTTTCTGGCCTTGTGTGTCCATCAGGAAATTTCTTTTATGGGAATGGGAAAATCAGTAAATAGCTCCTCCACTGAAGTGATTGTGAAAGCTCACTCTTGGCAGAACATCAGGAGCTCATAATCACATGCCCACCAGATCTCTTGGACTACAGTTCCCATCATTCTTCACCATTAGCCCTGCTGGCTGGGTTTGATGGATGTGAAGGTTCTGAACTTACTTTAAGAGCAACATACACAGCCAAGAAGGAAGCTGGAAGCTGCAGAGGTTCAAGGAACATTTATTCTGATGCTGTAACTTGCTGAAAATGGTCCTTCTGGCCTTATTATGTGTTCATGTTATTCTGTCTAGTTTATCCTGTTGAATTAGATAAGAGTCATATCAGTTGGCTTCAGATTAATACAGATCCAACTGATGATACTTTAAGGAAGTATCACTAAATTCTCAATTTATGTGGGTAGACTTCTAAAATCAGACATTGTGTTCCAACTTCTGCTCAATATAAAGAGTCATAATGGGAAAAAAAATGCCAGTTGCTTCTCCCCCAGAGCTGCTATTTGTGCAGTAGCTTAAGCAGCAGTTAATGAGGAGGTTAGACCAGAGAAATGTCAGTCTGGGGGAAAGAGTTAAGCCTTCTGTTCCCCAGAATGTCCTTGATCAGCACCCAACCTTTTGTGGTTGGTTTGAACTTGCAAAATGTGTGTGTGTATATGTGTGTGTGAAAGACTGTCCCTGTTCCAGTTTCTCTTATTTATGGCCCCAATGACAGCCTGTTTCCCCACCCAGGCCAAATAGAATGGGTTATTGGTGTCTTCTGCAGAAAAGTGTCATTATTTCCAAAATAAAGTTTTTGATTTTTTTTCTACTTCTTGAGAACTGTAAATCATTTTTATCTAAGAAAACAGATACCCAGTAAAACTTAAACATTGCTCTATTGTTACTTCACTTGCCATTTTGGTACGTTTTAACAGAAACTCGGGAACGGGGGGCGGTGTTCAAACTTCTATGGGTAACATAAATATGCATTTCATTAGGATTTCTTCTTGATGTCTGGAAAATCAGCAAATGAGGATGACTTCAAATTTAATTTTTAATTTTAAAAAATCCCTTTTACCTCCCCCCCCCCGCACTCCATCTGTGACCTGCCAGCATATAAACTAACCTATATTCCTCCTCCTATGCAAACAAACGTTCAAGTTGGTTATCACAGTAATATCTCTGTGGTGTGTTGTTCCAGCCAGTATTACTCACCTCCATCTTAGCCCTTCCACTAAGACTAGTTTACTCCAAGAATAAAATGGTAATTAAAAAATTAATGCAAGAGACCTGCCAGGGAAGGGAGGGACTTCAAGGAGAAAGGTGAAAAGCTTCTACATCTAATAATTGTGCTTCCCAGTGTGGGAAAGTAGTTCTCCAGCTCCCTGAAATCACTCAGCCAACTTCTGGTTGGAGGATTCTGCGAGTTCTAGTTCAAAAACAACTTCTGCATCACCAGGCTACTGAAGCATCTGTGTTGCATTCCTCTTCTTGGGTTTTTCATTGGTGGCTTGCATTTTACTTCTGCCATTTTCGTTGACGTCGAAAAATTTATGTTAGTTCTAGGTGTGGACCAATAATACTCTGAAAAAAAGTAATAATGCACAAAACAAATAAATAAAAGGGAATGTGTATTTTACAATAGTGTAGTTTACAATGCCTGGGAGGCTTTAAATCAGGTTAGGTGACATCTCAAAAGGTAGTGGTGTGTATGTGATAAATATGAGGGTTGAAGCAAATGGGTGGCTTGTATAAAACTCCTGCTCTGGGTCTCACAAAAAAGCACTTCTTTTGACAGTATAGAAGACTGTCTAAAAGATTTGAAAACCATTTTCCCACCAGTTTGGGTCACTTTTGTGTTGCGTTCTGCATGCCCAGGAGATTCTGACCTTGGCAAATTGGATTTCCAGAGTTTGCCCACCACTGCTCTATTCCTTAATCAGGGTAAACCATTTCTTTAAAAATACAAACAACTGTAGAACAAATTGCATAACGGTACCTCGACTCTGTAAAATAAGTTGGCTCGCATTGATGGTAGTAAGGATTTGATCCTATTAAATTATAAATGTGTAATTTATTAAATTATAAATGGGTACTGATGATTACGTTTCTTCAAAACTGCAATAATGTTATATCTAAGTGCTTGTTTGCAAACAGGTAATGTTTCCTTACATAAGGAAGGAAACATCCTTATCAGTCATCCTTATCAATCAATCATATCCTCCTATACTTTGCAAAGAACAGAAAAGACCAGTTCTTTCAAAAAGTGCCGAAGAAGTTCAGATTGGGTATAGGATAATAATATTTAATAATAATCAATCAATCAATCATGTCCTGATGATATTTTGCTCTGTGAAAGCATGGCATTCCTTGAGCCTGTCTTGTTAGGCCTATAGATGTGATGGTTATTTCATGCTGGAACAAAAAGGCACTGACTTAGTTTCTTCTTTTTTCATGCATTAAGGAGAATAAAGCAACAGAGGGGTGTGGGGTGTTTTTCTAAGCGGTGGGAATTTTGCTGAAGACACTTATGGAATGCAAATGGTTGCCATCAGTCTTCTACACAATCAGTCCTCTCATGGTAGATTACATATATGTTTCCATTGTTAGTTTTGTATGGCAGCCATAACAGTGACCTGAAGAAAATGTGCCTGCCCTCTTGATTTGAAATATTCATCCAGTAAATCCCCACACATCTAAATTATCTACATGGGTCTCAAGAGTATATTATTAATGGTGAGCAAATATAACTTCTGAAGAAAAGTGAAAAGTTGGAAGAATAATAGTGAATTCAGGCAATATTTCAGCTGGAAAACATGGCTATAGACCATTTATATGGACCTTTAGTGAGTAGATAAGTTTTGTCATCTATGCCTCTATAGGAAACATATAGAGGGACATATCTGGCCACTCCCTAGCTTGCTATTCAGGACTTAAGGGAAGGGCAATGGCAGCTTGGGACCACTCCCGAGGCCCCATAAATACTCTGGATGATCATTCCAAAAATATCATCTCCACTATATCAGTAAGAGGTATCTCTCATCACCTCCTACTGCTTCCTTTAAGTATTGATTGTGGAAACGTTTGCCATATAAAGCATGCTTTACCATTCATCTTATAATCTCTTGTTTTCTTGCTAAGAGAGAAACCTAATACTGTGATCTTTACCTTTATTAAGCCAAACAGAAACGCTCAGGGATGTGTGAAAGCTTTTGAATTCTATAGATCTCTTCATCAGGCAAGATGTTATAAAATTTGTGGAGGGGAGAAGAGGCAAGTAGGTGATCTTATAGTCATGGTTGGCCTAACCATGGCATTAACACAATGTGGAGTGGAGGTTTTGTCTGCAGGCCAACACACCTATATTTGCTTTTTATACAGCTAAGAGATGTTATTGTTAAAGTAGGCACTTGCAGCCATAAGAACCAGAAGCTTGAATTAAAAAAAAAGTCCTGAGATGATTGGGACTCTGGAGTTGCGACCATTTCACAGAACTGTGATGTTTGTGTGCCTTCAAGTCATTTCTGCCTTATGGTGACCCTAAGACAAACCTATCATGGGGTTTTCTAGGCAAGGTTTGTTCAGGGGAGGTTGCTTTTGCTTTCCTCTGAGGCTGAGAGAGAGTGACTTGCCCAAGGTCACCCAGTGGGTTTCCATGGCCAAGTGGGAATTAGGGGTATTACTAGACCACCTGTTGGTAGTCGATCCTCTGCATAAGCATTTAATTGGCAACCTAGCAATTGCCTCGGACTGATTTGGAAAAAAGATCATGGATTTCTGACCAATTGTTTATAGTCCAGCAAACCACAGACCAGGCCTCAAGGGATTATAGCGCTTGAATGTTTTTGGCTTAGGAGAAGAGATGCTTAGCTCATTATTACTCTAGTTGTAATACTCATCTGGGGAAGAAGAAGAGACTGACACTGAAGAATGCTTCTATTATCATATGCTTTCGATTTGCTAAATGTCTGGGAAACCCAAACTTAAAGCATAAGCCTAAGTCTCTTAAGGCATCTTGGGGCCCCTATCCCCTTTAATCCTGTCTGCCAAATAAACTGTTACTAGTATTTCAGAACTGATACAAAACTTTTATCTCCGCTTCCTATCAGTGGCAAGAAGCTGCTATAAATCTTATTATAAGGCTGTCTCCAGCCAGAGGATAGAAACTTAATGGCCTCTCACTTAAAATGAACTGTTTCAAAAGAATTGCATAGAAGAAAAGCAAACCCACAGTGAGTTCCTTGCACTAGAATCATCCTGTGTAGATAAGTTTAAGGCATTAAGTTTACTTTCCTTAAATAATCCATTATGATCTGAACACTGACTGAACCAACGTTCAGACAACTTTAAAGCGGAACTGTTCTATTAGAAATAGTACTGTTGAGGATTAGTGCAACATGTTGTATGTGAGGCTACCTTTGAAAATGTTCCCGCAACATCAGTTCTCACCAAAAAGAAATGGCTGCTTTAGTACTAATTTGGACTCGACATTGATTGCATCCGCACTGCAGAAATAATTCAGTTTGACACCACCTCACCTGTTCCATCCTATAGAATTCTGGGATTAGTAGTTTGTTGTGATACCAGAGCTCTCTGACCTAGGAGGCTAAGTAATCTCACAAAACTACGAATCCCAGAATTTCATGAGTCATGACAGTTAAAGTGTTGCCAAATTATTTCTGTAGTGCAGATGCAGCCATCATTGTGTTGGTTACTTTATTGTTGTGACTGGCTCCTGGTGCATTTGCAGGCCCTGTTCAAAGTGCTGGGATTTGTTGGTTTACCTTTGAATCCCTTGACAGTTTGGTATAAACAGGATTACTTCTCAGGGACTGCTGACTGCATCCCATGTGCTGAAAGCAATTTATTTTTCATTATTTATTTATCGAATCTATATCCCACCTTTCTCCTCAACACGGGATTCAAGACAACACATGACAACATTGGATGCTGAAAATGCTAAACTGCACATCCCTCCTGAAATGCACTGACTCTGGCAGTTGGATCTTCTGGGCAATTAGGATTGGAATATAAGGGCTCCCTGTTGTGGTTAGGTCTTGCTTGACCTAGAAATGTTATGTCTAGTCTTACTCTTCAGTCCTGCCTTCTCTTGTCCCAATTACTTTTCAGACCTCACATTACCCAAACCCTGAGGCGCTTCAAGTCTTCCAGGTGGACTGTGGCTGGTGGTTATGAGAGAAAGGACCTTTTCAGTACTGGCTCCTTAACATCTCTTCACCACCAGTTAAAAATCATTTGATCGCCCAAGGCTTTTACATTGTAGTTTCATGCTATAGTTCTGCAGCTTATTGTTCCTCTGCCCTTGTGTTAGGTGGGTTGAGTGCTGGACTAGGACTCTCGAGACCAAGGTTCAAATCCCTGCTCAGCCTTGGGCAAGTTACACGCTCTTACCCTCAGAGGAAAGCAAAGGCAAACCCCCTCACCATGAAAACACCGTCACTAGGTTTGCTTTAGGGTCACCATAAGTCAGAAGCAACAATAAAAACAAGAAGCCACCCTTGGCCTTATATTGACTTCTTAAAAAAAAAAAAAGCCACAACAACCCTGTATTGTACAAATAAAATCTGTAACCCACTGCAAAATCTTAAACACTACAGTATTGACTTTTAAAGTTAGATTTTTAAAGTCTTTTTGTGTATACATTAATAAGGTGATGAACATTGGTTTAAATTAATGGACTTTAAATTAATGTACAGTACTTTTAAAAAAACAAAAACAGCCCACCTGAAATGCAAGAAAGAAAACTGATGACCGAACCAGCTTTCTATATACTGTTGTGCACATCTGCCAACTACATTTTGAAAGCAGGAGGAAGCTGTGCTCATCCCATGGGAAACCATTCAAATTTCTCACATTCTAAATATACATTTGTACCTACTCTGGATTAAAGGGAAAACTTTCTGAAATACTGTCTGATGTGTTCTCAGGGCATGATATTGTTAAAGAAGAGTGAACTATTTCATTGAAGAGTAGATGTTCTCTACAAATATGAAACGTAAATGAATTTCTCTTTCTTTCTGAAAACCAAACTACAGGTATACCTAACAAAATAAGGCAAAAATGGGGGCTGGGGAATATTTTTTAAACTTTATGAAAAAGAGCTTCTTTGTCAGAGGCTTTGTTAACTGAGATTTGCCTATACAAGCTGAGTATCCCTCATCTGGAATTGTGAAATCCTAAATACTCCAAGATCCAAAAGTGTCCACGTGGATGGCTGAGATAGTGACACAAGCTTTGTTTCATATGCAAAATTGTTAAAAATACATTATATATAAAATTACCTACAGACTATATAAGGTGTATATGGAATGAAAATGACTTGAAGGCGTACAACGAATATGAAACATAAATGAATTCATGTTTAGACTTGGGTCCCATTTGCAAGATGCCTCATTATGTATATGCAAATATTCCAAAAACCAAAAAAAGTCCAAAACCCAAAACACTTCTGCTCCCAAGCATTTCGGATAAGGGAGACTCTATCTGGAATTGTAATAGCTCTAGTAGCAACAAACAAAAACAGCTCTAAAACTCTTGTGGCAACATACAGCATCTTAAAGAAAATCTGTGCAAATCTTTCATGGCTCATCCATACCATCTAATTTTCAGAGTAGTTTTTAGACACCCGGCAGCCACCTGCACAACTTGAAGCCTTCCCCGCCAAAGCATCCCTCGTGCCAATTCCCCTTTTTAATTACTGCCCTGGCCACAGGATTATTCCTGGTCGAGGCACTTCCTTTCAGAGATGCAGCATGCTTATCTGCGGTGACAATCCACGTACCAATTTGCCAGCCCCACCCCAAAAAATGCCGCTGTGAATTATAAACTCCCCAAAGTAAACATGTATTTTTAGCAGCTTTAATTTTACACTTGGGGTTTACAGGGCGAAAAATATGCTTTTTGACAGACACAAAATGCTAGGTTGGCATTTTTATGTCGTTCTGAGAATGCGGAGTGGTGGTGTAGGCCCTTTTTGAGAGAAATCAATATGGAATAGCTGAAAAAAACATGAGCTCTAAGACAAAAACAAGTTAAGTTTAATAGTCAAAGGACAACTGTGGGAAAATTCAGTGGCAGAACACTTACTTTGCAGCGAAAAGTCCCAGGATTCAGTCACTAGGTAGCCCATGGAAAAGCTCCCAAACAATTTTCAATCAATGAAGATAGACGTTAAGAAAGGCTTCCTAAGCCTAGTTAGGCTTAGCTAGCTAACTAGATAGGCCAATTGTTATGAAAAAGTGTTTTCTCTGCTCCTGACAACCAAAAGATATGTTTGTGTATGAAAGGAAGAAAGAGGTCAATAATGGAGTGTTTCCCACCACCACCATCAAAAAAATTGGATATGCAAGCCATCTTAAATATAGGCTTCTCCACCCCTTGCTTTCTGCCCTCAATGTTCACTTCATAAGTTTATATACATTGAGATCAGAGTCTGGAAGTAACCTGTCACTCTTTTAAAAACAAGGGCATAAAAAGTTATTTTAATGAAACGACCTAATAGACTTAAACACACATTTTTAAAAATAACACTGGCCCATTTGGCATTAATTTTCTACAATACCATTGCAGGCTCTGGTTGAAATAAATGCTGCATATGGAACTGACATAATCCCCAATAATCACAATACAAACAAGCTAATCAAGCTTTCCTTATGTAAATTTTCAAAACTTGTCCAAACTTTAACGTAAGGGTTCCCTGCCCCAAAAGTAGTATTATCCTTCCCACCCTGAAAACAACTCCAATTGTATTAACTATTGTGGGGGCATTTCCCTCCCTCCAAACAACAAATTAATATTTTCAGCACTTGTATTGAGGAGCAATTGTACTACAAGCATGAGAGCTGTGTGGTTCAGTGGGTTTTGTGTGGTCTGTGTTACTGGCAGTGCACACTCTCTTTGTGTTATTGGCATCCAGTTAGATCCTGAAGGGGAAACACTTAACAAGAATATCCTTCTGTTTTTTCTGCCCTTCCTCTCCAATGACTCCTTGTGAATTAAAATTACAGATTGTCCTGCGCTCAGTTCTCTGGCTGAAATGATTGATCTACCGTCTTTGTGTGTGTGTTGATATGAACTCCAGGCATTGCAAAGTAGGGAAAAGGAGTTCATATCAACATATGCACACAGAGTGTGGTATAAAAAGCCAAAAATAAACTTTATTTATTTATACAATTTATATCTCACTTTTCTCCTGAAAGAGACTCAAAACTTGAAAGGACACCATTTTCCACAAATCTTGTAGCACTTTTACCTTCCACATCTTGTGGCAAACACATATTAGGCTGCATTTATGCTGCAGAATCAATGCAGGTTTAATTGCTATGGCTCAATGCTATGGAATTCTGAGAACTGCAATTTTGTGAGAGATTTAGCCTCTGTCACAAAGCTCTGGTGTCACAACAAACTACAAATCCCAGGATTTCATAGGATGAAGCCATGACAATTAAAGCGCTGTCAAACTGCATTCTGCAGTGTGGCAGCAACCATACTTGCCGGAAAAAGAGTCTTCTTATATCTGAAGGTCATGTCCCAGTTTTCAGTTTTCTGTCAGCATGCCATTGGAACTGAGATAAAAGTGTGATACAAATACAACTAAGAACTCCATAAGCTTCCTTCAGACTTGCTGCCTGGCAAATTCACATAAGCATAAATAATAATAATAATAATGTTTTATTTATACCCCGCTCTTCAGCCAAGACTATCAGAGCGGCTTACAATTTATTAAACAAACAGCTTCATTTACAATTGCAAGCTATTTGCCCCCAACAATCTGGGTACTCATTTTAGCGACCTCGGAAGGATGCAAGCCTGAGTCAAGCTTCAGCCCTTTGCTGGTCTTGAACTCGCAACCTTCTGGTTTTGAGTGAGTGGCTGCAGTACAGGCATTTAACCACTGCGCCACCAGGGCAGTGGCTTGACATCAGTTCCCACCATCCCTTCCCACTCATGGGTGAATGGTGTTGCCTGAGCTGATTACTGGAAGCAATATTGAATTCTTGGCTTTTGCTAGAAATAAAGGATGCCTCTCCTGCAAACTTTTTATTGATCCAAAATGTTGTGTAAGACTGGATTATGGCTGCAACTTGAACAAGATGGCCTAGGGATTGCTTCACACAAGCACTTACCCCGCATAAAAGCTATGTGAATATTTTCACACATAACCATTGTTTGGTGCTTTTCCAGCTTTTGCGTGGAGGGTTTCCTCATTCAAAAAGGTTGGAAAGTGTTTTTTAAGGTGGAGTTTCTGGCAGTAAGAGCGTTCAGCTAAAGTATGCTGAAATGTTTGGTCCCATTCTTTTGCTTTTGTGCTCCTGGCCACCACTGAAATATGGCCCCTGTAAGCTTCTCTGAAATGGATTTTGGCAGTGATGTATTCAAGTATTTTACTCCAAGTCTCAAGTCAAGTCTCAAGTCTCAACCTTCAAGAATCAAGTCGAGTCTCAAATTAGCAAGATTCTTTCCTGTCAAGTCTCAAGTTAAGCCAAGTTTAACAGAAAAAAGGAGAGGAGCTGTATTCGGGTGTGGGGGTGGGTGGGTGCAGTTTCAATAAATAGAAAATCAAGAAGATGAGCACAAAGATATGTTTAAAAATTACATTATAGGCAATTTATCAAGATTGCATTTTAGAAAACTGAGGTCTACTTACTCAGCAGCCTATCCCCGCTGCACATTGGAGGAGCCTTCTAAAGCTTTTCCTAGGAGCAGCAGGTAAGACTCCCCTCAAAGGAGAACAGTAAATATGTTAGGCTATGAGCTTGAGGCAGAGATCTACAGGAAACATGGGCTTCCTATAAAGCAAAGATAAATTACCATTTCCATCATGTGACAGCCTAAGGCCAGGGGATTCCCAGCAGACAATGAGCACCAGTTAGCAGACATTGATCCTTGTTTGCATATCCTCCCACCCTGAGGACTGCCATTAGCAACAGAACAATACATTTGCAAATTACTCCTTCCTTCCCAGGGTCACACAGGATATATATATCCAATCCTTTTCCAGGCTATCATTCTCTGAAGATACCAGCCACAGATGCTGGCGAAACGTCAGAAAGGAACTCTTCTAGAACATGGACACATAGCCCAAAAGCTCCACAAAAAACTATGCACCTTTTTAACTGACTAGAAGCTGAAGAGTCAACAACCTGTTTCTTCAGAGGCCATGATACCAAGGACCAGTCCAAAGACAATGTATCGTATCATTCCTCTTCTTCAGTGTTTACAGAAAAATTAGCATTGGATAGAATCATGGAACTGGAAGAAACCCTAAGTCCATCTAGTTTAAACCCATCCCTTGCAAGAAGATGCAATTAAAGCTCTCCCAACAGATGGCCATCCAGCCTTTGCTTAAAAACCTCCAAAGATGACATTCCCCTCATCTTCTCCTCTGTTACTCCAATTTGCCCATGCCTTGGCTCATGGCATGTTGGAGTAAGAGTCACTGAGATGCACAAAATAAAAACATGTTGGGACTGGGGACTACTTTGTCAATACCTAACAAAGCCCATAGTCACCAGTTACTTCTCTCTATCAAGTAGCTTCATAGTACTTAATTGTTCATCTGTTTGCACATAGACTTTCACTTTTGACAGGGATCAAACTGCTGAGAATGTCCCATGCAATTGTCCCTGCTTTTGTGGCTGTTTAATTCCCACACATTCTCCATTAGCGTGGAATTGTGCCATTCTGAACACTGCTCTGTGTGTGTGTGTGTGTGTGTGTGTGATATGTTGTTGTGTGCCTTCAAGTCCTTTCTGACTTATGGTAACCCTAAGGTGCCCCTATTATGGTGTTTTCTTGACAAGTTTCTTCAGAGGAGATTTGTCATTGCCTTCCTCTAATCTGAGTGTGACTTCCCCAAGGTCACCTAGTGGTTTTACATGGCCAAACCAGGATTTGAACCTTGGTCTCTACAGTCGTAGTCCAATGATCAAACCATGACGCCACGTTTGCTGTCTGTGTTATATGTATGCATGTGCAATTATGTGAATAAGGAGGAGGGGTGTTTGTAGCAGAAGGCCTGGCTGCTTTCTTTTTTAAAAAAATTTTTTTTCGCAAAGATTGAATTCTCCTCATTAACTGCCGGGTGGGGATTATGCAGAGAATAATATTGCCAGTGGGAAATTGTAATGTGGTATGTGAGAGAATATGGATTGCAGAAATGCTTTAAAGCAGGCAATGTGCAGAGGGAAAGAAAAAATTAAAAATAGATAGATCTTCATTCATTAACCAGAGTAAGTGAGACAGCAGGTAGGAAATTTAGTGGTGCAGCCAAGTTGTCCCACTGAAAGAATTCAGCTCTATTACTGAGGCAGACAAGATATCTGAGTGGTCAGTGATCCCTATGGCACTAGTAGGAATTTCCTGGGTTTTCCCTGTTTGTTATGTTGTTGATTATTCTTGCAGAAGCACAAGGACTGGATTTTTTGGAACCCAAAGTCTGGAACAAATCATTTCTGTTTAGCATTTCTTGCACTGGAACTGATTAATCATTCTTTGAACTAGATTGTTCCCATAGCCATATGCTGCTTATAATTGATTTACACATAACCAATGAAAATGTTGATTTAAATACAAACCTGTGTGGTATGCAGCAAATTTTACCATCAGAGAAACCATTTTGCTTTTGGAACACTCCAGCATGAAGTAAAAGGGAACTATTGTATCTACGAAGTTTGTATCGGGAAAATATATGTTACGGGAGGAAGGGCTCTCATGTTTTCTTTGTTTGGCTGTGGAGTAGTTTTTAGTGGATGTCTGTGTACGGCAGTTCTTGGCTGTTTTGTACATTTGCAAGGATCTATTTTTAGCCAATGCAATAGTTATCCTGTGCAGTTTGTAGCCAACTTCCACATATATAAACACAGACAAATACTTTATGATTCATACAACGGCTTATATTTACTACAGTACAGTATGTAATAACTGTACCCATTGTGTAGCAGTGCTCTACTAATGCACTACCACTGGATCACTGCATTGACATCCTACAGCTGTTGCCTCCTGTACACGTCAAGATTGGCAGGGCTAAAATTAAGGGTCCTTCAGTGTCTGGCACCAATTTCCTACTCCTTTACCCTTTCTGCTGCTGACTGGTAGAGAAACTGCAAGCGGGGATATAACTAGCACAGGGCCAGGGCGAGACATTGGTATCTTCTAACAGTTCACAGATGAAAGCTGGAGCATGTGTGGTCGAGCAATTTCAGAGAGTGGTCAAGATGGCAAAAGTTATCAGTAAGGAAGAGCAGACAAGTTAGCTTCTGCCTCCCCCGGCCCCTAACGCAAACTACTGTATATACTCATGCATAAGTCTAGAAATTTTAGTCAAAAAATTGACCCCAAAAAGCTAGGTCAACATATCCACAGATCAATGTAAATATTATACTTTAACTCTTATTAAAAAGGGAAGCATCCCCTGTTGAAAGACAAGAGTGCAATCTCTCCTGGAAGCACTGATCTCCCCCTGCTCTCTCTTCCATCCAGCCTTTAGTGTGAGCCAAAATAGTAATACCTGCCATAATTTTGTAGGATCTTTGGCATTGTTTTCCTTTGCTTCATGAACCTAAGTTTTACCCTCGACTTATCTAAGGGTCATATCAAAATCCATCATTTTGCCCCTAAAACCTGCCCTAGACTTATAGTGGTCGATTTATAGACTTATGACATGAGGTCGACTTATAGACTTATATATGGTACTTTGGCATGTTGAACTTAATTTCCTTCCTTCAACTGAAATAAGCTGAGGACAAAGGGGGAAAGTGGGATGAGGAGAATGAAACTAGGGTGGTACTTACACTGCTGAATTAATGCAGTTTGACACCACTTTAACTGCCATGGCTCAATCCTATGGGATCCTGGGAATTGTTGTTTTGGGAAATATTTAGCCTATTGAGCTCTTTGCTTTCTACCGCTAGCTGGTAGAGAACTATATATCCCGGGATTCTATAGGATGGAGCCATGACAGTTAAAGTGCTGTCAAACTGCATTAATTCAGCAGCGTAGAGACTACCCTGGTTTCATTCTAGGCAGCAGCCCAGATCATTTTTAAAGCAGATGGAATGACAGATTCATTGCGATGGTCCACAGGTCAGCACAGTAGGAAGGTATGTACGTTTTGCTGCCTGAGCTGGCACAAGCTGATCCAGTTACAAGCTGGTCTGGCTGGTGATTTTGTTCTCCACTTCATGGTGGAAATATCCCTGTGGAAATATCCCTTTCTGCAAAATCATTAAAGGGACAAGAGTGCTGTCCCTTACTTCACTCAGCAACTACTTTGTAAAACGAACACTGTGGGCCTGAACAGACAGGCCAAAATAAAGCTGCTTCGGGTCAGTTTGGAGGTATGCTACATGCATCCTAAGAGGCCAGAAGCTGCACCAAAGCTGCAGTCCATTTAAACAGCATACTTCCAAAGTGAGCAGAAACAGCTTTATTTTGGCCTGTCTGTTCAGGCCCTATTAGACACAATTATGGTTGTTATATCTTAGGGCCCTGCTCTGAGCCTCCAGTTTTCATGGGTCTGCTCTGGGCAGGAAGCATGGGTTCAAAATTACCAGTTTTCATGGGGTCTGATCCAAGTGAAAGATAAAATGTAGGTGCAAACCTTTGCCATGTTATTTCTTGCTTGTTATTCAATATTTATATGAAGCCGCTGGGTGAGATCATTCGGAGGCACGGAGCTCAGTGTCATCAGTACGCTGATGACACTCAGATCTACTTCTCCGTGACCAGATCGTCTGCACAGACCTCTGATGGCATCTCCCCTCTCAACGACTGCCTTGCGGCAGTAATGGATTGGATGAGGAAAAACCGATTGAAGCTTAATCCAGACAAAACAGAGGTGCTCACAGTCACAGGCCCGAAACCAGGTTTGGGAATACAACTTCCAGTCCTAGATGGAGTCACACTCTCCTCTAAGGACTGTGTTCGCAGCTTGGGGGTCCTCCTTGATTCGTCGCTTCACATGACTAGTCAGGTGAATGCGACGGTCAGGAGTGCCTGTTATCAGCTTCGGCTGATACGCCAGCTGCGCCCTTTCCTGGAGAAGAGGGACCTGGAAACTGTGATACACGCTCTGGTAACCTCACGTTTGGACTACTGTAACGCGCTCTACATGGGGCTACCCTTGTGCTTAACCCGGAAACTTCAACTGGTCCAAAATATGGCAGCCAGGCTTCTTGCTGGTACATCTAGGAGAGAGCACATTACTCCAGTGCTAAAAGCTCTCCACTGGCTACTGACCAGTTTCCGGGCTCAGTACAAGGTGTTGGTTTTAACCTTTAAAGCCCTACATGGCTTGGGTCCATCTTATCTAAGGGACCGTCTCCTTCCATATGAACCTCCCCGCACACTTCGGTCCTCTGGGAGGAACCTGCTACAGCCCATGAAGACAAGGTTGGTGCAGACCTCCCAGAGGGCTTTTTCAGCTGTCGCCCCCAAGTTGTGGAACAACCTGCCGGATGAGATGCGTCTCATTTCATCCCTAGAAGGCTTCAAAAAAGCCCTGAAGACGCACCTCTTCCGGCAGGCCTTCCCAGAGAATGTGAATATCACCCAGCTCCAATCCTGAGCCTAACCTTAGGCCCTAGAATCGTCTTTTTTCCAGCTTTCCTCCCCTTGTACCTTATTCCTAGATGACCTAGGCCTTAGGTCCGTTTTCCCTGCTGCTGTTTTTTATTGCCTATTTTAGCTATTCTATGTTTTAACTGTATTGTGATTTAATTCTTTTTTAAGGGGGGTGGTAAGGGAAAGGATGGGATATTTTAACTGTAACTGTTTTTAACTCTTGTTGTAATCTGCCCCGATTGCTTGTTCAGAGGGGCGGACTAGAAATAAATTATTATTGTTGTTGTTGTTGTTGTTGTTTGCTGGCCATGTTCTTTGCTGCAATTGCAAAGTTTATCTTTCTTGGAACAACATAATAAATGTTCCTTATCCAGTCTTCCTGTGAAGAAAAGAAGGAAGTTTCTACTCACTTCAGTTTAATATGGGAATTGCCCTTTAAGTTAAAATCAATGTGTTAACAACATCATCATCATCAACAACAACAGTGACAATAATAACAGTAATTAGGTTGATGTTGTTAGGTTTATTTGTATCCCAGTTTTCTCCCCACAATTAAGACTCAAACCAGCTCAAATGTAAAAAACAAATACAATAAAAAAACTTGTAAAAAGTGAACATTAGAATAGAATTACTCTATTTACAGTATTATTTTTTTAAAAAAAAAAATCATCCTCAAGCTCTTATAAACAATTCAAACAATATAGCACTCCCTGGTTCATTCTTTAAAAACCTTCTGTTTTAAAAGCCTGTCTGAATAAAAAGGTTTTAACCTACTGAGAGAAGGACAATAAGGAGGGGGTCATTCTGACCTCCATAGGAAAGTAGTTTCAAAGTTTAGGGGCAGCTGCTAAGAAGGCCTTTTCTCATGTCCCCACCAACCACACATCAGTGTGAAAGAAAGGCCTCTCCAGATGATCTCACGGCCCAGGCAGGCTCATATATGGAGATAAGGCCAGGTAAGCTGGACTTGAGCCATATAGGGCTTTATAGGTCATAACTAACACTTTGAATTGTGCCCCAAAACAAACTGGCAGTCAGTGAAGCTGTTTCAACAGGGGCTTTTTATGGTAGCTTACCCCAGTTAGTCTGGCTCCAGCTTTTTGGACCAGCTGAAGTTTCTAAACACTCTTCAAAGGGAGCCCCAAGTAGAATGCGTAACAACAGCCCAAACAGAATGTAATTAAGGCATGTACCCTGATAACTGGATTCGGCATCTCAAGGAATGGGTGCAGGTGGCACATAGGTTTCAAATGTTGCAAAATCAAAAGCACTCCTGGCCACTGCAGAGACCTGGCCCTCCAGGTTCAAAGCTGAGTCCAGGTGTACACCTAAACTGTCAACCTGTGTCTTCAGAAAGTGTGTAACCCCATCTGACTGAATCCCTATTCCCTGATCTGCCTTACAACTGACCAAAAACACCTCTGTCTTGTCTGCATTAAGCATATATTTGTTTGCCTTCATCCACTCCATTACTGATAACAGATACTGTTTAGTACAAGGACAGCCTCCTCAGTTTGGGCCAGAATGGAATAGTACTGTTGGGTGTCATCTGCATATTGATGACACCACACCCCAAACCTCTGGATGCTCTCTCCCAGTGGTTTCATGTAGATGTTAAATAGCATCATAGGGAACAAAACCAACCCCTGAAGGATTTTGGAAGCTGTCATTCAAAAAAGTAGCCTTTTTCAATTTTGGTGAAGGAACATACAGGATATTGTTTGAACTGCACACCTGCCCTTGGGTGACTACCATGAGTATCGTTTTGAAATTAGGAACAACAGTTTTACAGTTGTTCTTTGACATGAAACTCTGAGAAGCACATATTGCTGACAGCTGTGTTATTCTCTAGGCACTGAATCATTAAATGCTGCTATATTTGGATCACACTTTTTTAAAAGTAAGTTTGTATGCATGCACACATATGGTTGTTGTTTTGGGTTGTGTGTGTGTGATCTTTTTAAAAAAGCAGGTTATAATGGTTTTAACCCATATGAGGTAAATGAAAGTCTAATATCTCATCAGCATCTATAGTTGTGGTATTTGACCATTTTGTTCAGTCACTGGGTACTCATATAGATAAGCAGTGCTAACTGCACACACTATGTGACTAGATACTTGGGTAAAGACCATGTGGTCTCTTTTTTATTATCTAAATTGATCAACAAGCTACAAGAAACCACAACACTGTGTGGACCCATGGTGACATTAGCAATTTAACAGACAACAATAATAATGTCAACAATAAATGGTGGGGCGGAGTTTTTGTTTAGATCAAATGCAAAAAGGAGGTTGGATGAAACAATACAATAAACATTAGATGACGTCTTCTCATCTGAACAGCTTTTGCCACGTGTTCATATGAATAATTATGGCTTGTTTGATTGGAGTGCTATTGGTACTTGCATGAAGAATACATTTGTACCACACAGTGCTGAAACTATTTCTGTTTCTGTCCTTTAATATAAATCATTGGCATCAGTTTTTCTGCCGACACTGAAGACCATACTCACTTATACTGTACAAGGTGTCAAGTTAGACTGTTGTACTGTATTTTCACCTTCTAGAGTACCTTTAAGTAACCTGCTACCAAAAGAAAGGAAAGCAAATTTGTGTACAACCCATCTGGTACTTTAAATTCATAATTTAAAATTCATAATTTTAAAAAATCATCCAGAAAAGACTGGTTTTCAGTGGTGTTTTTGTTTCATACAGCATATTCAGCTGCCAAATCTCTTCCTGAAGGTCATTCCACAGCTTAGGGGTGGCTGAAGAAAAAGTCCTCTGGGTGACAATTGCCAATCTATTTCCAGAGTAAATATCCTGGAGTAAATGTTCCCCAGAGGACCTGAATGTTAGGGGCAGATTATAAGGAAGGAGGCAGTCCCATATGGATTCAAACCATGTTGGGCTTTGAAGGTAACAAGCAACACTTTGTACCCTGCCTGGAAACAAATTAGCAGCCAGTGGAGTGATTTTAATATTTCTGTAATCTAATCGCTCTTACCGTAGATGTACCAGTAACTAATCTGGATCCATGTTTTAAACTAACTGAATTTTCTGAACTTGGTAAGAGGTAACTCAGTGTACAACTCACTGCAAAAGTCCATCCTTGGGGTTACCAATGCATGCATTACCATCTTTAGATCCTCCAGCTCTAGGAAGGGGCACAGTTGGTATAACAGCCAAAGCTGATAATAGACATTGCTGGCTGTCACATCTATACTCCGAGGATGCAAACATGGTCTTTTATGGGGAGTATAACCCCATACAGGCCTGCTTAACACATTTCCCAATCCATGTTAGGACAAGTCAGGGAGAACAAGGGATGGTGGTAAGGATGTATATGCACAATGGTGAGTGAAGTAAAACTAGGCTCTTATCTATGTTGCTTCGAGTACAGAACAGAGTTTACTCAGAAGTAGCAGAGAACTAAGGATAGAAAGAATATTTAAAAAAATATTCCAAAAACGTGTTTTTCAAGTGTTGAGAAGTCCAGCTGAGAAGAACCCTAGACTGATGACAAAGTTTGTGATTTGGTACTTATTCTTCACAAAATACACCTGTGGTTAGTTTGTGCAGAAAACAGCACTTCCTAAATACTTTCTGTACAGGAAACTGAAGATTTATTCTGTGCAAACTTTGCACATAGTTGAAATATTTTTCTTGCACAGATATATTATTTTCTATGCAAAAAAGCTGCTTCCTGGATAGGAAACACTGGTTTTTGTGCAAAATAACCGTGTGAAGATTGCCTGCCAAATAAGTCCTTAATTGCAAATAGACTTAGAAAATTACAGTGTTTCTTGCATGGGGGGAATGCTAAAATTATTTGCTTACTTGTTGCTTCCTTCAAGAAGAAAACTGGTGAATAATTACATCTGCACAGAGAATACAAGGGCTGTGATCTTTGCAGGTGCATGTGTGGGCAGATGTGAGATAAAACAGTTTTCAACATGGATAATTTCCATTGGGGACTATGGAACTCTTTTGAGTCATTTACATCCATCTTTCTCTTACTCATTCTAGCATATGAATTTAGTTCATGGAGTAGTATCTGTAATGAGGAGTTACCAGATAATAAAAGCAGCAATGTACATTTTCCACAGACTGTGCAATGCAGGAACCCAAAACATTCGGATCCACTGGATTCAGAGCCTATCCTAATACACTTCCAGCACACCCACTTTTTGCTTTAAATACCACCAGAAGAATGGCAAGTGCAATGGTAATTTCTATCTCTGCAACAGGGGGACTTGGTTGTTTGAATGACGGTTTCAACTTTAAAGGTTTGTTTTTAAAATGAAAGTGTGGCTTTCAAAATAAAAATCCTGTATATGAAAACTGTACTGCTTTTGTGCATTTGGGTAGTTTTCAATGTGTTTTGCAATGAACTTTGGTGGGTCTGAGAAGCATATAGAGATTAATCAGTTATGTTAGGCAAGCTTCCCTGTTACAAGGACCTCTAGAAGAATGTAGGGAGAACTTAAAGATGTACCCTCCATTTATTAGGAATGGAAGAACACCAGGAGAATATAGGGCAGTTGTTCTCAACCTTCCTAATGCCCCAACCCTTTAATAGAGTTCCTCATGTTGTGGTGACCCCCAACCATAAAATTTTTTTCGTTGCTACTTCATAACTGTAGTTTTCCTACTGTTTTCCAAAGGGCTTAGGAAACCCCTGTGAAAGGATCGTTTGACCCCCAAAGGGACTGTGACCCACAGGTTGAGAACCACCAATATAGGGTGCTAGAAGTATGAGAATATGGGGTGCTGGCTCTTGTGGCTGTTAAACAAAAGTAACCACTCTAAAGGTCCATAGTAACCTTTTTTTTAAAAGGGAAAATTTTCCCGTATTGTTTCAGAAAATCCACTCAAAGATAGCGTAGACTTCCTGAGCCACTATAAAGCTGGCTTCCGCTTGTGGGAAAGAGGCATTATGGCTGCCTGACTCTCTCTAGATGAGAAAAGAAAGAAGTGATGTCAGAAAAATAAGAAATGTACACAGAGATCTAGAAAAGCCCCCCCCCCCCCAAAAAAAACCACCCACAAGGGGTCATCTATCTTTCTGGCTATTATGTCCCTGCTGTTTCCGGGGCATAAAGATGGTCCTTTACTTTTCTGTATGTTTATATACCATGATAGTGAGGGTTGTAGGCTTGGTCAATGCTGTTTATGAACTAAATGCTGTATCTTCCCATACATTTTAGTAACAGGCATGCTTTCTTTGACTGTCCCAAGGGGCAAGCTATACAAACGACCCTTTCCACACCATACATTCATTTTATTCATTCTTTGCCAGTGGTGTTCCTGCACCAGGTGTCACCCTGTGCAGGTGACAGGCCTAGTGCGGATGGTACTTCTGGGGCGGGACTTCCAGAGGGTTTTGATGAGCAGGGCTTTCAGGACCACGCATGTTCCTTCTCCCAGCCTTCCATGTGTGCCACACCATCCCCCCCACACACGCCAGCCTGCCCCCTTGAAACAGAGGGAACGGTGCATGGGAGACAGAGCATGTGGGGGGTGGAGCACGCGTGAGGACAAAGTGTGCACGTGGGGGCATGGAGCAGCGCACACGTGGGGACCAGCACAGGGAGAGGGAGCATGTGTTGCTCTGACCTCTGGAAAAGCACAGACAGTGTGTGCAAGATGGAGCATGTGGAGGTGTAGAGAACATGTGGAAGGACAAAGCAGCATTTGCGTGGTGGGAGAGGGAGCATGTGCCACTCTTCCCCCTGGAAAAGGACAGGAAGCTGCATGCGACACAGAGCATGTGGGGGGCAAAGCAACATGAGCGAGGGACAGAACATGGTGGTGGTAGGAGGGCTGACCAGGTGTCACCCCCCCTCCTGGAGTGTCACTCAGTGCAGGCCACACACACCCTACACTTCCCAGTGATGCTACTGTTCCTTGCTATATAGAGCGTTCATATGCATATACTTGACTGAATACCATCTTGATGCCTTTTACTAGTATTCCTAATTATATATTAAAGTTCCAGAGGTTAAATTATAAGCACACAAAAAGAACACTGGAATTTCCAAGGCCACATTTCCAGCGAAGGACAGTAAACAGATTTTTTAGATATGTCCTCCCAGTTCTACAAATAACTTAACACGTAACACATTTCTTCTTCTTCTTCTTCTTCTTCTTCTTCTTCTTATTATTATTATTATTATTATTATTATTTTATTACAAACACAAATGCACACAAGAACAGCACATCAATATACAGGCAAGTATCACAAAGTCCAATATATACACATAAATACCAATCAATCACCCCCCAGACATCCATACAAACCAAAACAACCATATATCAATGTATCTAACTCGACACATGTAATACTGTATATACAAAAGATTATTCTACAATTTGAAATGAAATTTCACATAATCTTCCTTAAAAGTTGTGTTCACCTCTATATCTAAAGTTATTAGTATGTTCCTTCCTAACACGTAACACATTTCTATTGCTTGCTTTTTATAGCTGACCCTACCTAGCTATGATTTGTCTGGGTTTCATTGGTACCACATGTTTTGAAAGGAATTCCTCATTTGATTAATATCAACACCCAATTCTTCCAGCTTTTGCTCAGCCATCATATGCAATTATAGATATTGTTATATGTCTATCCCTAAGCCCAGTTGTGCACTTCCAAGAACCAAACAATAGTTTCAGTGACTGCCAGAAGGCAAGCGTGAAGTGATTCAAAATATCTAAACATTCTCATCAGTATAGAATGAAGTTGCAGACTCTCCCCATACATCTGTTTTTGAAAATATGTGATCTCATACATATTATGTTTAAGAACTTAAAACTAGTTGAGAATTTGACATCAGTGGTGGCTTAGTGGTTAAGATGCCAGTTCTGTCTATTGTAAGGTCACAAGATTCACAGTTTGAGGCCCAAGTGCCACATGACAGAGTGAACTCCCATCACTAGTTCCAGCTTCTACCAACCTAACAGTTCAAAAGCATACAAATGCAAGTAGATAAATAGGTACAACTTTAGTGGGAAGGTAACAGTGTTCCATACAGCCATGCTGGCCACATAATCACCTAGGGGCTTTCTAGATGGGCAAAAAGAAGTGTGTTCATGGCTGCCTGAAACTCTAGCCTTTAGATGAGAAAAAGGGAAAGTGTGCCATGAAAATGCTTTTGTGTGTGTGTGTGTGTGTGTGTGTTTTAGGGGAGAAGAAGTGCCTTTAAAAAGGTGCTGGTTTTCCCAGCTTTTTTTTTAAAAACTGCAGAACAGCGCAGCTCCATCTAAAGGCTGTGGTGCAGCTGCTAAGCATTAAGGAAAAGGCAACTTTATGTCACACTTTCCTGCCAATCTAGAAAGCCCCATAGTTGTCTTTGGACAACGCTGACTCTTCAGCTTAGTAACGGTTAGATGAGCACTGCCCCATAAAGTTTGTTAAGGACTAGAAATTCATATCAAGGGGTAACCTTTACCTTTACTTTTTTCTTTCTATAAAAGGAAAGAAATGAAATTCAACTTCACTAGAATTAGACTAGTATTCCCAACCTGGTATTTTTCAAACATATTGGACTGTAATTTCAATCCTCTACAGCTAACCTGGAGTCAGTGCAGTGTAATGGTTTGAGCTGGAATAGGACTCTAGAGACCAGGGCTTGAATCCTCATTTGGCCATAAAAAAACCACTGGGTGACCATAGGCAAGTCATATTTCATATTCTCTCAGTCTCAGAGAGAGACGAAGACAAACCTTTGAGCAATCTTGCCAAGAAAATCCCATAACAGGTTCGCCTTTGATTTGCCATTAAGTTGGAAACAACTTGAAGGGACCCAATACTCCAAATGGTCTTGCTGAGTGGATACAACAATCTAACTAAAAGTTGCAAGGTTGGAGAAGGCTGTTTGCCCCTCTGTATATATGTGTGTGTGTGTGTGTGTGTGTGTATGTAATCTCCCATAGTCAGTCTACATCCAACCAAATCTTTTCCCGAACATCAGCACTAGTTACACTCTTCCCTTTTATGCAGGGACAAGTACAGGTTCAGTCATCTGCTTGTTTTTGTGCTCTCCAGAAGACTAGAGGCTTGTCCAATAATTGTAGAGCAAGAAACATGGTGTTATGACCTATAATCTGGACATACTGCAAACATTTAGCACTTTTTGCCACTTTAACTGTCATTGTTCTATCTTATAGCATCCTGGGATTTGTAGCTTTAAGACAATTTAGAATTCTCTGCCAGAGAACTCTAATTCTGTCATTCAGGAAATGCACTATAGAAACCTAAACACTTTACCAAAAAAATCCTCAAATTGTAAAGGGTGGAGTCATGGCAGTTAAAGTGGTATCAAACTGTTTTAACTTCTTAGTATGGATATACGTTTACAGTACACTGAATGAAGAGCTGCAGTCAGTCCAGCAGAGATGTGGTTGGACCCGTGTGATAAACTATGATGACATAAGCATTTGCCTTGATTAAAGGCATTATGGTTTGTTTTCATCCACTACTTTCATATTAATATATCTACTTTAAGATCAACTGCTTATGTCCTTCTCCAGTTGCCTCCTCCACTGGAGACAGTGAGAGAGAGAGCTCTTTGGGACAACTTCGCCAAGGAAACTTGCCTTGCACCCATTCACACTACAAAATTATAGCAGTATGAGTCCATTTGAACTGCCGCGGCATACTGGGTTTTTGTAGTTTGGGGGTTGCTAGTTTTCCCAGGTAGGGAATTACTGAAAATCCCAGGATTCCACAGAATGCAGCCATGGTAGTTAAAGTGGAATAATAAGAATGGTGGAATAATTGTGTGATATGAAAGGGCTCCAGTGTCATTGTTGTTTTCTTTTAGGTTCCAGGTAAAGCCTTTTTATTTATTCAGACATTTTAAGTACTATTTTATTTTATTTTGGTTTTTAAAACCCACAGTCACTTGACAGTGTTATATTTTAACCTTGTGCTCATTCTTGTAAGCCACCCTGCAACCAATGTCAAGGAACAGTGGGTGGATGGACGGATGTATAAACACAGCCAGATGTCAGATGAACAGTTTTTAAAGGAAATTCTCTTGAGAACCAAAACAGTAAGTTTTGCAGCTCACCAGGAACTACTGTACCCAGTAATAGCAGTACTTGATCAAAAAGTAGTTATTTAATCTAATGGTTAGTGCCAATTTCTGCCTTCTATGAGCTTTCATGTTCTTCCAGTCAATAAAACATAATGAAGCACTTCTGATCTCATAGTAGTGGGATGAATCCCAGATCAAAGAAATCCTTTTCATGTTCCCGTCATTTCATTATCCAGACTTTTCATTCTATGTTCTGCAAGCCATAGCATGAAAAAAGCTTAAATTAAATGTTGGTTAGTTACGTTAAAAGCAGCAAAATCCTTATGGAGTTTACTTCAAAGCATTGAGCTGTCCAATAGACTATGTTTAAAGCTATGCTTAACATCTACCTTTTAAGTGATATGCATTAAAGTATATATTTTACGCATAAAGCTGATGTAGGAAGTTAGAGAGATTACTGTGAAATTACACTCTTATTGCAGAGGTGATCATATGTTAGAGTTAGGAAAATATCGTGTCCTGTTCAAAAAGTAATGGCAACCGGTATTCTCCATGCTAATTTATGTTTACTGAATGGAGACTGATTGACTTTCTGCTACTGGTACAAAATAAATCATTAACCTTCTGCTACTGGTACAAAATAATTCTCTATCAAAAAGCTGTATTTTCCATCTCCCGCCAACATTAAAGATCAAAACAATATTCCTTGGGTAAATCTTATTAAAGAGCTACACCTAAAAGTAACTGCTGCTACTCTAATCCCCTTGGTTCTCCCTGCCCTTTTTGGGGGGTCAGCAATCATTCACTGTCCAGTGCTATACATTACAAACTCATTGAGATTCTCTTCTTACTCTCTTACCATTCTTACTCTCTGTACCAGCTTTCCCCACTTTTGGGGACCCGCTGCTGGTGGAGTACAACTCATATCATCCTCAGTCAGTATATCCAAAGAGCAACAACGACTTTCATAAAACTGACTAGAAATACAATGAGTATAGGTGTTAAAGCATGAGAGGTTTCTCTTGTCTATAACCAGAGAGTTGAGAGAATGTGAATTCAAATAGATAATGTGATGCAATTTAGATTATTTAGAGTATTCAAATTAGAGTATTTCAAATAGTTCTGAATCAGAACAAATTACTGCAAGTGATTCTACAGAGAATGGCAGTGGAACAAGAGGTGCCTCAATGCTCTTGCTGGAAGAGACAGATAAACTCTTGTTGGAAGTAGGTACATTTAATTAAAAAATTAAAATTAAAAAAAACTTTTTTTTTCAAAAAAGGAAATGGGTAAATGGTCAAACATGGAAACTTTATATATCTATAGGTTGTTTCAAAATTAACAACCTATAGATAAAATTAACGTCAACAGTGCTTTTGCTCCTTACATATAAATAAAAGATGAGTACTCACTTAAAAAATTTAAAAACAAGTATTCTAAAAAAATTGATTTCCACATCAAGCTTTTGATTTGTTTGAATGCCATATTTAAACCATATAAAGTGTGCTTTACTCTTTTTTTCTCCCTAATCAAATATTTTAGTTCAAATGTTTATTGGCTAATGGTACATGGAAAAGTTTTGTTTAGGAAATGTAAATCAAATAAACATGCTAAATCAGATCACATTCAACTTGGGGGTACTGGAAATTTTTCCAGAAAACCCACATCACTTGTTGTAGTCAACAACATCTGGGGATACAAGTTTAGGAAAGGCTGTTCTTCTGCACTCTAGGGGTGCTTCTGGAATACACTCTTATTGTGAAATCAAAGAACCAGATGGTGTTGCTCTCCATTTATTATCCTCCCATGTTTTTCTATGCCTCCTTCCATCCTTCTGCCAAAAGAAAGAAAGAAAAAACATTATGAAGTAAAGATGGGATAACTGCATGATGCCTTTTGACTGGTAGTGCTGTCTGTCTTGAAGCACCCTAGGATTTTTGTTTTATGATCATATATTACCTATTGCCTAAGAGCATGGATGCCCAATTACAATAGCATAATTAATCCATCACCATCCATGTCTACATATAGTGGGAAAGCTTTTCTGAGCAAAAGTCTATACATGAAAAACTTTGCAGTGTTTTCAAAGGAAACATTTCATTTCAGATCTCCATACAGCTTGAAACCCATGGTTCAAACATTAGAAAACCAAACACAGCTGATAATAAAGGTAGAAGAAATGTCTTTTTTCAAATGCAGCAACAGCAGAAGGGAGAGTGTATGGATGATATAAAAATCAAGATAGCTCCTCCAGTGGGAGATACTATGTTTTGCAAAATACTAATTTCTAGAACAACCCTCTTTAGTTCTCACCCTCTTTTATTGCTTGGGAAGACCAGAAATGGAGGTAGGAAGCAGCTACAGTTTTCAGTGGAAAAATATTTGGTCCAGCCAGCCAGTTTTTAAAACAATTATTTTTTAAAACCAGGTACGCTTCAGCTAGTAAAGAAATAAATTCAAACATGTGCCTCTGAGCCACAAGGGAGTAGATTTGGACAGCCACTCTGCTCCTTCTTCCTGTCATTACTTGAATACAGACAAATCCAGGCAGCTAAAGCAGGTAAATCTAAGCATAGTAGCATGAGCAAGATCAGAGGAAGATAATGCAAACAAAGAACTTTACCAGTTTACCAAAGAGACTTCCTGGCATATAAAATGAAACCGACAAGAACAGGAGTAACACATTTCCTAACACCAAAATTCAGTTTTATGTACAAATGCCCAGTTTCTAAGAGTTCGATTTATCGATCTACTGTGTTTTAAAATGTCTATGTCTTATTTGTCCTTTTCGATTCTTGCATGCTTTAATTCGTTGTTTTTGTTTTGCCTTGAAGTCATTTCTGACTTATGGCGAACCTAAGACAACCATATCATAGGGTTTTCTTGGCAAGTTTCCTCAGAGGGGGTTTGCCATTGCCATCTTCTGAAGGTGAGAGAGTGTAGCTTGCCCAAAACCACCCAGTAGATTTACATGGCTGAGGATTCAAACCCTGGTCTCCCAGGGCCATAGTCCAGCACTCCAACCACTACAACACATTTGTTCTCTTTTAATTAATGTGTTTTAATTGATGCTGCTATTTGTTGATGTCTTGTTTTCCCTGCCTCAATCCATGGGAAGAGGTGGGTAAGAAATGATGATGATGATGATGATGATGATGATGATTCTACACAATGCTCTGTGACATGCTAGCAACCCTAAAATCTATGCAAAACATTTTTGAAAAGTCACATCAATCTATTCCAGCAGCAAAGTAAATGTATAGATTATCTCTATGGATTAATCAGACAAGTTGGTATAAGGATGGCACTTACAGAAACCTCTGGATGTTCATAAAGGTTTGAAACATGGGTTTGAAATACCTTATGAGTACTAATTCATAAGCGGAACAGTAACCATATACTCCATTCTAAACTCTTTGATTTCATATTTCACATTAAATTGCATTATTTCGATTTATTACTAGGCCAATTTATTACTTTATTTATTACTTTACCCTGTAGTCACTTGCCAGAAATACATGCACTTTGTTGGTTATCAAATAAGCAACAACAATACAACAGAAAGTGACAGTTCTGTATACTAATAGCTCATCCAAAATGGAGTCATGTTGCTTACCTGTTTTGGCCTAGTAATAAATCAAAATAATGCCATTTAATGTGAGATATGAAATCAAAGAGTTTAGAATGGAGTATATGGTTACTGTTCCGCTTTTATCCTCCCAACAGGAAACCTGGGAAATAGGCTAGAAATTAAATAATGAGTGATTGAATCAATTTTATGAATGAGGGGGAAATTAGACTCAGGCCTTCAAAGCTCTGAATATAGATAATTAACTTTGAACTAAATATGAGCTAATTTAGCTTTGCAGAACTTGGCTTGTAAAAACTTTTTCCCCCACATGTCAGAAATGGTGTGTTTATAACCTGATAATTGGCTGCGGCCATTATTTTGGAAGAGGTCCATATGTGTTGTGACTCAATAAATTAAATAACATTCCAATTATGTATTTTAGTTTATTTTACCCTGTTTTAAGAATTTATGGGCTACACTTTTATTCAAAGATAAAAGGTAAGGATTTCATGGCAGTATATTTAGCATCTTCAAGATAAACATTAAACAAAAATACTGAAGATTCAATGATTTCATATGCCTAGAAAAAATACAAAAGGGTTTAACCTGACACAGAATGTCCCTTGCTGTCTATTCAAGAATGTATGGAAAGAAATTTTGTTCAGTAACAATTTTTGTATACCACAAGCCATGCCTTTGTGGTAGTACCATATGTTACAGAAAAGGTATTCCACCCATGTAGGTTTTTAAAACTATTGTGTATGTTTTACCATTCCCCCTCCCTTCCTCTATGATACAGATGTTTCAAGATACATGTATACGTGTCCTCCAGTTAATAAGAAAATTTGAAATGCAATAAAAAGGTGTGTGGTACTCAAGGTAAAGCCAGACCTGCTGTATTCATGGAATGTTTTTGTACAACAATTTCAATTACAAAACATGTTTGAGAATGCTATATCAGAAAATCTATGACATAAATTTTGCCATCAACTTGAAGCAGCTCTCACATTGCAAAAGTCCCTTTGGGGTCAATGCTTATCTTGGTCTGATGTCTTTAGCTTAGTCTGATGTCTCCACAAAATACATTGCTTTATAGCAGGAATGGGGAACTTTGTTCCCTCCACATGATTTGGCCCTAAATTTCACCTGAGCAGGATCAGCCATATTCCAAATATAAACTCTCAAATGAACTACTTTAGTGATTAAGGGTACGATTTACTTCTAAGCAGACATAGGGGTTGAACAGATGGACCAGGATAGCAAGGGCTGAATTTGTTGTGTTTGTATATGCCAAAATAACTGCAGGAAGAGCAGCTGTAGAACTGAGAGAGTAGATGGGAGAAGAGAGGTCACTACACTTGCAGTAAGGCATCCACTGACTACTCCTGAATTTAACGCATTGCATTTCTGCACCATCTTTGTGGGAATAATGGAGTATTAATGTTTGCTCTGGCACCAGCAAGGAGTATGGGGGTGCCATCCACACTGGGTGACACTTCAGAAGAGGAGTGGCACAGAGTAGGGCCTTCCTCCTGCTTCAGGGTTAGAAAGGGTGAGTGTGCCTCTCCAGGCTTCATTACACTTGTGGTTCCTTCCCAAGGAGGCCAACTATATGGCAAAGAAAAAGGATGAATGAGCCCTTTTGGCTGCCCTTGCCACCCCCTACATGAGGTGACACCAGGAGTGGGACTCCACTGCCTGTTTGCCACTTCAGGAAGTAGGTGGAAGAGAACTCATTTGAAATATTTCCCCATGTTTCATATTTCAGATCTTTCTCATATTTGAAACACTTTCCTATATACATGTCCTACCATTTCATAGACTGAGGGGATTGTGTCAGAAGGCTCCATGAAAAGGTAGCACATTGTGAGTTATTTAAGATGATATTTTTATTGCTCTTGGTGTATTTTCGCTGCACCATCTCAGGCAGCAAAGTATCTTGGGTGGCCCTGAACATTTTAGGGGAAAGTCTCTCTCTCTCTCTCTCTCTCTCTCTTATTCTCTGATAAAAACAACATCAGCTATGCAGCCCTGATCTTAGCTTCTGGGAACAACTGAAGATCACAGTTAAAGAGTCCCCAGTATAAATAAATATATAGAAATATGAAATTTAGTGCTATTTTTTCAAAGTTTGTTTAGTTGTGTGTTTTACCATTCCCTCTCCCTTCCTCTTTGATACAGATATTGCAAGATATATGTGTCCTCCAATTAATAAGAAATTTTGAAATGCAATAAAAGGACATGCTTTTAATCAACTTGGAGTGTATATAAATACATACAGCAGCCAATCAGGCTCTTCTGAATAAAGGTCTCTTCCAGATAATCCAGAAATATTTCCCTGGGTTTTCCCATTGTTCCACCACAGTAGCAGCAACAGTGTTTCCCAGAGTAGAAGAAAATGAAAAAACAACATCTGGAAAACTCTAGGTCAAGATGAAATGTCAGTTTCCCCTATTCTGTTCAACAGCTTAACTAAGTGCACTTGTGCCTCCCATCTGGTATATAGGAATATATATGGGGGGTGGATGTGGACTTTCACATGTTACTTTGAAGATGTGAAAAGTGAGTATTTGAGCATTTTCAGATCTACAACTGGAATTTAATAAATACCATGTGTAAATCCCAGTAGAAATGATGTAGATCTCAGTCAGGGAGCTGGTTGGGTCAGATGACAGTGGATGTAATGTGTTCTTTCCCCAGCCTTAGGAACCCATTGTGTTGAATAAAAATTGACATCTAGGCATAGAAACTCCCAAAGGCAAGCAAAAGTACATCCAGTTCCTGTGAAGAAATGGAGTAACGATTTCTAAATGTACAAGATAAGTATGGAAAAGTCGTTAATGGAACAGCTGCTTGAAAACTGATGTTACTGGTTTAAATTTCAAAACAATTCAGTTACTTCTGCATGAACGACTGGCCAATTCAGATACAATAAACCATATTGTTATGTTTGTTTTCTTGCTTGTTTAAGGAAGAGGTGTACCAACCAAAGCTTCTGTCCAAAGATCAAACTAAGCTTCAAGGAGAATGTATGTGTCCTCTAATTATCCTGATATTTCTCTCCTACAGTTGGATGTTTTCAGAGATAGTGCCTTGGTGATCAGATTTGCAAATTAACCCTGAGTTCTCCTTCAGTTATACAAAAAGCATGGTACAGCCAAGACATGTGGCTGATGAAAATCAAATAGAGTGACTGACAGATACCTTTCACATTATTGCTGAAAACTTGTCAAGCATATTGTTAGGGAAAGGATGTTACCTCTGCCCCAAAGCTTGGAGTGTCAGTAGACTACAGTGTCAGGCATCCTCCACAAAAGCATGGCCAAAAGTGTGATGATTTTTCACAAGCTTTCCAAGCAATTCTCTATCCTTTGAATAACCCCACACTCAGGTCTACCAGTATAAGAGTCAAATGGTAGACTATGCTACTGTGGTCAGTAGATTTTAAAAAAATTGATACAGGTGGAGAACAGGCCAGGAGTACTAGTTCCTCCAGGTTTTAATTTGAGCAAAAACTAGTTTGGTGGGGGAAATTTTGTAAAGATGTAGTTATTCAGCTACTTCAGCTGTTATTTACTTTTATTTTCCTTGCCATACCATTTTAACAAGATATTTTTTTTACTGAACTTTTTGCTGCAATGTTTGTGCCATGGTGCTTGATTTAAGTTTCTGAGTGATTTCCAAAGGTATTCCAGGAGACTACATATTTAAAGCAGAAGTGTCCTCCCATACAGGAAAGAAGTTTGTCATCTTCACTCTGATGCTTGTCCAGCAGAAATATGGTGCTCTAATGTGAACAGCAGTAAGCTCCCAATGTGGGGTTTTAACGTTTTTGGTGATTGTCTAGCCATGGAGCTGGAAAGATAAGTAACTTTTTCTAAGTGCTCACTTTTTAGTGCACACCGGAGCTGCATTGCTACTGTAGGTGGTAAACCTTGGGAAATGGTTTTCCTCTTTAAGAACAAAAGTACTGTTTGAACCATAGGTTTTAGAGGGGGAAAGCTTTATAGAGACACTATAAATGGAGGTTGCATTTACAGAAAATCAGATTCTTTCAGTGCCTTATTCCAAAATGAATTTGCTTCTGCTTTGTCTTCAAGCTTACAAAAAGAACATATCTAGACATACTTACTATTAAGTAACAATTTCAAGGTTCAAATAAGACTGTGCAATGGTGGGTAATGAGCCCCTGCCCACTTCGCTTGTCTTCACTCTCTGGACTCTTTCAGACGTGGGAAATTGGAAGTATAATCCAAGGGCAATCCAAACGCAATCCTGGGGTTTCACGTTATTGCGAATTAATTCTTCTCACGCAAATTCGGGCAAAAGGGAAGTCACTCCGAATGCAATCATGGGTTTCACGTTATTGCGAATTTAAGCTTCTCACGCAATTTCGGGCAAGGGGGGGGGGTTATTTTCGGGTAATGGGAAGTAATTCCGAATGCCTTCTGAACAGAGCAGGGGTTCAGGTACATTCGCGAATTTACATGAATCCGCATTGGCTCCATTCGGAATTGGAAGAAATTCCTCCCGTTTGAAAGAGTCCTCTGTCCCATGTTGGGTGGCTCACTTAACATTTATATGGACATAGGGAGAATCAGTAAAGGAAAGAGGACAATAAAATACTGTTTGTTAGATCTGCATGTTGTAAGTGAGATGTCTTCATGTTAAGAAGCAGTGTAGATCTAAGGAACATTGATGAAAAGATAAAAGGACTGCTATTGATTCCATGCCCTGATTAAAAGTTGTCTGTGGCTATCTGACTACTTATGAAAATAGTACTGGCCTAGATTATCCTTTTGCTCTGATCTAGCAGATCTGCTTTCAAGGTATGGCTACTTCTGAAGGTCAAACATTTGCCCTTTACACCAGTAAGTAAAGAAGAATCGGGAATTTTTTTTTTCTGTCATTGTTCCAAGGGGCACACTTTCCACCCAGATCTAAGCATTAATTGAGGAATTATGGGGCCATGACTGATATCCACTACTTTTCCTTTGTTGCCAGAATGAGCCATCACCCTCCATGCTCTGGCTGTATGTCACTGGAAATTGGTTTTTTATGAGCTATGTAAAGGTGTTTATTGATTTTTATGTATTATTACCCATCTCTCAGTACTCCTCGTGTTAAAAAAAACCTATGAAATTCATCAGGTTGCCATAATTTGATAGGTGACTTGAAGGCATGCATATGCATACACACAAAATGCATTTGCTTTCTTCCAGAGTAGCCAGAAAACATGCACAGTGTTATCCGTGTTTTCCTTTGTGATAGAATTTAAAGACATAGCCATGTTAGTCTGAAAAACCAGCATGCAAAGGGTTCTTGTAGCACCTTTGAGACTAACTGAAAGAAAGAAACAGGTAGCATGAGCTTCTTTGCAGTGTTATATGTGTTAACTAATAAACCTGAAGGATGGGTTAAGTAATCAAAAATAGATAAATGGAAGTACTGTTTATATAAACAATCCTATAGGAGGTTGGAGGAAGAAGGCCAAAATGAACTTGGATAACCCAGCACCAGTTAACATTAATTTTATGAAATCCTAAATGGACAAATGCTATTCTGATTTACTGCTGTGAAGCACAGGTGCCAGTAGGAAAACTGCAGAATATCCATGTCAAATATATTCATGTGAAATGAAGTCCAAGATGCTCAATCCAACGCTAAAATTGTTTCCATGCCCTGCATGAGATATTTATGTTTGGACTACATATTCCAGCCATGTGTTTTTCTACTAAAAAAAAAACTATCAGATTTCCCAATGATGTCACAGACCTACTCTATCAAATGCATTTTGATTCACTTATGGGAATTTTAATTAAGTAACATTTACTTCTTCATTGACTACTTATGGTCATTCATAACTGTCAACTGCTGGCTTTGCTCAGCCACTAATATTAATGTTTCCCCATTTCAGCATGGAGTATGCTTACATCTGCAAAAATAATAGATGCTGGTAAATGGAGGCCTGCAGGATTGTGCTGAGTGGGGGATTTGCTAACAAATTTGTGTGTAGTGCTTTTATAGCCCATGTATATCTGGTATCACACACACACACACACACACACACACATATTTCTGAAGTTTTTTTGGTATAAAGACAATGGTATAAAATATTGAGACCTGCACTAAATGTGAGGAGGAAGATAAGAACATTGTATACAATAAAGGCTGTATGCACACATGGCAGTCCTGATAGCACCTGCGTTCCCAGTGTTTTGGGAAATCAAGGACTAACTCAAACCACCCCATTCACCACCTCATTTGTGAGTAGTGCATTAAAGAATAATTTTGATTGGGGTGTGTGTGCAGCAAAATACCCTCATCCCAGGACAGGGAAAAGGGACACGCATGCATACTTTAAAAAGTACTACTTGTGGTGGAGTTGCAGCTGGAGTGGAGCTCCAGCTTCCCTTTCCTCACAACCCAAGAATGCCTTGGGCCTGTAAAGAATGACAGTTGTTTTACCAAAATTAGGCATACTACCCCCCTGAGAACCGTACTCCACATTTCTGAAGCAATAAGCCCTCTAATTCATGCAAGATGTTGCTTGGGAAGGAGTTTGTTCCATCTCTCTTTGTGGAAAGAGGTGCAGGCACCGTGACCTATGCATCTAAATACTCAGGGATTTGGCATAAGACTAGCAAGCACAAATACATCCCCTCTCCACTCACTCTGTGAATACAAAGGTGCGGTGATGAGAACAGGGCTTAAGGTGAACAATGTTGAACTGTGTTTTGGGCTGCCTTTTTACTTTTCTCATTAAAGAGTTTTCTTTTCTTTTTCCTTTTTGCTAACTAGAGATATTGACTGCATTGTACTTCTTATTCCCTGTGCCTCGTACTAGTACTTATTAGTACATTTTGAAGTGATTAATGTAATACTAATATTTCTTGAATCTCACAAAGAAGTGGTTTGCCTTTCAGGCTTCTTATACACCCTGGGTTTGCATGGATATTTATCACTGGCTGTTCCTCAATGAAGAAATACCAAATCATGACCAAGGCCTTGTTTGCACAGGCCAAAAATGCTGCCCCCTAACCCCCATTCTAACATCGTTCTGTTCAAACAACACATGCCACAAATCCTGGTGCAAACAGTCTGGACAGCATCTGGCATGTTCCTCACCAGGCCTGGGATATAACACCCTTAAAATGACTTTTTAAGACTTACCTGTTACTCCATATGTTACTGTTCTGGAAGAATCCAAAGCCCTCTGTTCCCACACCATAGGGGATGTCTGCACAGGCATCCCACTGAGCCACCTGTTGCATCCACCGCCACTGTGTTTCACTTGCTCTGAGGTCGGAATGAGGTATTCAGACATGTGATCATCACTGGGCACCTTGTTCTGACCTTGGATGTTAGCACCCACGGTGATGGTGGATGCACTGGGCGGCTCAGCAGGATATCCATGCAGACTGCTGCCACAGTACATGAATGGAGGGCCAGGTAAAAGGAGAAAGTTAGGGCAGCTGCCTGTAGAATATCCTGGCTGATGCAGACGAGGCCCACGTTTCCTGGAAAGACAGATGGCCCTTTACCACAAACCTTCTCTAGCAATATGCTTTGGGCACTGAGATCAGTTGAGTAGGTTCTATGCACACTCTCAGTTCTGGCATGGTTTACTAGCATAGAACCTCATTTGAATTTCACATAACATGTTAGGATTTTGCAGCTGACATGCAGGGTCTCTTTGGAAGATATGGGTAAAGTTCCCTGAAGGCAGCAACTGCAAAAAGCACCCAGAATTGTGTTGGTGGTTGCTTGAAAGTAAGCTAGAAGGGGCTGAGATCGCCCCAAATGATCAAGCAATTCTGATCACCAGATGCCCTCTGTAGCTGAGTTCCCTCAGGAATGATCAATCAGAGGTGTACTGAATGATCAAGCACACACATATAATAAGACAGTTAATGTAGCAGAATCCGCCTTGGAATAACAACAGCTGCATGATATCTATGCACACACTTATTTGGGAGTAAGCTATGGATGGGAGAAATAACTTGCCCTCCTCACAACAGTGCCCAATAGCTGATTTTCCACACATCAGGCCTGATAGATATACAATCACTGGGTGGCCTTGGGCAAGTCATACTCTCTATGCTTCAGAGAGAGTCAAAAGCAAACTGCCTCTGAACAAATCTTGTCAGGAAAACCCTGTGATAGGGTCACCTTAGGGTTGCCAAAAGTCTAAAACAATTTGAAGTCACACAGCAACAACAACAACAACAATTTTATGTTCTCTATCTCATTTATACCCTTCCTTTCTCCAACCTTTTGACCCAAGGAGGCTTAGAATAATTTAAAATAAAAATTAGCTAAAATATTATGTTACAAAGAGAAGAAAGACAAACAACAGTATTATTAGTGGCATGTAGTTAAAACCAATTTAAAATACACTCAAATCACCATTTAAAACATTCAAGATAAAAAAAAAACAAACTTTCAACCTTGTCCTACCATATCATTAAAAATCAAAGGCCTTAGTAAAGAACATGTTTTTAATATCGGTTCTCACTTTCCATTTCTAAAACAAATTATGCTGCAGTCAACAGGATCTACTTGTAAGCTGACGTGTCTAAGATCTGGGAGCTAAAAATGCAACATTTCTGTACCTCAGCCTGAGTTCAACACTTTAAGACAAATATCTTAAAATTTTAAGGAGAACATTTATTAATACACTTTACATTATTAAATTACAAATACCATTTTATAATGGTTAAAAATTGTCAATACTGAATTAGAGAAAAACTGCAAGTCAAAAAATAGCATTACTGACATTTAACAATTAAAAGAACAATTTTTCAAACTGTTGTTGAAATTTTTAAGGCATTGAGGTAATGAATAGCCCCCATACTCAGCGCCCAATGAATATCCCCCTCTTTACACATACATACACACACAGTACAGCACATATCTCCTGGAAAGTTCAGAATACGGTAGGTGGGAGACTTTGTTTCCGAATGCTTCCCTACTTAAAAACACACCTCACAGCATGTCAAGAGGGCTATGTTAGCCAGCTTTCCACTGCTAAGAAGATTTTGACATGGAGGATTATCAAATCATACAGTCTTCCACCTACATTCACTCATGATTAAGTCCTGGGAGAATTGCACCACATGCTCGTTTTTCTTTGTTTTCTTCCTCATGTGCCAAATGAAGAAAACATGCGTGAAGGAAGAGTGGCATGTGAGAGATTCAATATTTTGAACTGCCTGATTGAAAATGTTCATTATCATGAATTTTGTTGTATTTAACAGTAAAGACTTCATATTTTCCTGAAAGAATCAAATGACAAATATTATTTGTGTCTTGGTATTTGATTCACTTTTTGGACCCTGCTACAAGAATTTCTTCCCAAAAGACCTGTTGGTTTTACTTGGACAGCATTTTTTAAAGTAGTAAAAAGAAGGGAAAAAAATTCCCAAAGACTTCATTTTGTTTCTTTTGTTTCAATGGATGAACCACAGTCTTTTCCACTTCCTCTTTTACAAGAAAACTGGAAAATAGATCATAAGGATAAATTCATTCATTTTAAAACTGTAGTTCAGGCATAGAAACAAGATGGAAAAGTAATTTATTGAGAGTATAGAAGACTTTGTGGGAAAGTGTACTATTTAACATTCCAAAGGACTACTATTGTTTTGCATGCTTTACTGGATATGTAGATCTGTTTCTCTTATAGCACTACAATAACAAATAGGATTGCTATTGCTATTCTAGAACATGTTTTGCACTAAATCACTAGGTGAATTGGTGTTGCAAATATATGAGGCCGGTTTAAGATTGCCATAAACCTGGTTATGCCATGTTTTAGCTGCATTCTAACTAGAGTCCATTTGGACCATCATTTGGCCTGTAATTCATGCTTTCATTTTATTTTGTTAAAAGCAAGTTTCTAGTGTCTGAAGAAGCAGAGTTATAGGATGAATCATACATCAACTCAGTTTTCCAAGAAACAAGTATTTTGAGTGTGCTTAGCCAACTACTGAGGTCTCACATAGTATGGACAGAGGTATTTAGAGATATACATTGGCCAAGCCCTACTGCAATTGCACAAAACTAGATGGGAATGATCTCACTAGTCACAAAAATTCCACAGCAAGCACTTTCTGCTACCTATTGCAAGTATTAGAGTTCTAGAAAATGGCCTAGAATGGCTACTTTCCAGATAGTCATACTCACTGGTTGCAGAAGACTAGGTGGGAGAAATGAAAGAGGCATGATGATGATGATGATATCCACAGAGACCACTTCTCAGTATCCATTCCAGCATTTCTGGAAAATGGCCTGCAATGTTAATCCAAAGTTTCACATCAATGTCAAATTTCTTGGCAACATTTGGAAATCCTCCAGATGTTATAGCTGTTTAAAAAATCTGGGTTCTGTAATATGATTATATTTTAAAAAATAAATTTGGAAGTAGAGGATCAATTACTGAGATTGCAAACTTCAAACTTCAAAAGCTCTTTAATTCATCCTGTTGGAAATGCTCTTGAGTAAATGATCTGAATCTTGTAACCAAAACTTTGTAATTCCCCAACCTTAGGAGGCTAACAAAAAGCACAAGGTGGTACTGTAAAAATTTAAGACAACTAGATTTGGGGGCAAATAATAAGCTGGCTGATGTTAAACTCGGTTGTTGTTGTTTTTGCACTGTTCCTCATTTATTTATACCATTATTAATCACTTGATTCTGGTCAAATGTTTTAATTCCATCTTAGGTCAAATCAATCACTTGAAAAATAAATTCGTTTCCCCTTTTAGTTAGCAAATTTCTAACTCAGTTCTTACTCATGTAACAGATACAGTAGAGTAGGCTACTGAGATGTTGGAAGACAGGGCTGTATATGCCACTCAACCTGGTCTATGTATCAGAGAATCTAGCTTGCTGCCCTATCATACAATGAGCACTGTCATCCCATTACCAGCATCACTGGTAAAACATATCATCATTCAAGTCCAGTCCTGCATGCAGAGCGGCAGTGATGTCAACAGTAAAAAGGGGACCCTAGAACCAGAACTGATATCACTACAAATCCTGTTTGTGTGCTACACTGGTGTAACTATGCTAGTTTATGCTAGTTTAGGTGGTGGTGCCGTGAAGAAAAAAGTTGTGGAAACAGCTGGTGTGAAAGCAGACCAGTGAGCATTGGGTAAACCAGCTGTTCACAGCTGACAGGTTTTTGTCTGCCTTCCCTTGGCACCACTTAGTGACACCCATAATGTAGTCTACCAGCAAGATCCTGGCTTTTCTCAGTACTCCTATAAAGAGTCACATCCTGAGCTGACAAATATTTTTGAAAGCACTTTAGAAAGGACACTGCCAATCCTCTCTTTTCTGCACCTTGTTTGAACAGAATGGTCAACATTCTTTTATGGGCAGTGTCTCACTGAACAAGAGCCAAACCTATTTACAAGGAAGTGTGATTTCATCTGTCACCAGCTGTCACTTGGTTCTTAAAGAGTTGCTTTGGACATAATACCAAACCATTGTCTGGCAAGAACTCAAAGCACTTGGAAGGATTGTTGTATGCCTTCTTTTCTGGTTTGAGAGTAAACATAGTTTACTATTTTGTCCAAATTATTATCTCCTCTTGACCTGAAAACATAGGTAAAAGGAAATAAAATAAGGCAGTAATTTGCACCGTTGTGTACTGCTTATAGAAATTTGGGTGACTCACACCTATGCTTCTATTGCTTTCCTTCCTCCTGTTCCAAGGGTTCAGAAGCAGCTCACTCTGAGTGCTCATAGCCCTGGTTTTGAGAAATTAAAACCCAGAGAAAACTCAAATAGAGCAACTCATGATCAAAAATGCGTTGGACTGGGCCCTGAGGCTCTGGAGAGCAAGGCAACCAGGCTTCATCAAGTAAATCTGTATCTCGTACATTGTAGAAATAATGCAGCTTGACACCACGTTAAGTGTTGTAGCTCCATCCTATGGAATCCTGGGATTTATAGTCCTTCAGGTCTATAGCCTTTTCTACTAAAGAATACTGGTGCCTCACAGAACTACAAATCACAAGATTCTGCAGGATGGAGCCATAGCAGTTAAAGTGGTGTCAAACTGTATTATTTCTACATTATAGATGCATCCTGATAGATCTAAAATATAGCCTCGGGCTCTTCTTAACTGCTTATTCTCCTCTCTTTCTACTGCCTTCTGCCTTAACTAGAATTATCATCTTTTCTAGTGAATCTGCCTTTTCTCGTGATGTGGCCAAAGTACAAGAGCCTCAATTTAACATCTTGGCTTCCAAGTGAGAGTTGAGGCTTGATCTGTTCAAGGGCCTGTTTGTTTGTTTTTTGGGTTAGCACAGTATTCTCAGCACTCTTCTCTAGCACCACATCTCCAGTGAGGTCATTTTCTTTTTATCCACTTTCTTCACTGTCCAGTGTTCACATCCATACATTGTGATAGGGAATACAGTGCCTTGGACAATTCTAACTTTATTCCAGAGTTGTATATCTTTACTCTTTAGGATCTTGTGTAGTTCTTCCACCACTACCCTTCCCATTCCTAGTCTTCTTCTTCTGATTTCTTGATAGCAGTCTACTTTTTAATCAAAGTGGGGCTTTTTACATTGGCAAGAAAGTGTGACATGAAGTTGCACTTTCCTTAATGCTTAGCAGCTAGACAGCAAGCCCCAGGTGTGCATTTAAAAAGTACAGAGCAGCTAGACTGAGGTTTTTTCTGTGGCTCAGCAACTACATGGGAAGCTGTCAAAACGCTACAAACACAGGTGGAGCAGCTACATGGGCGGCAAGGAACGTGGCTTTTAGCCGCGCTTTAAACATTTTTTCCCTTGCTGGCTGCGAATTGCGCAATTGCGCAGGTACACCATACAGTCGGAGCTTATCACATGGGGGAGTACAGGACCATTCCGAAAGAGGGAGAAAGTGAGGTCAGTTCGGAAATGCACGTGATTACGCACAAGCTCATCACACACAAAACAAGAGAGCATCTACACAAAAAGAAAATGCAGAGTCAATACGAAAGAATTCATCACATGTGAACATACTGGTCGGCTTTCTGTTGCAAATTAAGGCATCTTGGGAAATGGTAGCAAAGGCTCATGGGAGTTGTAGTCTGTGTTCTGTCAGAGCATTATATTGAGTTGTCTTGAGGTTTCAGCCCTCTGTCCAGGAGGGATTCCCATATGTCCCCCATTCTTAAGCAGAGGCCCCCCTTTTCCAAGTTGACCAGGCACGTCCTCCTTTGCCAGGACACGTCCTACTTTTCCAGCCTTCTTTTTGAAGAGGAAGCAGGAGGGCCAGGCGTGCTCTGGCCAGGCTCTGGGGGTCTCTTCCTGGCTCCTTCCCTCCCTCCCTCCTTCCCCGCTGCCTTCCTCCTCCCTTTGGCTGAGAGAGTGTGACTTGCAGGGAGGAAGGGCAGCAGAGGGGCCCCATGTCCCTCTCCTCCTCCTCCTCCTCTTGCCAGCTTGCCCTGGTCTGGCTGAGCGCCTCCAGTGCCCTGCTGTCTCCCTAGAAGTCACACTCTCTCAACCAAAGGGAGGAGGTGAAGGAAGGTGCAGGCGCACTCTGGCCGGGCTCTGAAGGTCTCTTCTTGTCTTGGCACCTTCCCTCCCTCCGCACTTGTATCGCTGCCTTTAAATGGGCGCTTTAAGATACAGAGCCCCATTTAACCGTTCAACTACACCTTAGCCTTTAGATGCAATAGGGGTGCTTTTTACATTGGCTAAAAGGGGCGGTCCAAACTCGCCCCTTCTAGCGGCGAGATGAGGCCTAGGCTGCCACACGGGCAGCCCCAGAGGCCTCATCCCGCCGCAACGACCCGCCGCAAAAAAGAGCTCCGGGATCGAGCTCTTTTTTTGCGGCGCGGGAAGGGCGCGATTGGCGCCCTCCCGCGCCGCCAGAGCATCAAAACGTGCGCAGCGCGTCAAAACGCTGCGCACGTGATGACGCTTGTACGGCGCCACCGTGTAGACGCCGCCATCTTTAAATGGCGGCGTCCATGCGTTTTAGGCTTAGGGAGGGTGTAAAGGCTACGCCCTCCCTAACCCTAAATGCGGGCTTTTTAGCCCTAAAAGCGCCTTTTTTTGCCCGTGTAAAACGGGCCAGCAATGCTGCACCCTTTTTAAAAAAGTAGTGGGGAAATCAAACTACTTTTTAAAGGCACTTCTTCTCCCTTAAAACTCCAAAATAGTGTTTTCATGGCACACTTTCCATTTTTCTCATCTAAAGGCTGGGCTTTCATGCAGCCTTCAACACACCTCTTTTTGCCAATGTAAAATGGGCCAGCTCCTTTTTAAAGCACTTCTTCTCCCTTAAAACTCCAAAATAGTGTTTTCATGGCACACTTTCCCTTTTTCTCATGTAAAGGCTGGGCTTTCATGCAGCCTTCAACACACCTCTTTTTGCCAATGTAAAACGGACCAGTATAATTCAAAGTATAGGAAATCTTTAACTATTTCAATTTCCTCATTGTCTGGGGTGAATTTATGTTGACCCTCCATGGTCATTATTTTTGTTTTCTTTATGTTCAGCCACAAACCTGCCTTTGCACTTTCTTCCTTTACTTTCCTTAGTAATTGTTCTAAGTCCATGATGTTTCTATACATCTCAGATTGCTCCTCCTGTTTTTACTTCTTCTTCTTCTACATCTAAACCTGTTATTCATATGATATTTTCTGAATGCAAGTTGAAGAAGTAGGGTGATAATATGTGGCCTTATCTGACCCCCTTGCCAATTGGGAACCATTATTTTTCTCCATTTCCAGTTCTAAAAATTGTCTCTTGTCCTAAGTATAGTTTTCTCATCAGGACTGTCAAATGCAGGGGCACTCCCATCTCTATGAGATGCATTTTTCTCCACCAAGTAAACTCATAGGTATCCCCCAGAACCATGGAGACTAAGGACTTCTTCTTAGTGAGTTTCATTGAAGTTTAAAATGCATTGCAGATGGCTTGAGCTGCTTAAAGATCAAACTCCCAATTAAGCACAGCTCCAATAACCTCTAAGGCAGGCCCAAAATAGATCTAAGGATAAAACAGATTTTGCAACTTCTAAAGATGTTTTAAAATTAGGGAACATTCTGCAGGTTCCTTAAAAAAAAACGAGGCACAATGATGATTTACACACTTTGACAAGTGCAAAATCTTAGTATTTGCACACATATGAAAGAGAAAAGCAGACTGGCAGTAAGCACAGAGTTGGGGGCGGTGTCTCAGCCCAGTGCACTGCTGCCTTTTAGACACTGCATGCTTTGATGCCGCCATATGCTGCCGGCAAGCTGAAAAGCCGACCGCATGTGCGGTGGCTTCATGGCATTTCAGCAGTGCAGCATTTACATGTATCACACCACCAAAAAGCCACAGCTTTAGCAAGGGCTGCTTCTTTTTGGGCTAGGAAAACGCCAGATCGGGGCTTCAGTGTGGGGGTGGATGCGGCCCCAATCTGGCACTCAAAGGGGCGGCATCAAGCCGCCCTTTTAGAGCAATTTGTACCAGCCCTAAGATTTTCTTCAGAGAATTTCCTTCAGCACCTGAAGCTAGACAAATGGAGATGATGGCCTCTGGGTCTTCATCTCCACTGCGAAAATAATGCAGTTTAACACCACTTTAACTGCCATAGCTCAATGCTTTGGAATTCTGGGATTTGTAGTTTTGTGAGCTATTTAGCCTCTGTCAAAGAACTATGGTGCCACAACAATTACAAACCCCAGGATTCCATAGGATGGAACAATGACAGTTAAAGCAGTGTCAAACTGCATTTTTTTTCTTCAGTGCACTAGGCTAGAGCCCAGAAGAGGCTATCGAGTATTCCCTTCCAACTGTCCTGATTTAGCAGGGACAAACCTGACTTTTCAGCTGCTTTTAAGACGTCCCAGTTTCTCTCTAATGCTCCCATTGCTCCTCTTTGTCCTCAGCTTACCTCAATTTCTACAAACTGAGCTCAAAGTGTAAAGGTAGTTTGCAGTCAGTTAACTCAGCAGGGAGGAGAGGAGAGGAGAGAAAGAGGCACATCTCACCCTTCCCAGTAGACTCAGTCAAAAGCAAATTGCTGTAGCCACTCATAGCCTGTGTATTTTAATTCATTAGTAACATTTCCCATCATGATCACACTCTCACATTGCTTGCCACAAGTGCTCTGATTTTGATCTGTGAAATGTTGGAGGGTATCATCTTCTAAGTCCTTCCTTGGAGGTCTTTAAACAGAGGCTGGATGCTTATCTGTTGGGTATGCTTTGATTGGGAGTTCCTGCATGGCAGGGGTTGGACTGGATGTGGTCTCTTCCAACTCTGTGATTCTATGATTCTAAGCCACCTTCCCTTTCTAGCACATTTAGCTATAACCCTATCTCAGAGATGAGGCAATTAAATTAATCTCCATAGATCTAGGAGATTATCGCACTGCCTTTTTCCATCCTTCCCTCCCAACCTCAGTGCAGGATAAAAAGGACCTCTGCCCAGGTCAGAGGCATCCTTTACCCAAACTTGGCATCTTGTATCCAATCTGGACTTCTCCCGTACTTTGCAAAGGACAGAAAAGTCCGGTTCTTTTAAAAAGTGCTACAGAAGTTCGGATTGGGTATGGGATGCCAAGATCAAGTTTGGGACGCATACGACCTGTGCATGCAATACAATCCAGACTTCAAGTTTTCATCCCAAACTGAGGTCAGGAAGGAAGAACAGAAAAGGGCAGTGTGATAATCTCCCTACTCATTGGTTCTTAATCAATAATAACTTAGCTTTATGCAAAACCCCCAGCTGTAGCTTTTGACCCATGTGAACAGTTTCGAAAAATAAATATCTCTATGGAACTCATGAGTTTTCATAGTTTCTAGATTAACAACAACTTGTTATATTATGAACCATTCACCTTCCACTGCAGGGGTCTGTCAGTTTGTGTTAATTTTACTGAAAGTGAAAGGCTCTGATGCAGATAGACATGGCATGCCTGTGCAGGAAATCTTTAAACATCAGACCCTCAAAAGTATATGTATGAAGAAATGCTCTAGGTTTAAAAAATGTTCTGTGCATCAAAGTACAAGGCAGGTCATTACAGGCAGAAATACCTATGGAAAGAGGATGTGCTTATTCAATTCACTTAGATTTAGCTTCAAGTAAAATGGGAGAGTTAAAGGGGGGAGAGTGAACTCTAAAAGCATTTCATAATGCAAAACAAACAAGTGTTTCACATCTAGTAATACTTCTGCCTTGGCCTCTAGTCAGCTGCAATAAATTATTCTCCCATTGTTCAACCAATTGGTTTGTTTGTTTATGGAGTTTATCAGACGAGAGGAATTTTTCTCTATTTTGAATATAGCCAATTTGAATTCACGTTAATTCGCTAGTTTAGCGAATTTACGTGAATTCTAATTGCATTAGGAAAGTGTTCAGAATGACTTCCCATTGCCCGAAAATGACTTCCCATTGCCCGAAATTGCGTGAGATACTAAAATACACAATCATGTGAAATCCCATGATTGCGTTCAGATTGCCATTGGATTATACTTCCAATTTCCGTCGTCTGATAACGTCCCAAGTGATTCATAACTATACCAGAGGAATTACCTGAATTTTGTGACCTCATAACAGTTATAAGAAAATAGGCAAACTTGTTAACTCATGGTCCACTTGGACATCTTCTGCTCTTTCCATAATTTATGAGGCTAGGGTCTCATCTGCACTGCAGAATTAATGCAGTTTGACACCATTTTAACTGTCATGGCTCCATCCTTTGGAATCCTGGTCTGTGGTTTGTTGTGGCACCAGAGTTCTCTGACAGAAAAGTCTAAATATTGCACAAAACTGCACATCCAAGACTGGTTTATTTCTGCAGTTGTGAATAACTTTGTAGCTTTCATCTCATTAATGTCCATTGTTTAGAAGTTTTAACATTGCTTTCTAATCATTACTGAAGCACCACAGACATTCAACATGGAGAATCCCCCCTCCCCAATTTTATTTTATAGACTTCTGGTAACCCCACAATACTAAACAAACAAACAAACAAAAACCGAACAATTTTCCCCACTATAAATACCAAAGCTTGGTGGTGATTCGCTTCAGAGTAAACCCTTGTTTTAGTACTCACCTTTTCACAAGCACAGACCCAGGAATGCACCACAGTAAATGCTGTTCATGATGTTACATATCTCATGTGATACTCATGCCATCATTAGCTTGTAGGTGTTTACACATTCAGGTATCTATGTAAACTGGAACTCTGTGATATAGAAGCCTGTCTTTTCTGTAGGCTTCTACATGTATAGCTGTACATGCTGTACATGTGGAGGCCTTGTCTCTATGGGCATCCAACAGTCAACACACAAATGTAACACAGCCTGCTCTTGGCTCATCTGTTCATGTACACAATAAGCTGAACACTTAAATAAGGCTTAAGTAGAAAAGAAAGCATAGTGAACTTATGTGGCCAACCATAATTTGTGGAGAAAAACATGATACTGGTGGGCCATGCCTTCCTAGTTATTTTAAAGGATGGATTTAGCCTACGTAGTTATTATATTTTACTTGTGTTCAGTGCACAGAAACCAAAGACAATAGAAAAGTTAAGGAAATTACATTACACTGTGTACTCCAGGAATCCCCCCCCCATGGATATCAAAATCCGTGGATGTTCAAGTTCCAATATATACAATGGTGTAATAAAACAGTTTCATTTATAGAAAATGGCAAAACCAAGCTTTACTTTTTGGAATTTTTAAACAATTTCAAGCAGTGGATGGTAGAGTCTATGGATGCAGAATCTGTGGATACGAAGGGCTAACTGCATATGTGTGGCATATATTTTATGGAAATGGCTTAAATACCATAAAGGCACCAAATCTCATCTGTTCTTGGAAGTTCAGCAGGCTCAGCTCTGGTTAGTACTTGAGTGGGAGACTGCCAAAAAATACCAGGTGCTGTAGGCAATATCTCAGAGGAAGGAACTGGTAACCTCTGAATATTCCTTGCCTAAGAAAATTGTATGAAATTCATGGAGTTGTCATAAATCCACAGAAAACATGAAAGTACATACACACATGTATTTTATGACTTAACAAGCAGTCTGTAGTTACAATCATGTGCATAAATTATTGGGTTTGCACGTACATAAGTACTTGTAGAATGATCACAATGCCTTCATATTATCATGGGAGGTTACCTCCCTCTCACTTAGAATTAAACCCCTGGCCATGATACTTATGCTTTAATCTTGAATGTAGTAAAACTAAACTCTTTTGAAGTTCAGCTCTGAAGTTCAAATCAATTTGTTAATGGTTAAAATGCAGAATCTGAGCTTTTTATTCCAGGCCAGACTCTCCGACATCAGTTGCTAATGCGTGATTCAAATGCAGCGATGTAAGAATGCAAACAGAAAATATTTTGCTAGAATTTAAAAACAAAATATCAGGTACAAAAATGTCAAGCCATTCTACCATTCTCACAAGTGCAGAGCTTGGGGAAAAAACTATTTGGGCCACATCTTCCAGAATATCCCAGACTGTATAACCATTGGAAAAGTACATTTTCCAAGCTCTGTTCACCTAAACACTCATGGTGGAATAGAAGGGTGGAAAACAGTAATTATTTGGACTACAAAATAATTATTCCCATAAGGTAATATTGGCCTTCAGACTGAGGAAAACAGAATGTCACTGTACTATCCATCCCAGGACAAAACCTAGCTTATTTGGAAATTCTTCAGCATGGGGTCTTATGTATACGAACAAAGAAGTATGCCCCAGTGAATCCAGGGGGATTTATTTTCCATCACTTTCAGGTTTAAAGTGTGTGGCCTTGCAGTCTACTTGTCCTAAAGTGAAACAGTCTGAAATAGCTTCTTCTTTGATGCAAAGACTAGCTGTAATTGGAGAACACAACTGAGTTGCCAGCTGACAAAACAAAACAAAATCTTTTGTTAAGAAAACAGCCACCGGTAGTTAACAGGTTAACACAGCATGCAGGTAGACATTGACTACATATCAAGCTACTGTACAGGAGTGGTGCTAGTTAAAAAGTTGGTCACTTTAGACAAAAGAGCAAGCTATGTTTGTAGCCCCAACTGTTAAGGTCAACTAAATGTGATTACACATAACACACTCCATCCCTGAGAGGTAGGAATTATCAAGGGTTCCAGCATAATTTTCTTAGAAAGAGGTCACTGGAGATTTATGCTATTTCTCTAATTATTATAGTCTAAGGGTGCATCTAGAATGTAGACATAATGCAGTTTGACACCACTTTAATTGCCACAACTCCATCATACAGAATCCTGGGATTCGGTAGTTTTGTGAAGAACCAGCATTCTTTGTCACAGAAGGCTAAAGGTCTTGCAAAACTGCAAATCCCAGGATTCCACAGGACTGAACTATAGCACTCAAAGTGGTGCCAAACTGCATTATTTCTACAGTGTAGATGCATTCTTATACAAATTAATGAGAGCCAGTATGGTGTAGTGGTTTGAAGGTTGGATTATGACACTGGGAGACCAGGGGTCGAATCCTCGTTCAGCCATGGAAACCCACTGGGTGAGCCTGGGCAAGTCACACAGTCTCAGTCTCAGAGGAAGGCAAGGGCAACCCCCTCTGAACAGATCTTGTCAAGAAACTTGGGGTTTGACTTAGGGTCGCCTTAAATCAGAAATGACTTGAAGGAACACAAAATGTAAATACAGGCAGCAAAGAAAATGAAGGCCAACAGCATTAACACCCAGGCAAATTCCTGAAGAGAAAGAGAGATCCAAAGCCCCGTGGAATTTTTTGGGTATAGCAAATTCAACTCACTTTTTAGCCTCTGTTCCACCAGGAACAACACATGACTACAGACATGGTTTCATTTTTTTCCCCAAAGACTTCTGCATTAATATATTTCTTGGGGACGGCGGGTGGGAAAGCATTGGGGTGGGCAACTATCAGAAATTTGGGGAGCTGCATCAGTCCCCTGGGGAAATCCTGGAGAGGCCCCATTTTTATCCTTGCGCCTTCCAACACTGAAGGGATCTGCAAAATAAATTTGCTTCCAAATGCCCCTAAGCTATGCCCCTCAAGAGGAAGCTATGGATCATTTTGCCATATTTGTGGCTGTTTTCATTCCTTTTTTTAAAGACCCAGACAGGCCTGTTCCCCCAACATTTGGCCAAAAGAAAGTGTTTTACTGAAATATTTAATGAAAGTGTTACCGTATGTACTCATCTATAAGTCTAAAAAAAATGCCCAAAAATTGATCCCAAAATCCCAGGTCAACTTATTTATGAGTCACTACGTGATAATAGGTCTTTCAGATTCTTCCATGCAGTGTGCAGAGGAGTTTACGCACCTCTGGCTGAAACGAAAGCTGAATCAACAAAGAAAAGCATCAATGAGAGTCTCTCTTGCCATGCGCACACATACAAACATTGCAGGAGCCTCCAAGTTTTACCCTTGAGCTATTTGCGGGTCATGGAAAAATCCATAATTTTGGCTCCAAAACCTGACTTCAACTTATACATGAGGTTGACTTAGAGTTGAGTATATACAGTACTTTCATGGTTATTTTGTCCACCTCCACTATCGTGGGATGGTACGAGTGTCTCAGTAGAAGGGTTGCCTCTTAGCAAGTGCTTCTTTGCTAATGTGTTAAGTCATCCAGTAGCAATGTTCAGAACATGATTCAAAATCTTTCTGTTTACCAAACACTTCCAGATGATTTCATGAATAACAGATATGCCACCCAGGATTCACAGTGCTTCGTTGTTGTAGCTTCCTTTGATAGAGAAGTCCAAGCATTTCAACATTCTTGCTATTTGCAGTGTACAAATGACTAAGCTGAAAATCACAGGAGTGAGCAAACAGAAAGAACAAAACAGCCCCCAAAGCAGAGATTAGGATGTCTGTAAAAATACATTTATGAAAATAATATGGCACACATAGTATTGTAGACATTGTAGATTCTCAGGTGGTAGCTTAACATATTGAAAGATGTATCACCAAAAGACAGAACATAAGAAGACTAGAGTTGCATTAAATATCCAAATGCAAATTTATATGTATAAATGCAAATGCAGAGATAATTGTTGTTATGTACTTTCAACTCAACTTATGGAGAAGCTATGAATAATAGAGATCCTATTAACATCCCTGCTCAAGTTTTGCAAACTCAGGGCCTTAGCATTCTTGAGCAGGTCAGTCCACCTGTAATATGGCTTTCCTCTTTTCCTACTGTCTCCCACTTTACTGAGTATTAACAGCTTTCCAGAGAATCACGTCATCTCATGTGATGCAGCCAAAACACCATAGCCTCAGTTTAGTCATTTGGCTTTGGATGAGAATCCATGTTTGATTTGCTCTCAAACCAATTTGTTTGTCTTTTTAGCAGTCCACAGCATTTGCAAAACTCTTCTCCGGCATCACGTTTCAAATGAGCTTACTTTTTATCCCCAGCCAGCTTTCTTCGGTGTCCAGCTTTCACATCTGTACATAGAAATAAAAAATAATATGGGATGAATGATCTTGAGTTTAGTATTCAATGATATATTCTTATGTTTGAGATTCTTATCTAGTTCCTTCATAGCTGCCCAAGTCTTCTTTCTTATGATATCCTTACCACAGCCTCTATTTTGGTCAATGACTGAATCTGAATCTGCCCTGCAGAAATAATGTCTTGACATCTCTTTGACTGCTGTGGCTCAATGCTATGGAATTATGGGATTTTCAGTTTTGTGAAATATTTAGCCTTTTCTGTCAGAGTGCTTTGGTGCCACAACAAACTACAAATCCTAGAATTGCATAGCACGGAGGCATGGCAGTTAAAGTCATGTCAAACTGCATTATTTCTGCAGGGTAGATTCAGTCTGAGTCAAGATACAGAAAATCATTAACCATTTCAGCACCTTTATCACCGCTTGCCTCTCTGTCTCTGTGTAATGTTTTTAATGTTTTTAACGCATGTAATGTTTTTATACTATTACAGTTTAATTCTATTTTAGTATTGGGAATGGGGGTGGGTGGGGGAGGTTTAGGGTTTGATTTTACTGTAACTTCAGTGTATTTTATTGTTGTAACCCGCCCGGATTCTTCATGATTGAGCGGCTAGAAATAAATCTAGTAGTAGTAGTAGTAGTAGTAGTAAAGTGATTTAGCTCTTCTGTGGTCTTTTGGTTTTAAAGTTTTGTTTTCTTAATATTCATATAATTATATATTCAGATAATAAATCAATATAGAAATACAATAGTCCTCATCTTCTTAGGGAAGGGTGTAAATAGGTGACTTGTGTGCCTACTGATTCTGCTCTCCAGGTTGGAGCTCTTGATGAGCAGCTTCAAGGTTCCTGCTAATGTTCTTCATTTCTAAATTGGGCTTGCTAGACAGCCCTTCCAGTGGAGGATGCCTTCCAAAAACAGGTTTGTTTTAAAACAGAATTGTTCTCTTTAAATAAAATAGGACATATGGCCACATGAAAAGAGTGACTATTTCTAAAGGCTACATGAAGGTTCCCATTTGAACTTGCTGTAGCAGCTATTTACAGACGTATCTTCAGAACTTTCTTTCTTTCTCCCCTCTCTGCACCTTTTAGGGGGTTAAAGCTCCTAGAATGATTTAGCATAGCCACACTGAAAAAGAGAAATGGAGAGAAAGTTATTTGCAACCTAGTCATACTAAAATAGCTGCCTTTATTATAGATTGGAAAATAGGCAAAATGTTACAGATATTGTCTCAGCTATGGGCTATGGCAAATCACACTCTCTCAGCCTCTGAAAAAGACACACACACACCCTGAATAAATCTTACCAAGAAACCTCCATGATAGGGTTGGGTCAGACATGAAAATGCACAACAACAACAACAACAACAACAACTATAGATAGGATTTCATATGCAATAATCTGTACTTTTACTACAATGCAGAAAACTGTAACTTGTGACACTTTGGAATATTTCAGCACACCTGCGCATGCACACACACAATTGTGGAGATAAGTATAGGCTTAAAACTATAACAGTGCAATGATGAAATCTTAGAAAGTAGAGAGTAAGGTTGCCAATTGCCACGAAGGATAGGTGAGAATTTCATTTCGTTTTGATATAAAATTCCAACATCTCTTCATGAATGTGATGAAAAGATTTTAAAAATACTGAATATGGGAAAGTCTGGCTTTGAATCCCTGCATGTTTGACCACTTCTGTAGCTGCATCTGCACTGCAGAAGTAATCCAAGTTGACACTACTTCAGCTGTCCTGGTTCAATGCTATGGAATTTTAGGAATTGTTATTTTGTGGTCATTTAGCCTTATCTTTCAGAGAGCTCTGGTGCCACAACAACTGTTAAAGTGCTATCAGCCTGGAATATTTCTGCAGTGCAGATGCAGCCTTAGACTGAGAGTTCTTTTATGAGTGAGGGGCTCCTGATCTTTAACAGTTACCTGAAAGGCAATAATAGTACAGTATGACTCTCTTCCTACTGGGAATGGCTGTACCTGTGGAATTTGGACAGAAGGCTGGGAATTTTGTTATAGTAGCAAACAGAGATATAAAGAGCTGGAGAAGTTTGTTGTCGTGTTAATGCAAACATAGGAGAAAGCAAACTGTCAGAGTCATCCATCCTTAATGGTAGTAAGGGATAGGCCTTCCGTATGCAGCATAGCTCTTTATCCCTCCCTGTGACTACCAGAAGCTAAACAAATCATGTAAATTCAACAAGAAGACTGAAATATGTTTGAATAACATAATTTGTTTATGTCGCAGCTTTGCTCATGTCTAGGCTGTTTGGCATAGAATCTGGACGTCTTTTGATGTTTCTAGTACATAGAGCCCCAATGAAGAAAACCAGTAGGAATTTATGAAATATCTACGTGGCACTGTAGCTATGTGAAAGGTTGAGGTATGTGGATCAGCTTTCTGGACTGGTGAAGGAAGGTATAGAGAAAGATGTACTCTTGGCAGTATTACTTCAGAAGATTATATTACACACACACACATGCATGCACACACATGCATATACCACCACCACTACTGTGTGTATGTATGTGTTTCTGCTGAGGGATATAAGGGGCAGTTTCTAAACTCAGTCCTTGTAATTTGGCCCCTGTGTATTCCCCCTAAACATCAAGTATGTCTCATTGTCAAATCAGAAGTACCAGTTTTTACGATGAATGATTACCGAGGTCGTATTTATCCATTCCTATAAACCTGCCATATGGAATCCATTTTAAACCACCGCTGTATTCTGCTCTGGGAATTTAATTACGGGATTTTATTTGCAAAGTAAATGTTGGGAGATGCAAAAGCTTTGCTATTTTTAGGCCCTTCCTTGATAACAGGTTCTCCATCTTATATAATGGTGGTGGTAAGCAGATGTGGCTCCCAACAGCCTGGTCCTTACTGAGAAATGAGTGCTACCACACTCAGTGGGCTTGATCCCACAAAACTGTGCATAGGATTGCATACTAGATGTTTTGTATTTTCTTTTAAAGAATAAATGCAAGTATTAGTATTCCAATTTGTTTCTTGCTAACTCTATAGTGTTCCCCTCCCTGCCAAACCTGGCACATACAGGGACATTGGAAGAAGGTCCAGCATGCACAGTCCCTCCTCCCACTGGTGATGGGCTTCACTTTTTCAGGAGCTATATAAAACTATGGAACTCTATATCTTGATGTTGATTGTTGGGCTTATTCTGTATGCCAGCTTATATTCTTATTTTAAATGAACACTTAGAACAGCTGTGACAAGTTTTAAAAAAATGATGCCAAGAAGCAGCCTTCTATGCAGCTGTTTCATTCATTCCTGGCATTTCAGAAAGCCTCAAGATTATAACCAGGCTTTTAAAGATAGCACAATTTTGTAACAAAATCAAAAAAGTAATCCGAGTAATAGAATTGCAGAAGCAAAAATAGCTGTCATCTGTTACAAATGTTAGATGTTAGCTTCTTTCAAAACTAATAGGGAATTACATGCTGGTTTCAGGACTTTTTCTTCTTATCAACTCTGTTCCTGTGCCCTAGCAACCTGAGAATTTAGAAATAAAGCAGCTACACCTTTTCCCATTACTTCCATGCTAGGAAATCCTTCATCTGCTAAATTTCTGTGTAGCCTCCTGTTGGGTGGAGGGAAGAGGGGAAAACTCTGCCTGCTTGAATGTCACAGGAGTACCACCATCTACGATAAATGAATATAACATCTGGGTTTGTAGGTGATATTTGCTAACAATGAGCTTATGGTGTCTATGGTTATAGAATCAGGGCTGTACAGTTGGTCCTCCACATTTGCAGCTTTGACTTTTGCTTATTATTAGCAAATTTGTTTAATATGCTTCCTCTAGGAATCTCTATGTCTTCCATAGCCAACTTTCAACAGAAGCTGCACTGGATGACCTAGATATTCCTAAAGAGAACACTTCTCTTGGCATTTGTAGGTTCTCCAGCACATTTCTATGGTCAATGTCCAGTGGATGTTGACCACAGAGTTGTGCTGAAAGACCTACAGATTCCTAGATAAATGTTTGCTCTGGTAAACAAAAATAGATATTCCTAAAGAGAACACTTTTCTTGGCATTTGTAGGATCTCCAGAAAAATTCTATGGTCAATGTCCAGTGGATGTTGACCACAGAGTTGTGCTGAAGGACCTAGAGATTCCTAGACAAATGTTTGCTCTGGTAAACAAAAATAGTGTTTTTTTAATTATGTTTTTTCCACTTTCACAAGGGTCCTGTGTCCCTAACCCCAGAAAATGTGGGTGGTCCATTGTACATATGTAGCTGTGTTCTTTATGGGCAACACAGATAGACCACCTAAAATGCTCAGATTTAAAAATGAAGCAGAAAATTACTAGGCTCCTTTGGTTCACTTCTGCCCCTTTTGTGCAGGGTAGATAGTAGTTGAATCAGACATGTAGCTGGGCAATTCAACAGGAACTTTATTGGTAGCAACTGACAAGTGATGATAGTGCTGACATTTCCACACTCTAGGTACCTTTGCCTGCTGGTTTCTGGAGTCTTAGCTGCGATTAAAGTACAAGAGAATGAGCAAGTTGTCTTTCCTGGACAGTAGGCAAGCCTACTGGTTTATCTTCTCTCTTTTTGATTACATCTATCTTCTGCAACCTAGTGCTCTAGAGATGTTCTGGGCTTGAGTTTGATCAGTCCCATTCATCATGGCCAATGATCAGGAATGTGTGTGTGGGGGGGGGGGGGAGTGTTATACCTTAAAAATCTGGAGGTCAGCAGATTGTTGAAGGCTGGCGTAGTGTACCTTGGTGCTGATATCTCAACTTAGTTTCTTCAAAGTCCTGGAAAATCTGTAACTCCTGGAAGGTTGAGAAGGCATACTTGCCAAGAAACCAAATAAGTTCCCCATTATCCCTTCCCAATGCGACAGGGTAGAGCAGGATGCCCACCCAGAAACAACTAAGACTCATGGCATCTAGTGACTAAACTGTATAATGAAACATATCACTGTTCTGTTTTCTTGCATATTGTTTTCAGCTGCTTATTAATTTTCACTACTCCTATAGCAACAACGGACAGCCAGCATGGGGTAGTGATGTGAGTGTTGGATATGACTCTGGAGATCAGAGTTCAATTCCAAGCTAGGCCATAAAACCCACTGTGTGACCTTGGGTAAGTCACATGCTGTCAGCCTCAGGGGAAGGCAATGGCAAACCTCATCTGAACAAATCTTGCCAAGAAAGCCCCATCATAGGTTCTCCTTAGTGTCGTTGTAAGTCAGAAACAACTTGAAGGCACAGAACATAAACACACAGAGCAAACAAAGCTTATCTTCTCCTTCACTTTCATCATTTTCTCTTTCCATATGCATGGAAAGATTAAGTTTCTGCCAGGCCTTATAAGAACTCAGCAACCACATCTGCATGTAATTCAGAAATGCTTCTCTGTATATCCTTGAGCAGATGCAGAGTATATGTATTTCACCACCAAAATACAGAAGGCCCACTTATAATCAGGATTAGGAAGAGAAGCTTCCAGCTCTGATGGCAGGATTTCCAAAAAGACATAGGCTTCATTGTAATATTTACTCATGAAAAAAAGGCCTTGTATTCAACAGTGCACGTTACTAAGCTTAGCGACAGTGTACATGTTTTGTGCATGAAAGACCCTGGTTCATTCCCCAGCATCTCCAGATATAGGTGGGAGAGATCTTGGACTAAAATGCTGACCAGGCACTGCCTGTCAGTGTAGACCAGTTCTTCTCCAACCTGGTGTTCTCTGGATATGCTGGACAAAAGCCATGCTGGCTAAGGATGATAAAGAAACACATCTGGAGAACATCAGGTTGTCTACATTTACTCTGTACACAATACAGAGCTTGAGGTACAATGGGCTGATTCAATAAAAGACAGTTTTCCATGTTCCTTCCTGTGTTTCTAAGTGTGTGTAAGTTTGTAACTTTATACCACAATGTATGCATGATTACTTGAAAACAAAACCTCAAATGTTTGAGGAGGGAGACTCCTTGCTACTTATTAGGAAATAATTCCCATTGAATAGTATGTTATTTACTCCAGGTAAACATATATAAATTTGTTATGCTAGACTTCTGGGAAGGATCAGCACTGTTTTTGTTAATCTGAAGAAGTTAGAGGATGGTTTCCATTCAAGGACAAAATGTAGAAACAAATCACAAGAATAGGTATGGCAACCAGTGACTGCAAGCATCAAGAGGGAAAGAGGGAAGTTGGAGCCATGTACTATTTTTTCCATAAGAAAAAACAAATTTTCTGCAACATTTTTAATAGCTAGGAAGGGGTAGTCACAGCCTTGCAAGCATTAGCTATTCCTCCTAACTTGGTGTCATCTGCAAATTTGATAAGCAAGGCCTCTATTCCTTCATCTAAATCATTGATAAAAATAGTTCTTTGTGGGTTTTTCAGGTTATGTGGCCATGTTCTACAAGTGTTTTTTCCTGCCGTTTCGCCAGCATCTGTGGCAATACCAGCCACAGACGCTGGTGAAACGTCAGGAAGAAACACTTCTAGAACATGGCCACATAGCGCGAAAAACCTACAAAGAACTATGGATGCCCACCATGAAAGCCTTCAACTTCACATTGATAAAAATGTTGAAAAGCACTGCTCCCTCTTTCCTAACACGCAATCTATTTATCAATCAATCTTTTTGCTCCTAAATGCCTCCAAAATACCCCCTGAGGAAGGGGACCTTGTTGACTTATTTTTTAGCCTTCTCAGGCCCTTTTAAAGCTGAAGTGACTCCAAAATGTGTCAAAATAGCCCCAGACCCTCGGGGGAAATGTTCTTTGCCCACCCTTGCAGTACATGACACATGACAGCTAGAGCTTTATACAAATTACAGTGGATTTTTGTTTGTTGTTAACTGTCATTAAGTTGGTTTTGGTTTATGATGGTCCTATTGTTGTGGCTTTGCTATAAATGATTGACCTCCAAGTCATTTTGTCATCAATAATGCTCAGGTCTTGCAGACTCGGGGCCATGGCTTCAATTATTGAGTCTATCCATCTGGAATGCAGTTTTCCTTTTTTCTTATTGCCTTTTACATCACCAAGCATTATTGTATTTTTAGGAAAGAAAATAAATTATTGTATTGTCATGCTATGTCCAAAGTCCCACAGTTTCAGTTTAGTTATCTTGGCTTTTAGGGAGAGTTCAGGCTTGATTTGCTCCGGGACCCATTTATTTGTCTTTTTAGCAGAACGCTTCTCCAGCTCCACATTTCAAATTAAGCTTGAGTCAATTTGTGTCATAAGCCATAGTGCTAGTCATAGTTGCCCTCTGCTGTACCCGGGTTGCCTGTTGAGTGCTATTCACCCTGGGAGTTTCATCTTCTGGTACTATCATTTCATCACAGGGTTTTTGTGTTAAAATACATTCTAAAGGGGTTTACCACATGGACTTGCACATGGATCGCTCATGAAACTGCACTTTGTTTTAATAACTGTCGACCAATTTTAACTGTTGTTAATTTTAAGGGGGGGGGCGGCTGGGGAGGGATATGACTGTTTTACTGTGTACGTTTTAAAACTCTGTTGTACCCCGCTCCGAGTATTTTATTAGAGGAGCGGGTTATAAATAAACTTTATTATTATTATTACCATGCCTCATTCTGCTCAGTACTAAGAAGTGTTAGCTATGGTGTCACTCCTGTTGCCTCTGAGAGATCCTCCACCAGTGTCGTCACCGTCTCCACTGCTGATGCTCAATAGCTGTTTGATACATTTAGGCTGCATCCACACTACAGAAATAATCCAGTTTGACACTGCTTTAACTGCCCTAGCTCAATCCTATGGAATTCTGGAAACTGTAGTTTGTTGTGGGTCCAGAATTCCGTAGCATTGGGCCAGGGCAGTTAAAGCGCTATCAAACCGGATTTACAGTGTGGTTGCAGTCTTAGTCTGGCTTCTCAGCAAAAGATAGTCTGACATAGGAGACACCATTAGAAACAGTGCTGCCCTAAGCATAGCCTCTTGCCTCACAGAAGTAATCCCACTGTTGTGAAAAGTAGTGCCATTGGTGGAAGAGTGAATTTAGGATCACCAAATTCGAAGCCATTTTCTTTTTTTCACCAAAGAAAACATACTTCTTACAGAACAGAATTGTTGACTAATGGATATTAGCAGTATCTAACAAAAACAGTATAGATTTAAAATACATTTCTCCTTGACATGTCTTACGTTAAACATTTACTTGAAGAGTTCTGTGTGGTGCAAACTCTACTTTCAGCTAAGTAGATCTTTCCTAATTTCCTCGGCGTCCTAAAGTTTATCAAGGGTTTTCTAAACATAAAGCTTGAAGCATTTTCATTTCACTTTCTGGCAGCAACAAACTTTGAAAAAGATGGAAAACTCATTGAGCATTCCAATATGTGGATAGTACTTCCTGTTTTGAGGTCAATGCATGGCCAAATACTTGTACTCATTTATGAACATACCTACCTGAAATACACAAGACAGCACCTTGTTTAGGGGGATTTTCTCCTCTGCTCTTAATTAATTTATTTTTTAAAATAAGATGTGTATTCTGTTTTGTCTGGAGTGTTTTAAAAACTTTTACTGCACACCCCTTTAAGATAAATGTTTGCATGTAGTAAGTGTTCTATACATTGAATTTTTAAAAAAAGATAATAAAAAATCCTAGACTTCCTCTAGGATTATGATTCCAAACATTCTGTTAAATCAGAATGGAAGGAAATGGCTTTTACACACATATTGTCTGTATACATGCAGGGATGGATATTTCTGCAATTTCAATGTATAACATTGCTTTATTAACTAGAATGAGCTATAAACTAAAAGCTACCACTGAGTAATGGTTAGAAAGTTGGGACATGAAGTTGGTCTGAGGAAGATCCATATTCAGATCTCTGCTCAGCTATGAAGCTCACTGGTCAGACTAACTGTACAGATAAACAAAGGGGCACCATGTCGGTATACTCGGAGGTCCTTGGAGGCAAAAAATGGTGGGTTGTCCCTATAATAAACAACTGCCTTTGATCTTTCTAAACCTTTCCCCTGTATATTTCTCTTGCCAGTTTCCCACTCCATTCCAGCTCTCCATTAGGTATGAACCTGATATCATGCTGGTGTCTTTCAATGGAGACTTTAATGTAGGGACTAAAATGTGATTGCGGCATGCCTTCACTGACTGGATAAATCCCTGCTCTCATCCTTCACCAACACATCAGTTTATCATCTGGTTTATACGCCAACCAGCTTTTCCTCTTCTTTTTCCTTTGTAATTTGTTGGGTATTTGCCCAGTTTTCTCGTCATTCCTACTAAGGCACACAGTTTGTTATGTCTTGAATAAAATATTATCGATGTCCTACTCGAGTAAAGAATGGTTTCCACGGACTGGTTTGCATTAACAGCACCCGAGTCTTCTAAGTAAGATGTTGGCTTTTGGGTGGACTTCTTGAGAAGTGTGATTCCACTGCATTTCCGAAGCAGCACATGTTGCCTTCCTGACATACAGAGGCTTCTTTCTCAGCCTGAAATGTCTTTTGTGGTACCCCTCTTCTACTATATTCATTTCCCCTCTCCATTCAATTACCCATTTTCCACAACACTTTCCCATTTCTCTCTCTGTCTGCATTCCTTCATTTTCTGTAGCTGCTCATCTTACGCTATTTCAAGACTGCAGTTATTTGTGGTTTGGCCTTTTTCTTGCATGCTATATGCTACCTCAAATTGAATCCTATAGGATTTGCTATTTGGGGTTTTTGAGATGTTATACTGCCAGAGGTAGTGTGGTGACTGGAGGTATTGGGCAACTGGCTGATAGTCTGGGTGGTTGAGGGCCACTATACTCAATCTTAATTGGGTCTGATCCCAATTAACTACATTTATATGAGCATTCAGATGTTGGACTAGTACCACAGTTAAACCAAGCTCACTTGATTCTTAAACTTCACACACAGAGAAGCTGATATCTAAATCACAGCTCTAGAAACATACTCGTATAAGACAGGATGGGTGCTTCAGGCAGGCAAGTGGGAGGAGAGGTTTAAGGTAATACAATATACCCGAAGTGCTTCTTTTTCCTGCATTGAATTTCAGTGAAATCCCAGGCTGTCCCTAGAACAACTAAAATAAAACCCTTCCGTGTCTGCCTTTTGAATTGATGACAAGTGCTAAATTACAAGACAGAAAGTGAACAAGACTGATAAAATCAACAATATTTTGTAATTTTTGTAACATTAGTCTTCATAAGGCATTTAAAGCTTTTCTGGATTTAGGAATAATGGGATATCACTGCATTTCACATTAGTTCAATCTCATGACTACTAATCTAGACAACTTTGGGCTTGACTACACTGATGAAAAAAATCAGCCTCACCTCACAGCAGTCATGCTGGGCACATGCGTTTTTGATTATTCACAGGGAAGTTGCTGCGAATTTGTAGGGAATGCAGTTCAGAGGGCTTTAACCTGATTTCTGAAAATTAAAAAAAAATCACCTTTTATCTCAAACATCTTCTAAAAATTCAGATTTTCTGTGTGTGGTTGGCACTACAGAGGCAGTATGGAGCTGGGGCCAGCTTCTCCACTTTGGTATGGAGCTGGGGCCAGGAGATGTTTTGAAAGAGTGGGACTGGTTGAGTCTGGCAAGCCTGATGTGTGTTGCCATGTTTTGTTATTTCAGTGCACTTTCGGCCATGAGAACAACAGTGAGGGTTAGATTGGGCTATTCTCTCCCTCTTCACACACTCTCCCCCAAATCCCACCCTTCATTAACTTCCTTTCTCATGCAGAGATCTGCAATGTTCGTATGGGGGATAGGGGAAGAGAGTGCATGATATCTTCACGTGAGTGAGCAAGGGAATGATGGGGGGAAGAGGGAAAGAGCATGCTCCATTCATTGAAGCAAAAATAAAGATAACAATGCTGATTGTGTCATTTTGTTATCTTATTCAGGGTGTATCACATTATGGAAATAATACACTTTAACTGCCAAAGTTCCATCCTATAGAATCTTGGATTTGTAGATTTTGAGGCACTGGTAGAGAAGACTATTGATCTTGCAAAACCACAACCCCAGGATTCTATAATATGGAGCTACATCATTTTAAGTGCTGTCAAACTGTATTATTTCTACAGTGTAGATGCACCCAAAGCCTTTCCTTTTCTTTATGGTGTAGGGAAATGGAGTGAATGAGAAAGAGGAAACAGTTGCAGGACTGGGGAACACTGCCAAGGTAGGGATGCTGACAGAAGTAAAGGGGAGGTTTGAGATTGACTCTATTATCTTGGATTAATTGATCAACCCAAAAAGTAAACCTTTTTTTTCTTTTTTCCCCCTTTTAATTGCCTGCAATGGGAATGAACTGGTAGGGCATTGTTAAGCACAAATTACGTAGACAGAATATAATTTAAGGGTGATTTGTAAAAGCGGGAGCTGTGAAGATGAAGGCTAGCATGGAGGGGGGATAGAGAAAAAGAGACTGTTTGGGGAAAGAAGTTTTGTTCTTGGAGAAAAAGAGGGACTAAAATACAACAGTAAGCAATACCAGAGAAATGAAAATTGTGGCTACCTTGTCCATAGCCCACTATGCAGCAGTCCCAGGAAGGAAGGGAAGACGTTGTTGTGAAAGCCATTCAGGTCTAGGAAACAGTTCAAAAAATCTACTCCAGCCTTTTGAAGGAGTTTAGCTTACCACCACCCCATACAGCACTATTAATAATTAACACTGAAGATTTTTGTGCTCCTGGACTGTTGAAATGTGAGTCTGTTGAAAATTAATTCTGACGCATCATGTGGTATAGTTGTGATGCATTTGTCTATTTCAGATTCAGGCAATGGATTCTATTATTAAATGTCCTTTTGAGTCAGGGTGAAATAATTGCTATAAAGCTAGGGAAACTAGAAAATTGGAGAGAATGGTTGCATTTGGACATTACGATAAATCAAATCATGAGATCAAATGTTGGGAATGAACCTAGTCTCCCCCTTGGTTAACACAATCTCTTTGTCTGACACAGCTGGATGGAGTTTGGAAATCTTTGCTTTCAGTCATAGTTAACCACAATGTACCTCATGGTTTGAATCCAACAAAGTGTGGTTAATCTGAACAATGGCTTGTTTATGAAGTGGTTTATGAAGCTGGCTTGTTTTAATAAAACATAATTAAGATTAACCACAATTGTAAGGTTTGTAACACTAAACTATAGCTAGCTAAAATTGCAAGGGAACTTTTCTGAACCTCTTATTACTACAGAAGAGGGATGAGAGGAAGTGGGAGCATGCAAGCATGGAGACAATCATGGTTTATTATAACATCTAGATGCAGTCAATAACACTACACCAACACATTTCTTGATATAACGTAGTGTTATCCATGAAGCCTAGAGGAGACCTTTTATTATGCAGGTACAAGGCAGCAAGGTAAACAGTCCTATGACAACATAAAATGTATCTCATGAGGCTTTGGATTAGGGGGATCACACATATGGCTGTGTGATAACTTAGTTATGAGACCTAGAAGTCCCCAATGGTTCTTCTCTGACTCTGAATGATAGAACAACTAGCAAGACGGACAGTAAGCTGACTGACAAAAAATTGAACTGAGAGTTGACTGATGGATGTTCTCTGCAAACATTTTAATCCATTCATACAGCTCAGCTTTGGTATAGAAGGGGGAATTTAAAAATACAACCCTTTTCCTTTTTTAGGAGCAGACTAAAGTTGTACTACAGGTTTATTTTGAATCTGTAGACCAATTCCAAAAAGTGGTAAGTAAAAAATTATTTTGGGAACCCATCTAGGTTTAGTCAGATTTCATGAAATATGGTGTAAGTCTTTCCATTTCTTGGATTTTCTCAATCCATATTTGATAGACTGGTAATATTTTCTTTAACCAAAGCAATTAAATATAATTTCTGGCTGTCTGTTACAGAACTTAAATAAACATTATGCTACATTACACTTCAGAAACTTTGGTACATGGCCTAGTACTATATATTGTGGTGTGCAGAGGAAATAATTTTTGAAGTAGTATCATTTTCTCCATGGGTCTTTTGCCAAGAACAGAAAATGCAGTGGAATACGTAAAACCCTGCATGGTCCTATAGAAAACAAACATTTAGTGCATCCCACTTGGAATTGCTCATCCCTTCCCCGCTATTGTTATTGCTGTTACTACTACTACTGCTTCCAATAATAATAATACTTGTATCATTTCAAGAACCTAGAAACAGTTATTTCAAACTATAATGCCCTATTTGTGTTATTTGTCCCAATGAGAATCATTTTGTATGAACTGTTACAGTAAACATGGTAATGACTCTCTTAGGAGATGGAAAACTATTGAGCTGTTTTTAAAAGGAATATAATTTTACATCTTTGTCAGCACAAAACCTGTTTGGGAGTTAACTTGGGAAGAACTATACAGGGGACTCTTTCACATGGGAGGTATTTCTCTTTATTGCGAATAGAGCCAATTCGAATTCATGTGAATTCGCTAGTTTAGCGAATTTACGTGAATTCCAATTGTGTTCGGAATGCGTTCAGAACAACTTCCCATTACCTGAAAATGACCCCCCCCCCATTGTCTGAAATTGCGTGAGAAGCTTTAATTCGCAATAACGTAAAACCCATGATTGCGTTCGGAATGACTTCCCTTTTGCCCAAAATTGTGTGAGATGCTTTAATTCACAATCACATGAAACCCTATGATTGCGTTTGGATTGCCATTGGATTATACTTTCAATTTCCAATATCTGAAAAGGTCCAGGGAGACAGAGGTAAGAGTCTGTTGTCAAAATATTATAATAGTACATCAGAAGACATGAGTCTGGAAGGAAATGATCTCCAGACTTACTGCCCCAAGTGCACTGATTGCCCTCTGGCTCCAAGTTTCTCCATATGTGGCCTCCCTCAGGTAAGCTGTATACCATGAAGATTGCTCTGAATCCATGTTCCTATTTATTTTATTTATTTTATTTTTAATCACAATGTTTGGGTAGTTTTCAGCAGAGATTCAGTTTACAGTGAAGATGGCCCTGCATGCCCATTATACCCACTTGGGAGTCCCTTTAGGAAACCCTGGAGATACAAGTAATAGGGTTCTTGCCAAGCTTGGGGTAGTTGGCCCTGTTTCACTTCTAGGAGACAAGGAAACAGCATAGTGGTTTTGTCTAGTATACAATCCCATTTTCTGTCATTCCATCTTCACTCAGTTGGGCATCTGGGTTAATGGTTTCATCAGTGGGCAGGTTATTTGGTGTCTTGACCTGAATCCATGCTAGACTTAGTATCTTCAGTTGCAACCAATTAGGCTGTTACATTTTTATTCCAACAAAGGTAGCCAGTATCTCTTTACTTACACAGAATCCCCTGCCTTTAATGTTGGACCTATAATAATGTTTTCAGAAGATAACAAATTGAATATATTTTCTCAAATGTAATTGTTTGTTACAAGTGAGTCTGCAAGGTCCTAAACTATAAGGAACACCTGACCTATAAAGAATTTCTTTGGTTTTGCTAGTTTATGAAGATCATGCAAAGGAAAACAGTAAAAAAAAACACCAGCATTAGGAAAACAAAGAAAATTATTTTGTCTCCTCTAGGCCATCTAGACATAAAGCACTCATTCCCATAAAAACAACCGAGAAAAGAAAACCAAAAGACTAGGTATTTCAATGATGTGGGATACTGTATACAATATTATTTAAATGTTTACCTGCTTCATAATTGGGGGAGGGGGTAAATATGTAAATGCCTTATCTTAAATGTTTTATTCATTATGCTAAAAGAAAATTTCCCATAACAGGTTTCCCCAACTTTGAAGGAGGGGATGGTTAATAGGAAAAAGCCCCCAGAAAAAATGCTTCCCCCTAAATTTTGAGTCCCCCCCCCCCAACAGGTCTCCAAATCTCTATGCTGGTCCCTCACACTGGGGAAAAATGCTGGCCCCTCACATCAGAAAACTTATGAAGCACTCGACTAGAGAGCAATAAATAATTGCTAATAAAGCAGCTCTGTATAAAAGTCTTGGAACTTGAGAGATGAACTAGTGACTTGGAGCAGCCCTATCAAAAATGACAGGCTGGAATTCACTGTACATCATGGTGAGAAGGGATCTGAGTTTTAAACAAATTCCAAAAGACTAGATTTAAAAAAAAACCTAGAGTAGCAGGAAGATGGGTGGCAAAGACCACAACAGATTCAACAATAGGTTTTTAGTGCTTGTTTCTTTATCAAGGGTTCGAGTGCTATGAGAAAAGGCATTGGGTAGCCTATACACTCTCCCAAACCCTGTTCTAGAATAATATTTTCTGAAACAAACAGCTGACAATTTTGCCAAACATGGCAGATCTCTCACTTCTTGAGGAGGCCAATGTTCAGAGTGCATGAATGGGCAAGCTACTGAGAGAGTAAACAAAGGAACCACATTGTATGTGGCATGAAGACAAAATCCTCAGGGTCTCTCTCTCTCTCTCTCTCTCTCTCTCTCTGACTTATAAGTAAGTATTTACTTACTTATGAAGATCAACATCAACGATAGCATACTACTAGCAGAAAACAAGACTTAAAACAATTACTAAGGAAGGTCAAAGAAGAAAGTGCAAAGGCAGGCTTAATGCTGAACATAAAAAACAAAAATAATGACCATGGAGGAACTACATAAATTCAACCTAGACAATGAGGAAATTGAAGTTGTTGAAGAGTTCCCATACCTTGGATCAATTATTGATCAGAAAGGAAACTACAGTCAGGAAATTAGAAGACTGGGAATGGGAAGGGCAGCTATGAAGGAACTAGACAAGATCTTAAAGTGTAAAGTTATACAACTGAGCGCTAAAGTTAGAATCATCCAAGCCATTGTATTCTCCATCACCATATAGAGATTAAGAGCTGGACAGTGAAGAAAGCTGACAAGAATAAAATCAACTCATTTGAGACGTGGTGCTGGAGAAGAGTGCTGACACCGTAGACAGCCAAAACAAACAAAACAAACGGGCCTTTGAATAGATCAAGCCTGAAATCTTCCTGGAAACCGAGGTGATCAAACTGAGGCTGTCATGCTTTGGCCATATCATGAGAAGGAACAACTCATTAGAAAAGACAATAGTGCTAGGAAGGGTGGAGGGAAGTAGAAAGAGAGGACGACCACATGACAGATGGATAGACACAATCAGGGAGGTTATGGGAACTGAATTTACAGGACCTAAGTAGAACAGTGGAGAACAGGATTGTTGTTGTTGTTGTTGTTTTGAGATATCTCATTCACAGGATCACCATGAGTCATGAGTAACTCAAGAGCAGTTAATAACAGCAAAGCATTTACTGGGTAGGTTTTTATTTTATTTTTTAAATTTGCTCTCTCTCTCTCTCTCTCTCTCTCTCTCTCTGAGGGACAGAGACACAGAGAAATAGCAGCAGAGGAAAGGTTTAAACTTCCTCTGCTCACTCACTCACTTGTACAGTTGGCCCTCCTTATCCACCGATTTTTTATACAGGGATTCAAGCATACATGGCTTGAAAATATTCAAAAAAAGTATACATTCCAAATAGCAAACCTTGGTTTTGCCATTTTGTACAAGAGACACCATTTTGCTATACCATTGTATTAAATGGGTCCTGGAACCAAACCTCAGGAGATAACAAGGGCCCACTGTAAGTAAAGATATAATTCAACTGTACTCAGCATACCCTGTAGTTTGTCTCTAAGCATCTCTTCTTCTGCCTCCATTTCCTGGCTATTCCCTTCCATCCTCCCACATTTTTCTTACCTCAGAGTTTCATGGGCACTGATCAGGTTCCATCCTCACTGGACTCTTTAGAAGGAGGCTTCTCTTCCTTCAGTGTTTTATTTTCCTTCATTATTTTTTTGTACTAGTAATCCTCAGGGTTATTCTAAGCCTTCTGATATTACACCCCTGATTTGTATATGGAGGTAGCCGCTTTCTATACATAAGTGATGGAGATTAGATAATGAAATCAGAATTAGAGAATAGGATGCTAAAACATTTAATATCCACGTGGTAAAAGTGGGAAAAGTAGCTGCAATTAACATTCTTTAATATTGTTTCCCATACAGCTAAAAATCACTCATGCAGGACATCTGTGGGAGTTTTGTATCAGTAAGGACTTGTTAAGAATAAGATCTATGGATCTGCCAAACTTTTTTCCACTCCTCTTTTCTATAATGTACACAGTGCCCTGGCCTGTATCGTTTAACATTTTCCTGCACATGTTTCAAGAGACAGCTTGGATGAAGCCTCTGAGACAGAACTGTGTAGTGTTTCACAGTAAAGATAGAAGTAGTGGAAAATCAACTGAAGTTTAAAAAGCAGAAAAGGAGAAGGGAGAGAAGGAGATCATATTTCTTTTGGCACAATATTATGTCCAAATTACATCTGTTCTTCAAACGTTTTCCAGAAGGAGTACTACGATCCTACGCTAAAACTATTCAATACAAAATCTCCATTCCTTCATCTTTTAAACTACTCAGTGTGTTTTAGTGCCAGATCTTTACTGAAGTTTGTACCTCACTAGGAATCTGTGCAGATTCCGCCAAACCTTGAGATTTACACTAAATAAAGAAGCCTGTATTTTTATGCCTCATCTCTGTTTCTTGGCAGAGTTCAGCATTTCTGATCTAGCTGGGCAGCTTACAAATAAGACTGTTATATTGATGGGGGCCTGGAAAATATTGGTAGTGATGATGCTTTAAAACAAAGGACAAATAAGAATAAAATGAACATTAGATGCAGGCAAATATTGATATTAGGAGGGTAATTTCATTAACAACTTCTAACAAGGGCCGTAGTGAGTGACTATAGAAATATCTGGTGTCTTCCAATACTTTGATGGGAAAGGACCCTCTGTGTAGGATTTGAAAACTTTTCTAGCAAACATATTGCCTCCAGATGAGGGTCAAATGGCTTGGAGGGAATGTTAATAAGCAGAAAACATATTGCTGTTTTTATCAGCATCTGTCTGTCTCAGAGAATGGAAAACTAGAGAAAAAGTGCCACTAGATTTATATTTTTTAACCCTTACATTAATTATGTTTACATTGAAAAGGAGACATTTATTTCAATTACACAAATGCTACCTTGGTGTTTAAATTTACAATCTATTACTGCAATAGATACCTTGCTGGAATCAACATGAAAAATCTAATTCAGGATTTAGTCTTCCCCTACTCTCCTTTTTTGAGCCTGAGAGAGAAGGCAACACCTGCATGAATTTTGGAAAAATCCACTTCTCACCCAGTGAAAAGTACTGAGTAAAGGTAAAAAGAATTCACATAGGAAGACAGCAGAAAACAAAAATCTTTAGCTATAAATGATAAGTCAGACTGATGCCACTCTTAATTAATAATGCCCCACAGTAAAAATCAGAATCTTGCCCGCATAAATTGTGGGTATTATTTTTAAGAAACACAATCAAAAAGAGCAATTAATGTAGAAATGCATAGTTCAATAGTAATATTGCTCAGCATCTGATGCTTTTCAGGGGTGGGGGGTATTACTCTACTACAATTCAGGTCCTATTCTCTGGGTCCATTTTCTTCCAGTGACCTCTTTTATTTTCTTCAATTTCTCAGGATGTACTCTCTGAAAGCAAATAGAAAGAAATTCTGAGAGAAAATTGGGAAAAGGTACTTAACATTCACACCATCAAACAAATTCTTCATTCTACAAAATTGAAGGTTTGTATTAGTAATGTATGTGTGTGTGCGCGCACACATGCACATGCTGCCTCAAGAGGGACTGGAAGACACTCCCTTGAAGTGTGGTGGAGTCTCCTTCTTTGGAGATTTTTAAAAAGATTTTTAAACAGAGGCTGGATGACCATCTGTCAGGAATACTTTGATTGTGTATTCCTGCATGGTAGGGGGTTGGACTGGATGGCCCTTGCGGTCTTTTCCAACCCTGTGATTCCATGATTCTATGATTCTAAGTTACTTGTTAACTTGTGGTAATCCCATCAATTTCATAAAGTTTTCTCAGGCAATGAAGGCTCAGAAGTGGTTTTGCTAGTTCCTTCCTCTGAAAGACAGCCTACAGCATCTTGCATTTGTTGGTGGTCTCCCATCCAAGTACTAATCAGAGCTCTTCCTGCTTAGCTTACAAGATCAGGTGGGATCTGGTGCCTTTAGAGCAGGGGTTCCCAACCTTTTTGACTTGTGGAGCCCTTATTTTTATGGCAGAGTTTTACCCTATGTTTTATAAGTTAATAGCATTTAGGAATATATATATAATACTATATTCTTATTCTTTAATTTCATTCAATTTTTATTTCTTTCATTTTCCTGGAGCAGCAAGCACCTGGGAAATGCACACACAGCCCCAAAGGCTCCTTGGAGCACAGGTTGGGAATCCCTACTTTAGAATATTTAGGCCCTTTATGAGGAATTTGTCTGAGCAAATAGGTGAGGTGACAAGAGCTGTCCTTCATTAACATGTCTTTTCCCTTCCTGGTTACAGCTGTTTCATACCCATATGAAAATACCTAGTTATTCAGTCCAAGAATGAACAGTGGTAGCCCTTGATTGTTATCTGGAAGAACGCCAGCAACAACGAGACCTGGAAGATGATAATAAGCCACTTAATTTTCCCATTTAAATATATTTCTACAATCACAAACAACTATATACTAATCATATACTAAAATAAATAAAGATTCCTATATCCCAGTATGCAGCTACACTTATCAGAACACTGGTGTTGAAATAGTCGTATCTACTCACATGCATATAAGATTTCTTAACTGGATCTATAGCATTTTTAATTTGGAGCAAGTGGGATATATCTGAAATAATCGAAACTGCACGAAAATCTTTAATGTCCACAAAAATCAATTCTTTTTTCTTAGGAAAAAAAATAGAGATGTTTGTACCCTTAGCTCATTTTGCTGCTCTGCATGTTTTTCCCCCAATGGGTCCATCTGTGTATGTCCAGTTCAATCAACTGGAGGTGACTGTGAAGAAATGTTATGAATGGAGGTTTTTGTGGGCTATGCAAAACAGTTTTTAGTCCACATCATGGGGCCACAAACCAAGTCTAAGCCATGAACCAAGTCTGCAGTACTGAGTAAATGCCTTAATGTGAGGATGAGCACAGTGTGGCCAGTGTGATTCATCAAGAGAAGTAATAGTGCCACTCTATTCTGCTTTGGTCAGGCCCCACCTGGAATACTGTGTCCAGTTCTGGGCACCACAATTCAAATAAGATGTGGAGAAACTGGAGCATGTCCAAAGGAGGGCAACTAAGATGGTGAAGGGTCTGGAAACCATGCCCTATGAGGAACACCTTAGGGAACAGGGGATGTTTAGCCTGGAGAAGAGAAGGTTAAGAGGTGATATGATAACCCTGTTCAAATATTTGAAGGGATGTCATATTGAGGAGGGAGCAAGCTTGTTTTCTGCTGCTCCAAAGACTAGGACGTGGAACAATCGATACAAATTGTAGGAAAAGAGATTCTACCTCAACATTGGGAGGAACTTCCTGATTGTAAGGGCTGTTTGACAGTGGAACACACTTCCTCAGAGAGTGGTGGAGTCTCCTTCCTTAGAGGTCATTAAGCAGAGGCTGGATGGCCTTCTGTCGGGGATGCTTTGATTGGGAGTTCCTGCATGGCAGGGGGTTGGACTGGATGGTCCTTGTGGTCTCTTCCAACTCTGTGATTCTATGTGGCCCTTTGGGACCCCAAATCTTCCAGACCCCTAATTCAGGCCATTTGTTGCCATGCCCCAATCCCACTGCAAAACAAAAACAAAAATAGTTTTAAAAATTAACCAAAATTTAAATGGAAAATGACATAACATCACTCCCAGTTTCAGCAGATACACCGTTGTGGTCTGGGAGAGGAAAATGAGGAAAAATTCGTCCCCATCCCTCCTGCAGTTGCCCATTCTCTTTTTAATATTGTAGTACAAATGGGTAGAACTGACTGCAAAACCTCTGCTATTGTCTTCTCTTTACTTTATCATTGGAAACACTGGAATATGACCAGATGTATGATGAATATATAAAGAAGGTGGCATACATTTGAAGTGGGCACACATTCCCATTTGGGTAGGGACAGGTTTTTTGGCATTTATGAGGGAGAGAATCCCTGTTGCATTCAGCACTTGATCGTTCACTTTATGTAATTTGGAACATGGCATGGTTAATACAAAAACATGAGAAAGCTGAAAATAACAGGCTTAAATCTAAGTAAAAGAAACCTCAACATGGATATGATAACAGTTTCAAAATATCCAAGTGCCAACAAGGTACTACAAAAACAAAGGTTAGTTACTATCACCTAACTCTAGGATCTAGGCTTTAGTGTGTTGGGTAAATGATTTGTACTGACTAGTAGAGATCTTGGTTTCGATTTTTGCTTGAAGTGAAGTGGTTGGTTGAGTGCTTCATCATGATGATAATTTTCAGGTCTGGATATCATGGCAAACAATCGGAAAACATCTTGAATGATGGCATGTTGACATGTGGTTTGTTTTATAGCGAAGCACTCAGATCAGAATTACCACTGCAATGATGCCAACCCATTTCTTAGCATTCCAGAGAGATTCATATGAATTGGTTCCAAGTTAAGCAGAATTACAGGATGCCCTTTTGAGGCAGGTTTCAAAAATGTCAGACAGCACCAAAGCAATTACCTAACAAGTGATTAAAGCTCGAGAAATCTTGACTGTCAATCTCAAAACCTATCCCAAATGGCTCATTCAATGAAATCAGTTTCTGCCTTGTATTTTGGCTAGGTTAAAGCATTGCCAATAAAAAAAGTAATTGAACGGAATATGCCATGCTAACAAGTTTTTGAGTAAAACCAGTAAGACTGTGTAAGCTTTACATTGATACCTAAGAATTCAAAATTTGGTATTGCTGCTCTTGATGCAGTGGCAGTGCTAGCAATATTGGCCTCTGTAGCAAATGAGATAGCAAGTACCTCAAAATCATCTGTTGTGCCAGGAATACATGTGTTGACCACCCTTGATCTAAAGTCACATTGAAATCTGACATGGATCACATTCACCTAAAGGTTAATGAAGGCTGAAATGGAAATGCAGTGCCCATTCTGAGTGGATAAAGTTATGTGAAAGAAGCTACCTGTTATTTCAATGTGTTTGGGTTGTTAACCAAAATAATGTTCTATACTTAACATGTGCACTGACTATTCGGACTTGACTATCCCTTTTGGATTTGGACTTGGTGACAGATGCAAATTGGCCAAACACAGATGTCTTACTTCGTTTTTGTTTACAGTTTGGATTTCCTTTCTTGTGAACATGGCCACGGGGTCTACCGCCTTTAAGAGGTGCGAGAAATGCTGGGGTAATATCCCTGGTCAGGACCTGTTCTTTGCCTGGGCAAGGAAAATATATATGCACTCATCCCTCCATATTTTTGGATTTGATATTTGCAGCTTTACTTATGGATTTGATTAATATGTTCTCTCTGGGAATATCTAGGTCCTCCAGTGCAACTCTATGGTCAACTTTAACTAAAAGTTGCACTGAAGGACCAAGAGATTCCTAGAGAGAACACTCTACTAGGCATTTGTAGCTCTTCCAGTGCAGTTCTATGGTCAGTGTCTATCAGACATTGACCAAAGAGGTGCACTGGAGGATCTAGAGATTCCTAGAGAGGTGTCCTCTCAGGTAAAAACATGGTGTTTTTGTTATCTGCAGTTTTTCCATATTCACCAGGGTCTTGTGCCCCTAATACCAGTGAATATTGAGGGACAAGTGTACAATCAGCCCGTGCCATATGCGGGCTTCCCTTCCATGGCTTTCAGCATGTGCTGAAGTCATGGTACAATCCAATGAATGGTGTGCGCACCCCATTGTTTTCAATGGGGTGCAAGCATACACAGTTTCCCCCTTACACAGGGGTTCCAGAATGGATCCCCCCGTGTAAGGGAAGGGAGTGTTGCACCCTGGTCTGGAAAATGACATGGATGTGGCCACTAGGTGGAACTGGAGCAGAGAATACTATAATTCAAGTGGCAGGTGCACGAGTCAACGTTTGGTGAGCTGTACATCATGTGAAGTCTGATGCAACATGCACAGTTGATGAAGCCAGCCAGCTGTGCATCTTGCATATTCTGAGGCAACAGGCACCTATATAAGGGAGAAGGTCAGAAGAAAGAATCTCCATTGGTTGGTAGTTGTTGGTTGGTGCTTGGCGAAGCACTTTGTTAGACTGTATAGCTGTGAGCATTCAAGACAGCTGTCTGATACTCTGTGTAATCTTTGTAAATATTCTGCAACAAAGATTAAAACCTTCGTTGACTGAAGTCTCATTGTCCGGAGATTCATTCCTCCCAGGTGAAAGCTGCAACGCTTTTGTGGGAGGATTTTTCCTGTGCCGCTCTGAGCCAGACTCTTCACAGAGACCATCTGTGTGCTAGGCGTTCCTGCTGATGTGCATCAACTGTGTGTGCGTGTATGCTAGACACAGATTGTCTGCATACCCCAAAATGTACTGGATGACCTTTGGTTGATCCTTTATGGACTGGACTGGGTGACCCTTGGTTGATCCTTGGTGGACTGGACTGGGTGACCCTTGGTTGACCTGAGAGAGGACTCTTTCAGACATTGGGAATTGGAAGTATAATCTAGGGTCAATCCGAATGCAATCATAGGGTTTGATGTTATTGCGAATTAAAGCTTCGCGCAATTTTGGGCAAAAGGGAAGTCAATTCGAATGCAATCATGGGTTTCATATTATTGCGGATTAAAGCTTCGCACGCAATTTCGGGCAAGGAGGGGTCATTTTCGGGAAATGGAGCGTTACTCCGAATGCAATGGGAATTCCTGTAAATTCGCTAAACAAGCGAATTTACAGGAATTCGCATTGGCTCCATTCGAAATTTGGGAGAAATTCCTCCCGTGTGAAAGAGTCCAGAGCCACACTCTCTCAGCCTCAGAGGATGGCCATGGTTAAATCCCCTCTGAAGAAACATGCCAAGAAAACCCCGTGACAGGTCCACCTTTGCTGTTGTTGTGCACCTTCAAGTCATTTCCAACTCACGGTGGCCCTAAGGCAAACCTATCGTAGGGATTTCTTGGCACGTTCCTTTGGAGGGGGGTTGCCAAGTAGTGCTTTGAGGCCGAGAGTGTGTGGCTTGCCCAAGTGGATTCCTTTGGCTGAGCTGGAATTCGAACCCTGACCTCCTGAGTGGTAGTCCCACACACCCAAACCACTCCTTGGGGTCGCCAGAAGTTGGGAATGCAAGGCACCCTCAGCAACAATAACAAAGGCTACCCCTAGAGGTGAGGAGAATTGGGGAAGAAGAGGCTGGCCTTTGAGGAGGCGAGGCCTGGCCTTTTTGGCCTCTTCCCTCCAAGGAGGAGGGAAGATACTGGTGGGGATGCGTTTGGTGAGGTAATAGCAGCAGCAAGTCAAGCGAGTGCTGCTGGTGAAATTTAACACCCAGCAGCAGCAGCAGAAGTAGTGAGGCCTTTTTTTGCCTGGGTTCCCTCAGCAGCAGCAGCAGCAGCACTCCTCCTCCTTCTCCTTCGCCTGGTCCTCCTTAGTTGGAGGCTCTTCCCAAAACCAACCCCTGCAACAGAAAGGCGGCAACAACACACACATATTATTACACACAGTGAGCCCTGCTCCCAGCCCCTGACTATAGTGACTTTCCTCCCCTTTCCCTCCAAATGTGGGGGAAAGAAGGAACCCACTGAAAGGAGGAGGAAGAGGAGAAGGAGGAGGGTTCCTTTCTAGTCTCTCCTAGTCCTCCTTGTTTGGGGAGCTGCTGGCTTTCATGGACAGTACCTGAGCCCCCCCTGGGTCTGCTCTGGAGCTCCTGGTGCTGGGAAGGAGGAGGAGAAGACTTCTGTTTTCGCTGTAGCACTTCGCTGCTCGGACAAATGCAGACAAATGCATTTAGGGGCTCAAAGAAGGACAAGGAGTGGAAGCAGCTCTCCCCCAGGAGAAACGTGAGTAACAAACAGAGGAGGGAGGACCTGGCAGCACCTTTGGGGAGACCCATCACTGTGCAGCCACACTGGAGAAAGAACCCTGCTTTGCCACTGCTTCTTTAATTCTCTTTCTGGCTCAAGTCTAGGAAAGCTCCTGCTACTGACTGCTTTCTTCCAGTTTGTCTTAAAGGTGCTCTACAAGATCCTGGTGCATATTCATATGTTTAGGGATCTCAGAGACTTATCACCACTTCTTCTTTTTTTTTAATAACAAGGAAAATTCTTATTGTTTAATGGGTCATATAAATCCAGGTTCGTGCTACCAGCATCTCTCTTTCGGTTGGTCTCAAAGGTGCAGCAGGAACATCCTTTTGCATGCTGATTTCCCAGACTAACGTGGCTATATCTTTTGAATTCATAGACAATGAGAGTAATCAAATGATCAAATGGAGACCTTCTCCTCCGATGTTGAAGGCGATCATGCGGCAGAAGAGGAAGAAGGCGGATCGAAGTTATTGGCCTGATTCCCAATCCTGACTATCTGCGTTCACACAGGAGAAATAAACCGGTTTATTTCTCCTGTGTGAACGCAGCTTAAAACAGGCTGGCTGGATGGAGAGAGTCCCTGATGAAGTTCTCCTTAGGAGTTTTTAGGAGACTTGTTTCTCTTACCAAGAACCACCGACTTAGAAAGTTAGCTGCCTGGGTTGGAAATAATAATAATAATAATAATAATCTTCACTTCAGTATTTTCCCCTAAAGGTTACCCAGCTTTCTTGGATTTTCTGTGCGAATGTGCCGGATTTTCAAAACAAGAGTTCCCAAACCTTAATCTTACTAAAAATGGAACTGGAACTTGTTTTGTTCAAGTCCCAGTTGTGGATTTGAACCTGTCACCCAAGACTGAGTAGCTCTATGGGGCAATAACCCTGTGAACCAGTAGGATGATAGGCCCTTCCATCCTTTCCCATTGGACATAACAGTGTGCTTCAAAACATTTACCCCCCAATTTCATTCTGCGTGGTTTCTTTATTTTGAGTTCTAGTATAGCAATCCCCTGAAAGTTGCCATGGTTTAGTGGTTTAGACTTTGGACTCTGACCCTGGTTCGAATCCCTACTCAGTCATGGAAACCCACTGGGTGATCTTGAGCAATGCACACTCTCTCAGCTTTAGAGGAAGACAACCCCCCTCCAAACCAATCTTGCCAAGAAAACCCCATGACCGGGCCACCTTAGGGATGCCAGAGGTAGGAAATGGCTTGAAGGCACACAAAACAAAAGCAATAGCAATCCCCTCTGAAGAACTGCTTCAGAAACAAACTAAGGCTGCATCCCTAATGCAGAATTAATGCAGTTTAACACCGCCTTAACTGCCATTGCTCATTGGGATGGATTTCTGGGATTTGTAATTTTGTGAGGTATTTAGCCATCTCTTTCAGAGAACTCTAGTGCCACAACGACCTATAAACTACAAATCCCAGGATTCCATGGGATGGACCCATGGCAGTTAAAGTATCAGACTGCTTTTAATTCTGCAGTGTGGCAGCAGCCTACGGGTCTCAAAAAACTTAAGATACACTTATCACAACATGAGCTTTTGTTAGCTATTCAGATATCATGGGAACTATTTGTTGGTTTTGGTGCAAGAGACTAGCATGGCTGCAAGTTTGGCGCTGAGAGATGCAATGCCCTTTCAAGTTCATTGGGCAACCCCTAGTTGATAAGGAAGGATGTGTTGGGCTTTGTGGACATTATGTATGAGACACTGTCCCACTCAAGAAAACTGCATATCTTGATGGCCCCACTGAAGGCGCATTAGCATGACATGAAACATTGAAGGGAAATAATGTGTTTGTTTTTTTCTCCCTGGAACTAAACAGCTCTTAGTGTGTCATTCTTAGAGAAGAAACCAATGGATTTTCAAGCAGATTTGGCTGTGTGCAATATTTGACTGCTCTTCCTCTCTTTCCTTCTCCTTCACTTGTTTTAAAATAAAGTTATTTAGTGGTGAAGTGTGGCTGTTTAAAGTGTCTGCAGGTATAAAACGTAGCAGAACTGTTTTTGCTTTCCCAAGCGGTCATGTTTATGAAAGGAAGCAAAGGGCACTAAGACGGTGTGGAGAGAAAAGATCATTTTGGAGATGGCTTACATATGTGTGTGTGTGTGCATTTGTGTGTGTTTATATGTCTATGAGGAAGGAAGGGGGAGGAGCAAATGACTGGAAAACTACACCCTCATTTTACAGACAAATGTCGCTTGGAGAAGTGGGGTTGCCAAAATGTAACTTCAATCTGCTTCCCTCTGGTTCATCTTCAGCAAGCGTATTTTTCTTCCCCTGAAGGCAACAGAAGCAGAGAGGCATTTGTTGTTACTTGTGGTAACCTTAGGTGGGTTTGAGTTTCAAGCATGAAAAATCAAGGTGATCTTTCTGGATGCAGTTTGATTTGCCCCGGGCTTTGCACACATTTCTGCTTAGAGAATGAACAGGCTCTATCTACCAAGTAGCCAGTTCCTTAATGTAATACAGCAAGGTCTGCCCGGGTAGCTTTCTATAAACAAATCCCTTCGCATGCGAGGTAGTTTTTCTATGAAAGAGCTGAAGAGCAATGTGGCTACTTTGCTGTGATTTGCTAGGCTGACTCCTTTCTTTCATGCCTTGTTGATTTGAATTTATCTCTTCTGTTCAAACATATCTGTTCTTTAAGGGCCTAGTTCACACTGCATCTGGATCATACTACAGAATTGCAGGTGAGAACTCACCTTATAGAAGTCCCTGCTTCCAGAAATAATAATTTTAAAAGCCCTGAACATATTTTAAAAAGCCTAGATGTCAGGAAGGGGAGAAGTAATCTTCCTGACAACTAATTTTCTGAGATGACCCTCATCGCTCCCCCGCCACACACACAGTAAAATTTTTTTAGATTGAACACTTTACTACTTCTGGAAGAATGAACAACTGAAGCCAAGTGCTTTGGAAACTATTCTCTGCCAGAAATAATAAAAGCTAAAATTGTACTAAAATGTCCAAATACTCTAAACATCATTCTGGAACAATGTACTGTGCCACTGCTCACAAATTATACTTTTACCACATTAGTGTTACTACTTCCGCCCCAGCTAGAGCGGGAAAAGACACCCTTCTTCCATCTGCCTATGCAGATATTTTCTGTGTATCAAAATTTAGTTAGTGAGGATGGAGTTATATGAACCCATTTGTGCATTAAAAACTACATGCTAGGGGCTTACAGGACTGAGTGGGGTTAGCCAAAATTACATGTTCCAAAAATGTGAGAATGACTCTGATGTGTATATCATGTTACAGAGCTATATATAGAGCTCCTCCCTCATACATGTTATGGGGGGGTCTGGACCAATTGGAATCCCATCTTATATGGAGGAGCCCTATGTACCTTATCATCATCACTAAATCTATGGGAGAGGATTTTTCTAACCCCTTTCCATTAGTCAGGCAATATGTAAGGTTCCTCTTTCTGCATCATTTTCCTCATTTTCCTCCTCTCTGAGCTTTACTATAACTGACAGTTTTGGGGGGAAGCAAAATCAGTTTCACCACTGTCCAGCTGCATCTCTACTAAAAGTCACAATTTTTTTAAAGATTAAAAACCTAGTATTATAACCAGCTGCATATGTGACAAGAAGCTCTAGCTAATCCTGTATCTTTGCTGCTTATATGTCTATGATGCATGTATTTCTTAATCCCATGTTTGGCTCATGTACCTCTCTCTGTATATCTATACAAAAGTTTGATAGATGTGCAGTGCACTAAAAGCACTTAGGCTTTCTTTTAATAATCCTGGTTTGAAAAAGACTTCACTGTCAGATTAGTCTTTGACAGTCTTGAGCAACTCAGTATAGCCTAGAAAGTCACCATAGAAAGTGGAGGAGGTTCAGTTTGAGCTGTTCAATTTGGGCTGCCAAGCATCATATGTGCAATGTAGTACTGCTGCTATAAATTAAGAGAACTATGCTGATACTATTCCAGGCTGATTTTGATTGGTTAGCTCCCTTTTTTGATTGTAATTCCTCTATTTCCAGCATTGTTATTTATAACACATGCGAGCATAATATTTCAGCACAGGTCTGTTTTCTTATACTGATTCCAATGAAACTATGTCATAGAATTTGTAGAGATCACAGGGACCATCCAGTTCAAATCCTTCCCATACAGGAAGACACAGTCAAAGCATTCCCAATAGATGGTCCATCCAGCCTTTGTTTAAAAACTTCCAAAGAAGGAGACTCCACTACACTGAGACAGTGTATTTCATTGTTAAACAGCTTTTACCGCATTGAAGTTCCTCCTAAGTTTTAGATGGAATCTTTTTTCCTGTAGTTTGAACCCATTGCTCTGTGTCCTAGTCTCTGGAGTAGCAAAGGACAAGCTTGCTCCATTCTCAATATGACATCCCTTCAAATATTTAAATATGTCTATCATGTCACCTCTTAACCCTTCTCTTCCCTACACTAAAAATTACCCAGCTCCCTAAGCTGCTCCTCATGGAGCATGGTTTTGGACCTTTTACCATTTTGATCATCATCCTTTGGACACACTCCTGCTTGTCAATATCCCTCTTGCATTGTGGTGCCCAGAACTCTACACAGTACTCCAGGCAAGGTCTGACCAAAGCAGAATAAAGTAGTGCTATTACTTCCCTTAATCTAGACACTGCACTTGACTTTTTAGCTGTTGTATCACACGATTGACTCATTTCCCCATAAGGATCCTACCACTTCTATCCCATTAGCCTCATCACTATTGGTAAATTAGGATCAAATCTAAAATAGCTGATACTCTTGTTGCCTCTTTCACTTTCTATACAATGAAATGTCTGTAAGCCAAATGAGGAATTTATTGGACCTTAAATTTTTGGCAGAGTTTGACTTCCAACAAATATCAGGATAGTTGAAATCCCCCATCACAAATACATCTCTCCTTTCCAAATATGTAGTTTTTGTTTCCAGAAAGGCACCATCCAAGTCCTCATTCTGGCATAGGGATCTGTAGTACATCTCCGCAATGATTTCACTGTTGTTTCTTTCCCCCTTAATTTTTACCCGGATGCTCTCAATCTGGCTTTACATCATGGATCTCTTCACAGGTGTAAATATCGTTGCTGTATATGCTACTCTGCCTCCTTCCTGGTTTGGTGTGTTTCTCTGAAGTAGGTTATACCCCTCTATTACTACATTCCAATTCCAACCAAGTTTCAGTAATGCCTATTATATCATATTTGCTTGGTTGTGTTAAGAGTTCAAGTTCACCTTGTTTATTTCCCATGCTTCTTGCATTAGTGTAGACACATTTAAGATCATGGGCCATTCCAAGTTGCCTATATGTTTTTCTCCCACTGTTTTTTCCCCTTCCTTTTCTGTTTGACTTGTTCTCTGTTAAGGGTCAGACTATTAAATCAGTTTAAGGGTACTTTATTTTAACTTGTTTACATTATGAGCAATTAGGAAAAACACTCTCTGGCAATATATTCCCTTACTGCCAGCAGTATATGTCAGTGTGAATACAAACATCCACATTTCATTTGGATCACAGTAAGGCTGGATTAACCAAGTTTGAACAATTTGACAAGTCGTTATAACCCATGGCATAGGAACTGCTGTCAAGGTTGCAAAAACCAAGGAAATGTATTCCCCACACTATCTGTAACATAGATTTCCAGATGTAAAAAACTTCTGTAGGAGTTGGTCATGTAATCACTGTTCATATTTTAGGATGACTAAAAATATTGGCAATGCTACTGTTTATGATATAATTTTCTTTATTCAGGAGATGGGCAAGTAAAATAAATTGTTTAGAAATTAAGAATGGTAAAACTTAAGGCCCATCATGGATTGCAATGTGATGCTGCAACCCAAAATACCAGTAACATTTCAGGATACATAAACAAATGTATTATCTCCAAGATTCAAGAGATAATGGGGCTTTCAGGAATTGTCAGTTTATAAGATCTCACAGATTGGCCAACATGCCCTGTCCCCAAATATTTCAGGGAAAAAACAAGTGAAAATATATTTAGAAAAATAACTCTTTCTGGCATTGTGAACATCCAGTGAAACATTGTCAGAGAGTCCTTACCTTGTAAGCTGCTCACTCACATGTGCTGGTGTCTTTTCATGTGCATGGAATTTGCACATGAATTAGAAGCTGGTAACTGTAACAGAGAACTCTGTAAAAGCATATGAAACACTTTACACTGTGAGTCAGGATGATAAAAGAACTTGAGCTTGGTCAGGAGTGAGCCACTCAGGCTGCATCTACACTGTAGAAACAAAGCAGTTTGACACCCCTTTAAGTGCTGTAGCTCCTCCTTATGGAATCCTGGGATTAGTAGTTTTACAAAATCTTTAGCCTTCTCTGCCATAGAACGCTGGTGGCACACAAAACTACAAATTCCAGGCAGTTAAAGTGCTGTCAAATTGCATTATGTCTACAGCGTAGAACTAATGCTGCTGGCACCGGTTTATTTCCAAAAAGAAGTATCATTTGATTTCCAAAGGTGTATGATAAGAAACAGGCATACCAATCCCTCAGCTCTCTTTTTAAAACCTCCATAGATATGGAGACAGTAGCCATGGTGCACTCCAGGTCTTAGAAACTTAGCTTCAAGCACTTGCTTGCCCCTTCTTATCTCATTTCCCTGGGAAAGAAATATTCTCATGCTCTGTACACCTGCTCTGTATGATGAGCCAGTGTGGCGTAGTGGCTTGAGTGTTGGACTAGGACTCTGGAGACCAGGGTTTGATTCCCAGCTCAGCCATGACACCCACAGGGTTACCTTGGGCAAGTCACATGCTCTCAGCCTCATGGGAAGGCAATGACAAACTCTCTCTGAACAAATCTTGCCAGCAAAACCCCATGATAGGCTTTAGAGTCATCTAAGGACTTGAAAGCAAACAATCACCTTCTGCTGGGTGTTATCTGAAGAAGCCATGTATTGCTCATTCTGGCAGCAATTGTTTCGTTCCTGGACATACTTTCCCTCAATCCAACAGCTTCTGTTTAGAGTAAAGCAGTAACTGATAGAATTGATGGAGTTCTTTTTAAGCAGTAGAAAAAACAGCCACAAGCCTTTGAGATGAGGGTGGAAGCAATGGATCCTAGAAAACTTTTTTACCAGGAACACAGTAAGAATATAAAATCATAGGAAGAACTTTGCTGACCAAGTTCTGTTTAGCCCAGCATTTTGTTCACACAGTGGCCAACTAGTTGCTGATGGGAAGCCCACAAGCAGAACATAAGTGCCACTGAGCTTTCCCATTTGTATTCCGCAGGAATTGATGTACAGACATGCAGCACCTCTGATACTGTGATTATACTGCCATCCTAATATGTAACCAGTAATTTTAATGCTGTCCCAAGTTGGCAGCCATTGCAATATCCTGTGGTGGTGAATTAGTGCATACTGTATGAAAAGTATCTCTTTTTATTTGTCCTGATGAATCTCCCACCATTTACTCTACAGGAGCTGAGGTAGGTTTTGTCTGCCACCATCTACATTTGCTCCCAGTGGAATGCACCCCTTGCTTTCTTTTGAGCTGTATTCCACATTGCAAAAATAATCTGGGTTGACACCATTTTAATTGCCATGGCTCAATGTTAATGGAATTCTGGGAAATGTAGTTTTGTGAGACATGTAGCCTTCTCTGTCAGAGAGCTCTGGCACCACAACAAACTGCAGTTCCCAGATTTCCACAGCATTGATCAGAGTTACCATAAACCTAAATGAATAAGTGCATGGATTTTGTTTGACATCATTCTTTATGGTTTCAAGAATATAATAAATTTTACAATTCATGGAGGTGTCACACTTGAGTTTTCTTCTAAGCAGGTGTGCTAAAGTTTGCACCTGGCAAGCTCTATCTTATCTTAATGCAACATATACTGATATATTGAATTAGGAATACATAGAAGCCTCTTGTTTTGGTTAAACTGGAGTTATGCCCACTAAACCTCCTTTCTTCTGGCAACTGGTCTCAGAGATCAGCCAACAACTCTTCTGGCAGAAGAGCCCAAACAGGATGGAAGAGAAGCAAAATGAAAGTAGTGCCAAATTATGTGAGAACCAGTCCAGGGGCTCAAATTCTGGGCCATCAGAAAGTTAGGTCACAGCCAGTGTAACCTCATGTAACTACATTTCCACCATCCTTACAGGTTTGGACTCAACACAGCTTCAGTTAGCCAGGTATCATTAGGCCATATTTAGGAGTATAGTATGCTTCTTCAGAACCAAATACCACTGTATTAAGTGGCAATTACTCTCAGCTAAGCATACACAGGATTGCAACCTTTGGGTTCTTGCAACATTTGGGTTTACCTGTATTCTTAGAAAGCCAGTATGATGTAGTAGTTTGAGCACTGGACTACAACTTTAGAGACTAGGGCCATGTTGGCGAAAGCATGGCACGTGTGCCATCTGTGGCATGCGAAGCTATCTGGACTGGCATGGAGCAGAGAGGCAGGGAGGTATGGCCAGCACACGGCTCCTTCCTGTGGCCAGTTTGTCCTTGGAAAACCCAGCCGCAACATGGAGTTCTGGAAGCCTCACCCTTTCTGGCATGAAACTCCACCCCCGCCATGAGGCAGAGATCTGGGGGACACCATTGCTTTCTTGTCTTCCTCCTTCTAGACTTTGGGTGGTGTTGTTCTGTGCCTTCAGTTCATTTCTGGAGACCCCATTGCAGGGAGTTCTTAATAAGTTTTGTCAGAGGAGGTTTGCCATTGCCATCCTCTGAGGCTGAGAGATTGTGATGGTGTGTGTGTGTGTGTGTGTGTATGTGCTGTGTGCCTTAAAGTAGTTTTCGATGATCTTATCACAGGATTTTCTTGGCAAGCTTTCTTCAGGCCACTCTATGAAGCTGAGAGATGCAGCTTGCCCCAGTTTTTGTCTGCTTTCCAGTGTTTCCAATGTGCTTTCCAATTCAAAAAGGTCTAGATCCACTGAAGTAATAGTGTCACTCTATACTGCTTTGGTCAGGCCCCACCTGGAATATTGTATCCAGTTCTGGGTACCACAGTTTAAAAATGATGTGAAGAAACTGGAGCGTGTCCAAAGGAGGGCGACTAAAATGGTGAAGGGTCTGGAAACCATGCCCTATGAGGAATGCCTTAGGAAGCTGGGGATATTTAGCCTGGAGAAGAGAAGGTTAAGAGGTGATATGATAGCCATTTTTAAATATTTGAAGAGATGTCATATTGAGGAGGGAGCAAACTTTTTTTTTTTTTTTTTTTTTTGCTGCTCCAGAGAACAGGACCCAGAACAATGGATGCAAGCTCCAGGAAAAGAGATTCCACTTCAACATTGGGAGAAACTTCTCGACAGTAAGGGCTGTTTGATAGTGGAAAACACCCCTCGGAGGGTGGTGGTGTCTCCTTCCTTGGAGGTCTTTAAGCAGAGACTGGATGGCCATCTGTCATGGATGCTTTGAGTGGGAGTTCCTGCATGGCAGGGGGTTGGACTGGATGGCCCTTATGGTCTCTTCCAACTCTATGATTCTATGTTTCCTGACTTAGTATATCTATCTAAGGGGTTCCTATCACAGCGTTTTCTTGGCAAGGTTTCTTCAGAAGGTTTTTTTCCCCATAGTTATCCTCTGAAACTGAGAGAATGTAGCTTTCCCCTATTGCCCCTATTTTTGTGTGCTTCGAAGTCTTTCCTGACTTAGAGGCAACTCTAAGGGGTTCCTATCACAGCATTTTCTTGCCATGGCCATCCTCTGAAGCTGAGAGAGTGTAGCTTGCCCCTGTTTTTGTGTGCTTTCAAGACTTTACCAAAGTTTCTTTAGAGGAGGTTTCCCAGTGCCTTCCTCTGAGGCTGAGAGAGTATGACTTGCCCAAGGTCTCCAAGTGAGTTTCTTCAAAGGATGTTTGTCATTGACTTTCTCTGAGGCTGAGACAGTGTGACTTGCCCAAAGTCACCCAGTGGGTTTCATGGCCAAGTAAGTTTCCCAGAGGAAGTTTGTCATTGTCTTCCTCTCAAGGGCTGAGAGAGTGTGAGTTGCCTAAGGTCTCCTAATGGGTCTCATGGCTGAGCTGGAACTCGAACCCTGGTTTCCAGAGTCACATGCTCAAACTGCTCGCTCTCTTTCGACTCTTTCATACAAGGCTAAATTGGAAGTATAATTTAAGGTCAATTCGAATGCAATCATGGGTTTTACGTTATTGCGAATTAACTCTTCGCCCGCAAATTCGGGCAAGAGGGAAGCCAATTCGAATGCAATCATGGGTTTTACGTTATTGCGAATTAAAGCTTCGCATGCAAATTCGGGCAGGAGGGGGTTATTTTCGGGTAATGGGAAGTAATTCCGAACGGAGCAGGGGTTCATGTAAATTCGCTAAACAAGCGAATTTACATGAATCCGCATTGGCTCCATTCGGAGTTGGGAGAAATTCCTCCCCGTTTGAAAGAGTCCTTTGTTTTGATCTTGTGCTGTGCCTTCTGTGCTGTGCCTTCTTATTATACTTGTTGTTGTTGTTGTTGTGTGCCTCCAATTAATTTCCAACTTATGGGCCCAGAGAGCCTTCCCTCTCTGAGCACCAGTTCCTGGCAACTCTGAGGTGAAACTATCATGGGGCAAGCTTTGTCAGGGGGATTTTCATTGCCAGCATCCGAGGCTGAGAGAGCATAACTTGTGTGTGCGTGTGTGTGTGTGGTGCCCTCAAGTTGTTTCTGATTTATGGTGACCCTTTTATTGGCAGGTCTCATCAGAGGGGTTTTTTTCTTTGCTAATGCTGGCCTGAGGCTGAGAGAGTGTGCCTTGGGTTTCCCCCATGAAGTCCCACCCTTGGAGGTCCTCCCCCAGAAGGCGGAAGTCCCATCCTTGGAAGGTGGAAGTCCCGTCCCCTGGTGACACTCAGTGCAGGAATGCCACTGAGTTTGGGCACTCGGTCTCTAAAAGTTTTGCCATCACTGGGCTAGGGTTTGGATCCCTGATTATCCATGGAAATCCACAGGGTGACCTTGGGCAAATCATACTCTTTCAGCATCAGAAGAGGAAAAGAAAAACCTTCTCTGAGCAAATCTTGGCAAGAAAACCTGTTCATGGTAGGGTTTCCATAAGTTGGAAATGACTTGAAGGCACACCACAACAGCAACCTGTATTCTTATTTTCTACTTAGTGTTTATGCTATATTTAAAGCTCACATATATAGCAATAGTTGAAGGAAAATGAACCTGGGAAACTATGAGCTGCTGAAAATCTTCAAGGGACAGATACTGTTCATGTTATGTACTCATATGAATGTTGAGAGTTAAGCATGTGGAGAGAAATGATCTGTATACAAATTTTGGAGAAACTATATAACGAACTCCTGGGAGCAATGTAAGAATCAGGTTTTTTTAAAAAAAGCAAAAACGTAGATCAAATTGTCAATGCATGTGAAATGCAAGATGGAGTGTATATGTTCTTATTTAAAATGGTTTTTCCTGTGCTTTGCAGCAGGATTGGAATCTGTTCCTCAAGATGCCTTTGAGCAACTGCTCACTTCTTGAGTAGCTGTGATTAGATTTGTTTACAATTTGCCTTTTTACATCCCCCCCCCCCAATCCTGCTCTGGATTTCTGGTTAGCTTGAAGGTTGCAAATTGGGTCCAGATGAGGAAAAACGAATTGGAAATGGGTGTGAAAAATTGTAGTGGTGGGGAATCACATACCTGTGTCTCATAGAATGGAAAGTGGTTGCCTGGCTGAAATTTAGCTTTTGGAGTAGTTCAGCTTTTCTCAACCTCTATTTTAGAAACACACACAAAATGTCTCTATCTGTGGTTTAATATGTGGGTTTTAGCACATCAAGGAACTTGTAATGCACAAAATCAAACTAATATTTTACAGATTTGGTATAGGTGCAGCTTCTCCATATCTGGACTTGTTGTTTCATTGGTTATGTTTGATTATCAGAAGCATATGAGATGGATGATATACATGGAAAATTCTCTATAAGCCCTAGTGCCCTTTTTGGATTCTATCATTTAATCATTGTTAGTGTAATGCAGAATCCATGACAGAAGCAACAGTCATATCATGCATTTGCAATCGGTCATTACACATTTGCAAATATTTGTTAAGAGTGAAGAATCCCAATAAGAGAGGACCATGGAGCATTGTAAATGAAGTTCCAGACCTCCTGTTTTCTGATCTGTCTTGATCCCTCTACATTCTAGTGGTTTAAGTTTGCTTTGGAATTTAAATATCTCTGAGAAATGTTTGTATATCATCATATATGAAATGCAAGACAGGAATGGACTTATGCTAGTGCGTTCATTATGAAAAGGACTGTAAAAATGGTCAGGGTTGAATAAAGAGGGCCATCATAAAACTATAGAAATCATAGTGTATTAATATATTTTTCAGGTTGTTTATTTGCATATCTTGCCTTCCCCCATAGGTTCAAAGTGGTCTATGTAACTCTTAAGTCTTATCATCTCCTTATCTTTACAACAACCCAGTGAGATACATCAGACTGAGAGAGTGTAATCGGCTTAAAGTAACTCAGTATGTTTTATAGCCCAGTGGTAACTTGAACCCAGGTCTCCCAATACACTACTCTAACCTCCACAACTTTAAAAAATATTTTAGTGCTTTTTTCACTTCGTACTAGAAGAGAAAGGAGAGTAAAAGGAAGAAAAACTAAGGAGTTGAAAAGGGAAATCAGTTTCCATTCATCTTATCCACTGACACAGACACACCATAGCAATACTGTGAGATCTGTGCGTACTTTGTAATGCTACATTATGCTAGCTAGTAATCAATAGTACCGGTAGATCCCAATGTAACAACTTTTCAATAGTAAAAAGACAGATTGGTTGATCACAAGCCAAATTGCCAAAGCAAACAATGATCACTGTGTGTTCTGGAAAGCTATTTGAAAGCTAGGTAGCAGAGCAAAATCCTGCAAGGTTCTTGAACTCACCCTCCCCTTTCAACCAAAATGGCAAGAAAACATTAAGCAGCCCAGAGGATTTGTAAGAATAATGAATCACAAGCTGGGACAGGAATAAGCACCATAATACATAGACCTTCTTTTTCTTTCCTCAGCATGGGTAACAGTCCAGTCCTGAGATCTGCTCACTCTGTGCTTCATCAGTCTCCCAAATTAACTACCACTCTTAAAGGTGCACATAATTAAAAAGTGTGTAGAGAGCCAGTGTGGTAGTGGTTTGAGCATTGGACTAGGAAGCCGGTGGCCAGGGTTCACTTCTTGGCTCTGCCATGGAAACTCAGTGGGTGACCCTGGGCAAGTCACACTCTCTCAGTCTCCGAGAATGGCCATGGCAAACTACCTCTAAAGAAACTTGCCAAGAGAGCGCCATGATAGGTTTACCTTAGGGTCGCCATAAGTTGGGAACAATGTGAAGGCACACAAGAAGAACAAATGGGAGTGGGGGGGGGGGCACATTTGGTTAGGACAGCTACTGTGCTTCCCCAAAAATAAGACAGTGTCTTATATTAATTTTTGCTCCCAAAGATGCACTAGGTCTTATTTTCAGGGGATGTCTTATTTTTTCATGAAGAAGAATTCACATTTATTGCTCAACAAAAAAATTGAACATTTATTATATACTGTATATATATTTATATACAAAAACTTTGCTAGGTCTTACTTTCGGGGGAGGCCTTATATTTAGCAATTCAGCAAAACCTCTACTAGGTCTTATTTTCCGGGGATGTCTTATTTTCAGGGAAACAGGATACAGCTTACCTGTTCGGGTTGTTTGTTTGTTTGCTTTTTGGAGAATTCAGGAAGGGTCTTGAGATCTGATGACCCTATGTTCCTTCCAGTTTGATACTACCGTAGGTTCAATTCAAAATGCTGGTGTTGATCTTTAATGATTTAACCAGTATAAGAGTGGATAGCTAAAGGAATACTTTTCCCTATCCAAAGGCACTTATCACTTCTGAGTTGAGGAGGAGGGAGCTGTTTGGGACAAAACATTCTCCACAGTGGCACCCCAACTATGGAAAGCTCTCTAAACATATTTATTCATTTGCCTAGAAATCATAATTGCCAAGCAATGTCTGCTCTGTTTTCTCCTTTAATGGTAATGGAGCACGTCCAAAATGGCAAAAGGTATGGAGACCATGCCCTCTGAGGAGTGCTTAGGGAGATGGGTATGTTTAGCCTTGAGAAGAAAAAGTTAAAGGGTGACATGATAGCTATGTTTAAATATTTGAAGTCATATGGAATGAAGGAGTAAGCTTGGTTACTGCTGCTCTAGGACACGGAGCAATGGATTCAAACTACAGGAAAAGACATTCCACCTAAACTTTAGGAAGAACTTCCTGATGGTAAAAGCTGTTTGACAGGAAACATGCTGCCTTGGAGAATGGTGAAAGTCTCCTTCCTTGGAGGTTTTTAAATAGAGGCTGGATGGCCATTTGTCAGGGGTGCTTTGATTGTATATTTCTCGATGGCAGGGGATTGTACTGGATGACCTTTGTGGTTTTTTCCAGCTCTATGATTCTATTATTCTAGTAGTCCTTGTATTTTTTGCCTTCTCCTGCCTTTTTGGTATTTAATAGGGTTGTTTGTGGGAGTCCCAGTTGAGTTTGGAATCTGATTCAACAATTCAGATCTGGAATTGAATCAGTCCAGCTTCACTCAAACACATCTATACCAATCCAAGAAAAATAGGGAAATCCCTTTGGACTATATATGCCAGCTCTTAATGATGTGTGTGTTGAGTGAGTATTTCTTAGTGTTTATTTCTGGATTCCAAAGCACTGGAGGTAGAGACAACATTACTGAAGAAGGAAAGCAGAGAATTGTATTGATATACATTGTATATATAGCCTGGGGTGAGGTCAATCATGGCTGAACCATAATTTAGCTGTAATGCTTTGGGGCTGGGGTGTGTGTGTGCATGCTATTTCCTCTCCCTCTTCTCATTTTTGTTTCTTAGTTCTCAACAAGGTTTTTTCATATAATAGCTGAATTAGGCAAACTATGGTTGCTTAGAAATTAAGTTTGCTTCCAAATCTGTATTGGAAATCATGGATTGAAGAGAATGGAAAGGATGGAAATAGAAACTATTTTATTTCAAAGTTCTAAAAATAATTTTGTATAGACATAACAATAATGTACATTGATGTAATGTTATAAAATATAAAGACCAGCATAGGAGTTATTAGTCATGAATTACAGACATTGTAGTGTTATTTCATTCAAACCACTAACATGGAAAGACTGATTTCTCTGCCTGTTTGTTAGTAGTTTACAAATGTGATCAGGAGGTCAGTCTTCTAAATTGATTCACCTTCTGTAAAGAAGTGAATGGATGGCTGTGGTTTTAACAGTCATCTGAACTGACTATCTTTTGGTCTTTATGTTTTTTCTTGTTTGAGCGATCATCTGTTATTAATATTATCCAGGTACAATTGTAGACATTGAACATGCATTACTTATCTTTGTTCGTAAGACAGACTTGACTAACTCACAGACAAATGAACTTTTCAGAAACCTAACTAATGATGGTTTTAAAAAGGCATCTCTCAGACAAAAATATCAGTTTAAGGAGCAGATATGTTAATACATCATTTATTACTGGAATAGATATGTTACTATATCGGTTACAATAGGACCCTTTAGCATTTAGTGAGGATGTTTATTAGAGTTCTTTTATTAGTTAATTTGAAAAAAAAGTGCCTCTACTTTTTGCAGGGAACAGTACCATTGAGTGGAGTTATTGATATTGACACCTGGGTTTTTGGATTAATAAATTGTAAATATCCATAGAAGACAGTCAGACACAGTGATACTAGTGATTTGCATGTTGTTCCAAAACAGGATTTAACGTTATATACACAAGCTGAAATGAATCTGGCAGATGTTTGGGGCATATATGTACTCTTCTTCTCTCATACCGCTGAGTTTAGTTTCACTTTATATGAAAGATAGTTTGTTGCAAAATTTGAATCAAAGACTGTTCTTTTGAACAAACTATGATTAATTAAACAGACCAGGAAAACAACGCAGGTTTGAAGCTGGCCTCTTTTGAAACTTATGTGAACTATATTTTCTTTTAAATCATTTTATGTGGTTGCATAGCAAATGCAAGCTATCAATAGGTAAAATTAAAATGGACAGAAGTCCTTCCTGTCACATGGGAAGTCCTGTGCTAGGCCTTGTTCCAGATGTAGTTTATTAGCTAGTGAGTTTATTATTGTCTAACCAGCATTATAATTTTGTTATTAAGAGACTCATTTCCTTGGGCATCTTCACTCCTTTGGAAGTACAGAATACAGTACAGGGTTAAGTCTCCCTTGCTTGGAATTCTGAAATCCAAAATATTACAAAGACCAAAACTATTTTCATGGGTGGCTGAGATATTGACACCTTTGCTTTCTGATGGTTCAGTGTACACAAACTTTGTTTCGTGCACAAAATTATTTAAAATATTGTATAAATTTACCTTCAGGCTATGTGCATAAGGTGTATACGAAACATAAATAAATTTTGTGTTTAGACTTTTCTACAATGAACTTTTCTACAATATTTTTAGAATATACTTTTATTAATCATTTCTTCATTGGCATAATTGTCTGTTTGTTTCCAGTGCCTGTAAGATTGTTAGGCCTGATTAATTCTCCTTGTTTGCTGGACAGCATTGATTGCCATGGATTTCACAGTACACATGGTAATGAACAAATATTAAGAGTCAACCAAAATTTATATAACTTATTTTGAGAGAAAAGCAAAGGATGAGAGGGATCAAGCTAATCACATTTGCCCAGATCGTCTTCTGTCCATGTAATGAATTGTGACTTGGCTGTTTTGTGTTAAATATCATTATTGATATTGAGCTTGGCATAACAATCAGGCATAACAAACTTAATTGCATTAGAAATACTTGAGCATTCAGAACAAAAGGAGCTGCAAAGTTTATTATGCTGCAGTTTTTTAAAAAATATATATTGTAATAAAAGCTACAGATAAAACAACATTAAATGAATCATTCTTCAGAGTTTATGCCTTCTTTATTAGTAAAATAAAAGTCTCTTCTGAAGTATAACATCTGCAGCAGGTGTGTTTTCACATTATATTAAATGTCAAAGGGAACCCAGTCAGGATGAATTTAGCTGGAGCAGTTTCTCAGAAAGAACTTGTATGGTAAAAATGAATTATTGAAACAAAGTCATCTTTTAACTGGGATTCGGGTTGCCAACATTTACCTGGATGGTTTCCTAAACCATTAGGAGGTAGGTGTGTGAGAAGCAGATATTCAGCATATGAGTCTTCTTTACCACTGAGATGGATTGGTGGGGATTTCATTTTCTGAATATCTGCTTCTCCTCTTCTTCAGACCTAGGAGTCTTTACTTGAAATAGCTGCTAACTCTGCCCATATATTTGGATGGAAACAATAAAGATATAGGCAACCATACTTAACAAAATCTCAGAGAAAGAAGCTCCTTTTTACAAAGTCTTTTTATATCTACCCAGCCCCTCCTTTGACTCCTTGTCCTTTGTTTAGCTGCAGACTTTTTTTAAAACCAACATCAGCGTTTACCTGAAAGGTTTACCTGATGTCAGCATTGGGAGGATAGTGAAGGCGAGCTTGGGAAACACTAATATTCAGTGTCAACTAACATCAAAATCCCTCACTGAACTTGCATGAACAGAAAAACAGAGAGAAAAGGGATAAGGAAATAAGCCTGCCTTACCATCTACTCTCAGCATAGATCTGTGAGTTTGGTTACCTAAATGGAAACCATTAAAAGAAGTGACGTGAAAGAAAACAATTATCCCTGGATGCATTTTGAAAGAAGTTTTAAAGTGGTTTCTTGTGAAAGGCTAACCTGGCCTGCTTGCTTCATTTCACATGAACATGTTGTTAGTGTTGGATAAAAGATTTCTGAAATATGTTGAACTGACCACACTTTTTTCTGGTGTAGAAACCTATTCTTTCCATGTTATTTCTGCCTCTGGCACCAAATATGCTGTTAAAGAGGTAATGCCTAGGAACAAATCTACTTCATTAATAGAGATATACCTGTACATAGAAGTAAGTTATTCCTTCTGTGCAAGGTTTGTTTCTTTCTTTTGTTTAAACCACTAGTATTGATGAATAGCAGAGGAAATTTTTCTTGGCCCTTTTTAAGCATTACATTTACAAACTGACATGAGCCTAAGACTTAAGTGCCTACTCCTTTCTTCATATTTGTTGTCATTGTCATTGCTGTTTTTTATGTTATTATTAACTAAGAGTTCCTTGTTACATCCACACTTGGAAAACTCTGGCGAATGTATAGTAGGGGTTTGCAAATATGTTTTGTGAGACTTTGGTCCAAAACACACAGCAGAGCTCTCTGACAGAGAAGGTTAGATGTCTCACAAAACTACAGTTCTCAGAATTCCCTAGCATTGAACCAGGGCAATTAAAGCGGTCCCAAACTATTGCTTCTTCAGTGTGTCAGGACCTTTGTTTCTCATTCTGAAGTCTGTCTCATTTTGACTTAGGTTTCCTTAGGTTTCCAGACTTTCTTTAAAGGGCAGACACACTTATAGGTATATTTGTGTGCACTTCTCATAACATACATGTTTCTAACTAATACGTTGAATTTTGTAGGCAGTTTTCTCCTGCATAATGAATTTTTATGAATATTTACTTATACATGAGCTTTTGTTTGCAGGTGTGGAGACAACAGGCAGATTAAAACCTTGGCACTAACCAAAGGGAGTGAAGCCAGGAAAAGGTGCGGACTGCCCCCAGGAGTGAGCATATAAGAGGGAGAAGCAGGTTTGAAAGAGATTGATGTTTAGTGTGCCCTGAGGGGTGAAGAGCCCTTGAGGGTAGATTAGGCTGCTGTGAGGGGCAGTCCTTAATTAAATTATTGTTGTGTCCTGTGGGAGACATAGCATTTGGTGACTAGTGGAGTCACAGGTAGCCAGAAGGGTTATAAGATACACAAGTTTAATTAAGGTTCTGTGAGAACTTAGTTTGTAAGGGAACATGTATGTAAAGCTATAAAGAAACACTTACGAGGACAAGCTAAAGAAACTGTTAAATTGTGTAACTAATAAAGTATTTATACACTGCATCTATTGTGAACACTATCCACTAAAAGAGATACATTGCGTCCGCGCTGTACGTGGTGCACTATACATGGCTTCAAGCTTACCCTGAAGCTATGTGCCAAGTAAACAAATGGTGTGTGTGCCTGTGGCATGCGCGCCGCACTGCAAGCACAAGCCCCTGTATATGCTCGAGCATACCCAGAATTCCCCTTATGCAGGGGGATCCGAAACGGATCCACCTCATAAGGGAAGGCTCCACTGTACTGTTTTTAGCCTGACTTGTACATAAATTTATTACTTTCTTTCAACAAGCAGCCATGTGGTGATTTCAGAAGCACATTAAAAATGCTACCAACATTGAGAAAAGTCTTTTAGGTTTGGGACACATTGGCCCGTTTTAGACGGGCAAAAAAAGGCGCTTGTAGGGCTAAAAAGCCCGCTTTTAGGGTTAGGGAGGGCGTAGCCTTTAAACCCTCCCTAAGCCTAAACCGCATGGAAGCCGCCATTTAAAGATGGCGGCTTCTACACAGAGGCGCCGTACAAGCGTCATCACGTGTGCAGCGTTTTGACGCGCTGCGCACGTTATGATGCTTTTGCGCCGCAGGAGGGCGCCAATCGCGCCCTTCCCGCGGCGCAAAAAAAGAGCTCCTTCTCGGAGCTCTTTTCTTGCAGCGGGTCTTTGCCACGGCCTTTAAATGGCTACGGCAAAGACCCAGGGAGAAAGGGGCCGCGGCGGCGGCCCCTTTCCCCCTTCAGCCCCGCCAAGGGAAGCGGGGTGCAGCGGGTGCCCAGAGCACCTGCTGCACCCCGCTTGGAGGCTGCGGGGAACCGGCAGTTTGCTGGTTCCCTGCGGCCTCCAAAAGCGGCAGGAGGAGGCCTAGAGGCTGCCCATGCGGCAGCCTCGGCGTCATCCCGCCGCTGAAAGGGGCGAGTTTGGACCGCCCCTTTCGGCCAATGTAAAAAGCCCCATTAGATAGTGGGTATGTGGCTGTCAAAAAATAGTTGGTGCCATGCTGGGGAAAAGTTTGAAACCCAGAGTGGTGACATCTAAAGAAAATTATAGTGCAGGAGACACTTAAGAGAGTCCGAGGTTCGAGCCCCACGATGAAAAATTGGTGAGATAGTGGGCATCACTTTTACATAATTGGTGGCAGCGATGGGATCAAAAAGACCCATTGTGCTGCCATCCGAGAAAAGAAGTTGGGTGGGTGAGTTTCACCTTCACCGCAAGTTTACTTAGTATTTGTATTTTTGTTTGCATTTTTAATTGGAGATTTACATCATGTCATTTGTGGGAAATGTTATCACTTTGCAAATTGGTTCAGGAATTTTTATTATATGTATAATCTAAACCAGCCCATTTTCCCACTCTCTAGTTTGTTCAACAAACTGTGTTGAAAGTAATCTGTAGAAATAATGCAGATTGACACTGTTTTAACTTCCATGGCTCAGTGATATGGAACCCTGGGATTTGTAGGTGCATCAGCACTCTTGGGCAGAAAGGGCTAAAGACCTTGTCAAATTACAAATCCCAGAATTCCACAGCATTGAGCCATGGCAGTTGAAGCAGTGTCAAACTTTATTATTGCTACAGTGCAGATGGAACTTGTGTGTCAACAGTGTGATCCAGCAGCAAGAAAGCCAACACAGTGGAACACACTCCCTCTGAGAGTGGTGGAGTCTCTTTCTTTGGAGGTGTTTAAACAGAGGCTGGATGGCCATCTGTTGGGGTGTTTTGGTTGTGAGTTCCTGTAGGACAGGAGGTTGGACTGGATGGCTCTTGTGGTCTCTTCCAACTCTATGATTCTTCTATTCCATTCTGTTCTGTTCTGTTCTACAATTCTAGGTTGCATTAAGAGGAGCGTAGTGTCCAGATCGAGGGAAATACAGTACAGTTGCCCTCTATTTTTGCAATGGATTCATTCCAGACCCCCCCTGGGAATATTCACCGGTATTCAAGCCCCATTGGCTTGAATGGCGGCCTATGTCACACACCCCATTTAGTCCCCTTTGTTTGTCTCCCGCGGATATGCAAGGGGCGCGGATTCCAAATCTGTGAAAATGAAGGATTGACTATAGTAATATGGCTCTATTCTGTTTTGGTCAGACCTCACTTGGAATACTAAGTCTTGTTCTGGGAACCACAATTCAAGAAGGGTATTTACAAGCTGCAATGTGTCCAGAGAAGGGGAAACATGGTGACTAAGATGATCAGAGGTCTGGAAACCATGACCTATGAGGAATGGCTAAGAGCTGGGTACATTTAGCTTGGAGTAGAGATGGTTGAGATGTTAGCTTGTTTTCTGCTGCTCCAGAGACTAGAACATAAATAATTGGATTTCACATGGCTGGAAAAGAGATTTCAACTAAACATTAGGAAGACCTTCCTGACAGTAAGAACTGTTTGACAGCAGAATAGATTTCCTCAGAAGGTGATAGACCTTCCTTCTTTGGAAGTGTATAAACTGAGATTGAATGGACATCTTTCAGGAGTGTTTCAGCTGTGTGTTCCTGCATGGATTAGATGGCCTTCATGGTCTCTGCCAACTCAGTGAGTATGAAATAGGTGTGCAAGTGCATATGTATGAGAGAGAGAAACCCCCTTCAAGGTTAGCCAGGCATGTGGCCTGTCTAAGTTTAGCCAGGAAGGAATGTGGTCCCCCCCCTTTTTTTAAAAAAAAGTTCTCTGACCCTGTAATACAAAAATAGAAAGTCTCAGGAGATGGTAGTATAAGCTGACAATATGTGCTGAAAAATATAATAAAGTTGCCTAGCCCATGAAAAAAATTCACAGCAGACCCAACCCAAGATGTTTTATTGCCTGAGGCAAAGGGTGAAATAGTACATTCCCTCTGTTCCATGTACAGATGCAAATCAGATTGACAATTGATTCTTGGATATGGAAATATAGGGATGTTAATTGAGATTGAGAGAATCATTCTCTTTGTTTATTCCCTTGTACTGTCTTATTGTTTGTCAACATCCTCACATTTGTACATTTCATTTGTATTCAACAGGATAGTCGTGTTAGTCTGTTTTAGCAATACAAGACTTAAAGGAATCCAGTCGTACCTTTGAGACTAACTGGCAAGAAGAATATCTAACATAAGCATAAATTTTATGCTAGAAATTTCACCTTCCCAGTTGGGAAGTACTAAAGGTGCTACTAAATTCCTACATTTAATTTTTCTTCTTCTAAGAGAGAAAGGGTTTTAAAGAGAAAGAAAGGAAGAAGGCAGTGTGCAGGTGGGAAGAAAATGAATGAGGATTGTGGGGACACATAGCTTGAGTGATGGTTGAGACTTGACTTGTCAACCATCCCTGCTTCCAGTCTTCTGATTTTGGAAAGTCTGGAAAAATCTCATCCAAGCATCACACAGTGAATGTTAAATAAGGGCTTTTGTACCTTGGGATTTTACATTTTTGTGGATTTTTTTTCTCATTGACTATAATAATATTTTCCTTCTGTTTTGTTTTTTTAGGAAAGCTGTCCTCCTTTTTCTTACAACATGTATAATTGTGGGTGCTACACAAATACAAGAAGAAGGTGAGAAATGTTTCTTATTTTGTTACAGAATGTTCAAATGGTTTCTGAGTGAGAAAGAGAATAGTAGCTATGATTTTGGTAGGGATGACCTGAAATCCAGTTTTTAAAGGCCATTTGTCCAAATTCCAGATAGAGTTATAGTGAGTGCAAAAGTTTAAAGAAACCAATTTAGGAAAGTTGACCTTTTCAAAGTTACTCATATTTTCTGTCTATGAAATTGCTTACATATTTAGGCAAACTCCACATAAAAAGAAAGTCTTGTACATTGTAAAGGCTTTGATTGTGACTTCATTGCATGTGGGTGTTTTGGGGGTGGCAAGCTGAAGCTCAGTTACCTTTCCACTTCTTGGGACTTTCCAAACTAAATCAAGTAACATAATAAGTGCTTAGTTCTGGACTTGCATTTTAAAAACCCCTCGTCCCCCCCAAATTTGCTTTTTGGTCTGTTCATCCCACAGCCCATCCCCATTTTCATATGGTCCTCTTGCCTTGCAGCCTGGATGGACAGATGGATGGGCCCAGAATGTCCTGTCCCAGAATGGTGCACAAAAGAAGTTGCATGCAATCTCATCTCCACAATTTCCTGCCACCCTCCTTTTTCCTCACTGCCCCCCTGCTGCCCTGCCCCCCCCCCCAGTTTAATTTCTAAACTTAACTTTGAGGACTTTATCTCACTTTTAATGGTGTAAGAGGATACAAAAGGATCCAGCAATACCTTTGATGCTACTTGAGAAGAACGTATTTCTGGCATAGCCTTTTGTGGATATAGTCCACTTTGTCAGATGCATCTGATGAAATGGACTTGTATCCACAGAAGCCCTCTAGCTCCTGTCAACGTCTTTTCTAGCAATCTAGGCATCAAACTGAATCTCATGGAAATTGCATGTTTGAATGTTCCATGGTGGAAAACAAAAGCTCTGTTCATGTCAAAGACACATGTTGTGTCTGCATGGACCAAATAATACGTCTTTCACCTATCCTCACAGTGACTAGTTCTGATGATGCTGGGCACAATTCCTGATTCTGGTATGAACTGCATGGATTATGTACAGTGAGTTCAGCACCAAACCCACTTTTATGAGGGATTTAAAATCTCTCACATTTTACTCCCGTTCTTCCAAGAAAATCCAGAATGCTCTGCAGCAATAGTAGATGGCTGTTTATAATGCTTCTCACTGTACTGCCTGCCACTGCACATTGTTCCTTCTGAAGTCAGAACAAGGTGCATAGCCATGTGGTTGATGCTGGGCACCTCATTTTTGGCATCAGAGGAAGCAACTTAAGGAGATGGTAGTGGAATGGGGGGACACTATAAAACAGCCATGCACCATTATTCCAAAGTGCCCAGGTAACAGGAGGACATTGAGGCAGATTCATCATCAGAATAGTCCAGGCTGCTCCTGGGACATTCTGGTCCATGCAACCACCACAGTGAAACTACACAAGTCCAATCTGATGTGTTTTCCTTTCTTTTGTGAACAACTGCTCCTCCTCCTCCTCTTCCTCCTCCTCCTCCTATTCCTCTACAGGATACAGGGTTGTATTTAGTTGTGTGACAGCTACCTAATTATGTTATGGCTTGAAACAGGAAGAGACCTGCATTTGTGGATTTTACTTTTGCAACTCCCAGAATCTCCTGGCCAACATGGCCACTGGGGGATTCTGAGAGATGTAGCCCCAAAATGCAACTTTCCCAAGTTCAGGATCAGGTTCAGCCGTAAGAAATTGTTTGTGTGTATTAGGTCTCAGATACTTCTTCAAGTATTCAGAAGTAAGTGACTTATTTCCATGCTACATGTGAAGACATACTCTTCATTCTGACCAGTGAAGACATCTAAAAATTATGCTCTTCTTTCTTGAGAGGAAGAAGTAATTCTTTATATGATTAAATAGATGTATGCAGCCTAGGAACGGAGAAGGCCTTAGGCTGCATTTACATGGCAGAATTAATGCAGTTTAACACCACTTTAGCTGCTGTGGTACAATGCTGTGGAATTCTGGGATTTGTAGTTTGTGACATGTTTAGGCTGCTCTGTCAGGAAGCTCTGGTGCCACAACAAACTACAAATTCCAAGATTCCATAGGATGTAGCCATGACAATTAAAGTGGTGCTAAACTGCATTAATTCTGCAGTCAGCAACATCCGTAGTTTGATGCAGACTTCCCTAACCTGGTACTTTTCAGATGTGTCAAACCATAACCTCCATTATTCTCAGCCATTTGCAGAGATGCACTTGTTACATTTGTACTTTGCTGTTCTTCCAAGAAGCAGAGGAATGTGTAGATGATTCTACTTCCCATTTTATCCTTGCAGTCTATGAAGTAGAAAACATATCCAGGGGTAGCTATGTTGGCCACATAGCAAAGTACAGTATCATCCAAAATCCAAAAAAAAAACAGTGATACCTTTATTGGGTCAACCAAAATGCAACTATACACGTTACAAGCTTTACTTTGAATCTCCCAGTACCAACACGGCCAGAAGCAGGAGGCATCCACCTGTATGAATACCCTTCCATACCATCTGAACTGAAGACAACAACCATAACATCTTGACCAGATGCAGGACTATGACTAACATTGTGATTTTTTCCTGTATGATTTTGAACATCTTTGCTGGATACAGAAGCCAATGGAGTTTCAAAAGCATACAAAATGCATAATGTGAATTTTGTTTGGCCCAATAAAGGTTTCACTGTTTTGTCTATGAAGTAGGTTAGGCTGAGTCACCAAACCAGCTTAAGACTGAGCAATGATTTGAATGTTTGGTTGCTGGATCTTCTTCCAATAATGATACAACTTCTAAAAATCCCAAGCTCAGAGCCCGTTTAGAGGTTTAATACTAACCTTAGAGGTCTTTTAGGATCTAACATGGTCCTTTAGATTCTTTTCTTTTATAGGCTCCAGTCTTTGATTTTATTACATACATGTGTATTATTTAAAGCATTATTTGCTTGCCCCAAGCCCTTTACATGTGACAGGCTAAAAAGAGTGTTGGCAAACCTGTGTTTCAGTATATGCATCCCTCTCCCTTCCTCTTTCAGTAAGAACAGAAAACTTTCGAAGTACAAGTTAAATTGAAGACATGTGGCACATAGAGGGAAAAGCAGTTTCATGGCTTTTCTAATCATGCTTCTTTAGCTATGGATGGTGTGTTAGAGGGATAGAAGGGTTACCCTCATCCCCCGTGATGTAAGAAAATGATTAATGGACTCTGCAGGCAAACAGGGAGGAAAGCATTAGTCTCCTGAGCTTGAAACAAGCCATTTTCAAGATGACAAACCATAAATATTTGTTGCAGATTTCCTTTGATTTCTTCTTCTTCTTTTTAATTTATAGAGTAACTGAAGTCAGATACCAACATCTGTGCAGGGGGAAAAAAGGGACTGATCATTAATGGACATATGTAGATAAAGCATAACACCTGGGTTGGATTTCATGTGTTCCAAAATGTCTTTATTTGTTTTTGAACGTTATTATATTTAGAAAGAATATTTGAATACTGTACATGGCTATGATTTTCTATACTTCCATATGGATCAGGCTTCAAGGTCTGCCTACAGAGGTGTGAGCAGTTGCTAGATATGGTACACGTCCTCATCGGCTGTGCCATAATTCAGAAATAATGCAGTTTGACACTGCTTTAACTGTCCTGGCACCATGCTATGGAATTAGAGCTCTCTGACAGAAGGCTAACTATCTGACAAAACTACGAATCCCAGAATTATATATCCTTGAGCCATGGCAGGTAAAGTGATGTCAAACTGCATTAATTCTGCAGGACTGAAACAGCCATACACCAAGCTTTGTTTGTGTATTCATTAGCTTGCCAGGTGAAAGGATAACTGGCTCTCTCCTTTTCTGACTCACATTGATGGAAGAATGTGTTAAAATCAAGTTCCCTACTGCTTTTGTTAGGCTAGAGCAAGTTCAGTGAGGTGGGTATTGTTGGAATAGGAACAAGATTTATAACTTTAGTCATTACAGGGTTAATGATAAGCTACTGGGATAGAAATGATTTTCAGCTGTATGTATTACCTTAATCAGCTGCTGAGCCTTCATAAGGCTAGCTTTTTTTAGTGCTCTCTTACTCACTCTTTCTGTTAGCTTTTTTTCTTTTGCATTATATTTTTTGTTACCCTGCTTCAATGTAGTTTATATTATTCAATATATTTGCTATTTTGTATTATTCTGTTTGCCATTAATGATCTTTTTTCATTTTGTATCTTTTGTTTAGTTTTGAATACTTTGTTAGATACATTGACCCATTTTAGATTGGCAAAAAGAGGTGTGATGAAGGCTGCATGAAAGCCCAGCCTTTAGATGAGAAAAAGGGAAAGTGTGCCATGAAAACTCTATTTTGGCGCTTTAAGGGAGAAGAAGCGCCTTTTAAAAGGTGCTGGTTTTCCCCACTCCTTTTTTAAAAAGAGCGCTATAGCGCTAGTGCATCTAAAGACTAAGGTGTAGTTGCGCATTTAAATGGGGCTCTGTCTCTTTAAGGCGCCCATTTAAAGGCAGCGATAGAGGTGCGGATCATAATGGATCGTGGGTTGGGAGCATGCGTGGTGTGGAGTTCACTTCTAATTAAAACGCTCAATGCCCTGCAGGTGTAAAAGCTGGGGTTTAACCGCGCAGTTTTTTAAAGCTCCCAAACCCTAGCTCCACCCCTAATCCGAACCCTAGACATGCGCAGTAGGGACTCTGGGATGCCGTTACTGTTATTCTACTGTGGATAACATGTCAATTCATTCACAAAATAAGGGGGTTCATTCATGATGCACCAGTGCAACGACAGTTTAAAAAGGCAGAGGAACCGCAGTGATAAACCGCTGAACTTTTAAAAAATTTTTCCTTGCCGGCTGCGAATTGCTTAATTGCGCAATTGCGCAGTTCCCAGCAGGCAATGATAATGTCACTGTATTGTGTACCTGCGCAATCGCGCAATTGCGCAGTTCGCTGCTGGCAATGAAAAAAAATTTAAAGCGCGGCTAAAAGCCGTGTTCATTGCCGCCCATGTAGCTGCTCCGCCTGTGTTTGTAGCGTTCTGACCACTTCCCATGTAGCTGCTGAGCCACAGAAAAGACCTCAGATAAGTCGTTCCCAAACCCCTCAGTCTAGCAGCCCTGTACCTTTTAAATGCACACCTGGGGCTTGCCGTCTAGCTGCTAAGCATTAAGGAAAAGGCAACTTCATGTCACACTTTCCTGCCAATCTAAAAAGCCCAATTGTTTTGTTACTTTTCAAGCAGATACAGATAAAGATTATTTATAGTACCCTTTGATTTTAGCTTTTCAATTCCTTTGTTTCAACAGGTACTACAGTTGAAGTACGAATAGTTGCTATTGTAGAGGCTGGTGACTGGAAGCAGCAGCTTTTCTGTTTGCTAAGAGTGTTGAGCAAGATGAGCTGGATGAGCTTTTAGACAGAATGAAGTAGCCAGCTCTATATTTAGGATATCATGAAAGGGACAGAAAATTGTTTAATCTACTATTATATTTTTACTACCAGGGCTGGAGAGAAGTGATTATGGGATTTTCATGCTTTATATGCCAAAATAATTTGGCTGGCTTTCATTGATTTGGGAGGAATCCAAATGGGAAAAGGGTATACTGACTGTATCTGATAGTGTGTTAGTATTCTCCCATTTAATTTCTCAGTTCATGGCACACACAAACATCTGAAATCATTAGTGACCATTCTTGAAATTTCACACCATGAGCAGGACCTTTTCCCTTTAAACAGTAAAAGTGATAGTTGAAATTTATTCTGACTGCATTTACTTCTTTGGGCCATGCATTTTGTTGTCAAATGATTTCTCTTTTGGTTCCCTTTCCATGTTGGTGATGCTTTCACCTCATTACCAATGTCCTGCCTACTCTTATTTCACACATTTTGGGCACATTTTCTGGCCTACTTCAATTGGTTGTGGGAAATATGTTCATGCATAGTCCTGTACATCGCTGTGAGCTGTCCAGTGAGCGGCATCACTTCCCGGTTCTTCCCACCATAACTTCCTCACTCGTTTGCTTTATCCACCTCCCCTTGCTACAGACATTCTTGAACATGGCATGATGGATCTTTGCCTGTTTTTCTACTGCAGATTGGAAACCTTGAGGAGGAAAGCATTCCTTTTTTTTTTTTCTTTCCCAGCAGGAGATCTCCTGTTTCAATTTAGGCTTTTCTCCACTGGTTGCAGTGTGTGGAAAAACCTTCTCTGTTTTTCTCTCTCTGTGCCTTTCTTCCCAGTAAGGGGAAGAAGTAGAAGGGAAATTTTCTGAGCGCAGAAGGGCGAGGAGCTATTTCTTTCCTGAGAGAGAGCATATTTTCATAGGAGTTTATCACACGGGGAAAACTGGAAGTTTAAAAGGGTCAGAACGCGCAGTTATCCAGCATATTAGGCACAATTGTGCAAATGGTTGCGTGCAAACCATTTAGAATCAGACAAGAAAGTGACATGAACCAGGAAATAAGGATTTCCAGGAAAATACTGGAAATTCATTCATGAATTCGCTTTTTTTTCCGGAGTTGCTGTAGTGTGAAAGCAACTTGTGGTTTATTCATGGGATTCACCCTGTTTTTGTGTTTGTTGCCAGATTTCCCATGGTTCTTTGGAGCAAGTTTACTTCCAGTGCTGCGGAATAAGTAAAATAAGTAACCTCCCCCCCTTCTTCATAGCCAGAGCTCTTAAACAGCCGATGGAAGGGCAGAGCGAGAGAGAGGAGAGTGAAGTCTGAGTCCCAGTATGCTCCTCTCTTTCTATTTCTCTTTCTCTTTGTCTTTCTCTCTCCCCTGCTTCAGTCACAGCGATCCCCAAACTGTCTCTTTTAAGGGATTTTGGACTTCAGCTCCCAGAATCCCAGGCTATTGGCCAACATAGCTTCTGGGAGCTGGAGTCTAAAATCCCTTAAAGGGGACAGTTTGGGGATCACTTCAACCTTCCCTCCGAGCCAGAGCTCTTAAGAAACAGCTACTGAGGCAAAGGCAAGGACAGAGCAAGCGAGGCTCTTTCCTGTGCAGGTCTGTCACACACACACATTTGTCGGTCTAAGTGTGAAAATCATTTGTGCATTTGATTACTTTTTGGGGATGCACACGCTTTTACCATTTGGATCCATTGTGTGAAAACCATTTGTGCATTTGTGCACAAGTTCAGATCGATCTCAGATTCTGCATGGGATAACAGTGCTTTGTGTGCGAAAACCATTTGTGCAGTTGTGAGTTGATAATGGGCTCTAATCGTATTAAAGTTCCAATCATCCCCATGTCATAAACTCCATAGGTCACCTTTCTTTGGCATTTTTGTCCCTTGCACAAGGAGAAAAGGAAGAGAGGTACAGAGTTGTAGAAACATAAGTTTCTTACAACTGAGCTCCTTTCAGTTTTGCTATACATTGACACACCTGAAACCCACAACTATTTTGGCTTTGATTTTTTTTTCTTTTTTTACTAATTGCTGTGTTTATGTTAGACAGCATAGTTGTGAATATTTTCAAGAAAGGGAGAGAGGGAAACTGAAGATAGTAAAGGGAGAAAACTGAAGATGGTAAAGCCAGCCTCTCTGCTTCTGATGGTTTACCTGCAACCTCAACTGTGCATGTGATTGTGTTGGGTCATTTCTCATTAGTTCTCAAGGGAGAACAGGGAAGGTTGTGTGAACTGGGAGGTTGCATTAAATGTACACCTTTTCTCCTTTTCTTCAGTGAGAAATGAGCCTGATAAGTAAGCTAAAGCAAACCTGCTAACTGGAAGAAAGTAAGCTCAAGAGTGCTCAAGTGTGGCTCGTAGTGGCAATGAGGTTTAATAGAGAGGTATGCAAAAGAATTTTTAAAATTCTAAGTATTCCTCATGATAGTTACAGCTCATACAACTTGGACGTCATGAAGTTTGGGAGGGACAGGCAATGTTGATAGTGGCATGTCCACAGGATGATTGCATGAGAGATCAATAAAAGTTGAGAGTGTGAAAGACTGGGCAGCACCATAACTTGGGCTAATCCTGGATGAGAATAAATGGTGCAAAGGAAATATTCAATGGTGTCCCCATATATATTGGTTTCTGTGAAAGAAAGATGGCTGTTTTTGTCTAGAGGCCACTATAGCCAGAAGGTAACTTGCTTCTTTACATGTGCTCGGTAATTAATAAATTAACACGTGAAACACCCACCATTCATTAAAGTGTATGTAATATGATGCTTAGAATGTTGGATCAGGCTCATGTTTCTCTAGAGCTACGATATATCTTCTGCAGATATGCTTTCCCCTGGACACAGTGTTTTAGGATTCCAGATGAGAATCAGATAATGGTGTTTCAGGTTATTCTGCTTTGGTTTCTTTCAGTTACTTCTAGAGTAACTTCTGTCTTAGGAAGACTTGTGTGAAATTACTACTTTCTTTCACCATGGATACCATAAATGATTATTTCTAACTCTTAGCTTTAGATAATCAATTTGGAAAAAGAAGGTAAAACTTATTTTTGAGGGTAATTTGTTACATAAGTGAATCTTCATTTTCATAACAGAATACACAGCTAAATGGTGGAGTTTCAAGTTTAGGTTTCTAGGAAGTTAGCCATTCATTCTTTCAAGATACTTCATTTCTTTCTCTCATTTTTCATTTCCACCACCCTGTCAGGTGACACTGTCAGGTACTTGGCATTTTGTGGCTTTTCCATCCACACACCTACCACTTTATTTAAATTCTGCCTTTTTCCCAAGGTGGGACCAAAGGCGTCTTTCAAAAAAGACAGAATATAATAAAACACATATATTTAAAACACAAAAAAGATTAAAACAGTATTCAATAACAGAATTAAAACCAATTAAAACCTTAATTTGAAACTGATTAAAAGCAGTGTGTGTGTGCGCGCACTTGCACACATGCTTTCAGGTTTCCTTCCGACTTATGGTGACCCCATGAATTTCATACCGTTTTCTGAGGCAAGAAATACTCAGGTGGTTTTCTAGTTCCTTCTTTTGAAATATAGCCTACAGCACCAGGTATTCTTTGGCAACCACCCAAGTTGACCAAAAGCTTGCTGGAAAAGAAAGAAAAAGAAAGGTCTGTTGCTGAAAGGAAAAGAATGAAAATGCCAACCTAACTTCCTTAGGGGAAGAGTTACAAAGTGTGGAACCAGCCACAGAGAAGGCCTTTTTTTTCACAGTCCCACCAGCAATGCCTGTGAAGGTGTTGTGGATAGAGAATGGGCAGACTCATATGGGAAGTTATGGTCTTACAAATGGTTCTTGAGCTGCCCTGGATCTATTGGGTTCTTTTGAGGGAGTGGAGTTTCACCCTTGTATTTTTTTTTAATCCTTTGCAAATCTTGAGGTTTCCCAATAAGAGGGATACTTTGCACTTGGTCCTGTTTTGGCTACAGCCCTATTTATACGCATCACCTGAATTTGCTATTTAAAGGAGCAATTGATTGATACATTAAACACCCCTCCCCCAAGAGTAGCATGTATATTCCAATTTTAAAATAAAACTTTTTGTTTTTTGAAAAACTTTGTAGCTGTGGCTTATTTGACCCACACCTCGGTAAAATCTAGATGGATTCTGAAAAAGAGTGTGTATGGAGGCCACAACAGTGGAAGCTAAGCCATGATTATCCATGGTGAATTTCATAGAATCATAGAGTTGGAAGAGACCTCAAGGGCCAGCAAATCGAAGACACAATCAAAGCACACCTGACAAATGGCCATCCAGTCTCTGTTTAAAAACCTCTAAAGAAGAAGACTCCACCACTCTCAAAGGTTGCCATCTTCCACTGTGGAATAGCTCTTAATGTCAGGAAGTTCTTCCCAATGTTGAGGCGGAATCCCTTTTCCTGTAGTTTGGTTTAACTTTTGTTTCTTAGTTTAAGCTTACAACAATTTTTGAAAAACGAGCAGAGATATGAAGCTTTGTAATTGTACCGTGACAAAGTCTATACAGTTATTGCAGATTAAATCATACTTTAAATAAATGAATTGTTTAGTGACTGGTGACTTGAAGGAATTGGCAGATGTGTAATCACACCCCAAGCAATATATCTTCCTGTGTCACTGATGATGCTGGCTGCTTGCCAGTTATGAACTTGGCACCATAGTTCTTTTTGAAATGGCTAAAACCATTGCAAGGTGTGTAACTAATTTTCAAAATGCATAGTGCAGGCAAATTTATATCTTCTGTGCCAATTGTTTACCACTTCTTTCCAGGGAAGTCTTGGGTTTTCCTTACATATGTGGGTATTATAGCTAGCAAGTGAACCTAAGGTATCTGTTCTTAACATTTGCCACTAATACCTTCCATAACAGAAAGAAGGGAGAATGAGAAATTAAGCTTTATTACTTTTAGTAAAGCTGGTGGAAATTCTTCAGATTCATGCAGTTTCTTCATTCATTTTTTACTTTTCCCTCAGTTTGTTTCAAAACTGATAAACATTTAACCATATCCATATGTTAAACATAATGTGCTTAAAATAGTACCGTATATCCCTGAACTTAAAGAACTAACTACGCAAATTAATCACTCTTCCAATAGCTAATTCATGGATTGATTGTAAAAGCTGTTATGGTGGCACAGTAGCTTGTAGATTGGGTACTGAAGATTACATGGATCCAGCCTTGGGTGACATCTGGGGCTTGCTCATAGAGGTATTAATCCCCACCCATTTTAATGAATGAACCAATGCCCTGGTGGCGCATTGGTTAAATGCCTGTACTGCAGCCACTCACTCAAAACCATAAGGTTGCGAGTTCAAGACCAGCAAAGGGCTGAAGCTCGACTCAGGCTTGCATCCTTCCGAGGTCGCTAAAATGAGTACCCAGATTGTTGGGGGGCAAATAGCTTACAATTGTAAACCGCTTAGACACTCCTTAAGGGTATGAAGCGGTATATAAATGAAGCTGTTTGTTTGTTTGTTTGTTTGTTTGAATCAAGACACTAATCAACTATTTTAATTAATCATAACAGAAGGCCCATGTATCAGAACTGAGTAGCCATTTGCTTCATGTGAAATGAAGTGGAGGGAAGATTTATAGCACTAAAGAAGGAGAGGAATTGGGAACTGAAGACCTTTCTCTTCTATGTGCATTTCTTTTCCATGTGTCTTTTCTTCACTCCTTCTCTGATCTCAAGAAGTTGCCCTTGGGTTTTTTGTCTGTTTAAAGGACAACCTGGGGAGAGGAAGAATTCAGATCCCTCCTTCTGTTTATTCTGCATTTTAAACAAGCAAACAAATAGTCAATCTTCCATTATTCCTCGTTCTGTGGGGAACCTAATTGTGTTATTTTCAGCTTTTGTTCCCTTCCAAGATGAGATATGATAGTACTATATAGTAGCATATCTTTTTTGCCTTGGATAAGATTATGGTGGGGCAGCAGCTACTGTTTCTCTAATGTCAGACAGGGGGCCCTGGGGCCCTACATATGTTTGCACTCTGGTTTCCATCCGCACTAGACAGCATAACCAGTGGTGAGGAATGATGGGAGTAAAAGGTCTTTAACATCTGGAGAACCAAAACATCTCCATCTCTGCTATAATGTATGATCCCGTTAGCCTTTTACTGCTGGTCCTGCTTATTTTACCATAAAATGAAAGTCTTTGCTGGGCCAGTATAAAGTTCGTATAACACCTTCTGAATCAGGACCTGGAAGCCTTTGATCTGTTTACCCTTCTGTGCCTCACTTTTGATTTGTATGGATTTTGCCATGGACATGCTGGCTGGAGAATTCTGGGAGCTACGACCAAAAAAGTAACTAGTAGGTGACTAACCTTTGAAAACGTTTGCATTAGATTTTCTATTTGCAGATATTATTAAAATGTATATTTCAATACTAATGCTGTCACAGCCATGGGCAAAGAAGAGAGGGATAGCCAGCAGGAGCTCTCCTTTCCAATCCACACACTTTCCCACCTTTCCCAGTAGTAGGCAGAGATCTGAGTAACCAAAGTAAAACCACTTCTCCCTCCCCCCCCCCCCCAAGAAGAAAGGAACCTGTGTGCATGCCGAGTAGCCAAAAACACTCTGGGGCTTAACATAGGAGAATATTACATGGGAGGATTACCATGAGTAAATTGCCATGAAATCATTCAGAATTGTGAAAAAAAGCGAGAATGGGGTTCACACCCCCGCACACTTCTTCTGTCATAATGGAGGCATCGTGGAACCATTATTGCCAAATAGTAGCTCCAAGGATGTTTCACTCATGGGACAAGTAAGAGCTGATGCCTCCATAATGATTTACTGACAGGAGAAGCATGTGGGTGTGTGTGAATGCTTTTTTCACAATTTTGGATGATTTCATGGCGATTTACTAATGGTAAGCCTCCTTTGTGATATTCTCCAGAGAGTTTAGGAAGCTTTAATTCTAAGTAAGAAGGATTACATCAGGTTTCTGGGCATCATATCTTGGATCATCCTTCTCCAGGCATAGGTTAGAACATTGTAAAGTTACAAGAAAGATTATATATCAAAGACACCTTGAATCTGACAGCTATCTAGGGAAACACAGCAAAAAATCCTTGACACCCCTAACTAAAATGGTTAGGGGTGACAGGGCCTCTGCTACCTGTCCTCATGCCAGTGGTCAGTGTCCCAAAAATAGCTTGAAAGAACAGATCCCCTGAGAGCAAATTGTAAAATGTTTACATCTCTGATCTCCAAAGGTTCCAGATGTTTTAGCATCTCTAGAATCACACAAAGCTTGATTGGGAAAGGTATGTTCCCTCCCAGAGGCTAGGAGGGTCAAACAGGAGTCCACCAGTGGCAACATCTGGGTTCACCCCTCCAGGAAGGAACACAGCCACTATAAAACAATGGCTCCAGTCCCATCCCAATGAGGTGGTCCAGAAAGATAGCATGGCTAATGGTATTGAAAGCTGCTCAGGTGTCCAGGACAACCAACAGGGACACACTTCCCCTTTCCAGTTTCCTGTGTAGATCATCCACCAAGGTGACCAAATGTGACCTATAGCAAGGCCTGAAAACCAGATTGAAATGGCTCTAGATAATCTGTTTCATCCAAAAGCAAACAAACAAGCCTTGCATTGGGATACCACCATAAGGTCCAATACCTTGCCCAAAAATGGAAGGCTGGACACTAGCCAACAATTATCCATTATGTAGGGATTGTTAGCTTGAATGTAGATTGTTTCATAGCCACTGGATAATGTATGAGTATTGTATGAAAGGTGTTTCTACAGCTTACATGATGTATTTATTAATAATTTCCTCAATTCCTTTCTCATTTTAAGAAAGTAATGTTCTAATATCTTTTCTAATATCTTAATATTTTTGATGGGAAGTACTCTTAAGAGGGATTTTGATTTGTCATCACTTTGCAGATTCACATTAAATATAGTAAAGAAAATTCCTTTATACATTTAGTGAAATTTTGGAGTAAACATTTTTAAATTTTAAGTTTGGAATAGGTAAACACTCTTTCTAGAAGCAGAGGGGAAAACACTTTTTCTTCTGAAGATTCATTGGGATTGAAAACTTTTAAAATATTTTTTAAAACATGTTCAGAATTTCACCTTTTAAAAATCAAAATTATCTACCAGATTATCGTTAATCAACATAGCTATATCTGTTTAGGATGTTGGGTGAAAATACTGCTGTATGACAAACAAAGTTCTATAAATGAGGTAGCTCGTTGTCTCATTCAAAATTAAATATTGTGTAAATTGCAAATTACGAAGGTTGTTGGGATGGGATGATAATTTAGTGATTGTTGCATGTGAAGCTGCGGCCTTACGTTCATGAAAACCTGTATCAAAGCAATGCCTGTTAGTAGGGCCAAAGCAGATAGCCCGGAAAAAGTGATTTCTGGCATCTGTCGCTCTGGGACTACTCTCTAATAGGCTGCCTGCAGGAGCAGATTAAATCCCCTCCTTTTGCTTGCTCTATTTGGCCCATCTGTTTCAGGCTTAAGTCACAAGGATGTTTGTTTTTGCTGTAGCAGACAAACATGGGTACCCCTCTGGAAAACATTAATTAATATAAAGGTCAAGATCATGGTCAACCAGCTGTGATGGTTTTTATTTTTATATGTTACTTATCTGTCCCACCTGTCTTTGAAGAATGTAAAATACTATACAAGATCCTTTCCGGTTTCTGTTCTCACGGAAATCCTGTGAGGTAGATTATGCTGAAGTACTGTTATTGGCCTTTGTTCACCCTCACCCAGTGGGTTTCTTGACCAAGTGCGGTTTAAGCACAGCTTTTTCCAGCTCTCTAACTATTGCACCATATTGGCATTCAAGCCACAGTGGAATATAGGGCCAGATAAGAGACCATTATGTAATATGTGGTACAATATTTATATGTGCCTCTACAACTCACTCCACAATTCTTTATTTTGTGGAAGGATCATGAGAATCAAATATTTTATTTTTTCAATATATGTCCTACCTTTTCTCCTGTCACCATTTCATTGCCCAGAGGTATTTTCAGTTGCTGGAGACAGCTAGTGTTCGAAGCATCTATTTTACCCAACATTATAAATTAGTGCAGTGAAATTAAGTTTACATTCCTCTTACCCCCTTTTCTTTTCTCTTTTTCAGGCACCGATGTTCTTCATCATTTAGGCCTAAGAGGGCATTATCCATCCACTGGGACTACAGGGCCCTTGTCACATGTTTCACTGCCTCAGGGGGTTCACCTAAGTGCCTCAGGAGTTGTTTTATGCACAACAGCAGACATTGAGGTTCCCATCCCTCAAGTGATAGCATCAAGTCTAGGCATCCAGTTCACTGTACTGATAAGCCTACGCTCTAAAAAAGTGAACAATGCCTTTCTTTTCAGTATTAGAAGTAAAAATAGACTGCAGTTTGGTGTACAATTGCTTCCAAGGAAGATAACAGTACACACTGGTGGGAAACACTCTGTAAATTTTGATTACAGTGTTCATGATGAACAGTGGCACACATTTGCTATTGGTGTCACAGAAAAGACAATATCCCTGTATACCCAATGTGGGAAGAAGCACTGGAGTAAGGAGATTCTTTCTAAAATACCACAATTTGATTCGCATAGTTTGTTTACCTTAGGAAGGATGAGCTCCCATTCAATCAACTTTGAAGGAATAATATGTCAGTTGGATGTTATCCCCTCTGCACAAGCCTTGGCAAGCTATTGTAAATATGTGAGACAACAGTGTCGCCAAGCTGACACCTATCGATCTCAGCTAGTATCTCCAGACACATTACGTGGGATGGTCCCAAGCAAACAGTTGAATGAAGAAACCCAATCAAATTACATGCCATTAAATACATGGGAAGATGACGTATGCCTTCATAACAGTTCCACCTCTCCAGAATCCCTAGTGACAACTTCTCCCTCGACACCTCTTCACTTAGGGAATGTTACTGCACTGGAAATTGTGAATATTTCAAAAAATCATCAGCATGATTTCAGCAAAAGAAAAGATGGCTTCCAGACTATCACAAACTTGCCTCTAAATCTTACAGATAATATCACAGAAGATACAAGGAGGAGAATTTATCCTGATCTTCTGTTTTCTATAAAGCAAACTAAAACAAGGAATATGCTGGAAAATAAGTCAAAGCAATATTCGTATGAACCTACAGAGATGCAACAAATTTTAAACACAACATTATACAGGGCTTCTGATTCCACGCCTTCAAATAATCAGCCTGGTTCATGGGATGAACATACAACAATTGACATTGATGAAACCTACAATGCAGAAAGCAGTTATGAACTTGGTATTGATGGTTATGATTATGACTATGAAGAGCTGGAGCGGATGTTTGAGATGGAGAATCCCAGAGGGCCTAAAGGAGATCCAGGACCAACAGTAAGTAATCTTGTGTTTCTTAATAAAATATAACAGTAATTCATAAACTACTAAGGATGTTTGTGCAGGAATTTCTTGTGGTTGTATTTTTGTCCTGTAATGGCACTGGAGGGGTATATACAACAAAATCATAAATACAAATCACGGTGATACCTTTGTTTAGCCATTCAGAAGGCATGAAAGATATCAAGCTGGCTTCTGAAGATGGTTAAAAAATAATACCGGGAAAGAAAATTTTGCTTTTATTGATTTCCAAAAGTTGCGTTAGAGTCACAAGTCTGCATCTGGCTTGAGCTGTTTGCTTATGATGGTGTTTAAGGTGGTCCTGTGAGAAGGTTGATGCAAAGAGAGGTTATATCCTTTTGGGGCCAGACGGATTCTGGAAGAGAAGGTAGTAAAAGAGATACGGTGAGCCCTTCTTATCTATGGGAGTTCTGTTCCCACCCACCCCCACCCTCTGTATTTAAAAAAAACACTGGACCTCAACCCCTGCAGTTTTCAATGGGGGCGCATGCAGATGTTCTTCCATGGCCACATACACATGCAGCTATTGGCAGCAATCAGGTTTGCCATCCATGGATGCTTAAATCCACAGATGGGGAGGGCAGGCAACAGAATAACTTCATTGGCAGCAACAGAATAACTTCCTTCAAAATCTGGGCCTGTTTTTACCCTGTGAAGTTCAAGTTACTTTGTAGGCAGGATAGAATTAATCTGTTAAGAAGCTTCTGTGCAATGAAGTCTGGATGTAACTTCAAGTGCTGTAATAATAGGCAAAGCATCTCAATAAAAGCCAAATCCAAATTGCTTTACCATATGTTAAAGGGAAGTACCTAAGGCACAATGGTTTTATTCCTACTAGATTAGTATTCCACTTTCACAAGCTAATTTCAGTATCTTTAGTTTAAAAAAAAAACTGGGGGGGGGGATGGAAAAATGGCAAGGGTTTAATGCCTCAAATTGTGTAGTAGCAGAGAAACAGGTTGATGACTACGGCAAGGAGCTAGGACCTGTTCTCCTTAAGGAAATGCCAGTGTGTGATTCACAGGTTAGAAAGTTACTTTTTAAAAGTAAATACTTTTTCAAAGTACCTTTTATAAACTCAAAATAAGGGGGAATTCTCATGAAGTACAAATAGCTTTGGAGAGTTGGTCTTTGTTCTGAACATGGTAGCAAGAAAAAGGATTAAATTCCTCCTTGACCCCATGGTCCCAAGTTAAAAACATTATAAACCTGTAGCTTGGCTCTTTCCACAGGCATTCAAAATAATGACTGTTTACGCATTTAAATTAAATTACAGGAATATATTTAAAAGCTGGTTTTTTTAAAAAAAATAAAAATTTGTGTTTTTATACACACACACATTTGGAATATATATTTTGGTACACCATACAGGCACTTATTCTGACTAGCTCTGCATCCACACTGCAGACATAATCCAGTTTGACACCTCTTTAACTGCCATGTTGAATTCTGGGAACTGTAGTTTTATGAGGTATTTAGCCACCTCTGTCAGAGAGCTCCAGTGCTGCAACCAACTACAATTCCTAGGATTCTATATCATTGAGCCACAGCAGTTAAAGTGGTGTGAAACTGGATTATTACTGCAGTGTGGGTGCAGCCTAGGTCATTCTAGGATCGGGGATGCTTTGATTGGGAATTCCTGCATGGCAGGGGGATGGACTGGATGGCCCTTGTGGTCTCTTCCAACTCTATGATTCTATGATTCTATGATACTAAGTAAGTTTCCTGGCTCTCTTAATGTCAGTGAATTCCCTTAATAAATCATTTTTAACCATGGGAGAGAATTTCTAAAGATGAGTGAGTGAGAGAGAGAGAGAGAGAGAGAGAGAGAGAGAGGAAGGAAAGAGAATTGAGTTATGTAGGAATACTACAATCCTTTTGGTTAAAGACAGAAACCTTTTAAGGTTGCTCTTAACTACACATGTTTGCTTGGAATACAAACTGGAATTCTGTGTGGTGGTGGTACTCCTTGCAGAAGTTTGGAGAAAATGTGATTATCTATGTTAAAAACAAGATAAATCAGATGTTTTCATGAGATGTATAGTGATGTTTAAAAAAGGAGCAAGAGAGGGGAGAAAAAACAGAATGTGGCAGCACTTTTAAAACTAACTTGTTTTTATTTCAGCACAAACTTTTGTGGCTATAAACCCACTTCTTCAGATGCAGTACAGAGTGGTAATTGGTCGTGACTGAAAGAGAGTTTCAGCTCTCATACTGTTTTACAGCTGAGTTGAAACTGGAGCCAAAAAAAAAAAAAAATCAATTCATGTTCTTCTCTTAATTTCCTAACATCATCACCAAATGTCTGCAACAATAGTGTTTGCCTGAATCCTACTACCCAGGCATCCATCTGAGAAAGAGTCAATATGGCTGTACAGATTGTTGGTACCCATTTGCAGGTGGGTTTTCTAAAACTGAACAAAACTCCTTCCTTAGGGGTCTTTAAGCAGAGGCTGGATGGCCATCTGTCAGGGATGCTTTGATTTGGAGTTTCTGCATGGCAGGGGGTTGGACTGGATGGCTCTTGTGGTCTCTTCCAACTCTATGATTCTATGATTCTATGATTCTAAAAAACAAAATGGAGTGGAAAGAACAAATATTGCTTCCTTCTTGTTTGGATTGTGCACATTGCTGAATGTTACCCATTCTTAATTTGTTTGATGTTAGGTTTAACCATTTGCTTTTTGGGGTTTTCCTCCCTTTAGGGACCTCCAGGTCCTCCAGGATTACCTGGTCCAGCTGGGAAGAGAGGCCCAAGAGTGAGTAAAGACTGATATGTTGATCTTAAAATACAAGTCATTAATGATCAAACATAGGACTGTCCTTATGTTTTCAAAACAAATGTGATGCAGAAAGCCTTATTGTTCATCGTCATTGTATGCCCCATGCTCTTGGCAAAAGAGAGTTTGCACTTTCACTAAATGCAAGAACACTTTTGAATTTACAGCATTTTGCTACCTGCCCCCTGCTACACTAATGCTCCTGTTTTTGAGCCCTCTCAGCATCTGTGACTCTGCAGCCTAAAGGTCATGTTTGTTTACTTGGTGGACTCAAAAGGGAGTGGGATGTATAAAACACTGCATTCCAAAGCTGGAAAATAGGAAAGTGTGAGAGTTACTAGTACTAGAGAGAGGAAAGGAATCTCATGTTCCTTCTTAGCGGCTCAATGCAGTCATGGTTTGATCAACTAAAAACACATTTTACATATTCCCCCCCCCCCCCAATTAACCAGATCTTCTGTAAAGAGTTCAATCTACCTGTTTATTACAGTGCAATATATAGTCATTTTTGGTTTTGAGAATTTTGAACACTTGGGCAATAGTGAATATAATGTGTGCTTGTGTCAGTGTGTTTATGCTTGGTGCAGAATTTTGAACATGTTTTCAAACATGTGTTCAACTTCTGCTGGAAACATAGTGTTTGCTATTAACCACAATTTCATTTATCTGCGGTAACTACGGGGGAAGACCCCTTGCAGATATGGGGGTTATATTGTAATTGAAAAGACAAGATAGGTAGAGTGATGTGTTGAGCTCTTCTTGATTTTTAAAAACGTTCTTCAGACACTTCATACATAATTTCAAGCTTGTAGCTATACATACCAGAGCTGAGAATGTGTTAACCTGTTGGGTATGAGCTGACAATTCAAAGGCAGTCTCATTTTGTAGACTCGATTCACTTTAATTGATCTCAGCCCCCTCAGAAAGGGGAGCCTTTTCAGTGCACAGAGTGGCAATGTGGCGGATGGGTGGGAGAGAGAAAAGAGAGAGGGAAGGTGACAGAAGAGGGAAGAATCTATGAATATGTGTCTCCTATCTGATTCTGTGTGTGTGTGTGTGTGTGTGTGTGAAAAATCCACCAACCCACTTTTGCTCCTTGCCCTGTACACATGTGGAACTGCATCACATAATGATGTGTTTCTTTGGGAGTAAAACTATCATGATTGGTGGGGAAATAGTTTCCCTTTGTGCAGTGTATATCTTTTGTAAACAGATGCATACATTAATCTGCACAAAAAGAAGGAATGCTGCTGGGGGAGGGGCACTGTAAAGTGGAACAAGTCAATACAGTGTTGCCAAAAGTGTATGAGTCATTTTCTGGAAAGTCTTCACCCTGGAGGAAACTGTAGAGGTGAAATGGTGATCAGAGTAATGATCTGTGTGTGTTGATAGATCAAGGAGTGTTGATGGAAGCAGGAGCACTGCTGTGAGGGATCTGCCTTCTGGAATACAGCATATGTGTAACAACATTCAGCCATTTAGACTATTGTTGAGCTCTTTGCATGAACACACAAATTACGGTTAAGCACTGTGGAATGGTGGTTTCAAGTGGATTTACAAATCAGGCTTTCATTAACCATACATAAGTCAGTATTACATTTGTACCAAATACAGACTTTAAGGCAGTTTCCCACTTCTTTAGCCTCTTTACTTGTAATCTATTAAGCAGATATCTTTCAAGCACATTTTCCAGAAAGAAGTGCAAGGAACTGTTTTCCTGTTGAGGGCAGCATTTCCTTGTGGATAATCTGTCAGGAGCTGCATGCTGCAGGTGGATGGGGCTTGGCTAGCAGCTGGACATACTAGAGCCCTAAATGGATGGGGCTATCCCTTTTACTCTTTCTGCCAACCTCTTCCCTCACATCCTTTCTTTCACCACTAGCAAGAAAGGAAGAATCTCTCTTGCCAGAGGTTTGAACAGCTTACTTGTTGCATTAGTCTAGGGCCATGTTGCCCTGCCATAGGGTTACATCTTCCACCAAGAAGATGTGGGACTGGGATCTAAAGTAGTATATCAGAAACTGATATGCACCCAGAGCTCTGTTTGATGTTTCAGATGTTTCTGGGAAGGAAAAGCTTACTGTCTCTTTGGCAGTGGAACTGCTATAGTGAAATGATGAAGTTTTTAGCTGCATTTGACAGTCGAGCTGTCCCTCTATGAGGGACTGCTCTTTCTTTGGATTCCAACCTCAATTATGCAGTCTTTTGACTACAAATTAAAATAACTACAATTGAACAGGCATAATGAATATTGTGATTTAGCTTTTGCTACAGCAGCATTCTTAATGTCAAACTCAAATGGAGAGTCAGTGTGAAGTGATGAATTCAGGGATGATCCATAAATGCCACCATTTATATTATACTGCTGTAGACAGAAAGAAGGGAAACTGGACCATATCATCTGTTTTAGTGAGAAACAAGCTCCTTCTCAAGGGTATTATGTTAATCCATGCCATTATACCAGTGTAGTAATCTGTTCAAAGGCTTCTGTTTCCCTGAATTGTTGTTGTTCCATGTGGACAAGGTGGAGGGGAAAGATTAAACCAGCCACTTCAGGTTTTAGAAGCAGCACCTGGTTATAAGTGCTGGTGGCTAAATTTCAGAGGAAGAAACTAGCAAAACCACCTCAAAGTACTTGTTCCATAGGAAAACCTTTCAAATTCATGAGGTTGTCATAAATGTACAAGTGACTTGAAGGTAGACACAACACACAGACAGTTTACGTTTTCCACTCTACCCTTTCCCTTTCATTTTGTGTTATGCCTTTTTGGAGAGCAGGGACTACCGCAGTTGTTACTGATCTGTAAACGAATGTGAGAGTAATGAGGATAATCTTTTGAATGAAGTTAATAGTTAAAATAGTTTTTAAAATAGTTTTAAAAAATAGTCCTGTTCTTTGCCCTTTATCCTTTACTCGGGCCAAAGCACAGCACACTTATTGGTGTGTAGACCTTGCTTCACCTATTTGAGGTCAAAAAACTCACCACTTTTCTAAAACTCATCGGTTTATGGAATTTTTCATGTGTACAGAGGTGAAATAAGAGGAGCTCACTGATTTCAGACAGGACAAGAAAAGTGGAGTCTGAGTCAGAAAATTTTGATGCTTCCAACATTAGTTCCCTATGTCTTTATTATGAATAGAACAGAGTGAGTATATTTGACAACATCATGCTGACTGTGAGGTAAACATCAATGAGATGACATTCTTTTATAATCCTCACTCTTGAAACACTAAATTCTGGAACTTTATGAGCTATTTCCATAATAGAACAGTTGTTTTTGATGATGATGTTGATGATGTGTTCCTTCAAGTCATTTCTGACTTATGGTGACCCTAGAGCTATCATGGGCTTTTCTTGGCAAGTTTCTTCAGAGCTGGTTCACCATAACAGAACCTACAGGGTCCCCCCCCCCTTTTTTTTTTTTTTTTAAAAAAAAGTGTTTTTTATCTTGCAAATCCCTGGGAGAACTCTAAAGGAAGGAATAGAAAGTGCATGACCCATCAAATGTTTTTGCCCTGAAACTTCTATCATCCCCCATCATGGCTACTGAGAGCTGATCTCAGACAATATCCAGAGGGCCACATGTTCTGCATCCTTGGCCTAAAGGTGCTTTAATTCATGTGTTTTAATTCACGTGAATATGTGAAAAACCATATATGTGATCCATTTTCTTACGGCATTAGTTGAGAGATTAAGAAGAGATATCTTTCAACACATTATAATGAGTAAAAAAAAAACAAAAACCCACAACCCTAGCCCAGTAAGTAAACATGTTATTCTGTCTCATATTAAGTATAATGGCACTGATGCAAACATTCCCAAGTGCATTGGAAAACTATGTGTGAAGTTTTCCCCTGCTAGATGAGTAAGAATGTCGGTTTTGGCAGCTATTATTACCCGTTGGAAGGAGGAAGAAGAACGGACAATGAGATTCCAGTAATGTTCATTTAACTGTTCCACACCCATTGACCCATTAGTAATGAATACTATCCAGGTTAATTGCATTGATTATTACGTAGTGTGCATGTGGTGCAGAACTACATATGGGAAAGCCTGTCTTTGGGCCATTCTGAGAAGAGGATTAAATGCATAGAAGCTTGTTTAATGTTGCTGAATTGGTGTAATGGTCTAATGATTTAGCTGGCAAAATTGGTATTGTAATTGCATAAAGGAATTACCTTGAAAATGCAGGAAATTGTTAGTTGTTTTGTTTCTCATTTTGTTGCCAGGCATAGTGAGAAGTGTTTGTAGATTTTTTAAAACCCTATTGAGCAAGTAGATGCACCATTTGCTGCTTTGACTCAGGAAGCAAAATATGTTGAATTAATCCTGGGCCAAAACACAGAAATAATCCACTTACAGACTGCTTTAACTGCCCTGGCTCAAGGCTAGGGAATTCTAAGAACTGTAGTTTTGTGAGACATTTAGCCTTCTCTATCAGAGAGCTGTGGTGCCACATAAAACTGCAGTTCCCAGAATCCCCTAGCACAGGGCAGTTGAAGCGGTGTCAAACTGGATTCTTTCTGCAGTGTGTTTAGGCCCACTGTCTTTATAACATTTTCATCAATCAGACTTATCTGAAAGAGTTGTGTGATAGAGAAGTTAATTGAATGAACATTTTATGTTGTTAGACGTTATTAAAATTGCTTTTACAGTTGGCTGTCCATATCCTTGGATTCCTTATCCATGTCTGCATGGATTCAACCATCCATGGCTTGAATATATTAGCAAACCTTGATTTTGCCATTTTATGTAAGGGATACCATTTTACGACACCATTGGATATAACAAGATTTTAGTATCCACAGATTTTAATATCCATGGGATGTCCTAGAACCAAAACCCAGCAGTTACCAAGAGCCCTTTGTATTCCCTCCTGCCCATCTTGCCATCACTGCTGTTGATGTATTATGTGGATTGTTAGAAGACCACAGATTGAACTATCAGATCATGCTTCCTACTTCACGTATTTCTGTTTTGGTAGAAGCTGAATACCTCATGTTTACCCCTGTCTGGTTTTAATTAAGGAAATTATATGATCAATTATCTCTTTCTTTATCATACAAAAATTGTTCAAGCTTCATCAAAGCTGTCGGAGACAAAGTGGAAAAACAGGCTGTTCAGTTTTTGTTTGGGAAAGCCTAACACAACATTTGGATTTGTGCAGGAAAGGGATTGTGTGGTGCTATTTAGCAGGTTAGGACTTCAGTTTTTCACTTCTTTGGAGTCCAGTTCAATGGTCCTATGCTGAAAGAAAGGTAGGACATAATTTAAATAAATAAATAATGGTTGTATGTAAGATCCCCTAGTGAACATTCCATTGTACACACTGCCAAAGAAATTCTCTGCCCATGCAATGTTACACACTGTGGTACTTGAAGGAGGCTAGCCTGGCACTATAGATACTTGCAGTAGAACTTTTGTTCTAGGATCATAAAGCTAAAGAGGCCTGGTTTTATATGTTAATTGAATCTCAAAAAGAAGTAACATCCTTTTAAATCGGGAGTGGGCAGAGCTAGGAAGTTATCTATCATCACTTTCTTGTACAGGTTGAGTGTCCCTTACCTGGAATTCCAAAATCTGAAGTATTCCAAACTCAGAAATTGTCTGCATGAGTGGCTGAGACAGTGACACCCTTGCTTTCTGATGGTTCAATGTATACAAACCTTGTTTAATGAAAAAAATAATAATAAAAATATTATATAAAATTACCTCAGGACTATGTGTATAAGATGTACAGCCCTTGGTAGCTGCTGGGGATTGGTTCCAGGAAACCCCACTCCCCCCCCCCCAAATGATACCAAAATCCATGAATGTGCAAGTCCTATTAAATACAATGGATGGTGAAGTGGTGACCCTTATAAAAATGCCAAAATCAAGGATTGCTTTTTGGAATTAATATTTTTAAAAAATATTTTCAAGCCATGGATGCTTGAATCCATGGATAAAGAATCCGTGGATACACGAAACATACATGAATTGTGTGTTTAGACTTGAGTCCCATCTCCAAGATACCTCAATATGTATATGCAGATATTCCAAAATCTGAAAAACTGCAAAACCCAAACCACTTCTGATCACAAGCATTTTGGATCAACGTGTAATGACATCTTTCCTCAATAGCTGGATTATAGTATTGTAATTTAATAAGGTTCACACTTTTTATGATATAATGGACATTTTAAATGTTAATTTTAAAAGTGTGGCCTCCCTAAATGGAAGAAAGGAGGAATATCACATGGTGTAAGTGCTGTTTCATGCTATCTTGTAGAAACTGATGCAATCCTGAGTTGAATGTAAGGAAAATGTTCCATAGGCCAGTGACATAGCATTCAGATGGGTTTTTAGAAAGTAATCTTTTAAGAGAACTATTTAGTTACTTTAGAGAATTGGGAAAATAAAACTTTATTTTTAATTTTGTAGCTGTAATAAATTGCTACAGCATTCTGCAACATGCTGGGTACTTGGAATGATAATTACTTTTTAAAATTTAAGTTTAAAGTAGACAATGTGTTGCCCTCCAGATGTTGGTTGACTATCTGATCAGCACATAGTCAATGGTGAAGTAACATGGGAGTTGCAGTTCAACAACATCTGGAAAGCACTGAGTATTTTGCAACATGTTGTAGCTGCCTTGTTTCTCAACCTATTATTACTGTAATTATGTGAGGTAACTGGGGGGAAGTAAGACACTAAGGTCCTTGCTGAAATGGGTGATCCATTTCTAACTATGGAGCTTTCTAGATTGGCAGGAAAGTGTGACATGAAGTTGCCTTTTCCTTAATGCTTAGCAGCTGCATGACAGCCTTTAGATGGAGCTGCGCTGTTCCGCAGTTTTTAAAAAAGAAGCTGGGAAAACCAGCACCTTTTTAAAGGCGCTTCTTCTCCCCTAAAACGCAAAAAAAAGCGTTTTCATGGCACACTTTCCCTTTTTCTCATCTAAAGGCTAGACTTTCATGCAGGCATGAACACACTTCTTTTTGCCAATCTAGATCAGGCCTATATGAACTATTAGAGACCTATTAAAACAGATGAAGCAGAGCTTGGAAAAGTTACTTTTTTGGATTGCAACTTCCAGAATCTTCCAGCCAGCATGTCCCTGGCCATGTTCAGGCTGCAGATTTCTAGGCATTGGAACTGTTTTTTAGCTCTCACCTGAGGAAATCCTGATGGAAATAAATAAGAGCCGAGTAAGAACTTAGTCCCTGTTTTGAAATGGGCAGTAAGATACTTTTGAGAAATGAGCAGTTGATGGTACTTTGAAAAATGTGACTGTCTCATTTGGGTCCTAGTTTTGCTAGCTCTACAGATTAGTCAAGAAGGTGGCTGTAAAGTCCCTAATTCAGTGCTATTCATAGTGGTGGTCCGTGGACCAGTGCCAGTCCATGAGTCCATCTCCCTGGAGACTTTCCACAAATGGAGTGAACAGTTGTAGCCAGTGGCACAAATATGATATGAAATCTCAGGACATTGGAGAAAAAAACACCACTGCTGGGCTCGCTCCAAAGATAGCCTGAGAAACACATTAATCAGTTGGGAACTGAGTTACTATGTTGTTAGCTTTTTGTTGCATGGGGTGGGGGTAGTATGGGGAAACAAGATTGATTTTATATGGGCTAATGTTCTCAATTTTCATACAAACAATGTTCTTTTTATAGGGTATTCCGGGCCCACATGGAAATCCAGGACTTCCAGGGCTGCCTGGTTCAAAGGTATGCTTACATATAAACAACACTGATGTGTGAATCTTATGACTTTCTTATACGTGACTATTTGGAATTGTAAAGACCTGCTTGTAGTAATGTTAATGTTACTACTATAAAACATTTATTAGGTTTATAAGTGAGGCCTTGACTATAAACAGTTCTTCATAAATGTAACTTATAAATGAGAGCCATGAGAGTCAAGACTGAGCAAAAACAGACACTGCTATAGAACAAAAACTTATCTATTGAATTAAATCTTACCTTGTATGGTTTTTACTTTTTAAAGTAATTATAACTTTTCACATTACTAAATTACTTCAGAAGAGAGAGGTTAACTGAGTGGCTATTTAACATTTTAACCATTGGCTTTGACTGAAAAAAGATTAGTCAAAGGAAACACTTGCATCAACCCTTTTGTTTAAGTCTTCCTTTTGCAGTGACTGGTAAAAAAGCACATAAAATAAAGCTTAAGGCCTAGTAGGCCACTGGAAATTCAGACCTAAGTAACACAAGCAACCTAAATAGCTTTAGACAGATTTGTGCCGTTATGGCATGCCTTCAACTCATATTTAGTTATAACAATTTGATAGATAACGTTAGGGGGAAAAAACAACAGCAGTCATGATTTGTTCTAGTATGATTCCTCATGGCAGGAATCTGACCTGTAATGACAGGTGTTAAAAAGTGCTCTTGGCCATGAAAATATATCAAATAAAGCATGCACGTTTTGACATTTTAAAACAATGTAGCTCATGATTGTTGAATGTCCTCTTATTAGTATCTGGTATTTTTAGAGTAGCGAAGCAGTGTATGTAAAGCTCATGTTTGCAACCTATGGGTTTTGTGTGTGTGTATGCATCTTTACAATGTGTTAAAAGATAGGTACATCAGTTAATCCCAATTACAAACTGCTCATTGGACATGTCCTATGACACATTCTTTTCTTTAAAGCAACCTTGCAGGAATGTTCAAGGCAGAATATTATTTATACTGGAGCTAATGTTTGAGCATTTTTCATATGTACTAAATGTGCTTTCAGTTTTTAGAGAATCTGTTTTTGTTTGTTTTTAATTAGTTCCCAAAATAGGAATTGTTTGTAATTTTATTATTCCTTTCCTGGTAGATGTTCAAATCATTAAGAAAGCCCAGTGCCTGTTAAATTAATTTTTATTGTTAAGTATTTTTTATTAAATTACAACCTTTAATAATATAAAAATATGTGGGGAAAATTGCTATGTCTATACATAGCATACAATAATGTACTACATATAATAACATAATACCAATACTGTACAGGAAAAAAAGGGAAAGCCGATAAATATGACTTACAACTGACTAAATGATGGTTTCAGGCCCAGAACAGACAGCCCAGAAGGAGCGGCCAGAAACCACTCTGCTGCAATCAGGCCGAGACTGCACTGACGGCATTGCCCACTCCCAAAGCAGGCTACTGCCTTGGTCCTAAACTAGTGCTGCCAGGAGTCAGATTTAATCCTTTTTTTAAAAAAAAATCTGGTTGAAAGGACTGGATCTCGGCACCGAAGCAGCTTCCTGCCACTTTGGAGGTATGAATCATTTGAATACCATGCCCCCAAACCTGCTGGAAGCTGTCTTATTTGGCCCATGCATTTCGGACGATAGTTGTTAAAGTTTTTGACTTCCTCTAACCAAACATATAAAATGGACTGCTACTCATTCTTCAAATCCTAAAATTCCCATTTCCCTCCAATATTTCGTCATAAAATCAATTCCCAATTCCCATTCTTTTAAAAAATTGAAACAATCTTTTTTAATTAAGAGATTAAAGAAGGAGGTTGGCAGGTATGGCTCGTGTGGTCTCTTCCAACTCTATGAATCTATGAAATTTGTCTATTCGTCAATTTCTGCAAAATGGTATAGTATTATCAACCATTCTTCTTATGATGGAGCATCCTTCCATTTCTGTGCATACTGTATTCTTACTGCAGTGAGCATATATTCCAATGGTTCCACTGCCATACGTTGGAAATGTAAGCAAAAAGATGAGACTTTTTATCCTAAGTGGTGAACTTCTGGTAAACCAGGTAACGCAAAAACATACTGGTTTCAGAAACATTCTACAATGAAGGACATTCTGAATGTCAATTGAAGGCAGAACATTTTCTATTGGGAATCTTAAAGAACAGACAGAGAAGAAATATTGAATGAACTTTTCAGAAGTCCAGATAACTCCACATATTAACTTTCCTTAATAAGGAAATACTAAATGATTAACACCAAAAACCAAACAGTATCAAAAATTGTAATTTGGTGAGAAAATGGTTGAACTGTGCTTTCCAAGATATTGGCACTCCTGGAGCCTTAGCACAAGCTATTAAGGTTCCATTGGTTTTAGAGATTTTTATGCTGTCAGAAACATGCATTAGATTCATTCAGGTATTCTCCAGGTTTTTAAACCCCAAACTGGGGAGGGGTGAGAACCCTTGGTAATTATCTAAATCTGGGAGCCCGAGGGTTTGGCAAGACTACCTCCACCCATCTTCTTTTAGAACACTCTGCAAAAACAACCCAATAGAGCAAAACTACCACATTACATAATACTGGGGGTGAGCAGTAGGGACAAAATAAAAGGAAAGGGAGTACAGTTCCCACCCCCCTCTGCTCAGTTTGCTGGAGTAAGAATGCTCTGTTACACTGAATAGGGGGAAACTGTCAGGCTAGGAAAGCTGGTAAATCTTCTCAGTCTTAGATATTAATCTGAGTAAAATAAAACTTGGGTGAGGCTTGTTAAGCTCCCCTTTCTTTCAGGTGGGCTTTATCAAGCTCCGAGAGCTATTTTCCAGGTTGCTGGGGGACTGCATATGAACAAATCTCTTCTTACCTGCTGATTGTGCTAACCTAACTCAACAGCAAGCAACAAAGTAAGCATGCAGGAACATGTTTTCTTGTTCCTATACTTAAATGTGTTGTAGTTTGTGGAAACCTATAAAATTTTAACCAGTATTACTGATATGAAAAAGTTTCCACTTTTGCCAAAGTTCCATTTTTGCCAAATTTTCCACTTTTGCTACCTACCTCTGCTGGTTCCATAATAAGAGCAGTGGATGAGATAGCCTTGAAAAATGGGTGATATTTCACAGGTGCACATGCCATTACACCTTCTGGGGCACACCAAGGCTTCTTCCAGTGCAGCTTTCAGCATACAGTGGTCCCCTGGGTTACGAAAGTAATCCGTTCCGGCACCACTTTCGTAAGCCGAAAAAATTCGTAACCCGGGGGACCACTGTAAGTATAGGAAAGCACTTGGCGCGATTTGAATTTCGTGCTGCTTTCCCTTCGTAACCCGGGGTTTTTTTCGGGAACCGGGGCCGTTTTTCCGGCCCCGGCTCTTTCATACCCCGGGGTTTTCGTACCCCGGGGGACCACTGTATACTGAAAGCCACGTATGTCACGTCCACGTATGACACGGGTGCACTGTATGATGAAATGTGTTTATCAGATTATTCCAACAATATAATTATTACAAGAAAGGAAGAACTTACATTAAACTGAAGTAATTTAGTTGAATAAAGGCTAGAACTGTATAGTTTATTGCACCTTTACATTTGTGAAACCAAGTCAGAAGCATCCAGAGTTATCTGTGAAACCAGGGGGAAAAAGCCCATCAGGAAAATATGTGCACAAAGCCAGTGATGCTTATATATCTTTGTAGGCAACAGTCTTTTTCATTACTTGACAACAGCCTTTTGATTACTTTACAGTGGTAACAATCAAATATAGCTCTCTCTGTGTGTGTGTGTGTATGATTATACTTATTTTCTCCACCACAGGGACCTAAAGGTGATCCAGGATTCTCTCCAGGTCAAGCAAGTCGTGGAGAAAAGGTAAGCTGATTTAATTATTTGAAAGACATTTCTGCTCAGATGTTGAAAAATCTTGCTTGTGCTTGTTTGCTTGTTTTTAGTGGCAACTGATAATGTTTTAAGTTTTTATAATGCTTAATTTTGACATTTATGAATATTGTCTGGCTAAATAAGGAGGAAAAGAGGATGGGTGGAAAGGATCTAGTAGGATGTAGACACAAGTCCACTTCCTGAGATGCAAATTCTTGTTGAGTAACACACTTACAAATTAAAAACAGGGTGAATCGATAGTAGTATCAAAAACAGATATGCAAATGTCATTTTGTTTGGTAATCCTAATTTACCCTGTCTGCCATATTCCAAGGAAAGTGCTAGATTCACTTGAGTCTTATTAATAGATTATTCCCTGGGTAAATTGCCAGCTTTACAGTGAGAAAGAAAACATGGGCCATAGCACATACTTTGTATGTGACACCATTCACATTCACTGACATTCTGATGATATGGATCCTGAAACCCTGGAGAGTTTAGTTTAGTTCTATTTCCCTAGGAGTTCAACAGTGGCAGTTGTTGCCTGGTATATATCAGATTGCTTCTGAAATGCAGTGATACCAGTGCTATGCATGCAGTATGTTGTGGTCTGGTTTTGCATAAGTTAAGTTGTTTCAGGTGCTATAAAACTGATGTATAATACAACTGGTGAGGGAGGGGGAGAATTATGTTTTGGACAATGGGAGTGATGTAGTGGCATTAATGTGCTTTTCAAACATATACATTCTTTGATTTTATTCTTTTTCAATATTGTGGTGGGCTACAATGATCACTGCACACTGAATTTACAGGGAGACACAGGACTAATTGGCTTACCTGGCCTTGTGGGCATCAGAGGTGAAAAGGTAAGATTTTGTTAACATATACTAAAATTTAAAGCATCTGTCTGCTCATCTCTCTGCTGTTCTATATAAATTGCCATGCTTGATCACAGTGTCACTAAACTTAAGGTGTTATGCAGTGGCGCCCAAGAAAGGACTTCAGTGTGGTTTTGGATCAAATCCATCAGAAGCTTTGCATATTTACCAGACATTTTACTTTGTTGTATTGTTTGTTCTAGAACTCACATTTATGAACCAGTTTTGACCAAGCTTGATATTACAGTTAGTAATATCTTGAACATTTTTCAGCAAGTTCAGGTCTAACTGGCAAATTTTGGCTTTCCTCTATATACTGCTGTATTCCCTCCCATCCATGTTGCTTGGAGCTTGGTTTGAAACATATATGTGAAAAAGTCAAACTTTTTTTAAAATACAAATCATTAGCAAGATCATCAGCATAAATGTGGGCAATGCTGCAAAAATTTACCCTGTTTGTTATAGTTGATTTTCATGGTCATTGCTTCAATTTACAAAGACAGATAGCATGATAGTTGTTATGCACACAGAATTGTAAAGAAAGGCTCTTTTTAAAGAAGTAGCCAAACTATAAAAATATCTGTTAAAAAACTCTATTTTTTCCTATATGCAGTTAGTGTGGACAGCCTAAATCCCTCTAAATAGCAATACCACTATGTGGGAGTATATCTGCGTAATTACCAAACAGCTGGATATTTTCCACAGTGCCTCAACTTTCAGCTTTTTCCCATTTAAACAGGTTGTAACAGGCATAATGAGAACAGAAAAATAAAGTGCTAGGTGAAGTGCAAGTTACAAACAAAAGTTCTAAGTGTTCTTTAAGTATTTTAGTCATCTATGAGAATACTTTCTATAGGCCACCAAAATATATATTCTTACATTTGTTAAGGACTGGACTGTCACATTTTTCTGCCTGGAGTGGGATGGTACACAGTGCCCTTCTCATATGCATACGCAAGACTGACAAATTTGTTTTGGCAAATGATACGAAAACAAATAAAAACCCCACAACCTCACATATACCTCTCCTTGGGAATAAAAATAAAGTGCCAATGAATTGAAAGGTAACATCTGCTGAACTTGCATAGCACTTGAAATAAGTTGTCTGAACTTGTTGCTGGTAGATTTTACTCTGCCTAAGCATAGGGCCAGCCATATTCTATTTTTATTCACTTCATTAAATCTAATATCAAGGCATGAAATACTTTCATTAATAAAATTATCCCATGATGCTCTGGCCAATTTAAGATCAAAAGACTTTTTAAAACTTCATCATAGTATAAAAACAGCTAAAGTTAGAATGTGAGAGGTTCTAGAAATTGGAACAGAATTACTGACTAAATATTTATAATGTGTTGTGCTGATATGCTTATTGATAAGGTTATTGAAATCTACTTAAAAATTCTGATGAGCAAAAAATTGCTGAAAATACCATATATTTTGCAGCCGTTTAATATATTTCTAGGCTGCTGTTTTGTTTTGAAAGGTTTTTTGTAAGCTTAAGAAATTATTCTCACTGACAAAAATCCACATGTAGATTGTCCCAGTTGGTCTATGCTGACATGAGACCCCTTTGCTGATCTTCACATATGGAACAATACTTCAATGATGTGCCAGTGGGCTATTGAGCTATGGGTACAGACCTTACAGATCTCTATAATGGCATCCACAGCTTTGTGCAGCACAAAGTAATACCCAGAAAGTTGGATGGGAAAACTGCTTTTGTGCTTCCTAGCCAGATCAGAATAGGAACTTCCCAAGTGAACCGGTGTGACCCTACCTGCAGACCTTGTCACTCAACAAAGTTTATTGGCTGGATCATAGAAAGCAATTCCCAAGACAGCCACACCAAAGACGAAGGAGTATCTCCTTCATTTTGTGCTCCAGCTGAGCTGGGCTTCTTGACCATTCTTCCTTTGAAAATTGTCATTGCTTGTAGGGCTGCCAGGTAAATACAGGCTAGTGCTCCTGTACCTTTAATGTTGTGGAGAAGAAGGAATATCAGCAACATCTACTGAAATTCCCTCTTCTACACAACTGTTAAAGTTACAGGACACCTGTCCTGCATTTCACGTGGAAGGCCTAACAGATGTGCCAGTGCATGCTGATCAAACAACCACTTGGGTCCCCCTAAAAGCACCCACATGAACTTACCAAAAAAACCCAGAAAGTTTCATTTTTATATTTGAACCTGCACTGCCCTGGAACCTAGAACAGCCCTGGTGGCGCAGTGGTTAAATGCCTGTCCTGCAGCCACTCACTCAAAACCATAAGGTTGCGAGTTCAAGACCAGCAAAGGGCTGAAGCTCGACTCAGGCTTGCATCCTTCCGAGGTCGCTAAAATGAGTACCCAGATTGTTGGGGGGCAAATAGCTTACAGTTGTAAACCGCTTAGACACTCCTTAAGGGTATGAAGCGGTATATAAATGAAGCTGTTTGTTTGTTTGTTTTGCCATTTTTCTCTCATCTTACAAACCAGAGTTGAAGCCACAATTTGTACCTGGTTTCTTGGTCCTGGAGCCTGTCTGCATGGACCAAATAAAACAGCCTTCCCCTGTACTCTTGGTGGGGAGACTGGACAATGCACAGCCCAAATGCTGATTCTGGCATGAACAGAACAGATGATGTCCAGCCCGTTTACCACCAGATTTGTGGTAATACCCACCCCCTTGTTGTAAACCAGGTTCATGTCAATTGTTATTGTGTGCATTCAAGTCGTTTTGGCTTATGGCTACCCTAAGATGAAGCCATGGAGTAATGTGGATCATCATGCTTACTCTTTACAATTGAGCCAGAATTCTCTGCAATTCTGGCTTAGCATTTTGTGTTAACACAGCCAATGTATTCAGTAAGCCTAAAAATATATTCTTCCTCCAGGGAAATAAAACAAAATCCTGACATTCCCATTTTGAGTTGTAAATGGATAATAGTGATGGACTGCTGAAGTGTGTGTAAATACATACTGGAATTGATTTTCCATTCAAGGGATGTAAGAATAAAAATATATACCCTTCAACATGCTATTTTAATCTAAGCCAAAAAATCTGATGTATTTTTTGCCAGTAACTGACCATTTTCATGAGTTTAGCAGTAAATTGTGGAAGTAATCACTCACAGTGCAATTATGCATGTATACAAGGTACTGGATGTAACACAGATTGAATTGATCATATTTACTAGTACACATTTCTTTTTAGACTTAAGTAATTTAAGAAATGATCATTAAACCTGATGATTTGTGTGAGAGATAGACAGTTATAACTTAAGCATTATTTTGAAGACATCACAGGGTAAAGTTACAACATATATTTCTCGTTGCACTCAGTTGATGTGTCTGTGCACAACATATCCTTGGGAAAGGTTTGTTTAACACAGTAAGGTGAAACAAGACAGATTACTTCATTTTAAAAATTGGTTGGGATTCAGAGGACTGTTGTTGTTTTTGTATGTTCAGTGAGAGGTTTTAGACCCTCCTTCCTCCAAGGAATTCATGAGGACTGAAAAAGAGTGATATTCGAGAGGAATTAATTATAGTGGGGTTTATCTGTGCATACACTGCAATGTTTCACATGTGAAAACTGTGACACGTGTGGCCAGGTAACATCAGTTTGGTCAAGATGGCAAATGTTATTAATGTGAAAAAACGGGCAGGCTAGGGAGGCTGCAGTAGTTTGCTTTTGCTTGAGTATTGAGAAGAGAAAGTTTCTGTCCTCCTCCTCTCTTTTTCTCCATGCTGAATTCTGTGAGTGCAAACAACTTTTACAGCAGTTTGCGGCAGCTGAAATATGCTGAGGACAAGAGGGGAGAAATGGGAAGAGAAGGAAGGAACTGGGACAGTTTACAAATACAGTTGCCCCTTGGAACTCTTGGAACTTGGAGCCCTGGCGGTGCAATGGTTAAATGCCTGTACTGCAGCCACTCACTCAAAAACATAAGGTTGCGAGTTCAAGACCAGTAAAAGGGCTTAAGCTTGACTCGGCTTGCATCCTTCCGAGGTCACTAAAATGACTACCCAGATTGTTGGGGGCAAGTAGCTTACACTTGTAAACCGCTTAGACACTGCTTAGGTGGTTTGAAGCTATTTGTTTCTTTGTTTTTGGAACTCACAGGGGATCCATTCTGGACCCTCCGTGAGTTCCAAAACTCACGCATATTCAAGCCCCATAGGCTTGAATGGAGTATGTGTATGTGAGGAGCATGCTATGGGCCATTGAGGTTAATGAGATGACTGATAATTAATCAGCACTCTCTCTTTTAATTGGAGGGTATGTGAAATGTATGTGTGTGGGACTCAATGGATCTTGGCCTTTAAATATTGGTTTGCTCATATTGGATATTGGGTCTAGACTTCAGAAAAAATTATGAATGGTTTGATCCTTTAAATTTACTAAAAACATTTTAAAGCAATCAAAGTGGTGTCAAACTGTATTATTTCTACAGTGTAGATCACCCTAAGCGGTTTGAATGTTGGACTAGGACTTGTGGAAACCAGGGTTCTAATCCTCATTTGCTGCTGGTAACCACTTGGGGACCTTGGGCAAATCACACTCTGCCTTAGGGGAAGTTGGTGACAAAGTCACCTCTGCAAATACATTTTGCCAAGAAACCCCCATGATAGGTTCACCTTGGTGGGATGCAGTGGCTCAACAGTTAACATGCCGACTCTGACAACTGCAAGGTTAATAATAAATAATAATAAGTTTTATTTCTAACCAGCCCCTCTGCTCAGCAACCGGGGCGGCGTACAACAGATTTAAAACAGGTACAGTTAAAAACACTCCCTCAATCCAATCTCTAACCCACCTACCCCTTAAAACTAAATTAAATTAATATAGAGTTAAAATAACAATTACGACAAACCAAAAACAATAGCACCAACTGTGGGACAACACAGGCAGTGGCATCAGGGAGGAACAGGTAGGTAGTTATCTTTGTATAGCCGGGAAGTTTTAGAGCCGGGAAGGTTATTCCAGGAAGGCCTTCTGGAAGAGCTCCATCTTTACTGATTTTTTAAAGCTATCAAGAGTGGAAATAAGACGGATCCTATTTTGGTCTTAAGGTTGGAAGCTCAAGACTCAAGTACTGCGTGACAGAGTGAGCTCCCATCACTAGTCCCAGCTTCTGCCAACCTAGGAGTTTGAAAGAATATAAATATGCAAGTAGATAAATAGGTACCACTTTGGGGGGAAGGTAACAGCATTTTGTGCAGTCATGCTGGCCACATAACCACAGAGTCGTCTTTGACAACACTGGCTCCCTTGGCTTAGTAATGGAGATGAGCACTGTCCCATATAGTCAGACACTACACTGCACTACAATCACGGCAAAGGGGAAAACCTTCCCTTTAATTTAGGTTCACCTTTGTGTCTCCTAAGTCAGAAATGACTTGAAGGCACACAAGTAACAACAAGTCTATATGTCTTCTCAATTCCATTTTAAGTCAGCTGCCAGAAATCCCACCAACGGAGCATGGTCTTACTTCTTCTTTCTTGGGAGCAAGGTCTGGCCGCCTGGCTACAATTTCAGTTTCCTAGCATACCCCTGCTGTGATACAGCTTCAGACCTCTACCAAGTCTACCTCTGGAAGGCAGGTCCTTCAGAAGCACTTTATTCAAGGGATATTTAAAGTCAGAACTAGCTATGTGTGCTAGAAAGAGAGAGAGAGAGAGTTCATGCCTGTGTCTACACAAGAAGATCTTGACTTTTAGGAATGAACAACCATCAACATTCTTCCCATTAGTTGACAACTTGGAAGACCCTACCAAACAAATGGAGTGCTAAAAATATAGTGCATATTTGTAAAACTACCTCTGCCTGCTTATATAGAAGAGGAAGAGGGAGATCAGTGGAATATGCAGGTGAATGAACCATGGATTCTACAAGGTAATAACTTGTTTAAGAACCCTGCAAAATAAATAGATAAAGAGTACGTGCATATATGCTTCCCCTTCAGATAAAAATTTATTTTACTCAGTATCAGATTAAGGCATTATCTGTTAGTGTGGTAGCACAGTGTGCGTAGGATCACGCTGAAGCTTGGCACCAAGATGACCACCTGAGAAGTGACAAGAAGCTGTCTCCATGCAAGAGAAATTCCTCTCACCCTCCAGAAGCAGATAAAGCAGACATAAGGCAGATGTCTCTCTAATGAGGCTCTTTACTCTTTGTCGTTCCATGTACAAACTCGTCCTCTCCGACAAAGCTACTCGCATAACACCACAACACTATCAACCCACGCTGTACAATGAGGCTCCACCCTTGTGCCATGCGGCCATTTAGTCCAGTCTCTTCCTGGTTGTCACCTTAAACCCAGTCTCCCATGCAGGGTGACTTTGCATATTTACAGCACTTTTGCAGCACTTTCCAGCACATTATGACCTCATGATGACCACACTTCTTGTGACTCAGCAGAGCCCAAATGCCTAATCATCATGGCTGCAGGTGATCTATAGTTACCTTGTCACCTTTCATCCACATCTGGACATTTCCCCTCTGGATCATATTCCAGCATTATCTTCTTTACTTGTCATTAAAATTATACATAAAAAGATAATGTACACAGTGTAAACTGGTTTTCTGCTGAGTATAAACCTCTAAACTAATATTATTTCCCAGAGGCACTTTTGTAATGCTTACAGGTTTAATTGCTTTTCATAAGCTTTGATGTGAATAAGCATCATGTCATTCTTGTATAATTCAGGCTTATGGCAATATTAAATGCTATTTAATATTTATGATGGGAGAAGTAATATCCTGTGGTCTGTAGTCCAACAAGAGCTTGTGTTAATTGACTGTTATTGAAAAGACTTAGGCCCTATATAGACTGGCACTTTGTGCTGGCCTGGAGGCAGAGTCAGGGCGTCACATCCAGATGACACATGCCCTTGACGACGCCACCAGGGTGCCATGACACCATGCACTGCTCCAGATGGCATACAGTGTCATGTTGCCCCTCCGGCACTGCATCCAGATGACGCAGCGCCGTAGGGGCACCATACAGCTGCGCTGCCGCAGCTATGGCACCCTTTGGAGGGTGCAAAAAGGAGCTCCTTTTTGTGCCCTCCAGAGGTTGGATTGGGGCTGTGGCGTGTGGTTGCCACGATCCCTATCCGGCCAGGAAAGGGCTGCATGCAGCATGTTTGTACAGCCCCTTAGTATATTCCACTGTAATAAGATTTTTCCCCTGATTTTCATTTTTGCGTGTGCAAATTTATTTTAATCTCTTTTCCTAGATAGGTTCTGGAAATTATGAAAGCTTTCTGTCTACCTACTGCATTCAAATTGGCTTACTCAGGAGAGTGTCATGAAAAGGATTTCAGACTGGGAAACTGCCTGGATGAGATCCAGCTTTGACTAATAGCAAGCAGATTGTTGCTGAGGGCCCCTTCTTTTGTCTACGTGTTACTAAATGCAAACTTGTGATTGACTTCAGCAAGCTGCCTTGTACAGAACTTACGTGTATGGAGATAAGAGTCTCTTTCACTTGTTCACCAGCAGTCATTTCAGTTCACATTCTATCTATTGAAACTAAACCATGTAGATTTCACATGTATCACATGTAGAGAACTTCTCTTTGCTAAAAATGTATGTGTGTCTGCGGGTAGATGGGCAAAGGGACAGGCTATTGTGTCTGGCACTGTGGATTTCAATATATATTTGAACATTTTTAACCCTTCCATACCTGCAGGGTCCCATTGGATATCCTGGACCACGAGGGCCACCAGGGGAGCAAGTAAGTAATGCAATTGCCATCTGGTGAATCATAGGATCATAGAGTTGAAAAAGACCTTGAGGGCCATCCAGTCCAACCTCCTGCCATGCAAGAATACACAATCAAAACACTGCTGACTGATGGCCATCCAGATCCCTTAAAAGGAATGGTCATTTCCTAAATGCCTTCTATCTGCTTGTCTGGGGACAGAGAAAGGAAGATGGATATACCTTAGATCAGGACCCTTTCACACTTTTACAGCACTTACACTGAACTTTAATGAACATGACTCCATCCTATAAAATCCTGTGATTGGCAGTTTAGGGAGGGAGATTTAGAATCATTAGCCAAAGCGCGTCACCAAACTACAATCATAAGATAGGATAGGATAGGATACATAGGATGGAACTGTGACAATTAAAGTGGAATAATAGCACTATAAATATATTGTATAAATGGGTACCAGAAGAGAGCAACTGGGGACAACGTGGGATTGCTGTTTGTGGATGCTTGAATCTGCTGATGACAAAGTCAGCCGATACCGAGGGCCAACTGTATTATTATTAATAATAATAATAATAATAATAATAATATGATTTATTTCTATACCGCCCTTCCATAGATCAGGGCGGTGTACAGCATGTAAAATCAACAAGACATAAAAACCATTAAAAACAGGCAAGATACAATAAAACAGTAAAACAGTAAAATCAGTAAAATCACAAGTCTCATCACAAAATCACATATGCGGCAGCTGAACAGTGGGCAGCATTACAACAGGCTAATAAATAAAAAGTCCATTCAGCGATATGCCTGGTTAAATAAGTAGGTCTTTAAGTCCCTTTTATATTGAGCAAGGGAGGGGGACAAGCGGAGATCGATAGGTAGAGAGTTCCAGAGACAGGGGGCAGAGATGGAATATGCCCTCTTCATCGTACTCGCTAATCTGGTCTCCGGAACTCTCAGTAACTGCTGTCCAGAGGATCTAAGTGTGCGGGGCGGATTATATGGGGAGAGACGGTCCTTCAGGTACCCTGGGCCCAAGCCATATAGGGCTTTATAGGTAATAACCAGCACTTTGTACTGAGCCCGGAAGCGAATCGGCAGCCAGTGAAAATCCTTCAGAATTGGTGTTATATGGGCGGCCCTGGGGGCACCAGTGACCACCCGCGCTGCCATATTTTGTACCAGTTGTAGCTTCCGAGTATGATACAAAGGCTGCCCCATGTAGAGCGCGTTGCAGAAATCCAACCGAGAGGTTACTAGAGCATGTACTACGGTTTCAAGGTCCCTCCGGTCCAGGTAGGGACGCAGCTGGCGGATCAGCCGAAGCTGATAACAGGTGCTCCTGACCGTCGCATCCACCTGAGAGGTCAGATGGAGCGATGAATCAAGGAGCACCCCCAGACTGCGTACTGTGTCCTTCACGGGGAGCGTGACCCCGTTCAGGACGGGTGGAACCACCTCCATCCCTGGACCAGGAGAACCTATCACCAGTACTTCCGTTTTCTCTGAAGTTGGAGTGCAACCGCCCTCTCGATCACCTTCCCCAGAAATGGCAGCAGCGAGACTGGCCGATAATTATTATGAACCAGGGGGTCGAGGGAGGGCTTTTTCAATAACGGTCTTACTATGGCCAATTTGAGATGGTCAGGAAATTGTCCCTCCCTCAGAGATGTATTAATAATTTGGCGTAACAGCAAGGTTACTGCCGATCCCCCCTGGGCCACTAGCCACGAGGGGCAGGGATCGAGAGAGCAGGTTGTCTTCCGAATACTTCTAAGGATCTTGTCCACATCCTCGGTACCGACAGACTCAAACTGATCCAGTACAACAGAGTCCACGGAAGCTCTAGACGCCTCTATTCTGGGTTCTGCTTCAATTCTGGCGTCCAGACCTTCGTTTATCCGAGAGATTTTATCCGCGAAGAAGTTGTTAAATTGGTCACAGCAGGCCTTGGTTGGTTCAAGGATCTGATTCGGGGCAGGGGGGAGCTGAGTTAGCTCCCTCACTACCCTGAACAACTCTGCTGGATGCGACTCCGCGGACGCGATACGAGCAGCGAAGAACGAGTTCTTAGCTGCTTGTATCGCCTCTCCATAGTCCTTCAAATGAAGGTCTAGGAGAGCCTTGTCGGATAAACGCTGGTGTTTCCGCCAGGCATACTCTAGCCGTCGCAGAACCCGCTTCCTGGCCCGGAGATCTTCCGTATACCAGGGCTTCCTTTTGGAAGCAGGCCTGAGAGGGCGCTTGGGAGCGATACTGTGTATAGCCCTGGAGAGATCAGTATCCCAGGTGTTAACTAGGGCATCAACAGTGTCGCCGTCACTTCCAACCATAAACCCCTCTAGGGCTTCTTGGAACCTATCCGGTTCCATCAGCCTTCGAGGGTGGACCATTCTAATAGGTCCGCCACCCCCGGAGGGGATCTGGGTTGATGCCTTGATGCTTGCCTCTACCAGAAAATGATCCGTCCATGACAGGGCGGAGATGTTGGTAATTTCCGCCCACGGAGTTTCCATGTCCGTACAGAAGACCAAATCGAGTGTATTCCCCGCGAAATGCGTTGGACCCGAAACCAACTGAGACAGGCCCATGGCTGTCATGGTATCCATGAATTCCCGAGCCGCACCAGATGGAACATTGTTGACCGCGAAGGGGATGTTGAAGTCTCCCAGGACTAGAAGCCTGGGGGACTCCAACATCAGCTCCGAGACCAACTGTGTCAGCTCGTTAAGGGAGTCTGTTAGCGCACGGGGTGGCCGGTAGACCAAGAGAATCCCTAGACTGTCTCTAGCCTTCAGGGTCAGGTAAATACACTCGATATAGGTAGTCTGACGGACATGGGTCCTGGTTAGAGACAGGGTGTTTTTATGCACCAAGGCAACACGCCCCCCCCCCGCCCACCTAACCTGCTCTGGTCCTTCACCGAGTACCCGGAAGGGTTAGTATCATTAAATAAAAAGTATCTTGCCTTAAATTCAAATACCTCCACTTCTTTGTTCTTTATGGTCCTGTACTTCTCCCAAACCTATTTCTTTTGACTTAATAAAACAATTTAATTTCTGCTAATCTTTTGGACCATCCTTATCCTTTTTCTAAAGGGACCTTTGTACTGCCACCCTTGTCCACTGTGGCTTGTTGAATCACCATCCTCTCTGAGTCAAAATAGCTATTCCTGAAAAATCGCACTGGGAAAAAAACCACAACAACCAAGGATGAATGCACTTCTCCATTTCCATACTGCCTACATTCTGGCTGAATTTTAAAAAGTATGTGATTGGCAATGTACCCCTGTAATACATGTGAGGGCGACCAGGGCAACTCCAGCCTCGGTGGTTCCTACCCCCAATTTTTTTCTCTCTTTTTTCACACCAAAATGCCCAGTAACACCTCCTGATGGAACAGGAGGAAATTTTGCCACATTGGAGGGCTCTCTGTTTCAGCCAGAAAGCTTTTTATACAAGAAGTGACTGGACAGTCAATTTTGGGGTTACTTCCTGTTAAAGAAAAAAAAACTTTTCCTGTTAGAGTGAAAGGCCCAGAGGATTTAAACATGTTAAAATTTGTCCCAACATCTTCCTGTTAAAAATTACCCCATTGCATAAGGTTTCAGCTTTTGGCATAATTGCATACTTGTCTACTGTACATGTTAAATTCAGTAGGGTTTTCTGTCATTAAAAAGAGTATAGAATTTCAGCCTACAAGCCTTGGCTACTGAAATTGTTCCACATTGTCTGTAATTGCAGCACTGGTTATGTAGATTCATTAATCTCCTCATTCATCTCTTTACAATAGAAACTAACTTGATCTGCGTCTGAGCTCAGGATTAGTGACAAACAATAAATCTGTACACATTTAGTTCACTTGGAATAGTTTGCCTTAATGTTCTTGCATACTTTCTGCATTTTATAATTTTCCGCAACTATCCTTGCTCCAATTTTTAAAAATAAATAACAGTCTGGAACATAAGGATTCTGGAGAGGCAGGGTATAAATAAAAATTATTATTAAATGACTCAAAACAGAGGTTGTCACTGTATTCTGAAGCAGAAGAGGTTAGTTTCACTGAATTTTGTTACCGGTTTATTTGCTTTTGAAATAGCTTTGTACACTTAATTGCTGACATTCATAAATCTTCTGGTTCATCTTAAACTTTCACTACCCAGCAGGAGTTTTGATTTCAAATAGGATTTTGAGTAGCTAGGACGTCTGATGAAAAATGACATTAAGGGGATTCTAGTGGGGATATTCAGAATATTCAAAATTTCTTTCTACCGTCTATACAGCCAAGCTCAGTATTGTTTTAACCTGCATAGTAAATCCCTGTCCTCTGGAAATCCTCACTTGTTCCAAACATTGTTTTAAGGTTTAATTCATGAATCAGACTATATTTCATATTTTGCTGCAGGCTGCTGTGGCCATTTCCTTCCACTCACTACTTCTTAGGCAGGTGGTCACTGCTTAGCTAAATTATCGAATTGATGTATACGATTTGTGTTATGTGTAACTGTTGTGAGAAGAGCCCTGAACTGAATGTTTACTGCTTACATACAGATTTTAAAATGCATTAATTGTTTTTTTTTCCCTTTTAATTTAGGGGATTCTCGGAATGACTGGCAACTCTGGGGCTCCTGGTTACCCTGGCAGGCAGGTGCAGTAACTATGCTATAAAGCTAAATTTCCAGAATTTTATTTTTACCATAAAACCTAAATGATCAGTTTTGCTTCCTTTGAAGAAACATAAACCAGATACAAATCTTCATAGTTCTATTCATTGCTTGTTATTCAACCTTACTCGTTTCTCTGAAGAGTACAGGTCAAAGTACAGATTGGAGATGGACCCATGAAATTCATTTATGGTTTGCATATTAAATATTAATAGATATAATATATGTTATGTGTGCGTGTGTTTATATGTGTGTGTGTATTAATATATACTAGATGTTATGCCTAATAGTTAAGTCCCCTTTCCTCCCATTGTAACCAATATAGGACACATTAAAAAATGGGCTAAGCCAGATCTTTAGGGGGAGTCCTGATTTATCATTCCCAATGGTTGTTGCTGGTGAATGCTACCCGATTGCTGCCTGCATGGCTCTTTGTGCCAGTGGAAGTGGCTAAACAAACCAAAGCCTCACCAGGAAATGTATGTTAAGCAATGGGCCCCAACTGGTGTCTTGGTTTTTTGCTTCCATATCAAGCTGGAATCACAAACCAATGGAAGTTGAGTTTGGATAGTACTAAAGTTTCTTCTTGGTAGTAAGTTTCTGGAGAGGGGGTGTAACTGCACTTGCTGGTGGGAAGAGCCATGAAAGAGTGATTGAGAACCACGCAAGGGGAGGATTGATTGTGTTTGATAAACCAGGATTCTCCAGAATTCGTTTATTGTTTTGTCTGAACATGGTCATAGTTTGTCATACATTCACCTTTTAATATTGATTGTTCAAAGAGAAGCAGAAAAGAGTATGGTGGAAGTCTGCTCTAGAAATAATACTGGAAACATTGCATGAGATTGCTGCCTTAAATTATATTGAGGTACTACTCTCTCCACTTAATTTTTTTTATTATTTTGGTTCAGACATACAACACAAGCCTTACATTTCTATGCATAATATACAGGCTGCTGCCACACTGCAGAACAAATGCAGTTTGACACTACTTTAACTGCCATGGCTCATTGCTATGGAATCCTGGAATCTGTAGTGACAGAGAATGCTAAATATCTCTACAAGTTTCCATATTGTTGAGGATTTATAGTTGTTGTGGCAACAGTGCTCTCTGACAGAGAAGACTAAATATCTCACAAAGCTACAAAATCCAGAATACCATAGCATTGAGCCAGGGCAATTAAAGTGGTGTTAAACTGCAGTGTAAATGCAAACATAGAGAGCAACCACTTTCCTTTCCATGTAGTCAGTGGCTATTTCATATTTTCTGAAGTTGTTTACTGCTGTTTTCTGCTCATGTTTCATTTTATTTAAATCTACTACAACTCAGATTGTCAAATTTTGTTTTTGTATGATTTTGAGCAGACCATTGCTTAAATCTCAGAGGCCCTAGAAATAAAATATCCCAACTCAGCACAAACTGAAAAAGATCAGAAAAGTGGTTCTTCTTTGTTTCCCCCTTCTTGTGAAGGAAAAAATATTTTATGTAACTGTAGAACAGTACTTTCTAGATTGTGAATTTAGGAATGTGGGATATTTATTAGCAGGTGCCATCACCCTAATTTTATTTGTAAAAGATAAACAAATAGGAATTTAGTCAGATACATAATGCTGGCCATCCAGCCTGAAACAAGCATGAGTCATGGGGAAGATGTCACTATGTCCTGAACTACCCCTGTACTGGTATATTTCTACCCAATGATTTTATTTTTCACATTTTTCAGTCATTATTTGTTATCACTTTAAATAGTGCAATTCTCACATAGCCTGAATTTTTGAACTTCCCAGATGTTCTTTTTGAACTGCCCATTTTTACATGCAACTGCCTATTTAAGGTTTTCTGCACCATATTACAAACTCAATAGGCTTCTGTATTATTAACAATGACCAGGCACTCCAGCCAGTTAACCATACATCCTCAAGGTAATGTTGAGAACCAGCATAGTGAGTAATTTGAGCATTGTTGGTCTATAAGTCTAGAGACCAAGGTTTTAATGCTCCCTTGGTCATGGAAACCCTAGGCAGGTCACAATCTCTCAGCCTCAGGATGGCAATGGCAGACCCCCTCTGAAGAAACTTGCTAGGAAAACCCCATGTTAAGTTCAACTTGGGGTCGCCATCAGAAGGAAACAACTTGACCACATACCAGTAACAACAACCACACATTCTCCAGTAATGCTGTTTGTTAACATTTTAATTACAGATTCAGCAGGGAGAAACCAAGTTTAGGACACCAGGGATGCTTAGCTCTTTTAAGTAGTATAGCCATTGTATATGAGAGAGGCTGAAGGGAACACAGGTAAGACAATAGCTGTTGCCACATATCAGTTGCAACACTACTTGTGGGCTCATGGGAAGAACAGAGTTTTATTTTTTGAAATGTCAATCATTAATTTAAAAAGTCATATTGTAGTAATAATAATAATAATAATAGCTGATCCTTAGTGTTTATAAGAAAACAAAGGTCATAGAATCATTGAGTTGGAAGAGACCACAAGGGCCATACAGTCTAACCCCCTTCTGCTATGCAGGTATATGCAAACAAAGAACCCACAACAGATGGCCATCTAGCATCTGTTTAAAACCTTCAAAGAAGGGGACTCCACCACACTCCAAGGGAGTGTGTTCCATTGTCAACCTGCCAACTGGAGGCTAGTTGCTTCAGGTGAATCATATAAAGAGTACAGGGCTTCAAAAGGTTACGTTTTCTACTACAGATCATAGCCAGTATAGTCAATGACCATGTTAGCTGTGTGGGTCTGCATATTAAATTGACTTTCCCAAGTTCTCAAAGAATATATTTTTAATATTTATTTATTTATTTATTTATACCCCACCCTTCAGCCTTAAGGGCTATCAGAGCGGCTTACAATTATTATTTTTAATTAGACGGTTCCTTGCTCTCAGGCTTACAATCTAAAAAGACATGACACAAAAGGAGAAGGGAATGGTGAGGGGGAAGGGGATCAGGTCCAAATGCTTTTCTCTCCCTCTGAGGCCTGGACCAAGGCAGATGGACTGGAGGGAGGGCTCTTCTTAGTTCAGGCCAGGCCTGATGGAGCTGGCAGACCTCTCTCTCCCTCTGATGATGAAGATGACGAAGGGAGAGCTCATCCGCTTACTTATTTGGTTCGTGATTACTTCTCTTTTCATTGGCTGGGGTACTGACCTCTCAGGAACGCAACAGCAGACCTAATGGGAAGGACAAGCAAGAAAATTGAAGCAAGACCAGAAAACGTAACCCTGTCCCATGATTTTCCAGTGCTCAGAGCCAGCCCGGGAAAGGAAAAATATTGCTTCGAGTGCATCATATTTTTTCTAAGTTTTTGCATTAATTAATTATTATTTTTACTAGGAAATGCTGTTTTAAAAACATGATATACTACCTCAAAACCTTTCCTAATCCATTGATACACTGAATGGGTCTTTCCATAAATACAAGGAGAAAAAAATAAAGGAAAATAGATGTTACAGAATTTGCTCAATATATCCAACATATTAGGAATGAGTTCCCATTCCAGTATGCACAGTGGTTGCACATATACCAGGGCAAATGTAACTCTTTAATTTGAGCCTCTTCTGTGATTTGAGCCTCATAATTGATTTCTAATAACTGGCAGTCAGGCGTGTGTGATACTAAAACACTATTCTAGTACTATTTAAAATTTATATAGCAACTACCATAACTAAGAACAAGTTAGCCCTTCATGAATGTCAAGGATGTCTGAAATTTTGAGACTGGCATGTTGTACTTATAATGACTGTGAAATGTCTGGGATTGCATTTAGTCTTAAAGGGTTATTAAAAATTCTTGCAAAATCACATTAAGCCAAGTCTGTAATTGAAGTTGGGGTCGGGGGCTGCAGTTCTTGAAAAAAAGTAAGTGTAATAAAAAGGTAGTTGTACCCATACCAATGGGGAATCATTTATTTCAAAAGCCCCTGGGGAACTAGATTACATGTATAGAATTCTGATTTAGGAAGTCATAATTTTGAAAAGCACATTGCCAATTTGTGAATTAATAGCTGTAGCATTTTTAAATATAGTGTCTCCTTCTATTAAAAATGAAGTAAAGAGGATATTTTTTTGGTGCTAGGGTTTAGCAGGACCAGAAGGTAACCCAGGCCCTAAAGGTGTAAGAGTAAGTAAGCATTTTAAAGGATTATGGCATGCATGATTTTTTTTTAATTCCCATCCACAGTTTAATATGGGGCTGGAAATATTTTATTTGTGTTTGGTATTTCTCTACATACTGTGTCATTCTAATTTGTACACAGTTATTCACTGTATTTCATTAATATACACTAAAAGGTCGGTCTATTTCATTTTCATCCTCCACCTTTGCTTGGAACATAATTGCACATAAATGATGTTGGGGAAAGGATTTATGTATATGCGCATGTGTGAACATGGGCCATTTTGCATCTATAACATTAGTTTTAGAAGATGTGAAAAAGATGGAATATCCTACCTTTTAGTTTGCAAAACTAAAGATCTGCTTGTAAGACACAATAGTTTCCTGTTGCTATCTCTGAATGCAGTAAGATTGTAAGGAAATTGGCGTTATGCATGCTTCCACATGTTCCTCTTCATCACAGGTTGTAGAAGATAACAATCACCAGATCTTTAAATTTTTTTTTTTACTCCAGCCCCGTAAATTCCTTTAGTGGCTTGCTCTGTGACTAACCCACAAGACCCCTCATTCATTTACATGTGAAATCTTCTCTGAATCTGGATACTGAGACCAGCAAAGCAAAAATTGTTATAGCTTGGTCCATGTGCCATCCAAAAGGGAAGGAATCTCATTTTAAATTTGTAACAGAAGTGTTTACAGAAAGATGTAATTTTGCAGTCACATTGTTCTGTTTCTATAAGTAAGGCTGAGAAGCAAGATAATTCAGTTTGAATAAAAGAGGTTACTTCAATCTAAAGCACACTGCAGAAATAATCCAGTTTGAGACTGTTTTAACTGCCCTGGCTCACTGCTAGGGAATCCTGGGAACTGTAGTTTATTGCACTGGAGGAACTACAAATGCTGGAGGGTTCTCTCTAGGAATTTCTAGGTCCTTCAGTGAGACTTTTAGTGCAAGTTTACCACAGAGTTGCGCTGGAGGACCTAGAGATTCCTAGTGAGAACATATTAATAGAATCCATGAATAATCACATCCACAAAAGTCAAAGCCGCAAATGTGGAGAGAGAAATATACATCTAAAAGCATAGCAAATGATATATGTCTTTCTACATGCTGCAGTGAGGAAACAATTTCTTATTTGCTTGTTTGTTTGTTTGTTTTTGTCGCTTTTTAAGGGTTTCATTGGACCCCCAGGAGTGGCAGGGCTCCCTGGACTCGAAGGAGAAAGGGTAATATTAATGGAATACTTAGCATCTTTATGACAAGGAAGTACTATACTGTGCATTTCTAAACAAGGCATGCATTTCATAGTCTCTGGCTCATAAACACCAAAGCAAGAATAAGGCTAGTTATGATGTTAATGCATTGTTGCATTTAATGTGCACATTTTAAGAATATGTAGATGTCAGGAAGATTAGGACTGTTATGGATAATTAACACTTCTCCCCCACCTTTATCCCTCTGAACCTCAAGTTCTATCTACCTACAAAGCTGCTAATTTGACTAGAAGGAGGAGAGCTCCAACAGTAATATATTTAATAAAATTTCCAATTTGTTCATCCTCATTTGTAAATAAAGCTGATTTTAACTTGTGTGGCAGCTGCTTTTTTTCTGCAGGAAAGACCTCAAAACTTTGGTTGAATTAAGTTTGTTTACTGCTTTTTTACTTACTTATTTAATTTATATGCCACCTTTGTCCTGGATCTAAAACTGCTCACTCAAAAAAAAAAAAAAAAATTCAGCTAAATCCCGATAACATTTAAAACACAACTTAAAAATGTCACATTAAAACCATAGCTATAAACACTGTAAAATCATTCAAAAGCTTAGAAAAGTTTTAAAATAAATAAAGCACTCTGTCCCCATAAGTGAGTTTCCTGTGAGAAATTATTCATTAAAAACCTGTTTGAACAAAAAGCAGCTTTGCCTGATGGCATGATTGTATGACTATTTTCCATGGAACTGGTACTCCTGCTACTGTCAGGATGCTAATTTCTGAAACAGCCTCTCATACGTGTCTGTCTCTATAGCTATTTTGATGATATTTTGTTCATCATACATTGACCGCAATGTCATTTAACCTGATTAGCTGAGGATGGAGTTTATCAGACGGGAGGAATTTCTCTTTATTTCGAATGGAGCCAATTGGAGCCAATTTGAATTCACGTGAATTTGCTAGTTTAGCGAATTTACGTGAATTCCAATTGTGTTTGGAATGCGTTCAGAATGACTTCCCATTACACGAAAATGACTGCCCATTGCCTGAAATTGCGTGAAATGTTTTAATACGAAATAACGTAAAACCCATGATTGCATTCGAAATGACTTCCCTTTTGCCCGAAATTGCATGAGATACTTTAATACGCAATAATGTGAAACTCCATGATTGCGTTCGGATTGCCATTAGATTATACTGCCAATTTCCGTCATCTGATAAACTCCTATGATGTTATCCATGTTGTGTTTCTAAGCATCCATGAGAGCAGTAGTACAGTACCAGTCAATAATGCTTAACAACACTTGAGGCAAATGAACTAAGAATTATAAAGTTAAACATGAATCATCACTGAGGTTTGAAAACATCTCAGAAGTCCAATGAATATTTTCACAAAGGCCAATAGTACCACACAGCAGTCATAGTACCACACAGCAGGAGAAATGTGGGAAATATTGTGAGCTCAATCAGAGGTTTTCTGCCAGTTTTACTTCACTTGTTGATATGGTATTCTTAAAAAGCTTTTAGGTTGCACTGGAAGAAATTCTCATGTTCTGTATACAGGAGTTATAACTACCTATGAGAACAGAGCAGAGAAAAAAATACAACTGAGTGGTAATTAGATTAATAAACTTCGTATGACAAGAGACTTTAGTTTAATTGAAAAAAACACATTCTGTGTAACTTCTCAATGGAAGTTTCTTTTCTGCCGCTAATGGATTTGAATTTTATTGCCGTTGCCCCCAGTCCTCACATGGCCAAGAAGGAAAGTAGGCTCTGCCTGTGTTGTTATTCCTCTAATCAGACCATCTTAACTGATGTAACTCAGAAGTAACATGAGTCAAATGTAGTTCTGTGACTCCACATTGTCACTTTCTTCTCTTGCGTGATTATATCTTTTGCCTGATGAAGAAGCTGGCAGAGCTTCGAAAACTTACATGATGTATTTTGTGCTTTTTCATTGGCCAATAAAGGTTCTGCTGACTTATGGATTTAGGTGTGTAACCAACATGGCAGCCTGTGAATGTGTATTTTGTAACATTTTTCTGTTTCAGGGTATTCCAGGTCTATCTGGAAAAAGAGGGCTGAAGGGGAGACAGGTATGATAGTTTCTGATCACTTCATTAACTGTTTATTTTATTGATTCATAGAAGAATCCATCTATATGTATTCAAAAGTAAGTCCCATTAAGGTTCAGTGGAGTTTACTCCTAAGTAAATAGGCACAGCCTAAGTTTTCCCCTACATATAAAGAAAAAATGCTATCTTTTCTAAGTTATTTTCTTCTGCTGAAAGAATGCAGAGGAGACTTCTTAAAAAGACATAGGGGGGAAAAAGATATACCATAGTTCTGAAGCCCAGTACAGAGTGGGGGGTGGGGGTGGACATGCACTAAAAGGAAAAGATTTCTGTAGATGCTATGAAAATTACTTTAGTCAATTTCTGATGTAAAACTTTTCTGCAAGTCTTTAATTATTACAGAGTAGTGCCTTACATTGTCTCAAGGTATTATATAGAGGCAGAAAAAGACACCTTGCTTGAAATCAGTACATGTGAAAAGGACCTGGGGTCTTAGTGGATCATAAGCTAGACCACATGAATCAAGTGTGTGATGTGGCAGCCAAAAAAGCCAAACACAGTTCTAGACTGCATCAACTGGAGTACAGTGACCATATCAAGGGGAGTAGTAGTTCCACTCTCCTCTGTTTTGGATAGATCTCATGGAATACTGTGTCCAGTCCTGAGCACCACTGTTCAAGAAGAATATTGACAAGCTGGAACATATCCAGAGAAAGGCAACCAAGCTGATCAAAGGTCTGGAAACCAAGCCTCGTGAGAAACAACTTAGGGAGCTGGACATGTTTAGCTTTCAGAAAAGAAGAGTAAAGGTGACATGACAGCTATCTTTATCTGAAGGGATGTCATCTAGAAAATGAAACAAGCTTGTTTTCTGCTGCTGCAGAGTACAATACAAACATATGGATTCATATTACAAGAAAAGACATTCCACCAAAACGTTAGGGAAAACGTTTTCTTCCACTGTAAGAGCTGTTAAACAGTGGAAAAGACTGCCTTAGAGGATGGTGGACTTTCCATCTTTAGAGATCTTTAAACAGAAGTTGGATGGGCATTGAAAGCACTAAAGGGGCACTCTAGTTGTGGCTTCCTGCATGGCAGGAGGCTGGACTAGATAACCTTTGTTGTCCTTTCAGCTTTATGATTCTGTGATTGTAAGACTGATTGTCTTGTGCTGTAAGAGAGAGCAAGCAGGGGCACTATACTGTTAAAAATAATTAAAGGTAAAGGTAGTCCCTTGACATGAACATCTAGTCGTAACTGACTGTAGGGGGTGGTGTTCACCGTAACTAAACCCAAGAGCCAGCATTATCTGAAGACTGCTTGGGTGGTATGTAGCCAGCATGATTGCTCTGAACTCTGTTACCTTCCCACCAAAGTGTTACCTATTTATCTACTTGTATTTGCTTGCTTTCGGACTGCTAGGTTGGCAGAAGCTGGGACTAGTGACAGGAGCTTACCCCATCATGCAGGAAGTTCTAACCTGGTGTTAAAGATTTGCATCAGGTTTAATATTGGCTTTTGGACTAAGCAATAAACTATCTATCTATTGGGTCTATCTATTGGGATTAATACACTCTATGTGCTTTCCTGACTTACCTGGTATAATGATGTTCATTTTACCAGAAGTAGTTTGGTGTGACACATACATCAAAACACAGTACAACACAACATGTATAAAGTAGGTTTCCAGTTTCTATGTATTATTCTAAAAGTTGCATGGTGAAGAAAGCTCAAAGGAGGAAAACTCACACAGCTATCATAGCCTGCCAAGAAGACAACTAAATGAGTCATAGAGCAAACCATGCTTGAACTCTCACAAGAAGCAAAAATGACTAAACTGAGACTGTTGTACATTGGACAAAATGACTCAATAAAAGACAATAACCATTTGGTAAAATGGAGGACAGTAGGAAAAGAGAAAGGTGGCAATACAGGTGGATTGATTCAGTTAAGGAAGCCATGGCTCTGAGTTTGCAAGGCCTGAATAGGGCTGTTGATAGCAGATTAACTTGGAGGTCTCTCATTTATAAGGCCACCAGAAGTTGAAGTCAACTTGATAGCAAATGACAAATAACCTGGGGATGGACAGAGGTATACACACACACACTAATAACATTCTGGAAAACACCTCATACTTTTGTTGAAGTGAGCTGTGAAAATTCATGTAATAATAAATTTAGTAGTCTTTATGATAATGCAGAACTGTTTTTGTTGCAATAGGGTAACCCAACTAGAACTTTGGAAACTGCCTCACAACTGTAGAATTTTGTACAAAAGGCTTCCGTTGAAGAAGAGCTTGGTCTCTGAAATATGATGATGCCAGTTCATTGAGCAGTTAGTGAGATATTTCAGATTCCTACCCCCAACAGTTTTGAAAATGAGTTTGAAAATCTTTTGGTACCATTTCATAGATGATCTTTTGGTACCATTTCATACATGGTACAAGGGGGCATCCAAAAGTTTTAATGATCACCTTTTTAAAAAATTGACAGAACGTTTCGAGGGGGTATCGTAAAATAATAATTATCACCCAGAAGTTATTATGGCATATTTTATCAGTGTCATAATTGATCCCTAAGTGCATGTTGCTGTGCCAGAAGTGACTAAAGTGTAAAATCCTCATCAGGCGCAATCTGCAGGCTTCTACAATACCAGGTATTCGGAGGGTCAAGATACACTGGGAAAAATGTATAAATCTAGATAGTGACTACATAGAGATAAGTTAACAACTACAGATCAAAACAAACTCTGTCAATTTTTTTTAAAGGTGATCATTAAAATTTTTGGATACCCCCTCGTAGCATCTATGAAAGTCTCCTTCATAGATGCTAACATTTATTGATACAGTACTATTTCGTAGATGGTAATATCTATGAAAGTCTATTTCATAGATGCTAACATCTATTACAAGTGCAGCTTCTCTGAGAAAAATGGCTAGTCTTAAGGGATTATCATATGGAGGCTTACCATCCTTGAAACGTTGCTAGATCATCCGTAAAGTACGAGGGTGTGAATGGCAGTCGTGCTTGTCCCCTGTGATTAAATCTTCATGGAGCTGTCCCATCATTAAAGCATTCTTGGAGCAGCCATTTCTCTGCATAATGGAAGTTCCCATTATACAGAAAAATGGCTGCACTCAAATGCTTTAATTACGGGACACCTCCATGATGATTTAATCACGGGAGGGAAATGCAAATGGCGATCACACCCTCGCTTTTTATGGATGATTTAGTGACGTTTCAGAGATAGTAAGCCTTTGTGTGATAATCCCTTAGTGGTGGACATTAGGTATAAATGAAATGGAACAAAATATTAAACTGGTTAGCTTTACTGTTAAGAAAATTATAGGGTCTGGTCTGAAAGCATTGACATAATGCTGAATGTATACTATGTTTAAATAAATTATTCTGTTACTCAAAACATATGTAGTGAATTTCTATTCCCCATTATGTATATTACATGAAACCTGGCAGGGTTTGCCATATTTTAAAGTTACTGCCAGTTCTATTATACACAATATGCAGAATTTTACAAACGTTATAGTTGGCCACAGGAATAAATTCGATCGAGGTTTTGTTGTAGCTAGAAGTCGACATGATGTAGGACACTTCATAAATTTTATTAACAAATTTCCAGTATAACTTGCAGTAATGGCAAGAACCATCAATCATAGTTCCTAGTAAAATAGTAATAGACTTCCTCTTTGAAAGGTTCCACAGTAGCATGTCAGATACTAAAATTTAATGCCAAAAATGGTTGTACCACTTAAATGGTTACAGTGGTACCTAAAATGCTGTGAGAAATATTTATCCTTTAAGGAGAAATTTAGGCTTCAAACCCAAAAACAATTTTGGGATCCCAAGAGCTTGATTTTAGCCAGTCGGGTATTTTTCCCCATTCAGCAACAGACTATATCTACCACACACATGCCATATCATAAACTGATTTTGAAAATCCCTCAGTTTCAGAAAGGGGTTGGCCATGTGAAATAGGAGGCAACTGTTCAAGATCTGTGCACTTATTTCAGCCTTACTTTATTATGTAGAATTACTCTGTTTTCTTAAATGTTTCTGGATTTAAATTTTGCTCTGTGGAATATTTTAGAATCTGACAGATCCTTGCTGTATCACATTATAGGTTCACTTAGGCTGCTCCCACACAACAGAATTAATGCAGTTTGACACTGCTTTATCTGTCATTGCTCCATCCTGTGGAATCCTGGGATTTGTAGTTTGTTGTGGCACCAGAGGTGGTGAGAAAGAAGGCTAAATATCTCACAAAACTATAAATCCAAGAACTCCATGACAATGAGCCATGGCAGTTAAAGTAGTGTCAAACTGCATTAATTCTGCAGTATAGATGCAGCCCCAGTACAGTGGTTTTCAACTTTAGTCTACAGCTCTCACAAACCTCAGCTAGGATGTTTCAATCTGAGTTGATAAGAAAGATCTGGAGAATCGGAATTAAGAACAATTATTTTAGCAGTATAGAATTGTGTCTTTAACAATGCCAAGTTAACATGAGAGATTTTCGTGCATTTGTACTAAATAGTCAGCAGTCCCAGCAATTGGCTGGTGCCCACATTAGGCAATGATTGGCTTCCTTAGGAGCCATAACCCATCAAGGTGCTCCTTCCTATTCTGCTACCTATCGGCTGCTGGTAAGGATGTCCCACCATTGCTTTCCAATCCACCTCACAAACCATTTGAGATTACTGTCCCCTCCCCTACAACCTCCACCTAGTGTAGACTAATTGATTTACATTTTAAACATTTTCTCTGGATGCCTTAACTAATTCTAATACACTGTTTTATCTTGCTGTGCCAGCAAATAAAATATTTCTCATCTGACCTTGAGCAAGGAACACTACTGAAGTAATGCATTATAGCCTGTGCTGCACTTCAATATTGAACTAACACAGCTTTTTGAACTGTTATGCCTGGGGACATTCAAACAACGCAGTTCCTTGCATAGTAGCAGATACATTGCTTGGGAGTGTTGTGTGTTGAATTTTGCTTTGTTGTGTTCTGCTAATGTGGATTTGTGCCTGGTTTACATGCACATGTTTGTCACATGATTTCACTGCATTTGAGTATACATTTGACAACAGGCAGATGAATATATGGACTGAATCCAATGTAAAGCATTTTGTGCAGTCCAATATGAACATTACTGTGTTACGTGGCTCTCTCATACATGTACGATCTCACTGGAAGATACATGTGTGTCAACCAATATGTTAGAACAGAAAAGTGAATAAATAATCCTAAAACATACAACATTTTTAAAAAAAGTTTTAAAGTATCTACCGTAGTTTTGTTTTTCAATACAAAATATTAAGCATAGAGTATGCTGTGATTTCTAATTAAACTGTTGTTGTTTTACTCAGGGTTTACAGGGTGATTTTGGAAACAGAGGCCCACCTGGTCCTGATGGAATTCCAGTAAGTATGCTGCCACGTGCTCAGTCACTTGTTAACATATTATAATACAAACCACAATAAGGTTGCAGAAGGAAGATTTTCTGACCTTTAATTAGATTGTCTATTGCTTGGTCAGTCTTATAATGGATTTTGTTACTATAGCATTCAACCATCTAGGGTGAGGGGAGTTACTCAGGATCACTCCTAAGATATATGAATGCTTTCACATTTTGTTTATGATAATTTTTATTTCTCAGTATCCAGGCTGGTAATCAGAAAAGACAATGATGCTGGGGAAAGTTGAAGGCAATGGGAAAAGAGGAAGACTGTGTTACAGATAGGTTTGGTCAATGATCTGAGCAAGGTTAATAACAAAATCTCTTGGAGGTATTTCATTTATAGAGTTGCCATAAATTAAACCAATAGCACATAACAACAACAATACAGGCTGGACATGTTCAGTTCCCTTGATATTTGCTTGCTTGCTTCTTTTATATGCTACCTTTCTCCCAGAGTGGGAGGTGATACAGTTCACAAAAAGAACCAGCTAAAATGTGACAATCAAAATTTAAGCACAATTAAACATTGCAGCTGTATGTGTTTCTATAAAGTTTAAAGGCGCAAATACTTTGTGTTTTAAATGGGAGAAGGGAGATGCCCTGCAGATCATATGCGGCCCTTCAATCCCATTTTAAGAGATGGAGTTTATGAGATGGTCTGTGCTGCAGTCTCACAGGGCTCTAGTTCAGAGAATACTCCAGTACCCTCCTGCACCATAAGGATTTGCAGTACATGTGGCAGCAACAGCAAATTCAGCAGCAGTGTTGTCTCCAGTGGAGTTAGTGGGAGTCTAGTGTAGCCAGTATCCCCAGAAAATTGCCCAGTCCTGTGTTAAATGCACATTCATGTATATTTTCCTTTAAATTCTGTTGTCTGAAGAAAACTTTGGAAGGTTGTGATTCAGACTGAGACTGCAGTGTGGCAGGAAAGGAAGGGGTTTAATTCTCCCCCTCCACTGTTGTGTATTAATGAAAATTGCTCACCAAGGGGCAAAACAGACCACCCCGAAGGATCATGTCCCTGTCACCCCTTTGAGCACTGGATCGGGACTGCAGCAACCACACACTGCTCCCCGATCCAACTATTTGCCGACTCAAAGAGGAGCAGCAGAAAGCCTCTCCTTTTTTAACTGGCAAAAAGATGACTTTTCTGCGGTTTCCCCATGTTTTTGCGGCACAGTGTGATGCTGCCCGCTGTGTGGTCAGTGGGGTGGTGTGATGCCAGCTGGGAGGCAGCATTGGGGTGTGTGGCGTCCCCCATGCCACCTTGAAGCAGGCATTTTTTGCCGGTCTGCTTTGCCCCCAAGTTGCTATTTGTCCTTCTAGTGGGAATTTGCTCTACACAGAAATAGCAACTTTACTTCCAGAGCAAATATTATTGATTGTGAAAACTGTGTATTGTATGGAGATCGTGAGATAATTCCTCTTTCTCTGTAGTGTGGTCCCAGTCCTATCAGGATACCCCCACCCCATTATGGCTATTGTTGCTGTTTTTAGATTAAAACTGTGCAATATAGCCACAAATTACACATATTATTAATTTTGTCCTAATGGTTGACAACAGAAACAAACTCAATCATTATTTGTGTCCATAAAAGGCCTCTATAACTAGTTCACACTTGAAGTCATGCAGAATGTCATAGTGAATTAGTGGGCCAGAAGCCTGTGATACTAAAACTCCATACTTTTTAAACCACTCTTGAATGGTTTCTTACGAATGGCCTTTTCTGAGTTTGTTTATCACTTGGATTTCATAAGCGTGTTTTGAGATTTGATTTCACTTTCATAAGTGTGTTCTGCTATTTTAGGCCTCTCTGTCAGCTAAGAAATCTTCACTTTCTGTTAGCAACGCCTGCTTTGTAGCATTTTAAGACTGTTAAGATATAATATTTTGTAAACGTGATACAGCACAAAGATTAGAATTTGCAGTGCATGTATCCTAAAAAGTAGGCATTAAACTCTTCAGTGAAATGGCATACTTTTAGAAAAATAATTTAATAAATCTAGCTGCAAATGAATTTCTTCTAATTGTCTGTGACAGCTGCTGCTATGAAATAACCTGTCAAGCCCATTCCCCAGGGTTGGTTTAGGCACTATTCCAAACTTACAGCTGCTGGGGGTTATGAGGGAGTGATGAGATGTTTTAGGTTGCAAATGCTAATAAAATATATATTGAATATAGCATAGTAAAATATGGGGTGGATCATAGACTAGTGCTCTCATAAGTGGAGCATCTAATGATAAAAAGAAACTTGTGCTTGATGAGACATAGCACATGCAGTTAGCCCTGCAATATGGGCATGTGTAAACACAACACATGAACACAGAATTATCCTTGTACCATTTCCACAATAAATGCTGTCCCACCCTTCTTGGCTGTGGGCAGTATATTCTCCTTTGGGCCCCATGCATAAGCTGTCATGTGTGCTTTCATTCTCTTTAGATGTGTTCATGAACCAGCAATACAATACACACACAAACACAAAGTGGTAAAATAAGAGAAAAACATTAAAATAAAATAAGGGAAAATTCTTAAACCTGGAAGTTCGTAATTAATAAAGTGATTACCATAGAATTAACATAGATGTAACTGTTTTGCATTCAGTAACTGAACATCAGCATTTCTAGTGCCTACCTTTGAACCTCATGAAGAACCTTGTGTGTAGTGGGCTATGTATACATGTTATTCCAGTCGATAATATAGGATACTTTTTTTTCCCTCCCTTCATCTCATGCAAAGAAATGAAAGTCAGCAGTGAATCCTTTGTTAGGATGTAAATACTCAGTACCATATATATTTGACTATAAGTTGACTTCATTATAAGTCAAGGGTGGGTTTTGGGGCCAAAATTATGGATTTTGCCATGCCCCATGCATACGTTGAGGGTAAAACTTGGAGGCATCTTCAGTGTGTGTATATATGCACAGAGCAAGAGAGATTCTCATTAAGACTTTTTGCTTCAGCGTTTCACTCCCAGACAGCAGTGACCAGAACAGGCGGGAGAGGGACTCTGTTTAACAGAAATTAATCGCCCTCAGCTTGGCTCAAGAGAAGAAAAAAAACTGTTTCCTGACCACATGGGAAAATATGAAAGAGCTGCTATCACATCACCATACTGACCCATAAATAAGTTGACCTGGGATTTTGGATTCAATTTTAGGTCATAAACTTTTATATTTATAGATGAGTATATACAGTACTTCTTCCTCTCTCTGCAAGTGAGGATGGATAATTTCTACAGTATTCTCTCCGGTGTAAAATAAAATAAAATAAAAATTTTATGCAATTCTTCCTCAGTGTTCCCATTTCCTAAAGTATTTCAGAAAATTATTCTGTATGTAAATATGTTTGTTACACGTTTTCCTCATAGAAACAGTGAGAAACAGTGTTTCCAGACAGCAGCATGTTTTTTTTTCTGTGCAAAACGTCTCCTCCCATAAAATCTTTCCCGCACACTCAGGTCCTTTGAGAGGAACCTACTGCAGCCAAAGAAAACCAGGCTGATAGCAACCACCCAGAGGACCTTTTCAGCTGCTGCTCCAAAAATATGGAATGACCTGCCGGAGGAGATCCGCCATATAACATCGTTGGAGGCTTTCAAGAAGGCAATAAAGACGGATCTCTTCCGGCAGGCCTTCCCCAACTGACCTCCTCAGATTTTTAACAGTCCATCTGTCTCACTGCTCCCATCGAATGTTTTCCAATCTTATCATGATCTCTTATCACTGGCCATGATGTGTGGGATTTCAAAGAGTGGAAGAGGACCAGAGGTAGAAAAGCTCTGTACTTTGCAATCTGCTTTGTATTTAGCCTTGTCTGAATCCTTTATTCAGAAATAAAGTTTTCCAAATATTTGTATTTATTTAATAGAACAGACACATACAACACAGCGTCAGAGCTATTTTAATTTGTTATTTTTCCCAAAGGGAACTGTTGGTGGTGCTGGCCCTCCTGGGTTTCCTGGGCTTAGAGTGAGTATAAATTGTTTGTTTCTTTTTTAAATAATTTTTTGTATATTTGATAAAACTGGAAGCAGAATAGAGAAGACTTTAAGGGTAATGATTTATTCAGCCCTTTACTGGGGCATCTTTTTATTGCTCATTTATATAGTAGTTGGCAGTTTGACCTGTAGGACCCTTTTCCTCGACTTACTATACTCCCCAGTGTTAACAGCTTGGATGCTCTAACCTTGGATTACTTTATTTTTATTTTACTGTTCTGATTGTTTCTGAAAGGAAGAATGAGGGCAGACTGTACTATCACATAGCAAGGAAGCCTGGAGGGTTAGGGCTTCTTACTCAAAATGCATGCTGTCTCAGATTAGATTCATAGGGGCTGAGGAAACAGATTCAGCACAATATATTATGGTGAGACAAAGTGAATGATGACCTCATTCCTGCAGGTCATGGTGCAGAGTAACCAACTCTGATCAAGTTATTTTGTTACCCATGGCAGAAATAAAAATCACACAAACACCTTTTTCCATACCTCACAGTAAAAACACAGCAATCATTTGTTGTTGTTGCTGCTGCTGCTGCTGCTGCTGCTGTTGTGTGCCTTCAAGTTGTTTCTGATGTATGGTGACTGTAAGACAAACCTGTCATGGGATTTTCTTGGCAAGATTTGTTCAGAGGAAGTTTGCCATTGTATTCCCCTGAAGCTGAGAACATGTAATAATAGATTGGATAAATACTAGTTCCTTGATTATCTGCTCTACTCTGTAGACTATCCATGTGGGGAAACCCTAGATGTAGAGCAACAAAGAGCTATATTGAGGGAACTTTTCAAGGAGATAATAAATGAATTACAATATTTTTTTTGTCCTGTGACATTCTTTTATTCATGGGGCTGAAACAGACAGCCAAAAAGGGGTGGCTTGAAGCTGCCCCTTTTAGGCTGGATTGGGGCTTTGGCAAGTAGACGTGCAGCGCCAACCCAGCCAGCTTCCACCCAAGCAGGAAAAATCCACTCCTATTTGGGGTGGGGAAAAAGCAGCCCCTCTGCCTCTAAAAACCAGCTTTTTGCCAGCTTCGGAGCGAGTGGTGTCTAAACGCCATGCCCACAAGCTGACTGGAAGCTGGCTGGTGTATAATCACCCCCAAACTGAATAGAAGCAAAGCTGGCTTAACGCAGCCGTCTGTTTTGGCCCTTAGTCTTTTGAAAAAATGTATTGTAAAAAAATAACATTCTTCCTCCCCACTTCCCTATTTTTTATGTTGTTTTTGCTTATAGATTATCATATGGGGACAGGTTAGGGATGGGATCACTCCCCCATCCTTATCCCATCGATGACCCTAGTGAAAGTGATTGCGTGAATCACTTTCACATGAAAGCGGGCTGAAAAGCGCTTTCAGTCATCATGGTAATAATGGGTTCTTCCATTATTACAAAAGACTGCATATGACAAGAGAAAGAGCTTTCAGCTGATGGCTGAAAGTGCTTTTCAGCCCGCTTTCATGTGCAAGTAGCATTTTCACTTGCACTTCCCAGGCATCTGAATAATGGGTTCAGCACGCTTGCAAGTGAAAGTGATTCATGCAATCATTTTCACTGGCGCTTCCCTGCCAGGTCAATGCTGGGTCATGTTTGAAAGTCCTTCCCACAAATGGGTGGGAAAGACTGGACAGGGACAGGACAATGATGTCCCATCCTCATGTGATAATCTTCATAGTCTTCCGTGTATTACTGGTTAATTGCTACATTGCCTTTCATATCATCATCATGTTTTCCTCTAGTTCAAGATTATGAGCAGTGAGTTTCATATAGGCAAGGATGGAAAGAAAGGATAGAAAGAAAGGGAAACAGAAAGGAACAAACTATACTCCTGTTTGGGTCTGCAATCCAGATATGTAAATAAATAGATCATGTTGCAACTCAACTTATGCATCTTCATTAAGTAATTAAAAATAAATAGTGGAAATCTCATGTTGAAATGAGTTAGATAGAGAAACCATGACTTTTTCAGCCAGAGAGCTCTTAGGGCTCAGTGAACTACAAACCCAAGAATGCAGTAGGAGACAGCCAGAGCAGTGAAAGTGGAATAGTAGCACTATTAAGAGTGTAGTGCAGTAATTGACTTAGCATCATAGTTCACCATAGTCACCTGGGTAGGCACATGAGGAGGCATTAATAGTTGATCAAGGCTGTTACACTTCTGTACCATCTGCTTCTGTGGCCTCTAGTCATATTGGCTGCAAACCTACTCCATTCTCTTCTGGCTGCAAATTTTCCTTGCATTGTGGTGCACTTGGGGAAGATTATAAAGAGCCATGCAGCATGCATACCAATATGAGTCATGTGATAATGATGTGTTCTGCATTAGATCATTTCACTCTATATGTGAGATCCTAAGCCATTTGATATTGATGGCAAAAGTAGCTCACCTTTTTTACGTACCTGTGGTCAAGTACCCTGAAACATATTAGTATTTAGAAAAAAGATTATATATTTTACTGAAATACTACATTTACATTTGCTCTTTGGGAGCATGCTCAGACTTTGGCAAGGCTCCTTACAAATTAAAAGCAATTTCTTCTCTTACTTTGTGAAGAGTGAGTTTTCAGGCACAGTTGTGGTTGTGTTCTTTAGTCTTCATATTACATGATATTCTTTTCGATGCCATGATTTTGAGTCTTCATAGCATTCTTTTATTTTGCTTCCTAAAACAGAAATTTTAATGTGTTTCTTTTGGACGTTGTTAAGTAGCAAGTAACACAAGTAGAAAATATTCCTTCCTTGCTGTGGAAATATATTTCTATTCAGTAGAAACTTCTTAACTTCCATCCAAGTTCACATGCAAGTCTAGATCAACACACAGAGGGCCTACGTTATTTCTCTTTCTTTGTTAGAGCTGGAATAGTTTCAGCTGGCATTTAAATCAGCACAATCTTTGCCATATGCATATTTCCATAACATCAACATTGGACTGATGGTTTATAGACAAAAGTATACTAAGCCATTGCCAGTTCAGTGCTTACAGACTGTGGCTGAGATCCGAGGCACACTTGCTTGGAAGCTATTTCCAGTTAAATCAGTGGCGCTTAGTTCAATTAAGTGTGGTTTAAATCAAATCCCAATATTTTACTGTAAAAAAAAAATCTAAACAACTGGAAAGAAACCAATGGAGACTTTGCCAGAAAATACTAAGAATAATGGTATAGTGGCTGCTTTTGAAGTTTGTGGAAATAAATGATGTGAAGAAATGTATGTACATTTAAATGAAATGGGCAATTACATATTTTGCAATCAAAAATCTATCTCCTCAATTCTTGGTGTAAAAGGGTCTCCAAGAACAGCCAACAAATGTTGGCTCTACAACCTTTTTTTAAAAAATTGGAATATTTGATGTCAGCTTGCTTGGTCCAACACTGTTTTGAGCAATTTGAACCCTTTTACACAGTAGCACTCCTGTGTCTGTACTTAGACACAGATGTTTGTATATTGTTAATATAGAAATCTGCAAATTCAGCATCAAAGAAGGAGTAAAGAAGAAGAAGAAAAAATTCCCACCTGAAACGTTGGGGGAGAGACATATGTAGGTCATTTTTAAAGCATCAAACACCACTTCAGACAAGTTTGTTCTGTATCTCAAAAGGATATTGTTAAACACTTAAGTGAAGATAATTAGAGAAAAAAGTAGAACTTGTGGTTTCATAGACTTAGCGTTCTTGACGTCTCCTGATCTCAACATGGAGGATGGGTATCCAGCATTATCCATCCACTTTAGAATACTCTGTCCACTGTATTTTATAACCGGTACCTTGACTACAGCAGAGTAGCTGAAAAAGATGGAAGTTTTAAACATTCTGCCCTGATACTGAAATATTTTATTAATAATTTGTTTTATTAATAAATATTTTATTAACGATATTTTAAATAAATGTATGTTTGTATATATGGAAAGGACCATTTATTAAGCCAACTACCTGTAGTCTAAAATAATACAATCTTAATAAGTTTGTTTCACAGGAAGGAGGGAGAATTAAACCTTAGTGAAGTCAAAGGCTTTCATGGCCAGTATCCATAGTTTTTTTGTGGGTTTTCTGGGCTCTGTGGCCATGTTTTCTTCCTTGGTCCAGGCCTCCGAGGGAGGGAAGATCTGCTAGACTTTCCCCCTTCCCTACCACCTTTCCCTTCTCCTTTTGTGTCGTGTCTTTGTAAGCCTGAGGGCAGGGAAATGTCTAATTAACAAATTGTAAGCCGCTCTGATAGCCTTGGCTGAAGAGCGGGGTATAAATAAAAATTATTATTATTATTATTATTATTATGTTCTGGAAGAGTTTGTTCCTGACGTTTCTCCAGCATCTGTGACTGGCAATTTCAGAGAATGCTTGCTTGGAAAAGAGTTGGGTACTTATGTACTGTGTGACCCTGGGAAGGGCAGAATGATTTGCATGTGCTGATCACTGTTGCTAGTGGGTGGGAGGATATGCACAAGACGATTAGTGTGTGCTAATTGGTGATCATTGTCTGCTTCCCAGCCCGGAAAACCCACAAAAAGCTAAAAATTAAACCTTAATTGAAAAAGCCCCCTTTGAATTTCATTGACAACTTCTAACCTATCTCTAACAGTTTGTCTAAATCCTGTCTTGTTTTGATTACTATAATGAGTGCAGGGCTGTTAACTACCATGTTTCTTGGAGGTCTTTTATTTATTGGGTTGCCATAAGTCAAAGCCAGCTTGACAGCACATAACAACAACCTCCCACTTGTTTCCCCTCAAAAAGTGTTTAGATGCTGTAACAAGACCATCAGCGTGCCAGACAAACTGTCATCTTATGTGTGTTTTATCATCCATGTAACACTAATCTTCAGCCAACTTCATTAGCTCCAAGCTTGTTTCCAGCACTTTGTTGAATCCGCATTGGGTCTGCTGTAATATGGAAGAGGTTCGCAACGCTAAGTGTCACTTAGAGTAGTCCTTTTGAAGTCAGTGTGATTTATCCCATTGAATTCACTAGTTTTTTAAAGTGTAACTAAGGTCCAAAACACACTGCAGAAATAAGACTGCTTTAACTGCCCTGGCTCAGTGCTAGGGAATCCTGGGAATTGTAGTGTATTGTGACACCAGAGCTCTCTGACAGGGAAGGCTAAATGTCTCACAAAACTACAGTTCCCAGAATTCCCTAGCATTGATCATGGTTGTTAAAGTGGTGTCAAACCAGACTATTTCTGCCGTGTGGATGCTGCCTTTGTCCCATGTATTACCACTGTCAGAAGTTCACTTGAAGGCTAAGCACAAGAAGTAGGCTTTGTCCATGATGGTAAACAAATTTCACTTAGTTATTCTATATCTATGTCACTCTATAATGGCAGCTTTCTGGGCAGCATTAACTTAAATGATACAAATGCAGTGAAACAAACATTTACTATATAAAAACAGCAAAGTGGAGATAAAGCCATTAAATATTGCATTGGAAGCAAACTCATACCAATGCCAGTAGCACCTATAATTCTAGGGCTCATTCTAGGAATTGATTGTAAAACTAGAAGTCTTGCTGTACTGAATCCCAAAACTTCTAAAAGTTAGTTTTAAAGAAGTTTCTGTAGTGATTTAGCTATGGTTAATCACAATTCATCTATGCCAGATCTATTGTTCTAATATGTTCTAATGGTATGAAGAAAGTTAGGGGAATCCCAGAACTCAAGAAGCAAATATACTGTATTATTTGGAAGCTCTCTAGACAAGTTTGTTCCTTGTGAAAATAAATACATAGAGCTATTGTGTTATTTATTGTCGTTTAGGGTGTTGTGGGACCAGTAGGACCATCTGGACCACCTGGAATTCCTGGACCTCTGGTAAAGTATTATGCAGCTCATAAACAAACATTGAACTAAAAACCTCTCTCTTCCAAACAGTATAATAATTTTATTCCTTTATTTCTCTTTTGAATAGGGCCTTCCAGGAAGTATGGGGCAACCTGGATTGAAAGGTGATAAGGTGATCTAAATAGTTTCATTATCAGAGTTATTTTGACTTCAAACGTCACATAAAATGACCCTTAAAAACAAATAAAGCACCTGCAATAAAGTTTCACATTTCATTGCTTTGTTTTGCATATGCCACAAGAATCTCCACAGAAGATTCTGATTACTGTAGTTCTCATTACTTTAAATAATCACATCAAACATTGTGGCCTGTTTTAATTGTTAAAGGATCTTAAGTTTTATTCAATATACTTCGGCTATGAAATAGCAAGTCAGTGTTAAAATACTTATATGACTGTTGGATTGTGTAAAACGTATTATTTATAGCTTTCTTTATGTTGCTGAATGTAATAATGCATTGTTTAGGGTGAACAAGGCCCTGCAGGAGAGCCAGGGGAGCCAGGCTACCCAGGAGACAAGGTAACTAATAACAACCAAATTTTGCAAAGGCTTAATCTTCTTAAAAATGTCCATCACTTTTAATCTCAACAGGTTATTGTTTATGAATCCTTAAGCAAAGCAGTCATATGTTATATATTGTTGTTCTATTACGCATGAAGACTTAAATCTTATACAGATTTATTCAAAGATAAGCCTCGTTGTCTTTAGTGGACAAGAGCTAAGGCTTTAGCATAATTCTGCCAATGAAGCTTCTCCCTTTCTCATTCTTTCCTCCCTCTTACAGTTCTCTAAACTGCCCAAAAATCTGCTCTAGAGGACTTTCTATCACTCCAGTATAGACTTTGATAGGCTGCAGAGGAAAGGGGGAACTGTTTCCGTGAGTGTAATACCACTACAGTACTGCTTTTTTAGCCACTGGGACATATTCCATAATTGTTTTGGATTGCAGCCACAGTAAAGCAAATGAGTGCTTATGTACTTCCATAAGCTATGTTCCAGCACCAAGATGTAAGTGGCTGCCTCCCCAAAACCCAGACCATGTTGTTTTCCCATAAGCTTCTGTTGCCATCATAATCAGCTTTCCATTATCTTACCATCCTTCAGATATTTCATCCAGAATACCACAAGACTGTTTACAAAGGTTGAAAAAAGAAGCATGTGGTAGACTAGGGAGTGAGGTGCATTATACATCCCAGTATGAGCCTTCTGGATACTGTTATGTACCTGAGGGCCATCTAGATGATACAAGAGTGGATGAAAACTAAACAATATCAGGACTGTACTATATTTCTGTTTCCAATCTGCCTCTTCTTCCCTTCATTTTCTTGGCAGAGTATGTCTGACTGAATGGAGAAAGAGGCTAAAGATAAGCCTTTTCCACAGAGCCTGTCCACTGTAGGTTAGAATGAGTTCCTAGCCTGCTTGAGATCTGGCAATGTTTATGTTTTCCAGACAGGATGGAGACATAGGAAGGCAACTAGGTATTTTGCTTTGCTTTAAAATCTCTGCATCTATGTGGTTTGGTATTCCAATAGTAATTTTTTCATAGCAGTAGCAAAGAAAATATGTATATATCACAGAACCCCGTAATGCTTGTGTGTGTCTGTACATATGAGCAAATACAAAATCATAATTATTTTGGCTGAGTTGCAGATCCAGTATATATGTATGGTATGGATGCATTCTGTGGTTTCATAGAAGTGATTTTCCCCAAGCATTCAAAATCAGAGTTTCATCCAGGAGCTAATACTGTAGTTTCTTCTTTCTACTTTCAGTGATAATGCTCGGCCATAATTTTCACTTAAATTGTAGCAACTCTTACTATTTTTCTTAAAGGGTGCTGCTGGTTTACCAGGACCACCAGGAGTTAGAGGAAAACCAGGTCCCCTGGTATGTCTTAACATATATCTTGTTTGTACTGTACTGGGGACCGGGGGGGGGGGGGAATTTTCTGAGCTGTTTATTTTAGCTGCACAATTCTATCATCACTGTAATTTGACACTTTAATTGGGAGAACCTAACTGGCAATTTTCTACCAGTATATGTAAAAGGTAGTTCGAATAACATTTGGTACATGATTGTAAAATGAAAAACATTCAAATAATGTAGTAATAACAGTACAGTTGTCACTTCAAATCCACTGATTCAACCAGCCATGGTTAAAAAATACACAAAACACACATACACACACAAAACACACACACACACCCAAATCTAAAAGCAAACCTTGATTTTGTCATTTTATGTAAGAAACATAATTTTACATGATTGTATATAACTGGACTTGAGCATCCATGGATCTTTGTATCCACTGAGTGGTGGTGGTGGTCCTGGAACTAAACCACGGTGGATACCAAAGGCCCTCTATATTCATTTCCACAAACAAGCCTGAGTAATTGTTGCTCATGAAAAGTTTCGTACATCAATTTGGTGTGCAGTTTTATTAAGATATAGAAAGCATATTATGCAGCTCTGTTGATAAAAACTGAATTTCTAATGCAAGTCCTACTTTTAGGGTAAAATAGGAGATCCAGGACCCCGAGGACCATTGGGCCCTCCCGGACCTGAGGTAAGAAACCTTTTAAAGGAGTTACTAATGCATTGTATTTTGCACGGAAAACAGCACAAATAGGCCAAGTTTTCATTGCTTTTGAAGGATGTCTGCCTTGTGTCCTAATAGAATGCCTTCTTTTACCAGATATAGTTCACTTTTTTACAACTAGTTAGATGCTCAGATGTTACAGTAAGTGTGAATAATGGTTGCTGAACTCGGCCACCACTTACCAGGTTTTACAGGAGAGCCCCCCCCCCTCCTGCCTACCCACCTCAAGATTAGTCAGTACATGTAAGGCAGATTTACATAAAGCCCACTGCAAATCTCATGTAAGGAGAACCTCTTGTGAGAATTCTAGGTTACTACAAGATTTTAGATCTCATAGGAGCCCAGTAGGATTGATTCTACAAGAGCAGTTCTTTACCTTTTGTGGGTTTATTGACCACACTGAGAATAAAATGAAAGCGGTGAAACCCCTCTCCATACATTTTTCAGAATAACAGTATGAAAACCAAAGAGGCTTTTTGTGTCCCTGATTCATAGACCTGCCTGTAACATATCTGTGGACCCCTCCAGGTTTTCATGGGCCACAAACTAAGAACTCTGAAACGTATAATTCAGCCAAACATACAGGCATACAGGAAAACCTATCCACAAAAGAGAAAGGACTGGGGCATGGGGGTGTGCATTCAGGAAGGAAGGAAAGAGGACAGGAGTAGAGAAGGTAATGCCCAAATAACAACTTTTATTTTCCTTCACACATATAGTTTGACTATCAAAGTGTTCCTTTCCTTTTTTTATGTAATAAAACATTTTGAATTTAATTCCAGAAGTTTTATACTATTCCAAAAAGTTTTTAAAACCCCCACAAAAAAACAAACAAAACAAAACAAAAAGAAAAATGAAACGTATAGAATCACAAAGTAAGACAAATAAGGAGTGCAACATCTACCAAAAAGTTCCAAAAATGTAAGCAACACATTTTTGCCTGTTAAATACTGCTTATTCTTTTATGGCACAGTCTTATATGTTTTTTAATCTTTGTAAGCCACCCGATTGCATTTTTTAGAGGGGTGGGATATAAATAAACTTTATTATTATTAACATGTTGTGATTTTGAGTTCTGTCATGGGGAAGCTTATGAGAATATTTCTGGCTTTCAATTTTGTTGAAGCTAGGCAGGTATGGAACTGGTCAAGTGCCTGGATAGAAAATCTCTAGGACACATTGCTTGGGATTCCATGAAATGTAATGAATTGAATCCAGACTTGGCCATGCTTAGATTATGAAATCAATATTACTTAGATTAGCCACACTTATTCCATTTACTTAAGTGGGTCTCTTCTTTACACAGCTGGATCCAACCAAAAAATAACAATTTTATTAAGAGACACCATGATCCTCATTTAATTAAGAGTTATTGGCTTTGATTCAGAAAAAAATGATGCCACTGCTTCCTTTTCTGCAATAAAGAAATATATCTAAGTTTAATAGTTAATTGATGAAGAGTCCTAGAACTGATTTTAACAAATTTTAACAAGTTTACTTGCTTCAGTTAGATGTTTGGCTAATACATTGTTTCTGCTTCCTGGTATTGCAAATATACATCCAAAGATACAGTGGTAAAATTAAAACTTAAGCCAAAGATCTCTCAAGAATATAGGACAGTACATAGAATGTGTTGTGAAATATAGGTATATAATATTACTTTTCTATCCTATCCATCTCAATCTGTTTTATGAAATACACATATGTAATGTATATAATGTTATATAAGAATATATGTTTTGGATCCAAAGAACCTCAGAAGTAGTTACATGGTCAGAAAGCAGGCCAACATGCTATGCTTTAGCGAGGGGGGTGGCTTTCAGGAACATTTTTTGGTACAGGTTGAGTATTCCTTATCCTGAATTCTGAAATCTGAATTACTCCGAAATCCAAAACTTGTAACACGAGCAGCATAGTATATACCTCTAGTGTGTTTGGAAGGCTGGATAGAGGCTGAAAAGAGATGCGAAGGCAGGAAAGACATGTGAAGATCTGTGAAATGGAAGGAATCCACACCACTTGCTATTTCACAGATCTTCAATCTTTCCCAGATTCATTATGTATCATTATGAAATACTGAACACTGTTCGTCTAAGCATTTTGGATAAGGAATAATCATCCTTTATGGCTTTTGTGATGTGTGGGGATGATCTGCAATTTCAAATATCATGAGGCAGAAATCATGGGCACACCCAAGCTCTGGAACCTACATGAAAAAATATTTTTGAATCTGAGCCCAGGTTTTTATTCTCTGTAATTCAAAATTAGTGAGACCAAATTCATCGTGAATATTTGCTTTATTGATTAGCCATCTGATGGTGGCTGCTGTACAGACATCTTCATTGCCAGCTTTGGCAGATCTTGATTTTATTCTGATATTCCTTTGTCAGTAGGGAGACCTCTGTATTGTATTCTGTAGGTTTCTTTTAAAGCTGAATACATTGCTTCTTAAAGAGAATCTTCTTCATAGGCTACAGCTGGAGTAAAGAAAACATTCATCATTATTTTCAAGAGACACTTCATTTAATCCATAAATTAAAATGGTCTATCATTGTGAGTATAATTGTCTCAGGACAGTAAAGCATATGGAAGTCAGTTGCAATATATTTTGCACACAGAATTTTGGAATCAAACCTGTGGGGGAGGGGGAAGTTTGATTGAAATATTAGTTGGTGGTAACAAAATGCAGGTTTCTTTCTCATGAATTACTGGCTGTGCTGCATTATTTAGCTCCAAAAAAGTTTTCCTTCCTATCACTGTATGACATCTACAAGTTCTGAAGAGAGCACTGCAGGCACTGGATTGTCAAATAATCTCTGTTTAATATTACTTTTTTATATAAAATACTAACAGCTGTCAGTTGGATATCAGTTTTGAGGTGTGTTAGTTTGGGGTCCATAATTTCAGGCATTAATATTTATGAAGAAAATAGGGATGCATTTTTAACCTCTCATTTCTCAAGTACCTGAAGCCTATGGGTATATTAGTTAATTCAGATACTTGGAGTTATATTTCTAAAGTAAGACTTCTTATTAAGGTTGCCAGAATGAAATTCAAGTAATGGGAAACACCATGGAAACTGTAGAACTGTGGTCTTCTGAAATAAGACACATTCCCTTAAAATAAAAGACAGCTGGTCACTGTATATTACATATAATCCCATTCCCTCACTTTCCAGTTTTGCTCTAGGATGTGGAAATTTTAAAATACAGAACATTTCTTTTGAGGTGCCTCTCAGTGTAATTACTTGCCTTTTTTTCTTACAGTGAAAGAATTCACAATTTAAAATGTCCCCTGAAGGTTGCTGTGTCCACAAACAGTTCTGTTTTGCTACTCAAGATCTTTGCCTCCATTTTTATTTTTATTGTTATTTTTAAATATATTCAAAGCTCATGGGTCTCAGAATATACCCTCAGACTGTACCCTCACAGAAGATGTAATATATGATCTAGGATGCCCATGTTGATATTTTTACATGACAATGCCCTACAAACAAGGTTTCCTTGTTTCCCCTTTTCTTCTTCTTCCTTTTTTGAGGAAAGAGACAGTAAGATGTCGATTGAAATTATCTGTGACTCCCCCTCCAAATTTAAAACTTTTTTCCCACTTAAACAAGGAGTCTGCCCACACCCACAAGGCATTCTTTCCTTTAAATTGCACAAGCCAGACTTCTTTTAACTTTGACAGAACATTTAAAAGCAATTTTGCAGCAGGGGATTTACTACTCAAAGAAAAAGAGTCAAACATGAATCTTAGCAGTATTTTGACTGTATGAATTATTTCAAGAAATGTTTGGTTCTGGCTATTAGGTTCCTACTGTGCATATTGATTGATTGATTGATTGATTGACTGATAAAAAATTAGCAAAGTTTACTTAGCCAAAAAAACTATTATGTAACCCAATTGTTCTCAAACAGTGAGGCAGGACCCCTGAGGTGTGTGTGCAAGAGTTGCTCAAGGGGAGCATGAAACATGGAGGCTCTGATCTCTCCTCCTCCTCTTTCCAAACTTTTTTTATGTGTGTAAAATTTACACATGTGTTGAGTTAAATATTGAATTTACTTAAATATAAATGTTCTAATTTGAATAGTGTTATTTCCTTATAGAATGTTAAAATATGAATATACATGAATGTGTAAATGAAAATATGAGCACTAAAAAAAAAGTATTCATATACTATGTCACGTGGGGGGGGGCATGACATCGGCATGTAGATGTAAAGTGAGGTCCCAAGGATAGAAACTTTGAGTACCACTGATACAACCTGCTGGAATCCTTTTGGGTCAGAATTCTTTTGGGTCAGAAAATTGAGATGGCAAGAGTTACATAGAACATCCAGAGCTGAGTTGTGGAAGCACATCCTTTGCAGTAGGCCCTAGCTTCAGTATCTGTTATCTCTAAACAGGACTGTGAAAGATTCCTGTGTTGTACATAGTCAATTTGTGTTACTCAGTGTAGACACAGAAACACTGTGTCAGGGTACGTAGTTAGATCCTAAATAGATTGACATTATCTGTGATTCCAAGATTCACCATAGTGCAGTGGTTTGAGCATTGGTCTGCAACTCTGAAGACCAGAGTTTGAATCTCCTCTCAACCATGGAAATCCACTACATGATTTTGGGCAAGTCATAATCTCTCAGCTTCAGTGGAGGATAAAGGCAAACCCCCTACAAACAAGTCTTGCAAGAATCCCCTGTGATAGGTTTACCTTAGGGTCACCGTACATCAGAAATAACTTGAAGACACACAACAAGAACAATAACTGTGAAACCACTTTGTTGTTTGGGACACAAGTGACCTGTGTGGAAGATTGGGAACTCTCCCTCCCCCCATTTTCTCCTGAGAGTTACCTTCTCCCCTTGCAATCAAAGGAAAGGAAAATAACTATGCCAGCCTAAAGCTAACTTAGCCTTGGAAGTCTAGTCTTTTAGCTGGAACCACATATTTCAGGGTCTGGTGTATGGAGAAACATTGTGGGGGTAGATTTACAGTTTGAGACTTTTCTCTCTGTGTAACTGGGGCCTTTGGTATGGAATTTCCTTGCCAAAAGAGCTCCTCTCAATTTTGTGCTTCAGGATAGTTTGGTTCCTTTCCTGTAGCAAAGGAGCTTCATAATATGTACAGGAAGAGAAAGGGATAGGAAAAGCTTTCACTGACAGTCTTTCTGTTTCATAGGAATCTGATAACAATTTGTATCCAAAAGAGAAAGTTCTCTCTCTCTCTCTCTCTCTCTCTCTCTCTCTCTCTCTCATGTTTAACTGAGAATTTATAGTAACTTATTTTTTTTACAGAAATCTCTAACATAAAATGAATAAAATCTAAAATAATTCACAGAAATTAACATTTTCTCCATAAAGTTATTGGACTTATAAATAAGTAAGATGCTAAATGTAGGAAGGTGTTGTTGATTTGTTTGTTTGTATGTTTGTATATTGGTTTCTAGGGGTTTCCAGGAGATATTGGTGTTCCTGGCCTGAATGGCCCTGAAGGCGCTAAGGTAGGAATATGTGAATGTTTATTGTAAATGTTTTCATGATACAGAACATTCAATTTACAGAAAAAACACAATATTATTTATTTTGAAATCACTATTCATGTATTTTTAAGGTCTTGACAGAGAGATCAGTTTGTGAGAAATCCTGTAGATTAGTTTAAGTAAACTTGATGATTGTTACATATAGCTGTATCTCTCTCAGCAAGCCCATATACTAACTGCTGAGTTCAGCTGAATGAGAAAATGAAGCAAAGGTTGTGGTCAGAAAAGAACCAGAATCTTGTAGTATAGTCAGCTGTCTGCTTCTTTGCACAAAACCTTGACAAGGGATATTGGAAGCCAGAATAAATTCTACACATGTTTTCATGCTGTTCTAAATGCAATAGGTAAGCCCAATGGTCAGCTCCCTATTTTGACTATGAATCTCCAGCCTGTCAGTTTAGAGTGTAACCACATTAGATGAGAAGTGTGACAAAACCTCTGTGTCAGTCATGAATGACAGCAAAAAGATGGTGATGCAAAGGAACTGTGCATCTGAAAATCAGTCAGTTCTTGACAACTTTGTTTTCCTAGTTGTTAAAAGTTTTCTAATCTGTTGCTATCAACAGACACTCAAGAACAAGAGTAGATGATGTAAAAGGCTAGGAATTCTTGCTTTGAAGTGGGAGGACTAACAAAAACACCCAAACATATATGGAGCCTCAAAGGAGCAGTACCATTAGAATAATTCAGCTGAGTTCAGAAGACAAAGCTCCTTCCAAATTATTATTCTGGGAATGATTGATGATTCACTCAGTATCTTCTTGCTTCTTTTTGGATACATTTCTAGGACACCGGATCCAGTGAAGATAGAGAAAACTAGATAATTTAGTCAATTAATTAGTTTATTTAATATATATCTGGCCTTTCTCCCGGTACAGCACCCAAGGTGGCTTACAATGAATGAAAAAATAAAATGTAGCTAAAATCTTAGTATACAAAAGTTTAAAAACAATTCAGGAAACAATTCTGTTAAAGGCATTCTGTTAAAACACTTTTAAAACATAATAAAAAGATGATAGCACACCACACCACATTAAAACAACTTTCTGTCACATAAGTGGAGAATCAAAGGCCTGCCTAAATAAAAAGGTCTTTGCCTACCAATGAAAATAGAGACGAGTGAGGGCTAAGCATGAGAGGAAACTCGACAGCCTAGAAGCAGCCACTGAGAAGCTGAATGCCTACTGACTCTTGATTAAGGTCAGTCATGGGGATGATCCTGACATAGAAGCCTAGTAAATATTACAGGAAGTATTTGAAGGGACTTTGACAAGAATCTAGATCTACAAGTGGCTGAAATTAATAGCCAAAATATACATGGGAACACATTTGGAAGTCAGTACAGGTTGAATAAAAACTGTGCCTGTGACTGTCTGAATTGACCGTGTGAATACATGCCTAAGTTTTTGTTACAGTGCCTATCAAGTCTAAGTAAACCTTGTATTAACTTCCATTTAAACAATTTTTCAAGGAGAAAAGGGGTTTTAAAAGGTATTGTGGTACCTTAAAAGGCCTTTGCTCTTTATAAGCCTTTTGCTGTAATAAACAAGCTATAAGCCAGAGTGCTGGCTCATGTTAAGGAGGGCACTCCAAGAAGAGTTACAAAATAGTTTGGATAAAACAAGGCTACAGCTTATTACATGTAGCTGGGTAGTGTTGGCATGATACACAGATCCAGAGAGTGATAACCCACCTGTTATCAGATCAAACCACCACCCCAGCCTGCAAGCTGAGTAGCCATGTAGTGGCACCACAAAATCCACATAGTCACAAGGACTCTATATATCCTCCATGACACCTCAGTGTGAGACAGGTCCGCAACTCCTGTGCTGGGCATGACCTTGCTCACCCACACCCTCAAAGTCTTCGAAGGGTCCCTACTGAGGCTGTTGATGGGCACACAGAATCTACATCCCCTATAAAATCAGATCCAGCCCCATTCCACATTGCCCATGTTGAGGCAAAATGAATCATTATAACAACAGCAGTAAGATGCATAAGGGAAAGAAGTGTGAAGAAGGCAGTAAAAGCCAGAGTGCTAGAAAAGTAGCCAGACTCATCATATAACCCCCTCCACTGGCGGGACCATAATGAGCCATGTGCTCCACGTATCCAGCAGAGAAGCAGCACCCACTGAATGCTTATTGTCTCCTCCTTTCCCTGCCCATTAAAACATCAGTTTTTTGGAGTGGTGCCAGGCAGAAAAAAGGGATGGTGATGGTGGCCCCAACTCTGAGCTATATATGGATTACAAATGGCCTCTCCAGATAAATCAGCGGCAGCTCATCACTTGCCATAACATCTTTTTAACAGTTTAACATGTCACAATACTATCTGTAGTTCTTGATTGTGACATTCACCCAAGTGTAAGAACTAAATAAAAACGATCTTTCAGCAGCAATAATTAAATATCAGTTGTTGTGTGAGACACAAATATTGGATATTATGCCAGTGTTTCAGGCATTTATGTGGATGCAGATATTTCTGATCATGAAATATGTTCACATTTTCCCTTGCTTAATATTCAGTATAGTATCCCAAACCACAGTGGACTAGTTGATTGTTATTCACCCAAGTCCCTCTGCCAAAATACTGATTAGTTAGTTGGAAACTTCAGATTTGTTTGATACAATAATAACTTGCATGAACAGACTTTATGGTCTCTATAGTTTTTTGGCTCTCATAGCCAGAGAGCTTGGACAGCCGCCTCTAATCAAAGAAAATTGGTGGCTTTCTTTTGAGATGAGCATTACCAAAATGGAAAAGCTTTTACACAGTCCATAATACAGAGAGCCCAGGCCTACATTAAACTGGAAATGTTCAGCTTTTATGTTCCCAGCTGTCTTGTGTTGACTGCGGTTTAGAAGAGTTTCCTCTATCTTATTTTTGGAAGACAGCTTCACTAAGCTCTTCTTTTCCTCATTCTTCTGTTCTAAGCTTCCACAGAAGTTAAATGTACACTAGCTGCCAAGAAAACAGGACAGACCTTCTGTGTCAATGCTTGTTTATGCTGTTGACCCTCATGAATGAAACTTCTATTTTCATACTGTCTACAAATTGTAGATTGGCTGGATTTTTCTCCTCACCCACCCTGGAATCCCTACAATAATGAACAGATATAATTCTTAATACCTGTAGTATTATTATGGATCATGGTTTAAACATACAGTTCAGCTTTTGAACAACATTTTATAAAGCATTAACTTTGAGCTGTTTATGGGCAGCACTTGCACATAATTAGAAGTATTTCTGTTTCATGCCCTTTCTAAAAATTTATTGAGGGTGGAATTTGTACTTGCTAGTATGCTTTTCTTTGTAGTGTACTTGCAAGTAGTATCTCTGACCTCTGTCACAAGAGGAAAGATGTGGGGCAGATTACATTACTTCAAATTGTTTTCATTGCCATTAGAATTGTGTTCTTAGATGATTAATCAGTATTTTAATTGATCTAAAATATTTTAATTGATGAAAAACATGTTCTTCATTAACTGGGAAACAGATTTTATTTTATTTTTTTTAAAAATATACAAGTTCGTACAAAAAAGTTTTGGTAACAAATACCATATTATCAGAAGCATTCTTGTGTGTGAGATAAGAGAAAATATCCCTTCTAAAGACCAAACTAGATTTAACATTAGTTGCATTCCTGTCATTTAGTTTGATCTTAGCTAAGCAACTCCTATTATTCCTGAGCATTAACCATGCTAGCTGATGGGAATGGAGTCTGCCAGCATCTAGGACCACAGTTTCGTCACCACTGCCTTAGATTATGGTGGCAGCAATTCTTGTGTCATGGTCTAAAACCAAAGAAAGCATTTCTCCTCTCTTAGGAGTTACATGCATTTATCATCCCATCCTAACCTCAGAATATACAGGTAGCTGGAAGAAGGATCCTGGCCATCTCTGCCCTTGTAGCCAAAAGGCACTGTGGCCACCATGGAAGTAATCATGGCCAGATGAGAAAACTTAATGTTTTTAAGTGGTTAAGGAACTCCCATGTCCACTGGACAATTACAACACCAAGCCCAGCCATCTTCTGCTTCCCACTCACAGCCCCAGAAAGCCAGCAGGACAGAGGAGATTGAAATGTTTCTATCCGTGTTATGGTTTATGATTTTGCTTCCTCTTGTTTTTATTATGTGACAGCTGGTGTGAGAAATTTTGTTGTTTCCATTATGTTGTATTCTTCTGTTATTATGTGACAGCTGGTGTGAGAAATTTGTGTTGTCCTAGAAGCCATCAGGATGAAGTGCAGCCTAGAAATTCTTAAAATGAATGAATGAATGAATTATATACAAGCCTGTGACCTTTTATTAAATTACTTGTAATACTTTTTTGGACTGTGGCACTCCGAATCACCCAGCCAGGATAGATTCTGGTAGTCTTTGTCCAAAAAAGCAATTATTCTAAGCTGATGGAGAAAAGGCAAGCCAATAGCAATGACTCATACACAATTCTGTAATATCCGATGAGAAAAAGACCCATTGAGGCTTACTCCCAGGCAAGTGTGCACGTTGTAGCTGCAGAAACAGAATGTACAATCGCCTCTCAGTAAAAGTAACTGCATTTTTTTCAAGGTGTGTGTGAGAGAGATGCTGCATGAAGCAACCACATGCAGTGCAGAATCACTCCCTCCCCCAAACAGAGGTGAATTAGAATTGAGCAAACACAAATCAAAGCATTACATGTAGATAGAACAGCAGGTAGCCTCATCTGGGTGGATCTTTTGGCTCAGGAGCACTTTGAATCAATTAATTTGTGCCTCAGGCTGCAAGATTTGAGTGTGCTTCACAAGGTGGTTGTGAAGTAACCACCTTAAGTATGGAAGTAGCTGATAGTTTTTCTCATTTACTTTCAGGATTTTTTTTACTGCTTGTGTGATATAAATTACTATTAACAAGTGTATTAATCTTTTAAGAAAAGGTTAATTGAAAAGTTGCATAGCTATGTGAAGTGCATTCGTCTGCCTGTACACTTTCTGGATTCCTTCTTGGCATGTTTGATAAATATTCAAAGAACTTTGCTTTCTTTTTTCTTTTCTTTTTTAGCTAAAATCTTAAGAGTGAGGATGGAAACTTCAGTTAATTGTATTGAAATAAGTAATGTCTGAGAAGCTGTAACAGGAAAGAAATCTTACGATAATCTACATTAATTAATAGTGAAGAGTAGATTGGGTTCGTTGACATGTATTCTGGAAATAACATTAACAGTCATGCAGCAGTATTTATGTTCTTGTAGTGTCTAGACTTAAAACTTAAGTTTCAGAATGTGAGTTTTGGCTCATTCCAGCAATTTCAAATGCAGTATATACCATATCTGACCTTTTCCTGTCCAGTTGAGAAATAATTTTTAAAGATGCGGAAACTAAAAACACAACCTACATTGTACAATGTAACATAAACTGGCAACTTTCATTGATGAATAAGTTTAATTAACTCAAAAACATCAAGAAAGGCTCAGGGATCTGTCATAAATCATATAGCTTTTCCTTGTGTGAAGAGTATTAACACATGTTTGCAGCATCAAGGGAGCCAAGAGAATGTATTGCAGTGTTGAATCTAGGATGTTGGGTTTAGTAGGATCAAAGGGAAAAGCACAGCCTATAACCATGGAATAGTCTGAATCAGCTGGGTTGTTCCAAGGGAAAAGGTTGATGACAGAAGTTGGGGAAGAAAGACTGCATGTACTAGACAGAGGAGCTCTGCATCATTTCTGCTCTTAATGACTGTTTGGGCTGAAATAGTGCATGGTGTAAGGATGCTTGTGGATGTAGATCACCTGATAATGTGTTGACAAATCTCAGTCAGTGGCAGCTAGTTGAATGAGCCAAACACAGATCCTTTGAGACCAAATCCAACAACAATTGCTTTTCCACGCAGACTTGTAGTCATTATGTCACTTGTTGCTAATCAATCAATAACTGTAAAAATGGCAATTGGACAACATGCCCTACCTATGAAATAATGGCTAAGTAATGTTTATATTTGGCATTGAACATTTGGTAGATGATAGCTAATAGGATGCCCCTATAGATTAATGCCACAAGTGAGCTAACTAGTATGATGTCACCCCTTTCTGCAGCTTGGCTGTGATCTTCCTATTCCACGCCTACTAATGTAGGATTGCTGTTTCTCTTTTCCTAGTAAAACAGCATCATTCAGGGTTCAATTTCTCTGGAAGACTACATGCAAATATATCCCATGAGCGTTTCTTGTCCTATTGTACAGTCATGCACATGAATGCATAGTAGATTATTTCTGATGCATCAAAGCAGATGTCCCATTGTTTCTATCCTTGCTTCTGTCATTTAGCTTGTGCTGGGATAGTTCTTTCATTTCTGTAATTCTGTCACTCAGTGAGCTACAGTGTACAAATGTAGTAAATATAGCTATCTCCAGAGGCCTGTTAGAGTTCTGCCTTGAATCATTATTTTGGTCTTGCCGCCTTCTGATTGGTAGTAATACTTAGAAAGATTATGTGCAGAGCAGTGTCATTGGCCCTTCTGAATATTTCATGCTGTAACAATAAAGCTTTGAGATATAAGAGAGACAGTTACTTGTAATTTTAATGTAAAGTGTGCTTTTTGGAAACATGGAGACTGTGTAACCATTGGGCAGTTTTCAATGGCCTGCATCTGTTACCTTCCATCTGTGGGCAACTGTGGCCTTCCAGATGTTGATGGACTTCAACTTATAGTAGTCCTAACCAATATAGCCAATGGTGAGGAACGCTGAGAGTTACAGTCCAAAAACATATGGAGGGCCAAAGTTTCCTGCTTCTGGAGTAATAAGAAATATTCTTTTTAACATCTGCATATGTAGAAAATATGTTATCAGTCCTTAGTAACTATTTTATAGTTCATTTACTACATGTGTAGAGAAAAAAAGTCAAAACTTTAAATAATGTTGTAGTGCACTAATTTCATTCTAATCCTGATAAACAGATGTAGAGCTGAGCATGACCCTGAGAGATCTGTATTGGCTTGGTTGACTTCCAAAACTTTGAAATCCATCCTGAAGAAGTTACAATTCTGATGCAGTAGCAGTGCTGGTAGTGAAGATGTTTACTACTTTCCTGTGGCTATTTTTGTGATCAAAATTACTCCCTCCCCACCCCAGCTGATTTTCTGCCTGAAAGAGAAAATATAGCTTAGTTCAAACAAGCAGTCTAGGATCCAAAACATACTGCACAAATACCGTAATCCATTTTGGGACCGTTTTAACTGCCCTTACTCAATGCTAGGGAATTCTGGGAACTGTAGTTTTGTGAGATATTTAGCTTCCTGTGTCAGAGAGCTCTTGGTGGCGCACTAAACTACAGTTCCCAGGATTACCTAGCACTGAGCCAGGGCAGTTCAAGCAGTCACAAACTGAATTATCTCTGCAGTGTGTTTTGGATCCAGGTCAGCATCATCAGCAGGAAATGGTTAGCTCCAGTACCAGCTACCAGGCTACATAGGTAGGTCTGTTATTGTGATTACTTCATAAATGGGATGCATGTGCAGATATTTGTGTTCATGTTGTGTCTGTACAAAGAAAATCCAAATATTCACAAATGTACTAGTTCAGACTTTCCTGAGGGAAATCTAAGGACAATTTAGAAGAATAAAAAGAAGTGATGACCCTTGGCTTTTACTGTCCCACTCTTTCTAGAGCCTAGAAAGAGTGGCAGGTAAAAGCTACAAAGCATCACTTCCTTCCATTGTAACATTATTGTCTATTCATCTAAATGTTTTTGCTGTGTGCTACTTAGGGATTTCTAGGTGAGAGGGGACCTCCAGGACCACCGGGTCCCAAAGGAGTTGAGGTGAGATATTAAAATTGCTTTCCCAATGGCATGCATGTTTTTTTTCCCCCTTCTACTACTACTTAGTTATTTTTGTTTGGTTTGAAAATAATTTGACTTTATGTTCTAGCAGGTGCTGAGTACAAATTGTTTCACGTCATGGTGTTCACTTGTTTCTGTGGCTGCCAAACAATGTTTAGATGAATTGAATCTGGCAACTTGCACATAACACAGAAGAGTTAAGTTTTATATTCTGGAAAACTGTAATTGCATATGTGGAATACAAACTTCTAAAAAAAGTAAATAATAATTTAACTAGATAAGAAAGAGAGGAAATGTGGTGTGGTATCTATACAGGGCTGAAACAATATCTAGTTACTATGAGACCATAGTATTAATTAATTATTTAATTAATTCTTGGTATGCAAATTTAGATTATGAGAATTTTACTCTGTCTAGATCTATGATTATTCATGGTGCTTTTTTTCTTTACCAATATCCAGGCATCCATTGAAAATTGAAAGAATATATTTTTCCAGGTGCTTATGAATGCTTTATCTTAGGGGAGAAAATCACTATTAACCTGATTTTATTTTAGGGAGAAGAAGGACCTGTTGGATCTATTGGAGGAACTGGACCAAGAGTAAGTATGGATAATTAGCATTTAAAACTGTTTTGCCAAAGCTGAGGAAAATGACATTCTCCAAAATGGGTAGTCAGTGTGATTCATTGTTAGGAATGGAAACTGTAATAGCAATAATAATAACAACAACAACAACAATCCTGCCTCTCCAGTTGGATCGAGGCAGCCTACAACATTAAAACAACATTAAAATACATTATAATACAAACATCATAATTAATATCATAAAGCCGTATAACCCAAAGACACACCCATCCTGAAATTTAAAATGATAATTCAAAACAAATGCCAATAAACAAAACAAGTTGATGGAACAGTCAAGTTAATCTAGGAAGGCCTGCCGGAAGAGATCTGTCTTGACCGCCTTTTTGAAGGAGTCAAGTTGGTTATATTCTGGATCTCCTCCAGCAGGTCATTCCATAATTTAGGGGCAACAAGAAGAAAAAGTCCTTTGAGAGAATGCAACAGGAGGCAGCCAGAGCAGTAAAAGTGGAATAGCAACACTATAAGAGTGTAGTGGCATAATGTGTTTTTGCCATCATCTGTCATCAAAAGTATAATGTCCTTGGACATGAAGATTCCATTAGAGTGGAAACAGTTGGAACAGTGTATTCCATGTAGCAATATTTCATCTTTTCTCTCCTTTGTCCTTCTGCATGTCGTTTGATGAGTAAATAGATATTACTACATTCAAGCAATTAGCAGTTTCTAGATTCCATTTGTTTTTAGCAATGGGAGAAGGGTCTGATCCAGATAGGATTACAAAATTAACGAAGTTGGGGATTTAATCCAGTCTCAGGCGAGATCTTCCATAGCAGTAATTGTTTACTAAGCAATTACTGAAGGAGTTAAGTGTTATTATCTGTGCATCATGGTAACAAATCTCTCATATACAATTCCTTGTTTGTTTGAATCCCAGTCTTTAATTGTAAGTGTATTTGAAACTTGCCCCTAAACTATGGAATGACCTGCTGGAGGAGATATTACCAATATTAAAACAGTTCAGTTAAACTGCTTCATGAACGCATATCAGGCCACATGGTCTTGTAGGTAATTCTAACTTTAAAATTTAAAGGCATTCTTAATAATTATGGACTAATATCAATCTTCTTGGTTTATTTTGCTGTATTTATTTTTGGGCAAAACTATTCTTATATGTAATGTGATATTGCAACTCATTTCACCTGATTTTCTTCTCCTTGTCTATTTTTAGTTCACTTTTAAAAAACACATAACACCTTTTCTGTACTGGCTTTGCAAAATCCTCTCTGAGTATTCCTCTTAAAACTACCTTACTTATGTGAAGTCGAAGGCTTTAACGGCTGGCATCCATAGTTTTTTATGGGTTTTCATGTTCTAGAAGAGTTTATTCCTGATGTTTTGCCGGCAGCTGTGGCTGGCATCTTCAGAGAATGCTGGCATGGAAGAAAGTGGGGTTTATATACTGTTGGTTGAGAGGAAGTGATTTATATCTTAATCTGTGTGGTGTTCTGTTATTGAATAGCAAGGCCCCAGGGTGTCTGGGAAACCCCCCTCACCATGGATGGTTTTCATTAGTATTTTCTGGATCTTACTTTTGGTGTTTTTCAGTACTGGTAGCCCAATTTTGTTTACTTTAAGGGTTTCTTCTTTCCTGTTGAAATTGTCCATGTGTTTATGAATTTCAATTGCTTTCCTGTATATTCTGACCTGATAATTGTTGGCATGGTCCAGAATTTCAGTGTTTTCAAATCAGCATTTTATATCCAAGATGGTTTATAACATGTTCTACTGCTGATTTTTCTGGCTGACCCAGTCTGCATTGTCTGTTGTGTTCCTTGATTTGCGTTTGAACACTGCATCCCTATGTAGACTTGTCCACAGCAGCACAGTATGCGGTAAACTCCTGCTGCTGTGAGAGGGGTTCTCACCTGTCCTTCACTAAGTGCAGTATTTGCTAAATTTTCTTGATCGTTATTTAGACCATTTGGAGGTTGTGTTTCCTCACCAGTTTCCCTATTCTGTCTATGACTCCTTTGATTTATGGTAAAAATACTTTCTCTTTGGGTGGTTGTTTTTCTCTCTCACTCCTGTGAGTTTTTCTGGGTCTGGCAGCCCTTCTGATGTCAGATCTGGAGTAGTCATCTGGAGTAATCATTAGTCTGTAGAGCCCAGTCCAGGTGCTTCATCTTCCAAGAAGTGGGGTTCACAGATCCATTTTGCCCAGTCTACCAGTGTTTTTATTTTACTTCTTTTTCCCCTTGGTGATGGTTGGAATTATTGTATAGGTATCTGTCTCTGTGTAGGTTTTCTGTATACTGTGTGGCCCAACGATTGGTTCAGTGTGCAGATGACCAGAACATCCAAGAATGACAATATTCCTTCCCTTTCTTTTTCCATTGTGAATTGGATGTTCAGGTGGATTAGATGGTTCAGAAACACAGCCAGATCTTGGTTCCAAATGGTGAAAATGTCATCTACATATTGGAACCATGTTCTGAACTTTTTAGTGCTGTTTCCAGGACTTGTTTTTCAAAGTGTTCCATGTAAAAGTATGCTATCACGAGGCTCAGAGGGCTTCCCATGGCTACCACATCTCTGTGCTTGTAGAATCCATTGTCCCAATGGCCCCATAGCCCAAAAAACCCACAAAAAAACTACAACCTTTGTTTGTTTGTTTCCCCTGATATTTATTAATTTTCCATGAGCATTTTGTCAACAAGCATTATTAATCCAAGGGAATAAATTATCCATCACTAGCCTAAAAACTTTCCCCTCTTTGCTGTATGCTAGTTCTTCGTAGCTTGTAAGTCAAACTGAAAACCCAAATTCTGTGCTTAACAAAAACTGTGCATTTTACCTTAATTGATGCAAGTGTGTGGAGATTATTTGGAATAAAGAAAGTGTGATTGCTTGGTACAAAATTAACCACTTAATTTATAGTATAAATATTTTACTACATTTTCCCTAGTATGCCTGTTCCACTCTCTTACACTCCCCCACCCCCAATCTTCACTTGAGGTTCCCAGTCTTGGATCCACAGATGTATTGGACTACAGCTTCCAGAAATTTCTGCCAGGATGGCCAGTGTTGGGGACCAAAGTTAGGGAACCATTAGCCAAAGTTAGGGAACCATAACCATTCCAAAGTGTCCTTTGGAAGTTGAAATTGGATAGGGAGGGGGGAAGCTCAGTCAGAGAAGTATCTCAAAGAAATGAGGCATTTCAAACAATGTTTAAAGTATTCATGAGACTAGAACTAAAAATCTTCTTGTTTTCCCAGAACCCCATGTTTTGTATTCAAGGCAAGAGCATGAATTGCCTGCTTAGTTTATACTATGTTTAATACACCATATTCTTTGTTAGTTTAAGCTTCTTTGGCTAATATAAATACAAAACTCTATATGTTCAGTGGTGTACTGTAGTTAATAAACAGTGGAAATGTTTAACTAAACACTGTCTGTATAATGTCACTGTAATTTAGCTCAGTCTACTGAGGTGTGGACACAACATACTAATGTTTAGCTTGTTCTTGATTCTTTAATATTAAGATATCAGTATAATGGAGAAGAAAAGAACAATAAATTAGTAGAGTCCTGTTAACAGAAGAAGTGAAAGAAAGAATGGAGTAAAGGTGGAGGGGGGGGGGAATCTAGAAAATACACCAAAAGAGGTGGTGGTGGGGATCTGACAACCCTGAGTAGGTAGGTGTGGAAGAAGCCTGAGATGTAGTATGAGATGTAGTATGAGAAGTGATGGAACTTGTTGAAGCAATTTGCAGTGGTCTGTTCTCCATGCCAGCCAATCTCTACTACTCCGTTCCTTGGGTCTGCATAGACAGCCAAGCTCTGACAATCTTGAGCCATTTTGGGGATTTAGGATGTTACATGGCTAAGGAGTCATGACTGTTCCACTGGAAATGGAAGCATCTGCTAAGAGAAGTCACAGAGGAACCCACTCTGATGCTGTAATCAGGGCATGTCCTGTTTCTCTAAGAACCTTATCAGACGTCGGAAATTGGAAGTGTAATCTAATGGTAATCCGAATGCAATCATGGGGTTTCATGTTATTGCGAATTCAAATATCTCACGCAATTTTGGGCAATGGGCAGTCATTTTTGGGTAAGGGGAAGTCATTCTGAACACATTCCAAATGCAATAGGAATTCACATGAATTTGCTAAACTAGTGAATTCATGTGAATTCGAATTGGCTCCAATTGGCTCCATTCGCAATAAAGAGAAATTCCTCCTGTCTGATAAGGTCCTTTTATGCATGATTTTTATGAGTGATTGTGAGTTTTACTGGCTGAACTATGTCTTCTCGGAAGCAACAGATTTCCAGAATAGGTTTTTAGGTTTTGATAAGATCTGCAGGAACTGTTATGGCCACCCACTCACAAGAGCCTCAGTAAATTACGTGAAATTCAAGTATACCTCAGTTTTGCTGAAGTTCTTCTAATGCCAGGGGAATTATCAGCCTAGCTTTTTGAGGGCCATTGTCTGAGCCTTCTGCTATATATGAAAATTTTAGTTGCTAATTAGTATAGGATTATATTGGAATGCCTGCCTTAAGATGCATTTAATGTAATTTTCATTTTAACACTGTAATAGTGCTTAGGATAACTTGTCAATGGAAATATGTAAATAGACATCACGATTTCTTAGCAATTCTTTACTTTGTGCTGTTAAACAAATGCACCGAAGTATACTTTTTGGATAAAATAGACTATAATATTTTTACTGAGAATTACTTACTGCAAAGCTTCTAATAAAAATATATAATTACTTTTCCATTGCAGTTCTTTGACATTTTAATCATGGTTTATGCTATCTTAGAATTATATTATGTCTGCATTTGTATATAATGAGAAACTGTCTTGTCATTATGAGAACAGGACTTTGAAAGACTGAGGCTCACATGCTTTTCAATGGCTGTGAGAAGATCAGATGCTTTCCCACATGTTTATGATTAATGGCACTTTATTGTTAACATCTGCACTCAAATTCTGTTAAACCAGTTGATTTCAATACAGGTTCAGATGTCATATCATGAAAGGAACTACACTAATTGTGCTTTGAGGTCTCAAAGTCTCTAATCCCTTGTTTCACTCAGTAACAGTCCTTAACATGTGCAAGATTACATTTTCATTCCCTGTCATGTACATGGGCAGGGAGATTCAGTAAACCTAGAGAGTTGCTGTCAGTATGAAGAGGACAGTAGTGAACTAGATTTTTCTATGGTGTGAATTGGTTGAAAGCATGTTCCTATGTGCATAACTTTGCTGAGCATAGCATAGGTTGGGTGGGAGCTATGTATCACTAACCTACCCTCTATAGTCCCCAGAAGAGTTTGACTCTTTAAAAAAATAGTAGAGAGTTGTTCACTGATTTATTTATTTTTAAAAGCAGACAATCTGCTTGAAACTTGACAAAAACTGGCAAAACAGCTGTGCTAAGTGTCAATTCATTGGGATATGTGTCTGTTTTTTCACTTGTGAAGCCGGGAAAGCATTGACCAAACTTTATAGCCCATTATAAGCTCCCCTTTTATGTTATTTCTGCTTTTAGCTTTGCAAAATCTCCAAAACTTCTTAAGTGCATACATTCCCAGTGTCAGTATCTTAATGAGCAAGTGTGCTTTTGTATTAAGAACATGGTATTAGATGACAAGTCCTGCATTAGGGCTCTGGTAGTCAGCAATGTGCTACTTCTAAACATGAAGGCTCTGTTTTTGCTGGGGGCAAAAGTAGCTAATTAGGGCCATAACTGTAAAGTTGAAAGGTTGAAATGCTGAGTAAGAGAGCTGAGCCAAGGAAAATCAAACAAGGGGTGTTAAGAGAAAGTTATTCAGTGCTTCAGGGCATATTATCTGATGGCTTAATTCCACTCAAGTCAGCAGTTTCCTTTGTTTTCGTGGTATGCTTCTTCAGTCTCATCCAAAACACATTTTCTTGGAATCTTGTCCTATTGTATTCAGTGGACGTTTATTCCAAATAATTATGCTTGGAATCATGGATGGCTGTAAAAGATGTACTTCATTATTTTTGAATTTTTATGAGTGATTGTGGGTTTTATTGGCTGAACAATGTCTTCTTGGTAGCAACAGATTTCCAGAATAGTCACAGCACATTGAGCATTGTGAGAAATGGAAATAAGTGTCTTTTTCAGCAGAGCTCCATAATGACCATAATTACATGCAGTTGTTTTTGTAAAATCCTCCAATTTTTATATTAATGAACAACATTTGACAATAGGATGTCCTCTTAGCAGGAGAAAGATAACTTAATTGCTGGGCCATTCCCCCAGTCAGAGTCATACATAGTCTTCTTCTCTTCTATCAGATGTGTGGGATGGAAATATGAGTGGTATGGAAAGATTTAAACACCTCCACAATCAGAGGCACTTTGCTGAGGGGAAGAAGGGGAGGAGGAGGAGAGTTGCCAAATTTTACCCAAATCTGCATGTAAATAAAGTATGACCCTGAGTCATTATTTCAGGCATGATACAACTATCGTTAACAGTGATATCATGACAGGACAGATTCAAAAACCATTAAAAATCAGAGGTGTTTATTTGTTTGGATATAGGGAAAACCTGGTCGGAAGGGTTATGCAGGTGAACCAGGACCTGAAGGCCTAAAGGTAGGACCCAGGTTTTTCTGATATTTAATCTTCTTTAATTAAAAAAAAATCTGAAATGCCAATTTGGGACTGTACTCTGCTAAACTTGTAAAATACACTTGGTTCAGAATTGGAGATGGGTGGCGTGATCATTGAGTTATGCAGGATTCTTCTCCTGTCTTTTCCTAAATAGTCTGAGGCTTTTCTTCCCTCAGAACCATTCCTTTAACTCTTGGTCCTCCCACTTTTTCCAACTCCCTTATTGTTAAGTGTTTTTAATATTCTTGGTAGCGTGTTTTGATGTTGTTGCTTATGAATTACTTCAAGCCACTCTTTTCTGAACAAGAAGAAAATAACTTCTATTTACAGGCAGAACTTACGGTATCACTTTTGGTAGCTGGATCTCAACGCTTGTTGTGACAGTGTGTACAACACTTCAGTTGTTACAAATTGACTTTGGAGAATACCACATGGGGGTCTTACCATGAATAAATCACCATTCAAATATCATAAATCGTTTAAAAAGTGCAAACAGGGTTCCCACACCCATGCGCTTCTCCCATAAGTGAATCGTCATGGATGCGCCCCCGCTTGCTTCTTCCATAACCAAAACGTCCTTCGAGCCACCCTTTGGTAACAATGGGATGATCTATTGTGCACTCCATGATGCTTTGGTCATGGAAGAAGCGAGTGGGGATGCGCCCACTTTGAACTGATTTCACAGGACTTCTTTTGTCCTTTTAAAATCCTTCCACCTTATATGGGAGTCCGAATCCCAATAAGGCCAAACTCTTTTCCTAAATGCACTCCTGGCAGTTCTATGACACACTTTCTCTCTCTCAACGGCTCCTCTTCATTCTATAGGAGCGGTAGGCAGTGGCATCTCTAGGGTTGATGTCACGCGTTGCGGTAACTCATGGTGTCAACCCCCCCCCCCATTGACCTCCTCCCATTTCACACCATACAGAATTCTTAGCAATGCTTTTTTGCACTAATGTTATTTGTAAATCGTAATCCCCATATAGCACTGAGTGTAATGCTAATAGTTGTGACATAAACAACTAGCAAAATTTAAATTGTACCTTCAAATTACAATATCATATGCACAACCTAAATGTATTTACATATGCATAGTGAAGGTTTTGTTAAAATGTGATGTTTTTAAAGAAAAATGTAAAAGAATAAAAAAATTAAAATTTCAATTTTTTTAAATTAAAATTTCAAATTTTAAAATTTGAAGTTTAAAAAATTCTAGGGCCTCTCTCCTTCCACTGATCTTCACCCATCTTTTAAAGCATTTTAAAGGGAAGCAGATTAATGTTGCAGCCCATTTCTGCCAAAAGGTAGGTGTTTGAGGAGCAGTGGTGTCACACACCCTCTTAGGGGACCACCTGGTATGGTCCACACACCCTGCACTCCCTAGTGACGCCAGTGCTCACAGGGTGACCTTGGGCAAATGACACTGTCTCAGCCTCAGAGGAAAGCCATGGCAAATCTTCTCTTAACAAATCTTGCAAAAAGAAATCCTGTGATAGTGTCACCATAAGTCAGAAATAACAATAGGAACAAGTGTATAGGGGCACATCAGTTCCAGAAATTACAAAGAGAGATGGTTTCCTGTCAAAGAATTCTTCCTGTCAAAAAATATGCCCCTGTCTCCCAAACTACTGTGCTATTTTTCTAGTTTCCCATCCCACTAGAATAATAATATAGTAGTGGGGAAGCCAATTTCCTGGCCCATTTAGGGGAAAAAAGTGCTTCACATATTTTTTGCTGCACAAACTGTACACTGATATTGAAAAAATATACACTTCCATATACATATTGGGAAAACTAATAAATAGCGAGTCTCACTGAAGCTGACTGGTAAAACTAATATTTATATGATCTTGACATATGAATTTATGAATAGATTTGCACTGGAATGGGAGATGGTTGGAGCCACACGGGGTGAGCAGCAGGGGGCAGGCCACTCCTGCTGCCCCCTCAGATCTCTCCCCCTAATCTGGGGGGAATCAAGGTGGTGGGGGGGGAGAGTGTGACCTTTGTGGCTTCATCACTGGCACAGCTTTCCCCCCAGGGAGGGAGCCAGGCTGACAACAAAGCCATGAGGAGAGTGCAGCAGGAAGGGGCAGGCCACTGCCCTCCCAACATCACCTGTCCTGCACTGGGTGTCACCAGGCCTGGTGCTGTCATTGTGCCTAGGTGGTGTCTGTAAGACTGTCCCTTATCTATCTTGGTCATGGAAGAAAATAGGAGGAGGGCCTATCTCTAATATGTTGAGCACAAGGTTTTTGAGGCTTTCCAAGAGATCATCACAAGTCTCTGTGGCTGAGTAAGCAAAGCACCAGAGAGCAAGTATAGATGCAGATGTATTGGTGGTCCTGCTAAACTACTCCTTTCAGAAGGCAAGTCACAGTATTTTCCACTATCTGAAGCAACTAAACACAATACAATTGTCAAGAGGGAGTCTTCTGAGGCTAAGAGTGTATGACTTGCCCAAGGTCACCTAGTGGGTTTCCATGGCCAAGCAGGGATTTGAACCCTGGCCTTCAGAGTCATAGCCTAACTCTCAAACCACTATGCCATAATGGCTCCTTTGTATGTATAAAATATCTGTAATGCTGATGTCCTAAAACTTTGATTCCAAATAAATAGTTACCCTAATACAACTATTTTTTAAAAAATAGTTTTTTAAAAAAAATAATTGTGTAATTTGCAATTTTTGTAAAGTGAAATGTTATACTCAACATAGATTCTTTTTGTGCACATAGAAACATCCGCATACTAGTTTTATCAGGAAAATATATGGGAGATACATGTGGGCCCACTGTGTTAAATAGTGGTGGACACCACTGGAGGTAGAAGGGAGCTGATATTTCCCAAGAAAGCAACATCATCAAATATTAGATGTGCACCTATATGTATACAATATATGACTTCTCCTTGGAGATAACACTAAGCCAAAGCAAAACATATCACGGGTATATACTGCTTTCAAAAATAGGCATAGTATGGTGTCAAAAAGTTCTGGAAAATGGAAAGCATCATAAAGTTAGCAGAAATACCACAGAATGGTAAACTTGTAGAAACTATAGCAGTTGGTGAAGCAAAGAATTATTTTCTCTCACTTTTGCTAAAATTCAGGAATGAGGGGTATGGGTTAACTTGTTTGGGATATTTTTTTCTCTTCTCACCTCCATTCACTCCCATCAGTCTCTCTTTTAAATGTCCTGAATTAAGGTATTGATTTTCAATTCACAGGGAGAAGTTGGAGACCAAGGAATTCTTGGGAAAACTGGTGAAACAGTAAGTTTAAGTTACTATCTCTATGTAATATTAGATGATATAATTTATTTATAATGTATGATTCTAATACACTTGGTCCTACCCATATTCTGCATCCATGAATTTAACCATCCATGGCTTGAAAATGTTTTTTAAAAAATATTTTCCAAAAGCAAACCTTGATTTTGCCATTTTACTCAGGGTGAACATGACATAATTGCAGAGGAGGACAGGGCACTGGAAAATGTATGATATCCAAGAAAAATGTAGGATATTACAAGATACAAACTAAAAACACTCATATAAATATAAATTCATGCTTCTTAGTCATGCTGAAAGTGGAGTGCATTTGGAATTCTTCCTGGACATAAGGCTGGAATGTAGGACATGTCCTGGAAAAGTAGGACATTTAGTCACCCTGATTTTACTATGCTGTTGGGGCTTGAGCATCCACAGGTTTTGGTATCCATGGGTGGGGAGAGTCCTTTAACCAACCTCCAGTAGACACCAAGGACTCATTGTACATTGTGGAATTAGGATGCATCTAGATGTTACTCTCAAGTTGGAGTCCCTTCCCGACATGAAATGGCAGCTCTGTCAGTGTAGCCAACTCTATCGAACAGAATATATCTTTGGCCTGAGTCAAATATCCAAAGCAGATGTAGCAATTTGACTTTTAAACAATGTATATCACCAGTGCCTCCATCCCATACCTTTTAAACATTAAAAAAAATCTTTTTAGTAAATCAGAAATGGGTTTCTGGCTACTTCCTTTATTTATTTATTTATTTATTTATTTGCAGTGAGGAGGAGGCTCAGGGTATTACTGGGCAGAAGATTGGCTTGGTAGATAAAGGGAATGCTGTGCATATAGTATAACATGATTTTAGTAAGGCCTTTGACAAGGTTCCCCATGACATTCTTGCAAACATGCTTGTAAAATGTGGGCTAGACAAGGTAACCGTTACATGGATTTGTAACTGGTTGACCGGCCAAACCCAAAGGTGCTCAACAATGGCTCCTTTTCATCCTGGAGAGAAGTGACAAATGGGGTGCCATTGGGTTCTGTCCTGGGCCCAGTGCTATTCAATATTTTTATTAATGACTTGGATGACAGAATTAGGGGCATAGTTATCAAATTCGCAGATGACACCAAATTAGAAGGAGTAGCTAATACCCCAGAGGACAGGGGTACTAGAGGACTAGAAAGCTGGGCCAAAGCTAACAAAATGAAATTCAGCACAGAAAAATGTAAGGGCACTTAGGGAGGAAAAATGAAATGCACAGATATAGGATGGGGGACACCTGGCTGAACGAGACTACATGTGAAAAAGATCTAGGAGTCCAAGTAGACCACAAGTTGAACACGAGTCAACAGTGAGATGCAGCAGCTAAAAAGTCAAATGCAATTTTAGGCTGCATCAATAGAAGTATAGTGTTTAGATCAAGGGAAGTAATATTCTGCTTTGGTCAGACCCCACCTGGAATACTGTGTCCATTTCTGGGCACCACAATTCAAAAAGGATGTGGAGAAACTAGAGCAGGTCCAAAGGAGGGCGACTAAAATGGTGAAGGGTCTGGAAGCCATGCCCTTTGAGGAACGACTTAGGGAGCTGGGAATGTTTTGCCTGGAGAAGAGAAGGTTAAGAGGTGATATGATAGCCCTGTTTAAATATCTGAAGGGATGTCATATTGAGGAAGGAGCAAGCTTGTTTTCTGCTGCTCCAGAGAACTGGAGCCGGAACAATGGACGCAAGCTCCAGGAAAAGAGATTCCATCCACCTCAACATTAGAAGGAACTTCCTGACAGTAAGGACTGTTCGACAGTGGAATACACTCCTTAGAGGTCTTTAAACAGAGGCAGGATGACCATCTGCCGGGGATGCTTTGATTGGGAGTTCCTGCATGGCAGGGGTTGGACTGGATGGCCCTTGTGATCTCTTCCAACTCTATGATTCTATGAGATCTACAAGGGCTATTCATGCCAAATCAAAAGGTCCATTAAAGACTGTTCCAAATGATAAAATGTTGCTTTGTCTTTTTAAAAAAATAATATAATTCTTACCATAATTATCTAACTGCATCTGTGTGATCCAGTATGCATTTTCTTATAGGATGCGGGATTTTTGTTACAGTAAATCCCAGTGGACTCTTGGTTTATTATGTATTTACAGAGATTGAAATCAGTGGGTCAAGATTTTTAAAACTTACGTATGTCCTAATATCCTTTGAAGAATATGGCTGTGCCAGGAAGTAGACAGTCAATTGCGAAATAGCTGCAATTGGCAGTGTTCGGGGTTTTTAAAAACCAGATTCTGGAGCAAATCAGAGATAGTCTTTCCAAAGAGCTGAGAATTTTGGAATTCTTAGCACTGGGTGATCTTTGCTGCAATTTTTCTTTTACAAAACTGATTCTTTCAGCTGACTACTATCTTTATTAATTCCCCACTACAACAAAAAACCAGTGATGACATTTCTAGAGGATAACATACACTGAATACTATTTTATTTGTAGTTCTCTAGCAGATGGGAATTTTTCAACTCAGTCCCTCAGTCAGTAAGAATTCTATTTTTAAAAATACAAATCAGGTAAATTTGAGAGCATTCCATAAGCACAGGGTAATGAACAAACAATAGAATGGCTAAATTAAATGTTTGCAGCCCCAACAATAACAGGTAGAGGCATAGGTGAGCAAGTAATAAGTGCACATACATGGATGGAATAGAAAAGACCACAAGTTTATTGGTTATAATTATAGAAGCTTGGCATGGCATGGGGCAACAGATCCAGGCACTGGACAATGTGCCTGCCATCCAATAGAAAATCCTATCAGTGTATTTCCTGGCTACACTGATTGTGTTTGCATTGACAACTGAGTACTCTGCCAGTTGTGGCATTATAATAATTCCAAAACACCATAGGACGCCAAAAACTTGTAATCAGATTAATCTTGGCAACAAAATGAAATCCAGGGAAGCAGGGAAGTTTGTTAATATAGATGTATATTTTATGTCCTGGTGGCGCAGTGGTTAAATGCCTGTACTGCAGCCACTCACTCAAAACCATAAGGTGGTGAGTTCAAGACCAGCAAAGGGCTGAAGCTCGACTCAGGCTTGCATCCTTCCGAGGTCGCTAAAATGAGTACCCAGATTGTTGGGGGGCAAATAGCTTACAATTGTAAACCGCTTAGATACTCCTTAAGGGTATGAAGCGGTATATATAAATGAATGAAGCTGTATGATTTTTAATCAGCTTTATAATGTTTTTTAAATGAATTTTGAAACCTTTTGTAGACTTTTTAAATTTGTTGTGCTGGAAACTGCCTTGGGCCTTGTCCTGGGAGAAAGGCAGCATGTAAACAACCTAAACAGAATAGAAATAGATAGATCATTCTCTAAATTAGATAATCAAGGAATCAGATGTTGCAAAAGAGCCAGCATCATGATAGATGGTCTACAACATCTATGACCAAACCACATCATACATAGGTGGTCCTCTAGGTGGATATCTCCCCCCCCCCAACCAGCTGAGATTGCGTGTAAGACATCCAGCCAAGTTCAGTACAAATAAACCCCACTTGCCAATGGCTTGTATACATACAGCAGGATTAACCTTAATTCCATAGCTGAAGGAATGATTGGAGGAATGCCCCACAAACACAGTTTGTCTAAGTATGTCAAGGTGTATCAGGTCTGCAGGTTGGCTGTAGAGGCTGGAGAAGGGAGCAAACAGCCTGGGTGCTGATGGAAAATGTCTGCCCCATTAATCAGATTTTGGACTTAGAAATAAATCTTTGATCTTGTAGAGAGAGGTACCCCATCCTACAAGGTTCATCTTGAGCAGTCACAATGTGATACAGTGAGTAAGTTACCAACTGTAAAACCTCTGTCACACTACAAAATAACAGTGTTTTTAAAAAATGGTATGGTGTTATAGTACTTTATAATGTTTAAATATTTGTCCTCCTATGCCAAATTCTTTTAGGGTAGTGTTTTTTTTAAGAGAGTCAAATTGTTGAATGCAAAAGATCTTGAACTTTAATTTCCTGGATTTAGGGCCGGAACAGACTGGCAAAAAAAGATGGCTTCCCAGCATCTTGGGGGCATGGCGTACGCATGACACACGTCCCCAAGACAGCAGGAAGCTGGTGTCATGCCGCCTGCCTGTTTACATAGTGGTTGCTGTATAACATTCAGGCAGCATGGCCGTGGCGGCAGCAGAAAAGCCAGCATTTTGCCAGCTCAAAAAGGAGCGGCTTTCTGCCATTTCTTTTTGTGCTAGCAAATAGCCAGATTGGGGCCAAGGCGTGCAGTTGCCACAGAGCATGGCTCCACAGCGGCCCCAATCCAGCATTTTTGGGTGGTCTATTTCACCCCTTACTTGATTTCTCCTCACATTATGCTTTCAATAGTTAACATACAGAAGAAATAACTATGTTGTGAATGTGCTTTGGCTCATGTTAATGTTATTCATAAATACTTTTATGATCCTATCTATTTGTCTTGGATATCCCTTTATTACTGATCATCCTGATGTGTAAATAATGCTGTTCCAGGCAGCAGGAAGCTGTCATATACCAGAAAGCACTTAGATTCTGGAGAATGATTTCTGTGTTTCTTAGTTAAAGCACTTGCCTGATGCAGACATAATGGCTGAAATCCAGCTGTGTGCATCTGCTGACAGAAGGAAGCAACCCCTTTCCCCAACTTCTCTTGCACATCCTCAAAACTTACTTTGAAGGGCTGGGAAACACTTCCAGGCAGAAAGGGACAGAAAGAGAATGTCCTGCTGATGGCATGCAGGGTCTGCTTGTCCTCATTCTGCTGAGAGAAAATCTCTGTTGCACCTTAGTCTATTGAATTGTGGTTTGCTGGAACTAGGAAATGAAAAAGCAAACCAGATGCAATGGGCAAAAGAGGAGGGGCAATAAGTTTGTGCATGTATTCATGACAGCCAAAACATTTGCTGTTATGTCTGAAATGAGCCACCAGCTCTTCTTCTTATTGTATCTTACAAATTGACTCCAGTTAGCTGAACTTGACAGGGGCTTGTTTTTTTAACATTGAAACACAGCAATGGCTGTATAATTTGACAAATTGCAACTGTTGCTTATGTTACCCCTCCCCCCCATGACTGTGGGACAATGTGAGCATTTTATAGAAAGAGGAAGTCCAGTTATACAGTACACTTTCAAAATATTAATTTAAGAGAGTGGAAAACATGATTAGCTGCTAAGGCTGAAGATTTAAAATGGAGTTCATAAAAATATGCAGTGAAACATTACAAGTGGTATGTCTTACAAGAATTTAAAGCAGACATTAAAGAATATCAACCCAACTGAATTAATGTTTTGAAAAAGCAACAGTTAATATGCATATATCTTAGTTCATCCAGACTTCAACACATTAACAGACATTGTGAAGAAAATCTGACTGTGTTTTTGAACCATCTGAACAACAGATGGAAAAACACAATGGAAAAAGAAAAGGAAGGAACATTGCCATTCTTGGATGTCCCTGGTCATCTGTGATCCAAACCAAAGGTTGGGCCACACGGTATATAGAAAATTTACACAGAGACAGATACCTATACAAGAACTCCAACCATCACCCAAGACAAACAAACAAACAAACAAACAAAAAATAAAATAAAAACAAAATAAAAACACTGGTAGACTGGGCAAAATGGATCTGTAAACCCCACTTCCTGGAAAATGAATTGAAGCGCCTGGACTGGGCTCTATAGGCTAATGGCTATTCCAGCTCAGACATCAGAAGGGCTGGCAAATCCAGAAAAGCTCATAGGAGTGAAGACAAACAACCACCCAAGGGGAAAGTATTTTTACCATACATCAAAGGAGTCACACACAGAATAGGGGAACTGGTGAGGAAACACAACCTCCAGATGATCTACAAACCAAGAAAATCCAGCTAATGCTGCACTCAGCGAAGGACAGGAGAGACCCTTTCATGGCCACAGGAGTTTACCATATACCATGCAGCTGCAGACAAGTCCATGCTGAGACCACCAAACGCAGTGTTCAAACACAAATCAAGGAACATGAGAGACACTGCAGACTGGGTCAGCCAGAAAAATCAGCAGCAGCAGAACATGCTATAAACCATCTTGGGCATAAAATGCTATTTGAAAACACTGAAATTCTGGACCATGCCAACAACTATCAAGTTAGAATGCACAGGGACGACATTGAAATGCATGAACACCTGGATAACTTTAGCAGGAAAGAAGAAACCCTTAAAGTAAACAAAGGGGTTGTACAGATCAGCTTGAAGCGCCAGCGTGGGGACGTGGCATTTGGACAATGCCCACCCCGACAACACCCCCCACGTTGGCATCACACCAATCACAAGGTAGGCGGCGTCACGGCACCCCTTGGCATGGCATTTATATGACACATGCCGAAAGGAGCACCAAAAAGTGTTGCCTTTTTGCCAGCTCTAAAAGGAGCAGCATTTTACTGTTCCTTTTAGAGCCAGGAAAGTGCCAGATTGGGGCTGCGGTGTGCGGTTGCTGTGGCTCCAATCCAGCCCTGAAAGGGGCAGCACAGAGCCACTGCTTTGCTTCACCCCAGAGTTTGGCTACCTGTCCTGAAAACCACCAAAATCAAGAGCCAGCAAATGCAAATGTAAACCACACCCAGGGTGAGGGGAGGTTTCCCAGCAGACAATGGATCATTAATTAAAGAGACAACCTGAGGCCTTGTCATTCAACAATACACAGAATAACATACAAATCACTACCCCTCAACCAACAATATATATACCCCACTGTCTTTCATGCCAGCATTCTCTGAAGATGCCAGCCAGAGCTGTTGGCAAAATGTCAGGAATAAACTCTTGTAAAACACGGCCTCATAGCCTGCAAAACCCACCAAAAACATCCATCCCAGTGCTCCTGGTAAAGACAAGTAAATACTGTGCCTCATTTTACAGGTCAATAACTTGAGGCAGAGATTTCTTAAGCTTAATGACAGTGGTCTATTTGAAATTGACAGTATAGCATTCTGTCTGGCTAGCTTTACCTGGAATGGATTTGTTGACATTTTCTTATAGGAGACTGTATGTTTTATAATATAAAGCAAAAGGGTATCAATGTATTTAGGTTTAGCGTCTAATAATTAGAACATTTTTATTGATTCTGCTGTGACTAAATTTTCTAGAGAACATACAGAGCATAATCTTTGAGTCTGTTTTCTCCCTAATGGGAGTCCAAAATAAAGAGGTGGACCATTTGTTATTGTGGTCAGAATTGGCATTTTCAATAAAAATACATTCTGTTTATTTATAGCCCTTATACCTTACTCCCCAGCTGAAAAGGCTTCTAGAGCAGCTTACAGATTAGTGAAAAGAATGCAGGAAAGTGTCTGGCACCATGTTAACACTCCAAAAGACACAACACAAAAGAAAAAAATGGGCAAGAAAAAAAGGGGGAGCAAACTTATGTCATAGTACTCGAAATTAGTTTTTGAAAGGACAGAAGGGATAGATACAGTTCAGTGAGGGGAAGAGCCAAAAGCAAGTAATCTTTCTGTAGAGCTGATGGGATGGCTCTACCTTTCCACCTTTCTCTTTCTTTCTCTGTTCATTGGCTACTTCTTCCTGAGTTGACAGAGAGAGGAAGAAATGGAAATAACCATTCTCTCAGCAGAGTTGATTGAATGTCTCTGGCTGCATCTACACTGCAGAAGTAATCTAGTTTGACACCACTTTAATCGCTATGGCTCAATGCTATGGAATCCTGAGATTTATATTTTGTGGTGCACCAGCACTCTTTAGCAGAAAAGGCTAAATGTCTCACAAAGCTACGATTTCCCAAGTTGTATAGCATTGAGCCATGGCAGTTAAAGTGGTGTCAAACAGTATTATTTTTGCAGTGCAGATGCAGCATTTGCAGCCATTGAGCAAAGGGAGCCCTGGTAATTAAATGCAGCCACAAGGTTGTGACTTCAGTCCCAGGGCTCTAAGGTTGACTCAGCCTTTCATCCTTTCATAGGCTTGTAAAGTGAATACCCAGTTTGTTGGGGGCGATTGGCTTAGAGATTGTAAACCATTTGGAGAGTGCTGAGTGCACTATTAAGTAGTATAGAAATGCAAACGTTGTTGCTATTGCGTCCCTCTCCTTAAGTCTGATGGAATGACTACTCCTAACTAACAGCTAAAGAAATGGAGGAACCAGCTGCTAAATTTCAACAGAGCCAGTGGAAAGGTCTTGTTCTCTTTCTCCTCCACCCCAACAGTTTATAATGTTACTGTTGAACATCTCTGATTTCAATTCGATATTAATAGTGAGATCTTCCGTAATGTAGCAGTTAAAATTTCAAGGTTTAAGGATATGGGGTTGATGTTTACTATAGAGACACCCAAGTTCCTCTCAGTTGATGATGAGTGGGGTTATTTAACGTAAAAATCTGTATTGCCTCTGCTTTGTGTTGCAGTTTCTAAAATGTATTTCCCAGTGTCTGCTATAAAAAGCCAAAGGAAAATTTATTACAGTCAAAGACCAGCACGGTTTTACAGACAACAGTATTATATACAATGATGTGCTGTAAAAGACAATTCATGCCACTGAAACAAACTTACACTTGAAAAAACACTGTATCTTCATGCATACTGAAGTCTCCACTATTGTATTTAAAAGAATAAACCTAGCATATTTCTATTCACTTTACAGTGGTCCCCCGGTTTACGAAATTAATTCGTTCCAGCACCCCTTTCGTAAGCCGAAAAAGTTCACAAACCGGGGGACCACTGTAAGTATTGGAATAAACTTTGCACCATTTGAATTTCCCGCCGCTTTTTTTTCATAACTCGTTTTTTTACCGGAAACCGGGGCCGTTTTTCCGGCCCCGGCTCTTTCGTATCCCGGGTTTTTCGTAGGCCGGGGGATTCGTAACCCGGGGGACCACTGTACTACAAATAATAGCAGATGCACAAAATCTTGCCTCTTTATATATAACCAGAGAGTTCAAATCTGAAAATAAGATCTCCCTGGTTATTTATGGGAAATTGCAGTAATAATATCAAGAAGCAAATCACAATAAAAAGGACAATGCAATGATACGTGCTTGATAGTTCTGTACTGTGAGGACATAAATGCTCCTAGATGGTAGAAACCTTCCTTCCAACAGCATGGAAGGTAAGACATTTTAGGCCTAGCTAATAGAAAAACCCTTTTATACAGTATCACCCCTGTATCCATTCCCAGACTTACCTCGTATAGTGAAAATTGTGAATAATAGCAAACCCTGTATTTCCAGTGGAGGTGTATTATACAGTCACACTGGAGGACCTCCAGATGCCTAGACAAACCATATTTTTAGACCCAGGTAAGTTAAACCACAGGTACCAGTCCCATGGATACAGGGATCATACTGTATTTAATAATTGTAAATTTGATACTTAGTTGGGAGCAGACTTCACTGAATTCAGTGAATAAACATGTATATGATTATAATGGAGCAGTGACGTGTAAATGCTATGTATTGCTATTACAAAACTGTAGTGGCATATAAATTCAGAAATGTGCCTTTCCTGGATTCTGTGAAAATTCCTGGAATCAGTATTAGCTTTGTTTGTTTTTTCCACTCAAACATTACATTATATTTTGTTGTTTGGGAACTAAATTATGTTTCCAGGAAATATAACTCAAGAAAATAAAAATGTTAAGAAACTAATTGACAAATTCAAGGAAATGTCACCACATAAAGAGATAATCATTTGTCAAGTTCCCATTGATTCCATGAGCTTATTAGGACTAATCACTAGGTTTATAGTTTATATGTGATTTTTTTCAGGTGTCAGTCAAAGATTTTCAAGAATGACATGGCATTGGATAACATTCATTAGATATAAATTACTTATTTCATAATCTTTAAAAGTTGAGCTATTAAGAATTTGATCTTAAACATAAGAATAGCCATCCCTGTGTCCAGACATCTTATCCAGTCATAAGAACCCAATGGGAGTAGACTAGAAAGTGCCTCAAAAGTGACCCAGTTCAACAACTGAGTCAATAACAATTGACAGCCCACTCAGAAAAAACCCAGCAAATTTGCAGAATAATTTAAGCTAAAATGTAACTAAAACTGCTTTTAATCCGGTACATCATTAATATTTATAAGTCACAACCACACAAAAAATTGTAGAAGCATAGTGGACCCTTCCCACCCACAAGGTGGCTTGGTTCTGGGAGGGCCTGCAGATGGGCAGGGGGGCAGTTCAAACCCATTTTAGTCAGTGCCAGAAATGTGCATGCACCTATGTCAGCGCGCCCATGGGTGCATTCCTGCATTTACTAATATGGGGTGGGACAAATCATGGGAATTCCAATCTGTGAATAGCTAGCCTGCCAATATGGTGGGTCTACTGTACTACCAAATATTAGAAGACAGTCAGAAGATACTTAAGATGAAATTAATGGGACTTAAATTAGGTGTAACTACCTTGTCTGATTTATTTCAGTAGAACATGCATGTAATATAATTCTCTATAAACTGTGGCATAATCCAACATATGTGTATATGAAACTTAAAGTTACCTGTCAACATTTGTTGACCCCATAATATCACTGGGTTTTCTTAATCAAGGAGGATTCAGAGGTAGTTAAGCCAGTCAAGAGCACCTGGTATTTCTTGGTGGTCTCACACCTATATACTAACATATGTTGACCTTACTTAGCTTCCAAGGTCAGATAGGTTCTGGTGCCTTTAGTATATTTAGACATCTATTTAATTCTGATCTATTTAATCCTTAGCTGTCTTCACAAGAGCTCTCTACATAGGTATCTGCTGCCAAACTTGCACTTCAATTTAAATGGAGAGTCTTTGCAGTTCCACCTCCATCTGCAAAGGGAGAAGATTAGTTTAGCTACATTCTCTCTTTCCTGTTGATCAGTTTAATATTATACAAAAAATGTAATTATACACAAAATGGTACTGATCCCCAGTAGATTGGATCCAATGTGGCACAAAGCAAGTCCACAAACTTGACTATCTTGCAGGCAGAAGATGGCAAGAAGGGGGTATTTTCACTTTTTCTCTCCCCTACCCCTATATGGCATGCATTTCCTCTTGAATGCTCTGGAGGTTAGGGAGACTCTCCTGATAAATGTATTAAATGGCACTCAGGGCTGTAGTGGAAAGCAACAGAAACAATAGCAATAGCAAGTACATTTCAATACCACTTATCAGTGACTGGCACTTTCAACATGCACTTTACAACATGTAAGCCAATTGCCTCCGGCAAGCTGAGTACTCATTTTTTCTAACCTATGGAAGGATGGAGGGCTGAGTGGACCCTGGATTGAACTCACACCTGGGATTGAGCTCATAACTTTGTGGCTGCAATACTGGCATTTAACCACTGAATCACCAGGGCTCCTACAGACATCTACACAAGAAGAAATTATTCTATTTTATTGCGTATCAAGTGCATTACTTTGGCTGATTAGAATTTTAAAACTGAATGGGATTTTAGAGCTCTCCCTTGCTAAGATTAGCAGCCTTTTACAGAATCAGCAGATCCATTGAGACAGCATTTGATTAATTTAATGAGAACTAAAAGAGTTCAGCCAGAGCAAATTTACAATGCCGATGAGACAAAGTTTTTTTTGGAAATCATGCCAAAAAAAAAAAACACTGTCTTAAGCTACTGAGAAAATTGCCCCTGGATTAAAGGGAGAAAAGTCTCAACTGTGCTGGCATGCACTGTTGGGTTTCAGATTTTTAAATAACGAGTTGGCAAAACTTTGACAGTGCATTGCATTGCACACAAAGAAGTAAGTAACCTATCTCTTCTACTGCTGACCATAATCCAGTGTATGAATGATTTTTGACATAATAGAAAGATGAGTCTATGCTGATATCCTTTCATACATGAAAACTAATGAGACTGAGAAAGGGTTATGTTACTAGGCTAACAATATTGTTTGAAAACATTATAGCTCATTGCCAAAGGGAGAAAGACGCTCTCCAAATAGTTGCTATATATAAATGTTGGTTCTTGCCAGACTAGAACACTATAAAAATGTGGACAGTAGAAGAGGAGAGATTAAAATGTCTTGACATATTATATCAGAGCAAAGGACCATGAATCTGTCAGTGTTGTGATGCTGATCCATTCTTAAAAGGGGAAATATGAATTTTATAATAAACCTTTAAGATGCCTTCTAATGAGATAGGCTATTGTGTAGCCCAACACTCTGTTCTGACTCTGTCGTCATGTTTTCTGGCAGAGCTTGAAAAGTAACTTTTTGTAGACTTAGGTGGCCATCCTGGTTGGGGAATTCTTGGAGATACAGCATTATTTTTTTTGTCAAAGTTCTGGTAGCCCTTACAAGCCCTGTGCCAAGCTCAGTGGCAAAAGTTGCTCGTTCTCTTTTAGAGCTGCTGACCTATCCCTCCGTTCAAAATGCACACTTTGGGATTCTGGTACAGATGCTAACATGAAAGATTTAGTTTATCTCAGTTTGCCAAGATTGGGACTGTACAGATGAGAGGAAAGGAGAGGCCGCCCCTTTCTCCTCTGGACCATTGCCATGGCAACCACACGGGTGCGACAACGATCTGTTCCAAAAAGGAGCTGCGAAACGCAGCTCCTTTCCACACCACTCCAAGGCGCCATTAGTGCCCTGGAGGAGCATGGTCATGTCTCTTGTGCAGCACACTGTTTGGATGCAGCGCAGAAGACATGTCCTTGGCGCACACTATGTGAATGTTTGAGCGCCAAAATGGTGCTGGGAGAGTGCGAAGCTGCGGACGCTCCACTCTCCCGAGCCCTAATTTTGTCCCCAGGCCACCGCAAAGCAGAGGTCTGAGCCAGGCTGTTATTTCCACTTTAGTTCTTTTCTTTGGAATTGGCATCCTGTGTTTGCTTAAGGTTTAAGGGGGGGAAATAGTACCATATTGTTAAATTTTTACAATCTACTGTTGTCTATGCAGTTTATCACACAGGGGAGAAAGTGTCACACTCCCGTTTGTGTCCCATTATCATTGCATAATTGAGGAGAAGATGATCACACGACGTTGGGATGAGCATGTCATCAAAACGTTCTCAAAGTTTCTCAAGATTTCATCAGATTGTATTAACTATTTAAATTGTTAATAACTCAAAAATGCTAAAGAAACGTTTTTGGCACAAGTGTGTACATAAAAAGCGCTTCAATTCCGCAATTGAGCAATTGCGCTTTCATTCCTGGCTTGCCATTCAGTAGTATTACTTCCTGTTGAGCAATTGTCATTCCCAGCTTGCAGTGCAGGAAAACTTCTCCCCCCCCCCCACTTGGTGGCCATTTTTAGTGGCACCCAAGGCTAAGGAGAATGATGGCATCGAGCTAGCAACCCAGTGAGCAGGAGGATAAGGCCGAGGAGGAAAGGTGTGTTTGTGAGTGTGTTTGTGAGAGTGCGTGTGGCTGAGGGAGTGGGGACATACTTTCCTCCCTCCCAGTGAGAGCAAGGTGGAAGGAGCCCCCCCCCCCAGCCTGTATGGATGATCAGCGGCAGCAACAGGGTTGAGAACGGGTGGGTGATTTTTCCACACTGCAAAAATGAAATCATAATGTTTCAGGTATGAACACTAAAGTAGAAATGCATCGTTTTTGGCTTACATGTGATCATCTCCCGTTATTGTTTCATTGCTATTCCACTATTGAGCAATTACACTACTTTAACAGAAAAAAACGGGAGTGTGACACTTTCTCCCCATAGTGATAATCTATGTTGTTCTATGGTTATACATATCAGATTGGTATGATGATGATGATGATGATGATGATGATGATCTACTACAGCAGCACAATTTCAGCAGCAAGCTGTCTACTGAGCGCAGGTACAATGTTGCTGAGGCTTTTCTTGGCCTCCAAGCCTTTAATTTAGGTTCTTGTTTACAGAACTTGCCCATTTTATTGTTCGAAGGATGAGAATTAATCAGTCTCAGTAAAACCACTGTCCTGAAGCTGATGTGTGGAATGAAGGCTTTTCCTTTCCTGCTTCAGTTATAGTAAAAATTGGTATAAAAATGAATCTGAAAAATATTAAGAATGCAGTAGATGACTAATGAATAGTTAACCTCTCCTCACGTATTCATCACTAAGTGGAATAAAGAAAAAAGGCAGAACCCACAAGTAAGAAGCTGTTTTCTTTGCTTGTATGTAGAGGTTATAGAAAATCATGGCCTCAAGAAAGGTCTTCCCTGGATAGTAAGGCCCTGTTTTCTCTGTGGTTGTCTGGAACTCCCTTTTGATTCCATTTCCAGCTCATTATGAAAAAATAATGCCCCAACAACATTAAAAGACCCTTGTGTGGAAGCAACCTTATCATGATGAGCCATTGCAGTAAAATACTGCTATATAAGTTGGTTTCATAGAATCAAACTTGGAATGAAAGGGCGTTCTATTTATCAGTTCATAATTCTCTTGAATTAATCTGCCTTTCACTTAATACATCCTGAGAAAGTGGACCACCAACCAGTATTTTTGACCCCCAACAGTTTTCCTCTGCTGATTCCATTGTCTGCCAGATTGGAAGCACCCTCTGGCCTGTCTGAAAACTGCACATGCCAAAACATGTCATCTCATAAGGGAAGGCCTGGGGTTGGTAGGTGCTTGGGGTTGGTAGGTGGGAGGGAGATAAGCAGTAGAAATGATAAGAAGTGGGGAAAATGTCTGATTTCTTTTGAGCATTTAGAATCTAAAAATATGTATTGTGTGCTCTCTAGAGATGGAAAGAGAGAAAACGTAAACTCTATCCAGCTTTTCTCCTGCCGCATTCATCCTAGTTAGAATTGTATGGGGAAGAGGGAAGGACCACACTCATGGGACCCCATTTCTCCATTTTGTCCTGTCACTTAGTTCAATCCTGCTCCATTTTGAAAATGTCAGCAATGGGGAATCTGCTGTAGGAAGACTTAGAGCTTTATGTGGTTAGGGTTCTGAGTTGTGAGTGGAACCTACATGAGAAGCTCACACTTCCAATACTGACATTAATCTTCCAACACAGAGAAGACAATGAAACAAGGAGGAAATGATACAGGGCAGGGTAAATGAACATGGTCCCATTCATCTCCTGGTATGAAGCACAAATGCTTGAAAAGGGCTGTTCTTGCCCACATGTCTAACGGGGTTATGGAGGGAGGCTTTTGAAGGGATGAGGTTGCTTATTTATATTTTATTTTCTGAAGGGCTCTTGTAAAGGATTATTATTGCTATTATATGTGATGGATTTTTCCCTCCACTAGGCATGCAATATGTTTCCAATTATTCTACTGTAGTCCAGTTTCTTAACACACAGCAGATGCCCTGGCAAATGCTTTGCCTGTCTGTAAGTGTGTGTTAGATGTGGGATCTACTCTCTGATTAATTTTCCAGAGAAATGTATGTGTCAAGGAGGCTTCTAAGAAATAATCTTTGCCATTAGAGAGCCATGCAGAAACCACTACACAAGGTTTTCTGTGCTTATTTTAGAAGTAGCTTCCACTTCAGTTTGCTGACAAGCTGAGTTTCCAGTTGCACATAGTAACTGCAGTCCTGTATGTCTCAGCACAGCATAGTTTTTAGACTACATTACCTTGAACCATTTATCAACCCCTGGACCTATCGGCGAAACACTGAAGCCCCTCCATGGTCATTTCTGCAGGGTGAGGGTGAATCTCAGAAACATCCGGCTATGTCCCCATAGCCAGATACGAAACAGTTTCATCAGTTGATGCAGTCTGCCAGGTCCTGTGGAGGTCTCAGGATGTAATCACTTCACACAGGGATATAGTCAAATGTTTCTGTGATTTCCTGCTTGCTTTTCTCGTGACACAAATGGCCATGGTCATACTGGTCATCAGCTCTATGGTAAATTGAGGGTATGGTCTCTGCAGAGGAGAAAGGGAATACAAACCACCATGGCTATCAAAAATATGGGTATGTTTAACTTATTCCTACATATGTCACCAACAGAGTGCCATCTAGCATTTGATAAGCTGGATGGGAAATGTTTGAGTAGTAAATGTCACAGAAAGTAAGTGAAGTTATTTCAAAAGATTTTATCTTTACACATATATAAAGACAATACTTTTATTTTTAAATATTAAAGATAAAACTTTTTATTGTATTTTATTTTAGAAATATATGTATATAGTACTTTTCGTTCTGCTGTTAATCTCTGATGTCCATTAGAGTGCTGACTTGATGCACTTGACTTGTATAATCAGTTTTGAAGGACTCAGATACTTGTCTGGATGTTTTTGTACTGAGAACCTACAGTTTCACCTATCTATGCTTGTTCTCTGTTTCTGAGCTTCTAATGGCACCTGGACTTGGACTTTTTTCTATGACCTTTTGTATCTGGCTCTGATTCCATTAAAAGCTTGACGTTTAGTTTCATTGTTTCCTATTTCTGCTTTCTGTTTTTGTTCTTGAATTGCTCTTGCATGATGTTCCAACAAGATTTTTGTGAAATGAATTTTAGAATTTTTTTAAAATTAGATTTTAAAAAAACATTTGATCTTGACATTTTGAAGTTCTTGAGTCTGTTTTGCCATTTAGCCTGAGACTGTACTATGCTAATCATTCCTGGGCACTCATGAGTCATAAGAGTGGGTGAGTTTGGAATTCTAACTGTGGCCCCATTCGCACTGAAAAATAGCCTGGTGTGGGAACCGGATTATTTTCCTCAAATGCCGTGATCAAATGTTTCCATGGCATTTGATTGCCAGGATCGATTCAATCCGTGGCATTGATTTGCAATGATTGTGGCATTTTACCCTGGGATTCTGTTCACATTTGTCAACTGGATAAAATGCCACGATGCTGGCAGGAGGGGGGAGAGGAGGAAGAGGAGGAAGAGTGGAGGTGGCTGAGGAAGAGGAAGAGGAGGAAGCACAAAAGGACAGAGAGTGCAGATGGAGCCAGGATCAGGGTGACAGAGGATGCAAACGGGGCCAGGATCAGAGGAAAGAGGAGAAAGGGGGTGCAGGAGCCAGGATCGGGGTGACAGAGGATGCAAACGGAGCCAGGATCAGAGGAAGGCGGAGGAAGAGGGTGTAGGAGCCAGGATCGGGGTGACAGAGGATGCACATGGAGCCAGGATTATTATTATTATTATTATTATTAACCTTTATTTATATAATTCTGTAAAAAAAATAAAGGTTAATAATCGGGGTGACAGAGGATGCAAATGGAGCCAGGAACAGAGGAAGGAGGAGGAAGAGGGTGCAGGAGCCAGGATCAGGGTGACAGAGGATGCGAATGGAGTCAGGAACAGAGGAAAGAGGAGGAAGAGGGTACAGGAGCCAGGATCAGGGTGAGAGATGATGCAAACGGGGCCAGGATCGGGGTGACAGAGGAAGGAGGAGGAGGAGGAAGCACAAAAGGACAGAAGGTGCAAAAGATCGGGGTGACATAGGAAGGAGGAGGAAGAGGAAGCAGAATGATGGAGGGAGCAAATGGAGGGGGCTGGAGGGAGGCAAGAACAGGGAGGGTGGCTGAGGGAGAGGAGGAGGAAGGAAGGAATTGGATGGGAACGATTTTCAAGTTCCCATTGATAGTCCCTGCAAAAAAAGCGGTTCTTTTGAAAAGAAGTGCAAGAAAATCTATTGCAAAAAAACACCAGGTTAAGGGAGAATTTACCCCCCCCCCCCAATCAGGTTAGAAAACTTTGTTGCAAGTATGAATGAGCCCCCAATTTGGTTCAGAAACCCCCAGCGCAAGTATGAATGACCCCCCAATTCGTGTCATGAAACCTCGGCGCAAGTATGAAAGACCCTCATTTAAATCGGATTAGAGCCCAGGTTAAAATGCAGTATGAACGACCCCTGATAACCTTTGTAAATAAAGAATGGGAGATGTCCTACCAATTTCTTTAATCCCTAGCCCTTAAGAAATATGTTTTTCTATCTAAACGAAAAAGAGTCCAGATGAGGATTACAAAATTTAGGCTTTAGCACATTAGAATATAAATGAAACACACCTAGACTAATGATATTATGATGTCAGGTTGCAGTATCTAAAAACAACAAAAAACCCGTATCATTGTGAGCCAGTCCTTGCTTGCTTATTAGAAGGAGACAAGCTGTTTTGCTTACCACAAGCAGGATATGAAATTTGCATGCTACCCTTTAACATACTGAATGTAAGCTGTTCAGTGACATGCATAATCTTTTCACTGTCTATGTGAGCAGAAGAAAAAAGAAAAGGATGTGCCCACCTCCCAAGCCTTTGAGAGTAATTATATACTGGTGCTTAGTTTCAAATCCACAAGGCCAAAAAAGGCATAAAATGTTCAAATACAATCCTTGAATACTTCATTTCTTTTCCTTTTTTAAAAATTCCTCTCACCTTTCTTGAATAGTACATTTGATATATCCCAGGCTATTAGAACTATTGCATCACACAACAAATATTCTGTTATCCTAACTATAGCCCAGGCATTCAATGTGGTAAGGAAAGACAAGATGTTTCTAATAATATTTGTATTACAATTGCAGCATCTTGAGTCTCCTGTGCTTTGGGTGCTTGCATGGTTTCAAGCCTCAAAGATATTCCCTAGAAATGAAAATACTAGAGACACTTGTATATAGGAGTCCAACTGTTTTTTAACCATCTTCAGTTGGGATTTCCAAAACCTAAGTGGGAAGCCTGCATTACTCCTGCAGTTGTTCCTACTATCTGCTGTAAAGATGGGCAATATTATGATGTTCAGAACATATATTTGGCATCTCCTAAATTTCCTCTGTGGAAATACAACATGCAAACTGCTCTTGAACCAGGACTGAAATTCAGATTTTATTAGCCAACCTAGCCTTGGGTGAGGCTTGTACATAACCACATGCCTGGTTGCTTCTGTCTCATTCAAATTTCCTTAAATTTGCATCAGACAAGAAAGCATTTGTAATTGAAAATTTATGTTCATTTTTGTTCTCTCTCTGTTTTATGTATTCTAAATTGTTTCAGACATTTATATCCTGCCTGTTGTTTTTTTCCCCCCAAATCGTGAAGCTTCTTCCAAGAAAACAAGCAAGAGTAAATTAGCAAGAAAATTTGGTTATAATTAACTGTGTAAACAATTCTCATATTGAGGACTAACTGTGGCAATAATACTGCAGGACCCATTTAGGTACCTTAGGCCTTTTACAAGATGTAGGTTTAACTATCTGTCTGAAATACTTGAAGCTTATGCAATTAAACAGCTTCAAATATATCAGCAAGGCCTTTCCATAATTTTGAGAAATTCTCCAAAATGAAGTTGTTGTGTGGCAGATTTCACACACTGTGTGCTCATGGAGCAAATCCTAGTCTGAAGCCTAAAACACTGGCCAGAAAAGTCAGATGTGTGACTTGGACCCAAAAAGTTGGTGAACTGTGCAACTACTGTACTGCTGAACCGGGGGGGGGGGTATAAAAAGCCTTGTTTGTTTGATTGATTGATTGATTAAATTAACTTTTTTGGATTAATGTTTTAATGAGGAAAAAAGAACCCTGCTTATTATATTGATACTACGAAACATAATTTTATGTATTGGCAAAATTGAACCATGTTTTAATGCTCTCTATAATTAACAATCCAAAGTTAATAGGTTTTGATATCATTTAGCTCTTTCAATAAAACTAGGAATTATTTTTGTCAAGTTGGTAGCCTATATATAGGGATATAGGACTACACTAATATAGGACTAAATCAGAAAATTAAGTAGTAAAATGCAGTTCCGATATTATTGCCACAAGCTTACATAATAAATATTCTTTTAAACATGCTCTTTTAAAGCAAGTTGTTTGGGCTGAACTTAAGTTAATTGAGTTTCTTGAATGGGTATATATATATATATATATATATATGTTACAAAAAGCAAACTTTTATTTTGTCATTTTATATAAGAGACACCATTTTACTATCCATTGTGTTTAATGGGACTTGAACAACCATGAACTTTGGTATCCACGGGGGGACCTGGAACCAAGCCCCAGTGGATACCAAGGGCCCAGTATATTGTGAAAATTCCACAAGTGGTGGTTCTAGGGCTTCTCTGCATGGACCAAAAAGCCCACCAACCCCTCAATTTAGTGGCATCCTGTTTAGATGATGCATAGACCAAACCCCAGTTCTGGTGTGAACAGACTGGACAGTGGCATCAGTAGCAGCATGTAGGGATTGCACACTGCACTAAGTGACTCCCTAAGGAGGAGTGACACCACTGCTTTCTAAACATCTGCCTATTGGCAGAAACTGTGGCTGTGCTGTTCGCCTGCATCCGTTTAAAATGCTGGAGATGATGTGAGTGCAGTTGACCTTGGGGGCTGAAAAAGGAGAGGACTGAGTTTTTCATTTTTTAAATATATATTATATATATATATATATATATATATATACTTTTAAAATTTGATTTTTAAGCATCATATCTTAACAAATGTTCCCTTTAACCACATGTATGTATATGTAAATACATTTAGCTGTGCGTATGGTATTGTAATTTAAAGGTAAAAATTTAATTTAATTCTTGCCATTACATTTAGTGATATGTGGGAATTACAATTTGTGAGTAACATTAGTAAAAAAAAAGTTACTAAGGTTTCTTTATGGTGTGGTATGAAAGGAGGTCAGTGGGGGTCACACCATAAATTACCACACCAAGTGAAACCAACCCTATTGACGCCACTGTGTCTGGCATGTTCAGCACCAGAACCAGGGTGTAACACCTTTAAAATGATTTTTTAAAACTTAATTCTTATTCCGGATTGTCCTGAAAGATCCTAAGTCCTCCGTTCCCATGCTGCATGGATGTCTTCTTGAGCTGCCCAGAGCATCTGCCACTCTCACCAGTCACTCACTCTAAGGTCAGAACAAGGTATCCAACCACATCATCATTCTGACATCAGAAGTGCATGACCCACAGCAGTGGATGTGCTGTGCAACTCAGCGGGTCGTCCATGCAGACAGCCACCCTGGCATGGGAATATAGGTGCAGGTAATGGAGAGTTTGGAGCAGCTCCAGTGCTAGGATATTCTCGGCTGATCCCAAAGTATCCTGGGCCACACAGGCAGGTCCCTAGTGATGCTTAAGAGATAGTATGTTGATGATAACTTTGATACCATGAAAAAATGAAAAGGGAGAAACATTCTTTTGTTATATTTCCTCCTCAGAAATGGTCATATGCATTCACAGTTGCTCTCCAAAATCACTGCAGTCAGTTGCCACTTTCATAGCGATGGCATTTCCCTATTATTGTGCTGACTTAATTATATATGTATATATGTTTTCTTATAGGGCCCCATTGGTTTACCTGGAGAAACTGGACCATCTGGAGGCCCCGGTGAGAAGGTATATGAAAAGGTGGTAGTTAGTGACAAAGCAGTAATAACTTTATGTCACAAGTAATACTCCAAATGAAATAAAATGTCAGATCTGCATATAGTATAACTGATTTTTTTTTCTCATCAAACTAAACAAGATGGTGGAGACAGGAGTTTAAGAGCAAAGTTCTGGAACTGGATTTTGGAACTTTTTATATTTTTGTAAAAATCAGTTGAAGAGTCCCATTGGACTGAGTTCGCAACCCTCAGTAAAACATACTTTGAACCTCTCACCTCCCTCCAGTGTGATTTTTCCCAAAGAAAGGGAGCATTTCTCCTGAAGTTTGGTGCCATTATTTACACACAAGCTGAGTAATAGCTTATGAGCCTGTAAGTACAAAAACACAGGAAAAAGCATATTCATAATATTTTATTCAAGTAGAGATCTCTTTAAGATTGATGAAAATGAAAGACAGGAAAATGCAACATTTTTATTCAGACCATTAGGGACAGTTCAGAGATAAATAACTTTGTTGGTTTTAAGACAGATACAGATTTAATGTTTTGAGGAGTGCTATTTCTTATTTATACATTTTCTAAATCTGAAACAGGAAACTATTATTCAGATGGATGTCAGATTTTATCAGGCTAGAAACCTAAATATTTGCCAAAATGATCCAACATCCTTCTTATTTTTACCCAGAAGAAAAAAAAATTATTTCAATTGGTTTAGTGGCAGGAATTCAGAATGAATGATAAAAATTTTAATCTATAATTGTATTATAATTTACATGACAATGTGGAATAATTACTGTCAGTATTTGTTATTGTCAAAGTAAAATATCTGAAAAAATAAACATATTGGCTCTCTTCTAAATCAATTATGCATTGGATTATGTTCATGGTAAGCAATACTAAAGCGTACTTGAAATTTAAAACATTATTTGTCATTGTTACTTAACTGTAATATTCTCTCAGCATTATTTTCAGATATAGTGGCTGTTTTGCAAACAGGGATTTAAGTACTAGTGTAATTAATCTGTCAGTACATGAAATCAGACTAATAGGATGATGCTAACTATAATCACATTTGCTGATTTCTTCATAATGTAACAACTTTACATGGAGTACTAAGATAATGTTTCCCAGGCCAACATAAATGGATGGATATTCTTTGTAGTTAAAGAAAAAAATATTGTATTGTATGTATTAAAAGCATAACATAAGTTTGTTCTTTGTCTGATGCTGCTAATTGTGCTAGTCCTTAATCATGCAGTACCATCTGTTGGTCTCAGTGAAATGTGTACTTTGAATGCAAACTAAAGCTGCATTGGGATTCAGAAGGAGGGCAGTGTGATTTTATTTTCCCTTATTAATAGTGCAATATAGACTAATAGGATTCTCTGATTTCCAGTAACATTTCACTTGACATTGGAAAGCCGGCATAAGTTTCTTCTCTGGCATTAGAAAGCTAGTCTCCAATTCTAATTTTTGGAGCAGGAGGAAGTACCTCCTTCCTTGACCTCTAGGAGACTGCCTATCTTCACAGGCAGTAGATTTCGACAGGTTTCCCTCATCTAAAGTCCAAAGCTACCTCCCATCCTCCACAGATCATTGGCAGCAACAACAAGGCCTCTCAACCAGCACATAGACAGAACATTTCTGAGGATGGCATAAGTATCATCCCAATGGGGTGAGGAAAGAGGACCCATCAACATCCTGCATCTGATTCCCCAGGGCCATCAGTAATCATGAAGACAACCCTTCACCCTTGTTGTTGACACTGGCTTATTATTACTATTACTATTAACATTTATTTATAGAGCACTGTAAAGTTTGTGCAGCGCTTTACATAGTAAGGGTCAAATAAAAAGAAAAAAAAAGGGGAGGGAATAAAAACCTGCCATGCGGCATGCAGTCTAAAGCCACAACATTGCATGATTAAAATATCTCTAAAATAATACTAATTAGTATACAATAAAAACAAAGTGAGCAGCAGATTAACAGCCAGTAATTTGGAATGCCACCCTAAATCCTATTGTTAATAATCACTAGACTCACTGTTCAACAATTGATTCTATGGGCCTGCTGTAATTTGGACTAACTAATAGGATTCTGGTCTATCTAGTGGATTAAAGTCACTTTTGACCACTGCTTTCTCCAGTCTTTCATTCTACACCTCTGAGACCCTAAGCAGACAGGGCAGGGTAGCACGGGCCAAGTTTATGCTTTCCTGGCCCAGGTCCCAATCTGGATTGTTCCCCAGGCTGGTGCAGATACAGATGAATATTTACACACCTGCCCAACCCTGCACCATGGACCTGTTGCCATTGTACACCCCTTATCTTACTCAGCTGTTGCTGTTGGTGAGAAGACCCCCATTACCACAACTGATGCGGAAATGATGGTCACTTGGTTGCAACCAAGCACACCATTTTCATGCCAGACTGGACTAGTGGCAATGTTTCAGTAAGGTAAGGGGCAAGTAGGGCTGTCTGTTCTCCCAGGAGTTGCTACAGAGTTTCCATGAAACTCTGCGGCAAACAGCGAGTCATTTAGACCCTTATTAAGACCCCTTTGCCTGAATTATTCAGGATCTACCAGATCTGTGTCTGGTCTGATGCATCAAGTCCTGATCCAGGAGCTTATGGTCTCCATCCTCAAAATAGGACAACACGAGGCCTAGGAATAGGCCCTAAGAAGCATATAGTGATTTTCTTCACAAAACAGCTGTAGGAACTACTGAAATTCTTGTATTCTTCCCCATCACAGAAGCATAGGGATGAGAGAGATCCAGAATATACCATTTTCATCCCAACTGTAGGTCCTATTGTTGAGGTCACCACCACCACGATTTCTCTCACAGAAATCAGAGAAAGAATAATGTAGTGTGAATGTGCCACAAGTTTTCTCTTTGCTTGTTTCTTTGTTTGTCTTCAAGGGAGAAAGGGGTAGTCCTGGCCCTATGGGTCCTCCTGGAGAAAAAGGTGTTATGGTAAGTAATTACTGGGGAAAACTGGCTTTGCTGACTGTTTTTTTTTAATTCCACATAATAATAATAATAATAATAATAATAATAATAATAATAATATTTATTTCTATACCGCCCTTCCGGTGATCAGGGCGGTGTACAGCATATGCAGACATTAAAACATCATAAAACATCATAAAACAATATAGATTAAAACAGTTCAAGTACAATAAAACAATAACACCCATGCTATGTACAGTGGCAAACAATAAGCGGCGTATATAACAAGGCAGATAATGGGAGAGGTCCATTCAAGAGTATGCCTGCTTAAACAGGTAAGTCTTCAGATTCTTCTTGAATTGGGTGAGAGAGGGAGACAAGCGGAGCTCGGTGGGTAGTGCATTCCAGAGGCTAGGGGCAGAGATGGAAAATGTCCTCTTCGTTGTGCTCACTAGTCTAGCCTCTGGGACTCTCAATAATTGTTGCCCCATGGATCTTAGTGTGCGGGGCGGATTATGTGGGGAGAGACGGTCCTTCAGGTACCCTGGACCCAAGCCATATAGGGCTTTATAGGTAATAACCAGCACTTTGTACTGAGCCCGGAAGCGAATTGGCAGCCAGTGAAGGTCTTTCAATATTGGTGTTATGTGGGAGGCCCTGGGAGCACCAGTGACCACCCGTGCTGCCATATTTTGCACTAATTGCAGCTTCTGAGTGTGATACAAAGGCTGCCCCATGTAGAGTTATTTATTTATTTATTTATTTATTTATGGGATGTATATCACCCCATACTCCCAAAGAGAGATTCAAAGTGGCTTACAATAATTTAAAAAGACAAAACTAAAACATTAATTACAAAAAGTAAAAAGTAATTAAATAATACTAACAATAAAACATAAGTTAAAAAAGAGTATAGTTAAAACCATAAGAATGGTGTGATAAGAATACAAGCAACTTAGTAGAGAAACTCTAATTTTCATTTAGACTTCACCAAGGGTCCATTTGGGAAGAAACCTTAGAAAGGAATAGAAATAGTATTCACAATTCTAAGAAAATTTAGATTTTAGGATGCATGTGCACAAGTCACACTCTCTCTCAACCTCAAAGGAAGGCAATGACTAACCCCTCTGAACTAATCTTGTCAAGAAAACTTGCATTTCATATTATCACTTTAGGACTGCAACAACAAGAAGCATTTTCAGACTAATATACTTCTGGACTTAGAGGTGGTAGAGTTTACTTGGGAGGAATATTTGTGTGAAATAGCTTCATCAAAAACAATAGAAGGCTATGCCTCAGCTACAACTCATATGATATTTTATTGCACTCATTTGTTTTATATGTGAATGGCCTGTGGTCTAAGCATTAATAAACTGCTACTAGTATTACAAGGGATGTGGTGGCTTAGTCGTTAATACACCAGATCTGACTATCAGAAGATTGGAAGGTTGGCAGTCTGAGGCCTGAGTGCTACATGATGTGGTGAGCTCCTGTCATTAGTCCCAGCTTCTGCCAACTTGGCAGTCCGAAAGCATGCAGATGCAAGGAGATAAATAGGTAACCACTTCAGTGGGAAGGTTACAGCGTTTGCTGCTGTCATGCTGGCCACATGACCACCAGAGTCATCTTCGACAATACAGGCTATTCTTCTTAGTAACAGAGTTCAGCACTGCCCCTACAGTCAGTTACTACTAGACATTCATGTCAAGGGATTGCCTTTACCTTTACTTTTTTACTACACATGTTGCTATTGTTTTATATTATTGTGGCTATTTTTCAGGATGAATTACAACTTAGCATGCTAACAGTAATAGTTTGTGTCTGTGTCAGCTTTCTTTTTAAAAAATTGTATTAACACCAACAATATAACCGCAGCCAGAAGCACAAACAAAAGCCAACATTTGGGCCATATGGTATACAGAAAAACCTACACACAGAGACTGATACCTACACAAGAACTCCCACCATCACCCAGAACTGGTAGACTGGGCAAAAAGGTAGACTGGTAGACTGGGCAAAAAGGATCTGTGAACCCCACTTCATGGAAGGTGAATTGAAGCACCTGGACTGGGCTCTACAGGTTAATGGTTACTCCAGCTCATACATCAGAAGGGCTGCCAGACCCAGAAAAAAACCATAAGAGTGAAGACAAATGACCAACCAAAGGAAAGGTATTTTTTACCATATATCAAAGGAGTCACACACAGAATAGGGGAACTGGTGAGGAACTTCCAGACAATCTACAAACTCTGAAGATGCCAGCCACAGATGCTGGTGAAACATCTGAAAGGAACTCTTCTAGCACATGGCCACATAGCCTGAAAGCTCCACAAAAAGCTATAATCTACAAACCGCCCAAGAAAATCCAGCAAATGCTGTACTTAGCAAAGGACAGGAGCGATCCTCTCACGGCAGCGGCAATTGAACCACATACCATGGAGCTGTGGACAAATCTACAAAGGGACCATCAAACGCAGCATCCAAACAAGAATCGAACATGAGAGACATTGCAGACAGGTTAGCCAGAAAAATCAGCAGTAGCAGAACATGTTATACACCATCAAGGGCATAAAATGCTGTTTGAAAACACTGAAATTCTGGACCATGCCAACAACTATCAGGTCAGAATGCACAGGGAAGCCATTGAAATGCATAAACACCTGGACAACTTCAACAGGAAAGAAGAAAGCCTTAAAGTAAACTGCAGTCCTGAAAAACACCAAAATCAAGACCCATCCCATGGAAATGAAAACCACCCAGGGTGAGGGGGTTTCCCAGCAGACAATGGATCACTTATTAAATAGACACCTTGAGGCCTTGCCATTCAACAGCAGACTAATGCAGATATTACCATGCAAATTGCTTCCTCTCTACCAAGTGTCACACAGTATATATATGTATGTATGTGTATATATATATATATATATATACCCCATTCACTCCCATTCCAGCATTTTCTGAAGATGCCAGCCAGAGATGCTAGTGGAATGTCAGGCATAAACCCTTCCAGAAAATGGCCACATAGCCCAAAAACCCCACAAAAAACTAAGCCTTTGACCACAATGTGTTGAAAACTCAGCCAAGCACGTGCTTTAGGAGATTATTTCACGCACCTTGTCCTGTCTTTTCTCCGATGGGATACACGAGTGTTTAACTGTCAAAGACAGGTCTTACCGCATTCTCCCATGGCCAAGTGTATGCAGCCCATATGTAACTCGGGCTTAACCTGTAGCTTTTCAAGGACTGGATTTTCCCATCCTTGAAAAGGTGTGGGATAAGCCCGGGTTGCATGCAGACTGCATACTCCTGGCCATGGGACAATGCAGTAAGATCCGTCTTTGAGATTTAAACATGTGTATACCCTGTTGGGAAAAGAAGGGATAAGATGTATGCAATAATTTCCTTAGCCCCAGGAAACAGGAGTCACTTGAGTTTCCTGGCTGGCCCACTGCATATGGGTTCTATTCACAGCTATTAATCCTGAGATGTAGGGGGGAATGGATATTTCAGGCATTAAAGTCCAACAGAGATCCAGAGTGACATAGTGTTTTGTATGTTGAACTAAGACTCTGGGAGACCAAGATTTAAATATATTGAATATTTGCTGGTAACTCACTGGATTACTTTGGTCAAATCATAATCTCTCATCTTCAGAGAACAGCAATAGTGTTGATAAACCCCTGTGATAGAATTGCTTTAGAGAAATGATTCAGTTAGTGTAGGGTATTTTCAGGAGACATAGAGTATTTTCTGGAGAGTACATTATGGGTAGTTGGACATGGGAGATGATGTATGCTGAGCGATATGCTGAGTTAAGTAAAAGGAAAAAAAGTTCGTGCGGACCAACTGCTTATCAGGATAAAACAGACTAGCATATATCATGTTTATGACCTTACAATAGATATTAAGTACATGCAAGGCTGATAATAAACAATGTGGGAGCCCAGTGATTGACATGTTCACTATTACTAATTTGTATAAATAAAGGACACTGGAGATTCATCTTCAGAACTCATTGCACAATGCTATGACTCTCACTTTGTGATTTTGTACCTTTCAAGTTAGAAATGATTTGAAGGTCCCCATGATACATACAAAACTCCAGTATTTTTTTCTTCTATTTCAGGGATATCCAGGATCTCCAGGTGGCCCAGGGGGTATAGGGCCTCAGGGATTGCCTGTAAGTCTACAGTACAGTATGTTGGATTTATTCTTAGGTGCACCTTGTTGCAAATCATGATTTACTTCATTTTAATCTTAGTTTTGTTAATTATATGATGTATATTTGCAGAACCGTCATGAAAATTTACAAACTGGTTAGAGGAGCAGTCCAACCAAAGGGATAGTTCCAGTCTAACCAAAGTTCAGAATTTTAAGTCCGACTGGGTTCACAAAAAGACATTTAATCCCATGTTGAACTCTTTTGTAGAAATTTGTAAAACAAGAATGCACTTAAATAGACAGTGGATTGGTTCCAACAGTGCTTTTCTTTTTGCAGAAGGGGCTTGGATTCATCAGCAGAAATTATTTCAAAACATTCCCCTTGAATCCACAAAATGGTTTCTCTGGAGGGCTGTGGGAGCATTGGAGATAGTGGAGGTGGGGTGCTGCAGAGGAATGTGCATCTAAGCTCCTTTTGTGAACAGAAAAAACACATGGGGTCCAGCACAATAGATTTTGTCCTTTGTCACAGTGTTCCACAAGCAGCTTGTGTGTGTGTGTGTGTGTGTGTGTGTTGCTAACTCATTTCAGTATTTGAACATGAAGTCAGCTGGAAGCAGCATGACTGATCAGTCATTGTGCCTTTTAAAAACTGAGTTATCATAATAATGATGTGTCTTTCATCTAAATGGAGTTTTCCTAATCTGTTTGCAGATAGGTTCAATAACTCTTAGAAAGATCCTGGAACTTAACAGCAATCTAAAAGCAGTATAGTACTTTGGGCAGAGTAATGATGTGGGACTCAAGGGTCTACATTTCAGCCATATAACTAACTGGGGAGCTTTAGATAAGTCTCAGCCAAACCTAGAGACAAGGCTGCTATAATAAATAAAGGGCTTGAGCAGCAACATTAAAAGCTGATGACTTTAAAAATAAAAACAAAAACAAACATAAAGTAATAGCAGATATGCCTATCCAAAAGATCCCAGTCCAGTGACTGATTCTTGCCATGGTACCTGCTTTGTAGCACCAAGCAACACATGGCAGTGGCAAGAACAGAATGAATATGTCCTAGAAACAGAACTTAGAAAAGTCACTTTTGGGGGTACAACTCCCTTCTGGTCTACTTCTAATTGGTAATGGCTATTATGGCTAGGAGATTGTGGGAGCTGAAGTCCAAATCAAGTAACTTAAATCTAGGAAAGGAAGCAGGGTAGTTCTCTTCATTGAGTGCATGTGTTTAGTTATGAGAAGGGATTTTGTGGGCAACACATGCCACTGATGGTCAGACAGGATTATAATTTATTATTATAAGTCCTTTATTTATTATAGCAGCCATGTCTCTAGGTTGAGCTAAAACTTGTCTAAAGTTTCCCAGTGAGTTTCATGGTTGAGGAGGCATTTGTACTTCTGAACATCTTTGGAAAAGCAGTGGCATCCCTAGAGTTGGCATCATCTGGTGCATTAACTCATGGCATCACCCCCTTCCCATTAACATACTCCTCACCACACCATACAGAATCCTTAGTAATGCTTCTTTGTACTAATGTTACTAATAAATCGTAATTCCCATATATCACTGAATGTAGTGGCAATAGTTGTGACATAAAACAACTAGCAAAATTAAAATCATGCCTTTAATTTACAGTATCATACGCACAGCCTAAATGTACTTACATGCACATAGTTTCATGTGGTTAAAATGAAATTTTGGTATGATGTGATGTTTTAAAGACCATTTTGAAATATTTTTTTTAAATTAAAATTAAAATATTTTAAAAACACCATGAGGCTTCTCCTTTCTCCTCCCACTGATCCTTGCACCATTCACACCCTCTCTTCCACTGACCACCAACATTTTAAAGGGACATGGAGGAATGCCACAACTTGTTTCTGCCGAAAGGCAAATGTTTGATGAGCAGGGGTGTTATCTCCCTTAGGGTGTTACCTGGTGTGTTCCGAACTCCTCACATCCCCCTAATAACACCCCGGGGGGGGGGGGAATGATAACACAGTAAATAAAATCAACCTTTTGTTCTGTGAGACCAACTTACTTGCAGATCACAATAGTTTTTATCCTTCATGCAGATTGCCCACCTAAAGACAATCTATTTGATTTGCCATCACAGAAGCTGTGGGTGCATTGCTGCAGGGGCAGGCGGCTCCCAGAGAGAGTCAATTAAAACACAATGGTTTGAACGTTAGACTAGGACTACCATGCATACCATTATGCTAAATGTTAAATATGCATATTCCCAATATGCTTCAGTTGGTCTTTTGAAATTATTAACATTAAAATTCTTTCATTCTTAGGGGCCACCGGGACCGAGAGGACCTTCTGGACCACAGGGCTCTAAAGGTCAAAGAGTGAGTAATATTATTTATATGACCTCTCTATATTCTTATCATGCTGCTTCAGGATTTTCTCACTTATGTATGCATTGAAAAGATGATCCAGTAAACACCTGTTGGTAGAAAGAAGAGGGACGTTTGGATATGACTTCTCTTGTCCCTCCAAATCTGCAGGTGGTGCTGTGAAAGGAGAGTGTGCTAGTCATCTTTTGCATAGAGATCATTTGTAAGGAGACATGCAGATTGATCAACCTAAACTAAAATAGTCGCATTGTAAAATCTTGCACCCATCCAGTGCACCCAGTGAATAGTTATAAAAACAAATATACCAAGTCATGTTGAAATAATTTTCCTTATCTCTGTGCTTTATCATTCTTGGTTTAAGAGAAGCAAGGCCAGTTGGTAAAGTTGTTAAGCACATTACTCTCATTCTCTCAGGTTCACTTGTGAACCCCACACCCCCACAGACAAATTGTTCCTAGCACTACTGCATTAACTGTCAATGAAACTATGGATGACACATACCTGCAGCTTTTCAAGACAACCCTGTATGCCCTCTAATTTGGGTAATTCCAGAAGAAGCTATTCTTGTGCAATTGCTTCAGTTCATTCATGGTATTTTATATTCTGGTTAAAAAAAGTTAGCTTCAAAAAATGTAGGCACATCTAATCTGCTGTCTCACCCACAGTGAATTGGCTCAGTGCACCTTCTGCTCTGAGCATTATTCGTTCCAGTCAGGGAAACAACATTGGTTCTCACTATGGTAGAAAGACAGGATATAAATCTAACAAACAAATTCCTCTCACTTTATAGTTTCAGGAAGGTTCATTCCTGAATATACATAAATCTTCCTTGAAATTTCTTTTGCAAACTGCATTGTAATGGCAGGGGTCACAATCATCAGAGGAGGATTATGATAAAAAAAAATAATTGTAAACAAAGCCTTGTTTTTATTTGTAAATAATTTATTTGTAAAAAATATTTACGTAGAAAACAGGTGATCTTTCCTATTCAACAGAGAGTGCTTCTTCCCTAGTAAGAGCACACCTGACTGTTTTAGAACATATATAACCATCTGGAGTAAAATCATAGCATGCTTCCTTGTCTTAGTTACCTAAGATTTTGATCCCTAGTGATCCTGTTTGTGTTCCCAAGGGTTGTACTTTGACACTACGTTTATGGTGGCTGTATGTCAAAGACTGCAAAACTGAATTAATAGCAATAATATTTATTATTATTTGTCTAATGCTTACCAGGCAGCTGTGTAAATATTGGCAATATTTCTGTCCAACCCTGTTAGTGCTCTGATTATGTATAAGAAAGCCACTGAACCCATGCAGTGATGAACTCATGAAAACCGTAGGAATCTGAATAAGCCAAAAGATATCTCTACTTCAGTTTTTCATCCAACTTTGGGTTCATGTAGCCAATGTAATGAAAAACGCTTGCATCTGGAATTTGGTCACTTTGAACTCATTATGTAAGCTAAGTAGTGTCAAAAGGTTATAATTATTTAAGTTTTATGCTGCTGTTTTTGATAAATCAGTGACAGCCATACAATGCATGCTAATAATTCTCCGTGAGGCCAAGCATAACTGATTCAAAATATTCCAAACCAAAACCCCAGCTTTAAGAACCAGCAGGAGAAAAGCTGCAGAAGCAGGTTCTTGTTGGATGATTTTCCCAGAGTGTGGATAAATCACTTGGCAAGGCCTGCTGAGATATTCTGTGAGCTGTAGTCAGAAAATCTTTCCAAGTTCTTGTCTTTCCCAGTAAACAAACAGGACTTACCACACAGTGCTGGCCATTTATCATCATAGCCTAAGAGCAGAGCACCCGTTTAGGAATGTGGGCAACCTGGAACAGGAATCTTGTGCTCTTCTGATGCCTCTGGTGGCTCATTCACACACTCATACACAATTATAGTGCTTTATTTTATTATAACTGCCATGGCAATATCTTATAGGATTTACAGTTCATGGGGTGTTTTTTTTTTTTTTTGAATTCTCAGCTGGAGAGCTCTTCTGCTTCTTCAGATTACAAACTTTAGGATTCCACAGAGTGTTGGCATAACAGTTAAAATGAAATACAGTGGGCCCTTGGTATCCTCTGGTGCTTGTTTATAGGACCCCCTGTGGATACAGAACTCCATGGATGCTGAAGTCCCATTAAATACAATGGCATAGTAAAATGGTGCCCCTTATATAAAATGGCAAAATCAATGTTTTCCTTATGGAGTTCTAAAAAAATTCAGGCTGTGGATGGTTGCCATGCCACCAAGCCAGCTTGAAGCAGCAGAAGCTACCAGTCTCTTCCGGCCCTTACTGGGAAAAAGATGTGCTCAAAATCAAAGAAAAAAGAAACAGTTTTCTTCCTCTCATCCCCAAATTCTTTTCTTGGTGTAGAATATAATACTAGAGGTCTAATGCTACAAAGTCTGTAGTGGAGGAAGGATATGGAAAGACACAAGTTTAACCGATCTTAGAGGGTTGTTGTAATAATTATGGAGATCATTAATGTCAAGCCTTAACTCGCTAAAGTACTATATACAGTCCTCCCTCCATTCTCGCAGTCTTCGGACTCGAGGGACTCAGAGGGAGAATGAATGGGGCACTTGCCCATGGCACGCACCCTCCCCCCCCCATGCCCATGCCTATATTCAAGTCAATGGGGCTTGAATACAGGCGAAACTCCATTTTTGCAAGGGTTTCCGGAATGGGTCCCCTGTGAAAAAGAAGGGGCAACTGTACATGCTGTATCTTGGAGCGGATCTACACTGACCAGAATATTCCAGGCTACAAATTCATGTTAAATAAGGGATGGCCTGGATTCGCTGAAGGACTGCCCTTCCCATGTGTGGACAGTGCACATTTGAATTCAGCCTTTGGCCTTGTGTCATCTGGACAGGGTGACATGAGGGCAGGAGGAAACCACTGTAAATGGCCTGTGTAGACAAGCCCTAAATGTAGAATAGCCTGTTACTCTTCTCTGAAACAAAACTAAATTGATGTCATAATGCAAAGCTATAGCTACAGTTTGGCAGTGTTACACTTTCATCCATTTTGTTTATACAGAATCATAACAGTAGGCATCCCAGTACAAATGACTATAGCCAAATAGCATAGTTTGTTCATCATGCACTCACTGCAATGGGATATGATGCTTCTGTTTGGTCCAGTTCAGCAGTGCCAACAATGTCTCACAATGTGTTGTTTGTAGAACTACTACTTTGCTTTCGTAGTAGTGAGCCCACTCTGGATATGCTTTTTTTTTTGTTTTTTTTTAGTCTACTGTAACTGAGAAATTTATATTGCAATCCAAACTCCTCGTGTATATTTCTGTTTGTTTATTATACAGAGACAAACATTCTGGAATTCTTTTTGTTTTGGATATTTTCAAGAAGTGTTACATTAATGATTCCTGTGGTTGTGTAACCTTGTGACATTTTGGAGAACTGCATTAGAGCATCTCTCCTTATTCCTGATAGTGAATTTCTAGATATGGTCAACGGCTGATATTTTATCATGTCACTGAAATGGTTTGTTTAGGGATCTACACAAAATTAGGTGGATATATAGCAAGGAAGGAAGAACCAAAGTAGTGTAGCAGTGAGTGTTGGACTAGGACTCAGGAGATCAGTGTTTGATTCCCTACTTGAGCATAAAAATCCTCTGGGTAACACATGTCACACTCTCACAGCCTCAGAAAGCAACAATGGCAAACCCTCACTGAGGAAACTTGCCAAGAAAAACCTATGATAGGGTCATCTTAGAGTCACCATAAGTCAGAAATGACTTGCAGGCACACAACAACAACAACAAAAATAGCAAGGACGGAGTTTTTGTTGAAGGTTGCATTCTTTGAAGATAATGTTTTGTCTAATGCATACTGCCAATGACCAGAACCCTCTCTCTCTCCCTCTGTAACCACATGTTCTTAATTTTGTTTTCTCACCTTTTCTCCTTCCTCACAAAAATTGCATTGATAGTCTTTTCTCCTTTGATTCTGTGGCTAATTACTATGTAAAAGGGGGTCAGCTTTCATTGGAAAGAAGGCTAAGGAGGATTAACCCATTCTTTCTGCAATTGCAGTCGCCATTAAACTGTCTCTGACCATGCACATTTACTGTATATACATAAGTCTGGAAATGTAGGTAAAAAAATTGACCCAAAAAGCCTGAGTCATGGGTCAGTGTAAGTACTGTATCTTAACTCTTATTTAAAAGAAGGAACCATCCCCTGGTGAAAAGCAAGAGTATAATCTGTCCTGGAAGCACTGACCCCCTTTACTCTCTCATCCATCCAGTCTTAAGAATAAGGACAAAGAGTTATGTCTGATGGACTTTTGGAAGTTATTTGACATTGTTTTGCTTTGCTTCATCCTTTAGATCCTTTCCTGTATTCCCCTAAATTTTACCCTTGACTTATCCATGGGTCATAGCAAAATCCATAATTTTGGCCCCAAAACTTGCCCTGACTTATACATGAGGTCGACTTATAGTCAAGTATATACGATATTTCATTTCATTTCATCTCTTTTCATTTCATCTCTTCATCTGCCTTTTCCCAGAAAGGCACCCAAGGAAACTCACAAATGAAATCATTTAAAAACTTTACAATAAAAATTTAAAAGATGTCTAGACTTATACATGAGTATATACAGTAATTAAAGCACACACCCTGTATAAAAGCCTTCCTAACATTAAAAACCTGTTTGAATAAAAACGTCTTTTCCTCATTGCAAAAGAAAAGGAGGGAAGTGGCTGCCTGCCGTCCTGTGGAAGGAGTTTTAGAGGATGGGAACAGCCATCGAGAAGGCTCTCTCTCTTGTCCTCACCAAGCAAGTCTGTGATGGTGGTGGGACTGAGAGAAAGCCTTCCCCTATACATCTTAGGATTCTTACAGGTTCCTAAATTTAGTAAAGTCTCCATTGACATAGATAATGCGGGGAGGGAGGTTACTTAGGTAAGCAAAGGGGAGGCATGAGCTAAATCCAGGATGTTGGTCAACAATTTCTTATCTCTGACATAATGCCTGTAGGGAAATCTGTTCGGAAACCAGGAATGTGTAATCAACGTGCTCTTGAAATCTAATTTTATTTTCTCTTTCCTTTTCATGCAACTAAGGTTCTGTTATCCTTGGGTATTTGTGCATAATAAATATTTGCACATTAGATGCAGGGGGTTTTTCCTAATGGTATGCACTGTGTACACATATTACATCAAGGCTGCATTTCAGTAGAAGTAATCTCATGTGATGTCACACACATACAGACACACACCCCTTTTACACATGGTGTAATGTTTTATACATTGGGAAATATATATGCTATCTACACATAGTGCATTCATTTGCAGTTGAGCAACTTCTGTTGAGAATCTGCTTATGCAAGTGTTGCTAATTATAATTGTTGTTGTTGTTTTCTTATTATTTCCTGAAAGATGTAACCATTTTTAAAATGGGGGGAACAGCAGTGCCCTGACATTTTATGAACCTCTTATTTATATTCTTATTAGATAAAGTGTGCTAGAACATAGTGGTAGCCACTTTGTTTTTATTTTAAATGGCAAAACAGCCTTCTGTTCTTTTCCATCTTCAGTGGACAAGATTCAACCTTAATGGTATTTAAGGAGACATGAGCAGTGTTTTACATCAGTACTAAATTCAGATTGTTTTCACAAGAGATAATAGATGCTTTGAACTCTAATGGCTCATGAGTGAAGTACAAAAGTGGAGGAAAACATTCATTATTATGCTATCTGAACCAATAAAGTGCTTTAATCTACAACATGGAACATTCAAATAACATTCTATGTTCGCTCAGGAGTAAGTCCCACTGATTTCATTGCATCTTATGTACGATTGCACCCTTTGTAGAATGTACCCAGAAAAAAAATGATTGTTTTTGTCATAATACTGTGGGTATTATGATTGGAAATGTTAGCAACTGTGCACTAGTGATGAAAATTTTCTGTTTTACACAGTAGGAATTATATTTTTAATTTTTAGGGACCAAGAGGCCAGGAGGGTCCACCAGGAGAGCAAGGGACTCAAGGTATTAAGGTAATTTTAATTTGTGTGTTCTTTCTTAGGCTCCTGAAAATGTGTCATGATGCCATTAGAAAGTCAATGAAAGATAAATCCAGGTAGAAGTTTCCAACTCTGTGTTGTTTCTTAATTTGGTATTCTATTTTCATTCATTCTGAAAAAAGTCCATTGTAAAATGTATTGTGTTTGTTTGTTGTCAGCTGCTTGAGAACTTTCATAGGAATTGTTCTGTGAATGCTAAAAGAAATAAATAATTAAAATGCTGTACACTTCTTTATCTATAAACTTACACTGCTTTATCTATAAGTGATTATAAAGGCTCATGATTTGGGATTTAGAAAGAAGTGAAGAGATAGTTAATGGACTTATTAAATTTATATTAAAGTAGCTGAACCTTGCTTCCTTTTCCTCAGGGAGAGCCTGGTGATACAGGGAAAAAAGGCATTCCTGGACTCATTGTACGTACCAGAGAAGTAGTGTGTTTTTGTTAACAATTATGTATACAAGTAGCAAATTTAGCTGGACATTCCTTTGAAATGTATTCGACTCTAATGTTCTCTTTCTTTTATTTCAACAGGGCAAAGCTGGTAACCCTGGAGAAAGAGGTAGTCCAGGAGCACCAGTAAGTCCTTTATAATATTCAGAAGATCACTTTAGACTAAGGATAGACAATTGCAATGGGTCTAGGGGACACTTTTTTGCCCTGGAACCCACCAGGGACTACACAGGCTGACAAAAATGCCAAAAGTGTATAGACACTGGTTCTGATTTTCCAAAAATAGCAGCTGACATCCTGTTCAATTTTTATGAGATTGTAAAACAGACTTACAATCTCATAATTGTTGAAATTCACATTTGTTAATGAAGAAATATGACTTCAAAAACAAAACACAAATAAAGGGCTTGCAAGGTGCTGCAGATCAGGACATTGGGAAATGATGACTGTAGCATTCTCTTAGTCATGGGATGCTAGGAGCCAGGCAGCTGCAGCAGAACCCTGAGGAATCACTCCAGCTACTCATCACAACATGCCCTGCCAACAGGACAGTGCGGCAGTTGTCATCCCCCAGCACCCTGATCTGGAGCATCTTGGAAACCCTTTGGCTGGAGTGTCACCAGGCTTAAGAGGTTGGTTTTGAGAGGATGACATCAGCAGATGTAGCTGCGACAGTGACACTCTATCGTAACTAGGTGTGATGATGCAGGATGTTTTTGATGTTAAACCATGCAGGGAGTTTCTCTGTTACATTACATGAACTCACTCACCATTGTTATTACAGTAGAACAGTGGATAAGAGAACCAGCACATAGTGTATTCTATGTGGAAAGCTGCTTTGCAAGGGTGCAGAATTCAGGTAACATGCTCTGGTAGAATGGCTTGTACAACAGAATGGCAACTCACTGGGAGACATTCCCCCCCCCCCCCCATAGAGACTATTGTTATTGGGGTAGAAAATATCTCACAAATTCTTCTGTGAATATGGAGTATTTTTTACACCTTGGTACATTGCAATTCCCATGAGGTTAGAAAATACCCCAGAAATCACTCAGTCATCCAGATTAGGTTAATTAAGATATTGCCAAACTGTGTTCTTGTTGTTTTATCATTGACTAGCACAGCTATCATTTTGTGTTTTACTGAAGATTTGTATTTTATTTTAAGTGTTTAGAAGTGACAAGATAATGTTTCAAACAATGTCCAATTTTGAGAAGTGAAATCAAAAATTAAGATGAACACAAATTAAATGAGGTAAACAGACATCTGATATGGAACCCAAGGGGGTTATGACAAATAAAAAAAGTAAAGTATAGCTAAAAACAGTGAATAAACAATTCTGTTAAAATAAAAACAGTTTAATAATGCATTAAAGTGTAATAAAAAGGATAAAAGTGTGACACATTAGATTAAATATTAGAGCTATTGGATAATTATATAAATAACAAAATTCTAAGCTAAAAGTGACATTTAAAAAGAACACAGGGAGCTAACTAATATGTAATTCAAACAGAAGAGAGTGGAAAGCATGCTGGACAAAGTGAATTTAAAAATGCTAATAAAATACAAATAAAGAAGATAATCTAAATTCTGCTTATTTTCATTGTTTTTAATCTGGAAATCTGCTGCCCCCTTTCTGTTGCTTTCCAGAAGATTATTTGAACTATATTGTGTACTAAAAAGTAGAAAAATACCTGTAGAACGCCATTCTGGAAATTTTCATTGTAAAGTGGTTAAAACATGATGAGAGAAGTAAACTTTTTTGCCCTGGAAAATAATAGTGCTATCATCAAATATTATTTCCATTTTGCACTTTTTAGAAAAAAAATGTAAAATCAAGCTTCATCAAGCAACATAGTTTATGAAACAATTTTAGCCTGAAAAAAACGTACCTTTCCACTTTGAATCATCATGACTTCCAGTACACATAGTATTGCTATGTACATTGCATTTAACTAGAATAATTAGAGCAGAAGTATTAGTCCTGTTCCTTTTTAGTGTCTCTGAGCATCCTGTATCTGATCGGATCACCCTTCTGTCCTGAGGCTTGACTTCACATTGCATATCCCATCTAGTGTAGATATCTGGCAGCACCTGCACTTGAGACTCAGGTCTAGTCTGCACTGCAGAATTAATGCAGTTTGACAGCTCTTTAATTGTCATGGCTCAATGTTACAGAATTCTGGGATTTGTATTCTTATCAGACTTTTAGCCTTCTCTATCAGAGAGCTCTGATGCTGCCACAAGCTACAAATCCCAGTATACCATAGCAGGCAGCCATGGCAGTTAAAGTGGTGTTAAAGCATTATTTATACAGTGCCGATTAGACCTCAGAAGTAAATTGTGTATGTGTATGTGTGTGTGTGTGCATGTGTATGTACACACACACCTTCAGGTCACCTGCCAACCAATGGTGACCCCATTAGTTTCATAGAGTTTTCTTAGGCAAGAAATACTGAAGAGGTGGTTTACTATTGCCTTCCCCTGAAGGCAATAGCCTACAGAACCTGGCATTCCTTGATAGTGTTCCTTCCAAGTACTAACCAGGACTAACCCTGCTTAGCTTCCAACATCAGATTGGATGTGGCGCCTTTAGTGTATTTAGGCTTCAAGCATACAATGTAGGTAACATTTTATTTTTATTTATGGGAAATATATATGCACTACCTCCATTAATACCTTTACTAGAATGTTAGTACCAGTGTTGACTATTCAGAGGCCTATGATAATTGTTAGGGTTGATAATTGTTTTTTAGTAATCCCCCCCCCAGTGCCTACAGCAGAAGTGAACAACATGAACAATGGCACACTAGCGCATTTTTGTGTTATCTTCTGTCCCTCTCCCCCATTATTTGCTACTGCTGGGGGGGAAACCTTGTCATCTTTCTACCATAGAGAAATTATTTTACAGTTATTACAGCTATTTGGTGGCAGAGATAGTAGCAATGGCAAAATTTGTAAAGGTGAAGGTTTTCCCTTGACAAGATTGTCAAGTTGTGTCCAATTGTAGGGGGCGGCGCTCATCTCCATTACTAAGCTGAAGATCTAGCGTTGTCACAGACAACTCTATGACCATGTGGCCAGTAAGACTGCATAGAACGCTGTTACCTTCCCACCAAAGTGGTACCTATTTATCTACTTGCACTTTTATATGCTTTTGAACTGCTAGGTTGGCAGAAGCTGGGACTAGTGACAGCCCTGGTCTAAAGTATACTTCTAATATGCAAATGCAGATCAGAACCTTGCTAATATACTGTTAACTTCCTTTAAGGATGAAGTTCCAATTATTTCTCTAATAAACAAAATTGTTTTCTGCTAGCTTTCTGTCTCATACTACTTTTCTTCAGTGGTGTAACTGTGTTTTAAAATCTTGACTACTATGAATGTGATTTTGCAAACCAATCAAATCCATGTTTTGCCTCTCACTACCACAAGTAGCTACCAGAAATCTGTCACCTGCTCTTGGATTAGTAGACTCAAATAAAACCATGGTTAATAATCCTAGCTTATTAGAATCATTGAATCATGCAGTTGGAAGAGACCACAAGGGCCATCCAGTTCAACCCCCTGCCAAGAGCTCCACAGTAACATCTGTAATATTCACATTACCACACATATCTTGTATTATTACATCAGAATATTTTTTTTAAAAAACCATTTTCTGTTGCCACAGTTTAAAATAGAAAAGTGGACTACTTTCACAGTTTTTGCTGCACACCAAACATAACAAACTTTGACAGTTCATCTTTTTTGGCATCAGTTGAAATTGTATTAACACATTCCAGAGAACAGCAATCATTTGCCCTTGATTCAGTAAACCCCTTTACATGGCTCTCCAGAGGTAAATCCCACTGAATTCAGCAGTCCCTACACTCTGGCAAATGGTCTTCGTTTTTGTGCATTTGCATTTCTGCATACTCACAGACTATAAACCAAGAAAACCTCTCCCTAGGTTCACTCAAGGGTCACCATAAGGGTCAGAAATGAAGGAACTCAACAATAACAGCAACATCAACAATACCAAAATAGAGAAGGCTTTGATTGTCAAACCAACTAACCATTTAACTACAACACAGTTGGTAGGAGCATATTCATGAGCTGAAAAATAACTGTCACTGAATGGATTTTGTGACCAATGTTTTGGATTTGCAGGCCAAAAAACTGAACGTGTTTTGTATATGGAATTTGAAACAGCTTTTCCTCTGTTGACTTTCTAATTTTAGGGTTTGTCTGGTCCTCCTGGAAGCACAGGAGACAGTGGTCCCATGGGTGAACCAGTAAGTTGTTTTCCATACTCTGCAATAACACTTTAAAACAAAATATTTGGGGTAACAGATTTTTCCATATTGCATTTTAATTAAGTATACATTATAGGACAACCTACACTAAGACTGCAATCTGTGGTTCCTCAGCAGGCACCCCAATATTGTAGACAGAGTGGCTCTTTTTCTCAGAGCAGGAATCCTGACAAGACCATAGAGATAGAGAAAGGAAAAGCCACCCCACCAGCCCATTCTTCTTCCCTGCCAGAGAGTATCTCCAAATAGTATACCAACTTTTCAGCAAACATCTGCAATCTATATTGATCTGTGTTCTACAAACCCATATACTAAATGTCAATTATGCTATGGACTGTTTCGATTATTGGTTTAGCCTGTTGTAAAGAAAAAGTCTGTCCATGTTGGTTCTTAGCCAGTTCACTGTATAATAAACTATTCATTTGTATCCATAACTACACCAGAGATTCACCTTTTGGAACTCCCATTGCACACTTTTTTAAATGTCTGCAGTAACACTTTATTTTGCTGTTGGTGGCAGTTGAACAAAACTGGCTTGCTGTAGGGCAGGGTGATGGAAGCCAATTCAAGGATGCTCACGTGAGTACAGTAGAGTCTCGATTATCCAACATAATCGGGCAGGTTGATAGTTGGATAGCCAAAAATGTTGGATAATCCAGAGGGTCCAAGAAAAGCCTTGAAATCACTATGAATTGCAAATGTATTGAAGTTTTATTGCAGTAACAGTAAAAGTAAATGTAAATAAATCACTGATCAACATTGTGATGTACAGTATAAACAGTTCAGTCCTCTGAAAATTTAAAGAAATCACAGAAAAAAATAAAAAATCACACCAGCTGCAACATTGGATAATCCGGAATGTTGGATAATTGAAGGATGGATAATCGAGAGTCTACTGTATTGTATATCCTTACTCAAGACTTTCATTTCTCTAACTCACTTGCCTAATGTTCCTTGTATCCTTAAACAGTTCATCCATACTCCTGCAGCAGTCCTTATGCTTAGGAATTCCCTCCTAGATTATTGTTTAACCCTTTTTTCCAGCAAGCCTATGTTTTATTTTTCAGTCTTCAGTCCCAGTACTGATGACACAAGTCCAACAAATGCATTCATCTGCATCTCTTACTACATTCTTGCTTTGTGCCCACACCCTTCTTTCTCCACTTTGTGTCCTTTTTTATTTCTCTGGTGTATCTTTTTCTGTATACTAACACAGTTTCTGTTTATTGTCACCCTCTTCACTTGCCTCACTGTCTGTGTCTGGGAAGCAAGCATGGCACTTAAAAATAAAGGAGGCATGACACTTAAACCTCAACATTAACAGCATTTACAGATTGTAGTGGATACTGTGTTGACCTCTGCTACAATTTTGTCTAGCTATTCAGTAATTTAAATCTGTGTACCCTTTTTTTATAGCAGTGTGAGAAAAATAATGCTGCCATAAATACCAAATGTTCTTTTTCTAAAGAATTTCAACACAGTTGTTTTATACATTTAATACTAGGAAAATACAGCAGCTTGCTATACCAGTGTAGAAGCAGGTGAAATGTGTAAATGTGGTGACATCCAGAAATACCAGTAATACAGGAGCATGCTTATCCATGAATGAGATGACACTAGAGCAATGAGGGTGAACCTTTTAGAGACCAAGTGCCCAAACTCAATGTCATTCCTGCACTGGGTGTCACTGGGGCAGGACTTTTGCCTTCTGGGGGCATGACATCTGGCAGCAGGACTTCCACCTTCCAGGGGTGGGACGTCCAGAAAGAAGATCTAAAGCACACTCTCTCAGCTCTCCTGACAAAACTTGCCAAGAAAACCCCATGATAGTTTCACCTTAAGGTTACCATAAGGCACCAAACACACAAGTCACTCTCTCTCAGCCTCAGAGGATGGCAATGGAAATCCCCTTCTGACGAAGCTTGGCCCATAATCATTTCACCTTAGGGTCACCAGGAACTGGTACTCAGAAGCAAGGGGGGTGCTCTGGGACCATAAGTTGGAAATGACTTGGAGGCATACAACAACAACTAAAATAATGAAGCACCGAAGGCACAGCACAATAGCAAGAACAAAGAGAGCAAGCTGTTTGAGTGTGCAACTCTGGAGACCAGGGCTTGAATCCCAGCTCAGCCATGAAACCCAGTAGGAGACCTTGAGCAAGACACTCTCTCTCAGCCTCAGATGAAGGCAATGGCAACCCTCCTCTGAACAAACCTTGCCAACAAAACCCCTGGATAGATTCTCCTTAAGGTCGCCATAAGTTGGAAATGACTTGAAGGCACACAACAACAAATGTGGCTGTTCCTGATTACAATGCCTTGGAAAAGAGGACAAGGGAGAGGAGATCTGAGCTGCCCCTGTGCAAGAGGCAATCCCTGCTTCTTGGGAGATGGAGCCCCAGTTGATCTCATCTTGGCCAGACCCAGAGAAAGTGGGAGAGGCTCTGCAGGGGAAGGAAGGAAAGTCCTACGATTCAGAGGAGTAGAGCCAGACCCCCAGAGATCCTCTGGCGCCTTGGGAAACACTTGGGAGTTTTTGTTGTGGAGGAGGAAGGGATGGGGTGGAGGACGACAGGGAGGGTGGTGTGGAGGAAGAAGCCCTGGGAAAAGGGAGAAGGGCAACGGCAGGCAGAAAGGGCAAGAAGAAAGCCACTTCCAGGAGGGGAAAAAGGAGGGAATGACTGAATGGGATCAGAGGAGGAGAAAAGCCATCCTAGAGGAAGGAGCTGAAAGGGAAGGGGGGAGGGAAAATGTGGGCAAGGTCCTTGGGCTGAGGAGAGGGAAAGGAGGGATGCCTCTTCCCACAGCCGGCTCCCCTCACGACCATGATGCTGATGCTTGTGAGGGGGTTTAGAGGGCTCCCACAACAAAAAACTGCAATTCCCAGAATTCCATTGGAAGGACCAGGACTTCTGGCTAGACAGGACAGGACTCTCCATCAGAAGGCTGACACATGGCCTGGCTCCTTGTTGCAGCCCACTTATTGTGGGAGAACCGGGCCGCTGCAAGGAGCTGGGCCAGCTGCATATGCCTCCCCACTCTCCTTGTCGTGGCCCAGTTGTCCCAGGGCAAACCAGGCTGCTTCTGTGCACATGCCCCTATCTTTACCCCTACCACCAGTGGCTGCCGTGCCCTCATGGTGTAGGCTGCGTGCCAGAAATGGCACATGTGCTATGGGTTCGCCAAAACAGCACTAGAGCAATGATTTCATATCTCTGAAAGCGAATATCTCATCTGGTATTTAATCCATCCTCCCTCCCCACCTCCAATACTCTTCTCAGTAAGTGCTGGTAATATAAGACTATACTTGTGGGTTTTTTTCATAGCAACAATATAGAAGACCTTAGTTTTGTTTTGACTAGAAGTATTAGAAAAAAATCTAGCTAGTGAAGCTCTGATAACTTGAAAAGCTGTATGCAGATATTATTCCTGCCATGAGTTCTTAAAAGTCCAGGAGCATCCTTCATTCAGCAGATTTGGGGACTGTCCAGTGCTCCAGTCAGCAAGTGTCCCAGGAATCAGGTGGTTAGAATGCAAGAGCTGTTGAGTAGTTAATCCAGTCCATGTCAGATATAGAGTGTCCAATGGCATTAAGGGAGCAGCAAGAAGAATTTAGTTTTAGAATGTAAAATAGAATTTAATATTGTTTCAAAGAAATTTCACCTAAATATCACATCTTGTTGTTGTTATGTACCTTCAGGATAACTTGACAAGATTTGTTCAGAGGAGGTTTGCCATTGCCTTCTTGCTAAAGAGTGTAACATACCAAAAATGGCTTTCCATGACTGAGTCGGGACTCTGGTCTTCCAGTGTCCTAGTCCAGCACTTAAACCACTACACTATGCTGTCTTTCTTGTGGTCATTACAGTCTTCACTGTAGATTGTACAATGAAAAATTCCCAATATTGGCTGAGTTTCCCAAAATTATATTCTATATATTTTCTCCTTTTTTTTCCACTGGAGTCATGCGAAAGATGTTTCTGTGCCAAACTTGTCTGAGCTCCGTGGGAATAGTATGGAAAATGGTTAGGCTGCTTGCTCAGAGTCTAAGCTTCATGATACTGAAGCAGCAGAAAACCAGGGGGTGTTACAATGCAATTGCACTGTCACATAGATTTCTTTTTAATGGTGAATTTCAGTAACTTGTTCTTTGTATCAAAGTTTAGTATGGTTGATTGGTTGCCCACAATATCCTAGATACTGTGGCACTAAATGAGACAAAACTCACTCACCCCCTTTGCTCTCTAATTAGCAATATTAAAACCATTGCATCAATCTGTGAATTAAAGTACTGTCCACAGACCTTTTGTGTTAACTATATTGCTTTCAAATAAGCAAGAGAGACAAAAAAGATGAAAAGCATGTAGGAACAAAACGAAATATCATTTAATGTATTTTGCACTTACATCTCTGGAAGGCTACTAACAGATGCAGTAGTCTGGAATCTCTTTAAATGGGAATAGAACAACTCCAGGACATTCTTGGTTGTTTTGACAAGGAATTTTCTTTTCAAAACAGAGGGATATAAACCACTGTTTAGGTTCAGAATTCTGTCTTTGTCAGTTTTGATTTCATCGCTGTATGATCTCCACACAAGCACAGAATCTGTTATATAGTGAATGCAGTCGCATTCTGAGAAACTGTACTTCTAGCAGCTCCATGAATTTCAGAGGATTTTTCTTAGCCAGGAATATTCATGGGAGATTTGACAGTGCCTTCCTTAACAACGTAATCAGCCTGATATTTCTTGGTGGTTTTTCATTCAAGTACTAATCAGGTCAGATCCTACTAAGCTTCCAAGATTAGACAGGAACTAGTGCCCTCTGGATATTTAGACTACTTTTTCTTAAATGTAAGCATGTTGTCGTTGTGTGCGTTCAAGTCATTTCTGATTTCTGGAGACCCTAGGGCAACCCTATCATGGGGTTTTCTTGGCCAGATTTGTTCAGTGGAGGATTACCATTGCCTTCCTCTGAAGCTGAGAGCATGTAACTTGCAGATGGTCACACAGTGGGTTTCATGGCCTAGCGGGGAATCAAACCCTGGTCTCTAGAGTTGTAGTCCAACAATAGTAATAGCAGCTTCATTTGTATACCTCATCATACCTCACTAAGCAGTCTCTAAGCAGTCTACTTGTTAATTGCTAATTGTCCCCAACAAGCTGGGTACTCATTTTACCAGTAGCAACCTCAAAAGGATGCTAGGCTGAGTTGACCCCCTGAACCCCTGGCTGGGATTGAATGCACAACTTTGTGGTTTGTGAGTGAGTGGCTGCATTACCAGCATTTAACCACTGTGTCACTAGGGCTCAAACCACTATGCCACACTGGCTTTCAATATAAGAATGCCTATTGTTAAATGTAAATTAAAATGTGTAGCAATTAAGTTAGATAAGTAGTTCACTCTTTAGTCCTCCAGATGTTTTGGACTTCATCTCTCAGGATTCCAAGGTGTTAGTCATGCTAGCTGCAGCATTCAGAAGCTGAAGTCCAAAATATCTCAAAGGTCAAAGGTTGAGAACCACTACATTAAAGTTAGCTGGGAGGTATGTTGGAGATTTATTATTTTTACATCACAAGGGTACCACTAGCAACACTTTATCTTTTCTTTTGAACTAAATAATGAACTGAATCTTATTCCAACAGTAGTTGCTTTCACATCATTTCATTCCAGACTATAGACTGTTTAATAAAACAAAACCAGATGAAAAATTAAGTCATATGTAAACAAAATCTGTATTAACCAAAAGAATGAGAAGATGTAGATCCTAGCTTATGTCTGGTCAAAGACAGAAGAGGAGATTTCTAAATAATTTTTAGATTTAGAAAAAGAACACTATTATGTTCTGGTGCAGTTGCTATTATAGATATAAAATGCTAAAAACTATCCTTTCTTTTCCTTCACAACAGTAAAGGTGGCCTAGTACTTATAGTGAAAGAGATACTGAATGGCATGCATACATAAGGTTTTGTTTAATACTAGGGACTGAGGGGACAACAAGGTGATGCTGGTCCTATAGGAGAAACAGGCTTTGTGGTGAGTATCCTGTAAAAAAACTTGATTAAAGGAATATGTAGCAAAAATTAATCTTAATGTACTCAATTAATGCATTTATATTACATGCTGCCTTTGAATATCTGTAACTTATTTTTGATTTTTTTTTTTTTTTTTTTTTTTTTTTTTTTGCATTCTGAGTATGCCTGACATTAGGGCACTTTATGATATTGCGCACATAGAAAGTGAATTAACAATGCACATGTACATGAGAATGGGTTAGGCTATAACCTGTCCCCAGAAGTCTACTCAGTGGCAAACATTTATTGTAAATACAAATATTTGTGACAGTTCTGGTGTCAGCTTCTTGAAAAATATCATAGGCATATTTTGAGCATGCCCACTTTAAGCAAACCTAGGAGTTTCATGGTTGGTGAGTACACTAAGTGTCCCACTAGGCTCTCATCCTGAAAAGCCCCTTTGATGAAGGGAAGACCTCAGAATGGCTGTTATTGTTGTTTTAGAAAGATTCTTATTGCCAGATAGCTAGCCTGGCAACACAAATTACTGGCATATGTGGGGATGAAAGTAGGAAACAAGTCTGGTCAGTAAGCTGAAAGAAGGGCCAACAACAGACCATCTACGGAGCTGATTGAGAAAAGAGATCCAGATCCAGCAGAAGGCAGATAGATTGTTGATAGAATATTATGCTTCAAACACATTTCCTTAATTTTTTTTTTCTTGGCTGTATGAAGCTCTTGTTGGTTTTATGTTGGAAAGCTGTTAGTGGTGGATGGTGGATAATGTCTGCCTTGTTTTTTTTCCAGGGACCACCCGGACCAGAGGGAGAGCCAGGACCACAAGGAGAACCAGGCACAAAGGTCACTGTTGGGATGATTTATTTTCAGGGTTGCACTGGGGAGACAAAGAGATTGCACTAGATTATGTGACAGTAGCACCACTTATTTCAATACATTTCTTCCCTCCGGAACAGTTAATGTTATAAATTAAATGGGTCTAAATGCTAGCTAGATTACTGCAGTGTGTTTCGAAAAAAGGGGTGGGTGAGTGGGTGGGTGGGTGAGTGGGCAACTGTCCTGTGTTAATCATAGAATTGGTACCATGTGTGTAAAAGAAGTCAAAAGAATAGAAATGCTAGCAAACTTCATAATGGCCTGGTTCAGAATGGGATTTTGCCAGCTTGTAATGCTCCAAAAGAATATGAGACGAACATTATTTCCTGAAAAGTTTTTCAGCATTCAGAATAAAAAACCAGGTTCTGTGTGTGCATATTTTAAGCAAGAGCTCATTTTAGTATGTACTGGGCTTTCTGTTAATATGTAGCAAAATAAATTTCCTAAGGCTACCACCAATGAAGGTCAAGTCCGGGAATAATCAAAATGAAAAAACAGCTACCATAATGACATAACCAAGCCCTTGAAAAGCCTTCTAACCCTTCCTGTCAGCTACAGAAGCCCTTGCAGTACAAATTTCAATCAGTTTTGCAAAAATACACACAATGCAACCGAGAAAGGCTGCACATGTATAAAGTTAAAATCCTACTGAAAGCCCAGTATTGCATGATTGTTCTGTTAGTAGCGATACTGTGCATGTATGAAACATTTAAGTAATATGAAGTCAAATTGGGCTTTTGTAATTGCTTGGCTTTTGTATGATCATGCAGCAACACAATCCAGTTGTTGTGTCAACAAGAGAGGAGATGTATAAAATATAGGTTTGATGTGTTTCTGTTGCTTGTGACAGGGAGATGCTGGACATGTTGGCAACACTGGAGAGCCAGGAGAACAAGGTTTAAGAGTAAGTAGTAAACATGGAGCATATTTTGAAAGTAAGGCCTGATACAGATGGCCACTATGCGGCATCCTCCTGGTGAACTAGGGCTAGATGAGGCTGGGCATTTACATGCCCAGCAGCCCTAGTTCGCTAGGACACAGCTATCATGGCTTGCTGTCATCCACACAGGTGGCGCCATGATGATGCACGCTGGTCGGAAGTGATGCGATAAGGGCGTGCCAGTGCGCTAGTTGCACCCCTCCAGGAAGCTGCTTTTGGCAGCTTCTTTTTGCTCCTGGGAAGAAGCGCATCCATGGCCCACTGTTTGGTTGCTGAGGCAACGATGCGGGGCAAAGACAGGCGGCAAGGAGCTGCCTGTCTGTCGAGCCCCAATGTAGAGTACTGTATTTTAGAAATGAGAAGTTATATGGAAATTGTGAATTACAAACTTCCAGGATCACAGTGGATTAAATAGAGACTTAAATATAATTGTCTCATTACTTATTTAATAATTAAAATATTTATATCTCATATCATAAGATCTCTGGGTAACTTACAATAAAATTAGTGTAAACACCATTTTAGGGGGAATGGTGACCACACACCATGCCATTCTCTCTAAATCCTAGGGATTTATTTGGAAATTGATAATTCAGATAATTAAATAAAATGCCATAATTCAACAGATGTTATTATTTCAACATGTTAATGTTAATGACAGTGAATCTCTTCAGTTCCCCGTAAACTTTAATTAACTTTCAAACTTAACATACCAAGCTCTGGTTTTAGGCCTCGTTCTTCACTGAAATAGAAGGCAGAGAGAAATTATTAGGGTTTGAGAGAACCAACCACCAAGTTTCAGTAGCAGTAGCATGACAGAAATTTCACGTGTGTGTGTGTGTGTGTGGCCATATTTTTAAAAATTCAGATGTCCTTAATCTCCTTGCTCCTTGCCATTCCCCCACATGCTTCAGATGCAGGGAGCTGAAATCTCCATCACTTTCTCACACATTGCTCACTCTGTAAAGATTTTCTTAAGCGATTCAGTCTTATCTGTAAAAACCTTGTCTCTTGTTCTTTTCAGGTAGGTTTTGGATTTGTGCAAAGCCAGACAACATAGCTGCAAACATTTTCTATATATTCTCTGTTCCTGAGTTGTTGTTTTGCTGTCCGACTAGGATAATTTTCTAGTTTCTGGAGCACTGTTTTTATGCTGCAGTATTTGGAAGCAATAACATTTGGATTTATTTCTTCTGAAAAACAGGGTGTTCCAGGACCACCTGGTGAGGATGGCATCCAAGGGAAAGATGGGCTAAAGGTACATTTTAACAGTTATCACAATTAAACTGCAAAATGTTTTCTGTGGCTTTTCTTAAAAATAAAAGTTGCCTTTAAAACCTAGATCAGCACTATTGTTGCTGCTTGAAGATATATAGAAATACTCTGTTATGTCCTACTGTTGAAGGCCTGCACTGGAGATGTCATGTTCAGAGTGATAAATCAAGAGGGAAGAGGCACATATTTCTACTAAACAGTTGTTGCCATATCCTCTTACTCTATCATGGAATATAATTCAAGTAGGTTCTCATGTGGCTTAAATAAAATTGATATGACATCTTATACATGTACCTGGTTACAAAACAGTTGATTGGTTAAGTGAACTCAGAGTTTGTAGATGTAGCCCTCCAGGTCCTTTTTTGCTGTGACTCCTATGATATCTCCCTTTTGGGTAAACTGACTGAGACTGGTGGGGTTATAATCCAAAAATATCTGGAGGCGCACATTTGCTCCACCCTGGCTTAAGGTGAAGTACAAATTTTTTCAAAGTATTCACATGGGACTGTTTCATGACTTTTACTAAGAGCAAGAGCCATCTATGTAGCCCGCGTGGCTGGCTTCTTACAGCTATCACAGGAAGATCAGAGAGAAAGAAAATCTGCCTCTCCCTAAAGCAGTTCCTGCTATTCCTGTTGTGTGTGATGCTATGTCCAGTCAGAATATGAGAAACATATAAATACACTTCCCAGAATTGTTTCTCAGAGCCAAACTAGATGTCTGCAGAGCAGCCGTGTTTGTTCATTCATATGTGTGCGTGTATGTGTGTGTGTGAAAGAGAGAGAGATTGAGATCTGAACACTAAAGAAAGCACAGTGGGAAGGGGGCTTAGTCCTCTACTTCTTCAGCTTTATCCCTATATTTTTCTTCCACCCTTTGCTTTTTTCTAAAGCAAGGTAAGGCAGAGAAGGTTCTTACTGCATTCAGTCAGTCACCTCTTCAACCTCCTCCTTTGCATCGTGGGGCAAAAGACATGAACAACCAATGTCTCTTCCCCAGCTATTTATTTATTTATTTATTTATTTATTTATTCCTCTCACTTCTGTGTCACCTTTTTCCCAAAAAAGGGCCCCAAGGTGGCTCACAAGATAAGAAATTAATAAAACGTCACAATAAAAATTTAAAAACAATTAAAACCAACTAGTTAAAATATTATAAAATTAATTTAAAAAATACCAAGTTAAAAACATCACTATTATCCACCTATTCTCATATGGCCTTGGCTAATTGCTTGTGTTGTGTTGCTTCTTCACAAACATGTAGAAATTCCAACTCCAAAGGTATCCAGAATGTGCTGTAAATATATTTATGTATGGCATTATAAATGGCTTTCACCCTCTCTTGCACTGTTTTTTGTACAGTATAGGCATAAAGGTTCTTAAAGCAGGCTAGAAAGAAAAAGAACAATTTCTAAATCACATGTGTAGTATAACTAAAGTGGCTTTTGTCTCGCAACTGAAAGTACATTTAGTTAAAAGAAATTGTCATCGCATGGAACTCCTGGTTCCCAAAACTCTGTTACAAAGTTTACATCTAGAAAAGACTTTAAAGAAATTATTTGAACACAATGATTATACTTAAGAAACGAATTCCTCCCTTTCTGACCATTGTTTATTCATGTGTATGCTTTAGGGGAGTATAGGAGACCAAGGGCTTCCTGGAGAAGATGGTGAAAAAGGAGAGACTGGAATTCCAGGAATTCCAGGCCTTCCAGGTGAACCTGGCATAAGGGGCATTCCAGTAAGTAATTTCGAAATTACAGCATAATTAACAAAAATGCAACTCATTTGTTCTTGGTGCTCAAGTATACTAAGGCCCTGTCTGCATGGGCCAGGATACTCCAGGGGTAGCCCAGAGTATCCCCTTGACCTCCCCTGGTTACTTGGCCCTCTGTTCCTGCACTGGAACAGTTGTCTGAGAACACTCATTTCTGAGGTCCGAACAAGGTGCCCAGTGATAGTTACATGGCTGAGCACCTTATTCTGACCTCAGAGTGAGTGACTGGTGACAGTGGCAGACACACTGGATGGATCAGCAGGGTGCACATGCAGACATCTGCCCTAGTGCAGGAACAGAGGACTCAGGTCTTCCAGGGAGATCCAGAGTAAGAGGTAGTTTTTAAATTCATTTTAAGGGTGTTGTTGTACCCTGGTTCTAGTAGTGAACATGCCAGACACTGTTTGCACTAGAACTGGGGTTTGGGCTGTGTGTCATGTGAACAGGAATGCCACCAGAATTGCGGGGGGGGGGGGTGTGTTGATTGGCCTTTTGACCCATGCAGACAAGGCATAAGTAAGTGTTTCCTTGTTTGAGTGGTTTGTCTGGTGAATACTCAGGAAAATGAAAAAAAAAAATACTTAAAAAAAATGTACACATTTACAAAATAGCACAGGCGTGCTGAGAGGCAAAGAGAATAATATTCCTCAGACTGGCACTGTCCAGAAAACGCCAGTAACACTTGTACAAATATCTTAGTCACACTGAGCATTTCTACAATTGCTGCAGTACTTGACATGCAGGAGGGTAAGATTGAATTTTTTTAGGGCCTTGGGATCTGAGTGCTTGAAAAAATGGTTCCATGCGGTAGAACTGCCACTTTGGGATAGGTGTTAAGAATCCTTCCACAGCTAAGAACTGCATGATTATTGAACAGAAATAGTCTGAACAAGCATGAAATTTCACAGACAAAGTTATAACAACTCAGTGGCTCATATGAAACAAGTTGTTGGTTCCATTCCATCAGTAATTAGATGAGATCCTGTCTCACAGCTAGTACCAATTAGCACTTCTTTTGGCAGCTACATAAGTGGGACCACACAAGGATGGTTTTGAAGGACAAACTATGTCTCAGAATGATAATTGCACTTGTACTGTAAATTTCCAGGGCTTAGTTTTGTTTTGTTTTTACCGTTTCTGTGGCCTCATTTCAGGCATTATATAGAAAGATATAAACAGGAAATGCACATTTCACATGTGTTCCCTGTTTCTACTGCTTGTTGAACATAAAAAGCCTCTCCCAGTCCTGCAAACAGGCTGAGGTTTCAAAATAGAGACTTACATCCTGATGGTGTAACTCAGCAAAACATGAGCTACTGCACAGAACTGTTTTGCTTGTAATGCTACTGCCTTTCAATAAAATCAAATGATGGCAAATCCTTTTATATGTGTGTTTCTCAAAATCAGTCTTCCAGAATTGTACAGCCCAGAGTATCCTTTAAAATGATAAACCTTCAAATGAAGACACTTAGCATCAGAAGGCATATCTATTTTGGTCTGTAATTCTATAAATATTTTTCTAGGAAGAATAGGTTCCATTTAGTCCATTAGAACTTACAGTAACAGTTTTAAAAAGTCATGCCTAGGGCTGTACTATAATATCTTTTCTTTGCAGTATCTTCTTTTGGAGTACAGCGGGCCATTGGTATATGGTAGAGTTTGGTTCCAGGACTCCCTGTGGATATCAAAACCCATGGATGCTCAAGTCCCATTATATACATTGATGTAGAAAAATGACCCGCTCCAGTTTCTCCACATCCTTTTTGAATTGTGGTGCCCAGAACTGGACACAGTATTCCAGGTGGAGTCTGACCAAAGCAGAATAGAGTGGCACTATTACTTCCCTTGATCTAGATGCTATACTTCTATTGATGCCGCCTAAAATTGCATTGGCCTTTTTAGCTGCTGCATTGTACTGTTGACTCATGTTCAACTTGTGGTCTACTTGGACTCCTAGATCCCTTTCACATGTGGTCTCGTTCAGCCAGGTGTCCCCCATCCTATATCCGTGCATTTCATTTTTCTGCCCTAGGTGCAGAACCTTAAATTTCTCTGTGTTGAATTTCATTTTGTTAGCTTTGGCCCAGTTTTCTGGTCTATTCAGGTCATTTTGAATTTTGATCCTGTCCTCTGGGGTATTAGCTACTCCTCCTAATTTGATGTCGTCTGCAAATTTGATAACTATGCCCCCAATACTGCCATCCAAGTCATTAATAAAGATGTTGAATAGCACTGGGCCCAGGACAGAACCCTATGGCACCCCACTGGTCACTTCTGTCCAGGATGAAAAGGAACCATTCTTGAGCACCTTTGGGTTTGGTCAATCAACCAGTTACAAATCCATGTAACGGTTACCTTGTCTAGCCCACATTTTACAAGCTTGTTTGCAAGAATGTCATGGGGAACCTTGTCAAAGGCCTTACTGAAATCAAGATATACTATATTCACAGCATTCCCTTCATCTACCAAGCTGGTAATTTTTATCAAAAAAGAGAGAGAGAGAGAGAGAGATCAGATTTGTTTGGCATGACTTATTTCTCTGAAACCCATGTTGATTTTTTGACTTTGTAATTATAGAATTATCTTCTAGATATTCACAGACTCTCTGTTTAATGAATCTTTCCTGGTATTGATGTCAGACTAACTGGATGATAATTGTTGGGATCTTCTTTTTTCCCTTTTTGAAGATGGGGACAACGTTTGCCCTCCTCCAGTCTGCTGGGACTTCTCCTGTTCTCCAGGAGTTCTCAAAGATTATTGCCAGTGGTTCTGATATTACATTTGCCAGTTCTTTTAATACCCTTGAATGTTGTTCATCTGGTCCTGGAGACTTTCATTCATTTAGATTAACCAGGTATTCTTGTACTATCTCTGGTTTGCGCATTGGACTGAGACTTTGGAGACAGGGTTCAAATCTTGGCTCTGCCATGTAAACCCACTGGGTGACCTTGGGCAAGTCATACTCTCTTAGCCTCAGAGGATGACAATGGCAACCCCCCTCTGAAGAATCTTGTCAAGAAACCCACATTATAAGTATGTCTTGGGGTTGCCATAAGTCAGAAAGGAAATGACTTGAAAGTACATGACAGTGACAACAAGTGTGTTGAATGAACAGTCTGTATTTAATGAGTTAAACCTGATGTAAAGATGAAAAATATATCAGACCAACATGCTTTCATGGAAGTAAGTTGCACTGAACTTTGTGTTTGATGGGACACACTGTAAATTAAATGAAGAACAATATAGTAAATGTCAGCACCATTTGTTTTTGGGATTGTTCCCTCCCCCCCACCCCCGCAAAAAAAAACTTTTCTTTTCTTTTAGTACACTGGTAGCATTCTTCTCAAATGAGATCCTGATGTCCTGTTATTAGCTTCCATAATTTGAAAAGGATTGGTTGAATGTGAAAAAAAGGTGACAGTACTTTTAACAGGATGTTGGAATAGTGATAGCGTGTCATATAGTGGTGTGCCAAATATTTAGAAGAAGTGCATGCAAACAATGGTCCATCCAGTCTGTATGCCTGACCATTTCTAAACTCTGCAGAACATTTAACAACATGGTGTAATTAGAACATTGCATTTCCTACTATCCATTCCCAGATTCCACTGGTTTTTGACACAAATATTCCTGGAACTCTGAAACAGATGTATGAACAACTCTGCCTCCAGGCTAAACTAGATGAGACATAGTTAGGAATTGTGCAGATTAGTTACTCTGTGAATTACTTTTGTGATTGACACATGATTCACGAACCTGAAACATTCTACTGTGTTTTCTTAAGTAATGTGTTGCACAGAAAAGAAAAGAAGGGGGGAGAGAGAGAAAGAGAACAAAATCTGGTCAGCTGTGACACATTTTATTCTATTTATTTTTCTTAGTCAAGTATAATAGCAATGTTTTATTATGAACCAATTAACAAGTCTAATCCAGAAGTTATCTGTTTATAAAATGTCAATTGAGAATCTTTTTACTCTGGCTACATTATTTGTTTTCTTAATGTGACAATCAGCATCTTCCTTCCATCACTAATTTACTGTCTCTTGTAGCCATAAAAACCTGAATGTTGGGATGGGAAATTAAACAGAATTATGAAACATAGCAGCCATCCACTTCATATATACAAGGAATATCAGCAAAATAAAGCACACACACACACACACACGCACACACACACCAAAAACAGAGATGGGTTTAACTTTTCCAAAAATTTAAACTTATTGAATCTTTTACTTTGGTTGAGAAAAAGACTGTGATGGCTTGCTAGTGATAAGAACCAGTAGAGGTATGGTTAGTAAGAGAAAAGAAAGAACAAAACAAATGTTTATCTGACACAGTACCCTTCTACCTCAAATATTACTGAATATTAGTGCCATGGAAGGTTTAGCAGTGGAAGACGGAGACAGAAGATTGTCATTGATGAGTAGGAAAGAAGAAAAACATCTCATTATAGATGCATTCCATGAAATTTGCTAATTGGTAGTTGAGATTTTTAACTCAGGCAACTGGAAGAGCTAACTCTGAAAGAGGAGCTAACTCAGTTGGCAGAAGATCACCTGATGTCTGTGATCCATAATACTATTTTTATACTAAAGAATGAAGTATTTGTTGTTGAAAACCTTAATCGAGATCGATGTGAAGGTAGTTCACAACAACAAATTTGTTGTGGAAGTGCTTAAGCCAAATGAAAGCAAATCTTGTTCTCCTACAAAAGATTTCCCCAAAACTTATGAGAGTGTTTTAATGTCTCCTAGATTACTTTGTGAAAACCATAAAGGATAGTCATGGGAAAACTTGTAGGCTTTCTGATTCATTTGGTTTTGTGCTTGACTTAGGAAGTTATTGGCTAATATACTGCATGTCTAAACCTACTGTCAAGAGCTGCACTAACAGAAGTACATCACTGGAGAGCTGTCTGTGACCTGAATTTGACATACTTCAGTCCTTTCCTGTTCAAACATACCGTTTTGCTAGATGGAGTGTTTGGCTTGAACACAAAATCTATTTTATCCCCCAGCTGTTGTTCTCTGTCTGGACATTTTAGATTTTGTTGCAGTTTCCACTGTCTTGATTTTAAAAAAATCTTCCTAAAGATGATATCACGGTGTTACAGCATGAAACCATCATGTTAATGTTTTCAAGACAACATTTAATAACATTTTAAAGGCCTTTCTAACATGATTAAATTTATGCTACAGTTTAAACATGGTCTCAGATCTCTTTTCCTTCCTAACAAATAACTCCAGGGGCCTGAAGGAACTCCAGGAAGTCCAGGTCAAAGGGGTCGTCCAGGAAAAAAGGTAGTTCATCTTCATTCTTTAGCCTGAATTTGTATTGCAAGTGTTTCTTATTAATGAGGAACTATTCTTCATTAATGAATGGACAGATTGCCAGTTTTAGAAAAGAATATTGATAGAAGTTTGTAACTATATTGGTTTACCTGTGCAGCCTTCATTTAGCATAAAACTTTTATTTTGTTCTGTTTTCTTCCATCTTCCCGATAGGGGGAAAAGGGACAACATGGCCCCCCAGGAGAAATTGGAGTCACAGGTGATCCTGGCCAGAGTGGAGAAATTGGTCCAAAGGGTTCAAGAGGAACTAGGGGCTTTCTGGTTGGTACAGGGTTTAAATTGGGAAGTCCTATAATTATATATGAAATATGTATGAAGAAGCTTTAGAATTATGTATGTAGAAGAAGAGCTTCTTAACTTAGTCCCAATACTATCACAGGCCCATCTGATGAGGACATGGGAAAGAGCCTTCTCAGTGGCTCCTCCCAGGCTGTGGAATTCCCTTCCATGCAGGTTGACCAGATATCCTGACCGCAAATGAGGACAAATCGCTTTAAATGTAGGATATTCACAAGAAACGGAGGACATAGAAGTGTAAATTCATGCTTCTTAGTTCTGCTCAAAATGGAGGACATTTTGGAATTCCTCCTGGACACAAGGCTGAAATACAGGACATGTGCAGAATAAGAAGGATGACTGGTCACCCTGCTTCCATGAGAAGCTAGGCTGGCACCCACTTTGCTCTCCCTTCACTAGCAGGAAAAGTCCTTTATATTCAAATAGGCATTTAATTGATTGCAAGGAATCAATTTTCATAGGGTGCTTTTGTGCGGTATTTTTTAACTTTACTGTTGTGTTTTTAAGTGATTTTTAAACTTTTAAATTTTAATTGGATTTTAATATGATAACATAATATGATTGATAGTGTTTTTACTTATTTGTCAGATTTTTTTATGTCGTTACATACATGGAAAATAATGAGTGGTTAGACAACTATTGAGTTGTCCCTGATTTGTAAATTCTCCAATTGTCTCCATCCAGGAATTTTCACTATGTCCTATTCAACAGGCAAGGTTAACCTGTTTATTAACCTCTTCAGATAGCCTCTGTTGAATATTCAGGCAGCATAGAGGAAGGATGCCAGTGCTCAGTTTGAAAGTCTATAATCCAATTATTGGGGTACTTTCCAGAGCTGGATTTTATTCTCATCTCCATCATTAATTTGCTATTCAGATCACGTTTCATTCTCCTCTGTTTTAAGACAAACTGTTATGATACCATGCTTGTTTATTGCACCCATCCCTTTCTTCCAAGGACCTATAAAGTTGTTCTCTTGCTCTTTTACCCTCTTAGCAAATCCGTATGGTATACTCAGGCAGGGGCACTACTAAGTTTCAAGTCTAAATGGGGATTTCAGTCTTAGGCTGCATCTGCAGTGGAGTTGTTTGACACTACTTTAACTCCTGTGGCTCAATGCTATTGAATCCTCGGATTTGTAGTTTGTTGTGGCACCATAGCTCTCTGACAAAGGGGCTAAATATGTCACAAATCCCAGAATTCCATAGCAATGCAGGACAGATGTAGCCTAAGTCTCCCCACTATGCCAAGTTTTCTGGTCATATGTTTGTATGAACTTTTGTTGAATTTATTTCCCTATATTTGATGTTAATTAGAGAACATGTTTTTAAAAGTTTTTAAAATATCTGTTTTTTAAACAGCAACACATTGCTCTGTATACATTTGCACAGATGCACTCTAGAAATGGCAAATTAAAAAAGCCTATTCAAAGGATTAATTGCAACTTGTTTCATCAACTACTTCTAGTGAGATATCATTATAGGTCTTGTAATTATATTTACTGTATAACTATTCCTTGTAATGAAATACCCTGAAGGCCTTGGGCACTTTTGTTCCAAGATACATTAATTCTGAACATCTGTCAGACAGATATCAGAATTCTTCCTAGCAATCCTTATAAAATGGCTAGTTTATTGTTTGCTTGTTTGTTTTTATGTAATAAATGTATACTCTGCATCTCCAACCATGAGAGTTGCTAGACTTTTGCCTAAATATTCCATAATGTAGGAAGGAATGTCCATGGTTATGAATCAGTCATAAGTAAGCACATTTAGATTGTATTCAGGCAGTTAAGCATGTGCTTGGCTCGCTCTATTTGAAATTAGTGAGATTTGTATATGTTTAATTCAGGTTTCAGCATGTCCCGTGTATTTTCCTGAATCAGAAATGTTATGTGCACTGACAGCTTGACTAAAGAGATATGTTTATTGCTGCTTATAATTTTCAGGGACAAATAGGAGCAATGGGATCTACAGGAGAACCAGGAATTCCAGGTTATGGGGTATGATATACTTCCAGAACATGTCCATATGTCTGTCTGTATTTCCTACCTAGTTTATGTTAACTGTTATCTATGTATATTTCACTTCAATTGCTCTGGTCTGTCAGTTTGTGGAATAAACATTCCTTCCTCTTAGATAGGCATAGTTATCTGTGTGTATATTGCACCCCAGTTGTGATGCTTGCCAGTGGCATCCCACACCGGGGTGTCACCTGGTGCTGGGGTCAGGCCTTGGGGCAGAAGCAAAAGAGGTCCCTCCTTCCTTGCCCTGTGCGGCGTTACTTTAGAGTAAATCCGTGTGGGGCAGGGAGGGAGACACCTCCACTGTCCCTGCTCCACCCAGCTTTATTCTAAAGTAAAGTCATGGGGGGGGGGCAGGGGGGAATAGTCAAAACTCCCAGGGCAGGGACGGGGTGCTGGGTCCTCTCTCTCCCTGCCCTACGAGGCTCGAGTTTCAAGCTTCCCAGGGACGGCAGGGACAGAGGCACCAGGTCCTCTGCCTCCCTGCTGTGCGCCATGGTGTCACCCATCCAGGAACCCATCCAGGACACCCTTCGGGGGTGTCACCCAGCTCAGCCCGCACCTCTCTAATGATGCTACTGGTGCTTGCCAGGTTGTCATTGAAGATTTCAGTGAATAGGCAATGCTCAGAATACAACACTCTTCTTTCTGTTTTGCCCCCTTGTCCTCTTCTTTTGTCCTGCACTTGCTGCTCTGAAGCACACTTGCTTGCTACAACAGGGACTATGTTTGTGTGCAAAGGGTAGGGGAGAATAAGTGGAAGTGAAAAATCCTCTTTTCCAGAGAATTTACAAGTATAGCATCAGTCTCTAAACCTAACACCCTAACTGCAGGAAGTATGAATGGAAGATTCCCAGTATGTTGTATCTACAAAAAGGCAACAATGTGGCCATTTTGATCATGTGCAAGTTTATATAAATGAACATTTGATTGGTAGACAATCCTAGTACAAAAGTAGGATTCATGTTCCTAGAAGTTTAAAAGATTGTACATATAGATTTTGTTGTTTCTGTTGTCTTTGGGATGATAATTCCATGCTGCTTTGAAGGAGTCCTCGTGGAAGCTAAACATCTTTCAACTTATCTAGGTCTAAAAAAAAAAGAAACATTATTCTTTATTAGCCTCTAATTAGCATGGGCTCACTGAAACCTAGTGATTCCACCCCCAATCATTGTCATTTGCCAGTCTTCAAAAAAAAATCTGTCCAACTAAGGACAGATCCGTCTAATGTGTCATCACTGGCTGTATGTTATCTACACAGCTGATTTTTTTAATGTTAAAATATCTTGAAATTTACCTTGATTTTTTCATTTTCTTTTATTAGGGTCACCAAGGGCAACCAGGAGCATCTGGTCCTCCAGGACCGAAAGGAGAGAAGGTATTTAGAGTAGGAATTGACATATTTATTAGAAATATTGTAACTGATAGGGATCCTTACTGTGTGCTAGAAATCATGAAGGCTCACAAAATGAGCGTTTATCTTCAACAGCTCCTGATTCTTCCAGATTTGTATGTAAAATAAAAATAAAAAAATAGTGGGAGAACAAATAATGTGAAGACAAATTTATGAATTGTGCTAATCTGAATGCAAGAAGGAGGGAAATTTCACTGAATGAGTTACAGAGTATTTTCTGACCTCCAATGAAAGTTCCAGTTTATTGATAGTTGGAGGTTATTTCATTCCCGCATGCAAGATTGAAGAATTTCAAAAACTTCTATCTCTGCTATGGGAAATTATGAGAGTCTTTGTGCATTTTATATTGATTATTCACGTTTTTGGACATTTTGACTATATTGTTTGTTTAAACTGCTTTTGCACAATAACTTAGGTTTTTTGCAAAGAAGAAATTGTCTTTCTGAATGATTTCTTGCACAAATTTGGAAAAATAACTCCTGCTTTGTGAAAATTCTCATAGGCTGCTTTCACATGGAGGTACTTACCATACTTAAATCATTGGCAAAACACTCCAGAAGCATGGAGGTGTGATAGCCGGTCATGTTTCTGAAACATCATTGAGGCATCCCGCTCCTCTCCCATCAACAAAGCATTTCCAGAGCAGCCATTTCTTGAATAACGGGAAATTCTGTTATTCAAGAAATGGCTGCTCCTCAAATGCTTTGTTGACGGGAGAGGAACGGGCTGCCTCAATGATGCTTTAGAAACATGACCAGCTATCATACCTCCGCGCTTCTGGAGCGTTTCCCCAACTATTTAAGTGCAGTAAGCCTCCATGTGATAATCGCCCTGGTTGTTAACCATTTTATCAGCAGGGTGTTGCAATGTTTTAAGACACTCTTGCTTACCTAGGATAGGAAAACATGTGATATTCTTTACACTCCTTGTTATTAACTTAGTAGCAACTTCCTTAATCATCATGACCAGTAAACAATTGCTTTTTTTCCATTTTAGGGCTATCCTGGGGAAGACAACACAATACTAGGACCACCAGGGCCCATAGGTGAACCAGTAGGTCTTTCTTTATCCAGAAAACTATAGTCATGTTGTATAAAAGAGTGTAGAAAGGGTATAATTTTAAAATGAGTATAAATTAGTTTGCATAAATTCCTCCTTATTTTTCACTGTTTGTTGTATCAATTATTTTCCATTTGTAAAAAAAATTATGTAGAGTAACAGTTCTGGTACCACGGTTTGGGGACTTCTACGAGTTCCTGGTACCCCTTGAGGTTTGAGCAGCTCTGAGGCCACAATGAAAAGAGTAAAGGAAATTTTTGAAAAAGTAAGAGTTTATATATTGTTAAAATGACATTATATTAGATGTGTATGCTATGAATTTATATATTATGACTATGAACCAAGATTTCTTTCTCATGAACTCTTTTGATTCACAGAAAGCACTCTTGAGTCTGTGAGCCAAACTTGGTACTTTCTAGAGCTGAATGGTATTCAGCAGGAATGTCTCACCTGAGCATTCTTAGGCATACCCAATTCCTTTTTACCCACCACAAGAGAAATTTTGTGAGGAACATTAACTGTTGTTGACTTTCCTAGTCTCAACTGCTGAACAGCTTCCATGCTTGACTTCCCCTCCTCCTCCTTCTCTTCCTCCCTCTGTTCTGATTTAGATTGGCTTATCAAAATTTATTTAGTTTTCCCCATTGAATTTGAATTCCCTTTGGTCTTTTTTCAGTCTTCAACTCTAGTCTGCCTTTTGATTTTCCTGCTTAAGACTTTTAAGGACTATGTGGCCTTTAGAGCCTTCTATAAAAAGTGTGTGTCCTATGATGGATAGATGATCACTGAAGAGTTTTTTGGGTTTGAGTAAAGGAGCACAAAGTGATCACTTGTGTGATCAGCCAAGACCAAGGTACAGAAATATTGTTATTCATTTCCACTTACCTTCTTGGGAGTTGATAAATAGTTCAGAAAGCTCCTGTACTCACTGCCTCCTTTTCTGTCTGTTAGTCTGAAGTCAATTGTTATCTAACATCAATCCTAGAGGTATCCATTTCATTTTCTTTGTTCATGGCTTCAGCCTCCATCATGGTACCAATGCAGTGTTAGTCTATGTGGCACCCACAGCACTGACTAAACAGTGTGTGCTGTCCACTCCAGTTGCCTTTGAATTGTTCTCTCCCACTGACATCCAACAAGTTTCTGACCATACAGCTCCACTGAAAGCACAGGCCAGATATCACTTTTGTTCCTCTTTAGCTAGGAAATGGAGTAGGAGCCGCATAAGAAGAAAGAAGTCAAAGTGCAATGTATCTGAGCTTCTTATATAATTGGCTTCAACACCTGTGGCATCAGTCTTCACATCAGTAATCATACTACTTCAATTTTTAATCAGTAGCACCACCTTCAACTACAGCTACCATTTTACTTACTGTTATACAGCATCAGGAACTAGAGACATATTGCCTGCACTTTTATTGGAATCTGTTCCTCTCTTCACACTCTCTGACATCAGTGCTTCTGTTCTAAACAGAACAGAAGTCATCAGATGAAGCACTTTGCCTTGGATAATACTCAGAGAGAGGGGTTAAACACAATTTTATGGCACCAATCCAAAAGTCACTTTTTCAGAAGTTGTATCACCAATGTTTATTTGCATTGTTATCTGACCTGTTAGACATTTTTGGATCCAAGATATTAATATTGCAGAAAAGATTATCCTTGTTCATATGTATCTAAGGAGTCTGTGAACCTTTTTAGAAAGAACTGAAACATCTTTGGAACAATTCCTCTAGTATTCATGACTGTTCATCTCTTTGGGACTGGAGGTGAAAGGTCAACCACAGTCCATCTGTGATCCTGACTTTCAAAATGTGGACTCTCAAATCTTCATTGTGTTTATGGTTCCTCTTCTTTCTGCTTTTTCACATCTAATCCAACAGTTACAGGTAAAACAATTATACTTGCCACCTGCTTTTTGAAAAATTCAACAGCTTTATAGGAGAAAGGTGCACATTTTTTCCAAATTCTGTGATAAATTATTATTGAGGCAGACCAAAGTTTCACTTTTTGATTCAATTCAACATGATGGGTTGGAGATTTTAGTCATCAGTACTATAGCTGCTTGTGTCAACAAAAATCAAGCAGCTCAGAGGTCTCTGTGAAAAGCACAAAAAGCACCCTCCTTTGTCTCATACTTACTTGATAACTAGAAGATTGTAGTACTTGTCCTTCAGAAGGAAGACATCATCCCACAGGCCATAGATCAGTATTGTGCATTATCCACTGTCCATCATGTTATATACTGGGCTACCCAGGTGATGGGAGAAGGAATTGCTCCATCATGCTTGCTTGAAGACTGTGTGGGTAGAAAAATGCTCATAGATTTTCCTTTCAATGGCAAGGGCCAAAATCAGTTATATCATAAACTGTCTTTGAAGGCATAGAAGATGGGACTTGATGGACAATCCTAGCCCTTTTAGCAGCAAAAAACATATTATATTTCTGTGTCAGTTTTTGTCCTCTAAGGCTCCCATCTGCCTTGTCATCAATGCAGAAGCAGCTCTTTAAGTAACATAGATGCTGGATTATTTCTTCATCTAATAAAGTGCTTTGACAATCAAGCCTCCATCTATTTTCTTGCCAACTCAGTTTGCCTATGGCTGTTCTTTGCGCTTATGAAGCCTACAATTTCTTGAGATTTCAACAACTGACAACCCATAACCCATTTCTACTTTTAATAATTATTCACCTTGGTTGTCCTCTAGGATGATTCAATTCTAATAATCTTTTTTGGGGGGGAGGGGAGGGAAGGACCATGTTTCAGTTTTAGGTGCTTATGTTTAGCCTATCAGCAGTGCTGTAAATGTATGAATCTGGGTGTATTCACCAAATGTATGTCTTTTCCTCAGAACAGGAATTGTACTTGTTTTTCCATGACAAAGCCTCTACTAGCAAACCTCCTTTTTGCAAAGGATCTCATTACCATTTTTCTTTTCTTTTTCTTCTCCAGCTGGAAGTTTTTCAGCAGTATCACCATTGGGAAACTGATGTAGGAGAACTGGGGAAACATAGACAATCAGTGTCATGTTGTAGGAGCTTGTCTGCTTCAAACAATACAATAATCAAGTCTTGAGCTGGGAGAAAGTGGGATATTACTCTAGCCAATTCTACTCCTGCCTACAGCTAGCAAGGCAAACAACTACTTCCACAATCCTTTACTGAGTGTGCAAGGTACACCAAATGCTGTAGGCAGAGGAAAGAATGGGCAAAACCACCTCTGAGTATTCCTTCCCTAAGAAAACACTATGAAATTTATGGGGTTTCCATAAACCAAAAGACAATTTGAAAGCACACACACAGAAAATAACAGAACAGAGAGAAAAGAGGGAAGCAAATGAGGTTGTTTCAGCAGTTGCCAAAGTATGTCAAAGTGTAGATCTATCAGTTTGGCCATCAAAATTGAAATCACGACAGAAAAAAAAACATTGTTATGTATTTCAGAAGAAACTATCACAAAAAGTGTAAAATATCTTTGTTTACTTATTCAAGGCTTACATGACTAGGTGGTTTCATTTCCCAGCAAAGGGGCTATCAGTGGTGAATGATTATACTGAACCACAACTATCCAGCAACCTCAACTGTCTATGATATAGACGGTTCCCTACACAGGCAGGATGCCTGCTGTCAACACCTTCATGCAATGTCCCATGGAATACCAGGAAAAGGACTCTTTATGTCAACACCCTGGAACTTTTTGTTGTTTTCATGATGTGGTACTCCAGTGGATTCTATGTCTAGCAATCCATCATATCTGATACTTTACAAGGGATACCATATCCCATCTCATTTTTGCAATACTGTCACAGTTCCATTTGCCACAAGATACTACATTCCCAGCCTTCATTCAGAAGATAACAAATCCATCTAAACTCTCCTTTATTCTTAGAATGTCAAATCAATGACTATTGCTTTTATATGTGGATAGTTCAACTTTCTTCCATTGATCCAACAAATTTTGGCTCCTTGTGTTTTCACAACATTTTGCTTAAGTAGCTGATGAAAGCTATCAAGTGGGCTTATAAACTCAACTGAGTGCTTATACCTGAAAGAGTTTGTAGCCATTCTGCTCAAGGGTGGTTTCCTATTTTTTGTATAGAATCTTTCTTCCAAAATGCTGCAAGGTTACAGCATAGTTTCAGCCAAGTACCTTTACCAAACATTACTGTTTGGACATGATGACATGTGCAGATATAGTTCTATTTTCCATTCTTTCTTGATGAAGAAGACCATCTATGGTAAGTTAGCTTGCTACTGACCCCTTTCTGTTAGTCACAAAGGCCACAAAGAACAACAGGTTTCTTACTTGTAATTGTTGTTCTTTGAGTGGTCATCTCTGAATTCACTCAAACTGCACTCATCCTCTCATTCACACCTGATTGCTTTTGAAGCAGACTTGGAACTCAAGGAATATTTTTGGGGCATGCCTAGGTATGCATACTGGAGATGTACATATGAGATTCTCATCAAATGGTACTCATCTCTACAATATTTCAAGTGTGAATTTGCACAGGCACAAGATTATAAATTCTGGCCACAGAAGGACCACAATTACAAATAAGTAATTTGTTCATTCTTGGTCTCAGCCATGGATGTAGCAAGACAATATTTTTCAGCTAGCTTTTCTAAAGAGTATTGAGGTAATGTATGTGAAACACCTTAGAACAGTGGTTCTCAAGCTTTGATCCTCCAGAAGTTTAAGACTTCTGAAAGAATTCCTCACCATTGGTCATGCTGGCTAAGACTTCTGGGAGTTGAAGTCCAAAGAAACAAAATTTGAGAAGCACTGCTTGAGTATGTTCAACATTTTATTTAAGTGCTAGATTTAAAGTGTTCTAATTTCTTTGAAGCTTCTGCCATGTCAAAACTTCATTTTGAGGTTTTTTAATAAAATGCTTATGTTGCGAACTTTAGATACCCTTATTATAGGAATAGATAACATTCGTTATGTGTACATTCATCTGTGTAGTTGAAGCACAACTTAAAATTCTGAGATCTTTCTTGTTGAATGGTGGTACGGCATTTTGTGAAATGTCCCAATTTGTCTTTCCTTTTTCTGGAGAAGACTGGATATTTTTTTTAATCATTCCATTTGATTTTTTAAAAATTCCCATTAAGTAGCCATATTTGAAATAAAATTTTAAACAACCTGGGATCTTTGTGTTTGTATCTCTAGGGGCCTGTTGGTGAACGTGGTGAGAGAGGAGAATCTGGTGATGCAGGTTACAAGGTAAATACTAACTGGTTTTCATTTCACTGTAACTTATTTGTTGTTTATCTTAAAACAAATAATTTATCTCTCAGAAAACTTTGAATGTATCTTCAGACCAAATTGAGTGACTGAGATTGGGAAAGAAAGGATGATTATTGACCAAAAGAAAAATCCTGATACTATACTATATGTTACTATATGTTAATCAGATAGCCTTGAACGGTTGGCCTGGAGCTGCTCCTATTTCAGCCAGATTGGGGCCACAGCAACTGCATGCCACAGCTCCAATCTGGCCTTTCCAGGGTGCTAAAAGGAGCCACAAAAAATGGCTCCTTTTTGTGCCCTGGAAAGGGTGCCATGGCTTGGTGATGCTCCTTCAGCACTATGTGGTATGGATGCAGCACTGGAAGAGCACCATGATGCCGTGCACCATGTGGAGCAGCACGTGGCTTTATGGTACCCTGGGGGCAGAGTTGGGGCATGCATCATGTGGATGCAATGCCCCGACTCTGCCCCCAGGGTGGCCTTAAGGACTGGTCTGAACAGGGCCTGAGAGTCATATATATCAAGGTCAAGTCAAAGAAACTTTGTGTAAAGATCTGTGAACTGGTTAGGTGAACAAGATTAAACCTTACTCATATAATCTTTTCTTTGTAGGTCTGTGTAGTGTAGTATGAGATGAGGGTAGAGAACCGTCAATTTTAATTGATTGTATATACAGCACTGTGTAAATTTACAGCGCTATATAAATAAAGCTTTACCTGGGTTCAAGTTTCCATTCAGCTATGAAATTTACTGAGTAATCTTCAGGAGGTCACTATCTACCTTACAGAGTTATTTCTGTAAAGTTATATTAGGTAAAAGGATGTCTTCCTTGGAAGAAAGTCAGGAAAGAGATGTGATAAATAGACAAAGTACAAAAGATGGCTATAGTTTAATATTTAGATTGAAAATGTAGAGTAGGTGTAATATAGGTACAGAACAGAAATAAAGAGCATGTCTGCTGTGTTACACCAGCAAAAACCAGAAGGAGCAAGCTATATAGAAAGCAGGGGCAAAATTTATTGAGGTCATATGCCCATGCATAAAACAAAAGATTATTTTCAGCGTAATATCTTCCCATGGAAACTTTAGATCAAAATAACTTCAATGAGGTATATCTAGAAGAAAAAGCCTTAGTGAGATATTTGCAGTGAAAACAATATGCTAAAGTGCTAATCAGCATTTCTCAAACTTGCAGTCTTGTCAGCTTCTAATAACATTTGTTTCTACCCAGTAAAATGCTGTACGTCTTATTCTAGGGTCACACAGGTCTTCCAGGACGCAGAGGTGCTATTGGACAACAAGGGCCACCAGTAAGTATGTTGTAAAGAGGGTTGACTTCATTGTACTTATACAACAACAAGGGGGAAAATTGTACTTCCTAGGTGGGCTGGGGGTGGAGGGGATTCCTATTCACCCCTACTGGTTTTAATGTCTGCTGGTGATTGTTTTAAATTACGTTTTGTTTTTCCCCAAGGGTGAGCCAGGTGAAAAAGGTGAACCAGGACCAAAAGGGGAGAGAGGATCTCAAGTAGGTAGAAAAATAAATATTTATTTAGAGGTGTTTGAAGTTAGTGATACTTTAAATTCTAACGTGTTTATTGATCAGCCTGCATATCATTCATTCTTACATACATTCATGGCATTTATTTATTGCCTATTAACCCACTAGAACTGCTGAAGTGACACACATTAACAAAAACACTTGAAAAGCATTAAATAAATAGCTAAAACAATTAAAACAGTCCAAACTGCACTTTAGAAAATGTTCAAAAACTGGACAAATAGTTTTAAAAACAGCTAGAATGGACACTCCCAATTTTAAACGTTAAAGGCCACACAAAACAGCACAGTCTTCATTGCCTGCCAGAAACTCAGAATAGATAGAGCCAGCTTCACCTCTCTCAGTAAGGAAGTGTAACTGCTACAGAGAAAACCCTGTCATGGGTACCCACCAGCCTAGGTTCAAGGGGTACCCATGACAGGGTTTTCTGTCTAATGATCTCACACTATATTCTGTGACAGTGTATAGGATACCTTATATTGCTGAAGCTTTTGGAGCGTTCTTCCCTTGGACAAGGATAAAGTCCAGCAGTTTTGTCTCTCTGACAAGGAGACCAGCCCTTTTTTCACATCTGCATCATATTTGAGATAGTGCCTGTCTCATGTGGCTTTATTTGACCTGAGTAGCCCATAGAATAACACGTAAATGGCATATCAGAATATGGCATGACATGGCAGAGGAGATAAAAAACTGAACCTGAATGTATGAAAGTCTTTGCTGCCAACTTCTTTTATAGCACCCTGGCCTAGAAAAACTGTTCTGGAGAGTTGTCTCCATAATGACAGCACCTCTGGAAAGACCTTCTTCCTTATTCCCATAAGTCTGAATTCATATAAAATAAATGGTTTAAAAGAGAGCTCTATCTGCATGCTTGTGGCCCTAGCAGTAAGTAGCAGGACAATGTGCAAGTCTCATTAAATGCAATGGCATAGTCAATTGGTGTCTCCTATATATAAAATGGCAAAATCAATGTTTGCTTATTGGATGTTTTAAAAAATATTTTCCAGCTGTGGATGCTTGAATCAGTGGATTTAAAAAATCTGTGGATATGGAGGGCAAATTGTATCAGAGCCAAAAAATAGTGATAAGTTCAAAGCTCAAATGTGAGGGATACATACCAGGGGGACAATTTTAACCTCCACATGGTGGACCAGATAAGGACTTCCCCATCTACATCTACCAGCAAAAGTCAATCCCTGCCCAAATCTGGTTGGCCATTCTTTCCACCTGTCCCAGGACTGCTACAAAACTGTGTGGGCTCCTGGGAAGAAATCTCTGCACATCTTAGGAGGTGGGTCCGTCCTGCAGTTTGATGCTCACTTGTAGACAGGATTCAGTGTAATGCTTAAGAGGACTGCAGCACCATTCCCTTTAGATGTTCTGTGTGACATCAGTGCTGATTTCTTGAAGCCAGGGCTGAGATCAAAAGCTGCCAAGACTAACCTTTTGGGCCCTAATGGACACAAGGTGATGTGTTAAATGGTGACCATGCATTACATACATGAGCAAATATGCCCCCTCTCTCACACATACAGACCTTACCTTGTTGAAGCCTCACCTCTCTGCCTGCTTAGTTTGGGGAGTGGGATCACTGCAGTGGAAAATTTAAAGTTGTTTCTCCCTCCAGCAATCCTGGTCAATTCCACACACACACACACACACACTCCTGTTAATGTTCTCTATTGCATTGGGATTGAAGAGAGGCATCTCCACCAGCCACCCAGATCACTTCTAGAACACTAGTTCTTTTTCATACCTCACAGCTCATTATCCAGGCTGGGAGTTGAGGGCCTCCCTAGCACAATATGTAGATCTTTGAGCACTGACATCAGAGACAGATGGGGCAGAAGCATGTATGAATAATTGCCTTTCTGGCTTCATGTCTACAAGCCTTTTAAATACTCCCCCCCTTTCCCCCCTTTTTTATTGCTGGCATTTATCTTCATCATTTTTAAGCTGCTTTTTTGGACATACTTGAATCATTTTATCTTGTTTCCTTAAAAGGAAGCTTGCTCAGGAATCCAGATCTGGAATTGCATCCAGGTTGACAGAGGCCATCATCCAGAGAACTATACAATATGCAAAGCAAACCTTTTACATTGTTTTGAACGGCAGTACCCCCTGCAGGTTAATTTTGGAACTTGGGCAGATTTCAAAAGCAGTGATGTGACATGTGGGGACTTTTATCAAAGGAGGATGAGTCTGCAATCCCACAAGCAAAATCCAAGCAGTAAAGCAGTTCTCTGGCTTGTGGCTATTGCACAAAAATCCATTTGAACTCATTTGAAAAGAAAGTTCAGCTATACCACAATGCATATGTATTTGGCACAAGGAGAGATGGCTAAGTTCCAGATAACTAAGTATAAATGTTTCACTTCAGTACTTTTGACTTGAAGATACTGTGAAATCTGCCAGTGATGTGTTCCACTGAAACACAGAATGACTTTTAATATATTTTAAAGAATTACATATAAAACAATTTTTAGTATTCCCATTGCATCTTCAGACTTCCACTTTCAACCAAGTCTTGGTCCAGCAAAACAGTTTTCTGTGGGATATGTGATAATCTGTGACTTGAAGCAAAATCACAGTTTATTAACTTGCATATCTTAGGGGGTCTGCAAAACCTATTCCAGGATCATAAGATGCTTTAGTTTTGGCAATGTATGCATCATATGACAACAAAAAAAACCAACCCAAAAATAAAGCCATCCTCTGTGGTTTCCTTTCAAACTTTTTGTTTATGTTCCTTGGGCAGAAATATTATATCACAGCCTTATTTCTAAAAATAGTGTTAACACTCAGAAAAGTTAATGAAAAATTGTACATCTTAAAACTGCAGTTAAACTCATGCCTGTGACTTGAACATCTCCATTTTGCAAATCCTGGGCAAACACTAGGGCAGTTGATCCACGTGCACTTGCCCACCTTGTGGTTGATGTAACAGGAGCATACGACAATCTGTCTATATATAATATTGAGGCTATCTGTCTGTATATAATTTTTCAGCTTTCTCCCAGTACATTTAAAAAGATATTGCTAAAAACCCTAAGTTATAACAGAATTAAACAGGGGGAAAAACTTTGGGTGATGTAATGTAATGTTGAAATCAAGCACTTTATTAAATAAGTTAAAACATATTAATTATTGCCCTTTTAAAAAGTGAGGTGCAGTTTTTGTATGAACTCAGAAAATTTAAATACAGATCTGCATTAGGAATGAACAAAATCTGGAGGGTCCAATTTTCCACTTTCTAGTTCCATGACCATTTCCTCTCACTGAAACACGATGTTTGCTTCCAAAGGGAAACAAACTGTGTACAGGGTCTTGAATCATTGATTTAGAACAGAATTCTACTTCCTTGAACATAACCATGGGTGGCACTCTAAACATCACAGAAGTGGGCAGGGATTGTTGCCCACCCCAGTCTACCTGATTGTGTGTGCCCTCAATACATCATATCTTGTATGTTTGGATGCAACATCTATTTGTGTCTGTTGCCCAACGTCCAATCCACCATTACCACCAAATACAGAAAGAAAATTGTATGACATCACTATCCCAATCCAATGTTTCATCTTTGGTGTGCAAATACTATAAACCTGATGTGGAACAGAGAGAATTTTTGATTCAAATGAAAATGGTACATTATGATATAATTTATATTCACCCTTGATTTTTAAAAAAGGGAAGAAGGAAGAAAAGCCTGTTATAGAAACTGACAGAGGCTAAGTGAGATGACTTTGGCTTGATGTAGATAGAAAAGGACCTAGGGCCAATAAATGGCTTCAGATTCTGGTTACTAAACAGGGATTAAACCACAGTTTTCTTGGCTGATTAACAGTGCTGATTAACAGGAGAAATGGGGAAGGACAAGTTTACAGGCATGTGACTTCTTGGATGATAAACCAGGATTTACAGACCCAAGATTATTGTGCCTGAACTGGACCATTTTCTCAGAGATAGCTAGGTCAGAAAAATTGATATTATTATTTGGGCCTTTTTCCCACTGTGGTTTAAACCAGATTGTGATTAGAAAGGATCCGGTTTAAACCACCATGGTTCCAACTTAATTTGAATCGCAGAAGCGATATGAAAAGGGGGGGGGCATGGTTTTGACCCATTTAACCTGAGTCAAAAGGAAACTGGATTTTTCAGGTGTTTTTTGGGATGAATCAATTTATTTGGGAAATAAATCAATTCAGCCCAATGGGAACCAGACAGATTTGAATCCGCCCCCCGCAAAAGTGGGAACCAGGGAGGCGGATTTGAATCCCTCTGACTGTGACAGAAAGAGGTAGCGGCAAAGCCCCAGCCATGTCACTGTTACTGGCCTCCCTGCCTCCCTTGCCTCTCCTTACGTCGTCCACTGGTCCACTGGTTTCTCCTCAGCCTTCCACAGCCTCCTTCAGCTTCCCCATGGGCTCTTCCCAAGCTTCTCCGCTCTGCGACCTTCTGCTTCCGTTCCCATCCTCTCTCCGGCGGGGGAAGCTGGGAAAGAGGTCACAGAGCTTCTCCGGCTTCCCTGCGACCTTCCAGCAACCACTTTCCCAGCTCCCCAGCTGCAAGGAGGCTGGGAAAAGAGGAATAAGGTCGCAGAGCGAGGGAGGGAGGTTAGGAAGTGCGGGGAGAGCCCAAAGGGAAGCTGAAGGAGGGTGCAGAAGGCCCAGGTAAGGAGAGACAAGGGAGGCAGGGAGGCCGGTGACAGCTGATGTGGTCGGGCCTTCCCACTACCTTTGCGCCACTCCTCTTGTTCCAGCGCAAACATAGTGGGAACCATGCTTATTGCTGAACCGATTTCTGGATTCGGTGACAGAAACTGGTTCAATAATAAGTGGGAACAGGGCCTTGGTTGCTGTCTCAACCCAATTCTGTAGTCTGAAAACATGTGAAAGTTAATACATATTTTTTAAAATCTGACTTTTATACAAAGTAAAGTACCATCTGATCAGAAGAGGGCTCTGAATTGTGAACTAATCAGATGGTTTTGAGACTAGTCACGATCTTTCACCAGTGGACTGTCACTCAAACAACAATGACCTAAGGGAAATATTAAAGTGGTTCTGTGAATTTATGTGGATCTTGGACAAACTCCATAGCTAAGAAAAGAGAATACTCAGCCAGTATCAGATCTTAGATTTTCTTGAATGGAGTGTGTTTTGGGGGAGAACGAGCCATCTCTGGATAACAGGCCACATTTCGAGCTCCTTGCCAGAGAAATGCAGTTTCATGTCATCTGTCTTATCATCTAACAAATATTTTGAAATCTCTAGGGTTTAACTGGGAAAAAAGGAGTGAGTGGTCAAGCTGGGAAACCTGGACTGCCTGTAAGTAAAAAAAAAACAACCTGTTCTATTCATGAAGCATGTATATTTCAGAAGGCAGGCAACGTAAAATTCACGGCCCTTGATCCAGGAAGTAACATGCTATTAATGAAAGAGAAATGGTTAAAGCAATGGGAAGAAGGGTCTTGTCCAACCCAAAGGGTGGAATAAACAGTGCAACTAATTGTATTGTGAGCATAAGCAACTTCCTACTTCATTTGTCATAGTTGTATTATATTATTGTTGCATTTTATGTTTTTAACATACTATACAATGTCCAGTGGGCAATTTAAAGTGTGATGGATAAAAAAAATTATAAACTTGCAAGTAAGCCCACTGTGTTCAATAAACTTTACTCCTTAATGCATATGTTGAGGACTGTAGAACTTTCTAAAGAGATTTTTTAAAAAGATCCGTTTTGTACTAGGGCTGGAACAGAAATTTGCAAATTCCCTAACTCAGATGAAATTTGGAGTTCCCTATCCCTAGAGAAACATGTGTAGGGAAAAAATGACACATCAAAGATTCCTACATGAAACTGCACAGCTTTGCTGGAAAATCCTGCATTCACAGTCTTTTCATGCAACACCTTTGCTGTTTTGAATGTTGTGCAAAGTTACCCAAAGAAGAGACACATACATTTTGTTTATTTTTTTAAATTTATACTTCAGCTGGGCCTTTGAACATGTCATAATGGAACATCAGTTTTGGGTGGTGGAGAGTCTGCCATACTTTGAGCAGTCTTTTCTCTAGCAAAGTCTCATGGCTATTTCCTCTTTTTTCACTTTTTCTAAAATTGCTTGGTTATGTAAAATATGGCTAACATCTTACAGAATTTAGGTAGGCTGGAAGGTGTTATTTATATACAAATAAATGAAAAGTTAAATGATCTGTTAAATCTCCTACCATAGAAATGACTGAAGCTCAGGGAAGATGGACATACATTCTTTTTGTTCCTGCAAAGGCATCATAGCTCTCTCGGTATATCATTGACACAGAGTAAATATTTGTTGTTGTAGTGTGCCTTCAAGTAGTTTCTGACTTATGGTGACCCTTAGGCAACCATATCATGTGGTTTTATTGGCAAGATTTGTTCAGAGAGGTTTGTCTTCCCCTGAGGCTGAGAGAGTGTGGCTTGGCCAAGGTCACCCGGGGCTTTTAATGGCTAGGGAGGGATTCCAACCCTGGTCTCCAGAGTCACAGTCCACCATTCAGACTGCTGGCTGTCAAAGGGGGAAAAAGTTTAGAAAGTATTATTTCTCTAAAAAGAAGAAGAGGAAATCCAAATATCATGTGTTTCCATCCCATTTAAGACCAGCATGTTGTAGTGATTTGAGTTTTGAACTGTGATTCTGGAGTTCAAGGTTCAGTTCCTGCTTGAGCATAAAAACCTGCTGAGTGACCTTGGGCAAGTCGAGTTCTCTCAGTCTCAAGAGGGTGGCAATAGCAAACCTCTGCTCAAGAAACTTGCAAGAAAATTCTGTGGTAAGGGTAACCATAAGTCAAAAATGACTAGGAGGCACACAACAACAAAAGCTCTCAAAGTTGTGTAAGTCAACTTAGGGTAAAAACAACTGTATTTACTGTGTCAAACCAGAATTGTGTAGCTTAGTTTCAAATAATGCTGTTACTTTTCAAGACTGATCAAATGAATTTCCAATTTGTTTCAGGGTAAGCCTGGCCCTGTAGGCCAGAAAGGTGCACCTGGCTATCCTGGACCAGAAGGTATTCCTGGGAATCCTGGAAAGCCTGGGTTATCAGGGCAACAGGGCCTTCCTGTGAGTGATATTTGTTTTATCTTTATTCATACTAGTTTTCTTTTGAGTCTTAAAATTACAACCGAGCTTCATTAACGTATGTAAGCAAATATCACATGAAAAAATAGAATTACATAGTGACTTTCTAAGTCATGCCAATTCTCCCTGTGGGCCAGCACCATTGGCATTAATGAGAATTCACATTGTAGGCTCTTTCTTTTTGTGGTTACTTTTTCTTGATGTACTATTGTGGTGTAGGACCAAATACGCAAAAGGAGCTCACATACCTCAGTGGAAACCCATAGATTTTAGTGACTTTCTGCATTCCTTGTGCTTTGATCCCATAGATACAACTTCCAGTATGATTTACTCTAGAGCTAGGTTTCTCTAAATAGCTAGTATAAATTTTGAGTGGTAGATCTTTTTTTAAAAACTTGGGGATCTTCTTTTTTTAACTTGAAGATTTTTTATTTCGAGATCCAATATCTGTGTTTGCAATTTTATAAAATGCCAAAGTTAATTAATTAATTAAAAGAAATATATGTCTGTAGAAAGCAGCCCTGTCTGCATGGGCAAAAAAAACCCCATTTGCACCCCTTGCCCACACGATGCCCAGCAACGTCTAGTGTGGGGTCTTCCCTGTTAACCCAGCTTTTCCCCAGAGTTGGCAAAGTTGCAGAAAGCCCTGGTATTTCCCTGAAACCCTGGGGTTAGTGCAGGGCTTTGTGCTGTGCGTACAAATTGGGCTAGCCTGCTTTTCCCACACCATCATGCCATCATGCCATCCCTCTTCTCCATGCTGAGCTGTGAGGGAAAGGGGGTAGCCTTTTCCTGGAGCCTCCACTTTTATACTTGCAGGAGGTTTATGAATAGGCTGCCTGGTGTGCCAGGTCTCCTCCTGAGGGTGGGCTTGCCCGTGTGACCATTGAAAAGAGAGGGTAGAGGGATTCCTCTGATCAGCTGCATGGGCAAGCCCAGTTTAAGGAGAAAGCAGCAGTGCACCAAGCAGTGCTCCAGGATGGCCCGTAACTTATGGCCAGTGCAGAAGGGCACCACATGTCCTCTTGCTCTTCCTCCTCTGGTATTATGTATTATTAAGAGTTCATTATTATTTAACTAGTGCCAACCGTGGCTACTTTGAATTGTATAAGATGTGCATTTGTTATGTTGAAAACAAATTGAACAAGTGGCTGATTTGACAATATATATTGCTCACTATTTGCTTATCAAGGGTACTAGAGGAAGCCCAGGCATAGCCGGACTGGCAGGATATCCTGGAACTCAGGGACCAAAGGGGTTACCAGGTATGCTGGGAAACATTGGACCACCAGGACTAAAGGTACTTTGAACAGCAGCTTGTCAGGCTAGTTGGCATTGAGTTTAAAATCCTTCTGCCTTTTTGTTTGGAAGTAATGTAAAAGGCAGAACTCTTTTGCATCTGATTTAGTGAATGTTGTAACAGCAGTTTTCTTCCATCTCTGAAGTACTTAAAATTGCACATAATGCAGGTTACCTTAAAGCAAAAGTCAGAAGAGTAGCCAAGTTAGCCTGTGGCAGCATGAAACAATAAAGATCCTTCAGCATCTCAACATCTAATATTTTATTATGTCCATAAACCTTTTTGGTGATGAGATGCTACAAGACTTTTTGTTGCTAGTTTAAAACAAAAATTCATCCCATTTTTGGCCAGTGTCAAAAGGTGCTTGACAAACTTTCCATTATTTAGATTGGTATTGTAACAGATAGAAATGTGACGCATGAAAACTGAAAACCCTAATTTTCCTATTATGACATAATATGATAGTAATGATACAATATTTCTGCCAATTTAAGTGGAAAAGATTAATAATCCTTCTTGAACCTAAAGACTGGCATTGAATTTCCTAGTGGTTCATTTCATTTCATTGTGGTTTGACGGGAAGATATACACAGCCTGGCATCCAGAACTTCAAAATAACCCATTGTAGTTTGTTCCTTTTGCCAACATCAAAGGTATAACTACCGTATGTCACATTGCAGTTTTAGTTGAATGAGAGGTTAAAACAGCTTTTGCTGTGTAAATGTAATAATTAAAGTTACTTGTCTAGTTAAGAGGTGTGGCACAAAATAATGGACTTAAGGAACCTCAATCACATGGTTCAAATGCTGCCTTGTGCTGGAATGTTAAAAATGGCAACAAGGTGGACTGGAAAGGACAGGAAGCTTTGGTACCACAGGCCAGCAGCTTGTGGTATTCAGGTGTTGTTGGTTTTTGAAGCAACTATTTTACATGTGAGAAAGGAGTCACTTTGTTTGTTTAAAAAACGGTCAGTGCTATAGTAATTACCTACTTTGGTGGGCTTTGGGAGAATGACATTTAATTATAAGTCTAACTTTTAGAGCTTGTCAAGTTCTAAAAGTTTCCAAACTTTGCTTCTATCTATGCAGAAAGGAAGACCGATTTGTTTGTATTAATTCCTTTTTCTTTTTTGCCATTTATGTAGAGAAATGGAGGGTTCTGTTTATTTGGTTTTTTCATTACCTGCTAGAAAAACTAATTCAGTGAGCATAGTACAAGAAAGGGAAAAGAGTGGGAAAGTATATCTTGGCCTTAAGGACTGCATATTGGAATGTACTGCTTTGGGATTGAAACTGATTTTTTTAACAGCAGCATAACTTTAACTATTACACATATGTAGTACAGGAAGAACCCTCTTTTAGTTACCCATTTGTTGGTGATTGTGCTGTAATATTTAAAACTTGTAGCAAGAAACATGAACCAATAGCAACAGCATTACAGAAAAAAAAAATCCTTCTCCTTACTTGACAAGTGATATCAGAAAAAAAGCTGATAGATCTCATCCAGATCCTCAGTACAAATTTGAAGTTGCCTTCTTACTGAGCCTCAGTTAAGATGAACTTGCACAAAGATTCATTGCATGTGAATATGTCATAAAGAAATGTATAGGGGCCATCTGTTTCTTCATATAAGAACAATCACCAATGTGCAACTTCTGCTTTGTTGCAGGGTGAACAAGGGCTTCGGGGCCATCCAGGAAAGCAAGGTAAAAGAGGTCTTCCTGGAACACAAGGGGATCAAGGCCCACCAGGAGATCCCGGCTTGAAAGGGCATGTGGTATGTATCTAATGCAGTTATATAAATAAGTTATTGGTACGCTTTCAGTTGTAGTTCCAAACTAATAATATCCATGTCAAATATTACAGGGAGAACCTGGAGATCAAGGTTTGATGGGATTTCAGGGATTTCCAGGTCCTAAGGTATGTGGAATCAAGACAAAAAAGTGAAGCACTTTTAAAATCCTTCTGATTTTAATAAAAGAGAAGGCTAAATGTCTCATAAAAATACAACTCCCAGAATTCCATAGCATTGAGCCAGGGCAGTTAAAGTAGCAACAGTCTGTATTATTTCTGCAGTGCAAATTAGACCTTAGTTTAGACTTGCCCATTATCACCAGAATTTTGCATTTTGGGTACATCTACACTATAGGAATAATGCAGTTTGACACCACTTGCACTGTATCTCCATCCTATAGAATCCTGAGGTCTTTGGACTTGTCTGTCAAAGAGTGCTGGTGGCTCACAAAACTACAACTCCCAGGATTCTGTAGAATGGAGTCATGGTAGTTAAAGTGATGTGAAACATCATTTTTTCTACAGTGTAAATGCACCCTCTGTCAGAGATCCAAAGAAGAGTCCAAACCACAGTATGGTCTGCATTATCACAGTATTAATATCTTGTTTAAGTTTCTCTTACCAAATGTTTACTTCCATTTTACATAATCAGTTATTTAAAAAAAATGGGGTGCCATACCGGAATAATCAGTTTATTTTGTTTTGCTTTGTGTGTGTGTTTGCATGTGTTTTAGGGTCCTGAAGGTGACCTTGGTTTAACTGGAATCCTGGGACCTAAAGGCCCAGCAGGCCAAATCGTAAGTGGTTCTTTCTGTCTGTAAATATTCCACTCTCCATGTTGAACTGCTATCTCTGTTTTCCTCATTCACATATAGTTTATAGTAGCTGAACATATGAGAAAACCCCATCCAGTTCTCATATACTGGCAGATATGTATAACAAGTGCAACTGTGTTGCTGGTGAGGTAGAGAAGAATTTATGATGAAGCACTGATATGAGGGCCTGTTGCAGGTTGTCAGTTTTGAGTTATCCTAGAAAGAGTAGCATGCCTTTTTGGGTTTGTTTTTTTTAAATCACAAAGGGGCAAAACAGACCGCCCCAAAAGGACCAATTGGGGCCCCATCAGCAGTGTTCATGATAGAGCCACAGAAATTACACATACATACAACTACACATATATACATGGTCCCAATGCAGTCCCCCCACCCCCGCCGTTGTCCCAAATGGACAATGGCGAGGAGTGGAAAAGATCCACTCCTTCCTGGGCTGGATTTAGACTGCCTTAGGTAGCCCGGGTACAGGTTTGGCATGGATTGGGGACATGCGTCATCTAAACACCACACCCCAAGCTGCACCAGCTTTTTTTGCTCATCTGTTTTGGGCCATAATTTGCATTTTTTGTGTGTGTTTGTGGTTAATCAACTAAGCTATAATGATAAATGAATAACATCAATGCATTTGCTAAGGCAAACATTTCAGGATTTGAGATTTCTGACAATGCAGGCCACACAGAAAAGGTACCAATTAAAGATACATTTTATTGCAACTACGGTGAAGCCATCATTTTGAGCACATTTTGAGCACTTCCTTTTGCTTCAAATCTTTTGCTTTTGATTTTAAACTGGCCACAGTTCCAAGGGCACCTAAATTTGGGTACTAAAACCAAACCAGTAACACACTGGTTTCAGACCCAGACTCTGGATATTATGGAGAACTTTTTTAGTTTAAAATAAAAAACAACAACAAACTTTTGATCTCTTCTGGCACATGGGAGAGGTGGAGGGCAAAATTAGATTAAGGGCAAGAGCTACATTTGTAAATATAACATGGTTTTCTATTATGTTTGAAGTTGGCCAAATAAAAATTGACTCTACCTTGAGCATCCATGAAAGGTGGGATATAAATTGAATTAAACCAGCAAATCAGCATTGAGGTGTGGCACTCTGTAAAAGTGTTTGAGTGGATAATTTGTCATTAAAAACTATGTTAAAGTAGTTCACAGCCTTATTGAAAATATATCCTGGTTTTGTTAAGCCTTGAAAAGATCTCTGTCCTTGTAAAATAGAACAGAATGTTCTCCATAAATATTTCTATCCAAACCCCATGAGAAAAACCCCCTTTTTAATGGGGGTATTAAATCTTATTTTTCACCAAGAGAAAACCTTATTTTGCCAAGATTTCTCGTGGTTTCTATTGTTGGATTTTTTTTTAACCTGATGATGTGTTATGGAATTGCTTTTACTGAAATGCTTTTACTGTATTCTAGTCATCTTCATTTTGGGGAGGATTCATTCCCAAAACCCCGCTAGGAAGGAAGCATGCAGGTAGAATTAAGAAAATAAATAAATAAAATAAAACAAAACAGATATTCATTCATTCATTCTTTGGCCCTTGATATTCAGTCAGAAATCATTTGAGCAAATGTTGCCTGCTTCACCAATAGCCCAGTAAATTTCTGTCACGTTTACCTATTGCTATGTTGGAAATCTTTGTTAGGTTTATACCATGGTGGTCTTGTGTGTTTACTTAAATTACTCCTGGCTTGTAGTATATTGGAGGAGACTCCTGTTAGTCTAAACATGAAATGTATAGTCTGACTGCCTCTGCCACTTCTAGTTCTTAGATAAACAACAGCAATTTCCTTTGCTTAAGTGTTCAGTTATTAATAAATGCCTCTGTACTGAGCAAATGAAAATGAAAACAAAAATAATACATACTAAAATTATCTTTTCTTTTCATTTAATCTTACATCCAGAAATTAGAACTGAATGCTTTGAATGTTCATGGAAACTTACTCAGTTTTCATGGTTATGTGTTTTGTGCAGGCACAGAACTGGATGTTACTAAAAAGATTCAGTGAAATGTCACAACACAGTTTTTCAATTATCACACTGCATCCATTTATTGCTCCACAATATTTCCTTGCTTTTACTTTTTAGGGAAACACAGGCCCTATTGGTAATGAAGGCATCATTGGCCCAGCAGGCAAACCTGTAAGTCAATTTCATTATACTTTAGGGGTTTTTTTCCTTATAATATTTGCTAACAGAGCAGTTCGTCACAGGAATTTATCACACTAGTGAGATTAAATTCAAATTTAAACAAAACTTGCAAATTTGGGGAATTTGTCACACTAGGGGACTGCCCAAGTCAAATAACGTGAAGTTAATCCAAATACAAAGCAGAGAAAACCAGCAGCTTTTTTACTTTCAAGTTGTTCCGAAAGTAAAAAGCTGCCGGTTTTCACTGCTTTGCATTCGGATTAACTTCGCGTTATTTCATATTAACTACGACGTCAGGTGATAAACTTTAAGCATTTCTGGGTTTTCTTTGCTTTAAATCTTATTTAACTCCCGTTTTCCCACGAGATCTTGCTAGTGTGATAAACTCCATAGAAAGGTTGTCCCACATGGAACAACAAACAGTTGAAGACTGTGATACATGGATATGCATGCCCAACTGTCTTGTAAGATAGATCTGGCTGAATGCTGCTTCTTATTAAAATAATCAGCATTTACAACCACTCATATTCATATTAGAGCAATCATGTGTGTATTCAGCCTTGTGGTGGTGGGATGTTGGAGGGGAGTGAAACACTGGGAAAACAATAATACTAATTAGCAAAAATCTACCAAAAAACAAACATGACTATAACAACATCGTGGTGTATTGAACTTGGAAACACATTCAACATGAAGCCGGCAGTAGGCAATAAATCTTCAGTATCTTTTAATAATCCCAAAATAATGGATAGAGTGTCATATAAAGCAATATAATTAAAGCAAAATAATACTATATCTCCCTTTAATACAAAATGACAAGACAATTCCACTTCAGTGACAAGACAATGACAGGATAAGCATGACGTCATATGAAAATCTTTTGTGTCATCACAGTCAGTTGCAGTTCAATGAAGGGACACTGACATGATAAGTGCAATGTCGCGCCATAAGGACAGGAAAAGGGATGGGACACGGATGTCCTTTTCCCATCTGATAATCTCCATTATCTTATTAGAAATATAAAATCCATTCCAGGCTTCCAATCCAAGCATTTATGGAATTATTGAAGACAAGAGAGCAGGAAACAACAGCACAGAAAAGAAAAGAAAACAGGGAGTCTCTAGCGTACAAGGGGCCCTTTCACACCACAAAGTTATAGCACTATGATTGCACTTTAACTTCTGTGACTGCATCCTATGGAATCCTGCAGTTTTAGTTTGATGAGACACTGGATCTCTCTGGTTGAAAATACTAAACTGCCTCATTGCCAATCCCAGGATGCCATAGGTGAAACCATGGTAGCTAAAGTGGAATCATAGCCCTATAATTGTGTAGTTTGAAGGGCTCAAGTGTGCAAAGGACAGAGGTGAACAAGCAGAGGTCAAACAGAGACAAACGTATTCTCAAGATATCACTTTTTCATTTTGGATTTCAGGATGGGTGGTGTTTGGCAAGAATTAAACTAATCATTTAATTAGGATCCTGAGACATGCCAGGTCCATGTTATTTAAATTGAAAGTACAAAGACAGAAAAAGAATTGGTAAAAGAAGAAAAGTTATAAGAAGATGGTGATAACATTTGGGCCTGCTATAAAAATAGTGAATAGGGCAAGGGGAGTTATAAAGCCTTTTCTGGAATCACCCTTGTTGTTTCAGCCAATCAATACAGCTAGGCACTGACACATCTGAGATCTAGTACAATCACTCTGAACTGCAACAGACAAAGAAGGAAGAAATAAGAGATGATGTGCATGAGGTTAAATTAAATTATCCCACTAATGCTGAGCTGTTTTTGTGGAAGGAGGGGTCGCTTTCTGCCTGCAGTCTGTGTGCCTCAGAAATGTGCTCCAGAGGGTTGGAATCCAGTGGGTTTCATTTAATGGCTTAGAGGGTTTTGAATCCATCAGATGAACAAGATGCTTTGCTAAAACACTCTAATTTTTGTAAATAAAGTGGGTGATTGGTATTATCAATGATGAAGTATAACTAAATAAGTGAAGGATATTCTGGTGTTTTGTTGGAAATAATGGTATTTCATATTGTACAAAACAACTTAGGAGATCTTCATATGGGCAAAAGTAATGGGAGCATAGCCGGATGCTCCTGTCACTATTGCACAATTGCGCAAAGATTATCAGACAACAATACGATAATCATGTCACTATGCTGTGAATAAAGAGGAATTCTCCCATCGCTTTTTATTCACAGAAAAGTCCTGTGAATAAAAAGTGACACTATTCAGGGGATAATGATGCAATTATCAGGATGTCACGTGACATCGTTTGATAATTTTCACGCAATTGCAGAATAGTGACAGGAGCATCCTGCTATGCTCCTGTCACTTTTTCCCATGTGAAAATCTCCCTAGAAATTTGTTTCTGGAATAACTATAATTTACTGTATTTACTAGATGTGATAAAAGATATGATAAACTAAATTACAATGAGCGACAAATTGAATTATGACACACACTGATGAAAAGGCCAACATCAAATATATACAACATGTGGTCCTCCAGAGGTTTTTGGACTGGAATCCCTGGAAGCTTTAGACAGTGTATCTGGAAGCACTGGAAGCTCCAGTTCAACAGGGCCACACAGTGCCCACTCTAATGTAGAAATATAGAAATAAAGAAATATAATGGCCATCAGTGAGTAGTTGATTAATGTGAGTAGTTCACTGTTTTTATTGTGAATCCCTTACAAGACTTCATTGATTGAAAGATGGAACATAGCATTTCATCAAAAACAAAAAGTACTGAGTTGTGTTTTTACAAAGTTATTAACATTCTTTTTCACTTCACTACAAAAAGCTAATTCCTTCCTGCAAATATTTGTGGATAGCTTCATGTAAACATACAAACGTCTGTGAGCTCTAATTTTCAGTAGTGATTGAAAGCAAGTGATTGAGCAAGTGAAAATAAGATTAACATAACTTTTTTTTCCCAGGGACCGAGGGGTGACAAGGGATCCAGAGGTGAAATTGTAAGTGAAAACAGTTCCTGTGAGGTTAGAGAAGTATTTATATACAGGCCTCTGTGAAGCTTTTCAAGTTTTACAAGAGGATCTATTGCTATGATTGCAAATTTGTTAGCGACTGATTATGAGTACAGACTTTGATTACACCAACTTAATTGTTTTGGTTATGATTTCTATGTTTTTTTATGTTTGTGATCTATTCTAAAGCCGTTTGCAATTTGGTTGCTATGGATATTTATTCATTTATTTGACTTTCTCACTTGTATTGTAGTGATGTAGCAAATGGAGGATTTCCCTGTGTATCAGACTAATTCTGTCAACATTTTGGGTTGATTTGGAGTCCATGCAGTCCCACAAACATATCCTTAGGCAAAGTGAAGGGTTGAATTTACTTACTCTCTGTTTTAATAGGTTTTGAAAGTTATCCATAGATTTTTAAAAAATATATTTGCAACTGCTCAAATTAAAGAACAAGAAACTGCTTTATACTACAGTAGAGTCCCGATTATCCAACATAAACGGGACCAGCTGATAGTTGGATAACTGAAAATGTCGGATAATCAGGAGGGTCCAAGAAAAGCCTTGAAATCACTATGAAAAGCCTTGGAATCATTTTGAAAAGCCGTGCTTGGGGCTTGTTCTTGTTCAGGCTCCTTGCCCATCGTGGCTACCATTTTGGGGGTGTGTCCTAATTCAGCCAACGTTGGATAATCTGGAATGTCAGATTACCGAATGTTGGATAATCGGGACTCTACTGTATTTTCAGATCACTGGGTCATCATAATTGTCTGCAGTGACAGGAAGAACATCTCTGGATTTTGGGCCAGGAATCTTTCCCAGTTCTACCTGGAGATGCCAGAATCTGAAACCTTTACAAGTTTCCTACCATTGAGCTGTAGCCCTTCTTGCTATTTGATGACTGTGGGTGCATCTGCACTGTAGAAATCATGCAGTTTGACATCAATTTAAGTGTTGTAGCTCCATCCAATGAAATCCTGGGATTTATAGTTTTACAAGGTCTTTAGCCTTCTCTGCCAAAGTGTAATGATGCCTCACAAAACTTCAAATTCCAGGATTCTGTAGGATGATACTCAGGAAAGGAATAGTTGATGGTATTACTACTCTATCCTATTTCATTAGCACAGGTTCCATGGACATGCAAGTGGCTTCCTCTCTTGCTAGGAAACAATGTTGGCAAAATGATCATATTAATATTTGTTTTAGTATTGAGACTTAGCTGGTCAGCAACTTTTCAGCTTGTGGCAAACTTTCAAAATAATAATATATTTCTGTGATGGTTACTACTTTCCAAACAAAAAAGAACAAGGAATTCTTGCTAGAATACTACAGCAGTCTAAGAAGATGAGAAATTAATACAGGAAAACTCTCTCTGTGTGTGAAGCAATTAAGAAAACTACACTATAACTAAAAAAGATAACATAAGCAAAATGCCTCAGCTTCTACTTTTTTGCCAAAATGTTTTATTCATGTTATCTTCTTTAGTTTGGTTTGTTAATCGTTTCAATATACATAATGATTAACCGCATCCTTCTGGGATCCACAACTAACCTGTGAGAAGTGCTGTTGGTTTGCTTTCTAGTCACACATATACACGTGTGTATCCATAACTGAAGACAATAAAATTAATAGTAAAATTAAAACATTATAATAGCCCAGGGAATAGCAACAGTAGCATACAGCATTTTAAAAAACAGATAATCATGACCATATTTCAACCAAAAGGTCTTCACCACTTAATTGGCTTTACCTATTTCACTGGTCCATGAGATTTTATGTATTATGAATATAGATTTCTGCTTAATTGTCTGTTTTATTATTAAATGTTTATTATTAAATGTGTTTATGGTTTTCCTTTTTTGCATTTCTCTCAATTGGGTGCATTAGCCAATTCTATACATTTTCACTGTTCATTGTTTTTAATGCATACATTTAGGATTTCAGCCTTAAATTATTGGTTTTATTTGGACATTGATATTCAACTAGTCCAAGCTAGAGTAGGCCCACTGAAACAATACCGTTTGCATAAGTGTTGACTTACCATTCAATAGTTGATTCACTGGGATCTGCTCCAGTTTGCAATAACAGTTGGGTTTAGCCCTCATTGTCATAAGATACTTCTTTGGCTTGGTATTCTATATTTCTCTCTGTGACATAAACACTCAGCTTTATAGTTAATTGATGTTTCCAAGGAGTTTCTGAGGAAAATGAGATCTCTATGTCATTTAATTACATTTTCTGCCTTTGAAATTCCGCACCCCTGCTAATTAGCAATTTCCTTCCATCATGAATTCATTAAATGAGACACTTGTCAGTAAAGAGGTATATAACTTGTTGGCAACACAAAGCAATTAATTTAGCCTTTACAATTAGGGAAAGATTTGTTTCTAACTATATTCACAGACATTAAATTTTCATTCCACTCTGTGCTAAATCCAGATATGTGGCTTGGAAGGAATGAGAACTATTGGCATTCTTCCTAGATTCCTGATGACTTTTAACTTTTGAACGGTAGTATGATTACAGATCAAGGCCTGCAGACTAATGAATAAGAAAAGAGTCCTTTCTTTCACTGTTACTGAACAAGAAGTCAAAATATATTATGTTTCTTAGAAATTCCTTTTTTTATCAGTGTATCACTCCTAAGAGAGTATAGAAAGAATGTGTGGTGCAGAAATAACACTACCATGCCTCTCAAGGATGCTTCCAACATTATTCCTCTTTACTCACAATTTGAAGATATTTTCAAATATCAACATTTTACAATAGTTGGGAAATGGCAATAGATGCCATTGTGATTCTGGATTGTTGTGATTCTTAAAAAAAGGGGCAGACCCAGCTGCAAAGTGCCTGTTTAGGGGGACACCCCAAGCATTTTGCAGTGGGTGCGTGTCTAATCTGTCTAACTTTAGAAAGTAATAAAGCCATACTCTTGCTAGTGTCACCATTTTTTATTAATGCTTCCCTCAATGGAAAGTCATTGAGAGCCAGTTTTCTGTAGCAGTCAGACTGTAATACTTAGATTCAGGAGATCCCGTTCCAGATCTTAATTCATTCATTTACGTAGTTCATGGAGATCTATTGGGCCAGCCATTACTATTCATACTAACCTCCATTAATCACAGGTTGGCTCCTCAAACAGCAGCCTCTGTAACACATTAATGAATGGATTAACATACAGAAATTACTCTCTCGTCTAAAATGCAAAGGTGCAATGTGGATCTAAATTGGAGAAGAAATAACATGAATTTAATAACTTTTTCAGTCTGTTCATTAAACAGACCAAGAGAAAGAAGATCCCCAATGTGGTCATAGATGTTAGGATACTTCCTATCATTTGCAAGTGTTAGGGTTTGGGCTTCCATGAAATAAAATTTAAATTGCTATGAATTATGCATTACCCCTTCTAGTTAGTTCACAAGCCCAAAGGATGTGCCTAGCCACCACATGGCACCCAAAACCATGAGTCTTGCTACTGCCATTTCCTTCCTTTCTATCTCCTTTATATTCAAGGATAGTGTTAGCAACAAACAAAGCTAGAATAGAAGACGGAGGAAAAATGTAGCATAGTGTATTTCTGATTACTCAATTATCTTTTCTTTTAGAACATATGATGAAAAATATGGAAGGAGGGGAAGCTCTGGTGGGCTGAAAGGTGGGGCACAAGTGTATTAAATAAATAAGCAGTTGAAAATATGCCAAAAGTCATTTTCTACCAGACCTGTTATAAATCCCCAGCTTTTAATTCAGTAGTTTTGATTGGGTTAGTGTCATAGTCAAGTTATACCTAAGATTTATGCAAATGTCCCTTATTATGTGTTCAAACATGTGAGACATATAAAAGAACCTATCTATTAAGATGTCTTTTGGATCAGAGTTTTAAAATTGCAGTCAGAAAAAGAGTGTTGGCCTTTGATCCTTTGTACTAGCAGTCAAATGAATTGTTTAAGAGCTTAATGTTGTTATGTTTTTTGCTGTTAAAGTATTGGATTTATACTTTACTTCTCTAGTGACTTATCCTTTGATCACAGTGGAATTTAAGTAGATGTAAATGGGCAATTCTGTACTTAGCAGGGAACTTTCTTAACCCATGCAGAAACCCAGGTTACGGGGGGGGGGGGGACTTTTAGCAAAGTACTTTCTCGATTTTCATCTGTGTAGTTCAACCATGAAAACAGAAATGAAATAAATTATTAAACTGTTTATTCCTTTCTTTATAAATAAGCCATCATATTGAAAGAAGCCACTCAGTAGCCATACTGCCTGTACTATAGCTCCTGACCAGTTGTCTACATTTGCCAAAAGTCCCAAAGCCACCTGATAGCTTTTTTGATTTGGTAACGTGATGTATAACCCTTTCAGGAGCAAAACCGCTGCTCTTGGGCTTTAAACTGGATTTAATAAAGTCACCAGTTGCTCAAAATTTCCCTGGAAAATCCAGAGTTTCTGACGTATCGACAGCTGGATTTGGTTGAATTCAGGTGAATGGCAACATCTTTTTTTTTTAAGGGCCAGTGCTATTTGTCAGACTTTCTCAGCCAAGCCACTTCTTGCAAAAAAAAAAAAAAAAACTCAACAAAGGTGTTCGAGTCCTCTGCTGCCTCAGGGCCTCTTCTACTGCTATGATCCCAAGTGCACATGCACACAACACACAGACAACGCAGTAGAGCCCCACTGTCAACATGTTGCTTGCCTGGCATCATAATGAGGTACCAGCCAAGAAATTAGCAATGAGGCAGGAAGTGATCGATCTGATACCAGAGCATGTGGTGTGTTGACAGCATGGATCCAGAGAGGTTCTGATTGGGCTTTGGCCTGGAGCAAGGTGTGGACTGGAAGTAGTGCTGGATTGCTTTTGCACCAGTACATGTGGCTCTAACAGGTCGGATTCAGGGAAGCTCTGGAGCAAAATAATATGATTTGCATCTGGTTTATTTGTGCTAGTGTATTGAAGATCTACATAAGTTCAATCTATACAATGAGAAAATTGAAATAGTTTAAGATTTCTTGTATCTTGGATCAAACAAACAGCATGGAAACTGCAGTCAAGAGATAAGAAGATTGGAAACAGGAAGGGCAGCAATGAAAGAAGTAGACAAAATCTTAAATAGCAAAGCTATACAATTGAGGACTAAAGTTAGAAACATCCAAGCCATGGTATTACTCATCACTATGTATGGATGTGAGAGCTGGACAGTGAAGAAAGCGGTTAAAAGGAAAATCAACTCATTAGAGCTGTGGTTCTGGAGAAAAGCAGACAGCCCAAAAGACAAAACCTGAACTACCCCTAGAAGCCAAGTTGATCGAATTGAGGCTGTCATCCTTTGACCAGGTCATCAGAAGGCATGGCTCACTGGTATAGACAAGAATGCTAGGAAAGGTTGAGGGTAGTTGAAAAAGAGAGAAAGACTGCACACCGGATGGATAAACTCAGAGCAGTCACAGGCATGAGTTTGCAAAACTTAAGCAGAGCAGTGAAAGACAGACGGTCTTGAAGATGTCTCATCCACAAGGTTGCAATGAGTCAAGTTCAACTCAAGGACAGTCAACAACAGAAGTCAAGCCCATGTTCAGTCCTCACTTCATTTCACCATTAGGGTTGAGAGAACTGATGCTAAGCACTCCTACTCAGAAAGGAAGTGTGTTGCTTTGTTTTCAAAGAGATAACAAAGATAGAACGCTGGAACAAGGGGTGCTTCCAGAGGACGCATTTACTGTGCAATTCCTATGACCTATTCACTCACATTTTTCAGGGGTCTAATTTGTGGACCTTCTCTGTTCTCCCTGTGTTGCTTATGTATTTTTACCACAGAAATTCCACTTAAAAAAAAAGAAGGATGAAAGGATAAGTGTAAAAGTGGTTTTGGGTGGCGACATACATGGGAGGTTACTCTATCATACTTCAACACATTATCAAAATAACTCTTGCAACAGATGCCATATTATCATTCAACAAGGGCTCTAAAATGCTTTTACAGGAATAGTTTTTTAAAAATATAAAAATACTAGTGAAACACTACTTAAATGAAGGAGTTCTATGGCACTACAGTCCTGTAGTATTGTACCATCTGCTCTGACTGTATGACTTGGAGGGCCAAGGCGTTTTCAGTGGTCTTCTCAGGGGTCTCCAAGAGAAATATGTAGTGCATGGACCACAGTTGTTTGCTGTTGCTCTATGAGTTCAGTGTTCAAAAATAGACTTGCATACTCTTTGAATTACTATCAGTGTTTTTGTAATAATTTGTACATGGCTAATCAATAAGCATTTTTATAAATATGTTCGCTGTAGACTAATGAGTTGGCTGATTCATCATTACACATATGGTTACTCATGTCTGTGTCATGTTTACATCCTTTATTCAGTCATTTCTAAATGCCCCTCCAAATATTCTAAGGAGTAACTAAAAAAACAAGAGAATTTCAATTATCCAGTCATATTGGGCTGGCACCTTTGACAGGAAGCTTACTCATTTATTAAAAGTATACAGACTTACTTAAAAAATAACACACAGCAAGCACTTTCAGGAACTCAGACAAATAGTCTACAGTGTACTGAGAAATCTTGGTGCAGGTCAGAAATAGAGAATTGCTCTTGTTGTCTTGGTCCCTTTTATAGATATTTAAATATATGTATTAAATTTCTCAGCCTTCTTTGTAAGCTTTATTTAATTTCAAGGTGGTACCTCAATATTTATTTTCTTTTTTAAAGTGAACTACATTTCATGCATTTTTATCATCCCTTTATTTAGGGCCCCCAAGGACCACGAGGGCGTCCAGGTCCACCTGTAAGCATATAAGACATTGTTTTAAAAATTAACAATACGAATTAAAATTACAATAAAATTAACAATGTGTAAGATCAGACTTACATAATTTCTAATCTCATTTTTTCCTCCTCTGTTTTCTAGGGTCCACCAGGGGCACCTGGTCCAAGAGTGAGTTCTTACGTTTCCTAAGATGGTCTATTAGCACTTGATATTAGAATTCAGAACTTTGGGGATGTCGCTTGTTGGACTACAACTACAGGAATCCCCCAGGTTCAATGTCAGTGACATGCTGCCTGGGATATTCTGGAAGTTGTAGTCTTAAAAAGTGGCATCCTCAAGCTCTGGCAAAATTCAAAATTAGGATACAGGCTTCAGGAACACTGTAATGAATGAGAGATATGGAAGATGATGTTGCTTTTCAGCCAAGGATGCATTAATAGATTCCAGCGGCTTTTCTTCTCTTACCAAATGATATGTAGTGCATCCTGCTGTTCCTAGACACAATTCATTTTCCTCTTCTGCTGTTTTTCTATTTTTAATCAGTATGCAATCCCTCCTCATTCACAAGCTTTGCTATCTCCTCTGCCCTGCCCCCACACTTAATGTGTGATATACTCTCTATACATTCTTGAATTACAAGGCTATGAGCTGCTTCTTGTCTCTGTATCATAGAAATGTCAGTGGGAATTGCAAACATGCAGTTAATACTCATTGTGCGAAAACTAACATTCTGTGAAAGGTCCTCCCAAGGCTTTTATAATTAAGGCCCTGTGCAGACTGGCCTTAAAGGCCAGCTTGGGGGTGGAGTCGGGGTGTAGTGTTCACATGATGCCACGCACCACATGGCACATGGCACTTTTCTGGCACTGCGTCCTCACGACACAGCTCTGAAGGAGCACTGTAATGCCATGGCGCCATGGCTATCGCGCCCTTTGCAGGGTGCAAAAAAAAGGGGGAAATTTTGCGACTCTTTTTTGCAACCTGCAAAGGCCAGATCAGGGCCACAGCGTGGCAGATCTGGCTGTAAAAGTGTGGCCGATCTGGCTGTCTGCACATCCCCTAAGTCTAATATTGTAGGAAACCTTGAAAAATCCTTGTGTAATTCATTTTGAATGAATTGTTGATTATGCTACTGATATGATGATGTTTAATTATATGCAGAGGCAAATGGATATCAGTGCTGCTATTCAAGCCTTGATTGAATCAAATGCTGCATTACAGATGGAGGTAACAATATTTTTGTGTTTAGACTGAAATGCCATCTACACATTTAATAAGGATTATTTTAAGGACAAGAAGCTTATCTTGACAAATATTTTATTCACCATATATTTTCATATATACTTCTTGGTATGATTGGCAAGCACCATTTGCAGCTCAGCTCTCCCCACCCACCCTCCCTCTGTGCAAGCAGGGTTTGCTGTCACAACCTCAGGTGTGGGTGTGTAGGTCTTGGATCTGGTGGGCATGGTTTCCAGAACTGCGCAGCACTGGATCAGGAGTCCATCAGGGACATGACAGTGCTGAGAGGACACGCAGTGTTGCCATTGGAGGGGCAACATCGATTCAGTGTCCCCCAATAACAAGGGGCAGAGATGCGAACAATCGCGTGATCGGTTACCAGAGTTCAGATGGGCGCTTAACTGGTCAGCCCCTTTCTCATCCTGAAGCCTGGCTGTGAGCAGGCAGTTGGATTCATCGATGAATCAGGAATTGATGGATGGCAAATCCAGACCTCATGCCTTGAATCCAACCCTACATTATGGTTGTTTATAGCTGTTTACAAATAAAGTTGTGGCTGTTTTCCTTCCAATTCTTTTGTGTTGTGCTTATTCCAGCAGTGGCTCCCCTTCCAAGGCAACCTCCCTTTACTGAATATTTTTTACTTCATTGCAAAGCCCCTCCCCTAGTATCTCTCATAAATATGTTGCCCTTTAATTGGGAAATTCTTATACAAAGTCTAGCACTGTACAATATCTGACATTTAACCATATCCCAGTACTTTGAGATATAAATTCTTGTGGTTTTCATTTTGTTTCTTGCAGAGTTATCAGAATACGGAAGTAACATTACTTGATCACAGTGCTGAGATATTTAAAACTTTACATTATCTTACCAATTTACTGCATAGCATCAAGAACCCTCTGGGAACTCGAGATAATCCAGCTCGAATCTGCAGAGATTTGCTTAACTGTGAACGTAAGGTGTCTGACGGTAAGGCCTCTGGAGTTATTAAATATTATGATATGAGTTTTAATACTCATGCCTTGTTTCCAAATATTATTCTCCAAAGGCACATCCAGGCTGATTGAAAAGTCCCAGACCTTGTTTCTGTTCTTTTCCATTTTATACTAGATTAAAATAAAACAACCTCGGGGAGCTGGTATAAAAAGTCTCCAGTCATACTGGGAGCTGAGAGAAAATACTCTACGATAAACAAAGCATGTATGGGTCTAAAACTGGAAAGAACAGTAATAAAATCTGGGACTTTTTGGTGTTTTTAATCAGTCTGGACCCACCCCAGAGAAGGCAATGAATGGATGGCATTGCAAGTTTTAACTGCTGTAGATGTTACACTTTGCATCTATATACCAAATCAAAAACTTCACTTTACATTATACATCTTAAATACTTCAGTGATACTCAGTAATCAGACAGTATTTCAGAGTGAGTGGCACAGATTCCATGCTATCAAGCACTTTAGCCTTTTCCCACACAAGCTACCTGTCTTTATAAAAAGCTGTGGAGCATTATTTTATTTACAACACTGTGGTATCATTGTGAAGCTGTATTTGTGAATGGGTGTGTAAGATGCGATCCTCTGCTATATGTTGTTTGTATATTAAAAGGATGATACATGCCCAAGACTCTCTGTGTCCAACTACATTTGTATGGATCTTTTCCCACTATTGTGCGATGGGATTAACATAAGCACACTGCTAAAGGAAACAGTTGTACAATCATTTGTAGAGCCACAGTGGACCTAATTGAACAAAAGAAAGAAAACATATAAAACTCTTTGTTAAGCCTTTTCCTACTCTTAATTCCTTTTGTACAACAAAATCTTTAAAAAGCAATACCTTTTTTGGCCAAGCAAAATATATATCATTAGGCAAGCTTTCAGAGCTTCACTGTCTTCTTCAACAGGCAAAGATGTCAAAAATCATACAGGAGAAGAAAAGTGATCATGTTAGAATCATAGGCCTATATTTTGTGTCACTTGTTACTTCTGTTATCAGTTAAGAAGGTCTGGGAGGATCTCAATGCAGGCAGAGACCACTCCACTTCTTGGCCATGTGGATACTGAGGACAAAGAGCGATAATAGTTAATAAAATTTGAACTCCATTAGTAAGAGAAAAGTGACTTTATTTGAACCGTAACTCTTATAATCTTTCATTCTTCTCTTTTGGAAGCTGGAAATATAAACATTAAAATATTTTTTTCTGTTTTAAAACAATGTGTAATATTTTAATATTTTCTATTTATCCTAGAAGAGAAGCATTTAAGGAGGAAAATATTTTAGAATTCTGATTTTATTTTTCAATTGATAGGAAAATATTGGATTGATCCAAATATTGGATGTCCTTCTGATGCCATTGAGGTTTTCTGCAATTTCACTGCTGGTGGTCAGACGTGTTTATCTCCAGTATCTGTGACAAAGGTATATTGTTCTCTTTTGTAAGACCCCTGATAATATTTTAATTTATATTTCTTGCTCTCTTTTTTTACCTAGCCTAGTTGTATGTTTGTAAATGCATAAGATTTTGAAAGTCTTTGTCATATATGCTGACACAACCAGGTGGTTGTGTCTGTCCATCTGGAAAATAGTTCACATAATCAGTACACTAATGTACTTCCCTATTCGTTATGCTGGATGTTCAAAGAAAAAAAATAGGGGGGAAAATAGGTTTTGGAGACTAATGGTATGATGGTAGTAAGCTCTAGTTATCTTTATCTTGTAGACCAGCTTTCCCCAATATGATGACCTCTGAGTATTTTGGACCAACATAAGCATCCTTTAACATTGATCATGTTAACTGGGACTGATATGGTTTGTACTCCACAGCAACTGAAGGGCACCCAGTTAGAGAAGATTGTTGTAGACTTACAGCCTACCAATCCTATGCATTTTTACTCAGAACTAGGAAACACAACGTAATCCCTAATAAACAAGAATCAGTTCTCACCCTTACACCTGGAATCTTTTTGGTTAGTCTCAACTAGAGTACACTCATTAAATCAGCTGTTGAATTGTGAGTCAATACTTAATTTTTATTTATTTATTTATAACCCATCCCTGTGAATGAGCAATCGGGGCAGGGTACAACAAGTTAAAAAGACAAATACAGTTAAAAATAACAGCCCAATCCCTACCTCCCACCCCTTAAAATGAAATTAAACTATCACAGGATTTAAAACAATCTCAATAAAACAATACAAAGTATTAAAAACATCATTCGTGGGCAGCCTGAAAATAGCACATGATATATGGCCAGGAAAGCTAGGTGAGTATCATTGGAGACTGAGAAGATTAACCACTATCCGGAAAGGGCTGCCGGAAGAGGTGCGTCTTTGTGGCTTTCTCGAAGCTATCCAGGGTCGTAATAAGATGCATCTCATCTGGCAGGTCGTTCCACAGCCTGGGAGCGATAGCTGAAAAGGCCCTCTGGGAGGTCTGCGACAGCCTGGTCTTCATGGGCTGTAACAGGTTCCTCCCATAGGACCGAAGTGTGCGGGGGGGCTCATATGGGGAGAGGTGGTCCTTAAGATAGGATGGACTCAAGCCAGGTAGGGCTTTAAAGGTTAAAACCAACACCTTGTACTGTGCCTGGAAACTGATCGGCAGCCAGTGGAGAGATTTAAGCACAGGTGTTATGTGCTCTCTCCTAGATGTTCCAGTGACGAGCCTGGCTGCCATATTTTGAAACAATTAAAGTTTCCGGGTTAAGCACAAGGGTAGCCCTATGTAGAGCGCATTGCAGTAATCCAAGCATGAGGTTACCAGAGCATGTACCACAGTTTCCACGTCCCTCATGTCCAAGAAAGGGCGCAGCTGGCGTATCAGCCAAAGCTGGTAACAGGCACTCCTGACCATCGTGTTCACCTGAGTAGTCATGTGGAGTGACGCGTTAAGGAGAACCCCCCAGGCTGTGAACAGAGACCTTTGAGGAGAATGTGACTGGGAGTTATATGCCCAGACCTGGTTTCGGGCCTGAGACTGTCAGTACCTCCAATTTGCCTGGATTTAGCTTCAATCTGTTTTTCCTCATCCAATCCATTACTGCTGCAAGACAGTCATTGAGAGGAGAGACGCCATCTGAAATCTGAGCAGACGATCTGGTCATGGAGAAGTATATTTGAGTGTTATCAGCGTACTGATGACACTGTGCTCCATGCCTCCGAATGATCTCACCCAGCGGCTTCATGCAGATATTAAATACCATTGGGGACAGGATGGCGCCCTGAGGGACGCCACAATTAAGCTCAGTCTTAGAAGAGCAACTGTCCCCGAGCCTCACCCTTTGGGATCTGCCAGAGAGGAAGGAATGGAACCACCACAATTCAGTACCTCCAATACCCAGCTCTCTCAGCCGATCCAAAAGGATGGAGTGATCTATTGTGTCAAAAGGTGCTGATAGATCCGAGAGCACCAGCAGGGTCACACTACCCCTGTCGATGTTCAAGCGGAGGTCATCCGTCAGAGCAACCATGGCAGTCTCAACTCCATAACCTGCCCTGAAGCCAGTCTGGAACGGATCGAGATAATCAGTTTCATCCAAGACGGCTTGGAGTTGGGAGGCGACAGCTCTCTCAATCAACTTACTGAGAAATGGCAGCAAGGAAACTGGTCTGTAGTTATTTCTGTCCAGGGGATCAAGGGAAGGTTTCTTCAGGAGAGGCTTCACAGGATGGAATAGTGCCCTCCCTGAGAGACGCATTGATTACATCCCGAAGGAATGTTCTCAGTGTGTCCCCTCCCTGGACGACCAGCCAAGACTTATTAAATTCCAATTGATTTAATAGCTCTGCTCTAGTCAGGACTAACAGTAGGATATAGGCCTTTATCAGATTAAGACTTAGCTATGTTTTCAGGTCTTAGGTTACAGAAAGAGAGCAAAACTAACTGTGATAGTTATAATTCACTAAATTCTGTTATTTAGGGCTGATCTATACTGGCAAAAAGGGGTGTGTTCATGCCTGCATGAAAGTGTAGCCTTTAGATGACCCACACTGAAAGTTTGGCATGAACGCACTTCTTTTGCATTTTAGTGGGGGGGAAAGCAGCTTTAAAAAGGACCTGCTTTTCTCAGCTTCTTTTTTAAAAGGGTGTAACAGTGCAGCTGCGTCTAAATGCTGCAGTGCAACTGTGCAGTTTTTTAAAGCTCCCAAACCCTAGCTCCAGCTCTAATCCAAAACCTAGACATGTGCAATAGGGACTCTGGGATGCTGTAACTGTTATGCAACTGTGCATAAAATGTCAATTCATTCATAAAATAAAGAAGTTTATACATAAACTTAAATTGCAACAGATTAAATATCTTTTTAAGGGTGGGTGCAGTTTGTTTTATTGATGTAATAGTATTTTAATGTGTAAGCCACCTCAATTGATCTCAAAGGGGTGGGGTATTAATAATTATTAATAATAATAACTATTATTATAAAATAAAGGGGTTCATTCATGGTGCACCGATGCAACTGCGCACTTAAAAAAGGGAAGCAAAACCACAATGGTAATTTGATAGATCTTCATAACTTCACAGTTCATGTGTGATGTACCTGCACAAATGCGCAGTTTGCAGCTGGCAATACAATTGCCTGTATGATGTAGCAGTGCAATTGTGCAGTTTGCAGCGGGCAACAAAAAAAAATTAAAGGTTCAGTGCAGCCAAAAGCCCCGTTCATTGCCACCCATGCAGCTGCTCCGCCTGTGTTTCTAGCATCCTGACAGCTTCCAATGTAGTTGCTGAGCAACAGAAAACACTTCAGATAAGTCGTCCCCACACCACCTCAGTGTAGCTGCCCTAAGGCTTTTTATTACACACCTGGGGCTTGCAGTGTAGCTGCTAAGCATTAAGGAAAAGGCAACTTCATGTCTCCCTTTCCTGCCAATCTAGAAAGCCCCATAGTGTATCATTATAAGTGAATCCCAAAACATTTGGTGGATTTAGTGGAAAAACTGAATATATATAGGAGTAGCCTTAAAAAAAACTGTTACACCCTAGGACACACAAGCTACAGCACTGCTGAAGAAACATTGGGAATTCAGGCCAAGTGTCAGCATAATGCCATAAGCAGGAGGCATATGGGAATGACATCTTGAAGAACAGGCGTTACTGTTGAGAATGTAGTCTTATTTTTCCCTTTCATGTGTTGAACTGAATGTTCTGATCTTCCAATTTATATTTGTATTATGCAAACTTTTTTCTAATGACATATTTTGTGGAAAGTCATATGCATAGGCTGCCTAAATAGTTTGCTTTAACAGATGTAATGCCAATAGTTTGTTTATCAGTGGAAATAAATGTTTATGAAGCATTTGCAAAGGTATTTTTAAATGGCATGCTTCATTATACTTTGTGGCTATGAAGTGCAATCTTACTTTCTGTAATAAAGTGTGTTTTTGTTAAGCAGTTGGATTTTGGCATCGGAAAAGTGCAGATGAATTTTCTTCATTTGCTGAGTTCAGAAGCAACCCATACTATCACAGTTCACTGCCTAAACAGCCCAGTGTGGGGAACCAATGAATTACGTGCCCAGAAGCCTTCTGTCAGCTTCAAAGGATGGAATGGGCAAAGGTTTGAAGCAAACACACTGCTTGAACCAAAAGTGCTTCTAGATGAATGCATGGTAAATCATCTACTGGCATTATTTTAAATTTACAATGAAAATAATATTCATATTTAATTAATGTAACTGGAGTTTTAGCTCTAGACATTTATTTTCCTGGCTAACATAACACTGAGTTAAGATCCTTCTTATACAAGCTTTTTTTTAAAAAAAAAAAATCTAATATTACTCCACAAAAATGTGAAGAAAGTGTGTTGTATGTATTAGGAGAAAAGGTGGCCCCTGACCAAAAGCTAAATGTGACAGTGGTAGAACAGAGAAGTTATTCTTTCTTTCAGCATCAGGTATTAGACAACCTAAGCATTACATAGGCCTGCAAAACTGAGGGTCATAAAAAGTTTTTTTAAAATGTATGATGGTTTTATAGGAATTTGACATTCTGCAAAAATGACCTCAAATTTGCTCCATCATATACAGTTTTTTCACAACTTGTTTTGATATTTCTATGTGGTAATATGTGAGTGAATGAAATGATCCTTCAAAGAATAAGCAACTTGTTAAAGTCTACTAATAAACACTTCAGAACACTTTCATGCACTGGGGTGAAACACAAACATCCATTCAAAAGCACTAAAAGAAATTGCACTGGACCTTCAGCATCCTCACTTAATCAAAGGTGAGGAACAACTGAATTGATAAAAATATAGAATTTGTTAAAGAGCTTTGTGTGGTATGACAGTTTAATTGAGTTTTTTGAATTCAGCACCCACAAATACATTAAAAACTGGTACACTGTTGAAAACAATTTTTTTCATCGCAGGCCTGTGTTATTAAGTTTCATGTTTTTTATTGGAAGGAAGTCTTTGCTCCGCAATGACTGTTGGCAAACCTTTCAGACTGGTATGCCATGGGACTGTTCCAAAATATGAGACCGCACATGTAACATGACAATATCTCTGCTCTCCCCCCCCCCCCGCCACACACACACACACTACCCATGTACACACAGATGTCACTGTTGGGGACATGTTCTGCTGGCAGGCTTCCCATGAGCAACTGTGTGGCTGGTTTGTGAACAGAGCACAGGACCAGATGGAGATTTGCTAAAAAAACAACATGGCTCTTGCTAGGTTTTTATGACTGTGCTATGGAGCAAGCAATGGTCTTTCATAGAAGAGACAAACAGAGATAAAATGATGCCTGAATATTCTAGGCCATGACCCCTCTGCCTTTGTCCAAAAGGGCCATAAAATTCTACTGTTTTTCTTGCACCTGTGCCAAAGTTGGACCACCCATGTCCTAAATTAATGATACAAATGGAATTTTTTTTAAATGTCAGAACGTTTAGTACTATTTTATGGAAACTTGGAAAAACTCATTTCTTTCCAATGGGTATTGGATCACCTCTAGTTTATGAACAAGATGTTACACTCCAAATACTTCATGTTTTTATTTAAGAAAGCAAAGAAGTGTCCTTTTACACATGATCTGGTCTTGTCATCATTTGCTCTAATTCTTACTGCACACAGGGTGCAGGTAGGTGGCACTATGACAAGCTGTTAACAGGAATCTGTGCAAAGTAGGTAATAAAGTGCAACCAAATCAACATTTTTTGATTTGCTTTGATTTCTAGCATTTCCAGCCACAGGTCTGACTTGCATTATTTATTACATCATTCCACGCTTTCTCCGGATAGCTCAGTATACATAAAGCATATTCTATTTTATCTCAACAACATGTCAATTAGGTAGGTCAGCCTGAGTGATACAGGCAGAGAGAAGTGATTTATCCAGTCCATTGTCTATCTACTCTCACATTGACTCTTTATAAAACTCTCATGAATGCAGGTGGTTAATATGAAAAAATAGAAAATATGCAGTGTAAGGCTATTGAGAAGTGCAAATTTTCTGTGAGATTCTCTGAGAATTCTCTCTTTCTACAGGAAACTATGTAGTGTAAAATTTCCTGTAGAATCTCACAGATCCCTATCTGCAGGGATTTAAATTTTCAGTGGCCTCCACTGTACTTGCAACTTTGACCGGCAATAAAAGGAGTGACTACAAACATCAAGACTTTCCAAGCCATCTTCAGTTCCAGACACTGCTTTTCTGGTATTTTATAAATTGTACAAGGTAAAAAGTCAAGCTTTATGACTGATTTTAATGCAGGGCAAAGAGTTAGGTCTTTCTGTATTTCAAATTCTTCTTTGATCTTTTCCCAAAGAGGCTGTTTTCTCCATAATACCGTAAAAGTGTACAATAATGTAGAAAATCCACTATGTATTAACGTGCATAACAATCTGAAAAGTATCAAGGACACAGGAGCCATGTGGCTATCCACATGTTTCTACCTTAAGTTCCTGGGAGAAAGGGAAGAGCAGTGCTTCTTTGTGGCTGGTTTCATAATCAAAATAAGTGTACATATTAAAGCTGTTTTTAAAACATGTCAGTTAACACCTTTTCTGTATGCATTGCAGATTCAAGATGGCAGCTGGCATAAAACCCAATTCCTTTTTCATTCTCAAGACACTAATCAGCTTCCAATTGTTCAGGTGAACAAATTTCCTCATCTCAAACAAGGACAACAGCGTTACATTGAAAGTGGTTCAGTGTGTTTTCTCTAGGCTTTTGTATGGAATTGGGTTTCATACATTATGATGGTATTGCTGCAAGGAGTAATGACAAAACTGCAGAAGAAGAATAAAGATATACTTTGGTGATTTCTTAAAGAATCTCAGGAAGAAAAAGACTTCCTCCTAAAAAGGAGAAATGACTTTTACAAAAAGAGAGAGACCTTGACAACATTAATAAAGTATTTAATTTTTGATTGGTGCTTTGTATAGTATTCCCAGGAACTCAAACTTAAGACATATATGTGGAAATTCTTCAGAGAACCCAATGTTTTTAGTCTTCTTAACTGCACTCTCCAGGACACCTTAAGGAAGAATGGAAGAATGCAGTACTAAGGAGCAACCTTGGCTAATGCTCCCAAATGTGCAATAGCTTGTATTATACTTGTATGACAGTAATTATTCCATCATAAAATAAATCTTTTCCTTAAACACTTAAGTTGTATTACAGTCCGTTGTGGACCTAGACATCTTAACAGATGCTACACTACCTCTTATGTGTTTCCTGTTTGTGTTGTCTGGCGCTCTCTGTATAACACAAAGTGTTTGTGGCCTTAATTAAGATTATTTGGTTTCTTTTTTTATTACTTTTTCAGACTGTATGTGCTGGTTACATCAAGAGAATTTTCAGTGTAATATTGCGTCTTTTAAAACGTATATTTGGTCACATACTTCATTATGAGTGAAAACATTATTTATATGGAAATGTTATTTTAAATATTTCTGTCTTTAGACATGGAAAGGGTACATGAGACATGACATTGTATCTGGTGCTTTTCAAAGGAACAGGATTTTGTAGTTGTAGAAGAGCTACGTACAGTGACCTTTAAAGGTTTTTGGCTGTAGTTAAAGAGTTTTAACTATCCAAGGCCATCTACAGTGATGTATTGTGTAAATATTGTGTAACTGTTGAGAATGTTAATACAGCATATATTTAAATGGCTGCTATTAAATTATAATACTCAAAAGCTTCATCTTCTTGAGAGTTCTGTTCTTTTGCCCCAATATAATTATAGTTCACTGTTTTACAAGCATATAAATTTCAACCAAAATAATTTTCAGCCATAAGGCTATCAGCAATAATCTGTCAAATATTACAATAGTCTAAAAACTTCCCCTTAAAAATTTCTAAGCAATACCAGTTTCTTGTCACTTTTATATAAATCAAAATTATTCTTGTATTTAAGAAGGGGAAGGGTTAATTTAAAACTGTCCCGAAAATGTAGCCTAATCTCCTGTCAGTTTTCTAGCAATAGCAAGTAGATTTTTTTATCACTGATCTAGCACTCCCTAAGTGGTTTGCAAGGTGTAAGCCAATTGCCCTCAACAAGCTAGGTATTCATTTTACCAACCCATGAAAGGATGGAAGGCTGAGTGGACCTTGGAGCTCTACCTGGGATCGAATTCACAACCTTGGGAATGCAGTACTGGCATTTAACCACTGTGCCACCAGGACTCCCTTTTATAGGCACAGAACAGATTATCCATATTGAGATATACATGCAAACCCTTCCATCATTACCTTCAGCTTGAACTCTAGATCTGCAGAAACAAGGATGGAATTTAAATCAGGTTTAAGAAATCATTTGAAATCGGAGTAAAGTTTTGAGGAAGGGATGCAGAAATTACATAGATAAGTCAAATACATGACTTTATCATGATGCAAAACGCTAAACGTAAAGAACATATCCTATTCAATCACCAGTATCAGAGACTGTTCACGACTCGGTTGATCTACAAGTTTGTCAACTTGTTGTTTTGTCCCTATTCCTATGACTTCAGTGATTTGTATGATCTGAAAAACTCAAAAGAGACTATGAGATTTTCCTTCATTACAGAGAAGATCTCACAAACAGGATTGTATGTCCTCAGCTTTCAGAAACCAGATGTTAAAAACCCATGTTTGTTTGCAGTTCAAAGGAAAAGATGCATTTTGGGACCTGAGTCATATTTTTTATGCATTTGGATCTGAAAATACAGCTACTGTTGTATAAAGAACTCTACACCCTTCCTGGATTTAATGGTTCACCCATTAGTGAGTGACATTATTATTGCAGATGTTTCTGCTAGGAAATATACCACTGTTGGTAAGGAAAAACTCTGGAGAGTCACAGTTTCACAGATCCACCCAAATCAGCTCCTAGTAAATCCTACTGAGGAGGCTGTTGCTTACAGAGCCAGGGGTCATTTGCAGTGCAATCCTGTGCTTGTATCATCAGGAGAGGTTTAGGATCTATTGAATCTCTTCATGCCCTGTTCTAGAGGTTCTTGAACATATACTCACATTGGCAGCACACTGTCACACTGGCCTTGAGGGCTTACCTCCTCAGAATGAAAAAAACCTCTGGTTGAAATCACTACCTTAATTTAAAACAACAACAACTGTGTCCTACTTGCTTGATAGACTTGTAAAAGTCTACCCATGCAGGCATCTTCACCCATTCCTTTGGCTCCTCTCAACATTTCCCAAACTGTGGCTTAATGTGAGAGAGTGGTCAGTGCAGGTTATTTGCTTCTTCGGAGCCACTGAGTATTTTAGTACATGATTATTGTGACTTTTTGTTCTCATTTCCAGTTTCCAACTTTCTCATGATCTCACCCTAAATGGTTGAATGAAAAGTACAAGTTTAGTTCTTGATCAGAAGAGGTAAATGTGGGTTGCACCATGGTTTGAAACAAGTGTGGCGTGAATGTCTTTCTTCAGTTCTGCTCAGACATTTTATTACATTATGTTTTAATTATTAATTTCACATTTATTTTGTATCTTCTTTCTCCTTTCCTCTTCCACAATTCCTCTCTCTAAACTAACTATTCCCTTCTTTTTTCTCTCATCCTCTACCCACCCAAATACTTTCTACACTTCTCATTTTTAGTCTCAAGTCCCACTTTTTCTTGTCCCCTTTCTCTTATCACCACACAAATAAATGCAGTCAGTAAATTTATTTGAGTCATATCCTGCCTTACTCCCAGCAGCTTACAATAATTTAAGGCAGCTTACAATAATTTTAAAAGGATACAACTAAAACGTAATTACATAAGTTTAAAAAATAAATAATACTAGTATTAAAATTAAAAACAGCACACCAGTTACACAAACACACTGCCTAAGGAAAACTCACACACCCAAATCCTGTGTTAATTGGAAAAACTCATCAAAGGACGATCTTAGGAAATATTTTTTCTTACAATCAGTAAATATAAAAAGTATTAAAAACAGAGAAATTAATTTTTTTCTACTCAAAGCAGAGCTTGAAAAATTGCCTGTGTTTGGACTACAGCTTCTATATTCTTAAAAGTAGTGCATGAAAATGTGCTAAATGCACAGCTAGGAAAAAGCTTCTGGTTGCTTTGGAGGAACACACGCCTTAAAAGTGGCCAAAAGCATTGTCTGTTCCGGCCCCAAGAAAAAATGAGAAAACTTCACTTTCAACCAGATATTTTCTCATTTGTAAATCTGTTATTTATTTGAATGACTGCTCAGAGAAACTGTGATTAATGCATATTATATTGTGCTCAATGACAGTACTAGGAACATCCCATGAGATCAATAAAGTCCCTGGGTCTCAAATTTTGGCAACGAAAACTCAGGGCCTGGGATGGTCCTGATTTGGAAACCCTTCATGTGAAATATTGAAAGTATGTTGCAACATATGCAGAGCGTCTCCTTGGACAGCATCCACAACTATGATTTCATTTCTCACATTTTGAAGTAGAAGTATGGGCTTTCATGACGGAGCATGTGGCTTACAAATCCTTGATGGTGACTGCTGCCTGGTCTTATATCTGGGCTGCTTTGTATGTACATTGCAGTCATAAGGAGGCAGGGAGAAAAAGTGTAATCTTCCCTCTGCCTCCATGATATGATAGCCCTGTTCAAATATTTGAAGGGATGTCATATTGAGGAGGGAGCAAGCTTGTTTTCTGCTGCTGCAGAGACTAGAACATGGAACAATGGATGCAAACTGCAGGAAAAAAGATTCCACATCAACATTAGGAGGAACTTCCTGACAATAAGGGCTGTTCGACAGTGGAACACTCTCCCTCGGAGTGTAGTGGAGTCTCCGTCCTTGGAGGTCTTTAAGCAGAGGCTGGATGGCTATCTGTCAGGGATGCTTTGATTTGGAGTTCCTGCATGGCAGGGGGTTGGACTGGATGGCCCTTGTGGCCTCTTCCAACTCTATGATTCTATGATTCTATCTCTCATTTGCTTTGGACATGTATACATAAGTGGAAGGAAGTAAATAACAGATGGCTACCATAGCTAGCACAAAAATCTGCTTTTGCTTGCTTTACTCCTGGTTCTCTTGGAGCCAATTACTTTCACTTTTGGTATGTGTTTTTAGCATTTAGGTGTGTAGATGCATCAGAAATGACAGCAACTTAACAGTACATTCTTGTGCCTGTTTGCTCACAAATACATCTCATTAGTGTTCAATCAGGGCTTCTCTTTTGTTGGTTTTTGAGACTGCAAGGCATGTTGTTTAAACATACTGTACTGAGAGCAAAGATTAGAAAGATCCAGGGTCCAAACTCAAACAAGGTTTATCCTATTTCAAGGGATAAACTGGGCTTACCTTGTTGTTACATTCTGGGCTCAGTATTTAACTGGCAAAGCAACCACTGAGTATTCCTTGCCTAAGAAAATCCTGTAAAATTCATGAGATCTCTGTAAATCAATGGACAGTTTGTTGGCATATACACACATTTGTTTTGTTAATAGGTGTGTGTATATGTGTGTGCATGCACTATAAAATGGGCTATTACGGCCTGTCTCTTTAAAAAGAAATCTCATTTTGCAATTGCTTAATTTTGTCCCATGTATGCATTTATATATTTTATGACCCGCTTGTTTCATCTGTGGATGAAATAATATGCTTGGATGTTATTTGCTTTAGATATTTCGTACTAGATTGCATTATGATAGATCAGCCTGCTTCAGTCCCTTCAACCTGTTTTGGTTCCTTGTGGAATTTCCTGGAGGGCACTATATTGAAAATGCTATGGTACTTTGTTAAGGGGATGGCCTTGCAACATCTGTGAGATTCCTTTGAAATAATATTTTCCTCCAATTAATTCCACGCAGCGGAAAGTATAGCTCTCAAAAGATGCTTCACATTGAAATATAACCAGGTTAAAATGTACAGCATTAAAATAATGTCCAGTGCCTGTATATGATGAAGGCGTCCCAGGCCATGTTTTAGATGTTGTGCCATTTGTACCTGTCGCATTATATATTCTGGTTTCCCTGTTATTTCTTTCAGCAGTACTTCTCAGGTTATCTGATATTGGCTCAGATAAAATCTCTGCTCTACAGCTTTGCATTCTAAGAAACATAAAACTGCACTGATGTGGTGTGGTTACACAAACAGTAGTTTAATCCTTAAAGCATGCCTAATTATGTTACTTTTTATTCTCAAAACCTATTATTTCCAAACATTCAGTGAAACCAACTTTTGATTCTTTGACTATCAAGAAAACCATTGGCACGAATACAAGAATTACTAGCCTAGATAGGATTGCTTCAGTGGAAAATCATATGTTCTCAGAGAATATATGAACAGCTGAAGGAAGAATAGTAATTCTGCTGTTTTATTACAGCAAAAACAGAAGCTTGTGGTATATTAACATCAGGTTAGTTCAACAAGTGTTGCCCTTATAGTTTCCATGTGTTATATGTCACATATTGTACATACATATGAGAAGGGGATTTGCAAATATTTTGGCACAAAAATTACATTCTGTGAGCATGGCTACATCTACACTATAGAACTAATTCAGTTTGACACCACTTTTGCCTCCCCAACAGTAGGAGGCAAAAAAATGTGCAAAAGCAGCAAGTAAAGAGGACACATGGTCTTAAATGCCTCTCCACTAATGCACAGAGTATGGGAAATAAGCAGGATGAACTTGAACTCCTAGCACAACAAGGGAAATATGATATAATAGGCATCACTGAAACCTGGTGGGATGAGTCTCATGATTGGAATGTAGAAATAGAGGGGTATAACCTTTTTAAGAGAAACAGGCCAAGCAGGAAAGGAGGAGGAATAGCATTATATGTCAGGGATATTTACACCAGTGAAGAGATGCAGGAAGTCAATACTGGAAGCCAGGTGGAGAGCATCTGGATAAAAATTAAAGGAGAGGGAAATAACAGGGATGTTACTGTGGGAGTCTACTACAGACCCCCGACTCAGGCAGAGGAATTGGATGATGCCTTTCTAGAACAGATAATCACATACTCAGAAAAGAGAAATGTAGTAGTGATGGGTGACTTCAACTATCCTGATATTTGCTGGAAGTCAAACTCAGCCAAATCCTCAAAGTCTAGCAAATTCCTCACTTGCCTGGAAGACAATTTCATTGTCCAAAAGGTGGAAGAGGCAACAAGGGGATCAGCCATTTTAGATCTGATCTTAACCAACAGGGAAGACCTAGTTGATGGGGTGCAAGTGGTTGGATCCTTAGGTGGAAGTGACCATGTTCTCCTGGAGTTTGTAATACAGTGGAAGGGAGAAGCTAGGCATAGTCAGACACGCACTCTAGACTTTAGGAGAGCTAATTTCAATAAACTTAGAGAAATACTGGGAGTGATCCCATGGTCAGGAATACTAAAAGAAAAGGGAGTTCAAGACGGATGGGAGTTTCTCAAAAGGGAGATATTGAAGGCACAATTTCAAACAGTTCCAATGAGGAAGAAAAGTGGAAGATGTCTCAAGAAGCCAGGATGGATGACTAAGGAACTTTCAAATGAGCTAAGTTTTAAACGGAGCATGTATAAGAAATGGAAAAATGGAGAAATCACGAAAGAGGAATTCAAACAAATAGCCAGCACATGTAGGGGTAAAGTCAGAAAAGCTAAAGCGCAGAATGAACTCAGGCTTGCTAGAGAGGTTAAGAACAATAAAAAGGGCTTTTTTGGATATGTCCGCAGCAAAAGGAAGAAGAAGGAAACAGTGGGGCCACTGCGTGCAGAAGATGGCAAAATGGTAACAGGAGACAGAGAAAAGGCAGAATTACTCAACACCTTCTTTGCTTCAGTCTTCTCAGAAAAGGCAAAGGGTGCTCAACCTAAGGATAATGGAGACAGAATAGAGGAAATTCAGCACAGAATAAGTAAAGAGGTAGTACAGGAATACCTGGTTAACCTAAATGAATATAAATCTCCAGGACCAGATGAACTACATCCTAGAGTATTAAAAGAACTGGCAAATGTAATATCAGAGCCATTGGCAATAATCTTTGAGAACTCCTGGAGAACAGGAGAAGTCCCAGCAGACTGGAGGAGGGCAAACGTTGTCCCCATCTTCAAAAAGGGAAAAAAAGAGGATCCCAACAATTATCGTCCAGTTAGTCTGACATCAATTCCAGGAAAGGTTCTAGAACAGATCATTAAGCAGAGAGTCTGTGAACACTTAGAGGCCAATGCCATAATCACAAAAAGCCAACATGGGTTTCAGAGAAACAAGTCATGCCAAATGAACCTGATCTCTTTTTTTGATAAAATTACCAGTTTGGTAGATGAAGGGAATGCTGTGGATATAGTATACCTCGATTTCAGTAAGGCCTTTGACAAGGTTCCCCATGACATTCTTGCAAACAAGCTTGCAAAATGTGGGATAGACAAGTTAACTGTTACATGGATTTGTAACTGGTTGACTGGCCGAACTCAAAGGGTGCTCAACAATGGCTCCTTTTCATCCTGGAAAGAAGTGACCAGTGGGGTCCTACAGGGCTCTGTCCTGGGCCCAGTGCTATTCAACATCTTTATTAACGATTTGGATGACAGAATTGGGGGCATACTTATCAAATTTGCAGATGACACTAAACTGGGAGGAGTAGCTAATACCCCAGAGGACAGGATCAAAATTCAAAATGACCTGAATAGACTGGAAAGCTGGGCCAGTGCTAACAAAATGAAATTCAATGCGGAGAAATGTAAGGTTCTGCACTTAGGGCGGAAAAATGAAATGCACAGATATAGGATGGGGGACACCTGGCTGAATGAGACCACATGTGAAAGGGATCTAGGAGTCCAAGTAGACCATAAGCTGAACATGAGTCAACAATGTGATGCGGCAGCTAAAAAAGCCAATGCAATTTTAGACTGCATCAATAGAAGTATAGTTTCTAGATCAAGGGAAGTTATAGTGCCACTCTATTCTGCTTTGGTCAGGCCCCACCTGGAATACTGTGTCCAGTTCTGGGCACCACAATTCAAAAAAGATGTGGAGAAACTGGAGCATGTCCAAAGGAGGGCAACTAAGATGGTGAAGGGTCTGGAAACCTTGCCCTATGAAGAACGCCTTAGGGAGCTGGGGATGTTTAGCCTGGAGAAGAGAAGGTTAAGAGGTGATATGATCGCCCTGTTTAAATATTTGAAGGGATGTCATATTGAGGAGGGAGCAAGCTTGTTTTCTGCTGCTGCAGAGACTAGAACGCGGAGCAATGGATGCAAACTGCAGGAAAAGAGATTCCACCTCAACATTAGGAGGAACTTCCTGACAGTAAGGGCTGTTCGACAGTGGAACACACTCCCTCGGAGTGTAGTGGAGTCTCCTTCCTTAGGGGTCTTTAAGCAGAGGCTGGATGGCCATCTGTCAGGGATGCTTTGACTTGGAGTTCCTGCATGGCAGGGGGTTGGACTGGATGGCCCTTGTGGTCTCTTCCAACTCTATGATTCTATGATTCTATGATTCTATAAATGTCATGGTTCCATGCTACAGAAATCCTGGAAACTGTAGATTTGTGAGGCACGATTATGCTTTGGCAGAGAAGGCTAAAGACCTTGCAAAACTACAGATCCCAAGATTCCACAGGCTGGAGCTACAATAATATCAAACTGTATTATTTCTGCTGTGCATGTGCACTCCATGGCTGGGTATCAATAGTTCATTGAGTGCAAGTGCTTCATACCCAGGAAGTGATGGTTTTCTTTAATTTCTTTCCATCAGTTCATGAATCTTCTCATGCTCCTGTTATATTTAAGGATTTGATGTGTTCCTTGAGTAACTGAGCAAAAATGCATGGAATGAGATTATTAGTCTCACTGAAGTTGCAGCCTGAAAATGGGCTCACCCTGAAGATTTCTGAACTGCTGTCTTTCATATTTTGTACTTTATTAATCCATCCATCAATCAAAGAATGTCTCACACAGGCGCACAAAGGGGGACCTCTTTTTAGGACTACTACAGAGCCTCAGCATCCTTAATCTGCCCTTGTCTGTGACAAAGCCTGTGGGGAGCTCCAATAGTTTACACAATAACCATGATGGAAGCAGTATCTGCTAGGAGACTTCCTTTGTTCAGCAGCAATCCTACAGGCCACAGCTAAGGGACCTGTTCACACTAGACCAATACAGTGCTATGATTCGACTTTTATTTCTGCAGTTCCATCCGGGATCCTGGGATTTACAGTTCAGGGAGGCGAATTTGAAATTCTCTGCCAGAGAGCCATACTTCCTCAGACTACAAAACCCAGATTTGTGTAAAGTGCAGTTAAACTGGAATCATAGCACTATAATTGGCAACCAATGTGACAAGGGACCTTATCCGACGTCGGAAATTGGAAGTATAATCTAATGGCAATCCAAGCGCAATCATGGGGTTTCACATTATTGCGCATTAAAGTATCTCATGCAATTTCAGGCAAAAGGGAAGTCATTCTGAACGCAATCATGAGTTTTATGTTATTTTGTATTGAAGCATCTGGTGCAATTTTGGGCAATGGGGGGTCATTTTCGGGTAATGGGAAGACATTCTGAACGCATTCCGAACGCAATTGGAATTCACGTAAATTCGCTAAACTAGCGAATTCACGTGAATTCGAATTGGCTCCAATTGGCTCCATTCGCAATAAAGAGAAATTCCTCCCGTCTGATAAGGTCCTATGTGCCTTGAGAGTTGAGCTAAGACTCTGGAGTTGAGAGTTGAGAGTTGAGCTAAGACTCAGCCATGGAGTCCTTAGGTCACACTCTCTCAGCCCCAGAAAACCCCATGATTATTGTTGTGTCCCTCCAAGTCATTTTTCAACTTATGGTGACCCTAAGGCGAACCTATCAAGGGGTTCTCCTGGCAAACTTCTTTAGAGTGGGTTTGCCATTGCCATCTTGAGGCTGAGAGAGTGTGACTTGCCCAAGGTCACCCAGTGGGGCTTCATGGCTGAGAATGGATCCAAACTCTGGTCTTCAGGAGTCATAGGCCCAAAAGACACTGTGGAAATAATCCAGTTGCAAGTTTCTTCACGTCGCCTTTGCCATCCTCTGAGGCTGAGAGAGCGTGACTTGCCCGTGAATTCATGGCTGAGAGTGGATTCGAACCCTGGTCTTCCAGAGTCACAAATCCAAAACACACTACAGAAATAACCAAGCTGCAAGTTCACGCGGGCTTCGTCTTTGCCGTCCTCTGAGGCTGAGAGAGCGTGACTTTGCCCAAGATCACCCAGGCAGCCGTGTCTTCCAGAGACACAGGTCCGAAACACACTATAATAATAATAATAATAATAATCCACAAACAATAATAAAATAATCCAGTTTTGAGACAGGGAATCCTGGGAATTGTAGCTTATTGTGGCACACTAGCAGAGAAACTATGGCTCCCAGGATGCTCTATCACTAAACCAGGGCAGTTTTAAAGGGTTGTTTTATTTCTGCAGTGTGTTTTTGGACTGAGGCTGCATCCACACTGTAGAGATAATCTGTTTTGGCAGTGCTTTAACTCTCTTTCTGGCTCAAGGCTATGGAATTCTGGGAGTTGGAGTTTGTTGTGGGGCCCAGAGGGCCCCACAACAAACTCCAACTCCCAGAATTCCATAGCCTTGAGCCAGAAAGAGAGTTAAAGCACTGCCAAAACAGGTTATCTCAGTGTTAATGAATCCCATAGTTTAGGTAGGCCTCAGGGAAGAAGCCATTGCATTGTTGTTTACTCTGTGGATGGACTTTCCTCTCAGCTGCCACCAGGGGGCGGTGTTTGGTTTGTACAGGCCACACATTCAGAGCCATTCTAGGCATCCTCGCCTAAAAGGAGGGCCTTTATTATCTGAATGGCGGAAGAGGAGAGCAGCAGCAGCAGCAGCAGCAGGACTAATAGGGTCCCTAGTATTATTAAGGGCGCCAGAAGGAAAATAGCAACGCAGAGGTAGGAGCCCTGCTCCTTGGGTCCCTCCTCTGCCTGGAAGGGAGCCTTGTTTTTAGAGGGGGGTTCCTCCTCCTTTGGCACCACGTGCAGCAGCAGCAGCACTGGTCTCCACTGGGTTTGTTGGTGGGGAAGGGTTGGGAGTGGGAGCATCTGGGTGTGTGTCTGTGTGTTGTGTTGTGTTGTGTGCCTCTAGTTTCCCACTATATATGGCCACCCTGCCATGGGGTTTTCTATCTTGGCAAGGTTTGCTCAGAGGAGGTTTGCAGCATGGCCATGCCTCTGAGGCTGAGAGAGTGTGACTTGGCCAAAGTCTCCTAGTGGGTTTCATGGCCAAGTGAGGTTTTTTTCCCCCAGAGGAACTTTGCCACTGCCTTCCTCTGAGGCTGAGAGAGTGTGACCTGGCCAAGGTCTCCCAGTGGGTTTCTTGAGAGGTGGTTTGCCATGGCCTTCCTCTGAGGCTGAGAGAGTGTGACTTGACCAAGGTCTCTCTGAGTTTCATGGCCAAGTGAGTTTCTTGAGAGGAATCTTGCCATTGCTTTCCTCTGAGGCTGAGAGAGTGTGACTTGACCAAGGTCTCCAAATGAGTTTCTTGAGAGGTGGTTTGCCATTGCCTTCCTCTGAGGCTGAGAGAGTGTGACTTGGCCAAAGTCACCCAGCAGGTTTTTGTATGGCCCAGCCAGGATTCAAACCCATCTCTCTAGAGGCATAGTCCAACGTTCAAACAACTATGCCACATTCTGTGTTGTGTCATATTTGTTGCGTGCCTCCAAGTCATTTTTGATTTGTGACAACCCTAAAGTGGCCCTATCAGAGGAGATTAGCCATTGCTTCCCCCTCCCCCTGAGGCTGAGAGAGTGTGACATGCCCAAAGTCTACAAGTGAGTTTCTTGAGAGGTTTGGCATTGCCTTTCTCTGAGGTTGAGACAGTGTGACTTGCCCAAGGTCTCCCAGTGAGTATCATGACTGAGCTGGGATTCGAATCCATATCTCCAGAGTCATAGTCCAGCACTCAAACCATTATGCCACATTCTCCATTTTATTATATTTGTTGTGTGCCTCCCAAGTCGTTTTTCACTGTCATAGGGTTTTCTTGGCAAGTTTCTTTAGAGAGGGTTTACTATTGCTATCCTTTGAGGCTAAGAGAGTGTGACTTGCCCAATTTATCCAGTTGGTTTTTAAGTGCCAGCGGAGAATTCAATCCCGATCCCCAGAATCATAAGCCCTGTGCAGACCATATGACGCATGCCCCTACTCTGCCCCAGGGTGGTGTGACACTGTGAGCCACATCACACAGTGGGCGGCTTCACAGCACTCCTCGGGCACTGTGCCCACATGGTACAGTGCTGAAGAAGCGCCATAAAGCCATGGCACTGCAGCTATCGCACCCTTTCCAGGGTGCAAAATTCCAGAATTTTGCTTTTTGCGACCTGGAAAGGCTGGAGCATGCGGTTGCTGCAGCCGATCCAGCGGTCTGGACAGCCCCATAGTCTACATTCAAGCCACTACGCCACGTTGTCTCTTGTGTTTTATTATGTATTTTACCATATTTTTCTGATGAATTTATCTTCATTAAGATGTTTTGTTGGCTTGCAATATATAGAACTCTGAGCAAGAGAAGTTCTTAAAATTATACAGTACTTTACTAACAACAAATGCTTGACTGAATTAAATTATTCCTTTCATTTGTCCATTTTGCTGAAATTAAAGGAAAAACCCTTTCAACATTTGGCATTGTGTCCTCAAGCAGCCCAATGCCTAACAAATTTGCTGTCTTTTTCCCCTCTGAGAAACAAATGCACCCCAAGCTCTGGGTGCAAATCCTGTTTGCTGCTCCTCTAGGAGAAAGAACTCTAGAAGGATCCATCCTGTCCCCCTATTTCCAGTGAGGACAGGTTGCCAAGTAATTAATTTCTCGAAGGGGAACAGCAAAAACTCAATGGGCTTTTTAGTCTTGCTCAAAATGCAGGACATTTTTGAATTCTTCCTGGACAGAAGGTTGAAATATAGGACATGCCCAGGAAAAGGAAGACCTTTGTGTACCCTGGCTGGATTGTGCCACTCGCCAGCTACTTGACATACTTTTTATTTTTTTATATTTTGGCCTTCATTAGTATCTAAAGAGTTGGAGGTGGTGTTGCACTTGCTCAAACCTAGGCTTGGAAAAATTAAAATCAAAAATTATTTGACTACAGCTCCCTGTTTGGCCCCTATTAAGTGTGGCAGGGGAATTCTGCATCTAAATTTACAATAAGCGTCTGTGGTAAATTTGACTTAGGCTGCTAACGCACTGCAGAATGAATACAGTTTGACACTGCATTGACTGCTGTGGCTCCATGCTGTGGTATCCTGAGACCTGCAGTTTGTTGTGCACCAGAGCTATCTGACAGAGAAGGCTCAATATGTCGCGAAACTACAAATCCCAGAATTCTGTAGCATGAAGCCATGGCAAAGTGGTGTCAAACCACATTAATTCTGCAGTGTAGCTGCAGCCTGAGTTATGGCGTGGTTTAGAACATGGCTGTCCATAGCTACTATGCTATATGAGTTGCAAGTTTTAGTATATTCTTAAATTACCCAAAGGCTCTGTACATCTTGGATACACAAAAAAGAAAAGCATTTTAAAAGGTGGGGGGGGGGATAAATTTTTTTGTAGGAATGGCACTGCAACCTCCTGGGATGGAAGATCATCTGGAGTCAGATTACTAGTATCTTTCCTTTGCCATTGGCATCTAAAAGAAAGATGATTGCCAGAGGTACTGTAGCATATGCCTTTTTAATGTGGTGTTCTTATTTTATCATAACACATCTCACAGGCAAAGTTCAAATCCAGGTAGTTGTGTTGATTATTATAGTGTCATAAGTATAGTTTACAAGCCCTGTAAAATAATATGTTCCAGTAGTCACAGGAATACAGCAGCATGCAGACTTTAAAGTTAACACAGAACACTTCCTTAAGCTGGCTGTAAAAAGTGAAGCTGTTTTAAAAACTATGAATATGAAATAGATATTTCTGGGTGATGGCATGACATCCATTCCTGTTCTATAGTTTTTCAGGAATTAAAATTTACAATGGACAAATAGGCCAGGGAGTATGTTAACATTAGAGAGAGATGTGTTGGGGACAAATAGTTGCCCATAATACATTGGTCCCTTGGTATCCACTGATGTTTGTTTCTAGAGATCCTGTAGATACCAAAATCCATGGATGCTCAAGTCCCATCATATATAGTGGGATAGTAAAATTAGTGTCCCTTATATAAAGTGCCAAAATCAAGGTTTGCTTTTTGGTATTTTTTGTTCTGGAATATTTTCAAGCTGTGGATGGTTAAACCCATAGATACAGAGGGCTGACTGTACCACGTTCTAGATGTTTTGGTTTGCAACTCCCAGCACTCCTAGCAAAGATAGCCAATGGTGCGAAAAGTTAGGAATTGCAATCCAGCAACTTCTGGAGGGCAGCATGACTCCCTTACCCGATGTCAATAATATCAGTAGGCACTTGGCAATAGAAATACAAAAGAGGCTCCCTGCTTTATTAAGTTACACTTGGTTGAACCCACATTGGGTCTGCTGTAATACAGAAGAGGTTCACAATGCTAAGCATCACTTAGGAGTTTATCACATGGGAGGAATTTCTCTCCGTTTCGAAAGAAGTGGAAGTGAGGCCAGTTTGAAATTGAGTAAATTCGCTAGTTCAGCGAATTTACGTGATTGCATATTGACACTGCATTGCGTTCAGAACTGTCCGAAATTGCCTCCCAGTGCCCAAAATTGCGTGGGATAGTTTCTCACGCAATCACGCGAAACCCCATGATTGCATTCGGAAGGACTTCCCTTTGCCCGAAAATGTGTGTGATCAGCTTTCACGCAATCATGCGAAACCCCCTGATTGCATTCAGATTGCAATTGGATTATACCTCCAATTCCCTTTGTATGATAAGCTCCATAGAGTAGTCCTTTTGAAATCAGTGATTTATTCCATTGAGTTCACTGGGTTTTTTAAAAGTGTAACTGAGGTCCAAAACACGCTGCAGAAATAATCCATTTTAAGACTGCTTTAACTGCCCTGCTACAGTGCTAGGGAATCCTGGAAATTGTAGTGTATTGTAGCACTGGAGCTTTCTGACAGAGATGGCCAAATGTCTCACAAAAGTACAGTTACCGGAATTGCCTAGTATTGAGCCAGGGCAGTTAAAGCATTCTCAAGCTGGATTATTTCTGCTGTGTGTTTTGGACTTAAGTTAGGATCCAGTCCATTGTGATTTGAATGATTCAGAGTCAGCAGAGAGGTATAGCTAAAACACTGTAGAATCCCCCCTCCCCAATCATCAACCATAGGGAACAATTTCAGAATTCTATCCATATAAAACAGTTTTGAAATGCTGTATGTACTCATGTGTAAGTCTAGAAATTGTAGTTAAAAAATCAGCCCAGAAAACCTGGGTCAAATGATCTACTGGTCAGTGTAAGTACTGTACCTTAATTTTTGTTTAAAAAAAGGAACCAGTCCCCTCTCTGAATATAATGTCGAAAGGCAAAACTTAGTAGTCCATCCTGGGATAACCTAAAAGAAGCACTCACACAGCCACAGTACTGCTTCTGACTTTTTTGAATTCTTGGGCAGGAAAATGGTGGTGGTGGCAGCTCTTTGGTGCTTCCCCTCAAAGAAGTGCTGAAAAGAATCAGGGTGTGAAGGATCAGTGTATATTTGTGAGCCTTTCTGGGTTAGCATCAAGCAAAGTTATAGTCACTGCTAATGTGGTCATCATTTTCTTTGCTTTACCTTTTCATCCTTTTTGATATGCATTCGTTTTCTTATCACCACCTGCATCTGGTTGTCTCCCCCACACATTGCACAGCCACCATTTATGTAGTTCCTTCCTCATCCATCCAGCCTTTAAGATGAGCACAAACAATTTATGCCTGCCAAAATTGTGTAAGTTCTTTGGCATTGTTTTTCTTTGCTATGCCCTTTACATCCTTTATTACATGCCCCTTAGTTTTACCCTCAATTTATTCATGGGTTGTATACAAATCCATAATTTTGGCCCCGAAATCTGCTCATGACTTATACACGAGGTTGATTTATAGTCAAGTATTGTGATAAAATGGTAAGTCCTATTTCTTCCCTTCAAGGTATTAACTGTACACCATCTTGTTATTTTGCAAGTATTGTGAATAGAAAACAGGTGCGAGTTGTCAAAACAGTATGTGATGTTTTTGTGTGTTTGCCTTCAGTTGTTCTTCACTGAGGTCCACTGTAGAAATATGGCACAACATAGACAATAGTCCTTAAATTTGTTTCTCTATGTAGTTAACTTTTTTTTAAAGTAAGGCAACTTTGGAAGGCATGGGTGTCTGTCCAAACATAGTTGCGGGATGGGGGGGTGGGTGGGGAGTGCCAGAGTTAATGGTTCTGTTTTTCCTTGCCTGATCTGTAAATGGTTTCCCAGAATTTACTACATTAAATTTCATCCTGTGTCAGTTTGACCTGGACCTCAAACCACACTTCTACAAATGCTAAAACGAAAACATTATGACATTTGGAGCTTCTGAGAAGATAAAATGCAAAGCCATTAAACTCAAAATGGAGATGACGACATATAAGTAAGGCCATCATGCCCCAGTTAGTACGTATATGGCAGATTGGTATTTCATGCAAACAGGCATCTCATATTCTTGAAAGGTTCATTTGAGAGCCCAAATATACATACTCTGATAAGGCATGTTTTTAAATAAGTAACTATAAAGTGTGTGGGCTCTACTATTAAGATGTTATGCCATCAGTGACTAGCAGGCAGGAAGACAACATGCCCATGGATAAAAGGATAGTGTAGAGGTAACAGCTGGGAAATATCTGTGTACATTCCAGATAGTGACAACTTGTTAGCAGGTTGTTGGCATCCCGTCTTGTTTCTGTTTGAAACCTTCAGGTAGCTCAGAATAAATTAACCTCAGCTATTTTTCCTGGAAGCATATTGATACCCCTTACTAATTACAAAGAATGAGTTAATGAGAGATACTGAGAGCACGTAATAGGCAATGAGGTCATAAATACCATTTACTGGTAAAAGCACTAGGGAAAGTTCTGGATAATTTTTCTTAACAAATATAGCTTCTGTTCCTATTATGTTCCAGCTTGAGGGAATCTTTCTTAAAATTAGACTTTGCTTAAGAACACACCCATGTTTCTTAAATATAAGCATTTTTAAAAAATATAAGCATTTGTTTTTACTGTTTTCTTTTAAGATGTGAAATATGTAACACAGAAGAAGCAAAATATCGGTGTCCACGTTGTATGAAATACTCATGCAGGTAAATATAGCGGTGTTTGCTGCTTTATTCTTTTGGGGTGCTGAGAACAGATTGTCCATATTTTTATTTTTTGCTTTCTCTGTGTACTTTCAGTTTGGCTTGTGTGAAAAAGCATAAAACCACATTCAGCTGTAATGGTGTTAGAGAAAAGACAGCTTTTGTTTCCGTGAATGAATTCAGTGACTTAAATCTTCTAAGTGGTAAGAGAGTTTCTGAAGATCTCAAACTATTCTGAAAACTGAATTAATGAGTAAGTGATTTGGAGAGGTGGGGCAGGTAATGATCCTCCACTTACATGGGGTTTGTGGGAGACTAAAATGGTCAGTACTATGCCACCAGTGGGTTGGCACTATACTAAAAGTGCACTCTTAGCTGGACTTATGTCCCCTTGAGCACTCTGAGGCTTGCTATCAAATAATAGGAGTGTCACCTAGGAGTAACGAGCAACAGCAAATAAATCATCACATAGAGGTGTGAAACAGCTCAAAATTTGCAAAAGTGTGAAGGTTGCTTTAGAAGTGTGTGAGAAGGAAGAGAGAACTGACATTTTTGCTCCAAACCACCCTTAAAAAAATCTTAGTCACCTTGGTACTAGTTCAGAGTTGTAAGTAGCTATAAAGTCATTAATATTTAACAATTCTCTTTTGTTCCATTACAATCACTGTTATCTTCCCTTTCTGCTTCAGAAAGAGATGTTGTGACATTGCATAAATTGAACAAATACTTTGTGTGTCTGTATTGTGCTGTAATATATCAAATAGTATGATTTGAAGGGTAAATGAAGACAGAGGATTGATTCAGTTCATCCAGTGCTGGGTGACTTTGCGTATAGGTGATGACAGGATTTTCAAAGGGTTTTTCCATTTCAGTTCTAAGATTTTATTTTCAGTGGTGGAGAGAGCAAGACTGCATTTGCACTGCAGAAATAATCCAGTTTCACACCACTTTAACTGCCATGGGTCAGTGCTATGGAATGCTAAAATGGTTCATATCAAAACTAGTTCAAAGAAAAGCCACCCAGACGATTAAAAACCATAGTAAACAGGCAAGGCAAATTTGCAAGACTTACTCAGCTTCACTCACTGTGAATATACTGTGTATGCAAAATATCATGCTCATGCCATCCATGAAATTCACGCGTTAAAAATGGGACAACCAGTTTCAAAATTCTATTAAACCTATATTAAAATTGTTTTAATTCCAAATTGCTGTTACCTTGTTAATTTCAGATTATAGGTTTCTGGAAGATGTGGCAAGAACGGCTGATAGTGCCAGTCGAGATGATATTTCCCATAAACCAAAAAGCAATAAATTTGTGAGTATGCACAGTCTTCTTGATCATACTATTAGTTGTGTTTACTACATTTCTTAAACTAGAAGGAAATTGATTTATAAGTTTAGCCCAAAAGTCCTTTTACACTACACAGTTTTATCACAGTTGTTCTGGCTGCACTGTATGGAATCCTGGAGTTTATAGTCTGATGAAGTAGTCTGATGAGCTCTCTGGCTGAGAATTCTAAAGTACCATAGGATGTTGACTTGGCAGTTACAGAGAAATATACCACTATAGTTGTGAAGGGGCTTATTAAACTTTGATCTGAGAAATATGCTGGATTAGACTCAGAATCTAGTGTTTTTATTAACTCCCATCAAGTTGGCTTTGATTTATGATGACTCTATGAATGAGAGACTTCAGAGTCATCCTGTTATCAGCAGCCTTGCTCGGGCTTTGCAGACTCAGGATTGGCTTCCTTAATTGAGTAATTATCTGTACACATTACACAGATATATACACCATAGTTTATGACACTCTTGAAAGCAAACATTCATTTGAAAACCTACAGACAGGGGAAAATGCTTTTCAACCATTTTTAACATGTAAAATATGTGGGAAAGTATTTATATGGCCCCTTTTAAACATGTCTTTATTATTAACCACCCTCTCAGAAGCAACTCTTCCTAAGTAATAGCAACAGTAGCGATAAGCCCTGTCAGTGCTGTAATGAGAATATGCTATTAGTCTATATTTGGTCTAAAAGTATTTAGTATAACCAATGCTCTTTTAATACAACTTGTTGATTGCAGAAAGTACATATATTATTGTAAATAAATGTACAGTGGATTATAGGAGTGTGTCTGAGTACTGAGTGAGAAGCTGACCTTACTACAATGTTTTTAGTGCTATTTAATGTAAAATTCTCGTTCAATCATATCACTCCTCCCAATAGAGATGGTAAACTGTTGGGACTTAGGGAGGCCATATTGGGCCCCAGGGCATCTTGGAGGGCTGCCCCTGCCACCCCATTTCCTTAAAAAAAAATTGAGGAAAAAATGTCCTCCTGTCTCTCTTTAGATATGTGAGGAGGGCTGTTTCACCACGTTTAGTGAGTGTTTGTGTCAACTTGTGGGTTACTTCATGTAAAAAAAAAAAAAAGGCTTCTGGTCTCCAAATGACCCAAGGGGCAAAAATGTGGTGAATTTATCCTCATGTTCCTTCCCAAACTGTCCTTGGGGCCACAGGTAGGCCACAGTCTACTTTCTTCACCCCTGTCCTTCACCAATCTGCCATACATCTGGTTAGTATAATTTATTTCTAATCAGTTTATACTGTGTGTTTCAGTTGGAACAAAAATACCAATGCCATCTTGTTGAGTCACTTTTGAGTCAACACAAACATATTTGCTTCACTGAAGCAGTTTACTTGAGAGATTTATTTTCTATGTGCTTGTATATGGAAGGAAACCTTGGAAAATGAAGCTTTTGAAAATGGATTTTCAATAAAACTGTGTTACATTTGAGATTAACATCTCTTTAACTGCAGTAGCAAAGACTTTGTAACCTTTAATTACAACATTAACAACTTGTAAGCATAATATACTTTACACCAATGTCCAGCAATTCTGGAGAAGACTGTTTAGGCATGGTTGATCCTGCCCATAAGAGCAAGAATAGATCCTTCCCTATCTTTGAAGTATAACAAAATGTTTTTGGCTGTGAATGATAGGCATGTTACCACTGTTTTGAATGGAATAAAGTAATATAGGTACATTGCTGTGGGCCATCTCTCTGTCCTAGGCCGTCACAAAAAAGGCCCATGAGAGGGAGTCTGAAAGGTCTTACTGGGTTCAATGTACTTAATGATTCAAAGCAGCCTTCCTCAGACTGGTACCCTTCAGATGATTTGGACTACAACTCCCATATACAGGGCTCAGAGAACATGAGAATTGCAGTCCAAAGCAGCTGGAATGTTCCAGGTTGCTGATTGCTTAGCTAGAGAAGTGGAGGAAATGCCCAACTATGGTGACACCTTAGTCAAGACGTTTGTAGAACTTGTTCCTTCTATTATTACCCTATTTCAAAGTTGGTATACTATATGAGACTTGTAGGGATATTCAGAAATATTCTGTCCTGCTTCTTTGCCAAGTCTGCTTCCCCAGAAAAATGCCTACAGCTGTAAGCTAACCCTTCTAATACAGCATGCTTTGAAGTATTTGCCCCTCCATGCTCCTCCTCCCAAAAGAGCTTGAATGATGCCCATACATTGTAGCATTATTTATGCCTTTAGATTTTGGAACCATTGGTGAAATGTGTTTGTCAGGCAACATCTATACTTACATATATTCTGATGACATTCCCCCCCTCCCCTCAACACTTATGGTTGTAATGTTTGGAAACTCACAGTTAAATGTTATTTTCTCTGTGTTTATCTCTAGAGATGATACATTTTGTGATTAATCCCTTGTCAGTTCCATTATCAAGATCATCTCTGTCTTGTACTTTCAAGCATTGCAGTCATAACACATTTTTATAGCAGTTTTAAAATATTTGTCCTTCAGATCAGATTAGAAAGAAGTTAAGAAAAGCAAATGCAACAGTGGCCTGCGTTAGAGGGAATAAAAATAAGATAACAGCATTCTTTGTGGAAGAAGTGGCAGTCTATTTAGTGCTTATTGTTTGTATCTTAAATTTTATTACTTGGATCAGGGAGCTACAACTTGGATCTCAAGGAACAGTTTTGATGAAGACTTGCATTAGTCATTTAGAAGGAATGTTTCCATCCCATCAACATTCAACTTGAAAAAACCTTATGTGACAGATGTAACTGTTCTCAGTTGTTAGAGAATCAGAACATAAACTTCAATGTGTTCCCAGGAGCTTGTTCTGTGCTTTAAAAAAAACGTTCACACATCTCCACCAATTATGCTAACAGTTATATCAATATTGGAATCGTTATAGAATGTATGCTTAAGGATAGCATTTGACAGTAATTATGCCCTAACTATAAATGAGCATAAAGGTTGCACATGTCAAGTAATACAGGAAATAATGCTGTTTGGAAGATACTTGATTTGTCTTTTTTTTTTTCTTCTAAGTTAGTGATGGGCAACTTGTGGCCCTCCAATTGTTAATGGACTACAGTTCTTATTACTATCAGCTTCTGTGACTGAACAAAATGGGGGCTGAAATCTAACAATATTCACAGGGTCACAAGTTGCCACTGGTGGAAGCAGCAAGTGTGTCTCCATATAATTTGAATGTTGAGGAGAATTGCCAGGAGAGTAATGGGAGCACTTTGATTTTGCTCAGATTTTACAGTTTGGATGCATGGGCTGGTGTCTGATGTTTCAGAGAGAGAGTCCACAGTTCTATTGAACAGAGGCAGCCAAAGAAGTGGTGAAATTTAGGTAGTGGGTAGGGGCCATTTTTAATTTGCAGGCACAAGGGAAGGCAGGAGAAGATAACAAGGCTTTTACTTGTTCTTTGATATTATCAATCAGATTCCTGCTTTTGAATCTAAGAATTATTTTTACTGCACAATGTGCATTTTAATAGCACATAAATCTCATATGATTTGAAGGGTGCATAAAGACAAAGGAATGATTCAGTTCATCCAGTGTTATAACTTAAGAAATATGTAGGATCTTAATTACACTTCTGGTTATGTCTTACTGGAATATAAACCTAGTTGAAATCAGTTTGTTTCCAAGTAAAAGTGTATCTTCAGATTTACTGCTGCCTAGTATATATCTCAGGTGTGTGAAATGATCTGGACAAGTAAACAATTGACCAAACCCCTTTTTATTGCATGCCGTTATCAATCCTTGAATATTAAATCCAAGATCTACCTAGAATTTGGTTTTTAGATCATCATGGAGAAATAATAAACATCTCTTACTCTGTTCATTAGTCCACCTTGGCTTCAGTCAACTGTAACCCTAAAGTATGGCTGATGTTAAAAGAGTATGCTGCAGGGAGCCTCAGGCTTATACACCCTCCAGGAATGTCATAAAAAGAGTTAGAAGGTTATTTTTCTGAGTTAGATTACTAACAGTTTAGCTTGTCATGCAAATCCTAAACCTGATAATCTTCATTATGGTTTACCAAAACAAGATACTGTAGCTCCATGTGGTTCAGACTTGGTTGGTTAAAGTTAATAAGCCAAAGTTAAGTGACCATTAACAACATGGATGTGGTTTAATCTAAGATGGAATGAACATTTCCAAATGTCTTGTAACCTCACTGCATGTGGTAAGATGATGCTGGAAATCTAAATAATGACATTGCTTAAGATTCTCAGACTGTCAGTAATTCTTCCCCCCATCTTTTGAAACTTTATTGTTTTTTTCCATCAGGTACAATTCTTGAAGAATCGAGCTCGAAGACATAATATCCACCTACAAACTTTGCCAATTGGATTCACAAAGAGGCGAGAGAATTCAACATTCTTTAACAATAAGTATGTTTATAGTCAATATTACTGTGTGACTGATTCTGCAAAGTGTGTGCATGTGCGCATACACCTGCACATGTGTGTGTTCTAAATTGGGTTTCCAAAATTTTCAGTTTGGCAGACTAGTTTATCAACCAAATACCGTGATAACCAGAAGTTCCCTTAGCTTGTTTTTGCAGTATAGCTAGAAATACTAGAATAAGTAAATTGTAAGCACAACACATATTTTGTAGATCCCAAGCTATTCAGTCTTCTTTTAATTGTCGCTGTCATGCATAGGATTGTCAGGCTTTCAAAATGCAAGCCAAGCATTTTGCATTCCAAAATGCAAGAGTGTCAAGTGGGTGAGGAATAAGGTCTGTTTGACTCTGTCATCTTGCCTTGTACTAGGGCAGGCACGAGAGGATCCATCACCTTCAAACCTAAAGGTTTGATTAATTGTGATGAGGACATTGTTGCACTTGGACCATAAATATTGGGAAGATTTTGGTGATGTGTTGAAAGGAAGACTACTGCATATACAGCACACCCGCATTATATGTTGGCATGCTATACACGGCTTCCAGCATACACTGCAAGACTCACCAAAAGAACTTCTCTGGCACCCCAGAAAAAGCAATGGAGCGTGCACCTGTGGCGCATGCCGCGCATTACTTCTGATGGGGCTCAAGCTTACGCAGTTTTTCCCTTACACAGGGTGGTCCGGAACGGATGCCTGCATAAGGGAAGGGCGCACTGTACTCATGTATATACAGTGGTCCCCCGGGATACGAAGCCCCCGGGGAACGAAATCCCCGGGAGCCGAAAGAGCCGGGGCCGCAAAAACGGCCCCGGCTTACGAAGAAAACCCCAGGATACGAGTAAAAAAAACCCGTGCAGCCCCTTTAAATTGGCCGCGCGGTCCAGCAAACAAAGCGGTCCCCCAGGAAACGAAAATTTCTGGGTTACGAAAAGTAATCCAGAACGGATTACTTTCGTAACCCGGGGGACCACTGTAAGTCTAGAAATTTTAGTCAGAAAATCATCCCCCAAAACCTGGATCAATTTATTAACGGGTCAGTGTAAGTACTGAACCTTAACTCTTATCAAAATAGGAACCATCTCCTTCCCTGATTAGAATGGTGAAAGGCAGGAGCATAACCCAACATAAAAGAAGCACCTACTGCCTCTACTACACTGCGGTGCTGCCTCTGGCCTTTTTAAATGTCTGGGAGGTAAAATAGCAGCATGCTTTGGCATAATTTTCCTTTCCTTCATCTCTTACATTCTTTGTTACATGCCCCTAGGTTTTACCCTTGACTTATACATGGGTTATATCAAAATCCATAATTCTGACCTCAAACCTGCTCTTCACTTATACATGAAGTTGACTTATAGTTGAATATATATGGTAATTTAACACATTTATGTTGTTTTCAGATAGCAGTAAAAAGGGAATGTGACATTTCATCTGAAAACCAGTAGATGTCTCTCTTGCAAAGTATTTGCAAACAAGAATTTCCTGGGCTAAAGTGTGTGTCATGAGTAATTAGCAAGCTAGTCTATAGAACCTCTGCTTTTGTGTTGAACCTATACTTTCTGAATTAGAATGTGCAAAAATGTTACTTATCTTTAACAGCTAGAATTTAAAAGTGCAGATATTCATTTTAATAAAGCATTTATTTATTCTTCTATTAAGTTCCACAAATCATTTATTTATTAATTCTCTTCTAGAAATACAGTGAGTAGTCCCTCATTCCTAGCAACTAGGCTAGAATATCTCTTGAGACTTGGAGCCATTTAGATAGCTTGCAACAGTTTTATTGAGTGAATATAAATGCTTTTTTTACTTTGAATACAGTAATTTATAATGAATGAATACAGTAATGAATGCAGAAAAATATACTGATGTATATGTAAGTGCCAATATGGTGTAATACTGTAGTTTGAATGTTGGACTACAACTCTGAAGAACAGGATTTGAATTCCTACTCAATCATGGAAATCCACTGCAGGTCACACTCTTTCAGTCTTAGATGATTGCAAAGGGAAACCCCCTCTGAACAAATCTTGCCAAGAAAACTCCATGTTAAGTTCACCATAAGTCAAAAACGATGTGAAGGCACACATCAACTACAACACATAAGTGGTTAGGAAATCCAAACAGCTGGGTTTTTAATCATTCCAATTTAATGCTGTCTTTGTCCTGAAATAAAAATGTATACACTGTGAATACTAATACTAATAATAATTATTAGTATTAGTATTAGTATTATTTCTATTCCACTTAATCTCAAGGAATCCAAGCGGATTACAACAGTAAAAACAGGATACATAGTAAAAAAGAATTGCATTAAAATTCCGAAGTCCCCAACCCTCCCCCCTCCCCATATAAAAACATAGCTGGACAATAAAAAAGAATTAAACCGAAGAATAATTTTTATATATATATATATATATATATATATATTACTATTAGGTGCAAGCAGTAAGGGAGGCACAAACAGATATGTAAAAGAAGTGTCATTTCTAAAATCCATTGTCAATCTATTGGTGATCCATGTTGTGTTTATGGCTGAATGCATGTTTCCGAAAGCTGATTAAATCCCATGACCCAGGCTTTAATAAATTCAATGTGATTTAGATACCAGACTAGAACAAATTTAAGACAGAGTCTTAGAATCGTATCCTGTCTGTAGAAATGTTAAAACATTTGTTTGTATCTGATGTCCACCAATGTAGCTTTTCCATCCATTGCAAAAAACAAAACAAAACAAAAAGCTAGAAGGATCATTGATGTTCTTAATTAGTGTTTAGTAACAAGTTTGACTGAAGAATTTTAAGAATTCTGGTAACTTTGAAAGCATCCTTTCTTTTTCTGAAACTTAGTTCTCCTTAATATGAGCATTACAGCACAGATGCAGAGCTCCTGCTGTTCTGAGGCCTCCTAGTAGAAGGCCATATGTGTACAGTCGAAATGTGCATCATGCAGATCTTGGGGCACTGTCTTATTTTACAACTGAAAATAATTTGTTGTAACTTGCTGTAAAGTTATAACTTGCTGTAAAGTTAACACAACTTGGTTTATATATCATATCTCTGCTGGATACTTAATGACACTTAGCTAACCTTTAATAAAATTGGACATGCATACACACCCCATGCTTTATATTGTTAGAACTTTAACTATGTCTTATTGATACTTGAGTGATTAATGTGTCATAAAAATCTCTGCATTTACTTCCTTTAATGAGATTGTGAGGGTTTCACAGGAAACTATAATCATTTAATTGGGCTGTATCCATTGTTTATAGAAGTTTAGGAGAAATAGAAACATTGTAGGGACCTAGTTTACTGTAAAGTGAATTAGGCCATACTGTAAATCAGTTTATTGTGGTTCAAGGATAAATGCTGCTTCACTATACCCTTACCTAGCTCCCCCTTCCATTCTATTAACAAGCTGGCTTGGGCTATTTTTTCAGTAGGGTGTATATTTAAAGCAAAGACTGTTGGTTTTTGAGCACATAATTGTCTTTTGAAAATTTGTCTCATAGCCTGTCCTACTATTTTTTTAAAAAATGTACAGCTCCAAACATTAACATATAATTAGGTTTTGAGCAGTAGTTAAAACATCCCATTCCTATGGCTTCACTGTTGCTCTTTAACTTTATCTGAGCTGTATTTTTTGCAACAAACACACACACACGGACTTATGTTTAAACTTGTTAAATAACAGATGGGTGGTATGTGGTGACCCAGGTATGAATCATGGTCATATTAATACAAACAAGTAATCAGTAAGTAAAAACCACATTTATAATTATTTTGGCTTACTTTTTCCCTGCTTGAGACTCATGTGAATGCAACAGTTTGCATTCATTACATGTGATTAATGTTTCCAAATTTTTCATCTGTTTTTCTTTTTCATAATTTCCTTTCTTATTTATGCAGTTATTGTAATGTGTGGTCAAGTTGTCTTGTCCTATGGCAGACTTACGAATGAGAGACCTCCAAAAGACTCTGTAACTAACTGAGATCTTGCAGGTTCACAGTTATGGCTTTCTTTATGCAGTCTATCCATCTGTAATGTTGCCTACCTCTTTTCCTACTGCCTTTGACTATATCAAGCATTGTCATCTTTTCCAGTGAATCATGTAATCTCACGATGTGTCCAAAGTACGATAGCTTCAGTTAGTGTTCTCATACCCATTTATTTTTCTTTTTGGTGGTATATGGTATCCACAAAACTCTCCTTCTACATTACATTTTGGATGAGTTTATTTTAGAGCAGTATCTCTACATTTGAGGATCTTGCCTAGTCTCTTCTTAGCTGCCTTTTTAGTTATTTTTCTTAGTTATTTTTTTTTCCATAATGTTCAACTGTAACCCTGATGTTGTATCATCTTCCTTATAGTCATTCTATTTTTATTTATTTATTTATTTTGCTGTTTTCTGCTGGTAATTTTTTTTTATTTATTTACTGTATTTATACCCCGCCTTTCAGCCCTAGAGGCTCTCAGAGCTGCTTACAATTATTATTTAATTAGATGGTTACCCTGCCCTCAGGCTTACAATATAAGTAGACACAACACAAAAGGAGAAAAGAATGGTGGTGGGGAAGGGGATCAGGTCCAGCATCTCTTCTCTCCCTCTGAGGCCTGAACCAAGGCAGATGGACTGGAGGGAAGGCTCTTCTTCTTAACCGAGGCCAGGCCCGATGGCGTTGTTCCTGTCTTTGCACTCCCTTGAGGCCAGAAGATGACAGTAGGCAAGGAGGGAGGGCTCTTCTTCTTCAGGCTTGATGGCGTTGGGCCTGTCCTTTCAGTTCCTCCAGACCAGAAGATGACAGTTGGCAAGGAGGGATGGCACTGGGTCTGTCCTTTTTGGCGTCATCTGCATATGTGAAGTTACTGATCCACTACATTTCACCCGTCTTTTCTCTGAGTCTAATTTAATTTTCCATCTGATATGTTCTGCCTATGAATTAAACAGGTAGAGTGATAAAATGTAGCCTGACCATCCCTCTTGCCAATGGAAAACCATTCTATTTCTCCATACTGTACTCTTATCCTGACAATGGCCTCTTATCCAGAGTATCGGTACACAGTTGTTCTGGTTCATGGTCAATTAGATCTTTTTTGGAGCAAATCTGATTGTTACATGGTCTCTAAATTCTCCATGGACAGTACTTAGATTGTACCTTGTTACTATAAAACAAAACAAATAAACAAACAGCTTCATTTATATACCGCTTCATACCCTTAAGGAGTGTCTAAGCGGTTTACAATTGTAAGCTATTTGCCCCCGAACAATCTGGGTACTCATTTTAGCGACCTCGGAAGGATGCAAGCCTGAGTCAAGCTTCAGCCGTTTGCTGGTCTTGAACTCGCCACCTTATGGTTTTGAGTGAGTGGCTGCAGTACAGGCATTTAACCACTGCACCACCAGGGCTGTTTGGTTTGTTTTGATTGGTTTAGATCTAAAACACAGTGTAGAAATTATCCAGTTTGAGGCCAATTTAACTCCCCTGGCTCAGTACTGGAGAATTCTGGGAACGGTAGTTTTGTTTAACATTTAGCCTTCTCTGTGAGAGAGATCTGGTGCCACAATAGACTACAATTCCCAGGATTCCCTAGCACTGAGTCAGGGCAGTTAAAGTGGTCTCAAACTGGATTATTTCTGCAGTATGTTTTGGACCAGAATGTTCTTTTTAAGCTTAGGGCCACGTGAAAGGAGAGAGGCAGGCCGGAAGGACATACGCACTCTGGGGATCCTTCTATACTGGCTGCCCTGGCCTGCCTCCAGTGGGAAAGACTACCAGGGTGGAAAAGAGGAAGCAAGCCAGGCAACAGAGATGGGTCCCGACCAGGATCTGAGGAGGATGAGGGCAATGACAAAGGAAGGCCAACAGCAGCAAGCCCTGGAGTTTTGTCACCGCTGCCGCCATGCTGAATCGATTCATTTGAGAATAAATCGATTCATCCCAAAAAGAACATCTTTAAACCAGTGTCTTTTGGACACGGTTTAAATGGGTGAAAACCATGCCCCCCCTTTTTTAATCTCTTCAGCAATTCAAATTAAGTGGGAACCATCGTGGTTTAAACTGGATCGTTTCAAATCAAGATCCAGTTTAAACCATAATGGGAATTAGGCCCTAGATTGTTGTACTATACTTAATAAAAAAAAAAAAGACATCCCCTGAAAATAAGTCATAGTGTGTCTTCTTGAGAAATAATAAATATATGACAGTGTCTTATTTGGGGGGAAACATGATACGTTGTGAAGTCCTGACTCTCTGAAATACCATATCTCCCTGTGTTAACGCATTCAAGTCCTTGGTAGAGTGTTTCCACTTGGTCTCACTACCATCACAGGACTACCTGGTGAGGACATGGCCTGTCTGAGTCATGGAAATCCTGCCCCCTCAATGGACGATTAGGCTGGCCCCCTTTTGGCAGGAAGTAAAGACCATTTTATTTAAACAGATTTTGATGATTAATTGGTTGTGCAGAGTTTTCTTTTTTATAATGTGAAAAAACTGGTGGCTTCACTACTCCCTGCTTTATTTCTTAATCATAGACCAAATTCTCCAAGTGCTTGGTACTAGTCTGTTCCCTATTTTTTTGGATTTCAGTTTCTTATTATGATCAGGAAGCCCATGTAGAGACTTCCTGTTTCTTCTTCTTCTGCCTCTGTGATGGGAGCTTAAACCTGAATTGCGGTCATATTGATAGATTTTTCACTGAAGTCTTTGTCATATTAATCAGTCAGAATTTATATTATATCTTCTGATTGTTTTGCTGCATACCTTGCCATTAAAGCACCCCGTTTCTTGTTTCTGAAGACACTCATTTCCCCACTAAGTACTGTGCAATTTTCTGTTTGAAAATGTCACATTCCTGTCCACTTTAGTTCATTCGCACTGGGTATTGCAAAGTTTGTATATTCTCTTTCTTATCTAATCATTTCTCACTTCCTTCGATTCATGATTCTCACATTCCATGTCTCTATTACATGTGTTATCCTGCTTCAGACTTTCCTTTCAGTCCTCCTTTTTTGCTTTTACCTTTTACAGTTCAAAGAATTATAGGTAGACCTGTTCCATGATGACTTTGTGAATTCTAACTGTGATCTAGTTCTGATTTTAATTTCCTGGGTTCCTATAAAGTGCTGTTTAGTTTTTGTTTGCATTAATCAGTTCTGAAGCAAGAACTTGAAATAAATTGCTTGCCTGCAAGAGATCAATTTTAGCTGCCAATTATTTTTGTTAAAAGGTTTCTTGCTGCCCAATTATTTAATTCACTATTAGGCACCCTACAGCCTTCCACATTTTGTTGAACTGTAGTATCTTTCCTCTTTCAATATTGGCCTTGCTGGCTGTGGCTCACAATAGTGTCCATAGCATTCCAAGTTGAATGGCACCTGCTCTTGGTTTAATTTTGGATTAATAAATCTACTTTGAAACATCTCTTACCATATTTTCTTTGCAAATTAATTGTAGTGTCTGTTATTGGTGGGATGGGTTCAGTGAGTGTGTTTTTAAACATGGAAATGCATATATAAATGTGTTAGTGTTAATGTTAGTGAATGTAAAAGGAGCAGAAATAATATGCAGACCTTCTTTGTAGTTCTTGCTTTAGAAGCATCATTTTTGTGAGAGGAGGTAAATATTATCATTTCCACATAATTTTTTCCAGGTACCTCCATAAGACCCAATAATGTGCCTTCTTGTATAATGAGTTGCAGCTAAAAATCCACAACGGACTATTAGATTGGAGTGGGTCTTATATGACTCTCCAGATATTGTTGGACTGCAACTTCCAAGAACTCTAGGCAGCATAGGGGAAGAATGCTGGGAGCTGTACTGCAACCACATCTGAAGGGTCAGATGATTCCCCTCCGTGCTTTAGTTAGACTTTTCAAAGAAGGCAGCTGTATGAATGTTAGATGCAAATTTTTGTTCACTGCACTTTGCCTTTACCTGTGCATACTTGTTTTGCAGCAGAGAAGGGTGTCTTTTTATCAGAGTACCATAGGATTCTGCTTTCGCCTATCCAGCATTTGGAGAAAAATAGTTTAAGCTCATAACATAGCTTGTTCTTTTTTGTAGCTGGTTCATCTCTTTATTCTCAGTTCTTTTTCTATCCTTTTTACTCTTACTTTGGTCTCTTATCCTGTTCTGATCTTTATTGCTATCTCACTATTCCATTCTTGTATTACCCTCTTCTTTTTGGCCTGTTCACACTAGAATTCACTCTCTCCCCCTTCTTTCATTTTTTGCTCTCATGAACTCAAGAATCATTTCCCTGCCACCTCTCTCTATATTCTCTTGTGTCTCCTCTTATTGGTGTCTACCCTGATCCTAGCCCTAAATGTCATAATCCTAGTATTTACACTGTCACCACAATCTTATTTTTTTCTGAAAATTATTTTTACAACATATTCCCACTCTACCTGATTGCTTGCAAAACAAGCCAGTGTTCCTTCATATTAGCCAAGCATGCATTTTGATCTTTAATGTAAATATTTTAAAGTGCTATACTTGTTACTGTGCTTTTAAATCCAACAGTTATTTGATGTGTATTTAACTGTACATAGCAACAGATTAGTCTGCTGGTTTTGCTACTGTTCATTATCTGTCTAGTAGTTAAAGTAACTTTGCTATGACAACACTGTATTGTGTTCATTCTTTAATATCAGTGTCCATTTTAAGTTGATAGTTGTGTTTGTATATAGACTTGTATATGAAAGAATCTATTATACATTCTTAACTGTTAAGAAAGCAGCAGTCTGTAAAGTACAGAAGTACATGAAGTGTTCTGTATGGAACTATGCTGGAGCAATTAGTTTTGTTCACTATTGGATTAAGTCTTGGTTGTGTAAACAAATCTGATGTTGTTGGAAATGATTAAGAGGTTTGTTACCTTCATAAGAGATCAGGTTAATAAGCTCTCTGTGATGACACTGATACTTTATCCAGCTTCCTGTCAATTTTGGGCTGTCTCTACAATGGAGCCTTAACAAATACTCAGCTGCATTTGTAATCAATATATGACAAAGGATTAAAAGTCTCTGTTGATTTCATTTCAGAGAACAAAAGTTCTACTGGCACTTGAAGCTCATTTTTCCTCACAGTCATGCTAAATTCACAGAAAAAAGGTACCTCAGTCTTTTCTTGCAGCATTTCTTTAATATGAAAATTAAACATGTGTCTCTGTATTATGTTGTACATTGTTGTTTGGATTTTCATAGTTGCCACTCTTTGGGTAAACAATAAACTGAATTCATAACTTGAATTTTTAATCTATCTATATATTTATCTATCTCTGTGTAGTTTAAATTCCTTCCTGGAGATGATGGTCTTTGGCGATGTAACTGAATCATTTTAAAGCTGAATGCCCCTCAAGGTTCTTTTGTTTGTTTATACAATCAAAGAAGTTTTACATCATTACATGATATTTGATGTCCCTGTTTAAGTACATGAATATATTTTGAATGATAGCTTTGTTTGTATTTTACTTAGTAAATACCATAACTCAATGAATCTTTTATCTCCAAAACCATTTTACTGTACTTAGAAAAATGAGAGGAAGATAGAGATTAGGTCTCGCTTATTCTGAAATCTGACACATAAAATCCAAAACGTTTTTCATGGGTGGCTGGGATAGTGACACTGTTGCTTTCTGATGGTTCAGTATACACAAACTTAGTTTCATGCACAATGTTATTAAAAAATATGTATAAAATTACCTTCAAGCTATGTTTATAAGGCATCTACAAATATAAATTAATTTCATGTTTAGACTTGGATCACATCTCCAGGTTATTTCATTATGTATATGCAAATACATAGGCACAACTACTTAATACTTTCTTTGCCTCTGTTTTCTCCCAAAAGGAAAACAGTGCTCAGCCTGGGGAAAACTGAGCAGATGATACAGTAGGGGAAGTGCAGCACAGAACATTAGGGGAAATGCAGCACAGTATATGTAAAAAGGAGTACAGGAGTACTTGGATACTCTAAATGAATTCAAGTCTCCAGGGCCAGTTGAATGTCACCCAGTGATATTGAAAGAACTGGCAGAAGGTATCTCAGAACCAGTGGCAATAATCTTTGAGAATTCTTGGAGAACAGAAAAAGTTCCAGCAGACTGGAGGAAGAAAAATGTTGTTCTATCTTCAAAAAAGAGAATCCAGATAAAAACCATCCAGTCTGCCTGACATCAATACCAGGAAAGATTCTAGAGCAGATCATTAACAGGCAGTCTGTAAGTGCTTAGAAAGGAATGTTGTGATCATTAAGAGTCAATATGGGTTTCTCAAAAGCAAAGTTATAAGCTTGTTAGATGAAGGGAATGTTGTGGATGTGGCCTGTCTTGATCTCCTCCTCTCCCTGGAGATAAGTCACTAGCCGGGTGCCATAGGGTTCTCTCTTGAGCCCAGTGAGATGGGTGACACCTGGCTTGACAGCAGTGTATGTGAGAGGGATCTTGGAGTCATAGTGGACCACAAACTGAACATGTGTCAGCACTGTGATGCGGCACCAAGAAAAGCCAGTGCAATACTAGGCTTAATCAGTAGGAGTATAGTGTCTAGACTGAGGGAAGTAATAGTGGCACTTTATTTTGCTTTGGTCATACATCACCTGGAATACTGTGTCCAGCTCTGGGCATCACAATTAAAGAAGAATGTCAACAAGCTGGAACATGTCCAGCAGAGGGTGTTCAAATTGGTGAATTGGCAGTTTAGGAAGCCGGGTATGTTTAGCATGGGGAAGAGAAGATTAAGGGGTGACATGATAATCATGTTTAAATATTTGAAAGGATGTCACATGGAAGAAGGAGCAAGCTTGTTTTCTGCTGTTCCAGAGAGTAGGACATGGAGCAATGGAAAAGAGATTCCACCTAAATATTAGGAAGAACTTCCTGACAGTAAGAGCTGTTCAACAGTGGAATGCTCTGCCTCAGAGTGTGGAGGGATCTCTTTTAGAAGTTTTAAATAGAAGCTGGATGGCCATTGGTTGGGAGTGCTTTGCTTGTATATTCCTGCATTGGATTGGATGGCCCTTGTGGTCTTTTCCAGTTCTATGATTCTATGCTGTAGAATGTTTTTTCTATTATTCTAAGTATTCCAAAATTTAAAAAAAAATCCAAAATCCCAAGCATTTCAGATAAGGGAGACTCAAATCTGTCTCTCTCCCATTAGATAATACATAAAGATGTAGGGGTCTTTTTCAGATTTAAAGCACTTACTTTACTGAATATAGCAAGAAGACATTTAGAACAGAAACATCTTAGATAGTGGCCTTCAATGTTCTTGGGTCAGAGTGAAAAGACATTGGGTTTCTTTCAGCTGTTTTGTATACACACCTGTGTGTCTGTTCCACAGTTTATAAATCTATATTCTGGTTTGTTCACTAGGTACAGGCTGTCTTAATTTTGTTAATATTGTGCCTTTGTTACTAATACATTTTTATCTTCATGGTCAAAGGGTGCCAGATGATAAACCTTTATGTGACATCCTTAAGCCATATGTTGATCCTCAAGCATCTGATCCTGTCATTTGTCAAAGGTATGTATTAAAACATATTTCGCTGGATAATCTGTGATGAAGCTTGCCCTAAAGCCGTATACTTCTGCAGCCAATACATTCATTTGGTAGTTCCTGTTTAATAGAAATGCTTATCCATAACTACTTAGGAGGTAGGGTTTATCAAATATTTTGCCTTTTGTTTTAGATTAAAACTCTACACAACATCTTCTCAATCTGACATACAAATTCTAATGAAAGTAGAAAACAGACCACACAACTCAACCAGGTAAGAAAGAGAATTTTGTTTTTATAAAGGGAAATTGTGTATCTCTGTATTTATTATGGGTACTACAATGCCTATGTGCAAGATAACACGTTTTGCATGTATTTAGTTCCCACTATATTCAGGTAAAGCTATCTGTGAAACTGTAAAGAGATGCTTCCATTCATTCTGTGGGCACTACTGAGTTAGAGGAACTTTTGACTTTTAAATCAGCTTCCTGTGTTAAGAAACAAATAGAAGAGTACATTTTCAATTAAAAAAAAACTATTTGCTTCTTATCTCAGCCGTATATATAATTTCTGTTCCAAACTCTTTGTTCTTTGTTTCAGTAGTTTTTGCTGATGCAGACATCATAGAGCAGCCTTTTGGGGCTAAGAGAAATCAAATTGTTCCCTGGGACATAATACTGTTTAAGGTTTTATTGACAATGACCTAATTAAGTGTAAGATTACCAAGAGTTTCACTTAATCAGAATTTGAACCTGCTTGGAACATTGGTTTCAGATCCTGGTTAATCAGGAACTTGGTTAGGCATAAATTGCAGCTGACTACAGTTGAGGCTGAAGAGGAAATGCATAATCTTTGACATAGTATGTCATTGTATTAACAAACATTAAAGTTTATTTCTGATGCAATATGATTAAGGCAGCATTCTTTCATGCTAAGAAACAATTGGTGTTGTTGTGCTTATGTATTGCATGTGTGCTTTCCATAAACATCTGACTGCCTGCTGTGAGAACAGTATGCCAGATTAGATAAACCTCTGCTCTGATTCAGCAGGGCCCATAAGGTTTTATGGAAGAATGGTTGGTTGCAGGGGAAATAATAATTTTAGTGCATATGTATACTTAGTTTACTATAAATCCTGCCCCTTGAACAGGTGTCCACATATTTTCAACTTCCCTATCTGTGTGGTGCCTGCTAGCTTTCTCCATGCAAAATGAAACAAGAGCATGTCATGAGTAGATTTCTGGACTTAAATCACTCCTTGGTAATCCTATAGCCCCACTGGGAAGTACTTTTGATTAAACATATGTAGAATTGGACAGAAGTTTCATTGTATCTGAAGTATCTTTGGGAACTGGGGTGGATGGGAGGGAGTAGGGTTGAGTGGGCAGAGTTGCCACCGGGGATCTTGCCTGGCTGTTCTAGAAGGTTCTGAGTATGCTCTACGCTGACGTGTGATGTGATTCACTGGACCTACTGAAGAATAAAAAGCAGTAAGCTTAAGTCAGCTAGAGTTCAATTTCAGATACTTGAGAACGTAGATAAAAGAGTAATATATAAATGGAAAATACAGGAAATATGTTCTTTAAAGATTTCAGGAACAGGTTGGGCATGTATCTGTGTTTGCTGTGTTTTCTGTATCTCTTGTTGGTTTTAATTCTTTTGTTTAGTTTAATTCAATTTTAAGGGGTGGGAGGTTGGGCAGTGGGTTATTGGATTGTTTTAGTTTATGAATTTTATCCTTGTTGTACCCCGCTCTGATTGTGTGAACAGAGGAATGGGTTATAAATAAATATTATTAATTAATTAATTTAATTATCTGTCATCTAAAATTCCGATAAGATAGTATCTGAAATGCAGATGATAAAAAGATATTACACAAATCACATATTGCTGTTTAGGTTGATAGATCTTTAGAGTAGGTTGCATTTAAAATTACAGTTGTGTTTTATTGAAGAAGTACTATAGGATTCAAACACTATTAAGGTGGATCCATTAAACAGCTTCCCTCTTTCTAGTAGCAAGTTGTCAGTTATCAAATTCTGGATAACTTACTGGCAATGTTGTAAATAATTTTATTTCTCCTTTCTCTGTTTTGGGGAGCAAATAGTTCTGACCAAGGAACTTGGCTGATGGAGTCCAGGATATATATATTTTTAACTTTAATACATTCCTTTCAGAAAATAGCAATTTGTCTTTTTCAAAATAAATTAATAACTTTTTTTAATGATTTATATTTGAGATGCCTTCAAAATGACTTAATGCAGTAGGATTATTGCTTTTTCCAGTAAGGGAAGGAAAGGACCAGCTGCCAAATTGTACAGTCTGGTTGGGGAAGTACACCTTCACATTTTCCCAGGAGCCTGGTCAGAGAAGTCTTTCTGACTAAAGAAATTGATATTAATCAAGAAATGGAGTGTAGGGGATAATTAATGCTCATAGCTCGTCTGTTGAGAAATCACAAATGCTTTTTTGTTTCATGACTGCTACTATTCAATTTAACACTTGGAAACATCATAGCCACTGTAGCAAAGATAATATCATTCAGTATGAATTTTAATTTTAGTGTTTCTTTTGACTATTCAACTATAACATATTATCATGTGGTATGGAAAATTTGGTCAAATGTGAAAGATTTTTTTAACAAGCTTTCTGATCCCTTAAGCAGTGTTTAAGTGAACTTTGGGTAAAACTGGAAAAGCTTACAATATGTCATTGTTTTGTGATCTTAACAAAGCTTTGCCTGCCTAAAAAGTGGAAATGGGTTTAAGAGGCCCTTGCTGTAGACAATGTTTTGTTAATTTCCTGTGGGTATTTACTTTCTCCTGAGAGGCTGACTGCCTTGGTCTCATTTCCTCAGCAGCAGAACTCATTTCTTGCTTATTTCAATATGTATTAATGTACTAAGGATCAGTTGTGTCATTGGGTCAAAAAATTGGTCATCTGCCTTCAGTGACTTAGTCAGCAGAACAATAGTGACATTGTTCCAGTTCTTGTTGCGCTTTAAAAATGATGAGTATTTGCACAGGAATGTGGTTTGGGATGCATATGATCTTTCAAAGCCATTATAGATATACCTCTGTTATGAAGCAGTTCTGTTCCTGGGCTTTAGTTCTTAATAGATACTTGGCATCAGGGGTAGAAATATCATAGAAACAATAGGGATAGCTTCCTACACCACAAAAAAGAAGAGCCATTGAATATGTTTTAGCAAACTTTTTATTCTGAATGAACATTAGGCACATGTAAAATGAAACAGCCAGATCATTTAAGTGTTGAATGAGTTAGATTTTTTAAAGAAAAATTAAGCCTCCTGTGGGCCACCTGAAAGTTTCTTCCAAAATGCATTCCTGGATTTTTCTGTCTTTCTGTAAACAGCCTCCACTTTAATTATGATATCCATTTTAGTGACGAAACAGAGATCTATACAGTACTTTTTCAATGCCAGAGTAGCTGGTGAGACAGGCTAATCTGCTTTTCCCATTTCTCTCTGTTTTGCTCTTCCTACATGTTCAGTAAGTGAGTTTGGAGGTAGCTGTTTACTTTGACTGTTGCTACAGTAGTATCACCTAGAGTAGAATCCCATTCTTTCCCAAATCAAGGTTTATTGCAGTGTTTACTGTAGACATTTTGCTGTAAGCCAATACTGAAGATTTATCTTTCTCTAGCCCTTGTTCACCATTCTCCTAATGTCAATTCTGTAGCCCTGCTCCCAAAAAACTAGCAAAACTTTTCAATCTAGATGGAGTGGGAGCTGGGTTCCCATAAAAATACTTTATGGAAGGACCTTCTTTGTCAGAGGGTTTGTTAACTGAAGTATGCCTGTTCAGATGTACGTATGACATTCACCTTCAGATCCTGACTTTCTATATAATTTCTGTGCGGAAGCCTTGTTCTCCACATGAATCATTTTAGTTGGGACAGAGTGATTGTGCTTGTTTTAATCTGCTTTCTCATTATTTTCTTTCCACACTTTTGTACCAGGTGCAGCTTTGCTGTTTTCTTTAATTTTATAACAGGTGGGCAAAATGGAACCCTCCAAATGTTGGACTGCAGCTTATTTCAGGCTAGTCTTTGGTGAAGGAAAGCTGGGAGGAATATCCAACAACAGCTAAAGGAACATTGTGTTCCTGCCCCTGCCTTCTAATATAAGGAAAGCAATTCACAAGTACTGTATTAATTATTTTATCCACAGGTTGTATGGGAATGGCTTATAAACCACATACCTCTTTGCTTTATCATCAGACAGTGTGCTCCTTCCCACATTATGAGGGGGGTATAATGCATGCTTTGCATGGAAAAGTTCACAGATTCAGTCCCCTGCCTCTCCAAGTAGAACTGAGAAAAATTCTCTAAGGGGCGAAATAGCCTGGCAGAAGGGGCAGCTCGAGGCCCTTTCTGAAGCCATGGGGCCACAGCAACCAAATGCTGCAGGACCAATCTGCCTTTAAGCTTTCTAAAAAAAGGAACTGCAAATCGCAATTCCCTTTTTTAGGCAGCAAAAGCCAGCTTTTCCACCTGCACTGGCTGGAAGCCGGTTTCATGATGCTCCGGCAGCGTGTAAATGCCGGACCTCTGAAGCAACATGAAGCCGCCTCCGTTTAAACAGCCAGGCGGGCTTCCAGGCTACTTGGGAGCATGTGCCATGTAAAAGGAGCAGTCTGTGTTCTCCACAAGTCATTTATTAATGCTACATTCCAACATTTTTAACCTTTTCATTATTCCCTCCATATAATCTTCTCTTTTATTCATAATCCATACTGTACTTCCAGAAGGACTCAAAACAGAGCCTATAGGGTCATATTTGACTAGTTAGTTCTTGTCTCTAGTTCACTGCATCAGAATTCACAAAAGAAAAATGTTGTACAAATTAAATATTTTGCTGAGGAGTTTGCCCATTTTAGCTAACAGTTTGTACTATGTCAGAATTGCATCAATTCAAGAGTGTCTTCTGTACCAGCCTTTGGTGTCAGATTTTAGATGTTCATATAACCTTCATATTGTCTAAAAACTCTCTTCAAAATTATGGAGTATGTAGAGTTTGAACTGTTATGTTAAGGTGAAGAGGATGAAAGTGCTAGTTGGAAAAATACTGTTTGAATTGTTTCTCTTCCTGATTTGAGATGAGAACCTTGCATGCTGCTGTCAAAAAGAACCCCCAAAACTATTTCCATTTTCCCTTGCCAAAAGGGAACCCCTTTGTTAATGTCTTGTTGACAGCAATGAACTGGAACTGTTCTTTTGACCTTGTCAGGAGAAGTTTGACCTTCCTTCCTTGGCAATGAAGTTGGAACATGTATGTTTTTCAAAGGGTAGTGGCATTTTGACAAATGAACATCAAATAACCTTTGTTAAGAATATAAAAGCCTTTACAGGGAATGGGAAAATAAAAATACAGAGGTTAAGTTTTTGTTTTTTATATCCCAGTCTATATTAATAGAGGGAATAACTTTAGCCTTTTCTTATTCATGGAAGGATACATGCCAAGTAAAATGAATACATAGCAGTAACAGCCCTTTTTTAGTAGAATTTCATTCTCTCTACAGTACTTTAAAGAGCCTGTGTATCTCTTCCAAATGCCTTTTGACCAGAACCACAAATGACTACACACAGTTATGCAATCCCTATTGCATCATTTTTTATTCCCAGTATGTTTTGTCATAAGTATAATTTGGCAAGAAGAACAGACTACTTAGGTTTTCTTGTGTTTGAGGATTCTTATTTGGGAGCTCAGATAGAACACATTGGTGGGTGGAGTCAAGCTTTTATGACATTTGCAGATCTGTTTCTTGGCCCAAATCTGAGGTTCTCTTAAATAGAATTTGCCAGCTGCAGAAACTAACCAGGGCAATTATGCTGGCCTCTCTTTAGGCAGAATTCCATGTAACTGTACTATCTGTGTCCTGGCTATACCTGAAGCTAATTCTGCTAAAAGGAAGCACTCTGCTTCTTAAGAACCTTTTACCATATCAAACTATTCAGTCTTCAGAATGGTTGAGGAATCAATATGGTGTGCTAAGTCTTTCGTTGTCTGCATAAACCTGCTGGGTGATATTGCAATAAACGTCCAGGTTGATTTGGCTTGTTGTTTGGATAAATAGTGAATTAGTCTCACATTATAGGTTCTGTTAAATGCCCCTCGTAGGTCCTATGTACAGGGAATGTGCAACATAATCTGATGTTGGCCCTGTTGGAATCAAACTGTGTAGAATTCAAGTCCATCTGATGAGGAACTGAACATTCTTTCCAATTTCAGAGGCTAGTATGGCAGAAGTATTGGTAGATTGATTTTCAACTCTTCCCTACCACCTCCAGGGGTTATGTATGCTTAGAGTTGTGTCTAAATTTCCATTCATCATGGGAGATCCAGAAGATCCATATTCTCCTCCCCTTCCCCTGACAATGTTCTCTTCTGTTTATAGAAATCCCTGTACTGGTTGGTTAAGGCTTGGAGGTGGGAATAGCAGATCAGATTTCCTGCTCTCAGATTGGAGCATAAATTACAGTCTTGGAGAGGATTCTTGATTTGCTCTGTGGTCCTGTGGACATGTTCTTGGGTTCATAATATTTGTGTTTATAAGTGATTAGTATCACTGCTTACAATAGGAAGCTGTGTTTAATAAATATTCCTTTTTATTATTTATCTATAGAGCTTATTGGAAAGGCTGTGCTTTGGCAGTGATGAAATCCTCCTTCTCTGCCACCATGTCATCCAATGGAGCTGTCTTGAGTGGCCACAGGCTTATTACACTCTGCCCTGCAAGAGCAGTCTGTAGACTACCCAACAATCCTCTTTGAAGAATCTGAATGACACTTTGTAGATAAAGTCACTTAAAACCACTCTCATTTGGATCCTGTAGTGATACAGATCCTGTGCTTTGGCTCCTTTTTGCCCTTTGTTATTGGATATGTTTCAATTTCTGCAGCCTGAGGCTGTAGACAGGATCCTTGAAGATAAGGGAACCAGAACAAGTGTACTGGAGCCAACCCACCATTAGCTATACTAACTTTCTAGCTCTAGAAATTACTGGATGAAATTAATTATCTAGACCCCATTTCAGTCTGGCTTCAGGCCTGGCTATTGGGCAGAGACAGCTTTGGTCATCTTGATAGATGACCTGTTTCAGAAACTAGACATGGAAAGTATGTTGGTTCTGCTGAACCTCTCAGGGGCTTTTAATACCGTCAGCCATGGTATTCCTCTGGGATTCCTGTTTGAGATTGGACTTGGGTGTTTTATTCTAGATTGTTTTCATTCCTTCTTGGAAGGGTGGACTCAAAATAGAGGATGCCTGTTCAGTACTCTGGCCATTGGGCTTGGTTCTTGGCTATTTAATATCTACATGAAACTGTTGGGAGAGGTTGTCCAGAGTTTTGAGTGAAATGTCACTATTATGCTAATGACACTTTGTCTCTCCTCCTCATCTAACTCCAAGGAAGTCAGATGAGGCTGAACAAACTGAAATTTAATCTGGACAAGTGTTCTCAGAGTCATGAATATATATAATACATAAAATATTTTTAAACAGATGTTGAACATAACATCAAATAATACTTTGAATATGTCTAAATCCTGACTGACCTTAACTAATTCACATCTCTGTCATGTTCCTAAAACCAACTCTCATATCTCTCTCACACACACACACACTCCTCATATCCTAACTAATCAATTAACCTCTAACTAACATATGGCCTTAATACCTGCAACATGCCAGGTAACTAACTAACTGACTGGAGCCTAACTAATCTCTTTCTCTGACTCTAACTTTCCTAATATTTCTAACTCATATTCCTAACTGCCTCTCTAAGGGGCTAAAAGGCTGGCCTGGGCGCAGAGGCGGGGTGCAGCGTTTTGACGATGCACACCTGACTCCGCCCCTCCCAGGGCACCCTGATGCCATGCGCCAGTCCAGATGGGGCGTGGCATCATGATGCATCTCTGGCGCTGTGTCTAAATGACACAGCACTGAAGGGGTGCCATACAGCTGTGATGCTGTGGCTTGGCGCCCTTTGGAAGGCACAAAAAGCAGCTCCTTTTTGCACCCTCCAGAGGCCAGATCAGGGCCTTGGCATGAGATTGCCATGGTCCCATTCCAGCTGAAGAAGGTGTGGCTGCATGTTCTCCCATCAGGGCTGTATGTACAACCCCTTAATCTCATACACTTTTTAAATCCCCCCATATGTTCAGCCAGTCACCATTTCCCCCCCCCCCACAGATCACTTACTACATTTACTCTATATTTTATATATAACCATACTTTACCTTTATTTATCTAATAAATGCTACAACATTTCAGAAACATCCATAACACCATAGCAACATATCCAGCATGTAAACACATTATTAACTAGATTATCTGTCCAAACTGATTTTCTCTCTTTCTTTGTGTTAAATATAAATCAAGAAATGAGGTCAAGATCTTATTAAAACTGTAAAGGTTGCTCTGTAATTTTGCATTCTTAGGGGCTGAATGCATGGGACAAAAGGCCAATAGCCCCATGCTGTGATTGGCCAGTTTGGACATTGATCTGGCAGTCTAAACCAACCCCAGCCCAAAAGGCCATTGTTCCCATCTTTTAAAACTCTTTGCATCAGTTTTCTGAAATTCTGCCATGGCAGCTGGCAGACCATACAGCTCCACGTCTCCTTGCCCACCACCACCATTGTGTTTTCTGTGCAGGCACCAGTTATGGCTTGTGATGTTGGAAGGGTGCACTTGGCCACGTGGCTGAAGCCAGAAGTCCTGTTTCAACTCTTACAGGGCATGGCAGTAGCCTTCTCAGATGCAGCAGCAGTGGTAGATAAGGGCATGCCATGGCTTCATAGGGCATTGGTGGGCAAGTGGGCATATCAGCACTGGCCCAGGGATGGAGACAAGTCAGAACCACAGGCAGAATGCCATGAGATTGGCTTTTGGTACCCTGCTCATATTTATAGACCCTTACTCTTCTAAACTCTACCATTGAATTTAATGGATAGATGAAAGACTTTAAAAAGAAGTTCAAGATTTTTGGTACATCATTTATCTTTATCTCTCTCTTCTTCATTGTTGACTGGATCATGTTTTCTTTTGCTTCTTCTCACCAGTTAGTTTCCATATGTTTCATAAATTGGCTTTTTTCTCCAAGAGAGTTTTCCCCCCCAATCTCTTCAATCTTTTCCTGAGTTAATTTGAAATTTCTCTGACATGTCTGTCTTCCTTTTCAGTTTCAGATTGGCTTTTGAGACATTCTTTGTAAGTGCTGCAAAGCTGAAACCTCATTACATGGTGCTGTGTTTCGGAAGGAAGGTGTTGTGCGTATGTGTGTATTGAGGGAGAGAGGTTTTTCCTTGTTTTGATTACTGTTTTCTGGGATTCCCTAACTACTTTTCATATTTCCTCCTATTGTGCCTTACTTACTGAATATTTTCCTACATCTGCTTTCCTGAGATTTAGTTCCCATTGTACTCCTGCCTTCTGTAAACTCTCTCTTGGCCACATTAAAGGTAATTACTGGCATACAGAGGTGCAGACTTCTTACTACTAGTTTTTCAGGGAAAGAAATGAGAGTTGCTAACAGAAGTTGTTTGTGGATATTGGGTTTTGTTGTTAGATTCTGAATGTAATGACTAGTTACCATTTTCCATTTGTATTCAGTGAATAACTGTTTTTGCAATAAGGAGCTTTGTCTGTAGTTCCCTCTACATTTATCCATCCTAGTTCTATGGCTGGTGAGATTTTGCTGGAGCTTTTAAATGGTTAGTTCCTACATCAGTCAAGCAAATGGCCTCTGTATCAGTTCTTTTTCAGGCTTCCTAGTGAGACCTGCAGTCTAAAGAGCTACTACCTGTTTACACTTGTCCCTCCACATTTGCTGCTTTGACTTTTTTAGGTGTGATTATTCACAGATTTTATTAATATGTTCTCTCTAGGAATATTTAGGCCCTCCAGCACAACTCTATGGTTATCTTTAACCAAAAGTTGCACTGAATTACCTAGAGATTCCTAGAGAGAACACTCCACTAGTGTTTTCTTGGGTAAAAGCATAGTGTTTTTGTTATTTGTCCTGTGTGTCCTGTGCCCCAACCCCAGCGAAAGTGGAGGGATAAGTGTATTTGTTCACGTTAGGTTTGTGAAACTTCAAGTAGTGGCTTTTTTGAGCTTCATTTGATGTGCCAGTTGTGCCGTTCTAGAGAAGAATTGCCTACTAACAGAAATGAATGCTTTGGTGATATCCAAACTGGATTATTGCTACGCAATATACAGGGAACTGCCTCTGAAGAATTCTCCAAAGTTAGTTGCAACTTCTTCAAATTACAGTTGCCAATCTGTTGACTGGAGCTGGATGTACAAGACAGATCATGCTGATTTTGTTGATATTATGTAATTTTAAAATACTAAATCTGAGGCCAAGATACCTTGATCTTGACAGTTAGGATTTTCTTCTCCCATGCGTGTGAACCTATTCCTTAAAACCTTTCTCCAGGTTTCTCTGCTATCTGAAATACAGCAGATCAGACCAGAGCATTTTTGGCAGCGACACCACAATTGTGGGCCCTCTTCCTAGGAGAGGCCTGTTCCCATTTTGCTTTTGAGAGCCTTTGAGAAATGTTATAATTTCCTTGAAGGATTGCTTGCTTAGGTTTTGCCTTTCCATTCCATTGTACAGTCTCTGTTATAGTTTACTTTTATTGAGTTAGCAATGTGATTTTTTCCCCCAGAAAATGTAGATAAAATGTAGTTCTCTGCTTATGAACTCACACTGTAAAAAAGCAATTTTTATTTGCTCTCTGCTTTCATGATATTTTGAAAATGGGCTTTTGAATAAATAGATATTTTTGCTGAAGTAATTTACACTTTGGGTCCCACAGGTCACATAAAGCTGAGCCTCCATACCTTCTCCCTCCAGGTCACATATTTTACGTTTAATTGGATATTTTTGTGACTGAAATTGTGACAATGGTGGTGGTGTCCTAGTCAATTAAGAGTTCCTGTGTGACACATCTTAAGGTCCACAAATGTTTATCAAATGTGCAATACAGAACATAATGGCATTCCTTCGATATAGTATCATCATTATACTGTGTATTATCAACTACATAAGCCTGTCCTTGGCCCAGTGCTATTCAATATCTTTATTAATGACTTGGATGACAGAATTGGGGGCATACTTATCAAATTTGCAGATGACACCAAATTAGGAGGAGTAGTGAATACTCCAGAAGACAGGATCAAAATTCAAAATGACTTGAATAGACTAGATAGCTGGGCCAATGCTAACAAAATGAAATTCAACACAGAAAAGTGTAAGGAAAGTACTGCACTTAGGGCAGAAAAATGAAATGCACAGATAGGATGGGGGACAACTGGCTGAATGAAAGTACATGTGAAAGGGATCTAGGAGTCCAAGTAGACCATAAGCTGAACATCAGTCAACAGTGCGATGCAGCAGCTAAAAAGGCCAATGTTATTTTAGGCTGCATCAATAGAAGTACAGTGGTCCCCCGGGTTACGAAAGTAATCCATTCCGGATTACCTTTCGTAACCCGGAAATCTTCGTTTCCCGGGGGACCACATTCTTTGACGGACCGCGCGGCAAATTTAAAGGGGCCGCGCGGTTTTTCTTCTTTGTATCCCGGGGTTTTGTTCGGATCCCGGGGGCTTTTTTTCACCCCCGGCGGTTTCGGGTCCCGGGGATTTCGTTCCCCGGGGGGTTCGTATCCCGGGGGACCACTGTATAGTGTTTAGATCAAGGGAAGTAATAGTGCCACTCTATTCTGCTTTGGTCAGGCCCCACCTGGAATAATACTGTGTCCAGTTCTGGGCACCACAATTCTAAAAAGATGTGGAGAAACTGGAGCGTGTCCAAAGGAGGGCAACTAAGATGGTGAAGGGTCTGGAAACCATGCCCTATGAGGACCGCCTTAGGGAACTAGGGATGTTTAGCCTGGAGAATAGAAGGTTAAGAGGTGATATGATAGCCCTGTTTAAATATTTGAAGGGATGTCATATTGAGGAGGGAGCAAGCTTGTTTTCTGCTGCTCCAGAGACTAGGACGCAGAACAATGGATGCAAATTTCAGGAAAAGAGATTCCACCTCAACATTAGGAGGAACTTCCTGACAGTAAGGGCTGTTCGACAGTGGAACACACTCCCTCAGAGTGTAGTGGAGTCTCCTTCCTTAGAGGTCTTTAAGCAGAGGCTGGATGGTCATCTGTCAGGGATGCTTTGATTGGGAGTTCCTGCATGGCAGGGGGTTGGACTGGATGGTCCTTCTGGTCTCTTCCAACTCTATGATTCTATGATTCTTTTAAAGGAAGAAATACATTTAAGAACATTCTCATGTTCTCACAACTTAAGAACACGTCTCTGTCAGACCAGAGATTTGTATCATTCAGTATTATGTTCTCACAGTGGCCCATCATATGCCTCTGGGAAGTCAACAAGCAGAACAACATGAAATGTTACTGTGAAATGTGTTTTATGTGGAGAAATTAATTATTTTATTTTAGTTAATTGGACAAAATGCCTTAATTGGAGCTATTGCCATTCACTCCTAATAATGTACCCAGAATGGCAACAAATATTTTGGTTTCCACAATGTAGAGCTGATAGTATGCAAAGAATAGATAATGCACTGGCTAGACACTTCTGGTTAGCTGAGTGAAAAGTTGGTAACTAATGGACAAAGTTCTTCCATTTCCAGTAAATTGTATTTTGTTGTAGTGTTGTAATCTTTTCTATGGATGTCCAAATAAAATTATGGCTCAGGTATCAGTATTCTTTATAAATCCTTTTGAAAACTGACAGCCCCCTTAATTCTCAAAATCAGAGTCATTGCAATAGTAATGGCCCAAGCACAAGTATAAAGTTTTAAGGTATGCTGTATTTCTAGGCAAAACTGACTTGGTATCCTGGAATGTAGATTTTCCCTTAGCTTTATAACTAAGAAGTGTATCTCACTGTTTTCCTGTTCACAAATCATAACCACAAGGAAGGATTATTCACCACTTAGGAATGACTGTCCATCTGTTACTTATTATCTCTGCAGCACTGCAGCTCTTCAAAACTAATACTTGAAAGGAAACTTAAGTGTTATATACATCTTTTCTGGGCTTCCTTGTTTCTCTCACCCCCACCTCATTCCTATTTCCCAAAATGGGATGAAACCTTCTGTGCTATTATTAGTAGGAAATATTTCATTAACTTTTCTGTATTTCATGAAGTATTACTCAGCTAGTCCCAAAATTCACATGCCCTTTTGGTTTTATTTGTCTGTCTATTTATGTGTGCTTTCATTTGTATTTTCTATTTCACAGTAGTACGGTATTTTCTGTTAAAGAAATGCTGCAGTAAAATATAATGGTAACAGCTATTTCAAGAGGTTCCATTTCTTCTTATGTGCCTTTGTTGGCATGCACTTTTTTTAAAGTCACTGTTGAATAAATTCTTTTCAAAACACAACGTTTGTCTGAAAAACTCTTCAGTGAAGTGGTTGTGCTTTATTATAGAAGAGTAGCCGCATTGGATTTTCATTTTTATCTTTAATCACAGACTACAAAAATTCCATTATTAAAACTAAAGGCTCTGCAGATGACATGCAGGAAGGACTGATCTTAGCAGGGAATTTCCTGCTGTCTGAACTGGCAGGGATGACTGAGTTCACTACTGAGATAATGGCTGGGGGCTCTGTTGAAGAGATATACCATTATAATAGAGGCATCCATAAAGTATGGTTTACAGAAAGATTATTAAACTGACTTTTCAGCTTTCTTGGATACTAATAAGATCTTCTAAGCTTATAAGAGTTCTGGTCAGTCATAAAGGACATTATTAAACCATTAAATGCAACCAGCTCTGGCTAATAAGACAGTTCTTGGATATCATCTTTCCCTTTGGGTACCAAAAACGCAACTTGTTGTGTTTCAGTGGTGATACTGGTTCACTTGTTTTTGAGACATCCTTTTAATATTGCGGCATTGTCATAGTGATTTGTATATGTGTGTGTTTTGTATATAGCTGTTTGCAATACTAATAATTGTCACATAATTTTAGAAGCCATTAAATAAATGTGTTTTTCAAAGTGCCTATCACAACAGTTAAATAGTATTTACTCGTTTAATAAGCAACTTATAAAAAAAGTGAAAGCAAGGGAAAAAAACTAAAAACCTGATAATAATAAAGTTTTTAACAACAGTTGAAATAGATATTATATTGAAGCGCCAATAATTTGAAATGATCTATATATAATTTAAAAACAATAAAAAAGAAAGAAGTATAGCATGCAAACCCCATTAAAACAACCCTCTGTGCAATCAGTTAATCATCAAATGATGTTTAAATAAAAACTCTTTACCTGCTGGTGAAAGGACTTCAGAGAGGGGACCACACCTAGCTTTTTGTGAGAGTGAGTTCCAAAGACTGGGAGCAGCCATTGAGAAGGCCCTCTCATATGCTCTTACTTGCCTAGCCTGTAACAGTGGTGGGACTGAGATAACACCCCACCCCACCTGAACCATAAGACTCAAAGGAAAGCACATATAGGGAGATACAACTGGAATTGTGCCTGGAAATGAGCCAGTATCTAGTGAGACTGTTTCAACAAGGAAGTTGTATGTTACCTGTAAGCAGCCCTGGTCAGCAATCTGGATCTACTGAAGTATACAGTTTCCAAAGTTAGTCCTACCTAGAATGCATTACAGTAGTTGAAACAGATTGTAATCAAGACATGTGTCAATGCAGTTAAATCTAACATTGACAGGAACAGACACATGTGCCTTCAAGTTGTCTGTTGACATATGGTGACCCCATGAATTTCATAAGGTTTTCTTAGGAAAGGAATACTCAGAGGTGGTTTTACTAGTTCCCACCTCTGAATTATAGCCTATAGTACCTAGTATTCATAGGCGATCTCCCATCCAAGAGCTGGCACACTTGTTATAATTATGCAAGTGCATTCCTAGCCAATGCTGAATCCTGAACATCCAGCCATAAGACTGAATTCAGGAGTACAGCCAAACTGCAAAATTTTAGGGGAAGTATAATCCCATCCAGCACATCCACTAAGACAACTGTTTCCAAGCTTTACAGAAGGCAGGCAGAAGTTCGGTCAGGGAACTACATTAGAAATACTACACCCAAAATGTCAAAGGTTGCACTGCTGCTAAATTGGCCAGGACAGTTGCCACCAAATTTCAGTGGTGACACTTTTCTGATGCAGAAGTAACAACATTTCTATTCCAATAGTCATTTGATGAGTGACCATAAAAGGCTCACCTTACACAATGCACTGGATATTATAATTGTTTTGCTAGTGTGTTTGTGTGTGTTTAATGATGTGTGCTTCGATTTTAATTTTTTTATTGTTTCATCTGGCTTTAACCTTTTTATCTTGTTAATTTTTAACAATCTCTTTTTTAATTGTTGTTTTCCACTTTGAGTCCCAATCTGGGAAACAACAACAATAGGTATGCATGCCTCAATTGGAGGGAAGGAGAGAGGAGCTGATAGATTTAATATACAGTATAGATGACACACTTCATCTTAGGATAGCACTGGAAGGAGTTTGTATTTGAGGCAGTAGGACAGAATGTTGTGTGTGTGTGTGTGTGTGTGTGTGTGTGGAGGGGGATGACTAAAGATTTAAAAACAAACCAGAGTAACAAGACCCAGATATTTCGCCAGATTATTATAGAAAAAATTATTCTCTGCTCTTACTGTTCCTTTGCTCTTCACACTGCACCAAAGTCTTGGGTATTTGCCAAAAGCTGTCACTGTCTGTCAACCAATAAAGTTTACTTAAAGCTATGCCTTGGTGATCTAACACTTGAATAATTTACTATCATAAAATAGTTTAAAGTACAAATGTTTTATGCTTTGCCAAGCTGGATGCTAAAGATGTTTTGTCTAAAACATGAGATAATGGAAAGTGTATTGTGGCATGTGAATGACTTTAGCCTTTTGGTGGTAAATGTTTGCTTAACCAGAAAAGAATGTGTTGAGACTCTTGCCAGTAGAAAGGTACTGCCATACTTTGCATTAAGGCACTGTAAATAAATCAGTAAATAGGCTTATATTCACATGCTAATGCATAAATTATGCATGTATTCTTGAATTAAAAGTGTTATATAATGTTATCCTCTCTAAAGAAGTTTCAGTACAAAATGGTCATAATTACTTTGGGTTGAAAGAAACCTGAAACCAAATATTTTCATGATGATTGAAGCTGGAATTGAGGGAAGTAGCCACTGCTTAAAGTGGTTTTTTCCCAAGCCAGAAAAATCAAGTTGCATATTTTAACATCTTGCATTTTAAAAATCTAAATCCTGATAAACTGTTATGCAATAAGGAAGTTTGGCAATATTACTGTGATAGACGTTGTGGTTATGAGTAAGAAAATTATAGCAGATAAAGTTTGTAAAAGTAAAAACTAGGTAGGGCTGCAAGGATCTGTGTCGTGTATGTGTGTATGTGCATTCAAGTTGCCTGTCAACTTATGGTGACCTCCTGAATTTCATAGGGTTTTTAAAGAAAGGAATGCTCAGAGATGGTTTTGCCATTTCCTTTCTCCTGCAGCACCTATTTGTTCATCATCTCCCATCCAAGTATGAACCAGGTCTGACCCTGCTTAGTTTCCAAGATCATAAGGATATTGATCTTGGATATGATATTTAGACACAGCTCTTTCAGATTCTGTGCATCTCAGCAGCAGAAACGTCATATTCAAATGCTATTAACAATCAACACCTTCTCAGCAATAATTACCAAAAAGTAATTGTAACTATTAAATTATTATCAAGTTACTTAAACTCAAGAAATCAAGCATTTAGATTTATATTATTTGTATGATCAATAATTATTGCTGAGAAGGTGTTGATTTTTAACAGCTCTAGAGTCTGAAATTTTTGCTCCAGAAATGCACAGAATCTGAAAGGCCTGTAGCCGTCTTACATCATAATAACAAAGAATTTTGTCGTTATGTACCTTCACGTTGTTTCTGACTTATGGCAACCCTAAGGAGAACCTATAATGGGGTTTTCTGGGGATGAGACTATGTGACTGATCCAAGGTCAACCAGTAGGTTTCCATGGCCAAGTGGGGAATCAAACCCTGGTCTCCAGAGTCATAGCCAGTGCTCAGACCATTACACCATGCTGTCTTTCTGTTATAAGAAATGGGCATGGTTAAAATTAGTGCAGCTGATTAGAATAACAACATTGATGCTTGCTCCTGGCTGCAGATGCATCCTCTCAAAGAGCAAGTCTCCCTTATATGGAATTGCCTAGTTGATCCAAGTCACATGGATAAGCCAAAACACACAAATAAATTAGGTTTTCTTTTGGGAATTCAGTTTGCAGCTGCTGAGGTGAGGAGCTCTAGATTAAAGTACAGGACATTTTCTTAAAACTATGTTTACAAGCTAACAGGTTATTAACTCTACCTAGTACTTAAATCTTGAATATCATTTCACTGTGTAATGGTGTTTTTCTGGTGTTTTTCATCATACTGAAATAGAAACTTTCAAACTTTGACACACATGACTGGGGAGAAGCCTAACAAGTAGCCTGTCTTTGAGAGCATTTTCTGATCTTCTTTTTGACTGCCATGGTACTCAGGAATTGCATATACATTCTGGTCATATTCTTCCCTGTAGAGAGCCTGCGAAATCCAGGGCAAAGTTACCATTTTCTGTAAAGTCAGAGGAATGGAAATTGTTCAGGGAGAGTAATCAAAATTGATTTAAAATCAGGGAAATTATGATGTTTATTAATTTAAATATTTATATCCTTTGCTATACCTGAAGATCTCAGGGCAGTGTGCATTAAAATCAATTAGGACAGTTAAAAAGTAATTTTAAAAGAATAAGAATCATTTAAAGACTAAAAGTATACTTAAAATGTAAGACTTAAAAAAGGACATATTATGAGCAGTTAAAGCCACTCACATGAGCAACTTTGGATTATTATTATTATTATTATTAACTTTTATTTATATAGCGCTGCAAATTTACACAGCACTGTACGTAAAATCTTAATTAGATGGTTCCCTGCCCTCAGGCTTACAATCTAAAAAGACATGACACAAAAGGAGAAGAGAATGGTGGTGGGGAAGGGGATCAGGTCTAACAGTTCATCTCTCCCTCTGAGGCCTGGACCAAGGCAGATGGACTGGAGGAAGGGCTTGGCTTCTGAATACATAATTAAAACAAGGCATCCTGGGGCAGACAAGGGCATGCACCTGGGAACGCTTCCCTAAACAATATATTCTTTAACTCGATTTTGAAATTGGTTAGAGAAATGATGAGGCGCACACAGGAGTGAGGGGCAGCAAGTGAGAAGGGACGAATCCAGGACACGGCAGTGGAAATCATTGCCTGGGACAGGAGACCTTGACTACCAGAACGGAGGGAACGAGAAGGGATGTAAGGAGAAAGAAGTTCAGATAAATAAGGAGGGCTTTGAAAGTCAACAACAAAAGCCTGTACTGGATGTGGAAGGGGAGCCAATGAAGGGAGGATAGAAGAGGAGAAACATGGTCAAAGTGGCAAGCGGATGTGATTATACGTGCAGCTGAGTGCTGGACAGAGATTAAAGGATGGAGGTGAGAGTGAGGAAGCCCTGTCAGAAGAAGGTTACAATAATCTAGTTGCGATACCACTAGAGCATGGACCAGAGTCTTGGCAGTGGAGGCTGAGAGGAATGAACGGATTTTAGCAATTTTGTAAAGAAAGAATCTACAGGCCTTGGTGGTGGCCTGGATCTTGAGATGAATCATATCCCCAGCATTTTAGTAAACAGCCATGTTTTTACTTGCCAGTGGAATAACAGCAAGATTTCCATACGTGGGATGCCACAATGGAGAAGGTCCTCTCCCTGTCCATTCACAACATATTGCCCTGACTGATGGGATAGAGAGGAAGGCTCCTCCAGCAGACCTCAAATCTTGTTCAGGAGTCTACAGGGAGAGGCACCCTTTCACTTATCAACATGTCAAATTATTTAGAGCTTTGAATGTGATTACCATCACCTTGAATTCAGAAAAGAAGTGTATTTGAAGAGCAATTCCTTTTTTAAATTGGTGCTACATAATTTCTGTTTGGTGTGCAGCTTCTGTGTCATTTCCAAGGGCTTTCCCACATAGAATGCATTTCATTCATTTAATTGGAATGTTGCCAGTGCATGGACTATTGTGGCTAAATTAGCCCTGTCCAAAAAGGCTGTGGTCAAAACTAGATCTGAGTATTTTAAGCCAGACTCCACATGGGCTTCAGTGATAAAGTTGGATCCAGGAATACTTACAATCAATGCACAAGCTTCCCTCAAGGGCAGTGCCACCCCACCCAGGGCAGGCAGTTTACTTAAACATAAGAACCACCAGTCTGAGGTGCCTCTGTTTTATCAACATTCATTTTCAGTTTACTGGCCCTCATCCAGCCGATTACAGCATCCAGACATTGGTCTAGCATCTGCACAGTCTTAGCCGACCCTGACAACAAGTAGAAGTAAAGCTGAGTGTTGTCTTCATTGATATATTTGTGTAATGGATTTTTTGAGGTGTCACTGCAAGAGCTGGCACTTGGGGCAGTTAGCGTAAAGATGAGACACAATACAGGATTCATACCATTCTGTAATATGATTATATGATTTTGAATATGTTTCTTGGATGACAGCTCTTAACAGTTAAACAGGGTGAAATGAAATAGTATGTGATGGCATTGTTTTATCTTGGAGAAGCTAACCACCACCTTGGACCTGGATGACTTTGTAGTAAAAATATGGTCCTCCAGATGTTGTTAGACTGCAGCCTTTCAGTATTCCTCACCATTGGCATTGCTGGCTAGGACTGATGGGAGTTTCAGTCCAATAGGCACTTTGCCTACATCGCTAAATCAAAATTTGACACAGACTTAAATTACTGTGTGTTTTTTTATTTATACAATTATGTATAAAATTACATAAATATAATCCTGGCTTTCATGTCTGGTATCCATAGTTTTTTGTGGGTTTTCTGGGCTATGTGGTCATGTTCTAGAAGAGTTTGTTCCTGACGTTATGCCATCATCTGTGGCTGGCATCTTCAGAGAATGCTTGCTTGGAAAAGTGCTGGAGAGATACATATATTACACTGTGTGAACCTGGGAAGGGCAGAGTGATTTGCATGTGCTAATCACTATTGCTAATGGGTTGGAGGATACACAAAAGAGGATTAGTGTCTGCTAATTGGTGATCATTGTCTGCTGTGAAAGCAGGGTCAGGGTCAGGTGCTTTCCCAGCAGACAATGATCACCAGTTAGCAAACACTAATCCTCATTTGCATATTCACCAACCCATTAGCAACAGTGATAAGCACATGCAAATCACTCTACCCTTCACAGGGCCACACTGTGTGTGTGTACATAGCCAATTCTTTTCCAAGCAAGCATTCTGTGAAGATGCTGGCATAACATCAGGAAGAAACTCTTCTAGAATATGTCCACATAGCCAAGAAAACCCACCAAAAAAAAAACCTATATTTTTTGCTGTAACTCATATAATTATAAATAATTATCATGTAATTATATAATTATATAAATTATAATCCTAAATCTTTTTCACTAAAAGCAAGGGGAAGGATACTATGATTACTAGAAGAATCTGACAGGGAGGCACTTCTTCTGTTAAGCTGTTAGTTAAGCCATCAGGAACTAGAAAAAATATATACTCCAAAACATTGTTATTATTAAGCAAAATTGGAAAATGACAGAACTATACCTCTGTAAATGGGGGCCAAATAGTATACCTCCATACAATTGTGCTGTTTCTACATCTTCTCCAAATAAGACATCTGCTGTACAGGAATTTGTAAATAGATTATCCTGAAAGTACAGTGGTCCCCCGGGATACGAAGCCCCCGGGGAACGAAATCCCCGGGAGCCGAAAGAGCCGGGGCCACAAAAACGGCCCCGGCTTACGAAGAAACCCCCGGGATCTGAAAGGAAAAAACCGCGCGGCCCCTTTAAATTGGCCGCGCGGTCCATCAAAGAAAGCGGTCCCCCGGGATGCGACAATTTCCGGGTTACGAAAAGTAATCTGGAACGGATTACTTTCGTAACCCGGGGGACCACTGTAGACCATTTATTGAGTAGTCTCATGATAGAGGCCAACCACTTTCCATAAAAGTCTGCATTCAGTCCAGATATTAAGTGGTGGCAGTTTTGTTACTGCTTCAATTGTTTGCATGAATGTTGGGGATTTTCAGTGTCACCTTAGAATATACTACTGTGTTTACAGTTTACTGGCTGAGTTACTAATATGTGAGAAGATGGTTTGGGTTGACTGATTCACCAGAGTCCATACCAGTGCTCACAATATGAAGTAGGACATCTTTATATTGTAAAAGTCTCAGAAGTATAAACATTACTTCATAACAGATGCAAGCATTGTAGTGCTGAGTAAGGGGCTGTACAGACCACCCCAAGGGACGGCCTGTAGCCACCTATATCTGCACTGGATCAGGGCTGTGGCAACTGCACACTGCGGGACTGATCTCCTTTCTGCAGCGCAAAAAAGAGCCGCAAAAGGCGGCTCCTTTTTGTGCCCCAGATATCGTGTCATAGCCACCAGCATATGGCTTTTCCGTGTTTCTTTGGCACTGCGTCATGTAGACAGCACTGTCTGGAGCAGCCCATGGCGTCATGCCAGCCTGGTGGTGGAGTTGGGGCATATGTCATGTGGACGCCACACCCCAACTCTGCCCCCAGGCCAGCTTTAATGGCCAGTCTGTCGAGACCCTAAGTAAGCCATAGTTCACACAGAGTTTGGGATTGCAGAAATTAATTGCCTTTTGATGTTTTGGATTTAAAAGATGTGAAATTGCAATAAAATCAAGGAATATCTTTAATATACATGCATTATCTGATATATGCCTGCTTTTTAATGTTTACAATTATTTTTTCAAAGGTATCAAGAACTCGATGTTAACAAAGGTCTTCAAGACAATTTGAGAGGGAAGGTTGTCATCGAATATCCAACTTTGTACGTGATTTTGCAAAAGTTCAAGACAGATATGGTGCTTCTTGGTCACAGTAATGAAGGTATTTGCTGTTGTGTTTTACACTTATCAGAAATGTTTTAACAAACAAGAAATGAGGCATTTAATATCCTTATTAATGCCAGTACTGGCTATCAGTTTTTGTATTGGCCTGCAAATATAGAGCATTTCTGCTTAGTTATAGATAGATAAGATAGATAATATACATAAGATAGAATGTGGGCCTTACACATTCACTGGGGTTAGGGGAGCAGGACCCCCATAAAAGTGGACAACTACAAATAAAAACCTTTTTTTAAAACCTGAGAGAACAATTCTATAGGACTCTCTAGATCCTCCAACACAACTCTGTGGTCAACATCTGGTGGAGGTTGACCATGGAATTACTCTTTAAAAACTACAAATGCCTAGAGAAGTGTTTTCTCTTGGAATTACTAGGTCCTTTAGACCCATGCTGGAGGACCTAGAGAGAACATACTAATCAAATCCACAAAAGTTAAAGCTGCAAATGTGGAAGGCCACCTGTGTGTGTATACAATTTGCATGTATGTTTATTCTTTCTAGTTTAAATTCCATATAATTTGACCAATTTGAACAACATTGCCAGTGTATGATGTGCAAAATATATCAAAACACCATAGTTCTTTGTTTCTGAGCCATCAAATTTGATAGGGTGGATGAGTGAACACCTGCCATTTGAATATACTAATGGAAAATATTTGCAGTGTAGCATATTAACATCTGAAGTTGATTTACTTTACCAGATGAAATGTCTGAAGTTTGTATATATTTTGAGGGCACATACACTGGACTTCCTTTCAGATCACATTTGGCTATGTAAATGAAGAAATGTTACTCCATCTGACTGTGAAGCCTTTAAAATATTTAAATAATTATTCCTTTTCATTGTCGTTTTTATCTTCTATATTCCATAGTCAGGATATGTAGCAGTCAGCATGCTGTGCAAATAGTAATACAGTGCGCCCGTGCCAACCGCGGGCTTGCCATCCATGGTTGGAACTTCTGCTAAAGGCAAGCCCCAACTTTTTCAATGGGCACATGCACACATGGCAACACAGGCAGGAGCGGATGCCCATTGAAAAGAATGGGACTTAAGGTTCCGCATTTTTTGCTATCCACCAGGGGAGGGGGCTGGAACGGATCCCCCGTGAATAGCAAGGGCCCACTGTAGTTGTTAAAATTTTGCCATATAAATACATTTTATGCTAAGATATGTTATCATTGGTCACTAAGTGCACATTGCTGAGAAAATCAGCTCATTGAGTCCTTTATTTTTGTGACTGGCTCTGCCAGAAGTGACTAAAGTGTAAAATCCTTGTCAGGCGCAATCTACAGACTTCTACAATATCAGGTATTTGGAGGGTCAAGATACATTGGGAAAAATGTATAAATCTAAATAGTGACTACATAGAGATAAGTTAACAACTACAAATCAAAACAAACTTTCTGTCAAAAATTTTTAAAAGTGATCATTAAAACTTTTTGTTACCCCCTCGTAAATCACAGGGAAAGCAATAGAGTTTCAGTAAAAACCCAAGTGTCTTTATGGTGGCAGCAACAGAGTTTCAGAAAAGAGTACCAGCTGGAGAGTTAGCATTTTAGGATTTCCCTTTAATCCCCCCTGTGTACTATTTTCCTTTTTTTAACCTTGCTGTCCATCCATTTCAGAGTGTGTCATTTCATTGTTCTTTGCTAAGAAAATGCTATTAGTCAGAGTCATCCTGACACATAAAACCCACCCTCTCACAGGAAGATGCTTTATAAGCAGATATAATTGTGCATGATAGATAAATGAAGCTTAAAAGCGTGTACTGGAAAGTCTGAAAATATGGGCTGAAGGCCTTCTGTAGAAACTGCTGTTTTGCCCAGTTTTTTTTTTAATCAAAGTAGAGGTTCTGACTTCCTGCTCCACATTTACATCCGTTAAATAAGAAAGAACTAACAGAAATGCTAACTTCACCTTCCTATATGTGTTCCTAGGAGATAGTGCTTCAAAGTACAAGGGGGTATTTTTAAAGGTGATCATTAAAACTTTTGGATACCCCCTCATATGTAAGGTAGGAGAAGGTGCTTGGTAAGCATATTGGGACAAAGAGAAGCCAACCAGTGTTCTTGACTTGACTGAGCAATCCAGATGTCCCGTCAATTAGTAGATCCAGATTTAATGGAGCCAGTACTATGTGTATGGCCAGTTCTGCAGCCAGATATGTCAGTCATTGGCACAGAAGTGTGACTTTGAGTCAATTACTCAAATGAGGAGTGATGTCTAAGGACCTGCTGCTCTCAGTTGAAAAAAAAAATCAATTTCCATATTATACCTTTGTTAAACAAACCACAATGTCACAAAATATAATAAAACTCAAAGGATTGCACACTAGATGGTATGACAATTAAAAGTTCCACCTTAGTTGAATAGTTGCTGCCTCCTTCCACATTCAGCCTCATGATTGCATTTCAGTATATACTCCATGACTCAACAGCAAGCAGCTTTCTTCCTTCCTTTTCCTCTTTGCTTTGTTTACCATCTCGCCTGAAGAACAGTTAGCTTTGCTTTTATGTCATTCTCATTGAACATTCCTGAGAAAAACTTTCCAGTGTGGGATTATAACATATTTTCATGCCAAAACCTGATTTCATTGTATGCCTAGGTCCCTTTCAGGAAGGGCAATGTCATGTGCTACCTCTAAGATCACTCTTCAAATTTTGAAAGTTGATTGAAACCTTGAAAAGGAAGGCTTTTATGCTTCAAAATGCACCAAACATGGGAAGGCCTTTGTTGCATTTTGTAAGATGAGAATGGAAGACAGGTTTTGAGTTCAGCTGAAACAATATTTTAATTCTCTACTTTGTGTTTTAGTTGAATGTCCTGTTTTATCTTGTGGCTTTATTCTGTTGTCAAGATGTTTTAAATACTGTAATTTTTGCCCATGAAAGCATTATTGACTATGAAGTGAGAGAGAATGAGTACCATGCTATCAGTGAGAAAGAGAAAGGCTCTCTAGAAACTATGTGCAGAATCCTTAAGTGCTCTGGAGTAATTGAAGGGATTATTGTAGTGTATAGAAAACAGCTAGAGATTGCTCAGAGGATTGTGTGTCTTTGTGTTGGACTCCAGAGGTTAAGATCAAACATTTCAGGGTAGGTTTTTAGAAGTGGATAGCTGGGACATCAAAATGCTACATTGTGTAAGGCTCTAGAACAGGGATGAGCATCTGTGGAGGACTTGGGAGGGCACATTAACCTCCCAGGAGACCTTAGAGAGTTGCACACACTCCCTGCACTTGTTCCCACCCAAAAAAAATGTTCCCAAGTGCCCCTACACAATTTTATAATTTTTTAGGCCTAGGAGAATTTTTTGTAATAAAAGAACGTGAGTGGAAATCACTTCCTTTTTTAAAAAAAAGCCTCTCAGGCTTAAATTGGGCTGGGGGGACCCCAAAACATGGTGGATATGCCCCCATAGTCACTAGAGGACGTTTTGGAGGAAACAAATATGCTCATACCCCCAGAGGACATTTTAGGGACTTAGACCTGTGAGCCACTTGGAAGGGCTTGGTGCTATATACTCTACAGGCATTTGAGAGGGGAGGTATGCTTGCTGTCTTCTCCTAAAAGTTTAGACAAGTCCCATGAAGCCTGATCAGCTGTTTAGGTAAGGGTTTAGGACCCTGGAAAGATCCTTTAATTCTGAGTGGGGCAGATCCACATAAACCAAGAAAGGTTATTCTATTAGTAGAGGGACAATATCTTTCCAGTAGAGTAGTGTGAGATTTATATTGAGTGAGCCTTTAATTTGTTTTATGTCCCACTTTGTCTAGCTTGTGTACCTGTAACATGCAAATACTGGAAGTCACATCCCATAATAAGGATGGACATCTAAAAAACCACTATTACTTACTTTCTTACTTTATATTTCCTCTTTCTTCCAGTATCTATACACGAGGTGGTTTGCAACATGATTTAAGAAATAAATACCTGAAAAAATATTGTTGAAATAATAGAACACAAACCTAACCTAGGCTGATAGGACATGTTTGTCCCATAATCATATATTGGTATAGAGTCCACACACAACTAGATCTGTGGTGTCAGCATTTTATGATATTGTTACTGAGGAGTTGTAAACAGTGTCCTTGAGCCTTTGCTGCTTCTCATACACATTTTTAACAGACAAAAGAAAAACAAAACAATAGAACCGTGTTTCCCCGAAAATAAGACATTGTCTTATATTATTTTTGCTCCCAAACATGCATTAGGTATTATTTTTAGGGGATGTCTTATTTTTCCATGAAGAAGAATTCACATTAATTGTTGAACAAAAAACCCGAACATTTATTATATACTGTATATATATTTATATACAAAAACTTTGCTAGGCCTTACTTTTGGGGGAGGTCTTATATTTAGCAATTCAGCAAAACCTCTACTAGGTCTTATTTTCAGAGGATGCCTTATTTTCGAGGAAACAGGGTAGTAGTAGTAGTAGTAATTATTATTATTATTATTATTATTATTATTATTTTATTTCTTACCCACCTCTCCTCATAGTTAAAACACAATCATTACATAAAATATACATATTAAGCTGCATCTTTATGCAATATTTATATTACAATATGTAGAACAATAATTATATATAAAAATCATGTTTAAAATTCATGATTAAAAACTGCCTTGATAGGCCTGCTGGAAGAGATAGGTCTTCAAATGTGTTTTATATTCCAACAGATGGTTTAGTTGGTCATTCCACAGTCTTCAAAATAATTTTATATTCTATCAGGTGATAGTTTTAATTGTTTTAAAATTGGTTATTGTTCTGAGTGGTTTTTGTTTGTTTGGTTTGGTTTTGTGTGTGTGTTTGATTCTGTCTGTCTTTGGATCCCACTCTTGGAGGAAGGTGGCATGAAAAAAATAAATAAATAAGAGTACTCTTCCCATTTAAACGTGTCTTCCACAGCAGCCAGAGGTTGGTCAAAAGCCTGTTTGCTAAATGTTAAGCCTGTATTATTGTAAAACTGTTGTCAGATTGGTCTGGTTGCACATTTTTACCAAGTTATGAATTTGTATGGTTGCATGGTTGCTGCCTACACAAATGATTTATTTCTGTGTTAAAAAAATAGTAGTGGTATGGATGAGAGCTCAGATTTCAACTGAATCCATTTTGAAAAAAACAAATAGGTCTGGAGTAGTTTTAGTTTTAAGACTCAAGCACTTAGAACCTGTTGAAACTTTCTGTTTTGGTCATCAGGAGTTTGGAGATCTTCAAGTAGACATAGCAATATATTGATATTTTTGTGTTTTAAAAGTCTAGTAATTAGGTAGTTTTATAAACAAATACAATTTGATAAATTCAAACAAGACACCACTTCAATCCTTTTATAAATTCCATGTAATTATATAATTTTAAAAGCTGCCAGTATTCTGTGACAAAAACATTTTCAGCAGTGGAAAAATAACATGAAAATTCATTAAATATAATTTTAATTCAGACTTCTTTACCATATTTTCTAAAGTTAAGATAATGAATTTGTTCAAAGAGAATACAGGTGCCCATCTTTCTGTCTAGAGACATAATCACAGCCAGAGATCTGGAAAGCTTATAAAAGTTATTATAGGACTTAGTGACAAACAATTCTTTCTGTCTCTGTACTCAGTACATATCTGGCATATAGATGTTAATCGATTATACACTAGATTTAATGTAGACAAAATGTGACCTCATATATTTCTGGGTGAAATGCTTTTATTTTCTTGTTGAGATTCCACTGAAGTTCTACAGGTGCAGGTTAGATCCTATTATTTTCTATTCTCCCTTTCTACCATCACATTTCTGAACAACTTAGGCCCTGTCAACACCATCCATTAAGGCTGGTGTGGGAGTGGAGTCAGGGCATAGTGTCCTCACTACACACACACAACTCCACCCCCTAGGGTGCCCTAGGCATGCGGCGTCATGGCACTTCTCCGGTGCTGTGTGTATACGACACAATGCCAAAGGAGCGCTGTATAGCCCCAGCAAACCGACTGTGGCGTCCTTTTGAGGCACAAAACAGAGCCACTTTTTGCAGCTCCTTTTTGCACCTTCATAAGGCTGGATTGGGGCCACAGCATGAGGCTGCCACAGCCCCGATTCAACTAGGAAAGAGTCGACATCCGCCGCCCCTTAAGGACTGTGTGTACAGCCCCATAGTAATGATTTACCACTAACTTCCTTTTGTAATATTTCTTTAATAAAGAATCTGAAGGGCACTTTTGTTTTAAGCAGTGTAAACTATGAAAACACCTACAGGAAGTGTTATGTGTCTTTCCCTTGCAATAAATACTATCTACGAGTGGGTATCATAAAGTTATAATGATCACCTTAAAAAAAATTGACAAAATTTATTTTGATTTGTAGTTGTTAACTTATCTCAATGTAGTCACCATCCAGATTTATAAATTTTCCCCAGCGTTTCTTGACCCTCCAAATACCATTATTGTAGAAGTCTGCAGATTGTGCCTGACAAGGATTTTACACTTTAGTCACTTCTGGGAGAGCCAGTCACAAAAATAAAGGACTCAATGAGTTGATTTTCTCAGCAACGTGCACTTAGGGACCAATGATGACCCTGACAAAATTTCATCAGTATGCCATAATAACTTCCGGATGATAATTATTACTTTACAATACCCCCTCGTAAGGCACAATCTGCAGACTTCTACAATATCAGGTATTTGGAGGGTCAAGATACACTGTGAAAATGTATAAATGTATATAGTGACTACATTGATAAGTTAACTACAAATCAAAACAAACTTTCTGTCAAATAAGGTGATAATTAAAACTTTTGGATACCCCCTCGTAGATAGTATTAGGAAACAGACTTATGTCTCAAAGGTGCTACAAGATTTCTTTGAAGTCTACCATTATTTAAAGATGAACTTGTAATCTTTTTATTTTTTGCCATATACACATTAATTTTTTTTAATCTACAATAAATCTGTTTAGGAAGATCCAAAAAAGTGCAAAATAATAACAACAACAGCATTACAGCAAGATGGAAAATCAGTCTCACCCAATTCAAAATACTGTAGCAATATAAACAACTACTTTTCAGGTTTTAAAAAAACATCATAAAGTTCACATTTCAGTTCTGTTATCTTTTCCTAGAAATGGGTATACAGGTCAGTATGTGTGTCTGAGCTCACAGTGCAGTACATCCCTCTCTTCCTGTGTAGATCTTGTCTGCACCAGAACTGTAAAGACATAAAATCATAGAGTTGGAAGAGACCACAAGGACCACCATAGTGCATGGAGAAGCATTGGTTTTCCTCCACGCACAAAAATATCCCCAGTTGAGCAGGGGAGAGGGTCAGTTATCATATTACTTACTTGTTTTATTGCTAGGAGGGAAGTTTACAGGCCAGCTTTTCCCCATATCTCAAAGTTCACTCAATAGTTTTGAGAGAGCAGGGGTGGAACTAGTAGGCACATTAAGACTGAAACGGTCTAGTGTTTCTTTATATGTTGTGTACATAGCTCACTGCAAGGATGATCCAAAATTCTCTGAACAGAGGATGGAAATACGTTTTTGGACTTGGTATGAGTATCTTTTTTTCTCAAGGGAATAAAGCATGTGTGCCTTGATCACTTTGTAGTTAACTCACACTAGTCTAGCTATTTTTTCTTTCTAATTTATATGGGGGGAAGTGTATAAGAAGAAAGGGATCGTTCTTCAGCCTACTCCATGCTCCTCAGTTCTGCCCTCTTAGTTAGATTTTTCTTGCCAGGTTCATTACCTGGAGGATGCAAATTTTATTGTTTCTCTTCAGATTTGACATACATTTTAAGGTGAATCTTGTGTCCTTTGTTGTGTTCTCTGTGCCTCACACATTAGGGTTTTGCACCTGTGCAGAGGCTCCATTTAGAGGTTCAAAAGCTGAGCAGATTGTTGGGTAGCCCCACACACTTCCGTATACTGAGCACACCCAGTCCTGCCAATCTAGCTTCACTCATCTGCTCCAAGAGTAACTTCTGTTTGGTCGTACTTTAGCTGTACGATTCAGATTTTACTATTTTTCCTCAGTTTTCTTTCTTTATTATTGTTCTTTTATTTTTTTGCACCTCCCCCCGAAAAAAAAAAGGAATAAGAGAGAAGTAGGTTTTTTCTTCACAGTTTCTGCCTGGCTGGGTGTTTTTTCTTCTGCTTCTTGTGGCCTCTACTTCTCTTTTTAAGTGTTGTGTTTCTTGCTATCGAAAAGTAGCACTTACGGACAGGCATTCTCAGTGTCTTTTTGTGAGAGAGCCACGTTGTTATACATTGTTCAGTTTGTTGCTCTTTTACTACTGAAACACTGCAGAAGGGCTCAACGCCATAAGGTTTTTTGTTGGGAGCAATCTTTGTCGGTGGCTGAGTGTGCAACCCCTTCTAAAGGTCCTCTGATGGCTCGTTTCCATCTCAGTATTGCCGAGGATACCAAAGATGTTGAATAGGTCACAAGGTCCATTGACATAAACAAGTTCAGTACCAACAGCCTCAATATCGTCAGCTTCAGTATCATCTCAAGGCATTATGGAGCCTATCCCTGCCATATCTTCTCTTTAATTGCAAGAAGTGACTTCAGCTTCTCAGCCAGCGATGCCTCATGCACAGAAGGTTAAGAAGCAGCCTACAACTTCAGATGATGGGTCAGATATCCACCCAGGAAAGGCTAAGAAGAAGCATAGCTATGCTAAGCTCTCCATATCGGCCCCAACAACTACTTTGGCTTTGATACCAACCTCTTCTGGGCCAGCCACTTCTGCACCCCTTTTGGTCCCCCTTGTGGACTCAATGCCCAGAGTGTCATTGACATCGATATCGAGTGTGGTTTCGATACTAATCTCCAAATGCGCTCCATCACTTTTGCTGATGTCTACACCATCTCTACTGCCTCCAGTCCCAGAGACATTACCATCCCAGATCTTAGCTTCCTCAGAGAGGGCTTATAGACTCTCCTTTTCTTCATCATGTCCGCTATTATGATGCCCTTCACCAGTCAGATCTCACAGCTCTTCAGCTCCATTTGGGAATCGTCCTGACCTGTCCTGCTACTCCTTGAGGCTATTCAGTACAACTGGCTTCTGGTGCCATTCTCTCCTAAGACAGTTGTTCACACACCTTGGTCTTACCATAAACTCTTTCAAGTCCATTCTAGATGCCTAAATAGGAGCATCTCTGGACTCTGTCATGGCTTGTATCTATCTTCCCACAAGAAGAGCTGAGTCTCTCTGGTCTCACATTCGGACTGTCCTTTGTCTCTCCTGTCCATCAGCAGGAAATGTCCAATGGCTCTTGGGTCTCATGGTGTCGACAACAGCTGTCAACTATCTGGCACACATGAAGTTCAGGACACTACAAAACTAGTTCCTGTCGGTGTTTTTACCACCTCTCTTACCAACAGTCCAAGAGACTAAGCCTCCCAACAAGGGTGCGGGCCTCCCTTCATTGTTGGACCATCTCTCAAAATGTCCTGGGAGGGATGCTATTTCAGTTTCCACAGCCCTCCAGGATGGTCACTACAGATGCAGCCATGACAGGCTGGGGAGCTCACTACAAAGATCTTTGTGTTCAAGGCCAATAAACTCCACTCGAGTCACAAATGCACATCGGTGCCCTAGAATCTCTTTCTGTCATGAAGGCTTTCAGAGCTTTCAAGAACCACCTCCATCACAAGGTGGTCCAAGTTGTCACAGACAATACAACCAGTGTCTACTGCAATCAACAAACAAGGTGGCACTCACTCTTAGCCTCTTCTCCACCTCATCTTGCAGCTGTAGAGATGGTACATCCGCTCCATCCATTCTGTAGTAGACTCTCTGAGTCACATCAAAACTCTCCAGCATTCCAGACAATGGACCCTATCACTTGAGGGATTCCAGTTCATCACATCTCACTGGGGAACTCCACATGTGGATCTCTTCGCCTCTCCGGAGAATGCAAAGTGCCCACTCTTCTGCACCAGAGTGCGCAGAAGTCAGAATTCCCTAGGAGATGCTTTCCTCCTTGACTGGTCACCTTGCTTCCTCTATGCTACCCCCCTTCCACTAGTGGCGAAGGTAGTGGTAAAGGTATCAGCGAACGAGTCGAACGCCATCATTGTGGCACTGTACTGGCTGAGGCAACCCTGGTACATTCCCCTGCTCCACCTGTCCAGGGGATGTTACCTTAACCTTTCAGGCTGACCAGATCTCCTCTCCCACTCCAGCGGAGAAGTCCTCCACCCAGATGTCCACAGCCTCCACCTGACTGCTTGAAAGATTCAACACTAACCTCTCCTGACTTTCTAAGGACCTTGTCAGATTCACGGAAAAACTCCACAAAATGCTCTTACGCCTATAAGTGGAGATGTTTTTGCTGAAGCACACTTGGAGCCTTCTTCACCTTTACAGTTTTCTAGTCTTATACTTCCTGCTTCACCTTAGACACCAAGGATTAGCTTTTTCATCCCTAAAGGTCTGTCATTGTATGCTACCGACCTTCCAGCTCACCCTCTGCTAAACTCTTCACTTCTGCTGTGGTAAAGAGGTTTTTCAAAAGACTCCATCACTTCTGTCCTCTTATTCTTCCTCTGGCACCACCCTGGTCACTCTCCTTGGTGCTCAACCAGCTTATATGCCCCCCCTTAGAACCTTTGAGTTCAACCTCTCTCAAGCTCCTTTCATTTAAGGTAGCATTTTTGGTCGCCATCACCTCAGCCAGGAAGCCTTTAGAACTCACTGCTTTGCACTCTGATGAGCTTTATCTAGTCTTCCACAGAGACAAGGTTGATTCAGGCCATACATTTCTTTCCTACTTAAGGTGATCTCCTCCTTTCACCTTTCACAGGAGATTATGCTACCTAGTTTCTACCCAGAGCCATCCACTCCTTTGGAAAATACTGTGCACACTATGGATGTTCGCTGTGCTTTTGCTTTTTAAGTTCAATATTCTTCTGAGTTCAAGTTGACCAGCAAGCTGTTTGTTTGTTATGGTGGACCTAGGAAATGCCACCCTGTTTTTTCACAAGGGTTTGCAAAATGGATTACATAGACTATTCTCTTGGCCTGTGAACTGCCTAAATACCCTCCTCCTGTTGGTGTGTGCCCACACTCTACCAGGGCTGTCTCCTCATCTGCTACCTTTTTCGGAGGGGTCTCCCTGCCTGACATCTGCAAGGCTGCTACGTGGTCCCAACCATCCATGTTTGTCTGGCACTACAGGCTTTGACTCCAGGTCATGTCAGGATGCCAGCTTTGGTTGTGCAGTTCTTTCATCTATTCTACAGTGACCTGCACATCATCCACAGTTAAGCTTTTTAGTCACCCTAATGTGTGAGACACAGAGACCATAACGAAGAAAAACGGGTTGCTTACCTATAACTGTGGTTCTTCGAGTAGTCATCTATGTCCTCACACATACAGTGGGACAAAAAAGTAGTTAGTCAGCCACCGATTGTGCAAGTTCTCCCACTTAAAAAGATGAGAGAGGCCTGTAACTGACATCATAGGTAGACCTCAACTATGAGAGACAAAATGAGAAAACAAATCCAGACAATGTCTGATTTGGAAAGAATTTATTTGCAAATTATGGTGGAAAATAAGTATTTGGTCACCGACAAACAAGCAATATTTCTGACTCTCACAGATCTGTAACTTCTTTAAGAGGCTCCTCTGTCCTCCACTCATTACCTGTATTAATGGTATGAAGAAATCAACTGTAGGAGCAATAATTAGAAAATGAAGGTCATACAAGACCACTGATAATCACCCTCAATCTGGGGCTCCATGCAAGATCTCACCCCGTGGGGTCAAAATGATCACAAGAACGGTGAGCAAAAATCCCAGAACCACACGGGGGAACCTACTGAATGACCTGCGGAGAGGGACCAATGTAACAAAGGCTACCATCAGTAACATACTACGCCGCCAAGGATTCAGTTCCTGCAGTCCCAGACGTGTCCCCCTGCTTAAGCCAGTACATGTCCAGGCCTGTCTGAAATTTGCTAGAGAGCATTTGGATGATCCAGAAGAGGATTGGGAGAATATCATATGGTCAGATGAAACCAAAGTAGAACTGTTTGGTAGAAACACAACTCATCATGTTTGGAGAAGAGAGAATGCTGAGTTGCATCCAAAGAACACCTACTGTGAAGCATAGGGGTGACAACATCATACTTTGGAGCTTTTTCTCTGCAAAGGGACCAGGGACCAGAAAGAATGAATGGAGCCATGTACAAGAAAGAATGAATGGAGCCATGTATCGTGAGATTTTGAGTGCAAACCTCCTTCCATCAGCAAGGGCATCAAAGATGAAACGTGGCTGGGTCTTTCAGCATGACAATGATCTCAAACACACTGCCCAGGCAATGAAAGAGTGGCTTTGCAAGAAGCATTTCATGGTCCTGGAGTGGCCTAGCCAGTCTCCAGATCTCAACCCCATAGAAAACTTTTGGAGGGATTTGAAAGTCTGTGTTGCTCAGCGACAGCCCCAAAACATCACTGTTCTATAGGAGATGTGCATGGAGGAATGGGCCAACATACCAGCAACAGCGCGTGCCAACCTTGTGAAGACTTACAGGAAACGTTTGACCTCTGTCATTGCCAACAAAGGATATATAACAAAGTATTGAGATGAACTTTTGATATTGCCCAAATACGTATTTTCCATCATAATTTGCAAATAAATTATTTCCAAATCAGACAATATGATTTTGCCTCCCATAGTTGAGGTCCACCTATGATGTCAATTACAGGCCTCTCACATCTTTTTAAATCGGAGAACTTGCACAATTGGTGGCTGACAAAATACTTTTTTGCCCCACTGTACCCGCCTTACCTCCCCTGTTTTAGGTCCCTGTATTTTTGTGGTGGACTTGAGCTGAAGGTGGAGCTCGATTGGCAGGCTTTGGTATGCTCAATACATGGGAGTGAGCATGGCTACGCGCCAATCTGCTCAGCTTTTGAACCTCCTGTGAGGGCACAGACAAGCACTCAAAGAACCACAGCTACAGGTAAGCAACCTATTCTTCCTTGTTTTGTAGGTCCCTCTGGAACATGCACATTTGAATAATCTTTTGGACTTAAGTTTTGGACACCGTATAACTGGTCCATGAGGGAAAGAGCACTTTTACTGTGCCTACCTAGTAATTACCACCTCTGAAAAAAATTTTAAAGGCCAAGAATGATATCTCACACTGGCTATTACTTTGCTAGTCAGATATATTTATGGAAGATGCAAAATCAGGGCTGGGTTAACTTGACAAAAACTGTAAATGTTGTATGTTTTTTCTTCTTTTTCCCACTTCAGAAGCCAATAAATCAAGTAAAAAATTGATTAAGGAAAGCTCGTCTGAAGAAGAAGGGGAGATTCGTGATAGTTCCTGAAGAAGCCACATTGGATGTGAGGTTGAAGCAGCTTATTTTACACTGGACTTCTTGAAGAAATATTAATTATAAACTATAAACATCCCAACTCTAAACCTGTTGGAAAGCATCCTGAACTGTTATTTTAAACAGTTGATAAAGTTTAAAGATCCTAGCTTTATCTTCATTTCATGAAAGTAACTGATAGAATATTAGAATTTTACAGGTCTTCCCTACCAATCTGTTTTTTCCAACACAGTATCAAATTTGGTTTGGTATTTGGGTTACACTCTTCTTTAAGACAGTATATTTCATATATTTAAATAAGAATATTCATGTAAGTTTTAATCCTGGGTATTTCTGGGTAAAACGATCTCATATAATACTTAGAAAGAGCCTTGGTTTGTGATCTTTGAAAGCAGCCATCAGAGTAGACAGTACAAAGCTAGATGGATTAAAATAAGATAATTGATACTTAAAATTATTTTTTTTAAAATATGGGAAGTAAACTGTATACTGATTTTATTTGAACCATGTAGGAAAGAGGTAGCTAATTTAACCTATGACATTATTTAGGTAAATAGGCATTTTATGGTATCATGAGCCAACATGGGGAAGAACTGCATTTCTCCTTCCCCGTCCATGCTGTTTTGATCACTTGAATCTTTTGCTTACTTTGCCTGTGTGTGGCAAGATCACATTTTTGTAATATTATCACCATCAGATCAAGCATCCAAAGACTCAATAACTCCGTCCAAAAAGTAATCCCTTAGTGCCTTGCCAGTGACTCTTGCCATCTCAGATAATTATCTAAATCTATGTGAATTCCACTTACTTTCTTACTTTCTATTCTTTCCCAGATATGCTTGTGAGGGCATTGATAGTACAGTAAGACACTGATAGCTTTGAGGACTGAAGGAATTTTATGTTACAAAGTATGACCAATGCCCAGTATTCCTCTTCTGTACAAGATAAGTTTGTCATTTTTTCCATATAAAATATTTTATTTCAGTTGGTTCTTCAATAAAAGTTACTGACTCTGACTCTGACGCAATTGTTTTTGTCACCATACAGAAGAAAGAACACACTACCAAAAATACATAAACTGGAGTTGAATGAACACCTGTGATCTTATACACAAACAGATGAATTGAAGCAAAGTGTTAGAGACCTGGTACCTTCTGAAATCGGAAGGTGGAATCAACCTTGGTCTTAAAGAAGGTCCTGTCATAAGGACAAATCTAATAGTTGGAAATACCTGTCTGCTCTCATAAGTAAGGCCTATTAAATCCAATAGACCCTAGAAAACTAAGTATAACACTGCAGGCAAAGACCTGTTTTTATTCAATCAGACATTCATTGATTCATTGATTGCAGGAATATTTATATTGAGTATGTGTACTGGATGTTAAGCATTATTCTTTATATATGCTTAAATATTGTTTTACACAGCTCATTAATGCTCTAATAAATTATTCAATTATGTTGAAACATTTTTTATTACCAGGTTTTTAAATTATCTTGTTTTAGCCTTTTTGTAAGCCACCTTAGGTCCTATGCTGGGACAAAGGTGGCATATACATAAAATATATAAATAAAATAAGTTCTTGCCCTTATCATGTCTCCTCATTCCAACCTTTTCCAACATAAACATTAAAAGCTTTCCCAAATTGAAATTTGGTTTCTGGAACAAGGCAGCCTCCCCATTCCTATCTTATACTAAGGAAATATGAAATTTGGCATTATTAGAAAGAGTTATTAGAAAATCTAAATATCTTTTAATTATTTGCAAATACAGGGGTAGGAGAAATGTGGCCTCAAGAACACATGCTTCCTCCTGCCTATTGAGTTATGGGTTTGTTTGTTTGTTTTGGGAGTTTTTTGTTTGTGTGTTTTGCTTTGCTTTGTTTTGTTTTGTCTTTTACTAAAAATATCCAATTTTTCATATTTTTAGACCCTTAACTTGTCTTATTGCCAGGTGAAGTCTTTTTCAACCAGAAAGTTGATTTGTTATTTTGTTGATGTTTGAAAAATATTGCCTTTTGGGAAAGGGACAGGATGAAATTGCCCCATGGCCCTGTGTGTGTGTGGAGATTTTGACTGAGCCAAAAAAATTTAAAAATCAGAACAGGTGTGAGGTTAGCTTTCCAAAGTCCCACGGAAGCCAGCGCAGCCCCTGAATGCTTGGCAGTTGTCCATCACTAGTGTTAATAAATACCTTGGAAATGTCTCATTCTAAAATTAGCTGCTAGGTGCATTAGTTATTAACTAAATATGGTGTGTTTTTAAGATGTTTGTAAATGATTTAGCAAAACAACGGCTTACCTCCCATGGATAATTATCTGCAATCAGGTGTTGCTAGCTACCTGATCCACTGGGTGGGCCATACTGCATTCTTTCCTAGTATAGGCAATATGATACTGGTGTGCTGTAATTATATCTGCCAAATGGGCCAGATGGTTCAGGATGGGACTTCAGTTAAAAAAACAAAAACAACAAGTTCAAAGAGTTGACAAATTTTGGATGAATAAGCTAAAAATCTTGACAACGTGTTCAACTGCACTGCGCAATTGTCTCCCAGGGGAAATTGTGAGCATCTCATTAACTGAGTCATTTAAAACTGGATTGGACAAAGCACTGGAAAAAGTGCTGTGGTAATAGCAACTTCAGTTCTTCTCTTGGTACATTTGCAGCTTCAAAGTATTAAATAAACATTAGCTCATTGTCCTTGCATGAAGGAGAGAGTATTTATTATGATCACTTCATTGTCTTAATTTTACAGAAAAAAAGGAGGGAAAGAGGTGAAGTTGTATGGCAAGCTCCATAATTGTTGATGAAATACTGAAGTTGATGAAATACTGAAGTAACAAACAAACCATTTTTGGAGTGTGTCTACAAAATTAGTTGCCTGTTCTGAAGACCCTTAAAAATAGGATGTGTGAACCTGGCATACTTAAGTAAGAGCAACAATCTGTCTAGCCAAAACTATTAGCAGGGACTGTAGGCAGTTCCAGAATATTTTAAATAGGAGCACCAATCAAAAGGCAAAAAAGCAAACTTGCTCTGAAGTATATTTACTTTACTACTTCCTAAAGAAGGGGAAAAGAATGAACACATTGGTTTTGCTATTGATAAAGTCACATCATTTACTGAGATGAAATCATAGAAGCAATTGTGTGTGTGATCAGAATCGACTGAAATACAGTAACCGCAGAGTGATGTACTCAGTGTAACTTTGTTCCAGTATATATAAAATTCTGATTTTAGCTAGGACTAGCCTATATATGAGAGGTGGAAATCATGTGGTTCCCCCAGATGTTGTTGGATTGAAAACCAAGGTAGGGGAACTACTATCCAACAATATTGGGAGTGCCAATGTTAGAATGCCATGGAGGAAGATGCAGATTTTCTTCTCTGTATATGGATGTAGATGACAAAAGTCAGGAGAACAGGCAGAAGCCATGGGATAACAAGTAGATAAGAGTTTTACCATGTTTTGAAGTACCCCTAACACCATGAATCTCTGATTGTAAGCTTCTAGACAAAATATTATTTACTTCTAAGTTATGACGTTGCAGCTGTGAAACTGCAGATGCACAGCTGTTCCTATTCAGTGAACTAGCAATGCTTAGAATGGGATATCTACATCCAGTAAAAATTTTGTGAGTCCCCACTTGCACCATTCTGATACTATTGTCTGATAATGTATGCAGCTGTTCATGGTATAAGATGATAGAAGATGAGATATATTCCCCTCCTCTCCAAAAATAAAGCCTATCTGTCCTAGTTATTTTGCAAACATGTTTTCTGAAAGGTGATCAAATGGATCAAACCTTCTCTGCTGGAAATGGACATATAACAGGTAAGAACCAACATTCCTTTTCTTCACACTCAAATGAAATGAAATGATTGATGCAAAGGCCATTTTAGAAAGCCATATATTTTTATTGCTAAAATTAGAAGTGTTTTGTCATCTTACCTTTTAAATTGACCTCTGCCTCTAATTCTTTTTTTCTTCCTTTCTTACTTGCATGTAATAATATTACTAGGGGAAATTGACCATTTAAAGCATATTATTTTATTTCTTCCTAATAAACTTAATAAATCTCACTAATTTCAGTGGGATTTACAGTTCTGCAGCTTTCCTGTTAGGTTTAAATGGATAGTCTTTTTTTTTTTTTTTAGGGATGCAACTTGCAGTTATTATTTTTGAGTCAATATAAGTGATACAGTGGGTCACATTTGATCCACAGATGAAAATCCCAACAGTCTAGTTAACAGAAGGATTCATTTTGCTAGAAGAAGGTTGCAAAGAATCAATTTATAGCCAGGAGTGCTACCCAGTTCAAGCTGTGTTTGCTTACAAACAGTGCATTCTGCCTTTAAGTTCCAAGCTATTTCCCGGAAAACATTTTTTTCAAAAACACCCGAAACCATTCATTTGTATTTGTGTGGTTGCTATGGAATTTGGTTGAACTGTATACAGATGCAGATTGTGTTAATAAGAAAAAAAATGGTCTATGTACTCCAGTGAACAAAGATTAGTCTGTGTTTGTATTAGAATGTTGCTATGGCAGAGCATATGGTATTATTTCGTGGATGTTTGCAGTGGAAAGGAAATCAGATGTATGCAAGAGAAACAAACAAGAAATTGCAACAAATACCACACTGCATAAATGCACACAGATGAAATAGGTGGATGCAGTGAAGGAAATTGTCATATACATTAGGTAGATTTTTCTTGCCAAGCTGTTTTATGTGATAGCAAGCTTGCACTCTTGCTTTTTATTTCTGTCTGGCTTAGCCACTGGAAATAGCATTGTTTTTTCTGAGGCTTTTACTGTTGAAGCTCTTCCCCCATGCTACTGCATGCATTGCAAAACCATAGATCCATTGAACTTGGCTCAGGGTTCTGACTATTTCTGCCCCCTTTTACTTTAGCTTCTCGTCTGTCCTTAACTGCTTGAAGAGTTTCATCTGTCATTCATTGAGGCATCTCTTCTTTTGGGCTGCAGATTTGTCTTTTTGAATTCCTCCCCAGCAAAGTCCCTGGTTTCCGTCCAGAGTTCTTATGGCTTTTAATCAATTAGCTGACTTAGATGCCAACGTTTCAGCAGTATCTGTAAATGAGGCACCTATCGACTCCGTTGTTGTCACCTTACTGGATGAGTTTCAACCTGTAAATACTGATGACGTGGACAAGCTCCTTGGAAGCGTGAGGAAGACGACCTGCTCTCTCGACCCATGTCCATCATGGCTGGTCATCCAGGGAGGGGACACATTGAGGACATTCCTTCAGTATGTCATCAATGCGTCCCTCAGAGAGGGTATTGTTCCATCTTCTCTGAAGGAGGCGGCTGTAAGGCCTCTCCTCAAGAAACCTTCCCTTGATCCCCTGGACAGAAATAACTACAGACCAGTTTCCTTGCTGCCATTCTTAACCAAGGTGATCGAGAGAGCAGTTGCCTCACAACTCCAAGCCGTCTTGGATCAAACTGATTTTCTTGATCCATTTCAAACCGGCTTCCAGGCAGGATATGGAGTTAAGACTGCCATGGTTACTCTGACAGATGACCTCCGCTTGAGCATCGACAGGAGTAGTGTGACCCTGCTAGTGCTCTTGGACCTCTCAGTGGCCTTTGACACTATAGATCATGCCATCCTTTTGGACCAGCTGATGGAGATGGGCATCGGAGACACTGCTTTGCAGTGGTTCCGGTCCTTCCTCTCTGGAAGGTCCCAAAGGATGAGGCTCGGGGACAGTTGCTCCTCCAAAATCGAGCTTAATTGTGGCGTCCCTCAGGGCGCCATCCTGTCCCCAATGGTATTTAATATCTGCATGAAGCCGCTGGGTGAGATCATCTGGAGGCATGGAGCGCAGTGTCATCAGTATGCTGGTGACACTCAGATATACTTCTCCATGACAAGATCATCTGCTCAGACCTCTGATGGCGTCTCCTCTCTCAATGACTGCCTGGCAGCGGTAATGGATTGGATGAGGGAAAACACATTGAGGCTCAATCCAGACAAAACGGAGGTACTGATGGTCACCAGCCTGAAACCAGGTCTGGGAATACAACTGCCAGTCCTAGACGGAGTCACACTCTCCTCGAAGGACCCTGTTCACAGTCTGGGGGTACTTCTAGACTTGTTGCTCCACATGACTAGTCAGGTGAATGCGATGGTCAGGAGTGCCTGTTATCAGCTTCGGCTGATACGCCAGCTGCGCCCTTTCCTGGAGATGAGGTACCTGGAAACTGTGGTACATGCACTGGTTACCTCACATTTGGACTACTGTAACACACTCTACATGGGGCTGCCTTTGTGCTTAACTCGGAAACTTCAATTGGTCCAAAACATGGCAGCCAGACTAGCTACTGGAACATCCAGGAGGGAGCACATAACACCGGTGCTCAAATCTCTCCACTGGCTGCCGATCAGTTTCCAGGCACAGTACAAGGTGCTGGTTTTGACCTTTAAAGCCCTTCATGACTGAGGTCCATCCTATCTTAGGGACCGCCTCTCCCCATATGAGCCCCCTTGCACTCTTCGGTCCTCTGGGAGGAACTTACTACAACCTAAGAAAACTAGGCTGGCGCAGACCTCCCAGAGGGCCTTTTCTGCCGTTGCTCCCAGGCTATGGAATGGCCTGCCAGGATGAGATGCGCCTTATTACAACCTTGGATGGTTTTAAGAAAGCCACCAAGAAGTATCTCTTCTGGCAGGCCTTCCCTGAGAACGAGTAAACTCTCCGTCAACTATAGTCCCTTCAGTTCTCACTTTTTGAGACATGTAATACTCTTGAATGTAATACTCTTAAATACTCTTGAGGCCACCCACTTTCTAATTTTAGAGCTATCAATGTTTAATATCCATCTTTTAATATTTTACTGTTTTAAATTCTACTCTTAGTTTAATCTATTTTTAAGGGGCGGGAGGGTAGATTGATGTGTTTTTTAATTGTATGTATTTTAAATGTTGTACTCCGCCCCGATTGCTCACCCAAAGGGGCGGAATATAAATAAACATTTATTATTATTATAGAGCAAATCTATTTTTATGTTATCTTTAAATTCTATAGGGTTGTTCTTCAGATTATATTTTGGTACAATGATTGTCTTAGTGTACTTTAGCATTATGCTAATTTTTAACAGTTCATGGTCTATGCGATAATCTGCTCCAGGTCTTGTTTTGTTGAAATAAAATATTTTTTTTATATTTTTTATATTTTTTTATTTATATTTCCCGCCTCTCCCTACAGATTGAAAGAATTAAGCTCCAACTTCTGCTTCCAATTATGTAGTCTATTTGATTGCTGTCTAGGCCATTTGGGTGATTTCCTTATATACAGTCTCATCTTTTGTTGCCTGAAGAAAGTGTTTGCAGTGAACAAACTATTGGCCTCACAAAATTCAAGCACTCTCCTGCTTGTTTTTTGGATCCAAGGCCAAATTTTCCTACAGTCTTTGATTCTGCTCTGATTCCTATTTTTGCATTCCAGTTGCCTATGATTAACAGTCCTGTTTTGGTGTGTGATCAGTTTCCTCCTAGACTCTAGTACAGAATCTTTCAATTTCTTCTTCTTCTACCCCTATAGTTAGAGCATAAACTTGGATTGTGATTATATTGATGAGTTTCCTCAGAAGTCTTATTCATACTATTCAGTCAGACTTTGCATTATCTCTTTTGTCTGCTCTTGCTACATATTTCCTCACTATTAATGCCACCCCATTTTTCTTAGATTTTCATTTCCCAAATAAAACACTGTGAAATTATGTGACTTAAAATGTCTCAGTCCTGTCCACTTTAGCTTGCTCATCCAAGTATTGTAATGTTCACAAGTTATCTGAAAGACTGTATCTCCTCATACGAACCCATCACCATTGCAATCCTATCACAATCACAGGCCCTCTTGGTGAGGACATAACAGAAAGCTCTGGAACTCCCTTCTGCAAAAGACTAGGCTATCGTCCTCCCTGGTTTCTGCTTTCAAACGGGCTTTGAATGATTAAGCAGGAAAAATTCTTATTTAGGTGTAGGATTTATTTATTTATTTGACTTTTGAATGGCCTTTGAATGATCTTGTATCATTTTCTGTGGGGATTTTAATTGGGTTTTTTAAAATATTCTTAGGCATTTTAACCAATTCTGTTTGGAGCTTCCTTGGGTCCCATTCTGAGAGAAAGGCAACATATAAATGAAAATAAATAAATGTTTATACGTTCCAGTTTTTGGTTAGCTATGTCTAACTTCCCCTGATTCATGCTTCTCACATTCCATGCTCCTATAATATATGTTGTATAGCTTTGGACTTTCCTTTCACCTTTGAGCACATTAACAACTGGACATCCTTTCAGCTTGAATCTAGCTGCAAGATTAGCCCCAGCACTATTTCTAATTGTCCTCTGATGTACTCCAGTAGCTCATTGAGTACCATCCAACCTGGGAGTTTCATCTTCTGGTACTATCTTGTTTCATTTTGGATTGTCTCAACATAGGGTTTTTATGATAAAAGACATTTAAAAGGAGTTTACTGGTGCCTCTTTCTGTGCAGTACTAAGAAGTGTTAGCTATAGTGTCATCGTTGTGGTGTTAGGATATACATTCGTATATAATTCTGAGAAATTATGAGCAGAAACAACGTATTGCATTTTTCTTTAGCTGGACAACTTAGACTGGTTTGTAGGATTTGTGTCTCAAAGTATCCCGCAAAAGCTGTTCTTTCAGGTGCTACTAACTTTGGGGGTTCCTATCCCAAATATGCATTCTGTATAGATAATTCCAGTATCAGTATGGCACTGCCATTCTAATTCTTATTTCCACTGTTAGTCAAATAGGGCATGTCTGATAGGGTATGTGTGATAGAAATGCACAGAGTAGCTACATACTTCAAGTTCCATGTATGTGTCACTGAGTAATTCTGAGAGCACTGCACTGCCAAGCTTTCTTCAGTTTAGAAATCAAAGCATAGTGCTTGCATTCTTTAGATTAGCCTTATGCCGTGCCATATTAGGATCCCACACTTCCATTTGATCCATACTTTTAAATTAAATAAAATCCTAATTTCTAAGTATGTGCAATGAGTTGCAAAGTCGCTTAATAGCTTCGTTTAGAATTGTATACCCATTACACAGATTTGTCTAGAAGTCATCACACTGTCTTCTCATGCTTTACCCTTTTTTCAGAAGAATGCTTTTAGATTAAATAAAAACCCTCATTTGTAAGTGTTTACAGTGATTTGCAAACACACTTAATAGTTTCATTTAGAATTGTGTGCCTATTACAGAGATTTGTTTGGAAATCATCACACTGTCTTTTCATGCTTTACCCTTTTCTCGGAAGAATGCTTTTCAATTAAAAAACCTAATTTGTAAATGTCTGCAGTGATTTGCAAACATTCTTAATAATGTCATTTAGAATTGTATACTCATTATACAGATTTCTCTGGAAATTATCATACTGTCTTTTCAGGCTTTATCCTTTTCTCAGAACATAGAATATGATACATCACACAGTCAGTTTGCATAGTCTCAAAGTGATGCTGGAAAGTGTGGATTTAACTCTGAGTCTTCATGCATTTCCTAGTTAGTACACATTGTCCCAAATGAGGCTTATGTATTTGAAAGACATAGCAATGTTTTAAAAATAAAACAACCAAAACTCCCCTGCTTATACAACCAGTCTGGGCATAATTGCCAATGTCTCCTGGGGACTGGGCATGCATCCCAGGCAATTGCCTGTTTATGTCGTGAGTTTCTACACATTCTCCATACCATCATATCAATGTGCACAATTACCTCTGTTTATGCAAATTCTATTCCCATTACGCACAATATATGTTGATAGACTGCTGTTATTTTTAGGTGTTACCAAGATAAATATATAGCAAGGCAGCCTTTTCAGCCATTTGATTTGAGAGTATGTGTGAAAATGGTAGTATGTAGAGATATCTTGTAGCACCTTTGAGACTAACTGAAAGAAAGACATGGGCAGCATGTGCTTCCGTAGACTTCAGTCCACTTCCTCCGATGCATTTGGTGGAATGGAAGCCAGGTACAGACATATATATGCCATTGGTATGTGAGGATGTCGGAACAAATTACAAATCCTTTGTATATGGAAATGATAATATAACATGATTTTTCTATTTATGCTTAGATATTGCTTGTAGCATCTATGTGTGTTAACTGTCTACAAGTTCACCTTGACTTATGGCAACCCTATGAATGAGATGTTTCCAAGATAACCTGTCCTTGATAGCCCTGTAGAGATCCTGCAGAGTCAGGGCTGTGGCTTCCTCGATTGAGTCTATTCACCTGTAATGTAGCCTTCCTCTTTTCCTGCTGCCTTCCACCTTCCCAAGGATTATTCTCCAGACCTCCCAGAGGGCCTTCTCAGCTGTTGCCCCTAAGCTGTGGAATGACCTGCCGGACGAGATGCGTCTTATTCCATCCATTGAAGGCTTTAAAAAACCCCTAAAGATGCATCTCTTCTGGCAGGCCTTCCCAGAAGAAGTGTAACACCTCCTGGCCCTGAAATGCATTTTTGAGCTTCTCCATCTCTCTCTCCAGCATTATTTCACCCTTATACAGCTAAGGTTTCCAGACTGGAACTTCTGTCGTTTTTATTTTATTTTTATACGCTCATTTATTGATTTTAATGTTGCTGTGATTTAATCCTGTTTTAGGGGGAGGGGGAGTTGGGTGATGGGATGGTATATTTTAATTGTACTGTTTTTTAACCTTGTTGTAACCCGCCCCGATTGCTCGTTCAGAGGGGCGGGCTAGAAATAAATTATTATTATTATTATTATTATTATTATTATTATTATTATTTTCTAGCAAGTCATGCCTTCTCGTGATATGACCAAAGTATGACATTTTGGCTTCGAGGGAAAGTTCAGGCTTGATTTGTGTAGGGCCCACTAATTTGTCTTCTTAGCAGTCCACAGAATTCACAGAACTCTTCTCCAACACCACACCTCAAATGAGTTGATGTATTCAGTGAAATATATTTGCCTTTCAAGATGTTGTCTAGTTCTTTTATAGCTACCCTTCCAAGTCTTAATCCTCTTCTGATTTCTTGACTGCAATTTCCATTTTGATTGATCTGATCCAAGGTATGGATCTTTAGCTCTTTCAGTTTCTTCATCATCTACATTAAAATTATATAAATAACCTGTGGCCATTTGCTTTCTCAATGTGCAGCATTAAACCTGCCTTAGCACTTTCATCCTTGACTTTCTTCTGTAATTGTTCCAGGTCTTTGCTATTTTCTGCTAATAGAATAGCTTCATTAAATTGTTGATGCTCCTTCCTCTAATTTTCATACCTCTTTCCTCACAGTGGAATCTTACTTTGCATATTATATTTTCAGCCTACAAATTGAAGAGATGTGATGATAGAATGCACCCTTGCCTGGCCCTTTTTCCAATTGGAGACCATTCTGTTTTTCCATATTCTGTTCTAACAGTGGACTCTTGTCCTGAATACAGGTTATGCATCAAGAAATCACATGTTATGGGATGCCCATTTCTTTAAGAGCAGTCCATAACTCTTTGTGATCAATACAACCAAAGCCTTTACTGTAATCAATGGAGCATATGCTGATTTTCTTTTGGAATTCTTTGGTTTGCTTCATTATCCAATGTATGTTTGTAATGTGCTCCCAAGTGTATCTTCCTTTCCTGAAACAAGCTTGAACACCTGGCATTTCTCACTCCTGTAGCACATGTAAGAGGTGATAGAGAGAGAGAACCACAACTGTAGCAGACTTCAAAGCTATAAGGAAGAGAGAATCAATTTCACTCACATTACAGTAGACTACTTTAGTCTCTATATAGGAAAACACCATCACCCCAGTTTAAAAGGATTTTAATAAATGCCACCCTTTCCATTTGCTTTGTGTGAACAGCACAAGAAAAGAAGTGATTTTGAGATAATCTGTACTGATTAGTGAAGCTAGCGAGAAAGCTACAATTTTTCCTTGTCTGGCAGTAAAGAGTCCAAAACTGATACTGGATGCCTGTACCATCTTTACAGATAATGAGTTCATTAGGCTGAGTCTGATCTGGCTCAATGAAAGAATTCTGAACACACCTGTGTTAACTATTGGGGTACCTTGATTTGTTTTTTAAAAACCTGCCTAGCTATTAGGTGGAGCGCCACCGCCCCCCAAGAGGGGAAGAACTTGGTGAGATTTTGATAAATTGAGATGGAGCCCTGTGGTAGAGGCATAGCTATAGAAGATGCATTGTACTAAAGTTATGTGCTTGAATCAGGCCATATAGTAAACTGTGGCGGGTTGTAGGAATTCAGCTGTTTGTTTCTAAACAGAACCCTGATTTAAAGCCAAGGCTAAAACGCCAAACATAAATGTAAAATATAATATGATCTGGTAGATAATATCACCAGACCATAATATATTTTACATTTACATTTGGCATTTTAGCTTTGGCTTTAAATTAGGGCTATGAACCAATGTGGACATTTGGACATTTTGCTATGACTCTGAAGAGCAGGGTTTCAATCCCCGCTTAGCCATAAAAAAAATCCATTGGATGATCATGGGCAAGTCACACTCTCTCAGCCTCAGAGGAGGGCAATGGCAAACCCCCTCTGAAGAGACTTGCCAAGAAAACCCTGTGATAGGGTCACCATAAATCTGAAACGAAGACAAACAACACACATACAGATAATGGCACTATACATTTCTTAATAATCGGAGTAGTTTCTTTGAAAGAGAGCAATGACCTTAGTTGCCTCTTGAGAAATTTTCGCAGGTGTATGTAGAGTAATGTCATGCTATTTTCCTTGTGCTGCAATATCAAGGGTGTTCTCTGGGCACCCATATAAGCTTCTACCATACCAGGATGCTAGCCAAGAGCTTCCTGATTTTTCAGAAATGCCGGGAGGTACAAAGTCTTGGCTCATGGATTTCTGCTAGCGTTGGCAAGCCTCCAAATTCCCATCTACCCTGCTGTGCAAATTCCAGAGAACAATGCTCAATGGCATGCAGACATGTGGAGTTCCCCTGGCCCAGCCACCTATAACCTTGTGTGCCCTGTGCATAGGAAATGGATGCTATGCAAGGAGACTGTAATTGGAGATTTATTTATTTTTGTAAGAAGGGGGAAAGTAAATATTCTTCAGAATATGTTGCGGTTGCTTAAATGAAATGGATAGGACTGTGAAAAACGTATTTCTTTCATTTTAATTACTTTGTGCTGCAGTTGAATTTGTAATGCTACCCTCTTTAGTGGGGGGAGGAATAATGAGACAGCACCTGCAGGTCTGACTCCAGAGATATGAACATTTCTCCAAGTCACAAACTTTCCGCTGGGGAAGCTATGTAGACTGACGCAACCTATCAGGTCTTGTTCAAAAACATGCTTATCTAGCTCTGTTTTAAGGGCCTTGAAGCCTGCAAAAATAAATTATTAGGCAGGTGGTGTGAAAGCCAAGCACTTGAGCTACCCCAATGAATTGTAGCCAACTGGAAATTTAAATAATTCTGGCAAGATAGACAGGAAAGAGCCAGCATGGTGTAGTGGTTTGAGCGCTGGACTACATCTCTGGAAACCAGGGTTTGAATTCTTCCCTGCTTGGCCATGGTAACCCACTGGGTGACCTTGGGCCAGTCACACACTCAACCTTCGGGGAAGGCAAAAGCTACCTCCCTTTGAACAAATCATGCCAAGAAAGCCCTGTGATAAGGTTTCCTCAGGGTCACCATTAGTTGGAAATGACTTGAAGGCAAACAACAACAGACAGTTCCAATTAATAACCTACAGTACAATTTCTTTTCTTCTCAAGGCCTTTCGTATTATTTTTCTTCTGTCTTTTTTCTTTTCCCATTGGAGCAATTCTCGCATACTTATGTCAGTGACTCCTACTGTGTTGTGTAAGGAGACACTAGTGACCAAAGAATTTTTCATGGATAATCTGTTTGTAACCTTTACCTGAGAATCACCTAGATTAACATTTTCAAAGAGAGGCTACAGTGAATATTTCCCCTTTTTATAAAGATTTGTTCTTAACTCTCCATGGGTAAGAAACCACCATATGGCTTCTTTTTCCAAAAGCTCCAGTGTGCTTGTGAAAGCTAAACTATACTTGACAAACCAAAGTTCCAGATTCAGACATCACAAGGAATACACAAAGGGCATGTTTGCCATTTCCATTTCTAGCACCAACAACATTGGAAGGATGCACTATAGTGCTGACTTGTGTCTAGTAATCCAGACTTCTAAAGAATTAGGCATATTTTAAAGAATTCTGTCTTAGTGTTTTGATTGGAAGGACCAGAATGTCTTCCTCACTGATATCTTGCTAGATAGTCCATTCTGAATGCAGTTTGGATTTTCAGAGCTTGAATCATATGGCCTTGGATTCCAACAAGCACAACCTTACCCAGCGAACAAATCTTTGGAATACAAATGATTTTTCAAATATGTTGTGTTGCTTGCATATACAATATAGTAGTGAGATGACAGTTGTGTAAGTGTCACACAACTGATTGCAGGATATGTGTTAATAGCAGGGCAGATAATTCCAGTCCTCCACATTGTTTTATTGCTACATCTGTACTGCAGATGAAATCCATCTTTGTTTTTCCCAGCAATAACCTGACATTATATGTGGAATTCCTCCAGTTTTAACTCCATTTCTTGGACACTTCCAATGATTTTTACGAAAGTGCACCTTCCTTTTATTCATTTTTGAAGCTGCATTTCCACAATATCCAGCATGAGTCTTCATTTATATGGTGACCCACATAACTTCTCTCCCATTATATTTATTAATGTGAATTTCTTGTGCTGTCTTTTCCTGCCAATGTTATATGAATTTTAGTATTTGCTGGAAAAACAAAAAAAACCCACAGTACACAGGAAGCTAAGTAAGACGTCACAGCAGCCCCCTAAAATGTCTTTAGCAAAGTTACTGGCTGGTGCATAGCCTTCTTTTGCCCACAATTTTAAACAAAATCTGAAACTTGAAATATATCACATACAGATGATTATTCCACACACAAAAATCCCTCATAGGACACCATGCTTTCACTGTTTTATTGGATCCATAGAACACAACTTAAAATCAGGCTATGCTCTTTTGATTTAGGGTTAATATTTTCCAGGGTATAAGAATATTTCCTCCTTACAGAAATATTTAAATTCTTGGCAGGATTCTGAAAAAAACAAACTTGAGCTACCAGCTCTGCTCTGACCTAGGCTGAGCTTGCTAGGACCTGATTTTCCTTCGTCCAGTTATTTCAGTGTGTTGTTTTATAAAATTAAGATTTTTAAATTTGGAAATCAATAATCACAATGAACAGAATAAATATTTCATAAAGTACATCAAATTCTATAGCGTTCAAATTCTTCCTTAATTATGTAAGTGTAACAGCCATGGCATTTACTGTCCTGTCCTTATCTGATGTCCTTCTGATGTTGCCATTGATTGTGTAGTGGGCCATAACATGAATTTCCAGATGTAAAAAAACTCAAAATATGGAAACCCGATATCTTTGTAATTATCTGAGTCCTTTTCTCTTTTCATGTATTTCAGTTTGCTAATCAGTTTTCTTAGAAATTCCCTTTTCTGTATTCTATTTAGCCAAGAACTCTGTGTTACTCTTTGTAGTGTCTTCCATTTGTAAGTCGTTCATTCTAGCTGATTATAGTTTGTTGAATCTTAAAAACCCAAAGCAAGCTATTCCAGAATTACAATCTCTTTTCTGTACTGCAGAAAAATGTACAGGTCTAAAAATTAATTTTGCAAAATCTAGCTAGTGCAGGCTCTGTAATAAAGTCTCTGACAAGCTTCTTTTTTCAAAGTCTTTTTATGCCAGGCCAGTCCTTTGTTTCCTCTGCCTAGCTGGAAGAATTTTAGCAGCATTGCATTGGAACTGGGAAGCTGAGGACTAGAGAAGCACATACTGTATTTTAGTATCAGGTTGTAGCAATGTGTCTGCAGTAAGCAATGCAATAAAGTTTAAGCAAGGAAAGAATGGAGTTCGACTAACCAATCTTATTGTAGTTGCATGTGCCTGCCTACAACAGCAAGGAAAACTGCCACTGCCTCCAGAATCCCCTACAGAGCATTTGTGAGGAGCAAAACAGAAATGGGGAAATCAAATATTTTTTAATATGGCCACCAAAATGGAACTGATAAAAATATAAAAGCTTATGAAAGGTAAAATAATTCTTCAGTACATTTTGGGAGAAGCTTTCAGGTGAACCATAGAGAGTTCAAAAATGCTTTTTGTAACTTATGTAAGCCTTACTTTCACATGGGCATACTGTTTTGGATAAAAGGTTCGTGGAAACATGTTGAACTGCTCTTCTTCTTTGTGGTATAGGAACCTATCTGTGTTCTTTCAGTGTTACTTCTGCTTCTGATACCAAATTTTTTGTTAAAGAATTAATGCCCAGGAACACATCTACATCATTAACTGAACTATAACTTGGATGTCTGGATGTAAAATTACAAAAAAGGGAAAGCAAGCAGGGATAACATTTCCTTTTCCTAGTTTCTTGGAATTCATTTGACCAAAAAACTTAATCAGTCGTTATATAGACATTATAATTCAGTTGTATGATGGATGAAAGAAAAGTTTAAACAACGGAAACTACTAAATCCCCACTAGGCAAAATTGCTATAATTAAAGCTCCTCTTCATGATTGACTCTCATGCACAGCACGAGCTGCAGGAACTCCCCAGTGTTATTCAGGCTGTGGCTTCTCTGCAGCTTCACTCACCCTAATACCCTAAAAGATCCATGATTTCATTCATAGGGTGTCTTTGGGGCTGCACTTGAAGTCCTACTCACAGCTTGGTAGACCTCCCATAGCCTTTTGGCACAGAGTCACCTCCACACCATTATGAAGTGACACAGGAGGACTTTGTAGAGGAGGATCAGTCATAAATTGGGAGACGGGACATGTAGTCTTGTAAGTGGCAAAAAAAATACCGTACAGTACTTTGATTTAGAGGCCTAAAGGCCACATGCTGCCCTCAGGGCCATTTTTCTGATGCTCAGACCTCCTGAGGTTCATTTTTTTTCCTTTCCTTTTTTCTTCTTTCTTTCTTTTCTTATTTTTTCCTTTTTCCCTTTTTTTTCTTTTTTTAATTCAGAATGTTCCCCAAATGCCCTTTGGGAGTATGTAGAGAGCATTTCCACTATGGAGTGTATCACATGGAGTTTATCCCATGCGAAAACAGGATTTAAATTGGGGAAATCCCACAAAAGCAGGATCTTTTTCAGATGATATTAGGGGTGCTGAGCATTAATCCGACATTAACCCCACACAGAAAGTGGGCAAAATCAGCCGCTTTTAACTTTCTGGATTTTCCTGAAAGGCTCCAGAACATGGAAGGCTCCAGAACATGGTGAAAAGATCTCCCATGCAGATTGGGTTGGGGGGATAACAATACTTTTACAGTATTTTAATGTTTTGGCAGCAATAGGTCTGTTGGGGATGCTGCCCTTCAAGATCTCTGGGAGGTAATGTGGCCCTTATCCTTCCAAAGTTGCCCGCCATTGGGTTAGAGGGTGGACTTTGCCAGGTGCTCCTGTAACTCAGAAGAATAATGGCACCAGTAACTTATTTAAAAGTCGTAGCATAAGCAGATGCCTAGGACTGACTGAACTGTGCTCTTCAAATTTATTTCTTAGTTGTGAAAGTTCAATGCAGCGGTCATGGCTCTAAGAGTGATCTTTTGATTCCTGTGGCTTATTGTTAGGCTAGATTTCAAATAAATATTGTTTTCCACCTTGGCTGATGTACTTTGGTAGTCTTAACTCGGGCCCACACACACACACACACACACACACACACACACACAGGGGTCTTGTTTTAGCATTGTGCAAGTTTTCTACAGTTGGAAGTTCAAAACCACACTTCTGACTGTTGCTATGATGCTGGACTTTAACTGTGAAGGTGCTTGGGCAGCTGAAATTGATCCCCAAACCCCCTGAAATCACCCAGTCCTGACTTAACTGTTGCAATAGTAGTGTCTCCAGAGGAATACCATTTCCCACTTTCCTTGGTTATATGTGAAAGTTCATGTGGTGAACAGTAAGTAGCACCAAAATTGGTAGGTACCAAATGTGGCTCAGTTCCACCCTCCAGTGGTTGAACAAAGGGCGGGGGGACTATGTTGGAGAAGACATGTACCTAGTTCCCAAGTCACTTAGGGGACAGAAACAGCACAATGATTCGGGCTGAGAAAAAATAAGTAGTGCTGATCCAATAACCAACTACCTCACACCACAAAACAGAGGGGTGGAAGCATTGGGAACCAGCTGGAATTTCCAGATACTCCAGGGTCAGGCCATACATAAATCATGTTATGGTAATCTCTTTGGAGGTTTCAAAACATTTGTGAATTTAAACAAGTCTATTTCTTCAGTAAAGGGTGTGGCTGGTTTTATCAGCATTACAGCATTCTTCATTATCATTGCCTTCTAGGTATCCAAAAGTGAGAGTTTGATCAAGATATACTTCCACAGTTATCTATTTGAATATTGGCGTGGTGGACTAATCCCTTCCCCAGGTCAGTAGGTTCCCTACTTCTATCTTTTTTAAAGCTTCATTTAGAGTGCATCTACACTCTACAAATAATGCAGTTTGACACCATTTTAAGTGCTGTATCTCCATCCACATGGAATACTGGAATTTGTAGTTTTACAAGGTTGGTAGCCTTCTCTGCCAAAGAGTGTTGGTGTATCAGAAAACTACAAATCCCAGGATTCTGAAAGATGGTGCCATGACAGTTAAAGTAGTATCAAACTACATTACTTCTACAGTGTAGATGCATCTGTAGTCTGTTTATAGGTAGTTCCTCAGTACGCAGCAAAATGGTCCAGGATTGCTATCATTTCTTCAGAACTGGAGTGAGAATCTGGTGGCAGGCTACCTAGAAGTGGTCATTTTCAGAAGGGGAGTGCACAATCTTGTCTCACTGATCTGCCAACCTCTGAGGCCCAGAAAATAATTCCCAGCCTTGTCCTAATTAACCAAGAGGAGCCTGGATCAAGCACCCACATGGTCAGCTGCACCCATTGAAGAATCCTGTGCATGTGTTCAGATGGAAGAAAATCTAATAAGAAAAAGCATTTTGACATCACTGGCACATTGTAAACAATGGGAGTCTAAGGTGAAAGAGATGCAGGGTTGTTGTTTTTTTCTGTTGAGTGCTTTGCAGACTGGTCACATAAGGCTTCCAAAGGTTTTTCCTTGATTTCTGTTTTTTTAAGACAAAGTATTTGAAAATTTAGTGGTGCTGGAAAAATAAAGAAAAATTGGAGAGTCAGCATCGTTCTAAGAGTGACCCCTAATTGGTTGAATGCTTATATATTGGAAGCAAAATGGGGTCACCCAAATATAAAGTATTATTATTATTATTATTATTATTAACCTTTATTTATATAGCGCTGTAAATTTACACAGCGTCTTTCTACTCAGGAGACACCAGAGGTGTGCGGATGCACTTTAGTTCATGAATTAAAAGAAAAGATTTTTCAAAGCCTGAATCTGTTCCACAGGAATCTTTAAGTGAATGATATTCTGTCTGGCCAACTCTTCTTCACTGGAAGTTCTTAAACAGAAAACCACTACTCAAGGGTTCTTTAATAGTGGGTTCCTGCAAGGCAGAGAGTTAGAATAGATGGCTCTTCTGGTCCCTTTTAACCTTATGATTCTAAGTGGAATGGAGACATTACTCCTCCTTGCCTTCACAGCCCTTTCTGGTCCAGATCTCCCTTACCCCAGCAGGTTTTCATAAACTAGATGATGTTGGATGGCTTTTCTCCCATTGATGTCATTGGGTCCCTGGCAAATGTACTGGCAAGGAAAGCTCCATTCAGTATAGGCCAGAGACTGGAGAAGTGAAGCACTGCCAGCCATCACTTGCAAATGCTGACCGAGAGTGAATGACTCTACTCCAGGGATGGAGAGGTGGAGAAGAACTTCCATGTGGACATCTGTAGACCAGATGAGAAGGGCTGTGTCTTCTGCCCCTCCCTTGGCCATTTACTTGTGGGCGGAAAAAGTTGGGGAAGATCTGTCATCTGTAGAGGGAAACGACTGTTCAACATATGCAAGCTCATGTGCAGACGGGGTTACAAATCATAGAGCATGTTCTCCCCAACAGATGTGCCTCTTGCCCAGAATGTGGTGGATAGGAAGTTAGTGGTGGGCAGAGGGCTAATAGGGACACAGTGCCAGGGATTATAATTGGTGTGAGTGATTGCTTAAACAAGCATTTCCTCACATGAGAACATAAAATGTTTGTCTGTGAAACAAAAAAACCAAAAAACAAAATTAAGGACATGGGAAGATGATGAATTGATTTGTTCTGGTCCCCTTGATAAGTTAAAGTAGAATGAGGTGTGTGGAATTAAGACCTTTCACCTCTGTTCTGCCCCATCATAAATAACTATAAACCACTAAAATTAAGGGCTGGCTGACTTCTAGCACTACACTCCATAGCAGCATATACGTTTCCCACTTTACAAATTCTCCTTTCCCCCTTGAGAGCCCGGAACAGCTCTGCAAGACCGCAGCCATGATGAGGAGCATTGCAAGATGTGTTTGCATCACATTGCAACATTTGGTTGACAGTCTTCTGCCCATTTTGCTGAGCCAAGAGTAAATTTGCTCCTGTTGTTCAGTGTTCTGGCCAGTTAATGCGGCACTTGGACAGCTGACAAACACTAGGCCTTTACTTTTAAGTGTTACATAATTAAATAATGTTTAAAGTGCAATGCCATTAAATAACTCTGACATGTTTGTTCACCTGTGCTTTGTGCTCTGGCAGGGTTTTCCTGTCCCCCAATCCCTCATCCTTTTAGTCCCAGTTGTGACTGTGGATCTGGCGTTCAGCAATGCTTGGGTTAATTGGGAAAAAAATTCTACCTTTTCAGCGCCATCACTCAAATACGTTTCTGTGTAAATTAGCAGGCTTAGAGTGCCTTGCAGTGGTTTGAGTGGCTGAAGAATTCTGGGACTTGTATTCCCACCCCCACCCCCATTCATTCAGTCCACATGCTATATTGTTGCTTTATAAAATAGATCCAGTGTGATGTAGAGGTTTGTGTTGGACCATGATCTAGAGACCAGGGTTTGATTCCCAGCTGGGGCATGAAACCCCTTGGACAAGTCACATGCTCTCAGCCCCAGGGGAAGGCAATGGAAAACGTCCTCTGAACAAATCTTGCCAAGAAAAACCCGTGATAAGTTGGGCTTAGGGTTGCCATAAGTTGGAAATGGCTTAAAGCACACAACAACGACAAAAGACACATTAGAGTATGAAGCATTGAAAGTATTGTAAAGTGGCTGCTGGTGGATATGCGTTTTCACCGACACATTTGTAATATTGTGACTAAAATGTTGGCAAGAGTGAGAGAGATTATAGATAAACATAATTCTTGCAATGAATTGTTGAAACTGGTGGGTGAAAGTTTGGGTGTTCTGGTTCATTTCCCCCCTCTATTTAGCCTCTCATATGACAACATGAAATTCTTCCTGTAAATTGTAATGCGAGGACAGAATGGAAGGGAGGATGCTGTTGATTTACTGATACCATGTTAACACCCAGTAGTAAATGACTTGTGCTTCTCAAGTTGACATAATCTTGCATACTGTCTTGTGGGTCTTTTCTGTAGTCATCTGTCTTGCTGTAGCACAAGGGTGGCCCCATGTGGCTCTCAGCCAATTCAGTAAAGCAAACAGAAATTTGTGAAGGAAGCTTTCTAATGCTGCTCTACAGTAGAAAAGTTGGACTGGCACCCCCTGCCCCACTTTCTTTTTGCCGGGAAATAGGCTTTTCTGTTTCACCAGGTATTTCATGACTATATAAGACCGGTCTTCCACAATGCACTGGATATTACTAATAGTTGTACTGGGGCAGGGGGTGGAGGTGTTTAATGATATATGTTATTAATCTGGATTTATTTTTTATTATTTAATCTGGATTTATATTGTGGGGTTTTAAGTGTGTTGTTTTTAATTGTTGTAAACCGCTGTCTATTCCATTCTGGGAAAAAGTCAGGATAGAAGTCATCATCGTCATCATCTTCATCATCATCGAGCAAAACTGTAGGCTTGAATTTCCTTCCATTCACTCCCTTCCACCAGCCACATAGAAACATACTAAATGCTTTTGTGCTACCAAATCACATATCATTTATACCAGTTTAATAACAGACATGGCTCATATCCAGAAATCCTTGGAACTGTATTTTGGGGAAGGTGATGGTACTTGTCACTGAGCTAGAAGATTTCCTAGGGCAAGGCAGTGACTGTATATGGTGTAGGTTGTGAATCTCAAGCTTTGGGGAGCAGTGTGGTCTGTTTCTCCTTTTATGGTACAATGAAGGTCATAGGATGGACTGGAGTGGGGAGGAAGCTGCAACCATGGTGGCCCTGGCCTGTGAAGAAGGAGGTTTGGGAGGAAGGGTGGGAAACAAGTGATGGAACTGCATATTTTGCTGGAAAGTCCCTTAATGGTGTTTGGTTATTTTAAGCTCGGTGACAAATGGAGATGAAATGTTTGGCTGGGACTCCACAGTTTTTGGAACATGTTCTCTGTGTGTATCCATTCTGGCTCTCAGGGGAAAAAGAGCAGATCTAGGGATGCAATGGGTAACTTGTATCTTCTACTGACCACTGACCCAGGCCAGAACAGCCAAGGATGGGGAACAGTGGGAAATACAGTCCAACAATTTGGAGAGTGGGCACAAATTACTCATCTCCTATCTAGCCTCCTATCTATCTATCATAGCTTTGAGCCATGGCAGTTAAAAGTGGTGTCAACCTGGATGATTTCTGCAGTGCAGAGGCAGCCTAAGAGGCTGCTGTTAACAGATGACACTTGCCTGGCTTTCCCCTCCAATTTGTGCAGTAGAGGTAGCTGCCTTGGAGGCCAAAGTCCAAAAGCCATCAGGCTACTCCCCAAAACCTGTGCGGTTGTTCTCTGCCTTTTTAAGCCCTGGTACAATGGCCTGGGGCAAGGTACAAGGTTAGAACTAAGAACGGCAGGATCTCCTGGGCAGGAAAACATATTACTTTTCTATTCAGCAGATAAACCCCAACCTACTGACTTTTCTGGTTGTAGTGCCTTCTCCTTCCTTTGGCACATAGAGTAGTGGAGGTGATGGGGGTATCCTTTCAGACAAAACACGGTTATTGGCACAAGAAATATGGCAAGGGTGGTGTCACACTCTTGCCTGACCTAGTAAGACTGCTGGTGCCCAACTTGCTTCTGAGCTTTAAAATGTTGAGAACCCTGGCCACATGGCCAGGGCGAGAAAAGTTTGTCCTGTGTGTCACATGCATCTCTTAGGGCTGCTTTTGTGGCCCCAGTCTCCCCCCAGGGTAAATAAAATGCAGGTTTTAAAAAATATCCCCTAGGGATTGTGGGAGCATTTTCACAACATTTGAGATGGGTGGATGATAGGTTAATTTAGGCGAGAAGAGACCTTTTTTGAAACAGGAAATGAACAGGAATAACTTCTGCTCAATTCCTATTGTTTAAAAAGGTCTCTCTTTGGCCTAAAATTGCCCAGGGCGGCCCAGAAGCATGGTGAAAATGTCTTCCATGACCCCTAGACTCCTTGCCTTACAAAGACATTATACCTCTTGATCCAAAAATCCACTCCACAAAGTGACTCATATCAGAAGAAATCCACTTTGGCACATGCCCAAGGCCTTTTTGTTTGATTATTTCAACCAGGCCCTGGCAGAGAAAGTGACTGCCACAATGCTGCTGTAGTGGTGCAAAACATTGTGTTGTCTCCATGCACACTCTTGTGCAGGCACTAGCACAGTGCTAGCTACCATCCTGTCTATTTTCTCACAGAATTCACTAAAAGAGGAATTGGTTTAAAATGCTTCTGTCTTGCAGGAGGTTGAACTAGATGACTGTCAGTATCCTACCAATTCTTTCCATTCCTTGTGGATGGCAGTCCATGTGATGTTTGCTCTTTGGATACTTGAAACACGTAATGGAAGCTGCAGTAGTTCCCAAACATTGGTCTTCCAGATGTTTTGGACTTCAGCTCCCAGAATTCTCAATTATTGGCTAAGGTGGCTGGGGATTCTGGGAACTGAAGTCAAGAACATCTGGAGGACCAAAGTTTAGGAACCACCACCTTACATTTTCAGTTGCATAACCTCCATGAATTTCTTCCAGTGAACAGCTCAGTCTGGAGCTTAAGTCTGCCATTCTGCCATTGACAGTTGTCCAGCTCCAAGGTAGTGGTGAGACTAAACACATCATAGGATACCAGTATTCCTATCTACATTGCCCACATCATGCAATCTCCTGGCATTTGGGGGCTTGAGTGAACATTAAAAAAAACTATAACATGTTGAAAACAAAGGGTCTTTTGTTAATTGCATTTACCATATTTGTACCTTGTCAATCTCCTAAGTTCCTCAGTGTGATGTTCTGTCCTCATAAGACCTCGATATGTGAAGGAGTGCCTTTCCCTATGTATGGCTGCCTGAGGATTGAGGTCAGCTGAAGGGGCCCTTCTCTATATCCCATCAATGGGAGCAGTACACGGCTGGGAAATGTGGGTGAGGACTTTTTCTGCTGTGTCAGGAGCTCCATAAGCAACTTGCTTGTCATAAAATGTTGGGTTATACAGTAGAAATTATATTATTAACTCACAGTTATCTCAGACACAAGTGCCAAGATAATACTAGAAGAGAGGAAAGCATGTGCCAGGCTTGCAGGGTGAACAGATATCCTAACCGCAAAGGAAGACAAAGCACCGCAAAATGTAGGTAAACCAGAAACGTTCATGTAAATATAAATGCATGCTTCTTAGTCTTAGTCATGCTCAAATTGGAGGTCATTTTGCAATTCCTCCTGGACAGAACGTTGAAATGTAAGCCATGTCCTGGAAAAGGAGGACAGCTGGTCACCCTGCACGCTTGCTCAAGGATGTTTCAGTGGATGAATCTGATTGTAACAACAAAGAAGGGGATGGTACAGGAAAGAGAATAGAAAGGTGTTTATTGATTATAATGAATAAAAATTAAGCCTGCCTGAAATTTTAAATTAGGTGTAGTTTACTTAGGCAATTTTTGCACTTGCTGGTCAGTTCTGACAATGAGCATCCCTGGAATGAATCTATAGTTTCTTAAATGAAGGTTTTATGAGTTGTAACTACTGAAGTCTGTTTTTGGAAGTTGGTATCCTGCTGGACTTGGCAGGTCTGCCTATATGCGTGATTTAAAATTGCCCTAAAGTGTTTTAACTTTCACTAACATGTTTCGTATTTGTCAAATTTTTATATACGTTATTTATTAAAACTAAATTTTTGCTGTTTTAAATTGTTTTAAGGTGGTTACATAAGATTTTATTGTAAGTTTCCCTGAGGTTTCATTATATAGTGTGGGATATAAATATTTAACTAAATAAATTTGGCTAAGAGAGCATGAGTTTCACAATTAGTTGTTCTCTCCAGCCTCTTTACCACATTAGAGTGAAAATCTTTTGAATGTTGTCATATGGCTTGAGAAGGTCTTATATATCCCACTGGGGTGTCAGTACTGCATGGAGCTGTACACGCTTAAATCATAGTGATTTCAGTGAGGTTCATTTGTGCATAGACAAGCACAATGTTGTCACCTTGAGCATTATTTTCCATTAAAAAGGTACAATATACAACAGATCAATTAATACATTGCAGACTTTGTCTCTGATCAAAGTTTAGCTGACAATAATTGACAAGTCAATTATATCTTGGTTCCTTGGCTGTATAATGAAAATAATATTTTCCTGCTTCACATTGCTATTGTGAAGACAAACAAAACAAATGCAGTATTGTGAAGTACCGTGCCCTTTAAAGGTGTTGAGCAAATTATCAGTTACAGTTAAGGTTGTGCATTAGGCTAAACTATTTTTACTTTTTTTATTTTGTTGCCATTTTAATATGAAAAATGTAGCCTTATAATTGCATTTTTAGTAGTTTCTCTATCCAATAGAAGTTGTTGTTCTCAGTTCTTATCTCACAGGCTACACAATCAGAAAGGCCTAGCAGGATCAGGGATTCTGGGAATCATAGTACAAAAATATAATTTTTCTGACCTCTGGAGAGACACCAGTATGGGATGGGAGGGTCAGAAACTACAGGGAATTTAAAATATGGTGCTTAACTGAGGCACTTGGTATTTGCAGCCTACCTTGTTGTCTGCAAGCATCACTGAAGTTATGAAGCCGCTGGGGCTTTGGCAGCAACTAAAAGGGCTTTAGGGATGAGGGTAGTAATTTTTCTGACAGAGTAGTTGCAAAATGCCAAAGAGGCTGAGCAACCAAGTTCTTACAAACTGCATCTCTGCACTGAAGGTCCTGGAAGGATTATCTGTAAACATGCTGCACTTTACACTATAATGCTTTTGGGAAAATTCGCCCAGAGGAAAGCCATTTGGAAAAAAAATGGTTGGTATGTGCCATCAACATGGATTATTAAGGAAAGCCTAAGATGTTTTGCCACATGACACAAAAGATAGTATGGCACCTTCTCCCACTGTTCCATTGAAAGAAATCGTAAGACTGTTCATGTTGAATTTTACTCATCTGTGAGGACAGAATAGTAGAGTACAGAAAAAGATATCTGACACAAAGATGACTGTGTATTCTACCAGAGGGAAGTAGGGATGGGGGGTTTGTTGTTATTCAAGGTTAACAAACCTTGGGAGTTTGTTATTGTGTGCCTTCAGGTAACTTCTGACTTATGGCAATTGTAAGGCAAGCCTATTATAAGGGTTTCTTGGCAAGATTTGTTCAGGTTCTTGCCTTTGTCTTCCTCTGAGGCTGAGAGAGTATGATTTACCCAGCATCACCCATTGTGTTCCATGGCTGAGTAGGGGGTTCGAACCCTGGTCTTCAGAGTCGTAGTCCAACACTCAAGCTACTTTAGTCCAACACTCAAGCTACATTAAGAAGAACTTCCTGACAGTAAGGGCTGTTCGACAGTGGAACACACTCCCTCGGAGGGTGGTGGAGTCTCCTTCCTTGGAGGTTTTTAAGCAGAGGCTGGATGGCCATCTGTCGGGTATGCTTTGATTGGGAGTTCCTGCATGGCAGGGGGTTGGACTGGATGGCCCTTGTGGTCTCTTCCAACTCTAAATTTCTATGATTCTACTACACCACACTGGCTCTTGGTGATAAAGGTAGGGGGGTTGAGATACTGTAATGGCTTGCGGGGGTGCCAATCTTGTCTCCTAGGTTGCCTCAGTCTATCTAATGTTAGAGCTGGCCCTGCATAAGAAATCTAAGGAAGAGAGGAGCCATAGCTCCATGGCACATCATTTGCTTTGAGTAGCAAAAAACCAAAACCCAAGTTTAAAACAGGAGGAGTCTTTAAGTCTAGCAAATTTCTTTCACTTTAGCTTTTGTGGATGACAATCCACTTCTTCACGTGCATTGATGGAGTACAGTATTCAAGCCTCAGGTATAAGTGTGCCATATAGTTGTTGAGGTGGGATCAGAATGAAATGGGATACAGAAAAGAACAGATGTATCAGTGAGCATAAATCTTCAAAGAGCTGGTTTAACATAAACATCCTGACAGCTGTAAGCTAATATACAGGGCCGCTAGACTCTTAATTAAAGCAATGTATTCTTTGTTTGGGAGTATTAGTTCTGTTGCAGATGTGAATCTTTACCTGAAGCAGATTTTCTCACTAGACACCCAAACCAGCTTATAAATACTGTATATGTTGTGCCCTAAGTAATCATGATCTTTGCTTAGACTTTTCTTAGTAGATTGCGATTTGTGAATGAGGTCCAGTTGAGCTGCCCTAGGTTCAGTCTCTTGCCTCTCCTGTTTTAAAAGACAGCAGAAGACATGTCCACCCGAAACCTTGGAAAGATACTTGAAATCTAAATGGGCTGAATTAATCTTGTAGTCTAACATTAGTTAGTCAGCTATAGTCACTTAGCTTAAGGCAACTTCCTATGTGAACAAAGTGCCAAACTCTTGCAGCCTATACTTGAGAAGGTTGTCCACCTTGATTCTACCAACTTCTCCTTCCCCTTTCCAGAGTCCTACAGGGCACCTTGGCCTTCAAAATATGTGAACAAGCCCCAGCCCTGAGCATTCCTAGGGCCGTGCCCCACCTGCACATAATAATTCATAACTCTCAGTTATAATAAAATTGTAATGTCTTGTAAAAATTCAGTTTAAGAACAGCAAGGCTAGAAACATAACTGTGAAATGCCCCTGAACTGGAAGAGTTTTAATTTGATGTGATAGAAGATGACGCAGCTTAAGCACTGAACAGAAATGTGCACTGAAATCCCGTACATTTTTTGAAGTCTTAACTAATTACAAACTCACCCCTCATTTTCAGCAGAGGAATGCATCTACACACTCACAGGAAATCGACTCAGAGGTGTATTGAAATGAAGTTCATTGGCAGACACCCCCAGGATGAATGACAGACTACATAGCTAGGCTTCTTGACTGGTACATTGCTCATTCCCAGGATTAAATGGAAGCTCAGCCAAACATGCTCCAATGATTTTCACACCTCCCTTGTCAACAAAATATTGTACAGACAAGTTCAGGTGTAGCTAAGACTGGTGGCCAGGTGGTACTTAAATTCCAAAACAGCTCAGGGTTTGAATGCCTTGCGGGGAGAGCAACATGACTGAGCAGATCAAGAACTGCCATGTTTTATTTTATTTTATTCTTAACTGAGATGGCAGCTGAGGTTAAAGAGACCCTTGGCTGGTGGTTTACTTGTACGAGAATTTAATATATGTATAATTAGTCTAGTTCATTGCCAGTAGTCCTTTCCCGCCTAGATTATCATAGAAAATAAATGTAAATGTTATGCACACTGCCAGAAACCAGAGCTGATGTTCCCTGGTACTCTTGGGTGGGGAATATGTGGTCCTGCAGATGTTGGACTGTAGATCCCATTAGCCCTAGCCAAATTAGGCAGTGGAGAGGGCTGATAGGAGTTGCAGTCCAACAACATTTGGAGAGCTAAGCCTTCAACATCCGTGCTTAAACTGGAACAGCACAGCACATGCATTTGATGATAGGTAGCAATACTCATCACCACATGCATGTGCTGTGTTGTTCCAGTTTCAGAAGGGATGTTGAAGACATGGACCTCCAGATTGTTGGCTTGAATGGGGATAAATTATCACTCAGCTTTCCCAGTCATTATAGGAAGGAGGGCTAGATCAGCCACTATGTCTTATAATCCGAACATCCCTGTCAGGTTATGCTGGGCCTTTTTAAATTCCACACTGCCCAAGTGATAATAGGAATGCCTTCTTAGATGAAACATGAGCTGCAAAGAAGCAAAATATATCTACTTGATCACTTGCAAGAAGCAATGTGTGTTAGTGTAAAAAATACACATTTCCCCCTATTGATTCCAAGCTTAAGGATGAGGCAGAGTTATCAGTCCTATCAGTGAGTACCCCTCAGCCTTGTATTCATGTTCTCTCACTATTGTTGCTATCCTTGTTCCCAGCATTTCCCACAAGGAGAGAGAGGCTGGACAAGACATACAGGGATTACTGTCCTTTGTCCTCTTTCCTCTCCCTGATAACTGATACAAAATGAGCAGATAGCACCGCCAAGGAGAAAGTGTAAGAATAGCAGGTTTCATGGATTGGTGAAAGGTTCAGTATTTAACAATGATAGTCTTGTATACATTAGCTTCACCTCTAAAGGATAGGCTCCTAAGGCCATAACATTTGCTTTGGTGGACCAGGCCACCCAGTGCTCAGGGATGCTCTGCACTGAAGAAGAGCTAGACTTGATCCCTTTCAAGCCTACCATATCATCACAACCAAAATAAATTGCAATAGCTACCTTGAAAGATTTGTATCATAATCTCCTATGCATGACCGGTTTCTCATGGGAAAACCTCTTCCATGAGGTTGAGCCTAAAAGCAGCCAGCCACTGTTTGGCTGCTTATCCTGTCACTCTGTTGTGTCAGTATTTTGTATGTCCTTTTAATAAGTGGGATCTGTGACAAAATGTCACAGGGAGGAGTGCTCCTGTTTGTTGTTCCCATTGACAAGCCATGCCCTTCTCCCAGTATATTCCATCTCCCAACCTTTGATCACAGCCTTCAGCAAGCGGTCATTATTCCATAGTCATTGGCATTCCCAATCTTCTCTTAGAAGAGAGGGTTTTTGACTCCTTTTTCCAGTATTCCCTCCCCCACTAGATCCTTTGTGTTCAATCTTCAAGGTTTGCCACTACTGTGTGCTTGTCTTTGGACAGTGCCATTTTGTTGCATAAACTCCCACATCAGAAATAAAAAGAATGATGTAGCTTGAGTCATTGTGGTCTAGAATGAACCAAGCGTACAATTTGTGCCCATTCTAAGCCATTTAAAATCCACTGGATGGCCTTGAACAAAGTCCCAATCCATGAACCTCATCCCCTGCACCCCCAACAAGTAACATGGGAGTATTAATCAGCTTTGTTGCTGGATTGTTGTGAGGATTAATGAGATAAAGGCTGTGAAACACTGTGCATGCTCAAAGTAGGACAGACATGGTTAAGACTAATACTTCTTTCTACTCCTCTTTTACCCTTTTGGAGGATCAAAACTTTATGTATCTACAGGGTACACTGGAAGGGGAAAGGTGGTGGCAGAAGGAGTGACTAGCTCTTGGTCTTTGGGGAAAATACTAGGAATTCCTAGCATTCCTTTCTTTAACAACATGTTTACTTTTAATCACCATGTTATTTAGGATTAGCACAAGTAATTGCCTCAAGCTCATTTAAGACTGAATTCAGTGAAAGCAAACTACCTCCTGCAAACTGCAGGAAGCTTTTCCTACACAAAGGAATGCATTCATTTGCATGAAACAAAAGTAGAAATCATTAGAAGCATTGACTACTGCTAGCCCTTCCCCTATAACCAATTTGCTAGAAGTTAGTGAACACACCGCATGTTAAGGAAGTGCCCTCACTACTGAAAAATATGTTGTCATAGCCATGTGTTTAGCCAGCAGAATATGATCTGCTTTATCATGATTAAGAAGCAGCTTGAAACAAATACAGCTGAATACCAGGATAATGCCAGCTCAAGAATACCAGTACCAGTACAAAAATGGCTATTACTAAAAGCAAAAATAATAACCTCCCTTCTCAGCATTTATGAAGGAATGGTCAGCTCTAGCACTTTGATAAAATGCAGCGGTTCTGCAATCAAACAATGAGAGCCGCCAATGAGTTAATTGGGACTTACTCCCATGTAAATGCATATAGGATTGCAGTGTGCACATGTTTTATGGAAAGCATCCCCTCCGTTTTATTATTGGTATTAGACTTCCTAAGAAGTTGTTTCCCACAGTAGTATGAAGTTCTACAGTGGCTTCTGTTCTCCAGTTTCCCCAAACTTCATGATTAGTTGAAATTAGGTAAGGAAATTAGGTACATGAAATTTAGGTAAATATTTCTTTATTAAATGATTAATTCCATAAATAAAATTCTCTTAATTCATTGAATATAAAATTAAATCATTTACAACTTATTCCAGTATTAGGCATTTTTTCCTCCAAAACAAAAAAAAGCTACATTTTGATAAATAAAATATTCAGCTTTAAAAACAACCAATTTCTGTTTGTGGGTATGAAATATATAGCTGGTACCTATAGCTGCCATAGATGAGAACTCCAAAAGTGCCCACCTTAGGAAGGAATGTAACCTCCAACATGAAGCTGTTTTGCAACAACAAAAGTGAAGTATTATATTGAACAATAGGGAACTGAAGTTTTTTCATAACCAGAACAGATGGACAAACATATAAACAGATCAGTTAACAAACAGAAATCAGTAATCATGAAAGTGCTCCAAAATGAAGCAATACAATTGCTCCAGTATTATGAAGCTTTAAATATGCTCAAACTGTTGCATTAGTATCCAGTTGCACAGTGCATTCTTGTGTCTCAGTGTTGCCCTCCAATGGGCAAAGGCACCACTTCCATAAGTTTATTTCTTCACTGTTACTTCAGAAAAGACTTTTCAAAACCAAAACTCCTGCTCAAGCCTGTACACATCACAATTTAGTCCCTAAACTTGTGGATGTCATTAAATAGCCGGTAATTAGGGTAGGCTTCGTTTATATGAGGGCAGTTGTAGTTGCATCTGCACGACTGGATCATCATGACATTCTTAGTGAAGGTCTCGCCATCATCACAGCGGAACCGGATCTTGACAGTCCTGGTCTGCTGAGGAGTGCAGCATCTGCTGTCCACACATGAGCCACAGTACTTGGGGCGGTACTTCTTCACACTGGAGCATCCTGCGTAAGTGAACTTGACAGGAGCTTGGGACTTTTTGGTCTTGGTACATTTCTTTCCCTTCTGGAAGGAAGAGATCAACAGTGTGATTAGTCAGAGCTCTACCTAAAAACACATACCCCCTACCCACAATGAAGTGGAAATGGTAGTATGGTGGTTAAGGGTCTGTATTTACCTTTAAAGAGTCATAGCTAGGCTGTCCACATGGTCTCACTTCACATATTCTGGTCTCTTTCACTAGCCTGCAGCCTGGGTTGTCATTGGTGACTCGGGTAGATACGCCAGTTCCGCAAGTTTTTGAACACTGGGACCATGAGGTGGTTTGCACAATGCACTTTGGATTCTCAAATGAATGGCTGCGAGGTTCAGTTTCAAATACTAAAAATAAAAAATAGAGGAGAAAACAGTGTCAGTTTCTCATGCACATAAGTTCTTTGCTTCCTTTTTTATCAACATTCACAGGCAGAATGCTGTAGACATCAATAGATAATGCTCATTCTATAGAGATTCCAGCATTAACACCCCCCCCCCCGCCCCCAATTCTATCAGCACAGAATAGCATAACTGACATTCTTAACTCACCAGGCAACATTTTCAGTCCTCCTTTCACAATGGCTATCAGCTCATTCTTCCTGGTTAATTCCCCTTCCGAAACATCTACGCCAAACTCTTTCCCAAAGAAGCCTTCCAACTCTTCCAAGGTGTCTTTGGAATCGTCGCAGACCCATTCCTCACAGCACTGTCCGGGGATTTTCACAAGCCTTGGGTTAGGACAGCCCAAGTTAGGAAGGGAGAGTTCTTGCGGGCAGAGCGGGACGCAGCCGACGGCTCCATCGATGCACGTACACTGGTGCTTGCAGTTAGGCTGAAAGCTCTCCCCGTTCTGGTAGATTTTGGAGTTGTATTCACAGGGTCTCCCTTCGGACTGTGCTGCAAAGGTTAGAAAAGGGGGAGAGGAGAGAGAGTTATAAATGGGGGGCTCAGTCTGCTGGAGCAGGGTGAGAGATTTTTTCCCCCCTCCTGCTCAGTTAAATTCAATTTATGGTAAAGTTCCCTGCAATCCCCTAGAGCTCTAGGCTAGAACAATAAGTTAGTCAGGAATCACTTTTCCTTATGTGCTTTGCTAGTGCAGCCCAGACATAGTGAATTGCATTCCAGACTGCTGAAGTCATATGCCCTTCTGCCAATCTACCAACAACAAAGCATAACCATACAAGGACTGAAAATTACTAAACTTCGCCACTACTGAGACTGGTTTATATTTGTGCGCGGGTGCGTGTGTGTATAGGTACACATGTGCAGGCTTACACACAAACACGCTTACTTTCAAGGGGCCAAGCCTCCAGCTCCTTACCTCGGCAGATCCCTTTCGGAGCTGTGGAACTGGCGCCGAAATTGCATTCCAGCCCCTTGGTGTGATCGCAAGGCTGCGTCTTGCTGCAGTCCTCGTTGAGCTGTTTCGCACAAACTTTGCAGCATCCGCAACCGTCCAGAACCAGACCAACTCCTGGGGCACATCTGGGGACTTCCAGAGGGCACTGGCAAGCTGCCGGGCAAGAAGAAACAACCTGGAAAAAAACACAGAAATGTTGAAGAAAGAGAGCCACACTGGGCAAGGCGACAACCAACTTTCCTAGTAGAGATGCTGGTTTTTTAACACAGGCACCACACCTTTGGTCATGGGTGAAGGCTGCAATCCTGGGCTGCCTCCTCACTAGAGAAATAACCCAGCTTGGCACCACTTTAACTCTCTTTCTGGCTCTTTGCTATGGAATTCTGGGAGTTGGAGTTTGTTGTGGGGCCCAGAGCGGAGCAAAGCTCCGCTCTGGGCCCCACAACAAACTCCAACTCCCAGAATTCCATAGCAAAGAGCCAGAAAAAGTTAAAGCGGTGCCAAACTGGGTTATTTCTCTAATGTGGAGGCAGCCCTTGACTTGCTAACCCGGGAGCCAGTGTGGTCTGACTGCTGGACTACGGCTCTGGAGACCAGGGTTCGAATCCTGACTCAGCCACCAGGTAGCCTTGGCCAAGTCACACTCTCTCAGCCTCAGAGGATGGCCATTGGCCAAGGCAACCCTCCCTCTCCTCCCAATGAAGAAACTTGCCAAGAAAAAACAGGGTCTCCACAAGTCAGAAACCAGTCTGGGTCTCCTTGGCAAGTTTCTCCAGAGGGGTGGGTTTGCCCTTGCCGTGCTCTGAGGCTGAGACAGTGTGACTTGTTTGGGGTTTTTACATCAATATCCATCCTCCCAAGTACACACACCATACAGACACACACTGTTTTTAAAAACTTAACTTCCCCACATCTTTTCAAGCAGGCCAAGCACACCTCTCCCTGTATGAAAGCTTTTTTTAAAAAAAAGAAAAGAGGAGGAATGCTGCAAAAAACACCTTATTTTATTTATTTAAAAAATAATTTAAAAATATTTTTAAAAAGCATTTTTAAAAAATGTATTTTTAAAAATATATTTTTAAAATATATATTTTCTATATATATATATATAATATTTAAAATACACACACACATATATATATATATATTAAAAGTATATTTTTGTTAAATATATAATTAAAAATTAATTAAAATATATATTTTTAAAAATATGTTTTAAAAAATATTTTAAAAAATATATGTTTTTAAAAAATATTTTAAAAAATATTTTTTTAGAAAAAGGAGGAGCAGGAGGAATGCCTTCCAACCCCATCAAGCCAGAGAAAGAGAGAGCCCCCTTTTTTCCAAGGCAAACCCACCCCACTTGAATCCTTACCCTGTTGGCTACTAGTTGGAGGAAGAAGGCAAGAAGAGCCAGGAAGATCCAGCAGCTCCTGCTCTGGGGAGGATTCCTCATCTTGCAAGGACTGAGTGCTGCTGATAGTAGTGCTGCTGCTGCTGGTGGTGGTAGCAGAGAGAGCCTTCTCCTTCTTTTCCCTTCTCCTTCAGCTCCAAAGAAGAGTGTCCTCCTGGAAAGCAGAGAGAGGAAGGAGCCCAGGGCTTTATTAGTGCTGCTGCTGGAGTCTGTCTCTCTGTGTGTGTGAGTCTGGGACTAGTGTTCTCTCTCAGTGCTCTGCTCCCGCCTTTATATATATCCCTCTCTCCCTGTCTCTCTCTGCTGCAGCTGCGCTGACGTCGTTCCAGGAGGATTCTAAAGCACCAGGAATTATTATTATTATTCTCCTCCTCCTCTCAGGCATCTCTGGAATGTGGGCCCTTCCTTCCTTCCTTCCTTGGTTGGTTGGCTGGCTGGCTGCTGGCGCGCGCCAAGGCTGACCAAGCCCCGCCCTGTCCCTCTCTCTCTCTCTCTCTCTCTCCTTCCCTCAGAGTCAGGCTCTCTCTCTTTCTGTGGCATTTCTTCCTTTCATTGCTCTCTATTACCCCCCCCCCCCACACACACACTCTCTTATTTATTTATTCCTTTGGCCTCAGGTTCTTCCCCCCCCCCCCCCACCATTAGAACAATCACACAGATTTATTTAGTTATTTGTTTGTTTTCCACCACCCAGATACCTGTCTTGTAGATATTATAGATAGATAGATAGATAGATAGATAGATATTATATAATATAATAGTATATGTGTGTGTGTATATATATATATATATATATATATAATATTATATATATATATATATATATATATATTGTATGTGTGTGTTATGGTGGAAGAAAAATAAATAAATTGTGATATATATATATATATATATAAACAGACACAAGAGAGGTGTCTGTTTTTGTGGTGGAAGAAAATAAATTGTGATATATATATATATAATATCTACAAGAGAGGTGTCTGTTTTTATGGTGGAAGAAAAATAAATACATTGTGATATATATATAATATCTACAAGAGAGGTGTCTGTTTTGGTGGAAGAAAAATCTGATATATATATATATATATATACACACACATATATCTACAGACACATATCTAAAATATCTACAAGAGAGGTATCTGTTTTGGTGGCAGAAGAAAAAAAGAAATGTGTAACATATATATGTATATATACATCTATATCTATATACTATCTTCAAGAGGTATCTGTTTTGATGGTGGGAGAAAAGTAAATTGTGATATATCTACAGACACACACATATATATAATACCTACAAGAGAGGTATCTGTTTTGGTGGTGGAAGAAAAAAATAAAGAAATTTGTAATATATATATATCTACAATAGAGGTATCTGGTGGTGGAAGAAAATAATTCTGATATATATATAATCTATGTGGAGGAAAAAAATAAACATGTGATATATATATGTGTGTGTGTGTGTATGCTCTCATCTCATCATTGGGGTTAAGGGCGTACAGGACCCCCATTAATGTGGGAAAACTGCAAATAACCAAAAAACCCACTTTGTTTTTACCTGAGTGACTACCTCTCTAGGAAGCTCTGTGTCCTCCAGAGCAACTCTGTGGTCCACATCTGCCAGACATTGACCATAGAGTTGCGCTGGAGGACCTAGATATTCCTAGAGAGAACATAATAATAAAATCCGTCAGTAATCACATCCACAAAACGGCGTGGGGGTGTGTATAATACACAGTGGGTTTTGTTCCAGGACACTCCGCACTCCTGGATAGCAAAATCCGTGGATGCTCAATAGCATAGTCAAATAGGGCCCATTCTATAAAAGGGCGAAATCAAGGTGTGCTTTTATATAATGTTTTTAAAAAATATACAGTGGGCCTTGGCATCTGTTGAAATTTGGTTCCAGGACCTTCCATGGATACCAAAATCTGGATGCTCAAGCCCCATTAAATACAATGGCATCGGGAAATGGGATCCCTGCTATATTATAAAATGGCAAAATTAATTGTTGTTGCTGTTGTTGTTAATTTTATTTTTATGCCACCTTTCTGCCAGGAAGCAATTCAAGGCAGCTTACAAGGGGATTGATTTTTGCTTTTTGGAGTGTTATGTGTGTGTGGATATTTTTAAGGCCTGGATGGTTGAATCCATGAATAAGTTCATGGATGCAGAGGGCCAACTGTACATAGAGGTCATGTCTTTTTTTAGATTGTAAGCTTATGGGAAGGGAACTGTCAAATCAGCAACCCTTCTCTGATGAAAGTGGCCAGAAAAAGCCAGGATGACCAGGGTCTGAATCCGCACTGCAGAAATAATCCAGTTTGGCACCACTTTAACTGCCATGACTCAGTGCTATGGAATCCTGGGGATTGTCATTTGTTGCAGCACTGGAGCTCTCTGACAGAGAAGGCTAAATGTCTCATGAAACTATAAATCTCAGGATTTTATATGGTAGCATTGGGCCATGGCAGTTAAAGTGGTGTCAAACCGCATCAGTTCTGCAGTCCAGATGCAGCCCTGGAAAGAGATAAAAACATGAAATCCTAAGCATGTTTTCCTAGCTCATCTTTAACCATGGTTAAAAGCTTGACATCAGCTAAATTCACACAATTGTTATCTCTAAATTTGGATGTGGCCAAAAATGTAGGGTATGGCCTAAGAAAAGCTAAAAACACTCAATGGAAATTGATGCTTCTGAATCATGCTCAAAATGGAGGACATTTTGGAATTCCTTCTGGACAGGAGGGTGAAATGTAGGACATGTCCATCTGGTCAGCCTGCAAGAAAACCCCATGATAGGGTTTCCGTAAGTCAGAAATACACACAGAACACACAAGTCACTCTGAGAGCCTTTGTGGTTGAAGAGTGGCATATAAATACTGTACTGTAAATACTCTAAATAATTACATAAATAAGATTTCTTTAGAGCCAGCATGGGGCAACGGTTTGAGTGTTGGACTATGATCTGGAGATCAGGGTTCGAATCCTAGCTCAGCCATGGAAACTCGCTTGAGTGACCTTGGCCAAGTCACACTTTCTCAGCCTCAGAGGACGGCCATGACGGAAAAAACCTCTGAAGAAACTTGCCAAGAAAACCCCATCATAGGCTCTCCACAAGTCAAAAATGACTTGGCGGCACACAACAAGAAATATTCCTCCCCCCCCCCCCCCCACGCTCTTTTCCCAGGAAAGTGTCCCAATGTCTGCAGCCTGGGAAACAAGGAATTTTAGACAAGGTTGCCCTGGGTTGTTTGCTAAATAGCTTATGGGGGGATTGGAGATTAGAGGGAAGAATCACTTGGTGGGAGGGAAGGTAGTGGAGGGTTACATTTGGAAACCATTGCTGTTATCATGGGAAGATACTGGGATCATTGGATCCAGTGATGGAATGAAAGGGTGTCTCCAAAACTCGTACCAAGATGGCATAGTTTAAACCTCTCTTTTTAATTAGTGGGAAAGGGTTCAAAAGGAAATAGTCCCCATTGTCTGGATGTCTTATAAGAGAAGAGAATTGGTCCTTGTCTCCTTAAATTTTGGGGTTGTGGCAATTTAACCATTGCTTGCACAGTTTCCTGCTGCATCCACATTGCAGCAATTATTCGTTTCAATGCCCCTTTAAGTGCCATGGCTCAATGCTATGAGTGCTATAAGTGCCACCATAAAATGCAGTTCCCAGGATTCCACAGCACTGAGCCATGGCACTTAAAATGACGCCAAACTGGATTATTGCTGCAGTGTAGATGCAGCCCTAGGAGTTTTACCACACTGGGGCTGATTTCAACATTAAAGAGAGATTAAAGTGCATTTAAAGCATCCCGCAAATGAAGCGGAAATGGTGAGTAATTGTGCGAATGATTATCACACGCAATTGCACAAATAAAGTGATATCAGAAATGCATTGTTGCTGAAATCCCGAAAGTAAAAAGGTGTGCATTAATGCTTCTTTGTGATCACTTTAATGGCGGGTTTTGTGCGACGTGTGAAATCGTTACACGTAATTACGCGATTTTTCCGGGATAGTCACAGAATAAACTCCCGATCTCCTTCGTGTGATAAACTTCCTCGACAGAGCAACTTTTTGTTGCACTTGTGTGCCTTTAGAAACGACTTGAAGGCACACAACAACAACAATTTTCTTGCATTTCTGACTCTTGGTCTTCCTTGGTGGGAAAGATGGGCCAGAATCTGCTTCAGTGAAAGCAAATTTGAAAGTTATTTCAATGGAGCAGCGAACTCTCATTGACCTTCAGTCTAGCATGGGATGATAAGCAGTTAAAATAAACAGTGCTTAAACTGCACTTTCCAAGCAAGGCAGGACAATTCCAAAGAAAATTTTAAGCTATTATGTAGAGGTGCTTCAAGGCATGCCAGGTAATCAGGTGCATCCACACTACAGAATTAGAGCACTTCGATTACGTTTGAACTGCCTTGGCTCCATCCTATAGAATCTTGGAAGTTGTAGTTTGGTAAGGGAGGTTGGTAAAGCTCCAGTGCTGTAGTTCATGGGCCTGTATTCACAACTTCTACATACCTCATCAAACTACAAATTCCAGAACCTTAAGATGGAGCCAAGCTGGTTAAAATGGTTTTGTTGTTGTTGTCTGACTTCAAGCATTTCTGACTTATGGCAACCCTAATGCGAAACTAGCATGGGGTTTTCTTGGCATGTTTCTTCAGAAGGGGGTTGCCATGGCCGTCCTCTGAGGCTGAGAGAATGTGACTTGCCCAAGATCACCCAGTGGGTTTTCATGTCCAAGCTGGGATTCAAACCCTCGTCTTCAGTGTCATAGTCCAAGTGTTTAAACCACTCTTCTATGCTGGGTATCACAGTTCTCTAATTGTGGAGTGTGGGATATTTGTTTTATAATAGCTTCAATAGGTTGTGTTATATTCAAAATATACAGGCCAGCATCTCTGATTCACTATTGCTGCTGTAATCGTGCAGAAGGCAAAATGCTTTTGTGAGAGTGAGATCATGTTTTTTAGGCCCAGGAGTAAGTCGAAAAGCAACGTCGGCCTACAGAGCAGGTCCTCTTCTGCAGGTCTGCTTTATATCAAGGTATGTAGTCTTTGCCTCTCCAATTCAGTCCATTTAATAATTTTTCTTCTCCTGTTTAAGGAGTTTTTAGGAGGGGTCTCGGCTTCTGTTGTGGCGTCTTACGATTTGACTTCTTTGCAGCTGTAAGTATTTCCAGATGGTGATTCAGACACTAGACGTAACAATATTTCCATATTTGGTCGAGCAGTAGCCTGCATTTTCCACATTTTTCTACTCTGTTATCCAACCACAAAGCATTCTTGACAGCTTCAGAGGTTGTTAAATATAGACTTCAGTTTTGTTCCCAGGGCAGGAAATTCTTTGGAATGCCTGGTGGGGTGTATATATCTTTTCTCCCCCTTCTTCACGCAATCTGCCTATTATGGTTTAGGAGGAATGGCACTGGAGGAAACCATTGTGGCTGACTGATTTTTTCGTTTTAATGATAACAACAATAACACATTGCCTTACTAAGAGAAATATTCCAACCTAACCTAAGTTGTGTGTACTCATCCAAAAAGGTTGTGCTTATTTCAGTGTCTTAATTGAGAAGTCCTGATCTGTTCTTTTCATCCAAGAGCAGCTCAGACAGGGAGAACCTTTGCAATAATAATAATAATAAATTTATTTGCTAAAAGAAATATTCCAGCAAACCTAAGTTGTGTGTACACAAGGGTTGTGTTTATTTCAGTGTCTTAATCGAGAAGTCCTGGTCTGTTCTTTTCAGCCAAGATCAGGGGGAACCTTTGCGATGGTGGTGGTGGTGATGATGATGATGATGATACATTTCCTTGCTAAGACAAATATTCCAGCTAACATACTGGTAAGTCATGTATACTTCTCCAAAAAGGTTGTGTTTATTTCAGTGTCTTAATGGAGAAGTCCTGATCTGCTCTTCTTTACAGGCAAGAGCAGCTCAGACAGGGAGAGCCTGTGCAAAATCATCATCATCACCGTCACCACCATCATCCTATAGCAGAAATACTTGTACTCCTTATAGCAGAGTAGTGGGGGAGAGAAGGAGGGGGAAAGGAAGGAGGAGAAGGAGATGTGAGAGAGGAAAGCAATATGATCAACCTGGCTGTCTACTACTACCATGTGTATCGTATATGTGCTACTACTAGTCTCCCAGAGGGTGGCCATGTAGGGGAGGGGAGCAAACCCCTCGCCAGCCCTACTACTATTTTGGAGGAGGAAAAACCCAGACGGTTTCATCACTTCCCAACCCTGAAACACACACAGGAGGAGACATTTCATAGGGACAAGGAACCTGTTTGAAGGTAAGTGTTGCTCCTGGGTCCTCATTGGAAAGGGAAATGTGTGTGTTGGTGCTGGGGTGAGATGTGAGTGTGGGTCTAGCAGTAAGCATTGTGCCAATCCTTTTAAAAAAAGGAATAATAAGCAGCTTTGTTGAATCTTATAGGTGTTACAGGAGTCACACACCCCCCTACTTTTTAGGAGGAAGGGGTTGGGTGTCTTTGCAAGCCAGTGTGGTAGGAGCGATATAATAGAGCCTGTGTCTGCTCACTTCTGCAGGGGAGTTTCCACAAACCTATAAGGTTTTGTCTTACTTTTCAGACATGGGTGTATTTTCTTCTGGATGACTTTGACTACTCTGTGCCCCCCCCCCCCCAAAATGCCCAAATCCCCCAGCTAAAAAACAGACAGGGTGATGGATGATGGAGAAAAGTCCATCTTTCCTGGACTCTCCTGGGAGACATTCTCATCTCTCCATCAAACACACACAGGTGCATGCATGCATGCATAAAACAACATGAGGAAACCATATAATAATCTGCAACCTTGCCAAAAAGGAACTGAAAGCCCAGCATAATACAACTGCATGGCCCACAACTCCTTCCCCCGCAAATAAATGTTCACTAAGAAGGACAAAGCAGTTGTCATCCTCTCTCTTACAGATACATGCCAACTTTCCTGCAGCCAGATACTAGCAGGCTGTAACAGTAGCAGAGAGCTGGTGCAGTGGTTTGAACACTGGACGCTGGAGACCAGGGTTCAAATCCTGGCTCCACCCAGGAACCCACTGGGTGACCATGGGGAAAACACACTCTCCTCGGTCTCAGAGGATAGCAATGGCAAAACTCCTCTGGAGACCCTTGCCAAGAAGATCCTGTGATAGGTTTGCCACAGGGTCACCATAAGTCAGAAATGACTTCTAAACCCACTGCAACAAGAGTAGCAGGGCTGGAGGGCTGTTCTTGGGGGGGGGGGGGGGGGAATCCTGTAGGACTTTTTGAAATGTTAGTCTCAAACATAGGTCAAGAGCCCTGTGCATAGTGCTCCTGTCTCAATCATGTTTCAATGTTAAGATGTATTAATATACATTATGTTTAATTATTTTTGTAGAATGTATGCTGTGGGCAGGTTTATTTTATCTGTTTTAATTTATTGTATGTACAGAGTTGCGTAAAGTTAACAGCCCTTTATAAATAAAGCTTAATAATAATAATAAAAATGGGTACACTTGGGCAAGTCGCCCTCTCTCAGCCTCAGAGGATGATCATGCCCAACTTGCCAGGAAAACCCACTGATAAGTTCCCCATCTAAGGGTTGCCCTAAGTTGGAGAGGACTTGTAGGCACACAGCAGCAGCAGTATAGCAGGGCAGAAGGACTACCCTTGTGCAAATATGCAAGGCGGGGGAAATATTCTTGAAGCACTTTTTGAGATGCAAAAGGATCGTATAACATAGTTTTTGTGGGTTTTTCGGGCTATGTGGCCATGTTCTAGAAGAGTTTATTCCTGACGTTTTGCCAGCATCTGTGGCTGGCATCTTCTGATGCTGGTGAAACATCAGGAATAAACTCTTCTAGAACATGGCCACATCGCCCAAAAAACCCACAAAAAACGATGGATGCTGGCCATGAAAGCCTTCGGCTTCACATTGGAGATCTTGTTAAAACCGTTCGTTGCATGAGTTTTGGTAATGCTCAGCCTATAGGTTACAGGTTAGTCTCAAAAAACCCTATAGGTTAGTCTCAAAAGTGGAACAGAAATCCCTTTTGCAGAGTGACAGGCTAACAGGGCAAGGCCTCTGAATGCAGTGCAAGTAGTTAGGCCTCCCTCCCATCCTTCCCAGGGCCTGCAGCCCTGCCAGAAAATGCTGAGGCCATTGCTTCATTCATTCCTCCAGTGCTGGGGTGCCTCCTGAGGCCCCTTCCCTTGCTTGGAGGGCAGGAGGCGAGAGTGGAAGGAAGAAGCCCTTGCTTGCTTGCTTGCTTGCTTGCTTGCTTGCTTGCTTGCTTGCCAAAGGGATTTCCGGCCCCAGTTAAAACAAACTCTGGAGCTTTCCAGCACTGGTCCATATTTGGTGACAGTCTGGAAGGCCTCGTCATCCCTGAGCATGACGCTGGTGCAAGGGGCCCTTCTGAGGACCTTGACATACCAATGAGCCAGCTCATTGGGACACCCTCCTCAGCCTGGAGGGGATTCCCTTCCTCCTAGCCTAGGACATGGGGCGGGGGGGGGATCCTCCTTTTCCAGGACATGTTCTCCACTTCAGCCTTCTGTCCAGGAGGGATTACAAAATGCCTTCCATTCTGAACATGACAAGGATGACCAGATGGCCTTCTTTTCCTGGACATGGCCTCCATTTCAGCCTTCTCTCCAGCAGGGATTCCAAAATGTCCTCCATTTGGACAATGACCAGAGTGGCCTAGATGTCCTCCTTTTCTAGGACATGTTTTTCACTTCAGCCGTCTGTCCAGGAGGAATTCTCCATGTCCACTTCAGGCTTATGTCCAGGATTCCAAAATGTCCTCCATTTGGACAATGGCAAGGGTAACCAGATGTGTCCTCCTTTTCCAAGACATGTCTTCCACTTCAGCTGGAGGGATTCCAAAATGTCCTCCATTCTGAGCATGACTAGGGTGACCAGATGTCCTCCTTTCCCTAGATATGCCCTCCGCTCCATTTCAACCTTCTATCAAGGAGGAATTTCAAAATGTCCTCCATTTGAACAATGACCAAGGTGACCAGATGTGTCCTCCTTTACCAGGACATGTCTTCCATTTCAGCCTTCTGTCCAGCAGGGATTGCAAAATATCCTCCATTCTCAGCATGACCAGGGTGACCTAGATGTCCTCCTTTTCCAGGACATGTACTCCAGTTCAGCCTTCTGTCCAGGAGGAACTTCAAAATGTCCTACATTTTGAGCGTGACTAAGAAGCATGAATGTATAAGTGTTTTTAGCTTTTATTTTGGATATGTAGATTTGGTAGGCACTAGCACTCTGGCAGAGATGGCTAAAGACCTTGTAAAACTACAAATCCCAGGATTCCATATGATGGAGCCATTACATAAGTGTCAAGCTGCATTAGTTCTACAGTGTAGATGCATTCTCAAGCTCCAAGTGCGTGATTTACCAAAGTTCAACCAGTGAGTTTCTATGGCCAAGCAAGGGTTTGAACCCTGGTTTCCTCCAGCTCTAATCTAACTTTCAGATCACTATACCACACTGGCTCATTCCTACTTGTGATCCATTATTCCTGTCTCATCCTGCGGGTTTGCCTTGGTCGAATTGTCTCCAAACTGATGCCCTTCAGATGTGTTGGACTACAACTCCCAATCATTCCTATGGTGATGCTCACTGTGGGTGATGGGACTTATAGTCCTGGGACTCTTTCAGACATGGGAAATTGGAAGTATAATCCAAGGGCAATCCAAACGCAATCATGGGGTTTCACGTTATTGCGAATTAGAGCTTCTCACGCAATTTCGGGCAAAAGGGAAGTCACTCCGAATGCAATCATAGGTTTCACATTATTGCGAATTAAAGCTTCTCACGCAATTTTGGGCAAGGAGGGGTCATTTTCGAGTAATGGGAAGTCATTCTGAACGCCTTCCGAATGCAATGGGGATTCACGTAAATTTGCTAAACAAGCAAATTCATGTGAATTCGCATTGGCTGCATTCGAAGTTGGGAGAAATTCCTCCAGTGTGAAAGAGTCCCTGTACATTCAAAGGATTCCAGACTAGAAAAGGCTGCCTTAATGAACATATCAAATATTCCATATAATAGGCTTTACATGGAGTTCGGGAGTAAATTGTCAGGATGTGAGCACCTTACTTAAAGGGTAGAGACTGTACAGCTTCCTAGATGTTGCTGGATTGAATCTCCCAGAATAGCCAATAGTGAAGAATGATGGGATCTGAAGGAAGTAGGAAGGAAGGAAGAGAGATGGAAAGATAAAGTAGAAGGATAGATGAGAAGTGTGTAAGGACCTTATCAGACGTTGGAAATTAGAAGTATAATCTAATGGCAATCCAAATGCAATCATGGGGTTTCACGTTATTGCGAATTAAAGTATCTCATGCAATTTCAGGCAAAAGGGAAGTCATTCCGAATGCAATCATGGGTTTTACATTATTGCGAATTAAAACATCTCATGCAACTTTGGGCAATGGGGGGTCATTTTCGGGTAATGGGAAGTCATTCTGAACGCATTCCGAACCCAATTGGAATTCACGTACATTCGCTAAACTAGCAAATTCACATGAATTCAAATTGACTCCAATTGGCTCCATTCGCAATAAAGAGAAATTCCTCCTGTCTGATAAGGTCCTAAGAAGGATAGAGATGGATAGATAGATAGATAGATAGATAGTATTACGTAGAAGGTTTCCAAGTGTGAAGTGATAGAAAAAAGTGTATTAAATATGAAGAAGTGATAGAGGTCCAGAAAGAGAGTGGATAGGAGATAATTTGTAGATGACTGGGATTTAGATAACATTTTTGTTGTTGTTGCTATCAACCCTCGAGTCAATCTCGACTCATGGCGACCCTGTAGATGAGACATCTCCAGGACTCCCTATGCTCTACTGCTCTGTTCAGGTCTTGCAAATCCAAGACCTCCTTAATAGTGTCCATCTATCTTGCATGTGGCCTTCCTCTCTTTCTGCTTCCCTCTACCTTTCCTAGTATTATTGCTTTTTCCAGTGAGTTGTGCCTCCTCATGATGTGGCCAAAGTATGACAGCCTCAGTCTAGTCATTTTGGTTTCCAGAGAGATTTCTGGTTTGATCTGCTCTAGGACCTATGTGCTTGACTTCTTGGCTGTCCATTGTAACCTCAGTGCACTCTTCTCCAGCATCAGATCTCAAAAGAATTAATTATCTTGCTATCCTATTTCTTAAAGCTCTCACATCCATACATGGTAATAGGGAATACAATGACTTGTATGATTCTAACTTTCGTGCTCAGCTGTATGTCTTTACATTTTAGGATACAGTATTTTCTAGTTCTCTCATAGCTGCCCTCCCTATCCTTAGTCTTGACTGCAGTCCCCACTCTGATCTATATTTGATCCCACATATGAAAATTATTTTACTATTTCTATTTCCTTGTTATCTAGGGTGAATCTGTGTAAATTTTCTGTGGTCATTATTTTTGTTTTCCTTATGTTCAACAATAAGTCTGCCTTTGCATTTTCCTCCTTGATCTTCCTTAGTAGTTGTTCCGAGTCTGTGATGGGTTCAGCTAGTAGTATGGTGTCGACTGTGTATCTTAGATTGTTGATATTATTTTCTCCTATTTTCATTCCTTTTCTTCTGTGTCCAATCCTGCATTTTGTATAATATGTACTGCATACAAGATGACATATTGATAAGCAATTGACATGAATTATATGTTAACTATATGGACAATTGTAGTTAATGTATGGAAGTTGTATATATTGGAACTGTATTTTGAATATATTTTTTTTAAAAAAAAAGAATGGTGGGAGTTGTGTTTCACCATCTAGTAGGCCACAGAGCTCCCATCCCTGCCTTATACATAAAGTATCTCTGAAGAACATTTGGTTGTCCTTTGACTTAAGTCTTCCAGGGAAGGTATGAGCATCATGTACTTCCCTCATTGTATAAACACATTGTCAGCCTTGTCATGCACATCTATAGAAAATAGTCAAGATTGTGGTTTCACCCTCTAATCTGCAAAAAAAAAAAAACCTTCACATTTCTCAGAAATTTCTCTGTCTAGCATGCTACACCTGCCTGATTAACCGTGGTGTGTGGGAGCATGTATCTGACATGCTGTACTCAGAGTAGCTTATGTAGATGATAAAGTGTGCAGTCCTTCACAACAGAAGCTGCTATAGTGGCTAGGGTAGCCATGTATCTATTTTTCTTTCTTTTATTTTTTTTACAGAGGACACATCTCCTTTTAAAGGCATCCTCTATTTGAAGGGATATCCAGACATGTCCCTCATAAAGATAAGAAGTCATAGGGAAAGAGATCAAGAACCTTGAAGTTATCCGCCCACAGATAGCACCTGGACAGTTGGCTGAAAAGATACACAAGTTACTTAGGCTGCATCCAGACTACAGGAATAATCCAGTTTGACACTGCTTAAACTGCCATGGGAAGTGTAGTTTGTTGTAGCACCACAGCAGAGTCAGCAGAGCTCTGGTGCCACAACAGGCTACACTTCCAGAATTCTGTAGCATTGAGCCATGGCAGTTATAATGGTGTCAAACCGGATTGTTTCTGCAGTGTGGATGCAGCCTCAGTTTCAGTCTTGCTGTTTTGCATCTGTATGTATATATTAGCATATACAACTTTATGCAAAGTGATGCCCCTTTCTCCTTTTATTTTGGATACGTATGTGCAACCTTTTTCGTCTTTTATTTTTCTTATCTAGCATAATGTAACTGCAAATGTCACATCATGATATTTGTCACACACTCTGGCCCCCCCTTTTCCCTTGCTTGCTCCTGCTTTGGCACACAAGAAATTTTAGCACACACCATTTATGCTATAGGACATGATTGGATTGCCATCTTAGAAGAAGCATATCACCTAATTTGTTTCAGATTACTTAGTAATGGGCAGAAGCCTTTAACACATGCTCAGAAATCCTCTTGTCATCTGGTAGTTTCAGTTGTGCTTGTGTTGGTTCCTTTGAACAGGAGCAGGCTGTTGTCGCTGCACTTTGGGCTTTTAATAATCTGTAAAATGTTGGCTTGGACTATGAGGGGCAGTGCCAAAACAATTATTAAATGTCACTTATAGAGAGGCTTGTTAGCTTCCTAAATTGCAAGACCTGGCAAGACTACTTGTTGTTTGTTTCTGTCTTCTGAGACTCTTCTAGAATTAGCTATCAAAGGGAACACCACTAGACCATAACATGATGGTGGGATGACTGAGCAATTATATTTGGTATGGGCATTCATATTTCTTGCATAGCTTAGCTAGCTTAGTCAAAACACCTAATGTGTTCTTACAGGCATGTACTAGTAAGTGAAGGTAGCCTTATGCTCCTAACTGCGCCTAAAATGCCCATGCCCTCAAACCACAATCTCATGGGAGTGTGTTGGAAAACATCAGTGCTCTCTCAGTCCAGCATACTATTCCACGTGGAGCATGGCTTGCTGTGTGCTGGCATGCTGTGAAGCAAACCATTCCCAGATTCTGACCATCCACTGTACATGTGTCTCATTTTTCAGACAGACATAGTAATTAATTTGCTTTGGACTACAGATGGTGCCACCTTTCAGCTTTCAGTTTGTCCTGAAGGTACCTTGACATCTGTTCTACGGGAAAGATGTACAGTTTGCTCTCTTTGGAATACACAGCTCATGGGGGCATGTTAGATCTCTAGTATATGTATGTGTCCCATTGGTCACTGAGTGTTAGTGATGTGTGGTCAAAGGAGTACATATTGCAACTGCTGGACACACACTGATCTTGTTATACATATAATGTTATGATATGTCTGCGACTAGTACACACACTGCATTCTCATTACAGTTTAATGCTTTAATACCACACCTCTCATGTCACTAATGAATCTTCTGTCTTCTGTATGTCAAAGTCAAATATGCATGATGGAGAATTTGGCTCTTGCCTGAGCCAAAGGGCCACTACAATCTTCTGTCTGCAGCCCCTTGTACTGTGTATCCCATTGTTCCAAAGGTCGTCTGGCCCTTAGGAATGGCTCTTGAAGGGGCACAGGGGAGCGTGCTTAGAAGGTGAGAGTGGGAAAGTGCCATAATGCAAGTAGATTTCCATCGTTGCTTCTTTGGATAGAAGCCAGCATTTGTGTTTTAAGACTATCAATCCCACACCACAGTGTGATGTTGACAAAAATATGAATGTATGTGAATGATCCTTTTCCAGTTTTATGACTTTCCAAAATGTATATGGTATAAACATATTTATAAATGCTTGTGTGACAGTATCTTGGACCTAGATTTTACTGAACAGATGAGAAAGCAGGCAAAGTGCTGTGTATATAAATTTTGGGTACAATAAATTTTGAATTGGCATAGAATTTTTTTGCAGAAATACACTGCTTGGGGGTTGGGGAAGCTGAGTGAAAGCTCATTTCTTTGTACTTGACAATGCCAAACTTGTGACAGACACTGCTTGCAGTTCCTTTTATTATTGCTGGAGAACATTTGTTTTATCAGCTTCGTTTCTCTTTTAAGGATATTTTCCCGCAAAGGGGAAATGTACTATATTTAAATATTTTGTCATCATCTCTTACTATTTATATAACTCTTACATTAATAATTTTTCTACATGACCCAAAATCATGTTAGGCATTTAGAGAACAAAGGGAGAAAAGGTGCTGTCCTTTCTCCAAGGAGCTTAGAATCTAATTTTACACATGACAGAACAACAAGGCCATGACAAACAATAGGAGAGATGGGATGAAAAGGGACAAAAGATCCAGCACGCTAGGTAAGCTTCAGTCATCCATTCAAAGAGGGACATATCACCATGTAACTTAGGTGACTGCCTGCTCATCAAAATACAAAACAAAACAAAAAATCCAAACCCTAACAATATATTAGTCAAAGTTAAGAATGAATGAGCACCCCTTGTGCTGAAATAGATCTGCATGAATTCTAGATTTAACATTGCAATCTGAATAGCTTCAGTGGCAAACTAAAGCAAAAGCCTAATTATTTTTACCTGGTAAAATTGTAATTTTTGCCTCGGAGGCGTTTCTGTCCCCTCTTTGAGCTATCTACCCATGAATCTTAAGTAAAAATGTGTACAGGAAACCCATCCTGTGTTATGTTGGCTTTGTGTTATCTCTTTTACACCTGGGAAAGCTAGTCAAAATGATCGATGTGAGCTCCCACAGATATTAACTATAAACCGATCTCATGTATAAGTCAAGGGCGGGTTTTAGGTCCAAAATTATGGATTTTGATGTGACCTATGGATAAGTCGAGGGTAAAATTTAGCAGCCTGTAACAAAGGATGTAAAGGATAAAGCAAAGGAAAATAATGCTAAATAACTTTTAACATTTTTGACAAGCAAAACTGTTTGTGCTCACCCTAAAAGCTGGATGAATGAGATGGTAGAGGAGGTTCATGCCTCTTTTAGATGCTCTGAGAAGGAATTAAGTCCTCACCTTTCACCAAGGGATGGTTCCTTTTTTGATAAAAGTTAAAGTACAGTACATTGACCTGTGTATAAGTCGACCCAGGTTTTTGGGGTCAATTTTTTGACTAAAATTTCTAGACTTAAAGATGAGTATATAGAGTAATTGCAAAAAGGCAATAAGCACTTTTTGCTGTCCAACAACAGCTCTTACAAACATACTGCTACTGAATATGGAGGCTCACATATCTTTGGAAAAGATTCCCTGGCTTGTAATTAGCTCACATTCTATAGTTTTTGATCAGACAATGTGAGTTCCAGTCCATGACATAAATGCCATCTAAAGTAACCTAGCTTTTTGATATCATAATTGTCCTTACAACTGTAAATAACATTTGGTCAATCAGGCAGCGAGTAGACAAGCATATATCATGAACAAGTTTCTTCTGTCCAAAAATTTGTGTAGAGGGACTACTCCACCCACTCTGTGGTTAGGCCAATATGTCAGCAGGAGACAAGTGAAGAGACATGATGTCACTTATATACATGGAGACATTTCAGAAAGCCATAGGGACTTGTCATATGCTTGGCTTGTCGACAATGGTTTTTGCAGGATGGTGTGACTGTGAGGGTGTCAACAAATGTAAGGCATTTTCATTGAGCCTTTCAGTTTTCTTTAGTTAGGAAAGAAAGAATTCACATGTATAATCTAAATACAGAAGTCTCCTTGGTCTGTATTGTCAGAGATCAGGATTGTGGTGTTGCTACTTGTCACACAACAGATGTATGGTATGGTACCTTAGTAGAGGGACAGATGTGGTATAAGTAGCAGAGAAATGGGATTGATAGCAATATGTTTCTTATTTTTTATTTATTTTTTCATTGTATCCCCCACTCCTAACTAACATCAGTGCTCCTGCCCTGTGTCCTAGGTGACTACTTAAGGACTTCTCCAGGATATTGTAAAGCTCAAAAGGCAAGGAGCTGAATCAGGGCATTTCAAAGTACACCCCCCCCCCCCAAATCTCACAAAGTGTGTGTCCAGTGTGTCTCATGCCTCTACCATTTTTAAAAGAAAGGTCTGTTGTATTTTGGAAAAAGTTGGGTTTCTCCTATGCATGGTGTTACCTCTTCCTTGTTTCTCTGTAATCTCATTATGGCTCCGTTATTATTATTATATTTTGCCATTCATCATCTGAGTTTGCTATTAGATGTATGGTTGTAACAAATGGTAAAGAGAAAAGGCCCATAAAAGCACAAATATTACAACCTGAAAACATGTTTTTAAATATTTGCTATTTTTTCTGTCTTTTTAAAGAAAGCCACCTTAAATAGCATTCTAAATGCAGGTTCATTAGTAGCTGAGTTATAGATTCTTCTTAAATATATTAGGAAGACAAGTGTCCCAGTTTTTCCCTTATAATCCTTTAATCAAAAATCTTCCCTAAATCCTGGCTTTTTCTTTAAAAAAAAAAGATTAAGTTCTTATTTCTGTGCTTCTTCACTTATTTTAAGTCTTGCTGAGATTAGCAGCACTTTCTCTGAAGTAAGTGAGTAGAAGATACTGCAGTTCATCATTTAGCAGAATGCAGATGCACTTATTCACCATCATTGTTGACATTCACCACTGCAGAACATCACATTTATCTGCTACTCCAGAAGAATTGGTTCATATCCCAGGGCAGCTAAGCACAGGATTTTAGATTCAGCTAATCTCTTCCCTTGCTAGTACGTGTAGGTGATACATCTTGCTTTTGGCATATATACTGTAGTTGGCCATTAGAAGTGTGTTCCATGGCTCATCTGAATTTAATACCTACCAGGTGTGCTGTAGTTCTTGATTGGGGATGTTCCTGAATTGCAGAAAAAAACTTTCCTCCACAAATTGGTTTTGTCTGCTTTTAAACCCATGTAAGCATGAGAACAACACCACATCACACCCCTTGTAAACATAGCTCCTTCTGCTGGTGCCTTCTCTGATGCCCAGACATTGGCCTCAAGGGGTTTCACAGCCCTCCAGAGCTGGATTGAGGGATACAGAAAGCTGCAGTGGAGAAGGGGGTATCACTCCCTTCCAGCTCCACTGGATTCCATCAGCATTCTGCCCCTGTGACATGCTTAACACATTAAAATCACCAAGCCATTAATACTTACTGGGAGAAAGGATAGCGCTGGGGAAAGTGGAATGAAATAGGAAAGGAGGACAGCCACATTACAAATGGATTGACTTAATAAAGGAAGCCATAGCCCTGAGTTTGCAAGACCTGAGCAAGGCTGTCATTCACAGGGTCACCATATGTTGAAGGTGGCTCGATGGCATGCTGTGACAGCAACAAAAATATGTGAACCTAATGTGTCCCATTCTGGTTCTCCTATCTGGAAGCCTTTTAGCTCAGGAGAGGCCTCTCTCTCTCTGTTCTTCCTTTTTGGAGTAGGAAAATATCTGCCAGTATGACACAACCGATAGACAAATTTTCTGTCAGCTTAAAGGCTGATAAACAGGTGTTGATGGACTAGACCAAGGCTGTCACAAATGTATGGCCCATCGCTTATTAGACTCCAGTTCCCGTCGGTCCCAGCCAGCTGTTCCAGTTGTGACAGACAATGGGACTTGCAGTTCCTCAACCTCTGGAGGACTCTGGAGCACACACACACACCAGCTCTGAAATAAAGCTTGTGTCATAATATATTGTTAGTCATTAAGTTGCCTTTCTTGTGTCTGCTTCAACAGAAAAACAGAGCTATCCTGGAATGTGATGTGAGGAATCCTACCCCAGTCGCACACAGAATTGCTCTTGAAGATAATAAGGCCTTCTTACGGAAGAGTGGGTTGCTTGCATTATCATGGGGCAGGGGTCTCTGCTTTTAGGGGCTTTTGTTCTCGGAAAGGAACCCAAAAAAGCCTGGGAGAAAGAGAAATGTAAGTAGACACGATGTCATCCTTTCCTACCAATAGAGAAGACTTGCCGGCAGCCAAGAAATCATGTATGTGCTTTAAGAATGATTGTTGACGCAGGGTTTTCTGTTCAGGAATGCACAAGCAATGGCCCATCCCACTGTTACACATCTATGAATGAAACAGATGGTAATATTTGGAGCTAACAAACTGCTTAGCGTGACTGGTTTCCAAATCTTTATAATATTTCATACCTGAGGGAGGTTTCTGTCTCAGTTAAATAGAGTGGAATGATGGGATCGGCGTGGGGTGTGGGAGAGTGAGATGTCATCATTTTTTTCTTGTTGCTAACTGCCTTCAAGTTGACTTCAACTTATGGTGACCCTATGAATGAGAAACCCCCAAGTCACCTTATAAACAGCTCTGCTCAGTTCTTGCAGACTCAGAGCCATGGCTTCCTTGATTGAGTCTATGCATCTGGAAAGTGGCCTTCCTGTTTTCCTATCGCCTTCTACCTTGACAAGCATTATTCTAGGTATGAAGGATTGTAAATGTCTCACTCTGCAATGCTAGAAATTTGGGGAATGCATGAACATTTCATTTAGGAGGAAGCATTCTCATTTGGAGGGGCAATGCCCTCATTTTGCCCCTCCTGGTAGCTATACCCTGGAACTGCACAAAGCAACATTTGAACCATGTGATATCCCTCCTCCACCATTTACCAAGGAGTTATGACTCCACAACTATAAAAATAACTAAAGAGTTAAAATTACACCACAAAAGGAGTGAAATTGCAGTCATAATGTAGCTACACCTTAATCTTCTGGAAGATGAATTAATTACAAATAACTTTATTTGTAGCTAATTACTAACAAGCTCTGTGGCTGGGTGTTGAGTGTAGCAAGATGTATGTCAGCCAGAATTGAATGGAGATTATGTTCCATACATTCCAAGAAGGAATATACATTTCCATTCTCTGTGCTTTGTTAGATTAATAACATATTTAATTATGGTGGTTCACCCATTTTATTGTGCTGATGTACAGTTCTTTTATTCATGATAGCTAACAGGGCAATCCTATTTACCCAGAAGTAAGCTCCATAGTATTCTCTAAATCTTATTTCCTAGTAAATTGGCATAGGACTGCAGCCTAAAAGCTTCCCACCCCACCTCTCGCCACTCCCATATCCAGGGTTGTATAAAGGCAGATTTTTCAGGGTTGAAGTGTGGGGGTGTTAGCTGGGACAGTGTTGTAGTCTGCCACCCCCTCAAAATTCCTAGTAACCTCTGAGGTTAACTATAATCCTTATAGAGGAGAGATAATTTTCTTTAGCAACAATCTATTGTTGTGAACAGCAATGCCAAGTATTTTTATAGCAGTTTAGTCTTCAAGGGCAATTAAGACCTATTCAATTTACAAAAGATTTGTTCCTGATTGAAATGAAAATGACTAAAGCTGATTTGTTTGTGTGGATCAAAACAGCTGCCTCTTTTTTTGGACTGAAGTTAGGGACATGGTTATAGTGACCACTGTGATGAGCGTCTGCACTTCAGAATTTAGTGCTACACCACTGGCAATGCCATCGTGGTTTTCCTTCAAGGTTGTTCTGGTCACATCTGGATTTCTAGATTTTGTATAAATGTACAGATGGACTCTTAGGTCCATAGAGAGGAGATTCAGTGTCATGAATATGGGCATGTTGTCTAGACACAAAGAGTCAAAGACAGGAAATGCAGCAAGACTGGTAGAAATATTCATAGATACATATGCCATCATTGTGGGTAATGGATAGGCTGACCATATTTCGCTGAAACAAAAATGGGACATTGGAATAGGAAAAATAGGATTGGATTATATAATATTCCATATTCATGAAAAAGTAAGATGATAACAAAAGTTTTATTACGTGAACATGGTGAGCTAACAATCATTTTTCCATGACAGAACTCATACAATAATTTAGGTAGCCATGGAGGGGGACTGTATTTTATCACAACCGTACCATGAATATTACTGCAATGAAGTAATCTGATGCAGAAACTTTCAGTCTTTCAACTGCTTATCATAAAACTTCTCACACTTCATGACACAATTTTTTTTGACAACCACAACTTCAAGCAGGGATCTTTAAACCATTTTCGCAACATAACAGGACACTTTTCTTGAAAACAGGACAAAACTGACATTTATATTAAAATGATGGGATGATCTGGAAATATGAAAAAAAAACAATAATGGAACCTTCCCATTTAAAACTATACATATGGCCAGCATAGTATTGGGAAGAAAACATAACAACAGCCCCTGGTGCTGTGTTTTTGCTAGAATAGTGTTAATGCAACATGCATGGCAGATGGATCAATTTATTAACGGGTCAGTGTAAGTACTGAACCTTAACTCTTATCAAAATAGGAACCATCCCCTTCTCTGAATAGAGTGTGAAAGGCAAGAACTTAGTCAATCTTGGGAGAACTGACCCCTTCTACTCTCCACATCACAGTTGTACACCTGGCTTTTTTGAATACCTGGGTGGGAAAATGGCCCCCAAAGGAGCACAGAGAGAGTAGAGGGTTTCTCCCCGGGATGGACTAAGGTCTCATCTTTCACCACGGTACTCAGAGAAGGGCATGGTTCCTTTAAAAAAAAAGTTAATACAGTACTATAGCTTTACTCTTGCCTTTACATCTTTTTTGACATATGCATGTTTTCTTAGCTTTGGCTGTGCCTGGTCACCCCCACCATGCATCACACAGCCACTATTTATTGTGGATCCTTCCTCATCCATCCAGCCTTTAGGATGAACACAAACAGTTATCCCTGCTGGAATTTTATAAGTTCTTTGGCATCATTTTCCTTTGCTTCATTCTTTTACATCCTTTGTTACATACCCCTAGGTTTTATCCTTGACTTATCTAAGGGTCATAGCAAAATCCATAATTTTGGCCCAAAAATTTGCCCTTGACTTATACATGAGGTTGACTTATACACAAGTATATAAAGTAACATTGGGGCTTTCCAGACCGCCCAAAAGGGGCAGTCTGTACTCGCCCAGGAAACAGCGGGATGGGGCCGAGGCTGCCATACCGGCAGCCTCCGCGGCCCCATCCTGCCGCTTCCAGAGGCCGCGGGGAAGCGGCAAACTGCCGCTTCCCCACAGCCTCTAAGCGGGGTGCAGCGGGCGCCCTGGGCGCTTGCTGCACCCCACTTGTGGAGGTGGGGCCGAAGGGAGAAAGGGGCCGCCGCTGTGGCCCCTTTCTACCTAGGTCTTTGCCGCGGCTATCTAAAAGCCACGGCAAAGACCTGACACTAAAAAGGAGCTCCCATGATTTGTGCCCTCCCATGGTGCAAAGGCGTCATCCTGTGCGCAGTGCATCTAGCAGCTGCGCACATGATGACGCTCTCAAAATGTTTGCGTATGGATTCCGCCATTTTAAAATGGCGACGTCCATACCCTTTAGGTTTAGGGAGGGTGTGAAAGCTGCGCCCTCCCTAACCCTAAAGGTGCTCTTTAGAGCCCTAATCGTGCCGCAAAGTGCCCGTCTAGATCGGGCTATAGTTCCCAAACAGACAGGCCAAAATAAAGCTGCTTCGGTTAACTTTGGAGGTATGCTGTTTAAATGACCCATGCATCTTAAGAGGCCAGAAGCTGTCCCAAAGCTGCAATCCAGTCCGTAGGACTGGAGCATGGCTTTGCCGTGGTTTCTGGCTTCTCAGGATGCATGCATCATTTAAACAGTATACCTTCAAAGTGACCCAAAGCAGCTTTATTTTGGCCTGTGTGTTCAGGCCCATTGGTGCAGTACAGACCACCCAAAAGGGGCGGTTTGTACTCGCCCCGAGAAGTGGCAAGATGGGGCCAGGGCTGCCTCACCAGCATCCCCAGAGGCCCCATTTTGCTGCTTCTGCAGGTCACAGAAAAGCGGCGAACTTCCACTTCTCCGCAGCCTGCAAGCAGGGTGCAGCAGGCGCCCTGGGCATCCACTGCACCCTGCTCTCCCCGGCACTGCCGAGGGAAGAAAGGGGCCTCTGCCGCAGCCCCTTTCTCCTCAGGGTCCGTGGCGTGGCCATTTAAAGGCCGCACCAAGGACCCACAGCAAAAAAGAAGCTTGGTTTTCGAGCTCCTTTTTCCATTATGGAAAGGGCGTGCTTGGCGCCCTCCCATGGCACAATGTCGCCAGGTGCGCACAGCATTATGTAAACGCTGTGCGTGCCATGACAACATCATGGCACGTCTGTATGGACGCCGCCATTTTAAAATGGTGGCGTCCATACGCGCTAGGTTTAGGGAGGGTATGAATGCTGCACCCTCCCTAACCCTAATTGCGCCAGAAAGGCACCTTTTTTTGCCCGTCTGTATCAGGCCATAGTTAGAGGAACTGAGATTGCTAGTTTGAAGTGTCCACATTGTACTGGAGTATTAAATTATCCAGGATCCTGATGAATAACTCCCATAAAATATAAAGAGAACCGTGCTTATGGATCTACTGGGTATAAAAGTCAAATTATGGATGAATTGTCTTCAAACCAGCTGACATTTATTTGCCATTACACTTTTGACCCTTCTTTCTGCTTTACTACTTAACCTCCAATGCTATCTTTCTATCTGGCTCTTTATTATTATTACTGTGAAGAGATTACTTTGTTTCTAACCCAGCAGTGGTTTCCTATTCAGACACACACTATGTTTTAATTCTGCATCTGTAAAGTACACAAAGTTTGTTCTAGGAATGTAAGAACCAATTTTGTCCTACCATGCCAAGTAATGGGTAGGGAACTAAATATTCTCACCCTTTGGTGACCAGAATAACTTAAAAAGGGTACTGCTTGCATATTCAGAATTTTTCTAGCACAAAATTCTAGGTACTGTGTGGACAAGGAAGTGATCCCAGACTTAAATATGTTGTCCACAAGCTCTGCCGGTAACTCTTTTCAATGCATACCTTGAGAACTCTGAATGGGTAATGCACAAATTTACTTGTCCACATTTATGCTGACTTTGCTCAGCTTAACAGCAAAGGCAGACAGTCTGTTTATAGTTGGCTCCATGAGCTTGCACAATGCTGCACTGTTCAGCTTGAGGGCTCGGAGGGAAATGTTTTAAAAATATAAAATGGCTCCATTGACTGTTTCTTCTTCTTTACATCAGGAAAATGTTGCTGTTAATATTAGCTGGTGGAAAAGCTTCCTTTTCAGAAAAACAACAACTCAGTCCTATATTTGAGACTTGGCATGTTGACATAAGAGAAAAGACCAGAATGTTGCTAGATCGGGTGCCATACTATTTGCAGTGAGTGGCCTGAGGATGCAGGAAGAGGAAACAAGGAGCCTCCACTACCTTATATGTCCTAGGAGGCCGTCAGAACAGTAAGCCTTCAAATTAATAAAGCACAGAAGCAATCTCCAAATAATTGCTTACCCACAACCACCAGGAGGATAGAAGGGAAAAGGAAGGAGCAATTATAATTATGGCTAACCTTCAGCTGTCCCTGGAAAACCCTGTTCACTGCCTTATTCTGCTACCCCAGAGGATAGGCTTGCCAATTCTCATTGAGGGAATAATAGCCTTTCCATATTCTATTGATTTTAAATGTTTATATATTTAAAGGTTTTATTGCTGTGGCTAATGTCAAACTGTATTTTAAAAAAGCCAAGAGCCAGGCAAATTTAAAACAGACTTCTCCATTCTGGCAATTCCCAGGTGGTTTGGGCTTCATCTACGCCACAGAATTAATACGGCGTAACACTGCTTTATCAGCCATGGCACAATGCTATGAATTCTGGGATTTGTATTTTTGCTAGATATTTATCCTTCTCCATCAAAGAACTCTGGTGCCACAACTAAGTACAAAGCCCAGGATTTTATAGGATGGAGCCAAGACAGTTAAAGCAGTGTCAAACTGCATTAATTCTGCAGTGTGGAAACAGCCTTGGACTCTACCCTCATTTGGTGCAAGCCAGAATGGCTAATGATCAATTGCAATGGGAATTATGGTCCAAAACATTTGGAAGTCATCAGGTTGGGAAAGATTCAGTCAAACATAAAGATCCCTGTTGGCAAGATAGGATAGGTGTGAAAGTTGAGGCCTTCTTGAAATGTTATGTGTGGAAAGAGTTGGTTCACTTGCAATAGCTGTTGCATGAGTGTCATTTGAACTGGCTCTTTATATGACTTCAGTAGATGAGTAACACCTGCTTTATTCTTCATCTCATCAGGTTCTGTTTCCATATTGCAATTAGCAGACATGAGAATTCCTAAGGACCTTCTCTTTCATTTTTCCCCCATGCCACTTTACAACATGATTATGTTTTTGTATAATAACCTTTTAAGAGATCTCACTAACAGTTCCAAGAGGAAATAAAATTTAGGTAGGCACCCAAATAATTATCGGCAAATCAAAACATGCATGAATAAATATGCACCAAAATTAAACAACGAGCTAATAATTCATTATTTTTTCCCATTTGAATGGTAACATTTTAATGTTACATTGCATTCTGTCAACAACATAATTAAGGAAATACAAAATTTTATCTTGAATAAATGCAAAAATATATTTTCTCTGATTGAAAGTGTGACCTCCATCAACAAACTCTGTTCCAGAACTCACTCTGATGCCCCCCAAGCAAACTCAGTAAGAGAAGCCACTGCCTTTTAGTAAGCAAGGGCCGTTTCTACCCAGGCCAGGTGGAAATGGGCCAGACAGCTCACTTTCACTGGATGACACAACAAGCCAGGAACTGGTGTGCTGGTGCACACTTCTCAGTTGCTTCTGCTTGCAGATTTGTTCTGTGGTTCCTTTTTTAAGTCATCCAAGCGCAGTGGATGCAGCTTCTACTCTGTCTTATTTCTCTCCCCTCACCCCATATCAGTGGCCATTCACACTACAGAATTATAGTGCCTGGATTCCACAATATTTGCCTTGACCACATCCTATCGGACTTCCACATTAGGGTGGCATTTAGAGTTCTCAGCTAGAGAGTTAAAGTGCCTTTATTGTGGCTGTGTGACTTCATGTTGTTTCTGACTTATGACAACTCTAAGGCAAACCCATCATGGTCATCATGGTCATGTTTCTCATTGCCATCCTCTGGCTGGGAGAGTGTGACTTGGCCAAGGTCACCCAGTGGGTTTACCTGGTCGATCCAGGATTCAAAACCTGGTCTCCAAGACTACAAATCCCAAGAGTCCACAGAATGGAACCCTAGCAATTAAAATGGATTTGTGGCATATAAAAGGAGCCCAGGTTGGACAAAGAAACTTGTTTAAAGTTTATCTGTTTTTTGATATGTGTGTGTCTGTGTGTGCAGAGGAGAAAACAAGCTAGAGCAGCGGCTGTTCCAATGTTCATACAGCACAATAAAAACCCACTTTCTTGATTGCAAGTGGCTACAGTCAAGCAACAGGCATGACATCAATGCTCATACATAATAAGCCAGGTTTCTTGTAGTTCTATTAGCCACAAAGCACATGGGATAGTCTCTTGACCCCATGGTCACTCGTTTCTCAAGGTGATCATGGTACCTTACTCATTCCTGAAGGTTATATATAGGATGAAAAAGAAATGTAAAAATGAGAAGGGAGGCATTGCACGAGAACACAGCACGAGGGTAGAAACTAGGTTCAAGTCTCCTGAAGCTGGAAAACTGCACGTGTTTTATTTCCTGCAATCTTTAACACTAGCAACTTTCTTTCCTCCAAATCTCTCACTCTTTTTGGTAGAGTCAGGGGCAGCTGGCATGATGACAGGAGATTTAAAAAATGAATGCTTTGTCAGTCTCCGTCTGGATGTTACCATCATTTTAATGCTAATGTGGTTTCTCCTCAGTCTTTTCCCCATCTGAATGCACGCAACTAAAGCCTCCTGATATTTATGGGATTTTACTGGATTAACTAAAAAAAAACCTTTAAAGCAAAGAGGCAGTTCATTCAGTAGTGGGGTTTTGCGAAAAGTGCCACCTCAGATAAAATATTACAGGAGTCAAGTAAGTATAAATAAGACCCTTGCCTATGAAATGGTTTCTTATGTGAATTTGGGATTAAGGCCAAGAGTATGTCTAGGCTTTAGGGAAATTTATTAGCCAAGGTCAACTGTATTTCTAGGACTCGGAAGATGGGATGGCAAAGAATTTGCCCAGTTGGAGTCAGGCACTTCCTCAGTTCCTTGCCTTCTTTTCTCTGGGTGGTTTTTCCCCTTCATCCACCCCTGTTTACTTTTTTAAATTCTGGGGATTATTACAATTTTCAGTTATGCAGTTTTGAATTCCACACTCCTTGCTGAATTCCAGTATATTAAGAGAAGTCCCCCACAATGAGTGTGTGATTCCAGCATATTATCTTGAGAAGCTACTCAATGGTAATGCTTCTGTTTTTGAGGTAATTCTCTGTTGTAGAAGTCATTCTTTCTACCTGCCCTACTCATTTTTTTTCCAAACAGATCCATGATGGGCCCTTCTTAATTAATCCATTTGTCACTGCTTTTGCCTTTCAGATTTTATTCTGAGTCAGGTTATGGTTTATTTTAATAGCCTCTTATTGTGTGTGCGTATTGCAAACGCCTCTCAACTTAGAGTGGTTCCGTGAATTTCATAGGGTTTTCTTAGGCAAGGTGGTTTTGCTAGTTCCTTCCTCTGAAATATAGCCTAAAGCACCTGGTATTCATTGGTGGTCTGCCATCCAAGTTACTAACCAAGGCTGGCCCTTCTTAGCTTCTACAATCTTTTTTCCATTTTTCCATCTGTTCTAATCACAATTCTGTTCCCTACCACTTCCTTTCCATTTGATCCTTTAATAGGCCCTCCCACAACCTTTCTCAGAATCCAGCAGTTTGCAAATCTTACGGTTAAAGATGGCAAAGTGCAGTTTAAAATACTAACCTCCAACAGATTACACATATATGAATCATAGAAGAAGCTTTTTTTTCTTTTCTTTGATGTTTTCTACCCTTCTGACGCCACCGTGTTATTTCCCATTTGCTAACGTCCTGCCTTTTCCTAAGAAATCCTATGGTTTTTCTTTGCATCTCTGAGATTTCAACTCTTGTTGTCTGATATGTTTCTGATGCATTTCACTGGCATGATCTGCACATATGGATGATGTTTTGCCCAATGTGATTATGATAGGGCAGTGGTTTTCAACTGCTGTGCTGTGGGAAATTTGTGTGGTGTGAAAGGTCCATAGGTATGCCGCATCAGTGAGCCACAAGTAAATGACAGGAAGTGCTGTGCAGGTTGAAAACCACTGGGCTAAGTGGTATGACTTCTTAAAAAGTGTTGTGGGGTTATTGCAGTTTGAATATCTGCTTTAAATAATAGATAAGGGGATGAGATTGAGAGTGAAAAGGGAAAGAGGCTACTCCTTTTCTTCTCACTCATTCCCTGGTTCCTCTGCTCCCTAGTCAATAAAATGGGGAATGTGCAAGAGGCACTTGCCTAAGCTTAGCACATGTTTGAACCAAGGGGGTGGCGGTGAAGGAGTTTGGGTGCTAAAATGAGGACCTCCTAAGACAATGGTGGATTCATCCCTTTTGCCTCCAACTCAGCCAGGGTGACCAGACATCCTCCTTTCCCAGACCATGTCTTACACTCACCCAACATCATCCCAGAGCCTCAAAAGGCAATGGAGGACTGCCTTGCCTTACCCAACATCATCCCAGAGCCTTAAAAGGCAATGGAGGACTCAGGTGGAGGTTGATTGTTTTGATTGTTTAACGTTCCTAGTCCCACCTCTACTTTTTGGGAGTTCAGATTGTAATGTTCTTTTTTAGTGTGTGCATTGTCGAATATTGTTTTATTTTAGGATTGAGGTGGGGGGGTCGAGAAGGAGAGTAATCCTGTATTTTACTTATTTGCTATGTTAATTGCCATACATTTTTCATTGTTAATTGTTATGTATTTTTTGCTGCTGTTGATTTGCTATGTATTTTGTTTTTGTTATTTACTGCAATTGTTAATTGTTATTTTATTTTATATTTATTGTTTAATAACACTTTCCAAAACACAGGGCCACTGAGTACAGAAAAGAATAAATTTGACAGTTTTTGTTATATATACATATTCGAAATAGTTCTTGAAAAGGAATAGCCAATGATGTGTGTCGGATCACTCTCAGGTACATCTGATGCCATATACAATCCCTTGGAGCTTGTCTCTTTACCATTTTATGCTTTTGACAATTTTAGCACCTTGTGAGTGTGCAGTGAGATGAAGAAGGCTGAGAAACTGTTGTGTTAAGGGTAAGAATAAAAGAGGGTAGCCCTCTGGTGTTTTCTTAATAAGTTTCTTTCCTCTTTTTTTCTTACCAGGAACAGTTTGTTAAGAAAGAAAAGATAAAATAACTGCACTGTGCCTCTTAATTGTTGGCAATAACAGCTTTCTGTCTGGAAGCAAGATGCTTCCTTTATACTCTGAATGACTAGCGTAATAAACAATTAAACCATGTACTCGATAGGCATGCCAAAGGCACACATTCCTTTGCTTCATAAAAAGGTGACTGTTTGACCTGAGTTGATAACATTGCTGTATTATGAGGCATCAAAAAGTAATCGCATGAAGTGCTCTTGAAATGCCCTGGAATCTAGACCCTCCTACTTTGAAATCTTTCTCACACACCCATCCCTGGCTTCTGAAATGAAGCACCTATATCATTTTAGGGTACACTTACTGACAAAGAGTGCCATAGTCCCTGATCCCCCTTAAGGAGTGGGATCCTCACTGCAACACACTAATCCATGCTGTTGGCATTTTTCCCACTGGAATACTGAAGGCAAAAGATATATTTCCTGCCTGGGGATGCTCTTAGATCCAGTTTTTCTCTTAAAAAGTGGCCAGAAGTGCTTACGGTATATTAAGTGTGCTTTTAAAACTGTATTGGTAATGCTGGCTTTAGGGCATTATGAAAATGATAAAAATAAACACAAGAAATTATCTCATAGTACATTGGGTGCACATTCCACAATTTACTCTCTTAAAACTTTTGTATGAATCTTTATCCCTCTGTAGAGAAAGCACACATACTTCCTTGTACAAGTAGGACCTTGTTCTTCCCACCTATCCATTCATGGTCAAAAGGGCCATCCCAGTTTATGGTAACTGAGTGTGTGTGTGTGTGTGAGTAGTGGCATCCCTAGGGTTGGGGTCACTCAGTGCAGTAACTCATGGTGTCACCCCCTCACCCCCTATTGACCTCCTCCTATACCACACCATATATAATCCTTAGTAATGTTTTTTTTGTACCAGTATTACTCATAAATTGTAATTTCCATAAATACCTGAATGTAATGGTAATAGTTGTGACGTAAACAACTAGCCCGATTAAAATTTTATTTTTAAATTACAATATCATACACAAATGTATGTATTTATATATGCATAATTTCATGTGCTTAAAGTGAAAATTTGGTAAAATGTGATGTTTTAAGATAATTTTTTTAAAGAAATAAATTTAAAAATTAAAAATTCATTTAAAAAAAAATGAAGTTTTATTTAAAAAGCCTGGGGCCTCTCCTTTCTCCTTTCACTGAGCTTCACCGCACTCATACCATCTCTTCAGCATTTCAGTGGGACATAGGTGAATGTCACAGCCTGTTTCTGCCAAAAGGCAAGTGTAATGTTTGAGGAGCAATGGTTCAGTCTGATAAAGATTTTACCAAACCTCTGCTTGAGAAGGTTAGCTCTGCAAGGCTTGATGTAAAAAGAAAGAACATTAGACCTCTAAGTATGGTGCTGAATGTTTTCTGCTAGCAGAGAGATATTAACAGTGCCCACACCTCCAGGATTAGAAGTGAAAGTTTAAAAGAGAGAAACAATTATGACTTCCTTCCAGTCTTAAGTCCCAGTGCTACTCATTTTAGAAACTCTCCCAAATAAATCACCAGTGTTGTTGTACAGTGCTTGAGAAGGTCTCCCTTAATGCCACACATATATATCTTTGCAAAATGTTATGGGTCTTCATTCACCAAGATTACACTGAGCAGTCCTTGGGAAAAGTGTTCCCTTTTTCTTTTATTTCTTACACATGCACACACTTCTTGGGGCTTAGAGGCAAATGAGGTAGAATGGCTCTTTGCCTCTGATACAAATCAGTGTTTTAAAAGCGATGCATTAAGAGACCCACTTAGGCATGTCATTTACAATCCCTCTGGCATATGACCAGATAGACAAAGTTTCATTGAGACTTCTTGGTGATGCGCTGAGCTGAAGTGTGGGAAAAATCCTCGACACTGCACTTGGCTTTTTGTCTGCCATGCCATTATGAACCCTGGAATATTTGTCCTTCCCTTTATGGAGATTTTGCTTGCTCTTGTGCAGCATCTTTGGCCTGAGCATCTGTCAAGTCTGTTTCATCCTTGTAAAAATAATACAGTTCTTTTAGCATAAAAAAAGGCAGAACAGACAAGGAGGAATACAAGCCAGGCTGCTCAGTTTATTCCTCTAAGGCCCAAAAATACCGGCAGAGATTATGGATTTAGCTGAGCATGAATAAGCCCCTTTGATTTTAATAAATTAGACTGTGTTTTCAAGGCTGTTTTTTCTTCCCACAGCAAATGGTCATCAGCTTTTGTGCCTGTACCCAAATAGGGATAGATCAATCTGTCGATTTTGGTTCCACCCAGCAAGATTTTATTTCTCGTATTAAATTTATTTCTGCTTGTTTCTAAATAATGTTTTAAAATTTATTATAAAACTGTGCATGCATTTTCTAAGATATGCATCAATGTACACATTTGGCAAGCACTTTTCCTTTATTTAAGGTACTATTGTGTATTATTTTCAGTAATACAGGGATTTTTGTGCATATGTTTCTCTGAAGTACACAATTTCTGACGAGAACTGAATTGCAACAACCCAGGAAGGTATAAATTTGGGTCCAGAGTCACATTTCTCTTTGGTTATTGGTCTGGGAGTTATGCAAATTAAGTAAGCATATATAAATATTCAAACATGATGGACTTCTCCCTTCTCCCTGTACAAACCCCACTTAATGTTGTGCAGCAGACTGCATTTGTGAGCTAAAAAGTTTAATTACAGCTGGGCTGGACAGCTTGAGTAAATGCAGGCATAACACTAGAGCAGAAATTGGCACATGCAAATGCACAACTTATCATTCCAGTAAGATTCTCAGCAGCCAGTCTATGGGTATGTTTAAGATGTAAGCTCCAACCCTTATTCTCCAGAGGGGAAAAGAGTACATCCCTGAGGCTGCTAGTGGTCCAAAGGCTGTTTTTCTGCCCTCAGCCCCTCCATACTCATTTTGATTGCTCTTTTCTAACAAAAGAGATGAATGGGGGCTTTTGAATTTTAAATAAGCTGTGGAGGCCCCCTAAACTGTTTAACACTTTTAAAAGTCCTTGTGTGCACAAGCCAAAAGATCTGTTCCCCCCTTCTGTTTTGGTGTCATCCTGTTAGGACAATAAACATCCCAAACCCCAGTTCTAATGCAGGCAGGCAGTCCAGCACATTGTGCACCAAAAGATGTCCAGAACATTGTGCATCAAACTGAGGGTTAACAGTCTTAATATGAATTTTAAAAAATCTTATCTGTTGCTCCAGATCTTCCAGGAAGATCCAGAGCCCTCCATTCCTGCATGGTGGTGGATGTCTACACGGGTCTCCCTCAGGGCTGCCTGAACCATCTACCAATGCTCCAGGCCATGCTGTCAGGTCCTTACATGCTATCAGGTCCAGCGTTTGTTTGTCACTGGACTGCTTGTTCTGACCTCAGAAGTGAGTGACCTGTGGTGGACACACTGGGTGGCCCAGCAAGGCATACATATAGACAGCCACAGTAGCCCAGGAACAGAGGACCAGGCAATTGGACCAGGTCAGGGGAGCTGCAGGGCCAGGACATTTAGCCTATACTTCCCATAATCCCTTCACACCAGCCATTCTGGATGAGAGTGATGGGAGTTGTGGTCCAAAATATCTGGAGAGCCAGATTGTCTATAATGATCTAAGAAGTACTGTACGTACAAATTCTTTGTCGCCAATCTTTACTATTTGTCACCAAGCTTTATTGATGGCAGAACTGGCATCTGGGTTTGTGGCTCATATAGGCACACATAACACCCCTTCTTTGTCTCTTAAAATCATTCTGGGGACAAACAGCTGGGAAATACTGGAAATGAGGTTGTCCTCAGGCCCTGCTTCTAAGCTTGCCTCAATCATATGTCTGACCATTACTGCAAACAAAATTGTGGCCTGGATAAAATCAACAGTCTAGCCAGTCTCTTCTGATGACATATGTCAGTTTGCAAAATTTTGCTGTGGGATTTATATTGTTTGGGGGAGTCTGTGAATAGTAGTCCAACAAGTAACTTTTCATTTAATAAAAATAAAGGTGCAAACTATCATGAAAGTCTAACTATCCCTAAATACCATATACCGTATATACTTGACTATAGGTCGACCTCACGTATAAGTCGAGGGTAGGTTTGGGGGTGGAAATTATGGATTTTGATATGACCCTTGGATAAATCAAAGGTGAAACTTAGGTGCATGTAACAAAGGATCTAAAAGATGAAGCAAAGGAAAACAATGCCAAAGAATGTACAACATTCCAACAGTTTTCAGTTTCTGTTTGTCCTGTTCCAGGTACCCTGGTTCTTTTGGGATAGGAAATCCTACGTAATGTGTATTTGGCTGCCAGAGGGAAAAGTATTGGCAGAGTGTTTGGTGCTCATAATAAACTGACTACTCCCCATTACCTTCAGCATCCATGAAGGAAACTTCTCAATGGAAAGTTCTTATGACCAGTTCACAGTAAACCCCAGAAATGGGAAATTTAGTTTCAAAAATAATTACTACACTAATCATTTCAGTTAACCCTCCCAACATACTTTTTTAGTGTTTCTGCTCACACTAAAGACTGGATGGATGAAAGAGTAGAGAGGGGTCAATGTTTCGAGGACAGATTATACTCTTGCTTTTGACCAGGAGATGGTTCCTTTTTAATAAGAGTTAAAATACAGTATATACATTGACCAATGAATAAGTCGACTCAGGCTTTTTGGGTCAATTTTTTGACTACTAGACATATACATGAGTATATACAGTAATCCTGTGCCATGCCCTCCAACTGTCCCAGTCTGGCAGGGACATTCCCTGTTAATCTCTGCTGGTCCACCTTTTCAGAGACTTTAAAATGTCCCAGTTTATCTCTCTTCCTCCCAGTTTTTCCCCTTTGCCCTCAGCTTACTTCAACTGCTGCAAACTGAGTTCAAAGTGGTAAAACAGTTTGTACGCAGATACCGTAAGTCAGCAGAAGGGAGAGTAGAGGAGGAGCAGAATCTTGATCTTCCCAATAGACTTGGACAAAAGCAAACCATTGCAACTTCTCCTAGCTTGTATGTTCTTCCTCACTGATAACTTCTCTCACCTTGCTCAAACTCTGATGTTCCTTGGTCACATGTGTCCCAGCTTTCATCTCTAAAATGCTGGTGGGTATGCTATGCATGCCCTTTTTGGGGTACTGTGGAGGTTGATATTCCCTGCCTTTCTTCAGGACTCCCAAAGGCCTCCCCCTGCTACCCATTGTACAGCCTCTGGAGCTGCCCTCCCCCAGCATGGCCATTTTGTGCCTCTTGGGTCACATGTGAGATAGCAGAACCCTTTTTCTATAGGAACTCAGCCAGGCTCTTCTCCAATCCTGCCAACTTCCCATGAAGCACAGAGTGTTTGTGTGTGTATGTGTGTGTTCAAAAGCTGTAAGGTAAATCCAGGGAGGTGGTATATGAGTGAGCCTAACATAGGTCTACATGTGGAATTACTACACAATATTGAGCCATACATATTTGTACTTAAATACTAAGAGCATGTGCTTGTGTTGTGGAATGCATTCTTGTAAGACACTGTGTTTGGTGATGTCTGAGAATAGTGTGTGTCTTGCTCATTTACAAGCTGTGTCTAGCTACTATGCAGGCCATGTAGGGAATTCACATGCAGACATGTGAATCAAAGCAGTGTTTCCCTTAAGTTTTTATTACGGTGAAATTTGAATACTCGATGAAATGTGTTTTGATTTGTTTTCTTTTTTTTAACTGCCTTCCCCAAGTTTTAAGACAGAAGCTTTAATTTTTATCATGAGCAGAGGACATATATATTTAAAGGGAAAACTGCATATATACCTAATTAAGTTGAAGACAATCAGCATCTGATCTAATCCTCAGCTAACTCTGGTAAAGTGCTATAAATACATACACGCCTATATTAATATGGAAAGGGGCTGCACGCCCAGAAAGTCTCTTGGCAGCTCTTGCTGTCTGGTTAGAAAAGGAAGCAAGCAACAACATTTGAACATTCAGTTCTGAGACTTGAAAGATTTCTGGATTTTATTATGGACTCAACAGGGTTTTCATTATGCATGTGGCCAAACAGAGAGGTTTATGCAAGAGGAACATATTGCCATTGAACGTGTTTGTAATTTTACATATTGTTAAATAATTTGGGATAAATAAGATACCTTCAAACAATAAGCGGATTGAAAAATGCCAAGAGGGAGAAGGGGCTGCAATGGCAGGAGAGAGAGACTGACAAGAGTAAACAAAGGCAAAAGGACATCCTGAACCCTGTTCTTGATCTGTCTGCTCTAAGATTTATTGGCATCATCCAACTAAAGTCGAATCCAGGGGACAATCCTATAGTCCAGTTAAGGTGGGAAACATGTGGGAGTTTATATTAGTTTAACTATTCAGGAGCCTGTAGTATCCCAAGAATATAATGCAAAGAACAACAATAGCAATAGAATGGTGCCTAGTATTAAGACAGTTGAATGGTGCCTAGTATTAAGAGAGTTATAATGGTTTAATAAAACCAACTGTCCTCTAACTTACGCCTGTTAAAAATCTTCTTGCCCTCTGGGACAGGTCTTTCCCTTTTTTTGTGTGAGAACCCTTCAGGTTTTGAAGACTGCTTTTCCATTCCACTTCCCTCAGCCTCACTTTTTCCATTAAGACTCTCTCCATTAATAATTCCCTGAGGATATGACTACCTGCAAAGTGGTGTGATCGTGTAAGCTTGGTGTGCCATGTTGTTGTTGTATGCCTTCAAGTCCCTTCCGATTTATGGTGACCCTAAGGCAAACCTATCACTGGGTTTTCTTGGAAAGATTTGTTCAGAGGGGGCTTGCCATTGCTTTCCTCTGAGAGTGTGACATGCCCAGGGTTGCCCAGTGGGTTTCAGTGGCTGAGTTGAGATTCAAATCCTGGTCCCCAGAGTCATCCACCGCTCAAACCATTACACACACTGTCTCTCTTTGTGCACCATACTAAAGCTTTGAGTTTGATTGTTACATGATCCAAATTGTCTATTAACACAAATATCTTTGGAGCATGAAAAAAGAACTTCTGCTGATCTCTTAGGAGTTTATCAGATGATGGAAATTGGAAGTATAATCCAATGGCAATCCGAATGCAATCATGGGGTTTCACGTTATTGCGTATGAGTATATCTCACACAATTTCGGGCAATGGGAAGTAATTCCGAACGCAATCATGGGTTTTACGTTATTGCGTATTAGAGTATCTCATGCAATTTTGAGCAATGGGAAGTCATTTTTGGGCAATGGGAAGTCATTCTGAATGCATTTCAAATGCAATTAGAATTTACATAAATTCGCTGAACTTGCGAATTCACGTAACTGCGAATTGGCTCCATTTGAAATTGAGAGAAATTCCTCCTGTGTAATAAACTCATTAGAGTGTAATTTATATTCATACTTCACTTAAAAGTTAGATTGGGAGTATGGTGGGGGATCATGACTTCAGGCAGCAAAGATGTTGTGTGGATTGACCAAAGTGCAAAGGGAAGGCGAAAATAAAGAGATATTGCAAGAAGATCACCTAATTTAAATTCTTCATCAGTGCTGAGATGAATGCAGGAAGTCTGGCAAATAGTTTTTAAAGCCCATAGATACAAAACTGGAAATTGTAATTTTGAACACACAGCAAACTAAGTTTTGAAATAGTGATGTCTAATAAAAATAAAGTCCACTAATAACCTCCCACCATGTTTACATGTGAAGGCCCACCAGCTGGAGGATACCTGCTGTGTTTATGAAGAGTCCTACACATCCAATCCATGTAGGACATTGCACTGGAACCCTGTTTTCAGTTTCTGCTTGTCCTGTTCCAGGTACCCTGGCACTTTGGGGTAGGCAATCCTACATTATGTGTATTTGGCGCCAGAGGGAAAAGTAATGGCAGAGTGTTTGGTGCTTATAAATAAAATGACTGTACTCTCTATTGCCTTCAGCACCAATGAAGGAAACTTCCCAATATAAAATTCTTATGACCAGTACACAGTAAGCCCCAGAAATGGGAAATTTAGTTTGAAATTATTAGTGTAGTAATTATTTTTAAATCAACTCTCCCAACATACTTATTTATGAATGACATTCTTTATAACAGAAAATTCTGTTCACATGGGAGGCATCATATAAATCAGAATTTAAGCAGTGTTCTTGTCCACCATTATCAGTGAGACCACACACTCTGTAATATAAATGTAACTTTGTAAGTTCCAGTATGTAGAGAGATCTTGTAACACATTTGAGACTAAATGAAAGCTCATGCTGCCCACTTCTTTCTTTCAGTTAGTCTCAAAGGTGCTACAAGATCTTTCTATGTATTGATTCTACAGACTAACATGGCTATATCTTTGAAAGTTACAGCTACGCTGCAAAAGGAGTCACATCATCCCTCGTTAAATTAGGGTTGCAATGTCACTTATGTGTACTATTATAATTTGTAATGTAATGCCAAAGTAAATCCACTATCCCAGTATATCACTTTATTCCACTAACACAGCAGAATTTAGTTATGATCCTGGCCTTACATAACTCAAGGATGGCTAAGTTGTAAAAATCCTATTAAAACCAACTAATATTTCACTGGCTCATGATTCATAGAACCTAGAGAATGAATATTACTCACAGATTGAGGAAACTGTTAAAGACTGCAAAAGAAAGTTGTTTCTTCAAGGAAAAGTAGTAACTCTTGGGAATATAACAGCTACCTCAATTCTGTTCTGCTAAAAAATTGATACCTGGTTGGTCACTGGGCAGGATCAACGTTGACTCTGTAAGCTAGTGCTACTCAGTTCATGGACTGATGCTGGTCTGCAGCAAGTTTCCAGGAAAAAAAGAAGCAGTTGTAACCATTAAGCTCAAATAATGGTGCCAATTCCTGGCACATTGCAAAAAATAATCTACCAGTCTGCCACATCAGATAGCTTAAGAAGCACTGTGGTAGACTAGCTGCTGAATCTGTAGCTACCGTTGGATTTAAATATATGGAAGCTTGAAGAGCTATTGTATATTTTATTTGTATATTTGCGTGTATATGTGTGTCTGTATATGCATGTATATATAGAGAGAGAAATTTTGCAGTCTTCTGTAGTGTATCAATCTGTGTTGAGGATCTCACAGCTCATCAGCACTTTTAATAATAATATTAATCATAATTGTTTTTCAAACCTTGTGGTATTTCTCCAGAACTTCCACCAGCTGACTGACTGTGACCTTGGCCAGATCATATCCAGCTAGACTGCAGTGTTAGATATCCAGCCCAAAAATAATTTTCTGTGGTTTCTTGTTCACGTTGCTTGCAATGCACTTGCCTCGCCTCACCCCTGTTCATTACCATGCTTCCATAGCTGATGTATACATTATTTCTTTTTCTCTCTTTGCCAGCATGCATGGAGTTATACTTGGCTGTCCTTTGCTTGTCTGTCATCTTCCTGGGTTGACCTTTAAAAAAAATAGAAAAGAAATCTTTTCAAACATTGTACTCTTGCAGACTCATGTAATCCTGGAACAGCCCAGGAGGAATGAGAAACAAATGGCACAGTCCAGCCATAGTTAAGCACTTTTAAGTCCCTGTCTGGGTAGTAAAACACCCCCACCCTTCCCGACTCCTGCTGTGGTTTTTTCCTATCCCACCCCCTGTGACCTCAGCTGAAGGGAAAGAAGTTTTTTTGTTATCCAGATGCCTCCTCCCTATGCTTTCCACTACAGAAGCGCCAGAAAGCTTCCTCTTCTGCAACCAGTTGTTCTGAGAGTTTGCAGACAATCTCTATCAGACCTTTCTTACTACACGGTTATATGACTGAATCCACTATATCTGCCCTGGATGGCTGCATCCTATGGAATCCTGAGATTTGTAGTTTGCTCAGCTCTCTGGATGAGCATTCTATATCCCTCTCTCAGGATACCATGGACAGGTAAAGTGGAATCATAGTGCTATAACTTAGTTTGAAAGGTCCCTGAGCCACACATGCCTCCTACCATCTTCTTGCAAGATTGCTTGGTCCCTCAAGAGTTTCAGAGTTTGTTGCTGTATTGATATGCAGCCTCCTCTGCTGGTGAGTCTACTAGAGTGGATGTCCACTGTCCCAGGTACAAAGGTGCCACACTCCTCTTTGTTTTATTTAGTGACAGTGACAGAGCAGTCAAAAGGCTGAGGATTTCTTTTTTTTCCAAAGATATTTTCCTGGTGCTAAAATGGCATCAGAATAGATGCCAGAGATGTGGCTTTTCTGAGAATGATAATCCCTGATTACAGTGCCAGAACCAAATAGATTTATTCCAAAAGTTTGATGGCAGTGTCATTTGGAAAGAAAAGAGCTGTGTAGCCACAAAAGACCTGTTGTTTCACATTCATAATGTTCCGTGGTGGGAGTGGGAGTGTTTTTTTCTTTCATAGGATACTGATGCTTACAACGTTGCATTTATAATTCAGATACAGAAGAGATAGAACTTGGAAATTTGGTGCTTTTTTTGGGAGGGTGGGGAACTTTCACCCTGGGATCCCTTCCCCAGTATGGCCACTGAATGATTCTGTGGAGCTAGAGTCCCCCCCCCCCCCCAAAAATCTTCAAGCTGGGCATGATGAGAATACTTCAGTTGGTATTGCTTAATAGGGGACTATCAGGATGGGATTCCATTGAAATGACTGTTGAAATGACTTTTACTCTGTTCAGGGTACTGTACTTAGGCTGTCTACTTCATGCCCTTGTTATAGAGAACATGAGAATGACTAGGGGGTGAAACAGACCGTCTCAAAGGAGCGGCCAGCCACCACCCCTTTGAGTGGTGGATCAGAGTCGGGGCAACTGTATGCCAAAGCCCCAATCTGGCATTTTTCTGGGTCTGGAAAAAAGACACAGAAAAATGCCACCGCTGTGTGGCTCTTCCCCGATTCTTCGTTTCTGTCTAAAAGCTGGGCTGAAGAAATGTCATTATGCTGCCCACCATCTGGTCGGGTGGGTGGCATGATGCTGCTTTGGGGGAAGAGCCGAGGCATGCAGAGTGCAGTCGCCATGTCCTCACTCCACCCCAACAATGACCCTTTTGGCCAGTCTGTACAGCCACTAAGTTTGTTTGTGGAGAGGAGGGGAATTCAGCAATTATGTTACTGGTCTGAAAATCATAGACATTTTCTGACTTGTTTCTTGGTTTGAGTTGACCAGAAACATTGCACACAAGGGGTAATTCTGTCCTACAGAAGGACCTTGGAATGTCCATCTCTCCATCTGTAGTATGGCATGACCTGGGCTCCATGTACTGTATTGGCACTATTAAGAATTAATATGCTTTCTAAACTCATGAATGCTCATGAAGTGGGGTAAGTGCTTTTTTCCATAAAGTCCATGGCAATCTGGCATATTGATCACAGTCACAGAATTAGAGGCCTTAAGGAAGAATCCACCTGGAGTTCTGGACAAGCATTAGTCTAGTACTATAAATGAGAAGGCTGGCATGACAAGCTGTTCTCCCTCTGGAGAACCAGATTCACACCATAGGAGTGCTCTTGGGCCCTGTCTGCAAGAGCCAAATACAATGGCCTTCTCGCATTCCAGCATGCTCAGCATCACAACCAATGTATACCTCTCTTTAAAAAATTATACAAACATACTTCTTACTCCAGATCTTCCAAGAAGATCCGGAACTCTCTGTTCCAATGCTAGGCAGCTGTTTGAAACACATCACACTGAGCTGCCCAGTGCATCCACTGCTGCTGCTGGTTGCTTACTCTGAGGTCAGAACAAGGCACCCAGCTCATGTGATCATCGCTGGGTACCTCATTCTGATTTCAGAGTGAAATGAATGGTAATAGAAGCACTGGATGGTAGTTGCATGGCATCGGAGTAGGAAGGTCAGGATGAGGATATGCCATGCTGCCCCAGGAATATCCTGACCAGTGTAAACAAGGCATTAGACATAACATTGCTTCTGGAAGTTTACTGTGGCCAGGAGTATCTTTAGCCAGGTTCGGCTATTGTGTAAGCAGTCCTCCTGCCTTAGAGAAGACAAATGGGGTCATAGTGATTTATACTAGAATTACCTCTTGGTTAGTCTATTATCATGTGCTGTAAGTGAGGCTGCCCTTAAAAAGTGTTCAGAAGCTGCAGCTAGTGCCAGACTCTTAAGTGGTATCTGTTTCAGAGACCATATGTCATCAGCCATGAATCAATGACACTAGCTTCCAATCTGTTTCCAAGCTCAATTAAAGATGTTGATTTTGACCTATAAAGTCCTAAACAGCTTGGAGCTAGAAGATCTGAAAGACCACATCCTCCTATATAGGCCTGCCTGGAATTCTTGATCTTTCAGTGAGTTGAAACTCTTTTGTGTCTTCCACAACTCCAAAAGGCTGAGCTGGTGAGCACATGAGAAAGGACTTTCTCTATAGTGGTGCTCATTAAAAACTGTACTGTTACTAGATCAGTTTAATATAGTGAATACTGTTCATTCTTTTTTCTCTCTCTCTCTCTCTCTCTCTATATATATATATCAGTTTGATGTATTTTTAATTAATGCGTTTAGTTTATTTTTACGTAAGGTATGTCTCCACAATTTTGAATCTGCACAGAAATTATTTGGTAACGTGCAGGAAAACCAGATCTGGATTTATATGTTCACATTTCTTTGTTCTAGTCAACAGCCTGGCTCCTGAATTCTGCACTAGTTGTGGTTTCCAGACCATATTTGAAGGTAAGGCAGTGTTGAACACATTGCAGTACTCAGAAATTACCAGGGCAGAAAAAAAATATCCCCAAGCTTCTCTGGTGACCCCCCCCCCCCAAAGCATCCCAATGCAAAATTTTAAATACATTTTCTGCTAATTTCAGAGTGCCCCTAAAACCCACCCAAAGAGCAGCCAAAATGGCAACAAAGAAACAAACAGCTTCATTTATATACCACTTCATACTGCCTAAGGCGTGTCTAAGCAGTTTACAACTATAAGCTATTTGCCCCCCAACAATCTGGGTACTCATTTTAGCGACCTCGGAAGGATGCAAGCTTGAGTCGAGCTTGAGCCCTTTTGCTGGTCTTGAACTCGCAACCTTATGTTTTTGAGTGAGTGGCTGCAGTTCAGGCATTTAACCACTGTGCCACCAGGGCTCCTGTGATGGTGATGGTGACATCGCTTCTGGAATATCCTGAACATGGTATAGCCTATGGGGATCATGGGGACATAATTTGAGGCTTGTCTGGATTATAGCAAATAGCAAGTAGATTTCTATACTGCATATCAGTGAACTAGTACCCTTTCACAGGATTTGCCTTAGACCATTGGGAAAACACATATTTCCAATGGTCTTAGGAACCGAGACACCGCTCCTCTATCCGTTTTATGGTTGGGGGTCACCACAAAAGGGTCATGGCATTAGGAAGGTTGAGAACCACTGTGCTAAGTGGTTTACAATGTGTAAGCCAATTGCTCCCCACAAGCTGGGTACTCATTTTACCAGCCTATGAAAGGATGGAAGGCTGAGTGGACGGAGCCCTGCAGGATTGAACTCACAAACTTGTGACTGCAGTATCAGTATTTAACCATAGTACCATCGGAGCTTCTTAAGCCTCTAGTGCTGTGGTAGTGAACCTATGGCACACGTGCCCTCTCTGGCATGCAAAGCCATTTTTGAGGGCATGAGGAGAGACAGGAGGGTGAGGGAAGAGTAGGAATAGGCACAGAAGGCAAAATTCCCACCCTCAGAAGGCAGAAGTCCCATGCCCAGAAGTCATTAGGAGGAACTTCCTGACAGTAAGGGCTGTTCGACAGTGGAACACACTCTCTTGGAGTGTAGTGGAGTCTCCTTCCTCAGAGGTCTTTAAGCAGAGGCTGGATGGCCATCTGTTGGGGATGCTTTGATTGGGAGTTCCTGCATGGCAGGGGGTTGGAATGGATGTCCCTTGTGGTCTCTTCCAACTCTATGATTTTATGAATCCTGCCCCCCACCCCCAGCACCAGATAATACCCATGCGGGAATGCCTTTGAGTTTGGGCACTCGATCTCTAAAAGGTTCACCATCTCTGCTCTAGTCTATTGATGGGATCAGACACTAAATCAATGACAGATGGCATCCATGTCAGTGTGATGTTGAATCCACTCTGGTCTTTTGCCTGAACTTTGAAGGATTTATCTAGTTTGGGGAATATGACGGAGCACGTTGGATGGCATGTGTTTTTAAAGTTCAGAGCGCAAACCTCAGAGCAAATTCACTCATAGACATACACACTAATGTGGAATCCACCAACCACCACTGCAGTGCTTCAGCACTGCATATGTTTAAATTGCTGGAATAAATTAGCCTTACACCAAATGACACAGCTGTTCTACCTAGTTTAGTATGGTCTGTTTATGCTTTCCAGCACCAGTGCTCCAGTGTTTCCGGGAGGAGTCTTTCCAAGCTTTCTCTGAAGTTATGCCTTTGGGAAGCTCACAAGTGGAACAGTGAAGGCTTCCTTTCTGAGAGCCTTAAGTCAAAGCTATGAAGTGTTCCAACTCATTATGTATTGGTACCTCTTCTTCCACTATCTTTGTTATGCTCAAACTAAAAGGTCACCTCAACTTGAATACCTCCCTATGATTAGAAATAAGGAGACCGTCAGATGTTCCTAAATCCACTGCCAATTTTTGTGGATTTTATAGTTCGGTTTCTTTGCACAGACACAAAATGCCTGTTCTTTCTCTGTGTATACACATGCATGTTTGACTCACTTAATCTAGAATAGGCACTGGTGGTGAAGAAAGAATATACATTTTTGTCAGCAGCCTGTTGGGAATTATTTTAAGCATATAAAAACAATATGCCAAAATTGTACTGTTGTAATTTTATATCAATCAACATTTCTGATAAGTTCAGTTAGTTTTAACAACTTCACACAGAGAGAGGAGAAAACCTCTTTCTAGACACATGTTGATACTTTCAAGTAATGAGTTGAGTGCCTTTCTTTGTACAACTGTGATTTTAAAAGACATGATAAGCATTTGGCACTAGTCCTTCCTATCCTTAGCTAGTGTTTCAATTGGTTGAAAACTTCCATCTTCTATGGCATGACTTGCAAGGGGAGCCATGAACCCAGGAGGCTGAGGACAACTGAAATTCTATATCCCAAAGCAGATGATCCAAGGCCTAGAGGATTTGATTATTCTCGCTTGATCATAAATCAGAAGCATTCACTGAAACTGCTAACATTTTTGCAGCACTGGCATAACTTACATTTACGAAACAGGAGTGAGTAGGTAACAACACTATAAGGCTTGAGGAAATTTTATCACCCTGAAGCCTGAATTGGCTCCAAGCAAGCATGCCTGAGACCTTCAGTCAGCAGCGATTGCGGCCACTCCATTGCTAGCATCCAGCCCCCAATACGGATTTGCACTGTTATGTAGATCTGTATAACACTGTCTAGACCCCATTCTTGTCTGTGTATGTATATATATTTATACACACACACAGTACACTCATAGGGTTCCCAGATTTCAGGGCCCCTGTTTACTAGTTCTTGGAGCAAGAGGAGGAAACTCAGGGTGAGATTGCTGCTTTAAAAGGTGTGTCCATCTTTCCCCCAGTTTGCTAGACTTGGTGTTTTTTGTGCAACTGTAGCAAATGCTTAATATATTATGTGTAATTACATTACAAGAGAATGCCACATGTAACCTCACTGGGCTCTATCTCCTGTGACTTCACAAGGGGTTGACCCTACGTCTTAGGTCCTGGCCCTAAAATCTCAGGGCTTAGGATGTACTGGACTGGCAACCTTGCTCTTAAAACATGACATTACTCACACACACTTCATTTCTCCCCCTATTGCAGTCACACTTATCTGGAGGCTTTTTAAAAGGCTATTGCAGTGGGAGAGAGGTACGTTTCCAAGGGATAAAGGAGTTTGCAAGCATCTTTTAAAAAATATGCCCCTGCACTACAACATGGGAGGAAGAAAGGAGAAATCTTTCATCTCCAACCCCTGATATAAAGGCTTTTCAGCTGGGAAATACAAATTCTGTACTAAAAATTTTAAACTGTCCATGATTATGCCATTTAAATTTATTACCTTTGAATCAGTTTTGTATAATTACCGTAATTCAATTTCTGCCAATCATGTGGTGAATCAATGAGCTATGCAGGACCATCCTAAATCAGAAGATTTTATCTAGCATTGGCCACATGCTTTTAAGTCCACATTTGCGGACCCAGAAAGTATATACCACTTGTGGAAAAATACAGCAAAGAATCTTACGATGGCAACTTCTGCGCTCAGTATAAAATAATAAACTTTTTAGGACTTGCATACAATTGTGGAACAACACAACACTGACAGTGTTATACAGATCTTCACAACAGTGCAAATCCCCATGCCCCCACAAGCCAGTCTGACCAGTCTGTGTAGTCTCTGCAGCAGTCGCCAGAGGGAGCCTATGAAATCCTGGCCAAGAATGGCAGGGGGATGAATTCAGACAACCTTGTTCTTCTTGATTCCCATCACTTGTGAACTGCAAAGGATAAACTGTTGTGGGAGGAAATGGTTGCTTAAATCCAAAACAGGTGTCAATTTGCTGGATGGCAACAGTTTCTCCTTGCAGTGGGGTTGTTGCTTTAATTTAAATGACTTAAATTGGATCTGTTTTTACTCAAACAAGTTGAACTACCAGAATCTTTCTTAATGAGTTTTTTTAAAAAGTGTTTACCTACTGCAGTTCAATTTATCATTATGTTGATAGCCGTACCTCTATAATGGAATAGCAATTGTCATCTTTTTGAGTAACAAAGGGTGTTTTGTTTTATTTTCCAGATAGATAAAATAAGAAATATATCTGAATGAGAAAGGAAACGGGAAAAGAATGTGCAAGGGAAAAAACCACAAATTGTGAAACTACAAGACACCTTGTGTTGAGTATACATGAAGAGTGAAAACTCCCAGGTAAGCAGTGTAACTTTTCTCCAATCATTTTAAATGCTATATAGCTTTGACATATACATGTTAACTAGTGGATGTGTATTACCAATGGTGAAAAAATGGATTCCAACTTAGAATTTCAGGAGATCTACCTACACCCAAATGAACCTGTTCATCTGTGGTGAAGATGAGAAATCTTGCTCTTAACTAAGGAAGGCATGTTAGACATTGACATGAGGGAGGACCTTTTCAGGGCTGTAAATCTTCTCTCAATGAAACGCTAACTGATCTAGGAGGTTTTTAAGCAGATAGCAAGGCATTTTTTATTCTGAGATGCTTTTTAATGTTTTTTAAATTGTTCATTCTACACTCATAATGTTTTTAAACCGATTATTTTAATTTTTTTATTGTTCACACTTTTTATTGTATTAAAATGTGTGTTTAGGCATGGAAATAAATGTATGTCAGTTTTGTATATTGGCCAGTGTTATCCCAGTGTTGGTCAGCTCCAATTGTGGCCCATGTGTGTTAACATGGTGTATATAGTCATCAATAGCAATGACTGTCATTGCTGCATGACTATAATATTTATTTATTTATTGAGATGCTGTTTCCCCAAAGCTGGGTTGCAAAGTGGCATACATCAAGATTAAAAACAGGTACAAATAAACCACAAAAGGTATGTGTGTGTTTTAAAAAAAAATTACACATTCTAATGTAATACTATGAGAATTAAAAGCCATTTAAAAACACACCAGAAAAAATACATCACTCATCTATTAAAACCCCCTTTCTCAGCACCCAGACAGTTGCCAAAAACCTCTGGTGGCAAAATGACATCTGGAAGGGGTCTAGTCTAACTTTCTTTGGAAAGAAAATCCACAATCTGGGATTAGCCACAAAAAAGGTCCCTCTCACATCTGCACCAAACATGCCTTATGAAGATGGCAAGACGGTGATGGGTCACAGAGTTTAAGCTGTGGAAGAAGGAATTGTAGCCTTCCAGCAAGTAATTAATGAGGATGAACCCACAAGCTAAGAGAGGCCGCAACAGTTTGGGTTTGCCTGAGCCTATTGGGGAAAAAGACTTTACCCCCTTCTTTTCACTCTCCAATCTCCATTCCTGAGTAAACAGAGTGCAGACTTGTTTTCCACTTTGAACTCAATATACAGCAACTGAAGTATGGTGAAGACAAAGGGGGAAAGCAGGAGGAAGAGAAAAAAACCAGGAACACTTTAAGAGCAGCTGAGAAAATGGAACAACAGAGGATTAATCAGGACTGAGAGCTGAAGGTTATGCAATCAAGTCCAACACTGTTTTTCTTGGGAGTTTATCATACGACGGAATTTGGGGGTATAATGCAATGGCAATCTGAACACAATCATGGGGTTTCACGTAATTGCAAATGAGTGTATCTCACCCAATTTCGGGCAATGGGAAGTCATTCCAAATGCAATCATGGGGTTTCACATAATTGCATATTAGAGTATCTCATGCAATTTTGGGTAAAGTGGAGTCATTTTTGGGAAATGGGAAGTCATTCTGAATGCATTCCAAACGCAATTTGAATTCACGTAAATTCGCTAAACTAGCGAATTCACATAATTGCAAATTGGCTCCATTTGCAATTGAGAGAAATTCCTCCCATGCGATAAACTTGTATGAAACATCCTGGGGTAGCCATACTAGCCATACAGCAAATCTAATAACATCAAAAATCCACCAAACAGCTATATTATGATTATTATTTATATAGCGCTGTAAATTTACACAGTGCTGTACATAAAATTGTAAATTAGATGGATCCCTGCCCTCAGGCTTACAGTCTAAAAGAGACAACACAAAAGGAAGAGGGGAAGGTGGTGGGAAGGGGATGAGGTCCAGTGGTTCTTCTCTCCCTCTGGGGCCAGGACCAAGGCAGATGGACTGGAGGGAGAGCACAGCTTCTTGATACATAGTTAGAAGGAGGCATCCTGGTGCAGATGGCACAATCCTGGGAATGCTTCCCTAAACAATATAGTCTTTAACTTAATTTTGAACCTGGTTAGAGAAGTGATGAGGCATATATGTGGGGGAAGAAGGTTCCAGAAGTGAGGGGCAGCAAGTGAGAAGGGACGAATCTGGGACTGGGCAGTGGAAATCCTCGGCTGGGACAGGAGACCTTGACTACCAGAATGGAGGAGTGTACGAGAAGGAGTGTGAGGAGAAAGAAGGTCAGACAAGTAAGGAGGGGTCAGTCCGTGGAGGGCTTTGAAAGTCAACAACAAACGCTTGTACTGGATGCAGAAGGGGAAGGGGAGCCAGTCAAGGGAGAAGAAAAGAGGAGAAACATGGTCAGAGCTGCGAGCAGATGTGATAATACGTGCAACTGAGTTCTGGACAGAGATTAAAGGATGGAGGTGAGAGAGAGGGAGCCCTGTCAGAAGAAGGTTACAATAATCTAGTCGTGAGACCACTAGGGCATGGACCGGAGTCTTGGCAGTGGAGGCTGAGAGGAATGGACAGATTTTAGCAATGTTGTAAAGGGAGAATCTACATGTCTTGGCATAGCCTGAATATGGGGGATAAATGTCAGAGAGGAATCAAAGATGAAACCAAGACTGCGGGCTTGCTGAACCGGATGAATAGAAGTGCCGTCAACAGAAATAGAAAAGAAGTATTGAAGGGTGGGCTTAGGTGGGAAGATGAGAAGCTCTGTCTTAGACATGTTGAGCTTCAAGCGCCGATGCCGCATCCACTGAGAGATGGCAGCCAGACAAGAGGAGACTTGCTGTTCAAGCCCCGGCGAAAGGTTAGGAGTGGAAAGACTATACCTTTATTGGGCCAACCAAAATGCACAATATGCATGTTGCAAGCTTTCAAAGCTCCACTGGCTTATTCATCAGGCAAGGAGTTAAAAACATGTAAGAGAAAAAATTGAAGATATTAGTCATAAGCTTGCATTTTGCTGTTTTTGTTCTCATTTCAGATGGTATGGAGGGGTATTTCCTCCTTCTGGCCATTTATTATTTATCCTCCTTCTGGCCATATGGCAACTGGGAGATTCTCAGAGTCCAGGAAATTTAACATCCATGCGCAACACAAAAAGATACTTCTTTTGCAATCCAATATGCCTCTGCTGTTTTTCTATGTTTGTTATGATTACAATTATTGACACATTGGCCTCCTGGGTCAGCTTAAGTAAGCTACTGTCTCCCAAAATTTGTCTTCTTGCCTGCATTATGGAGAAATAGTAATGTTGATATACTCTTACATTGTTGTTGTAAAGATTACAACTAGGTTGTTGAAATGAAATACTTTACGTACTTGGAAAGCCCTGTGTTTTGTTTTGGTTTTTTTGTTTTTGTTTTTGTTTTTTTCTGTAATTAAAATAATGGTTGAGGAGGCAGTATATAATTATCTTTCTCTGTCCAGTATTTCTCTTATCTAGACTTTCCTCTCTTGTATCATGTGGGGATTCAAAGTCTGATTTGCTCAGTTTTGAAGTTGGCCCTTAGGGCCAGTTTTGGCCATCTCTGTTATTTCCTCTCTCATAGCCCTTCTCCATTCATTGTGACATCATTATTAAGTTGTTTGACTTAATGTTTGGAGCATTTGGGCTCCATTCCTTGCATTTGTGTCCTTAGTTCCCCTTGTTCTTTGGCATTCAGAAAAGGTCCTGATTGACAATGAGGCATGACTCTGATTAATTTTTGACAGTCACAAAGTTGGCAAAATCTACTGTTTTAGAACAAGGATTAACTGGGGCTGGTGGCCTCTCCAAAAGATAATGCCAGAAATGAATAAGAGTTTTGTTACCATAAAGTCATCGCTTTATGGGGGATGATATGCATGTACCATTTGCCAGGAACATCAGTGGACACCCACAGGGCTGCTCTGTTCAGATAACTTCTTCTGATGTGTTAAAAAGTGTGTCAAATGGTAATTTTGAGAAGATGAGAAATGCAATAAAGCAGCAATGAAATCCAGAGTATCAGCTGGAGGGTGCCCAAGAGCAGATCAAACAGCTTTTGCTGCTCACTGTGCAAGCTTCTCAGGAATGCAAAACTATGAACTACTCTGAGATTTCTAGAGCTCTGTGAGCCAAACACTGATATCTGGGAGGAGGAAAATGAGGACAGAGACAGAAGCTTTTGTTCCTTTTGGAAAACCCTGTCGATACACGATGGGATGTGTGTGAATGCCAGATGTTTCAACTGATGAGATTACATAAAGGATTAGAAAGCAATGGCAGCAAGAGAGACATTTTTCAAATGGTACCCCAGGACAATGAATCCCCTTCTGGAGGAATTCCACAGCCAGCTCTGAGTATCTTTCAGAACTATTTTCATTAGGCTAGTTAAGTGTTTTTGTTCTTTTTATTCAAAACAGGCAATAGCCAGTGTAAGATTTTTGGTGGCATGGCAAGAATTAAGAGAGTAAATTGCTAAAGATTTCATTTGGCCCTACACTCCTAGCATAGTCCACATTTGGCTAGATATTTTATATATGTACTTTGAGTCTGAGCTAGGGTGATATTTAAGTAAAACCTTGAACAGGCAACCTGGTTGTTTTTTTCATTAACAATACTATTGGAGACAAATGGGAGAACTCCCCATACTACATGCAGACCACATATGATTATTAATAAGAGGCAAGCCATTATTATAAAATGCCATTTACATTTGGCAATTATTTAGTTATTTATCAGTTACATTTGTATTCCTCCTTTCCTTACCAGTTTATTGGGGACTTGGAACATGGTTTTCTCAGTCTTAGTCCAAAACCACAAACTACACCCAAAAGCTTAGAAATTGTTACATTTTGGACTAAGAATCCCAGAATCACCCAGGGATTTGTAGAAAGGTTATCAGTTGCATTACAAATCACGGAATCATACAGGGAATCTGGAATTTGCACCCCACCCCTTACCGCCCCCCCCCCCAGGTTTGACTGCACTATGCTACATTTAGTAGCCAAAGGGATCTTGTAGCACCTTTGACACTAACTGAAAGAGTGAAGTCAAAGATATAGCCGTGTTAGAGTGTAGAATCAGTATGTAGAGAGATCTTTTAGCACTTTTGAGATCAATTAAAGAAAGAAGCTGGTAGCATGGGCTTTCGTAGACTTGAGCTTACTTCCTCAGGAATCATATTACATTTAGTTTATGCTCTTTAAATTATGCTATCAATCATCGTTGATGGCTTAGGTCTCTAGACATACCCCAGCAATGCTATCTCCCTTTTTACAAGGTGTGTCATGAGGCATGATATGAGAATATTATATATAAGCTAAAAGAAAACAGGGCTTCACTTTCTTCGATTATGCAGGAAAAACCTGTCTTCCCCCTTCCCTGCTCCAAAATCAGAGTTAAATGAAAATAATGTTGCGCAGAGAAATAAAATTAGTACCTTTAATTTCATTTTATAACCAGTGGGATACAAAAACTGATATTAAGAGGGAAGAAAGAAAACAGTCCTGGCACGTAGTGACACCATTCCTTCCTGTGGAAAAGGAAATAAAATATCTTTCATACACAGTTGAAGCCTTTCACACTCTGAGCATTTCATGGCTAGAGAAGGGGCAGTCGACAGCAAGGATGTTAACATGTCTGGACTCTTTTCCCTTTACACCTTCACCTCCCATCACATGAAATGCAGCCAAGAACAGCATCTTCTCAAGTAACAGAAGAGCTCAACTCAAGGTCCTGAATGGAATTCTCACTCTATCGGGTGTACCTCTTGGCTAGGATCTTGGGTCAAGTACTGCAAGCTGTAATAATAAAGCCTACTTCAGAATGGTTACCCTGACCTGTGGCAGCTGTTGTTGTTGTCATCATAAAATTTGAAATTGCTTTAAAATGCTAAAAGGATGAAGGGTGGCTTTATGGATTGGTTTCTGTGTTTTGGTGGTGAATGGAGCCTAACGCTGTAATGCATTCTAAGGCAAGGACTCTGGGAGTTGTGCTGTGCACAGGAGTATTGCTCGGGAAGGTACTGTTATGTTCACATTGGATGGGACCTGAATCACACACATTGTGATCTGCATTTGCAACCTAGGTGGTGTCTGCATAAACCAGGATATTCCAGGAGCAGCCTGGAGCATCTTGGCTCTGGAGCTGCCCTGTTACCTGGGGCCCTCTGTTGTGACGTAGGGTGATTGTTTGCATGCCACTGCTGCACATAGCTTGTTCTGAGGTCAGAACGAGGTGGCCGGTGTCACTAATATGGCTGGATACCTCATTCTGACCTCAGAGTGATTGATGTATAGCAGTGGCGGCAGCACAGGACAGCACTATGGGATGTGTTGTAAACAGCCACCTGGCATCTCAGTGGAGGGGTCCAGATCTTCCAGAGGAAACAGTAAATGTTTTTTATTCCATTGTAAGAGGAGTATAGCTTGGGTTTGGTGCTGATTGGAGTGGAAATCATCTGGACTATTCAATCTAGACTTGGGGATTGGGCTCTAGCCTAGGAGCCTACTGTAGACTTTGGTCTCAAAGCTTTCTTTGAATGGTAAATGCATGACATGTATAACATCAGCCCTTGTGACTGACAGGTAATGTGAAGCCTTGGTTTGGACAGAGCTTGTAGATACTTATTAAATAGAAAGACTGCAGTCCTAGAGGTGTCTTCAGCTAGAGCTTAATACATCCAGTTAATAAATATAGTAAAATTCTTGCTTTCTAAACAGCCTGCCTGACTATTTCCTTATGACTGGATAGGCTGTTGCCTAGATTTTCAATGTAGGATGAAAATACAATATTCATTCTCATACTAATCTTGTTTTTTAATATAGGTGATCTTTCACCTCTGCCTTTTTCACTCTTTCCTCTACCACAAGCTGTTTCCTGGTAACTTTCAGCTTTTTAAATAATTACTGTGAGTATCATTAGCATTTTGTTAATAAACCTGTTACATTCACATATCTGAAAAAGGAAGGAGAGACATTTGAATGAGCATACTGCAAAGAAATATTAGTAAGTTAGATTAGTCTCACATGTTATATGTAACATAGTGTATTGAACACTCTGTGGTTTATTTTTGAATTTCAAAGCAGTTATATTGGGTATAAAAGAGAAAGCTCAGATGCCATATTTTTTTAAAATCACAATGTTGTTGTTGTTGTTGTTGTGTACTTTCAAGTTATTTCCAACTTAGGTTCACCTTAGGGAGGCCATATCACATTGTTTTCTGGGCAAAGATTTGGTCAGAGGAGGGTTTGCCTTTGCCTCCCTCTGAAGCTGAGAAAGTGTGACGTGCTTAAGGTCACCCAGTAGGTTTCTATGGCCAAGTGCAGATTTGAACCTTAAACTATGGTGACTATGGAGATAATCAGACCAAGGAAATTGGAAGTATAATCTAATGGCAATCCGAACGCAATCATGCGGTTTCACGTTATTGCGTATTAAATCATCTCACGCAATTTCGAGCAAAAGGGAAGTCAATTCGAATGCAATCACGGGTTTAACGTTATTGCGAATTAAAGCATCTCACGCAATTTCGGGCAATGGGGAGCCATTTTTGGCTAATACGAAGTCATTCTGAATGCCTTCCAAACGCAATGGGATTTCACGTGAATCTGCTAAACTAGCGAATTCACGTCAATTCGAATTGGCTCCATTCGAAATAGAGAGAAATTCCTCCCGTCTGATAAACTCCTATGTCACCATAGTCACAGTCCAAGGCGCAAACAACTACAAACCACTGGTTGTCTTCTTGAAGCCTGACATTATTCATTTATTTTGAATCTCCATTTAGAATATACTGACATCTTGGTGACAAACATTTTTCTTAAGCGGAACTTAAGCCAGATCATTCGTCAAGAGTTACAATCAAAGGCATTCTTCTAGCTGGCCATTGCTCTCAGTGAATGAAATTTTAGCTTATGAATCCTGAAGAAATTCAAATGGTGTCAAGTTCTTTCTTCAGAACCTTCTTCAATGCTGAGTCAGGACAGGGCCTCACCATCTCATCTTGACTCCTCCTTTGGGATATCTGAGAAAAGCAATTTAGGGAAGAGAGTTTGACTTTTAAAAGGAATATCTTTACTGTCTTTAGAGTTTTGAAAAGGTTTTTAACTCATTTGTTTGTTTCGAGAATTCTCAGTTTGGTTGCCTCTAACAGTACATGTTTTGTTTTATTTTTGAATATGTTCTATGCTCTCACACCCTATCTTGCTATCCTGTAAAGACTGTTTGGTTTTTTAAATTAGTAAATTTGATTTTTATAAAGACCCGGGTATTTGTTTCAATGTGTAAGGAGTACCACTGTAGAGGGGCATGGGTGCAGGCATAGTTTGCTGGCCTTGTATACCCATGAGTATCCACCCAGCCCTCTGCACCAAACAGGAAAGTTTTAACATAAAATACATTATTCTCAGCAAGCACCATAGTTTGTTGTTAGATCCAAACTGGGAAAATTGTGTTTTCAACTGCCATTTAAATGTAGTTTCAACTATGGCACACATATTCCCTATGGTTTGTCCTATTTAGAAATGGTGTTATATCTAAACATGGTCAACTTTCTTCCCCCTTTCTCCTTTTGTAAGTAAATTAGTCTGTGTGTTTTCCATAAATACCTTACTAATGTCAATTTTGCTCATCTTTCTAGTTAATTCATTTGTATCCCACCTTTCTTCCATGGAACCCAAGGATGTTCATTAAAACATCATTATTTGTACGTCTTTAAAAACAAGAGCATATTGTTATTTTTATTGTTATAATTTGGTTTCTTGACCTTTTATTTCTTGCACCATTATTGAAAGTAACTTATATAGTCATCTAGCCTCTTCTGAGTCATATGTCTCTTCCACTCACTCACATATAATAATAGAATCGTACAGTTGGAAGGGTCTGAAAAGATTATCTAGTCCAATCCCTTGCCAAATAATAGGCTGGATTTAGCCACAGTCATACATAGAGAAATAGAAAGTGAAATTAATGGAGTGTACAGTTCAGTGGGCCCTTGGAAACTTCTGGGGTTTGGTCTCAGGGCCCCTTGGGATACCAAAAGCCGTGGATACTCAAGCCCCATTAAATACAGTGGCATAGTAAAATTGTGTCCCTTATATAAAATGGCAAAATCAAGATTTGCTTTATAAAATTTATATTAAAAAATATTTTAAAGCCATGGATGGTTGACTCTGGGGCAAAGTAGATGGCGCAAAAGGTCCGCACTGGGACTGTGCCACCGCTGTTCACCCCAGGACTGTGGCAGCCACACATGGCTTGAACAGGGTTCCAAAAAGGAGCAGTGTTTTACTGTGTCTTTTGGGGCTGGCTCTTTGGTGTAGAGCCATACCCAGGGCAGCTTCTGGCCACATTCTGGTCATGCGTCATCTGAACACCACGCCACCTATACAGCCTGATGGTGGCCCTTTTGGCCTGTCTGTTTTAGGCCTCTGTGGATAAAGGGCCTATTGATACGGAGGGCTGACTGTAATTTAATTAATTTATGTTCCATTGATTTCATTGGATCTGCTGAAACAAGTTGACTAAATTAGGTCCCATTGATTTCCTAGTGTCTATTGCTCTTAGCTCTAAGTATGACCAAATATAGATTCAACCCATTATTTGTATGGTAATTTTCAATAAAATTGCAAAAATGCATTTATAAGTAATTAATCAGGGCTATAACTATGTATAAGAAAGTAAAATAAGTTATTCAAAGGATGTTTGGAATAATTACCAAATGAAACTAAGCAAAACTTAAATAGCCACCTGTGGCATGGATGGTCTCCAAAGACATTAAATATGTTTCTAAGGTTAGAATTGATTTACTCATCATTGTTTTTTGAACTGCAATTGGCCAGGGTAGATCATGCTTTCAAAGATACCACAGATGACTAATATCAGCTTGACAGCAGTGTGTGAACCACTAAGTCAAGATATGAATATGTATGATACAATGTTTTGACCTCATCACTCTGGCTTCTCCTAGTCAGCTACTTATATTCTTAAAATAGAGATCACCTCAGTGGGGGAAAGTATTGTGCATTAGTGTCCAAAAATAGATATGATTGCTGCTGGGCTGCTTTCTGGAAGTACTTTAAGCTTTAGGCCACGTTCTGGCCAATGTATCTGAACTGCAGAAAGTGCTGTGAACTGTAAGAACCACAAAAGTAGTTAGGGTTGTCTAATGATATGCCTGGCATGGGTTCAATCCCTCACTTTCAATCAGAGCCATTAACACTGTGCAATTACCCTGAAAAGATCTTTTGTAACCCAAGCTAGAGAATTTAAATATTCTGTTTACCTAATAATTCTGAATCTGTTTACCAGAGCTAGGAAGCCTGTATCACTTCAGGTGTTAATGAACCATTATTTCCATGATCTCTCATCAGTGGCCAGATGGTATGGGGCTGATGGGAGGTGAAGTGCAACAACATCCATATGTTCCCTAGTGAATGGCCTGTGATTATTGACGCTAGTTACATTACTAGCACCATCACATATTCAATGGACAGGTAAATTTTGATCAAGAAGGAAGAAGCTAGAGACAAAAGAGACAAAATATAATAAAAACATCCGAGTGAAGTTGTATGTATACATAGCTGGATTTCATATGAGGCAAATGTTAAGACGAAGAGATGGTTAAGGAAAATGAGAAGAAAGGGAAATGGAATACATATTCTGGCCATAAGGGGCAAAAAGTACCCAAAAGGTAAAGCAACAGAAAGCTTTCAAAGTAATGATAACAGTCTATGCTGCATATGGAAGTGAATGGGAAGCCATGGTGGTGGCAGGAGAGTGTTGAGAAGAGGTGTCACATGTTCTTAGAAACATTGTATATATTCATGTATAAATCTAGAAAATTGAGTAAAAATTTGACCCAAAAGAACCTGAGTCAACTTATCCATGGGTCAATGGATTTTTTCTTAAGAAAAAATGAAACATCCCCAGATAAAAGGCAAGAGTGTAATCTGTCCTGGACTCACTTCTACTTTCTCATCCATCCAGCATTTAGTGTGAACACAGTTATTCCTGCTCAAATTTTGTCAGTTCTTTGGCATTGTTTTCTTTTGCTTCATCCTTTAAACCCTTTGTTATATGCCACTTAGTTTTACCCTTGATGTATCCACAGGGCATATCAAACTCCATACTTTTGTTCCAAAAACTTGTCCTTGACTTATACATGAGGTTGACTTATAGTCAAGTATATATGGTAAGAGAGATGGCATTTGTCTGAGTCTTGTATAAGAGTGAGATTTAAAGCTATTGCATGTGCTTATTTACAAAATGTGAGAAGCCACCCTTCAGTAATCTATTCAGGACACCACACTGGAATCAAGATTCTTTCCTTTACCCCAAGGAATACTTTCTGTTTGTCAAGTCAGATATATTCATTCTGAGATTTGGTCAGATCAAAGTAACGGTATTGGGAAACTACATAATTATATACCGTAATAACTCACTATGTACATAATGAAGACTACAGATGCATTTCTCAAAAAGAACAAAATAGCAAGAATGTGTAATAAGAGTGATTGTGAGATTCTGTCACAATTTCTCTACCATTTATTAAAAATTAAGACAATCTGTTCTTTTGCGAAGTAAGTGCAAGTTCTTGAATATTCATACATACCATGCTTCCCTATAATAACCTACCGGTATTTCCAGGCAGTCATATTTATTAACAAGAGTGAAGTACAGTACTTTTTTTCTCAGTGCATTTTTCAGTAAAGTAGACATATCCTAACAGATGTCCCCTGGGAGAGAGCAGTCATTTTCATCAGTTTTATTTGTCACCATCAAAAGCTATCTTCAGTTACTGAACTCCAGAATGATGCCCTGCTAAAGTCTTATTTTAGGAACTTATTGCTCTACACTCTTAAAAAAGGGCTAGGTGGTTTTAAATGCAGTCCCTGCCTCCTGTTGCATTTTTGGGTTTGTAGTTCAGTGAGGCTTAAGAGCTTTTTGGCTGAATATTCTAAATGGGCCTTCCTAATACTACAAACCCCAAAATGCAACCGGAGGCAGGGGCCACATTTAATAATAATAATAATAATAATAATAATAATAATATATTTATTTTTACCACGCCTCTTCCAAAGGGTCGACGCGGCTTACATAGAATAAAACATATAATAACTATAACATAGCATAACAACCTAAGAATAAACCCCTCTATCCCCTTAATCCTAACAAATCGACAGAATAAATAAACAGAAACTAAATACAATAATTTAAAGTGACCTAGCCCCGTTTTAAGAGTGTAGAGCGATAAGCTCCTTAGTTAGAGTCTGAAACCTTTTGCAGACTTCCAAACTTTGTAGGTCTGTCTGCTTGGTGAGCAAAGATCAGGATTATACCCATTGGACTCACTCCCTGTATCCACATTTGGGTGTATGTATGGTCTGAGACCTTTAAAAAAATGAAGGTATAGACTGCACACATGGAGATTTGCACACATATTAGAGAGTATGCACATAGGCTATAGAGAAGTAGCTTCAGAAACATGAAAGAGTACTCTGAGCATCAAATTAAGACACAGTCCTTTCTCCATGTACCTTACATTTCTCCATTCTCAGAGTTGAGGAAAGAAAACTAGGCTGGGATACATAGTTTCAGGGTAGGCATCATCAGGTACTTGCTGATGCTCTAGAAGAGGGCCACTGCCGCTCTTTGCAGTGTTCTGACCTCGGCCCCTCCTTGCTGTATTGTCCCACCTGCCCTTTCTGGGCAAGAAAGAAGTGGGATAAACATGAGAAAAGCACAATAACTTCCAATTATAGTAACTTGTTCCCTGCTCCTTTCTCTCTTCCTGAGGAAGGTAATATTGGTTGAGTGTAGAAGCAGAAGCAAACAAATAAGTGGTAGCAGCAACAATGGCAAGGAGATGGTGGGTACAGCCAAAAAGAGAAGCCTACTGTGGACTCTTTCAAATGGGGAGGAATTTCTCCCAACTCCAAATGGAGCCAATGCGGATTCATGTAAATTCGCTTGTTTAGCGAATTTACATGAACCCCTGCTCCGTTCGGAATTACTTCCCATTACTCGAAAATAACCCCTTCCTGCCCGAATTTGCATGCGAAGCTTTAATTCGCAATAACGTAAAACCTATGATTGCATTCGAATTGGCTTCCCTCTTGCCCAAATTTGCGTGCGAAGAGTTAATTCGCAATAACGTAAAACCCATGATTACATTCGAATTGACGTTAAATTATACTTCCAATTTAGCCTTGTATGAAAGAGTAGTTCGAGACTTTTGCTGAAACCAGTCCTTGCAGTTTGTTAGCTTTGTATTTATGCGGTTGCTGCTGCTGTGTGCCTTCAAGGCCTTTGTGATTTCTGTCAACCCCAAGGAAAACCTGTTACAGGATTTTCTTGACAAGATTTGTTCAGAGGGGCTTTGCTGTTGCTTTCCTCAAAGGCTAGGGGTGTGTGATTTGTCCAAGATCAACCACTTTGTTTTCAGGACTGAGTCAGGAATTGAACCCTGGTCTCCCAGATACCTAGTCCAACACTCCAGCTCCCATACCACACTGGCTCTCAATTTATATCTGTGCACAGTTGTTTTAAAATAACTCTTTGGGACTCAAAAGCAAATGCCATGTTTCCACAGGCATGCTGTTTTATGCTGCCTCTCATATTAGCAGCACTGGCAAAGGGACTTGGGAGAAGTGAAACTAAATTGATATTTAATTACGTTTGTCTTCTTAATCGTTGTGGTTGTCAGACATTTTACTGAGGTGACACACCAGTGGGGTTGATTCAGCATCCACCTGTAGGGATTCCATTCCATGACCGAGAAGTTGCCTTATATTGCTCTGTGCCTGGTGTGTCTCCCTTACACATGGGCCCAACCAACTATCCCCTCACAAATACTTCAAATAAAGTCCTGTTTTAAAAGACATTGGGTGTAAATGCTGGGATTAGCAATTGCTGAAAAAAGCTTGGAAATTAATATATACAGGATGGATGGCAAATTCAATTTGTGACAATTTAAAAGTGAATTGTCATACATTAATTGATTGTTGGTATTTAATAGCATACGTAACTTTTGTTTCTAGCTGCATTTTTATTTATTTTTATTATTCCCCCCCCCCTCGATATTCGTTGTTGTGTGTCCTCAAGTTGTTTTCAACTTATGGTGACCATAAAGCAGACCTATCATTGCGTTTTCTTGTCCAGATTTGCTAAGAGGGGGTTTACCCCTGCCTTCCTCTGAGGCTGAGAGAGTGTGACTTGTCCAAGGCCACCCAGTGGATTTGAATGGCTGAGAGGAGGTTTGAACCTGTTCTCCAGAGTTGTAGTCCAGCATTCAAACCACTATACCACTCTGGCTCCTTTTCAAAATTGCAACAATTTTAAGTGCATGCCAGTAAGTAATAAATAAATAATAAATAAAAGTTAAGAACATGTCATAATAAATATTAAAATGGTGCACGTTATAGTATTTCTCCATTTAGGCACATATACACACATGTTAAAAGGGGATAAAGTTCTAGTCTTCCAACTGAACTCACTTCATCTTGTCTATGACCCTGGTCATATAGGTGATGCGGGCAGTGGGTACTCATAGTGAGCTTGGGCATTCTTCTTACTGTTTGTATCATATTTCACAGGGGTACACACATCTAAAGGTCTGCCCAAATAAATATTCTTGTAAATAATTAAAAAGGAGAGGATAGCTCACACAAACGAGGACTCTTTGCTTAAATATATATGCTCTAGTTCTCCATAAATGAAAAGTAGAAAAGAGCCATACACTTTCTGTGGCCTCCATATCAAGACTGAAATCCAGTTGTTAATCCCAAACAAAGCAAACGTATTGTTTCGCTGGGATCTTGGTAAGCCAACACATCCAAGTTCGGTTGGTTGAGTAGATCTGCTGTACTTGGGATTACCAACTGTATTCAGGCCTCAATTTTCTGCTTTTCTAATTGAAAAAAGATTCCAAGCAGTGGAGCTCCCCCTACCCAAAACCTTAGTGAACTGCTGCCAGTCAGAGTAGAAGGCACTGGTCTGGATGGCTGAATGGTCTGTCTCAGTATAAGGTAGACTGGTGTTTTAATCATTGACATGTGCTGTGCAAAGAAACACAGTGCAGTGGCGGAAGACATGCAAGTCCAAACATTCCTGTGGCCTGTCATGTGCCTTTCCAATGTGCCTGGGTTGTGCACAGAGTTCTCATAAGCAAAAGAATGGTCCATTACCTGGCTTTCAAGCCATCAGCACCTTTAATTTCCTTTAATGATAGCTAGAAATATGCAGGACTGTATAGACTGTCTTTGAATACTTAACTTATCCTATATGGGCTTTGCAACATTTTGCACACATACTTACTCTAATTATACATAGAGACATCTGATGTGGGACATATATATGCACATTCTTCTACTATTACATCTGATACATGTGATTGTTTTGTCTCTGTAAGATGCAGAAACAGTGCAGAGACCAGGGACAGTAGTGTACAGATGTTTGCGGGTGTTTGCATTGTGTCACATTATGGTCAAGATCCTATAGGTACCCAAGCAGAGTGTATAGGTCCAGCATCTATGCTGGCATCTGTGTGGGACTCTCTTCTCTGTGCAAACACTACCTGTTGGGAGCAATCTGTGCTGTGGGGAAATAGCACCTGGACATCATTTGGATTTAGTTCCAAATGGGATACACAGAGGTGGTTTGCCATTGCCTTCCTCTGAAATAAAGTCTGCAGCACCTGGTATTCCTTGACAGTCCTCCACTCACATATTAACCAGAGATGACCCTGCTTAGCTTCCAAGATCAGGTGGAATCTGGTGCCTTCAGAGTATTTAGGCCATGGAGGCATCTAGAATGCATCTAGAATGCCATTACAATAAATGCATGAGGAGGGAGATCATGCTAGCCCAAGCCCTTCATTGTTACTGTTCTCATGAGGTGACAAAAGAAATATAGCAAAGTCTCTGCTTCACTTGGAGGCTCTCCATGTCGTTTTTCATGACTCTGATCACATGGAAAACTAGCAAATGTTCATACTCTGTGTGCAGAAAACAACCTAAGGGTGTGGGCCCTCCATCTTCCTGTATGTTGATTTCAATTGTATCCTAAAGGCTGATATAGGGCTTGAGTGTATGTACAGTATTGTGATGGAACAATGTACACCATAATATATAGCCTAGAGAGCTGGCTATAACAAATTATTTGTTGTGTGGGTTGGTAAGCATCGTGACATGGTTCTGACTAATGAATGGGTAAACAGTGGTCAGTCATTTCTTTGTGTGCCAAGGCCAACCTTTTATTATAGCAATTGCCCCGCCACAGTCACATATTTTATATAGTTTACAAATGACATCTTCCATTTGTAATCCCACATCCCTATATTTTGTCAGTCTTCTTTCTTATACAGATAATGCACCGATGCAGAATAGCTGTACAATCTAGCTTTTTTATTTGTAAGAGCAGGTGCCATCTGTATGGAAATACCCATTGTTTATCATCTAACGTTTGGACTTTGTCCAAAAGATGTTTGCATAGCTAGAGAAAATAAACATTGTGGAAAGCACGACTAAGATGAGAGGCATATTCTTAGACTGAGAAGCAGCAAGTTGAAGAAAATGCCTCATGTAACAATGTATTTCACAGAGTTTGTTCAAATACATATCTTTTCCTATCCACCTAAAATTTTTAAGGCAAAGTGTGGTGTTTTGACTTCTGGGAAGAGAGGTTTTTTTGGTTGGGTTTTGGGTTTTTTTGAGGTCTTGGCTGGAAGTTAGTTTGTGGAAAAAAACAACTCAGAATGAAATGATGGTTGGGGGAAAATTTATTCCAAGCTATTTAAAAATAAAGATTCTTATGCGTGGGTTTTAAGTGCGTTGTATGTATGACACAATAAGTGGTAGGGTGTTATGTTAATTAGTAATGATCCCTGAATATTTTGGTTTACCACAGTACAGAAGACCAAATACAGTAGCCTTTCCAGGAAGATTTAGATTCATCTTCAGGATTAACTGAAGGTCTCTTGTTTCAGCAACTTTTCAGTTATTTTAGTCCAACCCTTGGAGTTTCCACTCTGGAAACATGTTCTTTTGACATTTGGATTTGGTTGTTTTTCAGGTGGGGAGCTGTTCCATACTTTTCCGTCCAGTTAATGAACTGTGAGGTTATACAGGGGAGGTGAGTTAGAGGGAAACAATCTTTCATCCACTTGTTCTATTACAGATACGGATCTTGCTTTTTTGATCTCTGAAAAACCATTATAGCCACTATATTGCAGGAACATCTTCAGTGTGTGCAATGTGGTGATCCAACAAGAATTCAAAGCCAATTATCCAAGCACCTCTGCTTGATTTATAGTGAGCTGAATCCAGCTGGCCTCAAGCAGTGCCCCCCACCTGAATTCTGCTCACACCCACCTCTTGCTACTTCTTTGTATTCTGCAAGACAGGCAGAAAAGCCTTTCCTTGAAGGAGGAGGATTGGGTAGCAGGTAGCTAAGGCAATTGTCCATGCCAAGGCCCTTTCGCCAGCAAATAAAAATGTTTTTATTCAGGCAAGCTTTTTAAAAATCACGACAGAGTGGCTTATTTGGGGTGTGCGTTATGTTTTTAACTTTTGTATGTTTTTATTGTTTTAAATAGGTGATTTTAATTGTTTTTTTTTAATTACTGTGAAGTTTTTGATATGTTTTTATCTTGTAAGCCACCTTGGGTCCCTTCCTGGAAGAAAGGCGACATAGAAAAGAAATAAATAGATGAAATAAATAAATAGTGACTGGTGTCACCTATATTAGTGGGTTGGTGAATCCACGTTAATTCACATTAATTCAAATTTAATTCCCTGTTCTTCATGATTTCACTGATGGATGAGAAGCCCATCCTCATCTGACTTCACTGGAGTCTTCTGTTTCACTCTACTCCTTCTTTCCAAGGGTGAGGAATTTTTCCACATGGGAGAACAAAGAGATAACAGGCAGCAGAAGGCTAGTAATATTCGGTCTGTGTTTTTTTGGTTTTTTTTTTTTTAAAAATACAATCCTGATAGATGTGATAGGAATGTTAAAAGCCTCAGCTGATTTCTGGGATGAAACCCCAGACTTCCAACCCATCCTTAAATCCAGCATGCTTTGGTAGGTCTGGCTCAAAATACTTTTCTGTCTCAGGTAAAAAATAAGATTGCACCATCTCCCATTCCATATGGAACATCTGGCAGGGCTGGCTGTTGACTACTCCAACACTGGAAGACCATGGTGCAACAGTGTCTCACTACAAGAGAGGAACAGGCTGGCATAAGAGGTGCAGCACAGACATGTGGGATGCATCAATTGACGTCACTTGCTATGGGACTCAGGGTGCAGGCAACTGGCACTGCTTCCTTCCAGCTCTGCTGCTTAAGGCTTCACTCTGCCTAATGGTAGGGCCAGCCCTGTTCTTGGGCCACTTCTCTTAAGCTTTTGCATCACTTCATTCATCTTTACTTGATGACTGGCAGCTGAACATGTGAAATAACTCCAAAGAAAAGCATTGTATGTGAGATGGGTAGAGCTATATTGTTCCTGGGTCATAACCATCTACTTCAATTGACTGTATGTACAGCACTGTGTAAATTTACAGCGCTAAATAAATAAAGCCTAATAATAATAATAATAATAATAATAATAATAATAACTCTGTGAAGAATGGTGAAACAGCGCTTTGAATGCAGTTGAAAGGTCACTTTGGGAAATAGAGTTTGTTGTGTGATTTGACTTGTTGGGGAAAAGATTCTGGGGCAGGGGGAAGAAACCTTTTACATGCCTCTAGCCTTCTCTGTTTCAGGTGTGTGTGTGGGAAGGGGGGAGTTTCTGGTGTACTGTTGGCCCTGGACCTCCAGCATCCTAAATCTGTATCAGTGCCCACTTTTTAAATTGTTGTTGAGAATCAGGAGCAAAAAATCCAAACTCTCTTTCCCCCATAAAGGGAGAGAAATCTGTATGTTAAATTATACACATTACATCACTTTTCAGACATAAATCACACAGATGTTAAAATGAAGACTTGCCTCATCAGATTGCAGAGGGAGGTTTAGGGAAACATCAGCTGTAAACCTCTGCACTCTCTTCTGAAGGGAAAGAAACCTGGATTTGGTTTTCCCAAAGTGACTCAAAATGCAATATATATTTCACTTGTTGCAGGGGCAGAAGGGGTTAGAAGAACGCATTGCAAGCAAGATTTGAAATGCCACAGCCATGATGCTTGTGCTGTAGTGTCTCTTCTCATGAGCACAAAACTGAGTGATTGAATTAGATAGGTGTTTCCTCCCATTTGGCAAAGTCATTCTGATAAACAAGTAATGGAAATCTGCAAACATTTAAGGGGCTATATCACTATTTGTTTTATTTGGAGCCCATACTTATGATAATTGCCCACCTGCAGGGCACTACTCTTCTGTTGAAGGAGATTTTGCAAGTGGGACCGTGAGTCATCAGTATGAAGATACGAATCACCAAATGTTTTCTACAAATCACCAAATGTTTTCTCAGCAGCAACCAGTGGGAATAATTAATGTCCAGGATTTCTCATCCATATTCATACACATGTGGAAGGTTCTAAAAGCAACACTGACGGTACTTTTACATCACAAGCAAGAAACGAGGCAGTAATAACAAAGAAATCTAGCAGCAAGTCTTTCTCATCAGTTTCAGGAATGGCTGAGGAAAACATTTGTTTCCAGAACTGTCGCTTGCTGGAGCCTACCTCTTTGAAACAGTAGCCAAAAAATCAAAAGTACTTAAAATGTGGGTCATCATGCTTGCCTATATAGTATATCCTTAGCCATACAATGACTGAACACTTCTGCTTATGTGTTTACTCAAAACTGTATGTTTGTGATCTTGCACCACTCAAGGGGTGATGAGGGGGTGTAAGCAAGGCCCCAGCAGCCTTCCGCATCAATGCAGGCTGAAGCTCCTTGTTTGTTTGTTTGTTTGTTTGTTTGCTGCACATATTTGTTTCTGGTTGGGCTTAAGGCAATAGCATGCTGAGCCACCTCCACCATCCTGCAGCCTTCAATATGTAAACAAGCCATTTGCCAGCTTCCTCCCAGGGCCCTGCCTTGCCCTTGCACTGTTGCCATCCACTGCCCAGCAACTGCCCAGCAAAGATCCCGATCAATACAAGTCATATTGAGCAATGAAGCTAAGCTTCTGTGATCTCTGTGTGGAAGGCCAAGATCACGGCCATAAATAGGCATGGCATTTGGCAACGCTTATAAAACATTCGAGACCGAAACTACTTTCTTGCTTTCTGCTGGCTTCTTGGGCTAGTCTGTCTTTGAATAAATGACTGTAGATTTATTGCTACTTTAAAAAAAAATAACTGATGGCACAAGTGGAAACTATCCAAGGAGCACAAATCTCCATCACAGTTGGCAGTGTGAGGCTTCCTTTCTGGAAATCGCATCACCAGAACAAAGGCACGAGGGGCTTGCGGGATATTTTCTCACTGCATTTGTCCCTTTAGGGAGGACTCCCTAAACATAGTTGGGCAGAAGTGTGATAAATGGTCCTCTGCCCTTTCTGTAGAAACAAATCTGAAGGTTCTGCATGCATTTAAAATGGAGTTATTCTGTTCCCACAAATTTTGCAAGTGTTTTGAAACATTCAAAATGCATGTGAAGAAATATAGTTTTCCTCATTATATCCAGTTGTTTCCATTCCCTGAATGTGTACTCGGTGGGCCACCTGCATGATTTCATTAAGGTTTTAGCCATCAAGGCCAAAGCCAGAAGTGGATAAAGTACAATCCTAGGCTGTATATGCTCCCTGTCTCTCAGCCTTCCTTGGGCTGCCCTTTTGCTTGCCAAAAAAAAAAAAAAAAGAAAGAAAAAAAAAAGAAAGAAAAAGAAAAAGAACTGTCTCCTAGAAGCCTCCAGAAACAGCTATTGATTTTTGAGAAGGCTACAGGGACCCCTCTGCCCTATTTGGCTTTTAAACATATTTTTTGAAACAAATGGAATTCTGGTCATTTCTAGTATGTTTTTGGTTGGTTAGTTGGTTTGAATCCGAGGGGCAGAAAATTGGCCCCTTGACCCACTGAAGTTGCCAATCCCAATTCTTTCCAATTAGTCAAGCAGAAGCTTGACTAATTGGAAAGAATGGTTCATACATGGTCTCATGGGACCCTGATTCTTCGAAAGAGTACAAGAGCTCAGTGGTGACTGATGGATGGAAACCACATGGGATTGTTTGTAAACAGCTTTTGCATATAAAAGCTGGAGGTTAGAGTTGGCTTGTTCCTTCATATTCTGCTTCACTTTTGACTTCATTGCATTATATTTTGCTAATGTCTTTTGTGTTTTTCTTTGATCCTCACCTCCTTTGGTACACTTAGTTAGGATCAGCCAAGCTTTCTTATTTTTTTTGACTGCCTGCAGTTTCTCCAAATGTTATGTTGGTTCTTAGTATATTTCATTCCTATTCCTTTTGCAGATAAACTGCTTCTCTAAGATTGTGTACACTTCATTCAAAATAACTTTTTGATTACATCTTACCTCTTGGATATTGTCAAAGCATGGGTGGGAATTGTTTGACCTTTCAAGATGTTGCTGAGCTGTAGCTCTCAAAATTCTTGGTTATGCTGGCTGGGGTTGCTTGGAGTTGAAGTCCAATAATATCTGGGAGGATGCAAGATTCCCACCCATGGTTTAAAGATTTCTGGCCTGAGACCTTGGAACTAGGGGTGCAGCTTTTGCTTAAGGGTTCCTTAGGAGTATCTTGTTTAGCCTGGGAGTCTATATGGAACTGGTATAAAGAGGTGGCTGCAATCTACCTTGCAGAACTGGTGTTAGACTCTAAGATCTTTATTTGGTCTTGTGTCCAGTTCTTCTCCCCTCATACACACACCATTGTAGAAATGGGAAATTTAATATGGCAATTATGCTGAAGAGGCAGTGTGGTGTAATGATATGAGTGTCGGACTATGACTCTGGAGATTAGGGTTCAGTTCTCTGCTTGGCCATGGAGACCCACTGGGTGGCTTTGGATGAGTCGCATGCTTTCAGACCCAGAAAACCCTGTGATAGGTTCTCCTCAGGGTCGCCAGAAGTTGGAAATGACTTGAAGGCACACAACAACAAAACAATACTACATTTTTCTGTCCACAATGAAGTTGCTTCAACATTGCCTCATATAATTCACACACACACACACACACCTGTAACTTCACTCTGCCCTATCTGGAAGATGTATGCCTTTAAATGTAGACACCTAAATACCCTGAAGGCACCAGACTCCATCTGATCTTGGAAGCTAAGCAGGGTCAGGCCTGGTTAATACTTTGGCTAGGGGACCACCAAGGATACTTGGTAATGTAAGCTATATTGCAGAGGACAGCAATGGCAATCCGCCTGTTGAGTATCCCTTGCCTTAGAAAACCCTATGAAATTCATGGGGTCTCCATAAGTCAACATGCAACTTGAAACACACATACACACATGCACACATGCATACACACACACACAATTAAATAGCTAAAACCTTTAGCCTAGAAGAAAAATTCAGCCAGGTTTGTTTAAAATGTGCTTTATTGCCAGTAGATTTCTCATTTCTCAGTATGATGGGTGTCCACAGTATAATGATTAAAGAGAAGTTAAAATGTGGGCCTCTTTCCTTTTCAAATAGTTTTAATCCTCTGAGTGAATTTCATTTTGCCATTCTGCCTGGAAACAGCCTTGTCTTTTCATTTGGATGCTTCTACAGTTGGCCCTTGTCCTTTTAATGCCAGTGCCTCATCCATCATCTGACTCTTTCCCATTAGCTTGGGCTGGGGATAATCCTCTCCCTTCCTTCCTAGCTGAGTTTCTGTTTCAGACATTTCCCTCTGCTTTTCTCATATTCCACTGTATCAGTCATTTTGGTAAGTGACCTTGTGTGACTGGAAGAGATCTGATCTAAATCTCTCTCTTTTTGCTGGCATCACTTTGGCCCTCTTTCAAGCATAGCTTTTCACAGAGTGCTGCAACATTACTTGGACGTGTTTGTGCATATGAATGTGTGGCTCTTTTACCAACAGCTGTCTTAGCTAGCATCATTTGTGCTAGGCCTAATGTCTAGATTGCCATGACCCAGCAAAGGAAAAAGACCTATACATCTACGGCTTTTCCCATGTTCACCTGGGGAAGTGAAGTTATCTGTGTTTATATGAGGCTCCCACAATCCAATAAGCATGTGCACAGATTTGGATTACTGCCAGTGAGTGTTGATTGTCAAGAAGAGGTAACTGTTGCCTTTCATGAAAGGAACTTGCAAGACAGTTTTTGGGCAGTAGCTGAACGTGAAGGTAAAAGAAGCTCTGCTAGGATTAACTGTAGCCTTCTTACCATGTGGCTGAGGACAGTTGTCACTTGACCAATTCACAATGCAGTAAGTACCATATAAGTACGGTACAATGTGTGTGCAGGTTAAAAGGGTACAATGGAATCCAAAGCATTAACTTTGGATCAGACCCAATGACTTTAATTAGGCTATTCTGGAGAAAACTCATTATGCAGTGCAGCAAAAGCAAGAGATTTTGGCTCTAATGTTTGAATGTTCTTTTATACCCTGAATGACATGCAAAATAAACCCTTGTGATAACTCATGCCAGATACTGCAGCTTTGCTGAAACTTAACAAAAATTGACAAATTCACAAAAGTAAAATCCCTTAAATAAGAGAATGGGAATTTTGGTTGGGGAGTGGGGTTAGTTGGTCTGGTTTGTGCCTTTAAGTGTACAACAAAAGCAAATGTGTTCTGAAAAAAAGATGAATAGGGAACAGAGCAGAATATACTTTTGGCCTTCTACCAGTCTTCTTTAGTATCTTATACTGTACTTTATATGCAATCCCCAAAGGGAGTGTTTTAGATTTTGAAAAGATTTATAGAGGGAGCCTGGGCATGCATAGCAATTCATGAAGTGCTTTGTGCTAAGAAGAGCCCAGCTAATTATTTGAGACTAGCAAGAGGTCCACCAAATGGTGGGAAAGTGTATGAAGATATACTGTAAGACAGATAGACTTGGGCTAAATGGGCTATTGGGTAACAGTGCCTATCTTCTTTCTAGCTAGCTTTACCCCACGTTTGCCCCTTGGACATAGTTTTCTTAACATTTTAAATGACTGTTTCTTCTGTTCATTCTCTGATCTACATCCTTCTCTTTCTTGCTTTTTCCTCTCTTTAGTTCTGTTCAGCTGCTGTCCTTTTCTGAGGCCACAGGATCATAGAACCATAGAGCTGGAAGGTGCCACAAGGCCTGCCTAGTGCAGTCATTAAATTAGAATTTAGTACAGGAATCACAACTAAAGCACTCCCGTGTTACTGAGATTTTTACAGTGCCTAACTGCATAACTTCTCACTGTTTTCTTAGTATGGAGCAGAAGAGTGCCATATTGCTCCATATGACATGACTGTCCAACCTGCAGACTGAATTCAGCACAAAGGGAGATCTACCGACTGGTAGTGGCCCAGTTCTGCATGGAGAACCTGGATCAGATGCTTGGGAGTGAGTGTCTCTCATCACAGATCTTATCGATTCAGTAGTTCTTTCCTTTTCCTCTTGGTATTCTGCTGTCATATCTCTCACCTGAAAACAAGATGCCCATAAAATACCTAAACTAGAAATGTGTGACACTGTGATCTTAAAGATGTTCTGTGGCTGAGTGGATTGATGAGTTATATATTGTTGCCTCATATATTAGGAAGAGGAATGTTAATTTATGCACAAAAATTGGGTTGTTGGTATTTTAAAGCAACCTACCATATGTTCTTTGCCACAATTTGAAACAGAAAATAGAGAAACAGGATGGTTCCAGTTGTTGGGGGGGGGGGGAGGAGGTCAGGGCTGCATTTTATCATCTGATTTGTTCAACTTGTTTGCTGAAATATCATATGAAGAACATGCTTTGTTTTGGAAAAAGGAGAAGTAAAGATAGGTGGGAGGAATATCAACAATCTAAGATATGCAGATAAACATCATGGACTTGAAACAATTACTAAGGCAGGTCAAAGAAGAAAGTGCAATGGCAGGCTTAATGTTGAACGTAGAGAAAACAAAAATAATGACCATGGCGGATCTGCATAAATTCAACCTAGACAATGACGATATTGAAATAGTAAAAGAGTTCCTGTACCTTAGATTGAACATTGATAAGAATGGACACTGAAGTCAAAAATCAGAAGACTAGGAATGGGGAGGGCAGCAATGAGACAACTTGAAAAGACCCCAAAGTGTAAAGATATACAAAAGTTAGAGGTCATGGGTATGAACTTGCAGGACCTGAGCAGAGCAGTGGAGGATAGGGAGTCTTGGAGGTGTCTCATCAATAGGGTCGCCATGTGTCGGGATTGACTTGAGAGCAGTTAACAACAGCAAAGCAGTGACGGTTTTCTTCTGAGTGGTTATCATACACATTTGTCTATAAGAACATGAGAATTTAATCAAATATCCACCAGAAAAAATGTACAAGTGGATTCTTCAGTGGATTCAGTGGTTTTGGGGGTGGAGGCAGGTTGTTGTGTGTTTTTTTGTTCCTCATGCCCAGCCGATCAGCTAGAACCTGTCTTGGCCTCTGTTTTCAGAAAACTGAGAAAGGGAATATTCCCAATAGAATGTATTTATAGAAGTCTGTGAGACTTGGAATCAATGGGCTCAGCCGCCATCAAGTAAATCCAGTGTAAGTGCATCATGTGCCTGTGTGTGGCTCCTGTTGATTGTTAAAATGATGCTTACAGAGAACCCCCACCCCAAGTTAATTTTCTGACTGTGTTAAAGGTGCAACGGAAGGAAATAGTGTGGAATAGGTAATGCTAATTGCAAGCTTTGGTTGAAAACTAGGACATAAATTGCAACAATATTCAGATTTTCAAACATTTAGATGGAAATAATTCTAGAGAGATTTTTCAAAAAATTTGCTTGCACAATTTTATGTACATATATGAAGCAATAAGAATTTGTACTGTACCTTTTCTTAGAGGTTTTATTTTCCAGAAAATTAATAGTTAACTATCTCTCTCACACTCACAAATGTCCATAAAATATTAATGGAACATTATATACGAGTTCAGCAATTTTTCAGTAACATAAAGACATACTTCATAAAGCAAAAGATGATCTTCCACACATTTTGAAAGTCGTCATTAAGGGAGAACTTTTGGAAGATGGTGGTGTGGAAAACAGAGGGCATAATTATCTTTGGATGTGAATTTCGATGTTTTATTTGAATATATCTGTGCAGGTGATTCTCCTCCCCTATTATATTTTATTGTAATCAGTAACATTTTGTAAACATACTGGTATCTAGTTGGCTTAAGATCACGCTTAAATACTGAAAACAATACAAACAGAGTGTTTGTTTCTTCTTGACAGTAATGAGTTTGGCCTCAAATTACCTTAAAGGGTGATTGACAGGGTCTGGAATAAGCAGGAGCAGGGAAGAGATGGAAGGGCAGACCAGGATAATTTCACACCATCTGAAGTCAAGCCTCCAAACCAGATGAGACAATTCGGCAGTTCACACTACAGTCAAAATGTTTTATTGTTTGGAAACAGTCATATTGCAAAATATAAACCCCGAAATCTATATTTTATTACAAGGGTGACAACTGTGGAAGGTTGGGGGCTGCATGAGCCTGCCAGGAGAATTTGTCCCCAATGCTCTCTAGGTGACATTCTCACCATGTTTGGGCTTTCATGGGTCCCAGGAAGATTCTGAGGGTTATTTTGAGGCAAGAAGTTTTTTGTTTTTGTTTTTATTTGCAAAACTTTGTTTAGACCACTAGGGGAATGGGTGGGATCCAAATATGGTGGAAATGTCTCCACACTCCCTACAAATAATTTTGGAGCAAAAAAGAACTGGGGAGAAAATGACTCCCCAAGACCCACAAAAAGAGCCCTGGGGCTGTAGGCAGCCCAATGGGCTGTATTTTGTTCACCACTGCTTTATTTGGGGCAACAAAAGTGCAGAAAAGTCTGCAGGTGTTCAAGATTATTGGGTCCCTTTGTCAAGCAAAGGTTTTGCTTTAAAAATCTGTATTGCTTTTGTATTGTATTGTATTGTATCACCCCTTGCCAAAAACTGTCTCTAAAAATGGAGAGTTGCAATTTTTGTTTGGGAAAACCTACCTGGTTGCTAAACTAGATATAAAAGCAGGACAAAATGCTCCATCCCTCCTCCTGTTTACAAAGGATTCCACATATTCACCTGCAGGTCATCTATTGCTACCTAGCTAGTGTTCGAATACAGACAACTCTCCATATCCACAGATTCGTTATCACAGTCTGAACCATCCACAGTTTGAAAATATTTTTATAAATATATAAATTCCAAAAATGCAAACCTTGATTTTGTCATTTCATATAAGGGGCACAATTTCTGTACCATTGTATTTAATAGGCCTTAGCATCCATGGATATTGATATCCCCTGGGCTCCAGGAACCAAACCTCAACAGATACCAAGGGGTCCCTTTGTAAATCTGGATTCAGTGGATTTTATAGCTTGATGATTAGCTGCCTTGAAAAGATTGTCTGAAAAATGTTTAAAATACATACTGTACATAAATAACAAGCTGGGAACTCAGGTAATAGCTATAACTTGCATATTTTCTTTATGTGGTTCCAGTTTGCAACGTATTGTGAATGAAATCGGTGCTAATATGGAATTGTCAGAGATGCTGCATACAGTCGATGGGTATTTTATTTTAAAATTAGTGGTGCCAAATATACAGGCTCACCCACTCCTTTCTGCAATTAGAAAACAACAACAACACAATTTGCTGAAATATTTCTAGTTTTTTCCCTATCTTGTTTCTTGTGCATATTATCTCTATAATTCTTGGATGTCGACAAATGACTTACTGTGCTTGGAAATCTGCATTTAAAAAAAAATAGTGGAAGTTTTGGAGTCCCAGTGAGCTCTCAGTCTTGCACAGCTCTACATTGGAAACTTTGCAACAATTAGAACTGAATGTTGTAGATTAATCTGTCATTCTGTCAGCATAAGAAAATGACTTCCAGTTCTTCAAATTCACTGTTTAAGGATTTAGCTACCAGATGTGGCTTAATAGTAGCACTTTTTAAAAACATAGTATGATCAAACTTCTTTGTTCTTCCTGTTCATGTGTCATGCTGACAATCAAAACATCAGACTGATTCCCTGAAATGTGAAGATCCTCCACTTTCAAAATAGGTCCATATTTACCTTCTTATATAATGCTAACTTCCATGACATTAAATCTTTGTGACACTAAAGCATTCTGCTCTGGGCATATTAACCAATCCACAAAAGAGTCAAGGACAATGCAAACCTTTATGTCTTCCTTACCTACAATCATTTTAATGGTGTAAATGTCATTAACACTGGACAGACCATAATTTAAGTTTTGCTTGGTCTTGGCATAAAAGCTAGAAATGAATTTGGTGCTTTCTTGGCATAAAAGCTAGAAATGAATTTGCATTTCTCTGCCAAGGCTATCACCTTGGCTTTTGCTGCATCTGTCTTCTAGTTGTGAACAGAGTCACTGAAAACACATTTTCAGGAAATCCAAAAATCTATACGTATTCAAGCATATCATGTAATTAGTAATCTGACCAGTAACATAGTATCTGGGGGCCTAGTCAGGATCCTGAATTCATTGTTGCCAAAGGCCAAGTTCCATCACTTTTACACACCCACCATGTGTGAATTCACCCATGGATTCCTTGCATTAAAAGATTCCAATTTGCTTGAAAGAGTGTGCTAGAGAAGACCTAACTAGCAAGGACAAATCAAACTTGGAAGTTTCCTGTTGCAATCCTATAGTGAAATGGGCAAAAGGATGTCCCCACATATATTCACAGTGTTAGCGCTCCCTAACCAAAGACACTTCTTTTCTTCTTCTCCCTTTCTGGATGATTTCCAACAGTCTGTTGTTCAATTGCTATTTTGTTCCACTTTCTCAGTAGAACTCCAACTTCTGGAAGTGCTCTGATTTTGTCTCCCTTGCTCTTTGAGTCAGTACATTATGAGGGCACTCAGCTACTTTGACTAGATGATTCCAGTTATATGTGCGTGGCACCTTTCTGTTTGGTTAAAGTACTGGTTTCTGGACCACTTCCATCAGAGATATAGTAGCCTATCCTCTGGCCAAAAAGAGCCAGATTTGCAGTGGGAAGTGTTAAATCCTCCTCCTCTCATCTGAACATAGAGACGGTGCAGTGCAGCCCTTATGACGTCACAAAAAGGAGCTGTGCAGCAAAAAGGGACATCTACAGACCACCTTTTTCAGGCAGTCTGTACAGCCCCTACCTTAATCTATGGTATGGATGTGCAGCATTGTTGGGCCAATGGACCAATTTCTTTCCACTTTGGACCACACAGCATTGGTGTTTAAAAGAATAGTCATGAAAAATGAAAATGGAAGTGGCCAGGCATCCACCTTTGGTGGTGATGGTAGTATTATTATGGCTTAAAAAGGCATACGAAGGTTGCATGTACAACTTTTATTTGTTGAAAATTCCTGTGGGTGGGGTAACATTGGAAGAGAAGATTCAGGGACCAGAGAAACGTCCTTGAGGCCATATAAGGCCTACATTTTCACAATATAGAAAATAAGATATCAAACATGTAGCTTCTTTATATATCCTAAAGTGGACACACAAAAATGTCATAGAGGGGGTTCTGTATGTATTCTGATGCAGAAGGAATCATGGTGTGTGTGCAGAAGACGAAGGTAAGAGGAAAGAAGGTTTTAATAAGAGTTTATATGTGTTCAGTTGTACAAGTGTCTGCAGTTCACAAAACTTTAAAGCCTTTTGGCATTGCTTCATACTATTCCCCTCTTCTGAGTTTTCATTTCAGGACTTCCCAAAAGGGTTCTAAATTGCCATAGTACAGAAACTACAATCAGACCTACAAGTGCAAAAGCACAAAAATCTAGAATCATTGCTATTGCTTTACAATATATAGCTGAACTATTTATTTGGGATAGATACTGTATAGCAGAGGTCTTGCCTGAAACAACTTTATAAGGAACCCTGTATAAAATAAACAAAGCTTGGAAACAATCTTTTTCTTTTGGAGGTCATGATCTAATGCTTCCTGATCTAATGCTAACATCTTTTTGGTGCGCAGCAAATAACTTGTTACTGCTATACATTACTCTGCCCTTCATCATGGTGTGTAATTTTGGTATATTTATTTTATAACACCTACATGAAATATAATACATTGTAATGCTCAGACTTGGATCCCATCTCCAAGATAGCTCCAAGATATCTTATGTATACACAAATATTCAAAATCCTAAATCCTTCCCAAGCATTTTGGATACAGGAGACTCAACCTATACTGCTTAAAGTGAATGCAACCTTGGTGAAGTCAACTGGGCTTTTCTTCTGGTAACCTGCGAACTTTGGATTGGTTTCCCAGTGAAGGTTGTCAGTGCATATACCTCATGGTTATCCAGGGAATCATTTGAAAGTAGCTATCAGGTGGTTTTCAAGTTTAAATAAATAAATAAATGCTATTTTGATTTTCAGACAAAAACTTGTCTGAATTTTTGTTTTTATTAATGTTGGTTGCTATGGATTCAACTATGGTTAGGAGCCACCTCAGGCTGCAGAATGAGGTAGGGATATATATAATATTTTATGTAAATAAATAATAATTTATTTCTGAGTCCATGTCTTAGCAAGCCAGCTCATACTAACCATTCGAAATTCGTATTTGTCATGGCAAGCAAACACAAACAAAGCAGTGTTTCAGAACTGGCTGGCATAATGCTGTCCACTAGGTTTTTCCTAACTACTTTGTGCCTGCAGAAAAGGTTGAACTCACATTTACTGTGTAAAATGTTTTGCTGGGATTAGTCACTAGAAATTTTCAGGAAATAAATCAACATTTTCCAAGCAAGATTGTTCAAAAGAGTAAATATTGCTTTTTCCTCATGTGTCAGGTAAAATCTGTTTTGGTAAAAGAGTCACAGCAGAAAACGGACAGTGTGAAGTCATTCTGCTGTTCCCCTGGGTATGGTCAGTTCTTGCCAATATTTAAGAAAGAGAATAAAAACAAAACATTAAGTATTATCATGCTCTTAGGGAAAAAATATGTGGAAATAAGTTCTAAGGTTTTAGTGTCTGGTGGGGGAACTAGCTGCAAGAATCGTGTTTGATCAAATCTGGTATGTTGTAACCAGTTTTGTTTATTACATTCAAAAGGAATACAGCAAAATTGGAAAGGATATCACAGGGGAAACCAAAACGATGAAGGACTGAAGCATCTTTATCCTGATATTGGATTTTTTAATATCGAAAAATATTAGAATATGGGAAGATAGTTTAGAGGTCAGTGAAATTATGGTTAGCGTAGCAAAAGTGAATAAGGAGAAACTATTTCCTCTCTTAAAGTGCTAAAAACTCAACTACCCAATTAAATGGGTTTCTTTGGGATCGTTTCAAGATAAAATAAATGAGGGAGTCAGGACTGACCAAAGACATTTTGCTTCCTGAGAAAGAATAACAAATATCTCCCCCACAGAAAAAAATAAATTAATTAAAACCCCAAATCCTTCACGTTGTTTTGGCACAGTAGTAAAACATTCCCTTGAACACTTCTCCGTGTTGCTGGAAGTAAAAATGTAAAAAAAAAAAAAAAAACAGAGTAACAACAAATTAAAAAACTAACACTTTGCTGTCCTTTCTTAGTACCTAAAATCTTCCCTCTGAAGTGGTTTTTCAATGGTAGAGCCATCCCTAGAAATAGTTCCTTGTGCGATCTGTTAATTACTTGCTGAAGTATAGTTTATCAGGGAATGTATGTATATTTAGGAACATATGCTTCTCAACCAAGCCTTCCTTGGCTCAACCTTAATGGAAAGAAAAATGCAGATATAAAGAAGAAGCAGCAGGAAGCTTTTAAAAATAGGTGCATAAGGGCCAGATAATTGGTTAAAGAGTTAGAATCATAGAATCATAGAAATTTAGAGTTGGAAGAGACCACAAGGGCCATCCAGTCCAACCCCCTGCCGTGCAGGAACTCCCAATCAAAGCATCCCCAACAGATGGCCATCCAGCCTCTGCTTAAAAACCTCCAAGGAAGGAGACTCCACCACCCTCCGAGGGAGAGTGTTCCACTGTCGAACAGCCCTTACTGTCAGGAAGTTCTTCCTAATGTTGAGGTGGAATCTTTTTTTCCTGCAGTTTGCATCCATTGTTCCGAGTCCTGTTCTCTGGAGCAGCAGAAAACAAGCTTGCTTCCTCCTCAATGTGACATCCCTTCAAGTATTTAAACAGGACGATCATATCACCTCTTAACCTTCTCTTCTCCAGGCTAAACATCCCCAGCTCTCTAAGTCGTTCCTCATAGGGCATGCTTTCCAGACCCTTCACCATCTTAGTTGCCCTCCTTTGGACACGCTCCAGTTTCTCCACATCCTTTTTGAATTGTGGTGCCCAGAATTGGACACAGTATTCCAGGTGGGGCCTGACCAAAGCAGAATAGAATAGTTGATACCCTGACTGAATGGAACTGAGGAGGGGGTAAGGTTATAGTGAAACTTGCAACAAATTTGAGTGTTAGAAGTACAGTTCTAAATTGCACAGATTTCCCAAGGGGTGGGGTGGCCATATATCATTTTTCTGGTTGCAGTGCACAATTCTGAGTGACATTTTTTCTATTAAAAGGAGTTCCAGTCAAGAACAGAGACTGCTCATTCATTACCAATAAATAGAGCAAAAGAGAGAACGTTTCATAATTTTGCGCATATTGGCTTATGTTGTACAAAATATATGCATTTGTAGGAGAAAACACTGTATAAAATTACACTGTATATCAATGTGATTGGGAAAATTGTGAATCAGTGATCTGCTCAGTCAGCTGCCTGGTTGCTGACTGTTAACCATCACCTTGAAGGCTCCTTCTGTCTGGTCTTGATGTTTAAATCAGACTTGGATAGGATCTCATCAAATATAGAAGGCTTCAAATAGAGGACAGCCCTCTGTTAGTCCTTCAGATGATTGCCCTCTCCAAAGCTGGATGACACACAGGCACCCAAAATGGTTGTTTTGCCAAATCTCAAGATTGTGAACTGCTAGCTCACTAAAATTTAATATGTGATTGCTCATATTGCATCATTGGATATTTAAGAGTTCACAATATAATAGTTCACACTGTCAATAGAAAAATGACTTTTATTTCAACCCTGATTTGCAGTATGTGCTTCATTGTTCTCCTTAGATTCCTTCAAATAAGAATTTCGCACTTCAGTGGAGCACAGTACACAGTCTGTTTAGTCTACACAGGAGACAAACTTTGACAGACCCTCAATGGGTCCTCCCCCCTCAATTATTGCTTAGGCATATTTCAAAGGACAAAACAGCTAAAAACACTCATATTCACAATTCAAATGTGGCATGCACCAGCATCTACTTTGTGTTCAAGGATCATACGTGAACAAAATAATGTTTGTTTGAAACTGCCCTTTGTCACTTATGATATCAGTCCTTATTGTTGCTATTGTATGAAAAAAAAAATATATATATATATATATATATAAACAGAATGGTGTTATCTTCCCATCAAAGTGGTACCTACTTGCATTTGAATGTTTTCAAACTTCTAGGTTGGCAGAAGCTGGGACTAGTGACGGGAGCTCACCTCATCATATGGCACTTGGGTCTTGAACTACCAGTCTTCCGACCTTCCTATCATCAGAATTGTCATCTTAATCACTGAGCCACCCTGTTTCAGATATAGTTAGCTGTACCTGAATCAGCTTGTGCAGCAGAATCGGGTAGTGTAGTCCTGAAGTAGTAGAGTGCTCCGTGAAGTGAAACCAGGACTAGCCCAAGACATTTGCTGCCTGAAGCAAAAAAAGCACTGTGCTCTACCCCATTATGCAGAAGCCAACTAGACTAACAACTGTTTTATTTCAACACAGGTAAAGGGATTATGTCCTCCACTGCAGCCGAGGAATTGGGACATACAGTATGCTGTCTTTCAAGACCTTGCTGCTGCCTCTCAGAATCTTTGTGCCTGCTGCAGCTGTCTGACTCTTCCTAATGGTAAGGGAGTTTATCATACGACGGAATTTGGGGGTATAATGCAATGGCAATCCGAATGCAATCGTGGGGTTTCACGATATTACGAATGAATGCATCTCACGCAGTTTCAGGCAATGGGAAGTCATTCCGAACGCAATCATGGGGTTTCACATAATTGCGTATTAGAGTATCTCATGCAATTTCGGGCAATGGGGGGGCGGTCATTTTCAGGCAATGGGAAGTCATTCTGAATGCATTCCAAACACAATTGGAATTCACGTAAATTCGCTAAACTAGCGAATTCATGTGAATTCGAATTGGCTCCATGAGAAATTGGGAGAAATTCCTCCCATGTGACAAACTCCTAGGTTAGCCCTTTGTGAGAATCCTATTATAAAAAGGAAAAACCCACAGATAGAAAGCTACCATAACAGAGAAAATGCTGGATTAGAATATTTCTCCCTCTTGAGCTGAATTTTACTTGCAGGGATTTTTATGGTCTTGTTTTTACTAGGCAGAGTATTAAAAATGGGATTGCAGGCAGCAGACAGCATTTACTTTTTTGATTCTGGAATTTGGGTTACTTTTATAAAATGACAGCAAACTTCGCAAACATCTGATCTAGGAAATAGCAGTGCTTATCCTACCTTTGACTAGCTTTTCTTCCTCCTCTATAATTTCTAAGCATTCAGAGTGCCTCAGAGTTTTGCCTCTTCCCTCCAGTTTTACGGAGGTGAAAAGGAATGCTGTCAAAGCTGATTTCTAAAGCATCCTCTTTGACAGCAGCTTTTCTCCTCCAGTAACTTCCTAGCTGTCCGTCTTGTTGAAATTGTTTTTCATTTGAATATAAGAAATGGCATCTGACAAAATGCCAGGTTCATTATACTGTACTAGGTGAATTAAATGCTCTTCCTAAAAATCTTTTCTGGTGTCAACTTTTCTATCAACTGAAGCACCAAATCAGGACTAAAAACTAAGGCCCGGTACGTACCTGCGGGAAGCGGCATGCTGGTGCCAATTCTAGGTTTCTGGAGTGTGCAGCAACCGCACGCTCCAGGATCCTAGTCTGTATGGATGCCGACATTATGGCAACCTCCCGTCCACACAGGGGACGCCATGGTGCCGTGCTTGTGTGATAGATGTGCCACAGGGCACTAATGGTGCCTTGGTGGTGCAGGAGCTCCATTTTGGAGCCCCTTTTTGGGTCAGATTGTTGTCACAGCCATGCGGTTGCTGCAGCTGCCCCCTTTTAAATTTTTTTGTGCCTGAACCAAAATCCCTGTATGCCAAACCATAATAATGGAAAGGTGTGATGATGATGATGATGATGATGATGATGATGATGATAAATTAATAATAATAATTTTAGTAATATTTATGCATGAACCAAAATTCCTGTACGTTGAACCATCAGAAAGGGAAAGTGTTATTTTAATAATAATAATAATAATAATAATGATACTGTATTTTAAAATAATTTTTGTGCCTGAACTATCAGAAAGGAAAATAATAATAATAATAATAATAATAATAAATTAATTAATTTTAATAATTTTTGTGCCTGAACCAAAGTCCCTGCCCAAACTCTGGCCCAGTCCAGATGTTTTGGACTTCAGCTCCCAAAAAAATCCCAGACCATTCATTGGCCAAGCTGGTAGGGACGGCATTATGACATACGAAGTAAATTTGCATGCGGCCGCTGATTGGCTGAGGGGGCAGAGAGGTGGGCGGGGCCTTTGTAGGGCTCTGGATGGAAGTCTTGACTATAGAATCCTGAGGTAGGGAGGAACTTTGCATGCGGCCGCTGATTGGCTGAGTGGGCAGAGAGGTGGGCGGAGCCTTTCTGGGGCTCTGGCTGGAAGTCTTGACTAGAATCCTGAGGTAGGAAGGAAATTTGCATGCGGCCTCTGATTGGCTGAGGGGGCAGAGAGATGGGCGGAGCCTTTCTGGGGCTCTGGATGGAAGTCTTGACTATAGAATCCTGAGGTAGGGAGTTAATTTGCATGCGGTCTCTGATTGGCTGAGGGGGTAGAGCGGTGGGCGGGGCCTTTGTAGGGCTCTGGATAGAAGTCTTGACTATAGAACCTGAGGTAGGGAGGTAATTTGCATGCGGCCTCTGATTGGCTGAGGCTTGTGGGAGATGGAGTTCTCTTGGGCAGGTAGCCGTTTTTCCCTGCCGACCAATAGGAAGCCTGGGGCGAACAGCGGCAGCCAATGGGCGCCTTCCGCCGAGGGCGCGCGCCTCTCGTGCTGCCGCCGCTGTCAGCAGCCGCTCAGTCTGTCAGAGTCCGGGGAGGAGAGCGGACGCGAGGGAGAGGGTCTCCTGCAGATGGCCTCCGGGGGTTCCTCGGCGCTGGGGCGCTGCAGCCACGCGGTGGTGAGGGGGGTCCCGGCGTCGCTGTGCCGAGGGGCGCTGAGGACTAGGAGGAAGGAGGAGGAGGAGGTGGACCTCCCCCGAGCGGAGCGTGAGCACGAGGTCTACGTGGGGGTCCTGAAGGGGAAGCTGGGGCTGGAGGTGCTGGAGCTGGCCCCGGACGAGGAGCTCCCGGACTGCGTCTTCGTGGAGGACGTGGCCGTGGTCTGCCAGGAGACGGCCCTCCTCACTCGCCCTGGCGCCCCCAGCAGGAGGAGAGAGGTATTGCTGCCTCAAAGGGAGGGAAGGAGGAGGGATAACCCGGTTTCGTCGCGCTTTAACCTCTCTGTCTGGCTCACTCGCTGTGGAATTCTGGGAGTTGGAGTTTGTTGTGGGGCCCAGAGGGCCCCACAACAAACTCCAACTCCCAGAATTCCACAGCGAGTGAGCCAGACAGAGAGGTTAAAGCGCGACGAAACCGGGTTATCAGACTTCCTCACGATGTGGCCAAAGTAGGACAGCCTCAGTTTCATCCTCCTGTCTTCCAGGGCTTGATCTGTTCAAGGACCCATTTGTTGGACTTTTCATCTGTCCGTGGTACCTTCAGCACTCTTCTCCAGCACCGCGTCTCAAATGAATTGATTTTTCTTCCTATCTGCTTTCTTCACTGTTTATTTCTCGAATCCGTGTGTAGCAGTAGGGAATACAAAGGCTTACACAATTCTAACTTCCGTGCTCAGTTGTATACCTACTCTTTAGGATCATTTCTAGTTCTTTCAACTCTATGGACTCTTTCACACTGGAGAAATTTCTCCCAACTTCGAATGCAGCCAATGAGAACTCACATGAATTCGCTTGTTTAGCGAATTTACGTGAATCCCCATTGCATTCGGAAGGCGTTCAGAATGACTTCCCATTACCTGAAAATGACCCCTCCTTGCCTGAAATTGCGTGAGAAGCTTTAATTCGCAATAACGCGAAACCTATGATTGCATTCGGAGTGACTTCCCTTTTGCCCGAAATTGCGTGAGAAGCTCTAATTCGCAATAACGTGAAACCCCATGATTGCGTTTGGATTGCCCTTGGACTATACTTCCAATTTCCCACATCTGAAAGAGTCCAGTGCAAATCCATTCTCCCACCTCTCTTTCTCAGATTTACCTTGGGAAACCAGAAGCCTTCCCTCTCCTTAGGTTACATCCTTCCTCAAGCTAGTGTAACATGGGCAGATTGGACAGAGGTGTTCCTGAATGAGCCTTTCTTGCAGTGAATCTGTTTTCCACAGCAATGTGTCTGCCTGCCTGCACTGAGGCCAGATGCCTTGCCACTGTTTTGTTTTAGCAATGATTGTAATTTCACTGGAGTGAAAGCATAATCGAGTCCCTTTCTTTATGGCTTTCTCCCTACCCTTGTTTCAGAAGCGATGAGAAGATTTTAAAAAAAATGTTTTTGGCATACTCTGAAAAGCTTTGCTTCTGGGACATAGTAATGATTCACAGTTTGCTTCAAATTGTATCCCAGCAGGTTTCTTTTTAATGAACCCAGATTGAGCGCATCACCTTTGCCAGAAATAATTACAAAACCCGGGAATTTTTGCAGGAGAAAAAGTATTAATTGATACAAGCATAGTGGAAAAATGCTGGACAGATAACAGTTTTCTAAATTCTGAGTAAATTCTTTAAAAGACAGGTGCAAGTTGCTATGGAAGAACAGTAAAACCCAGCAAGTCATGTGTCACATTGAGTATGTAATGATCCCAAGAGGGAGGTTTTTGAATGAGAGGTGACTAGCAGAAAAAATATCCTGACTGGCTACGTTAGTAAGGTGTATATGAAACATAAATGTAAGGGTTCAATTTTTAGACTTAGATCCCAACTCTAAAACAACTCATTAGATATTTGCAAATATTCCAAAATCTGGAAAAAAAATATTGAAACTGAAAATGTTTCTGGCACCAACCATTTTGGATAAGGGAGACTCAACCTGTGTCTCAGTTTGTAAACCACTCAACCCTATATTTTTCCGTTATATATTGTGATACATGCTGTATGATGTGCATCTACTTGCAGAATATTAATATTAATTATTCTCACTTTTAAGCCCAAGTTTATTTTCTTCTTCCCATTTCATTTTGCTTGTGTACCCCATGGGCCATAATTGTTTTCCAGGAGAGGGGATGTTCATGTCAGGAACCACCTCTGAAATTGGTTCAGACAGGCAGGGATGAGATCAGCGAACCAGAAAATGAAATAAAAGCAGTCAGCAGAGTCTGATTGGGGAAATGGCTGAAACAGATTAGCAGGAGGCAAAAAAAGCTAAGCTAGTCTACAACAGAGGTTGCTGCCCAAGAAGTAGAAAAGTAAGCATATTGTATAGGCAGAACTTGGAAAACCTTCAGCATTCCAAATGTTGCAGCACTGTGACTGTGACTTCTGTCATATCAGTCACTAGCAAACCGAGAGCTGGGACATGGTAATGTACTACAATAAACATATAATTGAATCAGGTATATGAATTGAATAATTAAAGGCTCCTGTAAGTATGCACACAACCATATGTACACAGAGGAATCTGGCCATTATATTGCTCTGGCCTTGCCTCCTTTTCAGTCTCTCGTGCATCTCAGCATATGTTGTAATTGGATCATTTTTTGTAATTGGATCAGACACTCCTCATGCAGAGATGTGGAAGAGTTTACAAAGTCACCAGGAGCTACCTGTTGCATATCTTGTGAGTCTGAGTTTCCTGTCTTCCTGTCAGAAGGTGCACCTGGAACAATGACTTAAGTAGAAACATGGGGTCTCCATTCAAGGTAGGAAATATTTACATATTAATCCACACTCTAAAAGTGGACAATTTTTGGAATTAGATATGTTGACCCCCCTTTATTGGAAGGGAATACACACACACACATACAGTGGTCCCCTGGTTTACGAATACCCCGGCCTACAAAAACCCCGGTCTACGAAAGAGCCGGGACCGGAAAAACGGCCTCGGTTTACGGAAAAAAACCCGGTTTAAGAAAAGAAAGCGGCGGGAAATTCAAATGGTGTGGGGGCTGGTTTAAGGGGCCCCGGTTTACAAACTTTGCGGTTTAAGAAAGGGGTGCTGGAACGAATTAATTTCGTAAACCGGGGGACCACTGTATATACACACATATACATACATACATACATACATACCTAAATAAGGAGGAGTAAGCTGTCCAGAAGCAGTAAAAAAATATTGCGAGTAAAAATGTGTTTACATGGTAATGGTTTCCTTGCTTGAGCGAATGATGCCATTATTTATTTATTTTACATCCTGCCTTTATTTATTATATTTATATCCTGCCCTTTCCCCAGAACTTGGATGCAGGGTGGCTTACAATATTAAAAAACAGTACAATTAAAAGCATACAAGCTTTCTCCCTATGTTAGGACCAAGAGATTTAAAAAAATGTTTAAAATATTTCCACATCCCAATTAAAAGACCTTCTGCAAACAACACAGTCAACACTCAAAGGCCTGGGTAAACAGAAAAGTCCCCTCTAGCCAGCTGAGAAAGAGCAAAGGAAGTGTGAACCTTAGCTTCCAGTGGGAGGGATTTCCACTGTTTGGGAGAAGCCATTGAAAAGACTCTTTGCTGTGTCCTCAGCTAACGCTGGTGTGATGATGGTGGTACTGAGAGAAAGTCCTTTCTGAAAATCTAAAGACTCATATTCAGAACTACACTCTTGCGGATAGCCTGAGCCCAAGCTTTGTAGGGCTTTAAAGGTCATAACTAGCAATAACCAGAATTATGTCCAGAAATGAACATAGCCAGTGACGCCATAAACATACTAGGGCAGGACACAGAAAGAGAGGTGGGAGTGAAAGGAAGGAATGAACAGAGAGATCTGGACTTGTTGAAAAGGAATTCCTCTCATTAATTCATTGATATTTTAGTCAGCTTTCTGTGTAACATTGCAAAATGTAAAGTTTATGTTGTAGTAAGGGAGTCACCTGTTTTCTCCTTCAATTTGTTATCAAAAACCAATTGAAATAAATAGACCCATAGAAATGTTGTTTTATTTAGGCCTGGATTCTGAGATCATCAGAGGCCCTTTTCTCAGTCCCACCACCATCTCATGCAATTTTGGTGTGGATGTGAGAAAGGGCCTTCTCAGTGGCTGTCCATAGACAGTGGAAATCCCTTCCCAGGCAGGTCAGAATGACCCCCTCCTTGTTGGCCTTTCAATGACAGGCTAAAACCTTTATTAAAACAGACTTTTAAAATATAAAGTTTTAAAAGAGCAGGCTAGGGAAGCTGTACTATTTTACTTGTACTGCACTTTTTAAAGGGCTTTTGTCTTTTTTTAATGGCATTTTCTCCTTTTAATGTGTGATGTGTTGTAATACTGTAATAGTTTAATTCTATTTTAATGCTCACTTTTTGTATGTCTTTAATTGTATTGTTATTTTAAATTGCGAGCTGCTTTGAGTATTAATTTTGGGGGGTGGTGGTGGTGGTGGTGGTTTTGTGTTATATGTTGGGCCCACTGTATTGGCAGGCTGGCTATCTGCAGATTAGAGCATCTGCAGGTTGCCACAACCTATATTATTCAATGGTGGCTCATGCTTGTGGATGTGCTGGTGTGGATGCATGCGTGTCACTGCCATTTGAATAATATGGGGCTTGACTGTCCATGTTTTTTCCCGGGGGGGGGCAGAACTGAATCCCTGAAGATGTGAAAGATCCTCTGTATTCTACTTTTCCTCAAATAAGAAATGGTTACATGAGTAATGCTTAGTACAGTGGTCCCCCGGGTTACGAAAGTAATCCGTTCCGGATTACTTTTCGTAACCCAGAAATCTTCGTTTCCCGGGGGACCGCTTTAGTGGACGGACCGCGCTGCAAATTTAAAGGGGCCACGCGGTTTTTCCGTTTCGCAACCCAGGGTTTTCTTCGCATCCCGGGGGCTTTTTTGCGGAGCTGGCGGTTTCAGGTCCCGGGGATTTCGTTCCCCAGGGGGTTCGTATCCCGGGGGACCACTGTACTGACAGTCCATTTTCATTTTATGTGGAGGAAATATGTTCAAACTGTGGAAAACGGCAGTCTTATTTATATAGGATGCAACATGTACTGAGATGAAGTGTGAATAACATGGTACCTGTTGTATTAGCTTCTTTATTAATTTCAGCAGTGGGTCACAAATTTAGCAGATATTAAGAAATAGCATACTTTTTCATGCAAATACACAATTTGCTCTTTCAGTTTGGGGCTAGATAATAAGCACAAGCATCAAAAGTCTCCATCCTGCTTTTCTTTTTGATACTAGCACAATCTAGCGTGATCATTGCATGCCTAAGAGAATGCATCTTAGTGTTTAATAGGCAGGTGCAAGTGATTGATTTATTACTGTGGAATCCTTACGTTGTAAAAGTGCTGGTTTATGTTGAAAATTTAAGCCATCCCTTGACCTTTCAGTAATAGACCCCTCTCTCATCTTTCAAAAATCACCTAAAATTTTCCACCTGCTGTTGTGTGTGTCAGAAAGAAGTGAGATGTGTGGTGCAGTGATAAAGAATTAAAAGAAATGCACAATTACATACTGGCATGTCTTGCATTCAGAATGTAGCAAGCTTAATTACTGGTGAGTGTTTTTTGTAAAGGTTAATTTTTGGTAAAGTATTAATGGTATAAGGCTACTGACTGAGAGCCAATAATGTGCTCACAATATAATGGATGGACAGGATGATGAACTTTGCTCAGATTTCTTTTTAAACATTAACTTGGGGGCAGGGTGATTTGCAAAAGCCGTCATCTCCATTTTACTTTCTAATTGTAAAACTGTTGACAACAACAACTTGCTCTGCGAAGCAGGTTAAGTGGAGAGTGTGTTGAATTTCAATTTGTGCTTTCAGTGGAACCCTCAGACAGTTTTGCCATGAGCATGCTGAAAGTTCATCCAGTGAAAAATGTGAACCTAACTGTGTTCCCCAAGCTCACAGTCAAACAACCATATTTATTGATGTTGTGATCACTAAGGCCCAAAATAGACAAAAAAATCAGCCGGTTTCCAGATGGTTTTCAGGTGGGGCCTTTAGATGACGCACAGCACACTTTGAAGCTGGCTGGAAACTGCACCCAAGCCATGCTCTGGAGTTAAAAGCCACACTAAAAAGGAGCTGAATTTTTCCACTCTTTCCCGAAAAGTGCACAACCTCACCCGTACATCTAAATGTAGTGACATGAGACTGGTTCTAAATGAGCACTCTATCCCCTGATTGTACATATAAACTCCCCATTGGAGGACTACACTAAGAAAGAACGGAGCTGCTACTAAGCGGTGAGGGTGGCAATGCCCACAACAACAACAACAACAATAATAATAACTCAACTTGAGGCCAGGTCTGATGGTGTTGCTAGGCTTCTCTCTCACTCCCTTCTAGTCCAGATGGTGCCGCCATGGAGAGAGGGCACCCCAACTCGAGGCCAGTCCCAATGGAGCTGCCAGGCCTCTCTTTCCACTCCCTCCCAGGTCAGATGGCACTGGCATGGAGAGAGGGCTTAAGTACAACATACACAAACCAGACAGTCCAAGAGGGGACATAGGGTGAAGCAGGTATGAAGGGGAGAGTGATTGGATGCTCCAATGCCCTGTACTGGTGGAGGGTCTCACGTGCAACTGTGTGACCAATCAAAAGGGAGCTGCCATCCAAAGGGCTGGCTTCTAAGGAGGAGACTTAGTGGCTGCATGTTTGTGTGATGGTTTCTGGACAAAATGGCACTGGAGCTAATTGGAGAAGGAGGAATGATTCTTTCCCCTTCCTCTGAATATGCAGTGAGAGTTGTCATCACTGTCAGTGGAGGACAGATAATTGGCTGAAGCAATGCCCCTGAAAGAACTGTAGCCACAGTTACTTGCAGTCAAAATTGCAATATGAACGTTATTGGGAAACTATGAACTAAGAGCTCCCAGGCAGAGAAGGCTCAATGTCTCACAAAACTACACATTCCAGAATTCCATAGCATTGAGCCATAGTGTCAAACTGCATTAATTCTGCAGGGTAGATACAGCCTAGCTGACTATGGTGCAGTCACTATCTCTTAATTTACCACACCAGATTGGGAAGATAAAATAAAATAATTCCCAGCTAGGCCACTCTGAACTTCTTGTGGGAAAGGAAGGTTATGAACATGATCAATACTATACAGAGCAATTGGGTTTTATTTCTAGAGATTTGGTAATGACATACTCAGGATTGTTACAGTAATCTCTGATGAACCTGGGTTCCATAACCTCAGGAAGAATGAACAAAAGTATGCCTGGATTTTCTTTTTAGGTTCATACAAGCGCTAAAACACCCAGGCTAGGTCCTAATCAACAAATATCAATCGGCAGATTTCAGTGACTTCAATTAAAAATTGGCTCCACAAGCTTCTCCTATTTTGGAGGAAAATTAAATACTAAGAGAATCAGATTGGATACATTTCAGGCCAAACTCCTATATTCTGTTTGCATAACGTAAATATACACCAGTGTAGTTATACTGGCTCCTGTAGTTGTATAGCTGATAGTATAAAGTGTGTTGTGGTCTTGAATTTACCTATAGCAGTGTGGTTGATTTGCTTGCCACTGACCAAGTTGGGGGTGGGTGAGCTGTCTATGTGCTTGAGGAATAATCGACTCAGCTAGGAACCATATTTATTTATGCAGTGATCACTACTGTAGTGCCACAACAGGATTCCAGTTTAAGGTTCAGATCCCAAACACACTTACTAGAGAATAAGCTCTCTTGCATGTAGTGACATTTGTGTGTACTTGTGCAGTAAATACCTTGGTCTCACTGACCTCATATAATCCAGTTATTTGTTGGTCACATAGAGTTGTTGTTGTTGTTGTTGTTGTTGTGTGCCTTTAGGTTGTTTCTGAATTATGGTGACTCTAAGGTGAACCTATCATGGGGTTTTATTGGCAAGAGTTGTTCATAGGAGGTTTGCCATTGACCTCACCTGAGGTTGAGAGTATGTGACTTGCTCAAGGTCACCCAACCAGCTTCATCGCCAAGCAAGGAATCAAACCCTGGTCTCCAGAGTCATACTCCAAAACTCAAACCATTACATATACATATAATTACATATACATATAATATAACCATCACATATAATTGCACTACCATAAATACACTTATCAGATAGGGCATGCAAATGGAGGAGTACTAAATGTGTGTTTAAGGCAATATAAGGGAAATAACACAAATTAGATATAAACAAAGTGAAGGAATTCTTGGATAAAAATTAGGTTTTTACATAGCTGAATGATACCCTTGGATTTTTTCTATTAATATCAATCTGCAACTAGTGGGTTTCAAACTCAAGGTGAGATTTATGTGTCTCTTTAAAATACCTGCTGATTAGTTAATGGGAAACAAAGCTTAGGAAGCTTGTTGCTTATTTTGAAACCTAATTAGTAACGTACATGCAAAAAGACTCAGTATAAAACGTGTATATGGCAGCTCATGAAGCAAGAGAAGGACAACATAGGCTCTGCTGGCAACCAAACAAAAAGAGTGGCCACAAACCAGTTTTTTAAAAAAATGTTTGAATGTGTCATGAACCAACTTGCAGTTTATCAAAAGACAGCATATAAATATTTAAAGTAAATAAATAATGAATGAATGGTTCTTGAGTTAGACAACAGATGGTCCAGCTTTGACTGAATGTGATCCTGATAATCCTTTGTTTAGACTTTTGTTCTGTAGTCTTACTCATCAACTCAATAAAAGGTGTTAATGAACAGAATATGGGGATATGCAGATTTATTTTAATCAGTTGATTAATCTGTTAAGAGGAAGATTATTATTTAAAATTCAGTAACTGGTTGACAGACTGGTATGTAAACATAGTTTTATATTGAATGCTTCTTAATATCAAACCTACTAAAAGAGAGAAAGGAGACTACAGTATTGGCATCATGCATGTATAATGGTACTTTAGGGTTCTATGTTAATTTGATTGTCCTACCAATTTGGTAATATTGGTAGCCTTTGGAAAAGCATCCGTAAGTATGCATGTAAAGAGTTTAATAAAACCATCCTTTTACCACATTTATAGCCTGCTGTTTTGCATGTTCACTATCAAATTCCATAGGGCTTACTCTCTAGTAAAGATGCTCATGGTAACTGATTTAGCCAATCTAATTTTGAATATGTAACATGAATATGATATTGATATAAATATGAAAGGATTGTTACAGCAACAAAGGCTATACTGATTTGGGAGTTGTAGTTCAAAAAAGTAACTTTTCCAATGCCTGGAAAATGTCAGATATAATTATCTGTGAAGTGACGTTAGATGATGGACTTGAGTCAGAAAACAACAATTTCATAAACTCATTACATACACACATTGGTCATACCATAGAAATCTTAGGGTAGAACTGTATGTTGTTGGCAAGATGAGGCAGCCTCTGAAAACAGCAGTGCTGTATTGTGCCTGTCCCTTTCCTGTGCACCTCAGATTCCTTACCCTTTTCTCTGATATCATATCTTACATTTTCCTGCCCCTCTTCAAAGCATTGGTTGCCACAAGCAAGGGCATGGGTTAAGCCATTGTTTAACATAATTATTTGTAAGTTGGTAGGCTTCTGAAGAAAATTGTTGATGTAACCCACTCTAAACATGAACATCTAGACTGTAAATTTGCATTAGAAATAATGTCATTCAATTAAAAAAAATATTACAAGGTCCCATTTCCTGCTAGCATTGCAGATATATCTGAAACCAAATATAAAATCCTATCTGCTCACCTGGAGAGTTTGGGACTAGAGAACTCTTGTCAGTATTGGTGAAATGGTTATGATGGAAGTCTATGGTGAGCTGTAATTTTAAATGATACATTAGCATTTCCCCTTCTAAAAATGTGATGGTTTGCAGCACCTTCACTGTTGTATTTTTAATGAAAACATGCTGCATAAAGAACCCATCAAGGAAAGGGAAAGAAGAGAGCGTACAAGTGATCAAGGCTGCTGGTGTTTCCCATCCAAAGCCTTCAGTCTATATTTAACTAGTTGGCGTGGGACAAGCAGTCAGCCACAACCGGAGCCTTGAAACAGGGGTAGACAATTGTGATAGGCCTTGGAGACCAAATTTTTGGCTGTAGCACTAACACAATCTATATTGTAATTGCAACAGACTCAGATAAGGCAAAAAGAGTCTTTTTTAAAAAGGCAAAACCAGAAATGCCTGGATGTCCACTTCCACTTTATTGGGGTGGATGCATTTGGTCCTCCCCCAACCTGTTTAATATAAAAAAAACCCATCACTTCTGGATGCCCATTTAATTTTTTAAAATTGCAAGGAGGGACTATTGGACAGGCTGCCAGAATAGCTTTGTGAGTGCATGCAGTCCATGCATGACTCTTCACTCATCTCTGTTTTAATGAAACAGTGGCACACAACAACAAAGTGCTGCTGATACTTGCATATTTGAGAAGCAGTCTTAAAATGTGTAATTTATCATATGGCCTAGAAGTTCCTTGCCAGTAGATGATTAACAATAAGGTTGTTCATCTAAAAAAAACTCATGAAAATGTTGCCCATATGCTTCTTCCCTAGCATTAATTAGTATAATTAACTTCTTTATATAACATTAGTACTAGCAGTGTTTCCAGTCACTGGCAGATAATTTAAAATAGAGTCTCTGTTGTACAGTTGGCTGCCATCCATGTATTTCCATAGGGAATTAGCACTTGCGAATGAGAAAATGGAGAGGTGCAAACTAAGCCTGGAAATTTCAATCACTGATTTACAGTGTGTATATGCTTCCAGTTCATAGCACTAAATTCCTCTGCATAGCGACATATACAGAAGATTTGTTGTACAATCAGTAGACTGGCTGTTTATCCATTTCCCTGTCTACTGAATTTAGATACTGGTTTTTTTTTCCTATCACGGCTAAGAAGCAAAGTACTGTACAATCTCAAAAGTAATCATGACACAATCTTCAATGGCCAGGTTTGGGATAATGGTAGAAAAAAAACCCTTGGGAAGTAATTAAGTTCATTTTAAATCTAATTTGAGCACCATTGCAGCCTGATAATATCTTCAGATGTACAATATGCTCTCCGTGATTTCAAACACCCGCCCGTCTACTGATGCAAATTGGATTTCCCAGAATTTCTGGCAGGTAGGTAAAGAAGTGTGTAAAGCATCAGAGAGTGGGAGGGACATGCAGTTCTTCTTGCCTTACATCATAGCTAAAGTGACAAGCAAAGAAAGGGGATTAGGTTTTGTGAGGAAAGTGCCTAATCCTTCACAGATTAAAATCTCCACAGAGCCATTTTGGACTGTGATTTGGGTTGCCAAATCCAGGCAGCATAAATCTTGAATCTAGGCATTCCAGTTTCTCAGATTCAGACTACTTGAATCCTGACATGCAAACTGTGTAAATCATATGGTGAATCTGGAAAGGGTTGAGAAATTCCCCTGGCCTAAGAATGGTTGTGGTGATTGGTGAGCTCTGAATCTTTTAAATAAATAAAAATAACATGGGAAGACATGCTAGTTTTCCCATTAAACATGAATCTTAATGCTCCAGGTTAGTCTTTGTGAGTGCTAGCAGAATGCAATAATTATTTTGGGGTTGTGTTTTTGTTTTTTTGGTTTTTTTTGCCTCCCCCCTTTTTTTGGGGGGGGGGGATATACAGTGAATGGGCAAGGTGCCAAGAAAATCATTATGCACTTTAGATGATATGAAGGTCATCTAAATGTGTAATTTAGATGATGTGAAAGTCTTGTAAATTAACTTACAATTAATTTCACAGATGATGTGAAATCATCTAAATTAACCTAAAACCAAAGGTGATTTTTTTTAAAAGTAAAATCTACACATTGTGAAAAATAAAGGGATAATTATAAAAGGCCAATGAAAATTTTACACCTGAAAGAATTCAAAATATGTTTGCTGCATAATATGATTTTGCTTATCTACTGGGGACATTTCTTTGGCTTTTATCTAGTGATTCAGTTTCATTGTTTTCTCTCATTTACTGTGCTACAGTCCACAGTACACCCAGTGAAAAATTGGTGTGTTTGCCAAGCTTCTTCTGTTAATATTCCTCATAAAGGGACTCCTACCACTTACATTTTAATACTTGTTGTGTCCTGCATACAAGGGAAATTAGGTTTACACATGGCAATGGGTGGGCCACTTGTACAGAAATCTCTTCCCTTTTTAACCTGGTTAGCATGTTGTTGCTTTTACATTTATTTATTTCTGTCCTGCCTTTTTTCTGGTTTGGAACTCAAAGGAGCTTACAACAGTGAAAAGAGGCACAGCTAAAAAATATACCAAATACAGAAATTAAATTTATAATTAAACTATTCATAAAATCAAAACCAGTTTAAAAATAACTCTTAAAAATTCCATATAAACAAAATGCAGACAGTACATTACAGTTCCGCAAGACCCAGTCCCCTTTAGTCGTCAGCCTTCAAAAGTCTGCTGCAATTTCAAAAACAACCAAAAAACTTTAACCTGCCTGTGGAAAGATAGCAGGGAGGGTGCCAGTCTAACCTCTCTGGGAAGGGAATTCAAGAGCCTAGGAGCAGCCACTGAGAAGGGCGTCTCCTGTGCTTCCACCAGATATATCTGTGAAGATGGTGGGACAGAAAGAAGGGCTCTATGGCAGATCTCAAAGCATGGGTAAGTTTGTAAGGGAGAATACAGTCTTTCAGATAACCTGGACTTGAGCCCTTTAGGGTTTCAAAGCTCACAACCAGCACCTTGAATTGTTCCCAGAAACAAACCAGCAGCCAATGGAACACAGGAATTGTGTGATCCTGTAGCCAGTCTCACTTGACAATCTGGCTGCAGATCTTTGGATCAGCTGACATTTTAAGGAATGCATGCTATGACATTCTGTTGTAAAGTTTTCCTGGGCATATGGAATATACTGTTGGATACTACCATTTCACGTGTTTTTCAAGCATTAAATCTTGAAAGTACAGGAATTGTTGGATAGGCCCACCTCAGGGATGTTTCTGCTTCTGGGCTGTAAACTGCAGCTGGAACAGGGCCTCCTCGTAAACCTGGTTTGATATGAGGTGCAAAACATATAGATCGTAATGACTTCCAGCCATCGTAAGCCACATGTGATGTTGATTGGTCATGTTTCAAACCTGTGCTTTATCAAGGGAACATGCAGAATTTTAGTTAAAAATACTGCCTGGAATCCTGTTGGTTAAGTTCCAACTAGACTAGACACTTTCAATAAATTTTTGTATAGTTACGTCAACATAGGTAAATACTATTGATTCAAAGCTCTACTTTCAGTAGGACTAGCAACAAAATTCAGGTCACCAGGTTTAATATAAGAGGATCTTTATGCCAAGGTGGCAATTATATGATCCTCCAGATGTTGGGAGGGCAACTTCCAACATGCCTTACCATTGGCTCTCCTGGTTAGAGTTCTTGGGGGTTCTAGTCCGACAGCATCTGGAAAGCTGCATGATTCCTGTCCCTGCTTTAAGACCAACTCAGTCAAGTCTCATGAGCCATACCAGTGCCAATGCCAGAGACACAAATTTAACAATCTTGTGTAAACCTTCTCTGATTCAAATGCCAACATGTCATTCATCCCTTCCTACTCTATTTTCTTCAGGGTTATGAAAACTGGGTTAGGCTGCAAGGAACCCCCCCCCCCCCGGCAGAACTAGACATTATGATAACCTTGTCTTTCCCTTGTAAAGTAAATGTGGTAGCAGAAAAGGTAGGTGAAGAAAGAGAAACAGAGGGTAGGTCAGGACTAGACACTTTCATTTGGAAACCTTGGGTTTATTGCAATACTTTTCCCCAGGTGGTTCCTGAAACTAAGGCAGCCATGAGGTTTATTTTCTGGGACAATTAGTGGCACATAGTATCAAATATTTCCTCTATTAATTTATTTTGAATCTTAATTGTTTTTATTGTGTTTTAAATTTATTTTAATTTTCAGTGCCTTGCAAAAGTATTTACCCTCCCTTATGTTCCAACATTTTGTTGTGTTAACAACAAAATTGTTAAAAAAAATTGAAATGGAAATGGATTTAATTGACATTGTTTTCACTTGAGGTACACAAGATACATTGACACTATATCTTTTTCTGAAATTGTTATTAGTGTTTATCATGTTGTTGTCCTACTCTTCTCATAGTATCCTCACAACAAACCTGGAAGTAGACTAGACTGATGATGACCCTTTCACACTACACAATTATAGTGCTATATATTATTTTAACTACCATGGCTGCATCTTATGGAATCCTGGGATTTTCACTTTATGGAGGAGTACAAGTTGAGTCTCCATTATTTTAAATGCTTGGGATCAGAAGTGTTTTGATTGTGGATATTTAATTATTGTTTTGGATTTTGGAATATTTGCATGTACATAATGAGAGATCTTGGAGATGGGACACATGTCTAAACAAGAAATTCATTTATGTTTCATATACACCTTATACACGTAGCATGAAGGTAATGTTATACATAATATTTTAAATAATTATGTGCATGAAACAAAGTTTATGTACACTGAACCATCAAAAAACAAAGCTGTTACTCTCTAGCCATCCATCTGGACAATTGGATTTTGGAGTATTTTAGATTTCCAAATTCTGGATAAGAGATACCCAATCTGTATTTAGAAATCTTAGCAAGAGTACTCTAATCCCCCCCCCCCCACTACAGATTCTAGGATTACATCAGATTCAGCCATGGCAGTTAAAGCAGACTCGTCATCATCATATATATCCTCTTTGTTTATAATTTGTGTTTCTCTCAAACAGGGAGTCATAGTGCTATCATTCTGTAGTGTTAAATGCCTCTGAGTGTGTACAGTTTAGAATGATTCAGAAAGCTATATGATTGAATGGGGATTCAAACCCCATATTAAAAGCCCCATATATTTTGTTCTGGCAAAATTCACAATATAACTATGTGATATATCTGTTCTAAATCACCTACCGTGTTTATAAGTGAACATCTATGGGAGTACTGTACTGAGGAAATATTTTCACCAAAAATAATGCAAGATTTTTAAAATCTGAAGAAATGTGACTAGACAGTTAATAATCCTGATTTTCATATCAGTCAAATGTTATCCAGCAGTAATAACAGTTGTGTGACTTTGATGTCTGAAAGTAGTGCATCTGGAAATGGTTGTCAGAGTTCAAAAAGCCTGTTTTTTGTGTTCTATTAAGTACAAATGTTGCTAAGACCAAGCTTCTGGGACTGCTTCCCTGAAGTCCCTTTCTGCACTTCAGTGTCAGGTAGATTTCATGTGAGTTTGATTCCTGAATAATCTTTTGCAACAGCAACTTGTGGCCACCTCAAGACTTCTACCCCACTGAAGAACAGTCACTGTGATTCGAAGAAATAACCTCCAGCTATTGAGATATGCAAGTACCATTTTATGTTTTTTTTTATTATTTTATTTTTAAGAAAACATACATACAAACATACGAATACATACATATAAAACATATTACGTATAAATCTAAATCTATACTTACATACATTATCTTCTACCTCTACCATCTACCTCTCCTTATTTTCCTTATTACTTATTTTAAATTCCACTTTAACAATGACATGTTACTTGAGGCATATTTCGCTAAAACATGTAATCTTTACACCATGTAACATTTTACATGACAATATATTTACATGACAATATATTTGCCTGAAATAATCATATCTAAATTCCATCGTAATAATCAATTTTAAATCTATGTTATATCGTTCTTCGCTATGCCCAGCCTGTAAGGAGACCTTCTCATGTTTTATCTGTTAGCTATCTTTATGGTCATCCTGTTTGAATCTTGCAATGTTTTATGTACCTTGTTTAATTATAAATTTATGAATTAATCATTCCCTTTCTTATTGATTAGTTCTTTTATTATTCAAATAAGCTTCCCCCTTTAAATTGATATTTGTCAATCCTCAATGTCCTAATTCCTCCATCTCATTCCATGTCCATCCAATTTATCATATTGATTTTAGATAGTCTTCACATACTTCTAGAAAAGCTTCCCAAACCTTCTCATCATAGTTTGTACCATATACCTTGTTGGAGAGTTTATCTATTTCCATAATCTCTACCAAACCCACTAACCATTCTTCTAACATTGGTGACTCTGTTTGTTTCCATTTTTTTTTTTTTTTTTGCTATTAATATTCTTGCAGAAGAGATCATGTATAATGTGATTTTCTGGTGTTTACCCCTTGCTTGTGGGTTTAATTTATTTATCATGTTCAATAGACACATTTCAGGAGTCATGTCAAGCTTCATCTTAAGAGTTTTACACATGATATCAAACACCTTGCTCCAAAAATCCACAATTTGTGGGCAAGTCCACCACATATGCAACCAAGAACCGATTTCTTTCTGACATTTCCAACAGTTAGGTCGTTGGGTTTTGTAAATTGTGTGTAGCTTTGCAGGTGTTATGTGCCATCTAAGCTCCATTTTATGATAGTTATCTCTGATATTTTGGTTTTTTATAAGATTATATGTACTACAGCTAGCAAATTGACAGCTTTCAAGATCAATTTCTCTTCCGATTTCTTTTGCCCATTTGATTATGTTTTCTTTGATTATCTCTTTTTCCAATTTCCATCTAATCAGTGTTTTAGATAATCTTGATATTTGTTTAGGTTTCTCGTCCAGTATAATTTTATCTAATTAATTCTCTTCTATGAGAAATCCTTCCTGATTTTGGTCTTCTCTGTGTTTTTTTCACAAATGATGCAGTTTTGCAATCAGCATAATTCTTTCTGTAGTTGACTACTATACATGCATCCCTTTTTAAAGTATCTTCTCACTCTGTTGAAGTACCTAGGCCAATACCAATTTGTCTACCCATGCACCACTTTTCTATTTTGTATTAATAATACACAAAGCTGCACACACTACTAATCATAAAACATAAAACAAGCAGCATGAAGCATCATCAAATAAATGCTACCATCAATTGTTGTTAAACTTTACAATAGATACATCAGTGTGTGTGGCATTTTGTGGCATTGCACAAGAAAAGTAGATAGGCCTCTTGATCCAACAGATTCAGATTTTATGAAGCAGCATGCCCTCTGCTTGAATTAAAATAACTTCTAAGATGCTCTAAACAAGATACTGTATTGTCTTTAATTTTTAAGTGCTTTTGTTAGGTTCCACGACTCACAAGTCCATTCTTTAGCTTGTACTACTACTTGCCAAGAAACCGCTGTGACAGTTCACCTTCAAGTTGGAAATGACTTGAAGGCACCCAGAACAGCAACTACAAACTTTTGCATGAGAGCTCCTTTCTCTGAAACTGCTAGGTAAGTATAGAACAGAAGTGGGCAAATTGAGGTCCTTAAACACCAAGGTGTTAAACACCTGAAGTCTTCCCGACCCCTGGACCCCATTCAGAAATAGTTCAAAATTGCTGCAAAACACCGTCCCTCCCCATTCTAACCTTGCCACTTATCTGAACCTGTCCAAAAGCAAAGCAATAAATAAATTAATACATAAATGTTGAAATAAAAACTGGAAGTGGCACATCACTTCTGGTCATCAGATATGCTGGTGCAGGGGTGAAAATTGTTCCTCACCACCTCCACAGTTGCCCATCCTTGCTATAGAATAATTATCTACTTAGGATGCTATAGGTATGTATTGAGGAGAAGCTGTTGTATCACTGCAGTGCTTTGAACACTGATTATGATTAATAACTTATTCAGCTCCCACCTCAATGTTAAACAGCTTATTATGAACTAACTGGTAGATCAGAAGGTGTAGTTCCTTTTCACCCAGCTTGGTGCTAATAAGATTGAATTAGTGCTTGTGTACTCTTAAAGGTAATGAATGGTTAATTCAAATGTTCCAGTTATGGAGGCTTTGCTTAATCTCTGTTCCAGTAATTAATGGAAGAGGTCATCTATGATTAAATCAGCAGCAGATTAATTACCCAAATCACTTGGTTTGAAGACTGTAAACTTAATATGTCATAACAAGTTATCTTAGTTTTTGCAGCACTACAAAGAGATATTCTAGATATATATCTTCTTGAAAAACAACTAAAAATGAGAAGCTACACATGATATTTTACTGATTGTTATGAATAGATATATTTTGAGTATCTTGTGATAAAGTAAAAATAGTGACAAGAATATAGTTAATTAGATGCAATCAATGAACCGAGCATTAGCAATTAATCTTTATTGCAGATTACTCTTTATTTATATTCATCTATGAATTATGAACATTTGCAAAGCATTTTGATAATGTACTATGAATAGAACAATCAAGATTATTGGCCCTTGGCTATTCAAGTTTTTCTGTTTAAGAAAATGTGTCATCCAATAGCATCAAGGGTGGCTCAAGACATTTTGCTGCCTTTTCTCCCTGTCATCCACATAAATTGAGAAGCTGCATACTGAATATAATTTTACCCACAACCTATTTAATGAACTTCTCTGTAGATTTTATCCCTCTGTAATTATACATACTCTTCATTTCATGAGTTGCCCCAGAAATGACCAAGACAGCAACTTTGAACAGTGCGGTGAGAGCCCTTTGATCATATTGTTTGAGCTGTGGATAAACTAGTCTTAGTACCCAACAGATACAGAAAAAGGATCTACTGGTAGTATCTGGATTGCTGAGACAAAAATATGTCAACTCAAGAACAGGGTTGCCTTTGGTGTTTCTGTTTCATGCTAGTAGGTCCCCTCAGGCCTATTTGGCAGGGACTAATAATAGTCAACATGGAAAACAAAATGGTGATCAACAAGCTGGAAACAATTAATATGCATCCCCAGACACAAAAGACTGCAGCAACTGCAGGACCATAGCATTAATTTCCCATGCAAGCAGAGTTATGCTGAAAATGCTGGAGCATAGACTTCCATCATACATGGAGAGAGAAATCCAGAGGTGCAAGTGAGGTTCAGGAAAGGAAGTGGTACTAGGGACCACATCACAAACATACAGTAGTTTAGGGAGTGTTCCAAGGAATTCCAGAAGAAAATCAGCATTGACTATAGCAAAGTGTTTGACTGCATAGATCATGAAAAGTTATGGGTGGCTGTTAAAGATGTGGGAGTGCCATTGTATTTGATAGTCCTGATGAGGAATCTGTACTTAGGACAAAAAGCTATTGTCAGAAGAGAATATGGAGAAACAGAATGGTTCCCAGTAGGTAAAGGGGTCAGACAAGGCTGCATTTTATTACCCTGTTTGTTCAACTTGTATGTAGAAAATATCATAAGAAGAGCAAGTTTAGACTTAAAAGGAGGAGGAGTGAAGATAGGAGGAAGGAACATCAACAATCTAGGATATGCGAATGACACCATTATACTAGCAGAAAACATCACAGAATTGGAGAAATGATTAAGGAAGGTCAAAAAAGAACATGAAAATGGAAGCTTAAAAGAAAAAAAAATGATCACAGGGTATCTTCATAAATTCAACCTAGACAATGAGGAAATTGAAATAGTCAAAGAATCCCTGTACCTTGGATCAAACATAGATCAGAATGGAAACTCCAGCCAAGAAATCAGAAGACAACTAGGAATGGGAGGGGAAGCTATGAAAGACCTAGAAAAGAATCAAAAGAGTAAAGATATACAACTGAGCAATAACACTTGTTCAGGCTATTGTATTCCCCATCACCATGTACGGATGTGAGAGCTGGACAGTAAAAAAGCGTATAGACGAAAATCAACTCATTTGGAAAACATACCAAAATACTATGGTCAGCCAAAAAGATAAACAAATGAGTCCTTGAACAGATCAAGTCTGAAATCTCTCTGAAAACCAAGATGATCAAAACTAGGCTGTCATACTTTGGCCATATCATGAGAAGGCATGACTCATTAAAAAAGACAATAATGGTAGGAAGGTAGAGGGTAGTAGAAAGAGAGGAAGACTGCATGCCAGATTCACTTAGGGAGGTCACAGTCCTGAGTTTGTAAGCACAGCAGTAGAGGACAAGGGGTCTCAGAGATGTCTCATCTACAGGGTTGGCATGAGTCAGAGTCGACTCAAGAGCAGTTAACAACAATTTGGCAGCTCATGCGCATTCTACATTGGGCTCTTTAAACCAGAGGGGGAGCCCCCAGTCCATATAGGTTTATTTATTATTTAGGTTTATAGGTTTATTTATTATTTTTTATTTATTTTATTTTATTTTGATTGATTTCATGTTCTGTCTGTCTGAATGCATTCTTTTTCCTGTCTGCTGTAGGAGGAAGACTGTTGTATCAGTATGAGACAACTGAGCAGAATAGGACATCAACAAAACAATGCCATTTGTAAAAGAACATCATTTAACTAAGTGTCAATTATGACACGTTGAATGAAGTCACAATATCCCACAGTTTGCCATCATTTTGCAGATGCAGACTGGCAGACTGGCAGGCAGGCAGCTGGGAAACATGCACAGCTCGCTTGGGTAGCCAAAGAGAAGTTTGAGAAGATCTACATTGATTTGAGAAGATCTCCTGCCCTCAGCTTGCTAGGTTTGAAAATAAGATCTCCTCCCTTACTCATCTCATGGAATACTTTCTCACAGGAGCTCTAGCTGGGACAGCGGTTGCTGGGCTAGGTTTCTGTTTATGGTTAAGGAAGAGGGGCCCGGACAGAAGCCAAAATTTAGGTCATGTCATCAATCAAAGTCATTGTGTGACATTTGGGGTCCCACCTTTTATAGCAGGCCAGACTGAAAGGAGCTTCGATCCGGATGCATAAGGCTTCCACCCTCCTGTTGCCGGCAACATCCAGCCATCACAGAATAACCTGTCATTCCCCACTGCAACTGAAGGCCAAGGGCAAGACAGAGCCACCGCTTTACCAAGCAGAGGACAAAACAAGGAAAATCCCAGCACAAGCGAACGAATTGGCAGCTATGTAATCCAGTACTCAGTAGTCTGGAAGGGCAGATGGCATTGGCAGCTAGCCCCAAGAGCCAGATGAACAAAAGAAATAAGAAGGGGGCATAAACATAAATACAAGCAACCAAGGCACATAAACCGCTTTTACCAAAGCAGGAATTGAACACTTTTCTGCTAATAAAAAGAAAAGTGCCTATCTCTTTGACTCTTCTTCTTCTTCTTCTTCTTCTTCTTCTTCTTCTTCTTCTTTGATGCCTACAGAATGTCACAATGGGCTGAGAGAGTGGTTACTTCCGGTTACTACTCCGCTGCCATTATGGTGAACACTTCCTTGTTCGCCCCTAACTTTTCTTGATGACAGGACCCTGAGCCTTTTGATCCCACCACTGCCACCAAAATATATGTGCTGAACTCTCAGTCCCTCAGTTCACCCACAACCTCTCCTCTACTGAGGCACTAATATTTGGTAGAGTGTTTTAATATTCACACGGAGGCCAAGTTGTATTTCAAAACATGAACAAGAGTTTATTTGTAAAATACAAAAATTAAACTATACAGAATACTTAAAGCTGTTAATCGTCTTGTTGCTTAGTTACAAAAGGTTCCTTAACCTATTAATATCAAATCAGCCACTCAGGCAATCTATTCTCCAATACCGAGACCAAAATCTTTCTTAAAACCACTGGCTTGTTCTGAGCCTCTCTCTCCTAGACTCCCTCAATCCTATCCTTTTCTTTTAGCTATCCTTGCCAAAGGTTTTAAACTCTTAGAACTTTCTTGTTCTGGTCCAATTTTCCTTTCAGACTCATTACACTTATTAATCTATTTTTAAGGGGTGGGAGGGGAGACTGAAGTGTTACTTTATGTATTTTTAAATGTTGTACTCCACCCCGATTGCTCACCCAGAGGGGCGGAATATAAATAAATATTTTTTATTATTATTATTATTATTATTATTATTATTCTCCTTTCCATGACTGCCTCTTTTCTTTTTTTAGTTACTACTTTTGCTTGCTTGTGCAAGTTTTCCTGTCTTTGTTCTAAGACTCTTTGGTTTTTCTAACATTTCCTGAAGTTTTTTATCTTTAGTGTCTAGCATATTTTCTAGTCTAGCAATCTCTGCGTATAAATCTTCAGTTTTTATTTTCTGATTATCTAACTCTTATAGACCTTCATTAACCTTTTGAAGCAGATCTTTATTTTCCTGTTTAAAGTCGGCTAATTGGTTTTGTAACTTTTTATTTTCTTTTACTAAGTTCTCTTTTTCTTTGACTGTCTCATCCAGCAGTTTCTGTAACCAGTTCAGTTTTTCACCAGTATGTTCTGATGAGTGTTTTAGATCAGAAATAATCCTGGTCAAATCTGATACAGACCTTTCTCTAGTATCTAGACTCTAGACTCTCTTTCAAAGTAACTACCTTTTCTTCTTCCTTGTTCTTAAGGTGCTGTAAATTCTTGATTTTCTCTCTTCAAAAATTCAAGTTCATGTTTAAGGTTCCCAACGAATATATCTCTCCTCTTAGATTTTTCTTTAATGGCCAAATTTTTGGATTCTTCTAGCCCCTGAATGTGTTTAACCAGATCATTTCCAATGAGACAATCTGTGGGGATGGAACCATATATGCCAAATCTCCACTGCAATTTATATCCTCGAAATGCTATATTTAGTTTGGCAACTGGCACTGGAAATGCAGGTTCTCCAAACAGATACTGAGGTTGTATCAGGTGTGATTTAATGATACAGGCTTCTGAACCTGAGTCACGAAAAGCCCACATAGAGGTTTCATTTATTTGTATCCTTTCATTATGGTCTTTTAAATTCGTGAGGTGCAGTTGTGATTACTAAACATGTCTTTGGGCAACGTGTTTCACAAGCGTCAATTGGTCTTCCAACTGTTGTTTCCAAGGCAACTGAATCTGTATGTTCCCTGTGGCAAAAGTTTTGCACTGCTGGTTTAACTGTTGTTACACAATAAGCTGCTTTTGTATCTGATTTTCTCTTTCTATTATATATATTTGGGCAGTTATATCTGAAGTGCCCTATTTTGCCACATTCATAACATTTCTTGTTACTTGCTTCTGAGGGATCTTTCCTCGTCCAACTATCTCTTTTATTGATGTCTGGGTCACTCTCTCTCATCCCAACACTTTTCCTAACAGCATCATTTGTCTTTTCCTCTTGCCATGGTTTAACATTTCTATCACTGTCATGCTTATCTTTTGAAATAGGCCAGTTTTTAGGATTTCTTTTCCCATGTTCCTGAGATTTTACCTCAGGTCTTGTTATTTTTCGACCATCTTCCCTGACTAATGCTATAGCATCCAGCAGTTTTGCTGCCTCTGCCATTGTTTTTGGTTGTCGGTCTTGTACCAGACATCTATATTCTTGGGGAATAACATTATAAAATTGTTCTAACCCCATCAGACTCTGTAATTCTTCTTTAGTTGTAATTTTGGCACCATCAATCCAGCTTTTCAGTAAATTATCTAGCCTGGCTCCCAATTGACAAAAGGACTCATTTCCTTCTCTCTTAATTGCTCTAAATCAACGTTGATAATGTTCTGGTGTAAGTCCAAACCTTTGGCTCACCATTTCCTTAAATAAATCGTAATTTTCGGCTTCATCTTTCCTCATCCTTGATGTTCCATTCTGAACAAGTTCTTTCAAAGTTAATGAGGAAGGCATCGATGTTGTCCCCTTTATAATATCTGGGAAACCTCTTCATATCAATCTGAGGTACCCTATTTACCTCAGGGACCACTTGAGATAAAGAGATTCCCTGATCCATACTCCTCATTCTAATTTGACAATCCATGTCTTTTTCTCTTAAAAGCCAAAGTAAAGCCTCTCCAGTGTTTAGGTACTTTGAGTTTGCTAAGTATGCCATAGTTGATGCTAAGCATCTGTTGGGGGTCACTAGCAGTAAAAGTTGAGGCACTAGATATGTCTGGCTGTTGCTCTGTGTCTATCACCTGTTGTTTGATGGAAAACATCATCACAGAGAGCACAGTGTGTCTTGAAACTACGTTTTAGAGATCTGCTTTATTTTCAGGCACTAACTGAACTGTTGAAATATATGCAGCTTAGTTTCTTGTGTGATGCAAAATTTTAAAAGACTACGTGTACATTTTACCATAGCATCAAGCAATGTGAGTTTATTCAAGCTCTTTGACATACAGTTCTGCAGACACTAGCTGAAACTATGGCGATTATCACACAGAGCCTTACCGGCCCTGAAACATGGCTAAATCATCCGTAAAGCACGCAGGTGTGATAGCCAATCATGCTTGCTTCCTGTGATGTAATCGTCATTGAGGTGTCCCGCTCCTCTCCCATCAGCAAAGCGTTTGCAGAGTAGCCATTTTTCCAATAATCGAAGTTCCTGTTGTTGAAAAATGGCTGCCCCGCAAACACTTTCCTGATGGGAGAGGAGTGAGTCTCCTTCTTTGGAGGATTTTAAACAGAGACTGGACAACCATCTGTCAGGGATACTTTGTGATTTCCTGCAGAGCAGGGTTTCTTCCAACTCCATAATTCTATGATAAGGAAGAAGTGGAATTAGTAGAGGAGAGAGATGGCAAAGAAAAAGTTAATACAAAGAGTTTGAGGTAGGTGGTATTGTGCATTATGAAACACCTTGGGTAGTAGGTTGGTGTAATGATTATATCATGTTATTAAGGTTCTGTTAAGTCAAAAGAATATGTAATAAATGTATGGTTCTGAACGTATGAGCCAATAATGTATGTTTATTTGTTCTTTATTTTTCATATGTAGTGGAAGAACGTTTTTATTGTTTTTTGTACAGTATGATGACTGATTTTTGCCATGCTTTTTAAGTGTTATATATGGTTTTATATGTGAAAATAATGTGAATAAAGATCATTATTTTTTTTAAAAAAGTAGTTGTGAACAAAATGGGCAGAATGGCTAATCCTATGCAAATTTATTAATCTTGTAAATCAGAATGAATAAAAATGAAAAGGATTATACTGAGAGACTTGGACCTGCTAACACAACAGTCCCCTTTTCTTTTTTTTTTAGTGTTGTAGTAAAGCATAACTTTCTTTCTACTGGGCAGATGGTGTTTACTCTTTATCATACTACTTTGCAATACTACTGGCTGTATCCTAACTGTTTAGTTGATATGAAGCTTGGGGTGGTGCTTTCAATCCTGCAAGACTGAATACTTCCAGAAAGTTGGACTGCTCTTATTACTGTGTATGTGAGCCTGTGAGGTGTTTGGGTCTCACCACTATACTAATGATGCTCATATCTGTGTCTCTATTCAATGCCAAGAGGATTTTGGAATCATCCTAAATCATTATTTGGATGCAGTGAGAGATCAGTTGTGGATGAATAAATTGAGGCTCCATCCAAACAAAACAGAAGTATTGATCATCAGGAAAGCCAGTCTGAGTCTGGGATTACAAGCGTTCTGGGCGAGTCAGTTTACTGCTCAAGGACGCTCTTGGATCCAGCATTGTTCTGGAACGCCAAATGGCTACTTTGGCTAAGAATACCTTTGCACCACTTGTGTTGGAGAAGTCAAGTTTGACTGCATTTGTTCATGCCTTAATTACGTCCTGTTTATATTATAATATGCTCTTGATGGGGCTGGTTTTTTAGCCTAGTTGGAAATTGCAACTATTGCAAAATGCAACAACCAGAATTTTATTTGGTATCAGCTTTAAAAACTACATGTCAACATTCTTGCACCAACTGCACTCTGTGGGCTAAATAACTTGTGATCAGAAAATCAAGAGACATCCTTCCATGTGCCTGCCCATAATTTAAGGTCCTCAGAAGATACTTTGTTTGCACGTCCCACCATCCTGAAATGCTACGTTGCTTATTAAATTAAATAATTAACTATTGTAGTTCAGTGAGGTTGGCAAAAAAGAAAAAGAAGAAAGCTTCTAATGTCTTATGCTCATCATGTCACATAACACAGTTATTGTGAATGGTAAGAAGTCTATTTAGAGGAGCAGGTTCAGGCTGAGAAACCAGGAGGAGGATACTTGGTGTCTGCTGTGAGAAATTTGTTGCAGTTAGAGCAGGAAATTACTCATATTTAGGGATGTAATTCTTCACTAATTTTCTTCTCAAAGAAAGCAACAAATAATTTTAGCAATTTTCTTCCCTCTGCAAAAAGTATTTGAAACCCATGCAGTTTTTGAAGAATTTGGAATTTATTCTGTGCAAAATGTTCACATGATTGTTTTGTACAGAAAACAGCCTTTTCCGTGTAGGAAGCAGAAGTTTGTGCAAAACATTTCTATGCAGAAATAGCATTTCTGTGCAACTCAATCACATCTGAATTTCACACAGATATAGTCTCTAATTACAACACTTTTTCATTCTGGAAACAGCTTTTTTTTCCTTTTTTTTTTTTTTTTTGCACAAAAGGTTGTTTCCTGTGCAGAACAAGCTGTTTTATGAACAAAACAAATATGTGTGAATTTTGTGCAGAATAAATAATGAACTGCAAAGGTTCTTGACAATCAGGATTTTTTTTTCATTTCAATGTTTTTCAGTATTTCTCATCAGGATTTCTAAAAACATGGAAATTGTGTTTGTGGACATTTTTGAATAGTTTTAAATATTCTTTCCATTCCTATTCACACTCAGTCAAACAAACCTTGATGTGATAGAGGCAGTACAGACCAGTACTTTGTGCTGGCCTGACCGCATACTAGGTCTGGAGTAGGGCTGAGCATTTACACGCTCAAAGCCCTTGTTCTGCTGCTTGTGCGCTATGGCATCCACCCATCCACACGGGGCACACCCAAATGGTGCTCTGCGGAAGGGGCGTAATGAGGTGAGAGCATGCCTGTGGCACCCCTTCTGGGATGCCATAAGAACCTGCCGGGAAACAGGTTCTTTTTGGTCCTTCCGGTGGCTGCGGCATCTGGTTGCCACAGCCTCCATCTGGGACTCAAAGGGGCAGTGTTGAGCTGCCCATCTGTCAAACCCCATAGTTATTTCAGAGTAAGAAGAAGTGTTTAGTTTTCCATCTAGTTAGGTTTCTTCGGGTCAGTTTCAGTTGCTGCAGTCCAGAGATATGGATAAGATGGCTTTAATTAGTCTGTTCCACCATGGGTAAGCATGACCATTGTCCCTCTTGGCTGATACGTTCTACCAGAAGTAGATTAATCACGTGGGTGGAGCATCTAATAAATCTCTCACTATATCAGGGATGGCTACCATAAAGGAGGCTGTAGTGTCTCCTTCAAGAACTTCCCTTAACTCTGAAGTGAGTGAATGAGTACTCCCACCCTTTTGCTCACATCTCTTTTTTGCAGTAAGGTGTTTGATAGTTTCAGACATTCCTGAAAGAAACAGATTATCTGGACCCATTTCAGATTAGTTTCAGGCCATGCTACGATATTGAGGGGCAAAAAAAGGACCACTCCAAAGAGGTGGCTTGAAGCCGCCCCTGAGAGAGCCAGGTTGGGGCCGTTGCAACCACATGTTGTGGCCCCAGTCTGGCCAGAATCTAGCCCAAATAGGAGTGGCAGAAAGCCATTCCTGTTTAGAGCAGATTGAAGCTGCCCCATCGCTACCTCAGTCGGCTTCCAGCCAGCTTGGGGGCATGTGGTGTCTAAATGCCATGCTTCCAAGCATGTAATCACCAGTGCGACCTCCGGGCAACTTGGGGGCATGGTGTGTGTAAAATGGCCACACCCCCAAGACGGCTTGAAGGCAGCTGAAGCTGCCAGTCTTGTTTCGGCTCTCAGCCTTGCTGAAACAGTTTTCTCCAGTTCACCTAGAGAATAAGATCTTTAACTTGATTTAACAAGAAAATGGAATGTCTTTATTCTCTTCTAACCCCCCCAGCCCAACAGGAACAAGATTTGCATCACCACCTGGAAGTTTATGTTGAATTAACGAAAAGTTTGCAAACTGCTGAAAAGTTTGCAGGGTTTCTCCTTGAGAGTACATTCTCGTGGATGTCACATACATTAATATATTCAAAAATATAAGCTGACAGAATAATCACCAGTTATCTTTGAAAAGCTTTAATTTACATGTAAGGAAATGCTGCCATGTGGCATGGTTAAGAAATGTAGGCCATTGAATTAAATTAACATAATTTAATTAGAAAATGCAAGTAGTATTAATTTTAATAATATTTTACTTCAAGATTTTATTATATGCAAGTTCCATTTCCATAGAAATTATAATGTAACGAGGATGCAAGTTACCTTCTACCAGTGTAGCATAATGGGCATACTTTTGCATCAATGCAGCAAACTATCTGAGTGATTATGTAGGTTTGACCAGAATGGCAAGCCCTGCCTTGGAGACAAACTTGAAGAATCAATAAACTGGGATGGGAAACTTATAGCCCTCTAGTCATGGACTACAACAGCCCAAGGAGAAAAGAAAATTAAATGTACAGATGCCCTTTTCCGAGGTATCTGTATATATTCTCTAGTTATCTTTAAATGTGTGTTCATAAATATGTAGGTGTCTTGGTCCTAAAAATAAATTGTGGTAACATACTATTAATATAGAAGGACATTTGAAAAAAAAAGGGTGCTTTCTCTTATTTGTGCTTGATAACTAGAATTCTTTAAAACTACTGTAATAGCATTGTTGTTTGATCATTAATCCTGAATCATTGCTTCTCATGAGTTTACGGATTTACTCTGTGGTGAAGGTTAATTGTTTAGTAACTTATTATGTGAACTCATTTGACTTTAGAGCTCGGTTTTCAGATTTTTAAACATCTCCACCAGTGACACTTCCTTTTTCAAGTGGTGGGAGTACATGCTCCCATGAAGTAAGAAGCCATGTTGGTAGCAGCAATGCTGCTAGCAGGGTCTCTCATGTCAGACAGGCTTTTGCTGAGGAGCAGGATTAAGTGTGCCAGACAGCTACTGGGCATTAGCAGGGGTGTGTGTGTGTAATAGAGAGACTGACAGATGATCTCCCAGAGACAACAGCAGTGACTTATTAGTACTGGGCAAACAGAAGCACAGTAAACCCCTTTTGAATGCCTTTTACGATAAAAACCCTATGATGATACAATCAAAAATGAAAGAGACAATGCCAGAAGATCAAACGCATGGGTTGGATAGCACTCACCAAGCTACTGGGGTACAGCAGAGGACAACTATGAGTAGCACTGTGGCTAATAATGCAGCTGGACTCAAGCCAGTAAGACATGCAGCTGTTGACGTGCTCTGATGTGAAAAGAAAGTTCAAAGCTGCACAACGCGTAATAAGAACATGGAATACATAACTCTTTGTGCTCACCCTAAAGGCTTGATGAAGAGGGAACTACAGAAAATGGTGGCCATGAGATATGTGTAGGGCGGCAGCCAGGCATGGACAAAGCTGAAAAAAGGATGTTAAGGCAAGAGTTAAGGTACAGCATTAACTCTTACCAAAAGGGAATCATCCCTTTCTGTGTATAGAGTAGTGAAAGGAGAGAGCTTAATCCTTCCTGAAAGACCCTAAAGAAAGCACTGATTCCTTCTACTCTCTCCATCCTTCTTTGAGAGGAAGTGCCAAAGATCCACCACAGCCCCCATTTTCCCTCCCAGGCATTCCGAAAGATCAGAAGTGGCATCGCAGTAGAGAGAGTAGAGGAAGTTGGTGCTTTTTTTAGGTTCTCCTGGTGTGGACTAAGTTACTGCCTTTTGCCATTCTACTCAGAGAAGGGGATGGTTATTGGGATAGGGCCATTAAACTCAGTGTGACATTTTTCAAAGTGGATTTGTCTAGGATTGTACTGTAATGCAAAAAAATCTATACATATTCACTCCCAAGTGGGCTTTAGACTTAGCTAAGAATGTTCCAGGTGATTTTAAAAAATGATGTAAAAGTAAAGTTGTTTTTATTGGATTTTGCACCATTCATTTAAAATTATCCTGTATAAATCTTCCTCTAATACTGTATTCGTGTGGGTATGAACACAACCTTCCAGCCCACATGATTTATATCTGTAGCTTTTCATAATGTTTTTAGAAATGGATGTTAATCAAACACAACTATTTCATCCTCATGCTTGCTTTATTAGTCTTTATTCACTACCTTGCTCTTCCCTGCCCCAACACTTTTTCTCTGTTTATGTTGTGCATTCAATTAATTGATTGTGTGTCACGACCATTTTATTTTATTTTATTTTTAAACTATTTTTGGACAGTTCCTAATTCATTTTAATTTTTTTAAGATAACCAGTAAAGATAATGAATAAAATGGATTACTCAGCAGTAATTGCCACCTGAAAGATATTTCAGCCCTTTAAGCTACTACTCTCTGAAATGAAGTATGTTTTCTGAATACAGTACCTTGTGTCAACCTCAGAACAAACAACACAGAGGCACCAATACAGTACTGTACAAAAGTGAAATCTGACATCTCGGTTTTAGGAAAAAGGAATGCTCCTGTATGGGTTGATTGTTATCAACATATTGAAGTGGGTTTATTAGCAATTTAATGGAATATTGGTTATTCACAGGCAATAATAGCTCCAGCTGAAATGTCCATTATGCTCTCTTTTTCCCATGGACTTTGGAATGAGCAGAATGTGACAGCTGAGCTTTCAGCAAGCTTCATGAATTTTAAATACTTTTCATTGCAATAAAAAAAAAAAAGTGGGGCACATAGTGTGTGGTCAATGGTGGACTTGGAGCTGGCAGTCATTCTGAGTATTATGGGATATTAGGTGTCTCAGAGATAATGAATGCTTGGCTTATGCAGGTACATTCTTGGCTTACCGTGCATGTCCAGGCACAATAGACTGTGTTTCTCAGTCCAGCATCCAACAATTGCCCATTTTGTGAGCAGAAAACTATTTAGAATGTTGCTTTCTCAGCATATTTATGCAAGATTTAAATTTTCCGACACCATCTCCTCCGGCCAAATCTTCACTGGAATGTTGGAAGCAAGCTAATTATCAGCAAACATTTTCCGCCTCATCTTCATATTGTATGTTTAGTCTTTCATAAGTGTCCATCCTTCCTTCTTTCCTTCCTTTCATAGGTGTCCTTCCTTCCTTCCTTATGTTACCCTCAAGCTTCTAATTTTTCTTAAATCTAGGAATACATATGTAAGGTGCATCATTAAGAAAGAGAAAATAAATCAGGTGTAGATATTCATACAGTTACATATGTTGATGTATACATCTAGGGGAAATTTTTAGAAATAATAGCTATAATTTTAAATACTGTAGTTTTAAATGCAATATGTTTCACCAAAGAAAATTGAAAAGGTGAACTGCATACCATTTGAGTCTACTGGACAGATGCTAACTTTTCTCACTTTTTTATGGTTCTTCACCTTTTAATTTTGTCTTGGATTCTATAGTCCTTTTAAGTGGACAACCTAAATATAAGAATATAAAATAGGACACAGTAGTTCCTATATAAACATATAAATCAGTTATCTGCCATTGAGTATGCACTGCCACAAATGGTAATACAAAATGCACCCCAGTGTTGTGTTCTGCAAAATTAGATTCCCATTTTACAGCTCTTTCACAAAGCACTTTTCAGATTTGATGGAGATAAAAAAAAAGCATAAGGTTGTGAAGAAAATGTCTGAAAATGAAATGAAAAGGATTTTAAAAAAACACTTCCTTGACTATGGATTTGTGGATCCTCTTGACTTCCTTATCTTGGGATTCAAATATGTGACAATTTAAATTACATAAAATACATGACTGTTATGTGCATTTCATAGAAATGCAGCCTCAGGTTTGTAGTTGGCAACAAATATCTGTAGATGAAACACAGAAAATGAGAATTCTGCAATTGGAAATGAGAACAATAATGTTAATTTGGGTATATGTTGCAAATGCATGTATCAATTCCAAAATCATAAACACCCAGAGCTGATACGTAATGTATATGGACTTTCCGTATCCTTGTATCACTGTTTTTACTTGATTTTGTTTTGTTTAGTATTGGAAGCTTTGCAGCGACTATGTTTTTATGTGATAATTTTTTTATACAGTTTTATGATGTTTTGGTCAATGACTGTAAATAAATATTGATTGATTGATTGCTCTAACATCCATTTCATCAGGAGTGCTAAGAAATGGGCAAACGTGTTCAAAATGAGACATCAGAGCCTCTTAAATAATGGCCTTTAGAGCGTGCTTCTTTCTTTGCTTGAGAGCCAGAGTGTTGTAGTGATTTGACTGTTGGACTATGACTCTGAGGACCAGGGTTTGATTCCCTGCACAGCCATGAAATCCACTGGGTGATCTTGGGCAAGTCACATACTCTCAGCCTTGCAGGAATGCAGTGGCAAAACTCCTCTTAACAGATCATGCCAAGAAAACCCTACCATAGCTATGCCTTAAGGTTGGCACAAGTTGGAAACAACTTCAAGGCAGACAACAACAAACAGTCATTTCAATTTTGGGGGATTTTTTTTAGAGATGGCACTATAAGTTTTACTTGAATTATTGCTGCTTCTGCTTCTTTCCTTTAACAGCACAAGCTTTAAATTTTGTGTACTTTCTTCAAAGCCAATATGTAGCAGTAGGTTTTGAAAAAAGCAGTTGTGGTAGTTGTGATAAAGGGAAAAGTTAACACCCCCCCCCCCATAATATTTTAGTTCTTATGTGGGTTTACGTTACATACGCTGAAGTTGTTGTGCTAGTCATTTCAAAGAATGCGTTCAAAGAGAAGCAGGACTATAGTCTTTTGAGACAGTTCCAGATTTCCATTTCTTCATTTCTTCAGCATTTTAGCTGCAAGCCCATTTGGTGAAATGTTGCAAGCTGTTTGCACTGGACAGTTAAGAAAACAAAGGAGCCATCTCTATTTCTTTTCCCTCCTTCCTTCTGTTCATCAATCTGTCATTTCTGTTTTCATTTTGAAAACATTTGTTTAGTTGCCAGAGCTAAGATAACTTGAGTGCCAATAAATAACGTAAGAAAAGCCTTTTATTTAAAGCACATTGGCAGAAATATAGAGGATGACTATTTTACATACAGCAGCTGAACTAATTGATGAACTTCATGTATGCAGAGACTAATGAGTTCCATTTTTAAAGTGCAGCAGCTGAGGAAACTAGTTTCTTATAAATGCCATCAAACACATTTAATATTCCTTCCCTTTAAACAGAGTTCAGTTGGCTTAAGCCCAGGGTGTCTCAGCTACATTTATTATGGATTAGATACATTCCATCTCACAACAGGAATGTGCTTATTAGGAGGGAAAATCATTGCACAAAGCAATAAAGGCTTAAGCATTCAGCCACTTGATATATCCACGGGTAGCAGTTAATATAAAAGCCTTGCATTGACTGTATATTCTTAAACCAGAAGTTGAGGCTATATGCAGCTTTCTTAAGAGAGGTGTATACAAACATGAGAACAGTAAAGGCCATTTCTCTGTTTTTCTAAACAAAGGCACCTCTTTCAACTCTAAGGCAACTATTTCAAAATGCAGTGGAACATTTTCTGACACAAGCTGAAGTATGAGCGGAGATGAAGATTCATCAGTGGAAAGCACTTACTGATTGGAGTTTCTATGTTCCATACTTTACCCCACATTCAGTCAAACTTTGAGTAGACAACAAACATTACTAACATAAGTCTAATTTATTTCATTGGGTCTGTCTAAGCATTACTAAATGCTTAAATACTAAATTAAATTACTAAATGCTTAAATACTAAAGCATCTGAGGAAGTAGACAGAAATCTACGAAAGCTCATGCTGCCAACTTTTTTCTTTTGGTTAGTCCCAAAGGTGCTACAAGATCTCTCTACATAAGCCTTATTAAGTTTGGATCAAAGCCATTATATTTGTGTTCACTCAAATACAGGTGCAGGTATCCTGTAATTTGCACATCAAAATGTGATACAGTGGGCCCTCGATATACCAAAATCCACAGGTGCTCAAGTCCCATTGCCCTCAATGGTGGTGCTTTCTAAGCTCTTTTGTCATTTCCTGATCCATTCCAGGCATTTGAGAACTCGGGGGAGGGTATGTGGAGAGCTGGATAAGAAAGATATTCTGGGATAGAGAACCAAGAGGCACCACAGAGTTACAGGTCAGGAATCTAGGACACTAAAGCAGAGGGAATGCTGTCTCAGATCTCCTCTGTTTCATTTGGTTTTGTCCATTGAGAGAGAGATGTTGACATCTGAGATGTCTGTTTCATAATATTGTTGATAGGTATAAAACTGAAAAATATTATCCAGTCTGATAGTGCTTACATTGTTTTGTTAGGAATTCAGTGTCTTGTCCTTTTTTTACACAATATGTACAAATATTTGCAAAAGTATTAATCTAAAAGTAATCTAATACTCTGTATTATTGATTTGATACTGCATAGCAATTATGAAAAAATGATGTGACCTAGTTTGAAATTACTATCACAGTTGCACCCAGCAACATCCTCCCTTCTTTACAAGGAAGATAAAGTGATTTGCTCTCACATTCAAATAATTCACATTGCATTTGCTGTTCCTTGACAGACAGAAGAAACTTTATGCCAAGATAGGTCTTAAGGTTCCAAGAATCTTCCTTTTGTCTTCATTTTCGCTGAGTTATATTGTTGTGACCACTTCCTGTGGCAATAAGCTCTATGTACTTTATATAACCCAGAAAACATAAGGGAACCTTATATTTCTTGTTCCTTTTTCACTGAAATGGTCAACTCACTATAGATTTGTAGAGTGCATCTGTAGCAATATCTGTGATCCAGAATGATAATCGAAATTCATAGGATTGTGATGTTTAAACACAATTAATCATTCGCATACAGGGTAAACATATCAGAAACTTACATCCCCATGCCTTAGCCTAAGTGGCATATTTTATTAGTAAAAGGAAAGGTGAGACACATTCCAGTTCACTGGTATCACACCATGGTAATGGTAAGGGTGTAAAATGCTTTTATGTTCATACCCAGAACACCTTACAAAGACAGAAAACTGAAAGATTTTCTGCAACTCAAATTCTGTTTTATAAGATACACAAATGATACATAGTAAGAGGATAATCGTTTAGAGCATCCACAATGCAGAATTATAGCAGCTTGATGCCACTTTAACTGTCAAATCACCATCCTCTGGAATCCTAGGATTTGTAGTTTGATGAGATACCGTAGTTAGAATCCTCTGCTAGATAGCTCTGGTCCACTCTCACACGTACTAATTTCTCCCAAATACCTTGATAACGATACTAAATCCATCTCTTCTCAGGGTACCTTAGAAACTTTAGTTGAAAGGAGTAGACAGAAGCTCTCTAGTAGAAAGTTCTAAGTACCTCAACTTACACCCCCAAGATTCCATAAGATGCAGGCATGACAAAAGCAGATTTTTTTTCCAGTTGTGATTACCTTTTTAATGACAATTTCTAAACTTTATTTTAAAATGGCATTATCTTTGAACAATTTTCTAGGCATCTGTTTCTGGTTCAGCTCATAGATGTTCCAATGGAGTAGATTTGAACCCCAATAATATACATTAAAAATATATGCCTGCGATTGCAGCCTTAAATAAAATTTTAAAGTGTACCTTTGTCCAACAGGTTGAAGCCATGAAGAGAGCGCTTGAAAGCCTTGGCTTGAATATTGTAGAGATGACAGATGAACAAGCAACCTTAGATGGAGGAGATGTTTTATTTACAGGTATAGTAAAACAAAATAAAACCCTTTGCTGCACATTGTTTCAACTGCACATACAGCCTGATGGTACAACATCAGTTTTACAGCTTCTCCTGATGTAATTTTTATTAGTTCTTATGTTTGCCAAATGAGTCGTTAAGTTTAAAAAAAAACTCCCTAATGCAGAGATTCCCCATTAACAGAATAACAAGTGATGTAGAAGTAAAGTGGAATTAATACCTACCTCTCATATTATGTTACATAGCCTTCTTAAATATCCTAAAGGCACCAGATTCTGTCTGATCTGGGAAGCTAAGCAGGGTCAGCACTGATTAGTGTTTGAAGTGGAGACTGCCAATGAATACCAGGTGCTCTAGGCTCTATTTCAGAGGAAGGGACTGGCAAAACCACCTCTGAGTATTCCTTGCCTAAGAAAACCCAATGAAATTCATGGGCTTGCCATGAGTTGTCAGGAGACTTCAAAGCACACACACACATTACCTATGTTACATGTTCATCCACTGTTCTAATAACAGTTTATTGTAAAGTGCAATATCTACTCATGAAATAAATCATTCCTTTCAACCATGTTTTTTTTAAGTTAGTAACATCTATATTTGTATATGCAATCAACAGTCACATGATCTGTTCAAAGGCATGGTTGGATGTCAACTAGAGGTGGGGATTATGTGGCATTCCACATGTTGTTGAACTAAGACTTCCATCAGCTCTAGCCAGCATAGTCAATAGTGAGTTTTGCTGGGAGTTAAGAGTCAAGCAACACCTGGAAGACTGTATGATTCACATCCTTGATACAGATAGTATTATGTACTGTGGTGAGAGTAACTGGAGGCTGAAATATACCATTCAGGATAATAATATATAAAACAAATAATGTATAAAAGGATACCAAGACTCCAAAACAATAAACTAAAGGGTCCGTACTCACGGGCCAAAAGGCCCATGATCCCCCTGATCTCATTTTGTCCTGTCCAGAAGATACATGCCATCAGCACTGAGCGAGAATCTGGCAGACCAGATGCAGATCCAGTGGATCTGATCTGATCCTGGCCCAAAGGGGGCTTAACCTGGTCTAAAAAGACCAGCTGTTTGCATCTGAGTTTGTACGAAACTCAGTGACAATAGCTAGCAGACTGGACAGCTGTGCACACCCCATACTTACCTTGGCATTGCATCTGGTGAGAAGATCCCTGGTGCTGCCTGTGACGTAGGATAGGGGCACTTGGCCATGTGGGTGTAACCATGTGCTCCCTTTAAATAACAGGGGGTTTCTCACCAGATGTAACAGTGAGACAGGTATGGGCTGCACAGCAGTAGCAGGTCCATGGTGCAGCAGCAGGTGGGTATGTAAGTAGCTGCCCATTGCTGTGCTGGCCCAGGGATTGACCCTGGTGGGGCAGAATATCACAGACTTGACCTGTGCTATCCTGCCTATCTGCTTACAGCCTACATTGCAGTTATGGGGGAACAGTCAATATCTAGATCCTTTTAATACAGTAGTTAGGTTTTGTGTGAATATGTGATTGGGCTTCCTGTGGCAGATTTAATATATAAAAGTGCTTAACTTTCCCAGAGGACATCAGTGCTTCCCACAACAGCAATATCTTGAAAAATCTAGGGGCACTTGTTTGGTATGTGTCAGCCTATATGTTAATTTGGAGAGGACAACCCTCTTGACTTAATATATAGTTGTTTGGAATAATATTGTCAGGTATCACCATTGTTGAACAACTGACAAGGTCCATAGCCCGAGAGGGGGCCTATTCCCAGTCCCTAGATTGCATTCTCGCTTTGCTGCCTGCTCGTCTACTCTGTACTTACCTGAGCTATGGACATTGACAAGAGCAAAAAGAAACAAAAATTTCTACATGTTCTGCTCTTTATATTTTTTTTCTCCTACCTGTTCCTGTTTTTGGTAGGTGGTGCTAAACAACGGTGACTACTGATTCTAGTGTCACCATTAGTGACATTAGAGGTAGCTGGTGAATGATGTGGCTGGTATACATTTCAGTCAGTCCTCCACATTTCTGGCTTTAACTTTTGCAGATTTGATTAATGTGTTCTCTCAAGGACCCTATGTCCTCCAGCAGAACTCTGCTGGAAGTTGACAGAGTCGTGCTGGAGAACCTAGTGATTGCTAGAAAAAACACTTCTATGCATTTCTAAGTCCTCCAGCATCATTTTGCAGTCAGCTTTTTGAAATATTGGGGAGGGGGTTGGTTAAATAGTTGGTTAAATCAGTGGATACAGTATCTGTGGATATGGAGTGCCAACTGTATCATTCAGAATGGCATGTTTCAGCCATAGTTGCTCCCACACCACTGTGAAGGGAGGTGAAGAAGCTAGTCTGGATTTTAGACATTAAAGGAACTATCCTAGGTTCTAAGGAACTATCCAAGGTTCTGATGTATAATTTCCTCCATTCACATACAAGAAAACCAACTCAGCATTTGGGACAGATCTGTTAAGGTTCGGACAAAAAGGGGATTCGTAGTCCCACAGATATCAGAACTACCAGCCGCCATTGGCCTCAAGGGAAGAGGCACGCTGAATAGATATCAGCAGCAGTGATGGATGCCCTGTTGAGGAGAGGAAGGTGGAATGACCAGAGTGACGATTAGGAAGAGGAGGTGGGCCCACTCAGGGAGAGATCATTGAGAGCCCAAGTGCCCACCTTCAGATGCCCGACTAGGACTAATTACTGTGTGATCCAAGGACATGAGAACAAGCAAGAATAGTAATACTTTTTGAATTATAATACTTTTCAGTAGATAAATCTTTGCTGATACATAAACTGTCTACTATTTGTAGAATTTTTTTTTTGTATTTTTCTTTCTTTCTGAAGAATGGATAGAATGTTGACGATTGAACACCAGTAACTAACCATTCAAAGTTGGGCAAGCAGAAGACTGGTGAATTCTAGTTTGAAATATCTAAACTATTCTGTGACTACTGTGAATTTCAAAAGAAAACAGCTGATTTTTTAAATATTTAAATGTTAAATATCATTAACATTTAAAGCTGCATTTCATGTTCATGTTGCAAGACTGAGAGAGGAGATGAATCAGTGTGTTCCCAAGGAAATTTCTCTGCTTTAATTATTCACAATACATTAGGTTCAGCCAAGCTGAAAAAATGTAGATAATTTTCCTGGAAATGGCTTGATCCATATCTGTTAATAATTTCTCTTCCCAGGCAGGGAATTTTTCGTGGGTCTTTCAAAGCGAACCAATCGTCGTGGTGCAGAAATTCTGGCAGACACCTTTAAGGTTAGGAGACATGAATACTGACTTTTTGATAGGGGATATAGTAATTGGATGTGTTGGATGAATATTGTACAGTGTCTGCAAAGAGGTACATGGTGGTTCAGCAGTTAAGATGCTGACTCTGACAATCAGAAGGACAGTAGTTTGAGACCCAAGCGGTGCATGACGGAGTGAGCTTGCGTCACTAGTTCCAACTTCTGCCAATCTAGCAGTTGAAAGAATGTAAAAGTAATGGGGATGAGCACCACCCCCTACAGTCAAACATGACTAGACAATCTTGTCAAGGGAATAACCTGCAAGGAGAAAATCAGGAGAAAAATAACACCAGCATGATTTGTGGTAAAATCAGGGCTGCAACAAAGTTCAGGAAAATGAAACTAAGAGGCTATTGCTCCTCTGAAATATAGGATAATATCCAATGGTATCATTCCATTAGCACAGTGGTTCCCAAACTTTGGTCCTATAAACACTTTCGACTTCAACTCCCAGAAGCCCCAGTCAGCTTGGCCAACAGTCAGGAATGTGGGGGCGGAAGTCCAAAACATCTGGGGACCAAGGTTTGGGAATCACAGCATTAGCACATAGTTCTGGTCTCACATGGAAATCTAGCACTTTTCCTTGTTTTGCAACTAGTTGTACTGGTTGCTCTTAGTGACTACCAGATTCAGGAATAACATATGCCCTGTCACCTAACCAAGACCAATCTCAGTTGCATTGCCTACAGAACGATATCCATAGATGTGATCAAGTGGTGATAGAAGAAGCTAAAATGTGCAAGCATGCAGCAGGTACATGGTGCCATCCATGATAAGGTTTAGTTGCCAGTTCATGCCATACAGAGTAGATAAGTGCAGCTGATGAATCTGAACATATCATTTCAACATACAGTCAACAACCCCCCATATAATGATATTCCTTAGAAATAAACATCCTCAGGTAATCATGGAACTAACAAAAGTAGAGCACTGTTGCTGAACTAATCTTTAAGAAGAATGACTCAGAGTGACTGCTAATTGTTTAGAACGATTATAACCCCTGTTCTACCTTGACCATGTCTCTTGTATAGGAGGAGATCCTGTGGTGATAGTGGTTATAGGGTGTCTGTGGTTGCCATATTGTGCAGCATAGCAGAGGCACTCACTGTCCTCAGGCTTTCTGAAGTGACAGATGAGAGTGACTAGCCATCATTACTTTTGCTTGCTTTGCATATTAATTAAGCAATGTTGATATTTATCTGAAATAAATAAATAAATAAATGCTGTGTCATGTGTAAATATCCAAAGAACTATGGTGTGGTTCACAGTTGACTCCTGTTTGTATCCACAAACAATATGTATTTATTAATTCACTTTGGGAAAAAGAACAATCTATAATGGCAACTTATGCAATTATAAATCCAAAGTATTTCCTTCACAATTGTCTATCTTCTATACAGGATTATGCTGTTTCCACAGTTCCTGTTTCTGACTCCTTGCATCTGAAGAGTTTTTGCAGCATGGCTGGGCCAAACCTCATTGCGATTGGTTCAAGTGAAGCTGCACAGAAAGCCCTAAAGGTAAAATACGCTAAAAATAGTCTGTGCTGGAAATTTCTGGTTTTATCTCCACTATTTCCTTATAGCATGCACTAGGAGGGAATCTTCATGTCACTGTGAAGTCGGTCCATCCAGGCTGCAAGTATAACAGTTACCCTGATCTCATCAGCCAGAAACTGAGGGCCAGACCACATATGACAGTCGCATTCATTTTTAAAATTTGGGCATACACATTTTAAAAGATGTAAATAGCAGCAGCATTGTGGGGGACATCATGACTGTGGGTCCACAGCAGATGTGAAGGCAGATTTAACTCCTTCTTACTGTGCCGCAGTCCTTGGTATATCTAGTCTTTCTACTGGATTTGGAGACAAATTAGCAAAATGCCATGTGTGTGTTGTAGGCTGAAGGAGCAGGTGGAAATGGGAGAAACAATGGGAGCAGAATGGGATGGTGCACTGTGAAAGAAGGCAGGCCTATCTAGCTAGAACACTGATCCATCACCATCTTGGGTCCCATACTGAAAAAAAGGGTAGATACAAATAAATAAATAGAAAGAAAAATGCTGCAAGTCCCACTTTTGTTAGCACTATAGCAAAACCTAGAAGAAACAGTATCTGAACAGGAGATGGCATATTAGACATAGTTTTGTTCTACATTCCCTGTCTGAGCTGTACTACTGTCGCTGATTTCTCCTTTCCCCTTATCAGGGGTTCCCAACCTGGGGATGCCCACATCCCCAAGGGGTGCAAGATGGAATTTCAGGGTGTGTGACAAAGAGTGGCTTGTGTCATGAGTCATCACTCATTTTTTTCTGAATAAATTAGAATCTAATTGCTCATTTTAGATTTGCATTTTATGCAGTGAGTTAAAGGCTTATTTTTAGAAGTTCAATTTGTTGTTCAGACCACATATTATTTGTTCAGTTTGCGGTTCAAAACTAGAAATTAGACTTATTCATCTAAGTTATTACTTTTGTAGGGGGTATGAATATTAAACAAACATTTCTAAGGATGTGGACATAGAAAAGGTTTTGGACAACTCCCCCATATGATCCTACTCTGCCACATCAGCAGAGATGTGGCCACATGCCTTATGGATTGCACACAGCAAATGTGCTTTTTTCAGTATCTCCAAATCCTGGGAATAGTTGGTGGATCTGTCACCATTCAGGGGCAGAGAATGGAAGGTCAGGGCAGTGAATCAGTGATCAGTTTTACAGCTGCTCTTTCAGCAGCTGCTCCAGATTGTATGTGAGCCATCCAGGTTGAAGACCAGGTTCGCAGAAGAGGTGTGGCACTGGGAGAAATCCTCTACAGCAACATTGATGAGGTCTTTTATATGAAGGGAAATCAAGTCATAGTAGATTTTAGATAGCAGTATAAGCAGTATTGAACTCAAGAGCCTCCTGCCCCCAAAGGGCAACATGTACTGCAGAGAGTAGTTTGATGCGGCTTCTGTTCCTTTCCATCACCAAAATAATAATGGTCTTAACCTAATTCAATAAGAATATAGCACTATAAACAGAAGATTTAAAGATGACTGTTAATTATTATTTGGATTTTTTTTTCATTCCATTATTTAGCATGGATTTAACCAACTTTGGATTTAACCAACTTTGATAGAGGGTAGTAGTGGTACTGAAGCTCCACTATAAGGTTCTTTATTGACCTCATTGAAAGTAACTTGCAATTGAGTAACTGTCACTTCAGTCTCTGAAATGGACAAAAGAATCTGGATTTTTTGAGAAAGAGGGAGGGCCAAAATATATGAGAAGGAATATTCCCACACCTTTGATTTTGAGGAGCAAGTTTTTATGGAGGTCGGTTATCTTCAGAAGCATACTTGGGTGTTAGAAGGCTAAACAATAGCTTGGTCTCCTTTTGACTATATGGGGCTTCAACTAGCTCATCTTTCCAACCATATCTTCATAATTAATTAGCTGTTGTTTTATTAATTCCCATTATGTATACTAAACTTAATAATTTGCATTAAAATATGACACATTTTTGTTATCATAATTATCTTGTCAAATGTCTGCTGTTGAGAAAGTTGGAAATGATGGATTGGATCAAGTGTTTTATGCCGCCTTTGGGAATATCTCTTTAATGGAATTCCTCTCACAATGCTGCAGATAGTAGAGAAGGGGTGGGGGTTATTTTCACTTCAAACCCCAATTCTCTCAAGCTCCTGGAACATTTCTGGAGGAGGAACAAGGATAGTGGACTTCAGTCAGCATGGAAAATCTGTATAAATGGTCTCTTCGGTTCCTTCATTGAAAATGCTGTACTGGATCAAAAGCTTTCAGTGGCTAGAAGTAACTGCTGCTCACAGAAGGGAAATGCCAGATCCAGCCTCTTACACTTATCTTTTTAATTCAGGAAATATGTTAAGAACAACTTTTCCCCAACCAATTACTACAAATTGTTCTGTGTTAATTGGAGAAAAACACTAATTTAATTAAATATCTTTAAATGTCATTGATTCTGATAAATGAAAAGATTATTTCCATCAGTTAATGAATCTGTTATGTAAAAGATAGCTAACTGACAGATAGTCCTGCAGTTGATTGACAGCTGTAGCACATATATGTTCTCAAATTCATTACTTGGCATTCCTCTGGGGTACTGTTATCTGCGAGTAGCTTTTGCTAGTGGTGGTGAGGCAGTACATTACAATAACTCTTAAGTCTAGAGCAGGCAAAGCTTTTAAACTTGATATGAACTTGTTAAGCCTAGCAGTCCCAACAGAAAACTGATAAAATGATTTCCTGACTATACTTCTCTTTGTTGTGTCATATCATGACTGGCATATCAAAGCTATTTAAAAGTTAAGTTTCTTCAATGACAAAAATTTACTTTGCTCTCCTGAAAGAAAAGTCACCTAGTGATATTTAGAGTTGCAAAAACTATGTTCAGACAAAGAAAACAAAAAAGGAGGTTGGTGCAGACTGGGCTTGTATTAAGTTGCATCAAATTTGGCAGTCAGCTGGAAAACTGCAGGGGTAGGCTCAGTAAATATCAGGCAGCAGAAACAGATGTAACAATCAAGAGTCGTCTTGGGTGCTTCAAGACAGTGAGGTAGAGAGGCTGTGTGGTGTCATGGTTTGAGTGTTGGGCTACCATTCTGGAGATCAGAGTTCGATCCCCCTCTCAGCTATGGAAACCCACTGGGTGACCTTGGGTGAGTCATATACACTTTCAGCCTCAGAAAATCCCGTGATAGGATTGCTTGAGGGTTGCTGTAAGTCAGAAATTATTTGAAGGAACCTAACAACAACACCGAGAGAGAGAGAGAGAGAGAGAGAGAGAGAGATCCTTCCTGCCATCTAAATTGATTTGTTTCTGACTCCTAAATGTTTCCCTGCATGGCTCCTTTGAGGAGATACCAATGCAAGTGACCTACCAAAGATACCATACCCTGCTGGCCTACACATTTGATCAGAAAAGTAGCACAGCTTCTGAATCCTTGTATAGTTTGAGTATTTATGAATCACTGAATAGAGTTTTTTTAAAAACTAAATGTTTACCTGATAAGTTATTTTAAAATAAAAAAGAAAAGGAGGCTCCCTTTTTCTCCCTCAGCATTTAATTCCAAATCAAGCAGTCTTGGATCATGGGAGGCAAAGGAGGGAATTTAATCTTTTCTCTCCCTAACAAAATTCTGGGGTACAGAAAAATTCTCAGCCCTGACCCACTCCCTAAAACCTGAATGTACTTTTTTCACTGTGAGTTGAAAGAGTGTTCTTTTGTATGGTAAATTGTCAGTTTGTAGGACCATGGCTCTAATTCCTGAATATTTTTAGATCATTGATAGAACTATGTCAGTAAAAAGGGTGGAATTTTCTAGTGCTGCACTCTCAACCATCATGAAATTCCTGTTGCTACAGAAGAAAACACCAAAGGAAATCCATGAGTATTTGATGCAAACATTGAGTGACAAGTGACAGTCATACTCATCTGTGAAGAAGTGGTGTGCCAACTTTTACCATAGAGATTTTGAAACTAAAGGTGTATCAAGGACTAGGAGGCCTTCAACAGTGCCATCTCCTGAAATTGTTGAGTGCATTCATGACCTGATTTTGGCAGGTTGGTGAATCTCATCTAAAACAATTGATGAGACACTAAAGATATCTCAGGAACATACTGGGTTTATAATTCATGAGCAGTTGGCTATGCAGAAGCTGCCTGCTAAATGGGTGCTGAAAATGTTTGAATGCTTGCCAAAAACAAAATTGAGTAGATACCTCCAAGTTGATTTTATAGCATTTTGAGTCAACTTTTTTTAACAATCTATTCAGTAGCCCAAACAACAGTTCTTGCAGTGGCAACACTCAGGTTCTTCATGGCCAAAGAAATTCAAGACTCAAAAGTCAGCAGGAAAGGTCATGGCCACAGTTTTTGGGATAAGGGAGGTATTTTGATGATTGACTATCTTCAGAAGGGCTAAAGAGTTAATGCAGAATACTACTCTAACTTGCTGTGCCAATTGAAGGAGGCATTGAAGGAAAAAATGGCGAGGGAAGCTGTGGAAAGGTGTTCTCTTTTTGCAGGACAATAATCTGCTTACTGGGCTAGCAGGGCAATGACTATTTGGAAGAATTTGGGTTTTGAGTGCATAGACCATCCACCCTACTCAACAGATCTTGCTCCATCTGACCATTACCTGTTTCCAAACCTTAAAAAGAGTTTGAAATAAATAATAATATATTTTATTTATAGCCTGCCTCTCCCTGTGGATCAAGGCGGATTACAACAAACAAAACAATAGTAAAATACAAAATACAAAACTAGAACATTTCTAATTAATCCCCTACCCCAACCCCCAACCCCTATCCCAACCACTCATTGCTAAAGAGGGGGAGAACAACCCAAAGTGAGGGTAAGGGAAGGAAATTTTCAAATGATTAAAAAGTAATAGTAGCAGCAGAGCAGTATTTCAGTGACCAGATATCAGGCTACCAGTGTGTGTGTGTGTGTGTATCTTTTGGAAGAGGTAAAGAAACTTGAGAAAGTATATGCCAAGTGTGTTGAACTTCAGGGTGAATGAATATGTGGAACAGCATGTAAATTTTATGGCTCTAGATCATTCTCTTCTTGGTTGGGGGGGGGCAAGATCTTTTCAGCACCCCTCAGCTGTTAGACTACAGCCTTAAATTCAAACCACCTACCTCTATATACAGAAAAATTTCTGTCTACATTTATAGAGTCATAGATTAAGTAGGGAAAATGTCTTTTCAAGAAAATTGTCCTCAGGTTGGACTAGGAATTTTATCTTCTATGGGTAGACTGCATCTGGATTGAAAGAAGAAAACCCGGAGGAGCCCACTTTATCAAACAAATCAAACTAGTAGTATCTACGAAAGACCTGTACTCACTGTCTGATGGTGTAAGCCTCTAGCTCCCCCTTTCTGTATTTAAATACAACTTCAGAACAATTCAGCAAACAAAAAGCAAACAAAACAAGATTTTCCTTTACCTACGTAGGATCAGTGTGTTTTTTTAAAAAAAGCAACAATAGACAAGTGTTCCCTGTCTTAGACAGAATATTGTTTTTTAGAAGAATCAGTAGTATATAGATGTGGAGGAGGAACTTTCTTCCTGCCAATAATTGTCTTTTCTTTTTCATGGTGACCATTTACATCCTCAGATTCAATTGGCGGGGAATCTCCAGCAAGATTCTTCAGACAGGAAAACAGGAAATTTAATTTAGACTACTTACATGAAGCAAATGCACCAGTAAAAGGATTTCTGTCCTTCTGCCATGCAGATTGAATGGCAGGGTTTGTGGCAAAAACGGCTGTAGTAAGAACAGCACAATATGTATGTACAACAAATTCACCAAAGCCATCAATTTGTTTGAATTGTGCACTCATTGCTGAAGAGGGGGAGAACGACCCAAAGTCAGGATAAGAGAAATGGCTCCCTGCCCAAGAACTCCACCCATCCTTTTCTTGCAATTTTTTTTTAAAAATTACCCTTTTTTGGTTTCTGTGTGTAGGAGGAGTGTAACAATGCCAAATCCAGGTTGGAATAGTTAAGAGAACAATTCTGTGGTCTTGCAGTGAAACAAAAGGGCTTTGGATTCAGCAGATCGAAAACTTTCTCTGTTGTGATCGTTAAATGTCTTATTTTGGAACCTCCTATTATCAAACACCACCAGCAGTAGATCTGTGTGCCCATGGAACTCTGTGGTTATAATCCTCTGCCCTAAAACTCCATGTCAGAATAATAATAATAATAATAATAATAATAATAATAATAATAATATCATCTCTATCACCTCCTAACTCACTCCATCATATTGTGTTGCCTCTCCAGTGACTTCTCTGTGAATTTATTTCTAGTGCTTCTCAGTAACATTAGGAATAGCAGATAAATGATAAGAATATATACCGCTGTTTGTACATATTAAAGCAAAATTTATTTCATTCTTTTGGTGGTATAAAGTCTTTTGACCAATCCTATGTTCAGACTGACACTCATAGCTTCAATACTAATGCTGACAAGCTTACCTCTATGTAAATATTCTTAGGAGCCTACTGCTAAAGACCCAGATGTTCTGTCTGTGACAAACTCTTAAGCGTCTACTGGAATTATTCAAGCTTTCAAGGAGGTACCATTAGCAGGGTTAACATTTACATCTAACATCCTCGGGCAGCTGCTGGGGCCCAAATATTTTAGGAGGGCCCATTGTCAATGCTAGTCTTAGGCCTTCTGTGGCAAGCAGCTTGGCCTTTGAAGAAACTGCCATTTTAAATTTCCCACAGTGCCCCCAAGTACCCAATGTAGCATAATGAAGGGGTGTTCTGTGAAACTTAAACTGGCCACTGGGATATTCTCTGTAAATCAGAGGTGGGAATTGTGAAACCCTCCAGATATTGCTGGACTTCAACTTCAAAAGCCCTTTGCTATTGGCTATGATGACTCGAGCTCCCAGGAGTTGCACCCACTCCTGCCACCTTTACAGGTCCCCAAAATGTAACATTCTTCTTGACAACGTTCTTGATAATGTTTTCTTTCCAAATGTGGGCTATAATTGATCCATCATGATTGTTGCTTTTATTTGAGTTTGCCATATGTTTTGGTAATAAAATATTGTGGTGGAAGTAGTTATACCTACAATAACAAAAGCACGGACATATGTTTCATTGTTGCTGCTAAAGCCGTTTTCTTTCCTCCTCTAGTCTGCCATAATGAGTGGAAAAGGAGTGGGAAGTCAGTAGCTTTCTGGATGTTGTTAGGTTGTAGTTCTCATGTCATCCCTAATCATTGGCCATGCTGGCTGGGGCTGATTGGAGTTGAAATCCAGTGACAGACACCTGCAGTACATATGTTTCCCATCCTAGGGAAAAGTGAAACATTGTTTTATTGTAATGGGGGAAAGGGCATGTTTACCATGGAACCCTTCACACTACACAATTATACCACTATGATTCCACTTTTAACTGTCATGGCTTCATAAGTAAAATCCTGGATTTCAAAGTTTGGTGAGGTACTATGGGAATTTTCTGACTGGGAATTCTAAGTACCCATCCGTAAACTGTAAATTCCAGAATTCCTTAGGCTATTGCCATGGCTATTAAAATGGAATCATATCACTATACTGTAGTTATATAGTGCGAAAGGCCCCTGATCAACACTTCCTTGTAAAAGATTGGAATCTTGATGAGTTCCTTTGCTTCCATGCCTCAGATCAGTTTGTTTATATACATTTTTCACTTTGTGAGATTCATTGCAATGTTGAATCTTACCTTAGCTGCACAGTGGCCCTTACTAGCTACGTTAACTGCAGTGCTTTTGAGTGTTTCCTGTTGATTTTTGCATTTATGTAAGGGAGCAGGGCTAGTGGCCTTTTCATTTGCAGAAGCTGTGTGCTGTGAACTGGGAGCAATGGCTTGGAACTCATTCATATTTGGAACATGCATGGCATTAGACATAAACACATTTCTAAATGCAGCTTTCCTAATGAACTGTGAATACTGCTGAGAAAGGAGGCTGAAAAATTAATTGGATGCATCTGAGATTTGAAGAACTCTGACCTTGACTACCCATTAGAGACGACAGTCTGAAAATATAATTGTAGGTTATATTGGGAAAATGTATCTCAAGAATATCCTGGGCTTAGTAGAAACATAGGCTTATGTCTATAATCACATCTCAGAAATTCCAAACATGATGCCATATTGATACTTGAAAGAGGTTTTGTAGTTCATCTACCAAATTCTGTCACAGTATCCTGTCTTTGGGAGGGAGGTGATCTTGGTACCAGTGTTATGTTCTTTTTAGCACAAGATTCAGATATATCTGTTTGCTCAGACACTGAAATGTTTCCAATTCAGCTAGTGTGATAGTTACTACTTTTGGTTTGGTGAGGCACTATACTGAGGGACTTATAGTTTGGATATTTAGAAAAAAATCTAAATATCCCTGTAAACTACATGTCTCAGGATTTCATAGGATGGAATCATGGCTGTAAAAGTGAAATCACAGTGCTATAGTTATGTTCACCTAAGACTATGGGTCCCAAACAGACCAGCAGTATGCGCTGGCTTGGGGGTGTGGTGTTTAGATGACGCACACCCTGATACTGCCCACAAGCTGGCGTCATGCTGCCCACCTGACCAGATGGTGACCTGTGTTGTGACACTCTGGCAGACGGCATTTATATGCCCCATGCTGCAGGAGTGCCACAAAGCTGCAGCGGCGGCTGAGAGGACACCCTTTTGCCAGCTGCAGTAGCAAAAGTAGCAATAGCTGGAATGGGGTTGTGGCATACAGTTGCCGTGGTCCCAATTCAGCGCTCAAAGAGGCGGCATCACACCGCCCTTTAGGGCCATTTGTTTTGGCCTTGAGTAAGGCTGTCTGAATACTAAAAAAAAGATTTTAATTATACTTGTGAAGAGAGTGAGAATCTCCCTCTTAAGCTACACTGACAAACCCCAAATGGGCCCTTGAATAGATCAAGCCAGAACTCTCCTTGGAAGCCAAGATGATCAAATGGAGGCTGTTGTACTTTGGCCACATAATAAGACATGGATCACTAGGAAAAAACAATAATATTAGGAAAGGTAGAAGGGAAAAGAAGGAGGGGAAGACCACAAGCAAGATGGATGGAGTCAATCAGGATAGAGGATCTTGGAGGTGTCTCATCCACACGTGTCCATGAGTTGGGGCTGACTCAAGGACAGTTAACAACAACAGCAGCAAAGCTACACCGTTGCTCCTGGTGGGGTCTGGGGGCTATACAAGTTTCCTGGGGAGCTTTGGAGGGTCAAAATGGGGTCCTAGAGACGATATGCAACTTGTGAATCAAATTTCTCTGTATCTGTTCTAAATTGCATTCCTGTAGCGGTGTAGCCCATGAAGGCTGCACAGGAGATGAACAATGGACTGGAGTAGGGGTTGTCAGAAAGAGCAGTGATTATGACTAAGAACATCGCCTCGTGCAAACCACCCACTTTCACACATGAGTATATATATAGCTTCTCCCTGCCTGCCTTCCCTTTCTTCATTTAAATCAAGTTACTACAACTGGGTTGGTAGGTGTGAGCTACAGCTAGGGAGCAACTGTACTAGGATAATTGTCTATATGAATTTTGTTTCTCACACAGTCCATCTCACACCATTCTGCCCATTGATGAAGGGATGAGCTTGTGAAAGGGGCTATCAATTTGGAATATTGCTCTGTAGAGGCTATTGGTTACCCATCTTTACTGTAGTCCGGTAATTCAGCTGAACTCTATCAGGAACCTGAGCTCTGGGAAGTTTGGAGCATGCTTAGTGTAGCTTTGATTTCATGTCAGTCAACAGATATTTATCTCTGTATTATGCTTTAAAATGGCCTCCTTATCCTGTGTTTTTCTTCTAGAGTCACTTTTTAGCAGCCCTCAGAGTCCTGCTGAGGCAATGCTTGAAATGATGCCTATTTCTGATGTAATCCAGTTAAAGTTTCATTAGCCCTGGGGACATAGGCTAGACAAAATCACCATCAGGCATTACTGAAAGAACAAAAACTCACTTTATTCCTATTACGTGTTCTTTCTCATCTCTTCCTTCACAATTAAATTCCATGGTTCCATATGCTTACTTAACTGGCTGGACAAACATAAATGTCTTGCTACTAGGCACTGTCTAATTCTCAAGGTCTTGTATCAACTTTACCAGGCATCATGCCTCTGTGCTAGTTGTTGTAAGTTGAGAGAGTCTCTGGTTTATTTACTACTGAGTCCACTAGCTTAAGAAGCACCCCATATGCTTGAAACCATCTCTCAGTTTCAGACATTTCAACTCTTTCTCTGAGTTCCAAATACTGTATATGAAAGTACTGTATGGCCATTAATCTTGGAAGTAAGCAGGGTCAGATTTGGTTAGTACTTGGATGGGAGACTGCCAACAGATATCAGGTGCTAGAGGCTATATTTCAGAGGAAGGAACTGGCAAAATCATCTAGTATTCCTTGCCTAAGAAAACCTTATGAAATCCATGGGGCTATTATATGTTGACAGGCAACATGAAGGCACATACATATAACTTGCAGATGTGCTCACAAATAAAATAATTTTTGTAATGCCTCTTTAATGGGATATCTTCTTCTGCCACATATTGTCCTCTTCTTTATCTGTTGTCTTTATAAAGAAATGAAAGAACATGCTTTAAAGTGCTGTTCATTGGAGGTTTGTGTCACTGAACTGTTCCTCTGCAGTTGTCTGGGTTACTTGTTTTGGAAAAAGTAGCATTTGTACAACTCAGTTTGACAAGCTGGGATGGAGCAAAACCACTCATCTTTTTCACTTCCCTAATATTATGAAAAAATACTTTCTTAATATAGTGCTACCTTAGAATATCATTCTCCCATAGGCAATGCAAGAGTTTCGATGAATGTTCAGTAAGATGCATGCTGTACTAGTTTTGTTCACATGACTGCAGTACATGGCTGAACGACAGACTGATTGTATTAGCATTGTAATTAATGGAGAGCAAAGAAGTTAAATGGCAGCCCAGAGCTCAAGAAACTGAGGTATCAGTAGCCAGAAAAATCAAATCAGGCAGCAGGATGACCAGAAGAGTAGTCAGGATCCAGTTACAAGTTTCCAAAAGGCAGGGCAGAATCTTCAAACTGGTGTGAGTATCTTTCATACAGGGTAAGTGATAGATATTGCTTCCAGCATTCAAAGAATGCTTGCTGCCTATTTTGTGTAGGGAGGCTGATGGTTCAGAGAGATCAGTTGGAGTAGTACCAACTGAACTGCAGGTGTGTTGAGCCCCTTCCAAACACTTTTGTACTGCTGCTATCTTAGAGGGAGACTTGACAATTGGCTCATTTGTTCCATCAGATATTTTTGTTTACATGTGTGTATATGTGTGTATGTATCTTTCTCTCTTCTATTACATATTTCTCTCTCAACAACAGACACTTGCCTGACTGCTGATGAGAACTCATAATACTTAATAATTTGGATTCTGCTTGTTCCCTTGCCTGAAGTCATAAGACTCATTTCACAATTTCATGGTGGGTTGCTGTGGCAATGATTATAAATATTAATTGCCAAATGTGGAGAACCAGGTAGGAAGTAAACAGTTAGATTAGGAAACTGCTAATTTCTAAGACTGACTGTGAGAGATGAGAGAAATTAAATGCAGGCACATTGCTTTTTAAAGAAGTGTTTTGCATGAAATTGCTGCCTCCTCACAAATTATATCACTGTCACCTGATTCATCAGCCTGTCATTATTTACAAGCTTGTTTGTTAAATGTAAACAAGTTGGTTGCAGTCTACCTGTCTACTTAAACAATTGTCTGCAAATGCAGACCAGGAGGCTGAGGGATTCTGCAAAAACTCTTTCAACCTTTTGTTAGAAGAACTTTAACTGTAACTTCCCTCACACAAAGATTTTCAGATGTTTTCTGTTTGTTCTGTTCTATATTTTAAACAGAAAAGCTAATAGAATACAGTAGTTTTTCTATTAGAGAATAGTTAACAAGCCAAAATATGGCTAATAACAGAGAAAAAGAGAGTTTTAAAAGTTAATTAAACTTTCAACTAATTAAAGGAGTTCTTAGAATGTGAGAGCCTTCATAATTATGCACTTTTGGCCATGCAGAGCCTGTCAGCTTGAGAGAGAGCACTTGTTTCTGAGGAAGCTGCTAGTTTGACTTACGTAAATAGGAACTCTATTTTCCTTGTTGTTCTTGTTTGCTTTCCTTTGCTTTTCTACGGACCAGTTTCCCCTTCTCATGTTCGTGTTCCAAAAGACAGGATGTTCATTCTCCAAATTTTCTTTTAACACAACAACAGTTTGAGCCATTTCCGTGAGACCTTTCTTTGGCATACTTTGTTTTCTGCATAGTTCCTATGGAGTGGCTGATGTTGATGCCATTGCTCTGACCTGAGTACAAGATTTCTGCAAAAGAAACAGAGCAGCACAGGCACAGATTAAGAATAATGCAAGCCTGTATTACCCATTAAATTCTTGAATGATTCTAAAAAGCAGAAAAACATTTATGGAAGCAGTTGAATGTACATGTATGCTGCTTTATATTAATAGATTTATTCAGTTTCAGCAGATTTTACACAGAAATAATCAAAGACCACATTAAAAATCATATACCCCAGCATATTCATTCTGCCATATGAAGAAGTGGGGGCCGAGACTGAACAAAAATGAGGGAGGTGCAATAAGGGAAGGGGAGGAGCAGAGGAGCCAACTGCCCACTGACTATCTACTATCAAGAAGTTGCATATACTCCCAGGGTCATAAACATACATAAAAGTGAACAGCTATGGAGTTCACACAGGTCTATGTAAGTCATCCTACGTCAAAGAGGGGGTCAGTATATCTTAACTTAGGTTATCTTTGTCACTTTCTGTGATACACTGCTTAGTTACGAAAATCCCCACACATGATCCTAGGGGAATTGTGGTGAACTATCCGCTTGGTACCAGCTTCCTGACTTCTTGTACAGTAAGAAGAAAAGGCTTAGAATAAACCCTTCTCTACTTGATTCAGTGCTTTTCCATTGTTCTGAATTGTGTGTAGAGCCTACGTGGATAAAGAAGGCTGTCTTCTTCAGAGAATCACTGTCCACGTGAGGAGAAGGACTAATGCAATTATTTTGCATACATTCATAATATCTGCTTAGGACTCTGAACAAACCTTTATGTGACATACAACAGGTTTTGGTCAGGGGGATAGGAATGATCTAAACCATATTCTAGTGGATGGTATTTGATATTTCTGCAGAGGAGAAAACTATTTCCACATTCAAGACATGAAAATAGCAACTCAAGAATCAAGTATATAACATGCAACAATTAAAGCACTGCCTATAGCAGACAAAAGAGCAAACACCGTAGAAGTAAAAACATGGACAGAGGAGGATTCCAAAGCAGCCTCAATGAGGACCCATGGAAAACATACAGTTGGCCCTCCTTATCCACTGATTTTTTATCATGGATTTGAGCATACACAACTTGAAAATATTCCCAAAAAGTATAAATTCCAAATAGCAAACCTTGATTTTCCATTTTGTATATGGGACACCATTTTGTTGTGCCATTATATTTAACATGCATACACGGATTTTGTTATCCATGGAGGGTCCTGGAACCAAACCCCAACGGATAACAAGGGCCCACTTATATTTTGCTCCTAATGAGTCTTCTGCCATCCAGACACTGGCCTTACTTGTCTCCTTTACTGCCTGCGCAGTAAGTCCATCCTTCCATCATAATTTACACAGTAGGAGAACAAGCAGGGAAAGGATATCCAAAAATAGCTTCACATCTTGGAGGAGGGACAAAGGGAGTAAGGAGAACTGTGCGTTTAAATGACCTACTTAAAGATTGTGTAGTCTAAGGAAGGGCAAACCAAGGAACTGAAACTCAACAAAGCAACAAAGGGGTATTAGATGGCTGCCCTAAACCTTTTTGCTAGTGGAGCATTTGTATTTAAGGCTGAAGAAGTGGCAAAGTAGTGAGTCTTCGTGGGGAGAGAACGAGGATGCCCTGAGTTACAGGCAAAAGACAGATATTTGGGGTTCAAATGAGAGTATACATACAGATCTTAAGACCTCAGAAACATGGCTTGAGAAAACACTTATGCTACCAAATGCACAATACATTTTGCATCTGTGAATATAAATGTGAAAAACCTGATGTATACTTAGGTATGCTATGGTTTGTCTGGATTATGCCAGCATTTTTCTTTGAGATGAACTAGATTCAGACAAAGAATCTTCTTTCTTTAGTGGAAGTCAGAAGTAATCTTGACTATGAAAAATGAACTGGGACAAAATTCAACTATGCTCACCTTCCTGGCAGACAACAGGTGTGGCCAAAAATATCGTTCCCCACATAAACTTTTGAGGAGGGATGGTCCTTAAATGTTCAGGATAGCTCAGGAGATCTTACTGAACAAAACACAGTTTCCAAATAGGCAATCTGTAGAGAGGTAGAAGATAAATGAGCTTCGTATAAAAGTGATCAGGCAATAGTGATTTGATGTGCCTACCCTGAATTAGGTAGTAATATGCGGTGCTGAGTCCTTGTTAAACCCCTGTGAAGAAAGGCTTTCTACCATAGTTTTGTTTTATTGTTCATATTGACAAAAATGATGGGTGTTGCACTCAAAACACATATTCTAATCTATAATTATGATTTAAAGCCTTATCAAATGGTAAGGCTTCCACATTTCCCGTGGGCCAACATTATCCATCCTTTATCTGTGTATCCTTTAAGAAATAGCTCTGAGTAAGAGTTTCGGTAAAAGCATGTGAAGGAAAAATAGTCTGTTTAGGGTCTTCGCTAACCACATTTTAATGCATCAATTGTTACCTTTAACTGCGGTTGACAAAATGTATGTTTTGTAAAGCACAATAGGAAAAAATATGGGATTGGAGGCTTTGGAAATTACTTTCTTTGACATCAGGAAAGCATGACTCAAACTTTAGAGAATGTGAAGCAGAACCTACCCTGAACAGGAGGGACAGAATTCCCAGAAAAAATTAGACATGCAGGAAATGCCAGGCTGCTAATATAACTGGTCATGTAAAGGTTTCTGGGCAGGAAACCAGGCTTGCACAAACTGAATTTGTGAGTTATAATCTTTGTAAACAAGGAATGTTTGCCAGTAATACATTTTAAATACAGAACAGTCTGGCAAAATTAACGTTCATTGTTTCTGTTCTGTCTATATACATTGGCAAGAAAGTGTGACATGAAGTTGCACTTTCCTTAATGCTTAGCAGCTAGACAGCAAGCCCCAGGTGTGCATTTAAAAAGTACAGGGCAGCTAGACTGAGGTTTTTTCTGTGGCTGTCAAAACGCTACAAACACAGGTGGAGCAGCTACATGGGCGGCAAGGAACGTGGCTTTTAGCCGTGCTTTAAACATTTTTTTTCCCTTGCTGGCTGCGAATTGCGCAATTGCGCAGGTACACCATACAGTCGGAGCTTATCACATGGGGGAGTACAGGACCATTCCGAAAGAGGGAGAAAGTGAGGTCAGTTCGGAAATGCACGTGATTACGCACAAGCTCATCACACACAAAACAAGAGAGCATCTACACAAAAAGAAAATGCAGAGTCAATACGAAAGAATTCATCACATGTGAACATACTGGTCGGCTTTCTGTTGCAAATTAAGGCATCTTGGGAAATGGTAGCAAAGGCTCATGGGAGTTGTAGTCTGTGTTCTGTCAGAGCATTATATTGAGTTGTCTTGAGGTTTCAGCCCTCTGTCCAGGAGGGATTCCCATATGTCCCCCATTCTTAAGCAGAGGCCCCCCTTTTCCAAGTTGACCAGGCACGTCCTCCTTTGCCAGGACACGTCCTACTTTTCCAGCCTTCTTTTTGAAGAGGAAGCAGGAGGGCCAGGCATGCTCTGGCCAGGCTCTGGGGGTCTCTTCCTGGCTCCTTCCCTCCCTCCCTCCCTCCCCGCTGCCTTCCTCCTCCCTTTGGCTGAGAGAGTGTGACTTGCAGGGAGGAAGGGCAGCGGTGGTGCTCCAGGTCCTCCTGATGCTGGGCCAGGGCAAGCTGGAAACAGGAGGAGGAGGAGGAGGAGGAGAGGGACATGGGGCCCCTCTGCTGCCCTGCCTCCCTGCAAGTCACACTCTCTCAGCCAAAGGGAGGAGGAAGGCAGCCAGGAGAGAGCCATGGAGCCTGGCCAGAGTGTGCCTGGGCCTGCCTTCTCCTCCCCCCTTCGGCTGAGAGAGTGTGACTTGCAGGGAAGCAGGGCAGCGGAGGTGCTCCAGGTCCCTCCCCTTCTCCTCCTCCTCTTGCCAGCTTGCCCTGGTCTGGCTGAGCGCCTCCAGTGCCCTGCTGTCTCCCTAGAAGTCACACTCTCTCAACCAAAGGGAGGAGGTGAAGGAAGGTGCAGGCGCACTCTGGCCGGGCTCTGAAGGTCTCTTCTTGTCTTGGCACCTTCCCTCCCTCCGCACTTGTATCGCTGCCTTTAAATGGGTGCTTTAAAGATACAGAGCCCCATTTAACCGTTCAACTACACCTTAGCCTTTAGATGCAATAGGGGTGCTTTTTACATTGGCTAAAAGGGGCGGTCCAAACTCGCCCCTTCTAGCGGCGAGATGAGGCCTAGGCTGCCACACGGGCAGCCCCAGAGGCCTCATCCCGCCGCAACGACCCGCCGCAAAAAAGAGCTCCGGGATCGAGCTCTTTTTTTGCGGCGCGGGAAGGGTGCGATTGGCGCCCTCCCGCGCCGCCAGAGCGTCAAAACGTGCGCAGCGCGTCAAAACGCTGCGCACGTGATGACGCTTGTACGGCGCCACCGTGTAGACGCCGCCATCTTTAAATGGCGGCGTCCATGCGTTTTAGGCTTAGGGAGGGTGTAAAGGCTACGCCCTCCCTAACCCTAAATGCGGGCTTTTTAGCCCTAAAAGCGCCTTTTTTTGCCCGTGTAAAATGGGCCAGCAATGCTGCACCCTTTTTAAAAAAGTAGTGGGGAAATCAAACTACTTTTTAAAGGCACTTCTTCTCCCTTAAAACTCCAAAATAGTGTTTTCATGGCACCCTTTCCATTTTTCTCATCTAAAGGCTGGGTTTTCATGCAGCCTTCAACACACCTCTTTTTGCCAATGTAAAATGGGCCAGCTCCTTTTTAAAGCACTTCTTCTCCCTTAAAACTCCAAAATAGTGTTTTCATGGCACACTTTCCCTTTTTCTCATCTAAAGGCTGGGCTTTCATGCAGCCTTCAACACACCTCTTTTTGCCAATGTAAAACAGACCATTTATGATAATTCCTCTGTCTGAAGACTCATGGAAGGCTTATCATTATAACCCACACAGAGATTTCTTTTGACCTGCAGCTGAACCATTAAAATATTTCAAAAGAGTTTAAACTTGTTGGTAGGACGTTTTCCCACAAAATAAACTGTGTGCATGGGTCCAAAATGTTTGCCACTGGGCTAGAATGCAACACGAGAGATTCACTTTGCCATTGTTAACTTTGTGTTTGGATTAACAGAACTGTCCCCTCTTCGGATTTTAAAAAATCTCGCTTGCACTTTCTGTCTTCTGTTTATTCCATGGTTCGCTCTTGGTTTAATTTACTATTGCGGTTGGAGCCTTACCTCTCGCAGAAGATGTTGCTCAACATAAGGTTACATTTTCCAAAGAAGTGCTGCATACTGTAAACAAAAGCAAAAGTGTTTGGTTTCTGTGCCTTCTGTTTAAATGATCGTTTGCAATTGAATCAAAATACATTCCTGAAAGTTGAGCAACTGCTTCCATAAAAATTACAATAGCAGGTTTTTATTTATTTTCCCCCTTCAGGTCTGAGACACCCTTCTGTGTCAGACCAAATCTGATCCCAGATTCTTTCTGTGCTGATACCAGTATCATGCCACTATAATCACATATGTTCCTTGAATCAGTGCTTCTTAAGGTATATAATATGGAGGACTAGCAGTCCCTCCCCCAGTGTACCAGGAACTGGTACTGTATTTGTTCGTATTGGCTACAATTGTTTCTTTGTTTTCTGAAAGCTCTCCATGAACTGACAGCAGATGGCTTGGAGACTGGCATGGATCCATGAAACATTTTGAATAGCACTGCCTTAAATGGGCATTTGATAGACAGAGAGATACAAGATACATGGATTTACCATTGATAGTGGCAGCATTTTCCACCTGTGTTGACAACAGTACATGTGAAAGGGAACTAGGAGTTCTAGTAGACCACATGTTGAACATGAGTCAACAGTGTGGGATGCAGCACTTTAAAAAGCCAATGTGATTCTAGGCTGCATCAGTAGAAGTATAGTGTCTTGATTGAGGGAAGTAATAGTACCAGTCTATTCTGCTTTAGTCCAGCCTCACTTGAAATACTGTGTCCAGTTGTGGGCACCACAATTCAAGAAGGATGTTGTCAAGCTGGAGTGTGTCCCAAGGAGGGTGACCAAAATGGTGAAGGGTCTGGAAACCATGCACTGTGAGGAGAGACTTGGGGAGCTGAGTATGTTTAGCCTAGAGAAGAGAGATAAAGAGGTGATTGATAGCCCTGTTTAAATATTTGAAAGTATGTCATTTTGAGGATGGAATATGCTTTTTTCTGCTGCTCCAGAGAATAGGACTCAGCAATTCTGGAAAATACTGCCCCTATCAATAGTAAATCATGCATCTTGTATTTGTCTGTTTATCAAAGGCCCATTTAAGACAGTACTATTCAGAATGTTGGTAGAGGAAAAGAGATTCCACCTCAGCCTTAGGAAGAACTCCCTGAAAGTGAGAGTTATTCGACAGTGGAACACACTCCCTCAGAGTGTGGAGTCTCCTTCTTTGGAGGTCTTTAAACAGAAGCTGGTTGGCATCTCTCAGGGGTGCTTTGATTATGATTTCCTGCATGGCAGGGGATTGGACTGGATGGCCTTTGTGGTCTCTTCCAACTCTGATTCTATATATTTTTTGTATACTAGTGTATTGTTGTCTACTAACTTTAAGAAAATATTTGAAAAAGAGGGCTGAGCATAAAATAAAAAGTGAATATTGCATTTGAAAAACGTAATTTGGAACCTGAGAGCTGTTCTGCATAAAGTGATTTGTATTATAAGATGAAAGAATTGCAACAAAAGAGATGTGCTGATTCTGACTGTGCATGGGCCTGTCACTTTCAAATGGTTCACTGTGGAAGACCCTTAAGAAAATAAGCAGATCGGGTGCAAGGGTCCAGGGTAGTATTTTCTCTGTGCTAGTTACTACAGGCCTTTTTGAATAAGGATGCATGCAGAAATATGAATGTTTCTTCCTGCAGCATGAAAGTGGCACAGTCCAGAGTGCTATAACTTCCTGTACTGCTTCATTCTGAATAAAAAGGTGACTTTTGAAACAGAGTGTTAAGCTTACTTGGAAGACAAGCACTATTGTCTACTTGATACCATAGCTCTTCTCTACAAACTGGTGGAAGCAAACAGCTCTTGGTGGATATAATGACCAAATTAGTTGGCTTATTGGCAAGAACAGGGAGAGAAAAATAAATCCTGGCTCCTGAGTGTAACTCTTTGCTGTGCTGCATCAGTGGCTTGTTTAAAAAAATTTCTGAGCAGCAGGAGAAGCAGCATGGAATAGCTGGGCATTGTGTTTTGGGGAAACATCCTTACTCAAAAGGCAGAACAGAGTATTTTGAACTTTAGGTCTGCCCTGAAGTTAGCAATGAGGGCAAACAATGGAAGCATAACAGTTTAGCAATGCTCTGTTCTGTGCCTTTTTTCTTTCCTTCAGCAGTGTGAACAAATGTTTATGTTTTCCACCAATGTGGGATTTAGGGAGTGCTTCTTCGCTGCAGTGCAGTGAAGACTACTGTGTTGGTGATACTGAAACACAGCTTAATTTTGATGTGGGACTTTTTGTATTGTAACAGCAGTGAAAGGAAACAAATAAATTACTTTAAACTTAAGCTTTTTGCCCTGGAACTAAAAGGGGGATCTGGAATTACGATGGACAAAGTTGAGTCTGTTGGAAGTGACAGGTGATCTGTGTTAGTATCAAGAGAGATTTATAATGTTTGTGCTTTTATTTTATTTTTTCCACTGAATATTGTACACAAGATAATATTGTATTTCAGTAATACTTATTAGTTCCATTATGGAAAAAGTTATGTCCTGGAAATCCATGCATACCTCTTAGCTGTTTCATGAAGAAATATGATGTTCAAAGTACTATGATGACATTTCCTCAGGAATGTAAAACATTTTTATTCACTTTCATATTCCCTATAAGACATTTATGAATCAGGCCATGCTGCAGATTTCTTATCTAGACATACCAAAAAACTATTAAAAGATAGATGCCATATATCATTTTGTGGTACATTGGTATATACATACCACACTCTAGTAGCCTAGTTTGTATCTTGTTTTGGTACAGAAGTTATCTGAGGAATACTTGATTTTTCAAGTTGCTCTTGAAACTGCTGCAGTTTCACCTGCCAAGGGTGGGAGTATGCCCCTAGATAGTCTATTGTATTCCTCAGTCTGCAACAATCTAGATTTCTTGTTAAGACCAAATAAAACCCAAAAAACAATTTTAAAATATTCATTCACCTGCTGCTCCTTAAAGAGAGTATTTTTATGGAAGTGAGCAGAATTACTTTGAATATTTATACCTTTAGATAGCTAGACAGAATTTACAGGGGAGAGAGACTGTATGCGAACTAAAATAAAGTGAAGAAATGTATCAAGAAGGTAAGCAGATGGTGCCCTGTCATTGTCCTGTAGTAATGAAAAGGCAGACAGCTGAGGGGGAGCATGATGGTGGTTTTTACCATTTTGAAAGGTGGGGAAAGAGTAAGTGGGGTTATTTTTCTCTTTCCCATAATTCAAGGACTTATTAAATGAAACTGAAGGAGAATTAAGTTCAGGACAAATGAAAGTTAGTTCTTTTTCACAGACTACAGATTGTTTTGTGTAGAATTCGCTTCTGCAAGATGCAGTGATCCTTCAGTTTTGATCAAATCAAAATTGACAGGTGGCTATTAGCCCTGACAAATGGGATATATATGAAATGTTGCAAAATGGACTGCTTCTGTTCAAATTTATATCTGCTGCACGGATATTCCCTCTGTGCCATTTTCTACTCTCATCATTCCCAAAAGTATTCTCTGTAGAGGTGTGAGAGTGAAAACTAGGGAAGGCTGTTGTACCTTTAATGGTCGTGTGGAAGAGCAAATTTCAGCAGTTATAGGTTGTTACCTAGTACTGTAACAAACAAAATGTGCTGGTATTTCCTCTTCTGCATAGCTATTAAAGATACATGAGCCCTCTCCAGTTTTCACTCTAGCAGTCCTAGTTCTCTGATCACTGAGCATGTACAGTCATCATTGGTCTGTTTGAATCTCCCCTCCACCCCTTAAGATCTTTTCCCCAACTGTGCACCTGGAACAATGCTCCATCATGATAGAACACCGTTGAGAGAGATATTGTGAAGGAAGGCATGGTTGCTTGGCTATTTTAGAGGAGCAGTACTGTTGATGAGAAATTAGAAGCCGCTGTTTTTCCACCCACTTTTCTGATAAACTCTGTCCCTCTGAAAATTTCATGCCTTTTCTCCACACTCCACCCAAAAATTGTAGAAAATATTCCTCTCCACTTTTGAGAATGGGCCTTTGGGGGAAGAGAGATTTTCCACACAGCAATAGCAGTAGCTGGAACAAATTATTAGCAATTACTGATCTGTCCATGGTCCTGCAACCTTGTCTGACCCTGACCTTTTTGCTTTTCATAAACTCAGGACATGTATTTTCTTTCTCGGTCATCCTGATGGATGTTATCTATTATCTGCTTTAACAGATTTTTTTTAAAAATCATCAACCCCAGTTTAGCTGCTGTCACCTTGATCCTCTACTTCCTGGGTTATCCAGGATGTTTGTTGTTGTGTGCCTTCAAGTTGTTTCTGAATTACAGAGACCTTAAGGCAAACTTATCTTGGGTTTTCAATATTTGTTCAAAGGCAGTTTGCTTTAGCCTTCCTCTGAAGCTGAGAAAGTATAACATACCCAAGGCAACCCACTGGGTTTCCATGGATTCAAACTCTGCTCTCCAAAGGCATAGTCTGATGCTCAAACTACTACACTAGAGCATATCTACTTCCAGCACAAATGACCAGTGTGAACACAAACTGACCAGTGAACATACCAGCATAAAAATGATGTTTCAAGATGCCAATCTTATATATCCCTTCTCCCTCTCTAACTGTGGCCTCCTGAAGCTCTGACTGGTGAAAATTTTTATAAATTTTTATAAATACCGATTGCAATGGATGTCTCAATATACTTTGCTGCTTCATCAATTGTCCCTAGTCAGAGGAGGAGAAAGCAGGCTGACCCAACATATTTTGTAGTCTGAATTAAAGGACAAGATGGCACCTCCAGCCTGATTCAGATATAAAGCTGACCAGACTGGGAGCTGAATCTTCACTTCATCCATGGCAATGGTAACAGCCACTGCATCTGATGTCAGAAGGCTACCTTAGATGGTATAGGACAGGCTGTATTGGAAGCAGAACTCTGTCCAGCCCTCAGCATCTGATACCCAAGGTATCTGCCCTACTCTTCCTACCAGTGGCACCAGCCCTGCTAAGGACAAATGAACAGGATATACTTGTATTTCTAAGTTGTAATGCTTGGAAGATCATGGCTGCATCTATATTGCAGAAATAATCTGGTTTGAAATAAGTTTAACTGCTATGGCTCAATGCTATGGAAGTCTGGGAATTATAATTTGTTGCAGCACCAGAATTCTGGCAGTTAAAGTGGTGTCAAACCAGATTATTTCTGCAGTGCAGATGCACCCTAAGTTTTGAATCTTTTCTGTATTTTAAGTCAAATTTTACCCTCAAGATTTAACTTCTAGAGAACAGCATGTGGGGGACACTGGAATCCAAGGTACCCTTTATAAATAATAAAAATATTTTTATGATCTTCCCAAAGAGTAAAGTAGATATAAACAGAGAGAGAAGACCTATTCTGTATATGAGAAAAAATTACAGGGTGGGAGGAAAATGTGCTAACCCTGTCTTCTCCATCATGCTTCCATCACTCTCATCATGTAAAGAGCAATGCTTTGATTTTCCATAGTTCCAAATTTTAAAAAAGTCACAGATGGTGAAGGTTCTCCTCTTTAGAAAGCCATCCTTCCTGTGAAGGATAACATTTAAAGCAGGCACCTGTAGCATTTAAAGCTGAGCAGATTCTCTGTGAATATACGCTTAACATTTTCAAGATAGTAACAGGCTTGACATTTTAAAATGCTGATCATTTTGGCTTTTATATATGAAATCCTACCATACATATTTTCCCTCTTCTACCATCTTACAGAATTCTTAAGTATGCAGCCCCCATTTTTCCTTTTGGTATTCAGTGCTACTTTTCAGGGTAGTTGAGTAGTGGTTTGAGCATTGAACTACAACTGGAGAACAGGGTTTGATTCCATGCTCAGCCTTGGAATCCCACTGGGTGACCTTGGGCGAGTCATAAACTCTCAGCCCCCGAAAACCTGTGACAGGTTCACTTTAGAGTTGGCTTAAGTTGGAAATGATTTGAAGGCACACATCAACAACAAATATACCAATGTGCTTGAAATGCTTACTGCAGGGTGAACAGTCTTCTGGTTTGAATTATAAACATCTAGGAAGCAACAGAAAGATCTCTTAATTTCATATGATAATTTTTTGTGCCATTAGGGCTTTCTAGATTGGCAAAAAGAAGTGTGTTCATGGCTGCATGAAACTCTAGCCTTTAGATGAGAAAAAGGGAAAGTGTGCCATGAAAACGCTTTTTTTTTTTTTTTTTTTTTGCGTTTTAGGGGAGAAGAAGCGCCTTTAAAAAGGTGCTGGTTTTCCCAGCTTCTTTTTTAAAAACTGCGGAACAGCGCAGCTCCATCTAAAGGCTGTGGTGCAGCTGCTAAGCATTAAGGAAAAGGCAACTTCATGTCACACTTTCCTGCCAATCTAGAAAGCCCTATTGTTTCTTTGTAAAATAAACTCTTGCACCCCACCTACATACCAGGGGTGACATCATCATCACCATCACCATCACATTTTATTTATAAAGCACTGTAAATTTGCACAGCGTTGTACAAAATGAACATCCAAATACCAATAAAACCAAAAAACCTGCCTCCGGCTTATAGTCTAAGAATATAAACAAATATACAACTATCATATCATAAAATATTAACAGTAAGCTAAAAACCACAATGAAACAAATAACCATCAAATGAGTCTGTGAGTTGGAATGTTTCCTTATACAAATGCATTTTTAGTTCAGCCTTAAAATTTGCTAAAGAAGTGGTGGTTCTCAGTTGAATGAGAAGAAGGTTCCAAAAGTGGGGGGCAGCAAAGGAGAATGGGTGGATCCAGGCAGGGAAAGAGGAGATCCTAGGTAGAACCAGCAGCCCAGTATTACTAGATCGTACAAGCTAAATGGTTCTTGCTTAACTTTTCATAACAGACTATGCAGCAGATGAGTGACCATCGTTATGACAAGCTTACCGTTCCTGATGATGCTGCAGCAAACTGTGTATATTTGAACATTCCTGGCAAAGGTCATATTTTGTTGCACCGAGCCCCTGAAGAATATCCAGAAAGTGCAAAGGTAAAAGCAAAAATACCATTCTTTATTCCTTTAAGGTGCTGATCAATGCTGAATTAAGAAGAGTAGCGAAGGAGAATAAAAGGCATGTATTTTTAACCTAGCTTCCAGATGCAACTAGGATTTTTCATTATCACCTAATTTGTATTATCCCCTCTTTTCTCCACTCTGTTGTGCACTTCTCTCTTTGCTCAGTGTGGTAGTTGCAAGTGACCCGTAAGTGAATTTGAGACAGTAGCAAAATACTGCTATAGTGGAACGAATAAGTCAAGGATTTTTGACCAAATTGTGCACTTTTATTTAAAAAGTATCAAGCCTAGCAAGAGGATGAAGTGATAATGCCTAAGCATTTCTTGCTGTGGATTCCTCCTCAGCTGCTCAGTGAATTCATTTTCCCTCCACACCTGTTTTGGAACAAATGAGTTTTAACGTTGCTTTTTGCTTGTACTTCAATATTTTCTATGTTGAAAATATGTTCCCAGGTATGTTTTTAAGGTCCAGTTATACTAGACTGTTTCATACTGTAACGAAACAATCTCTCACACACATAAAAATAAGGACTATGCATGCACACAGTAATTTTACAACATCTCTCACAATGAATATTAAAATGATTATAAATGCTGATAGTTCACTAAAAATACCATTTCAATTTGGGGTGGCCCACAGTTTATTTATGCATTAGGTTGGCTTTTGTTGGCACAGTGGCAGTATGCCTAACAGCACCTGATGCCAAAACAAAGCACTAGTGGCCTAGAAATTACGCTGTGATAGCTTAGAGAGGACTAAGCACTAGTCCTGTGAGTGACCACACAAAGCATTCTAGGTCTTTTGCATCCTCCTCTTTCTGTCTCATGGTGTTTTATCTTTCCACATGACAAGGCCAGCCCTAACTAAGATGTATGTAAATTCTGTTTACACATAAAACCACATGATTGCTGGAGGCCTACCACCCATTTTCCATCTCTTGGGTTGAAGACCTTGCTAAATATCACATTCAGCATTATTCATCACATATGGTAAGAATTTCTGACCTGGCCCATGGACAAAATAACACATTTGTCAGTCTTCTGTCCCTGGGAGACATTGCTTACTGGGAAACATATCAAAAAGATGTTTATTATGGGTCACTGTATAAGTGTGCCAAGCTTTGTACTTTTTACCCAAAGTACATGCTTTTAGGCTTAACTATTCTGCCATTAGTGCAGTCTCTTATTGAAGTATTTAATAATACTTACCCATAAATGTAATGCTCTTTTTCTTGTTTTTTTCTTCTTCTTACATAGGTCTTTGAAAAACTGAAGGACCACATGTTGATCCCTATAGCAAACACGGAATTAGAAAAAGTAGATGGAGCACTCACTTGTTGTTCTATCCTTATTAATAAAACTTCGCAATTATGAGTTTACAGATTCCATCCTTTGTAACTGGCAATAAGATACATGCAAGGTAGATGAATCTGTACCCACTGTTATTGTTTTTTCTTGACAATCTACTGTGCCACTGTGCTACTAACCTTTGTTTACAATGGTGCCCCTTCAAATGGTAATTAAGGTGCACATGTATGCTTTTTTTCTCCTGGTGTAAAACGGACTTTGCAGCATGTTTGTTTGGGCTTCTAGAGCCTTTAAGATGATTCTTGGCTTATCTAGTTGGTGTGAAGCTGGTTTAGAAAATAAAAGTAGAGACCACTTCTAACATTACATTTGAATAAGGCATATATTAAAACTCTTGTCTACCACAGAGGTGGACAACTGTGCCCCCTCCCCCATGTTGTTGGACTTCACCATTCAGCCCTAGTTGGAGAATGCTGGGAGTTGCAGTACAGCAACAGCTGGAGGGCCATAGTTGGCCATCCCTGGTTTACAGTGATTAGATTCATTCCCATCCCAGTCCCCCCAGCACTCTGCTTTTTTGCACATTTCATTCTGAAGAAGAGCCTTAGGCCAAGGGTTTCCAATGTACGGTGAAGCACGTAGTTCTCCTCACGGCCATATGCTCAATTACCACAGAAAGTGTAACTCTTTATTGAGCCCTCTCCTACAAACCAACTTTGTGAAGGTGTTTTGTGCCCAACAGAATGGTGATAGACTCCATTTTCCCGTAACACAAGTGTTAGGAGCTAAAGTTTTGTGTCTTGGTATTGCTCCTTATGACAATCACAGAAATGTTGTAATGCTTCCATTGGGGCTGTTCCCTCTCCTTTTTCACTGCTCTGCTTCTTTTCTCTTCCTGAGCAAAAACAACTGAGCGTTTTTCTTAAGAAACAAAAGCAACAACAGTTATGGGAGGTTTCACATTTGAGGAGATGAAGACAGGAAAAAGGGCTTCTTAATTCTTCCTCCCCAATTTCTGTCCAAAATTGCTAGCCAAGCAGTAAAAGTCACTATCTTTTTTTACGTGAATGGAAAAAGTAGCCTGGGGAAGGTTTGCATGCGACTAGAAGGGGAAGGGTTAAGCAGCCCCCTTCCCAGTTATTTTTCTTCTCAGACGTGAAATGTTCCATTTCCATTTATTTAAAAACGTTCGGGAGGGAGAAAAAAAATCACGTCCCTCTAATTAGCCTTCAGTTCTGAGCTAGAGATGGGAGGAAAAGAGATCCTTTAACAGGAGACAACTTGTGTGTTGAGGTGGACTATGCCCTCAGAAGAGACAATTACAGTTATGTGATCTCAAGTCATTTTGTCCCCTCTAGATTTAGGGAATGATAATAACAAAGGTGGTATACCTGCATTAGATTGGTTACCTTTGTTCTCTTTTGAATCCATCTATTGGGAATAAAATCTCCATAGGACATTTTCATATATTACTCTTACATCACTTTCTTCCATCAGTCTATGAGATGAATGTGAATTCTTCAAAGAGCAGAAAACCTATTCACATTAGAAATGCCTCTATTCTACCTTCTCTTCCACATTAGCAGCAGTTAAAACATTCACATATGTTTTGAGGAATTGAGGAGGCTCAAAGGGCCATTTTAATCCATGAAAATGGTAGCAGATAAACCTGACTCTAGAAGTGTGTTATTAAAGAGTAATGCAGGAATCAGCCACAATCTTAATAATTTCTGCCTCCTTTTCATTACCTTTTTTTTCTGCACCCTCTTTTATTTTTTCTTCTTCTGCATACTTCTTCCTTTCCTCGTTTGTTTTCTACTGTTCTTCTCTTGCTCTCTCCAAGTGATGCAAATTATAAGTAACTAAAAAGGAAATCCAGTAGCATCATGGGCTTCTGTGCCACCTTTTCCAAAGTACCAGATGCAATACAAGATTTATTGTGTTCATTATCTTACAATATCATATTGTTCCTTGTGCCTTGGAAGTGCATTTGAAGAAAATCATGAGTACAATCTATTGCAAACTGCAAATGGGACTTAAAGGAAAGATGTTACTGCTGTGGAGGATTCAAAGGGGATTTTATTCTGGTAGCCTTGAATTACTGTTAGGCTTAAACCAGTTGTATTTTTGTCCTAGAAACTGACCTGGGCTTTTTAAAAACTCTTTTTTATTCAACACAAACTCAAGCTTTTTTATGTCCACTGTATTTTAAGAATCCACATGATTATGTAAATCTCAGAAATAATGTTCCGAGATGCATAAAGCTGGCCTTAACAAATGGTGTTAACACATTTTTTCTGTGTCTGAGCTCTGCCTATTATACTTGCTATTATGAGATTTTGTTAGGAGAACAAATTGGATTTGATCAGCATCACTCTTGATTTCATTTCTTTTGAGAGCCAGTACGGAGCTGAATTTTAAAAGGGGTGATAACAAAAATGATGGTGCGAAGGTTAGCTGTTTTTTCATGTTGTGTATTGTTCTTAATAAGTGAGAGAGTTATCTTCCAACAGACTGCAATGACTATTCTAGCTAAGCATTTGGGTTCTTGTACTTAGGATAATATATATATAGGGTGCTTTTTAAAAACATTTAAATGCCTGAATGTTTAATTCCATTTGAAAAAGAAATATTTGTTCTGGCAAATTTTGCAGGGCACATAAGGCCTTAGTCATATGTTTTCCACCATACACATAAAAAGAATTGTAATGTCATGAAACTTTTAATGTATTTTCAAAGAATGCAGATGTCTAACTAACATAGCATTATGCATTTTCCAAGAGCTGACATATGGCTTGAGAATTTTATCGGTTTCCCAGTTAAGTCAACCATTTTTGGTACTACTGCTGGCAATTAGCTGAGCTGCAATTTTCAAGAAATTCAACTGGCCAAGTAAAGAGGAAAGGAATGTACAGCTGAAACTATTTCATGTAACCATGACCAGATTAAAAAATGTATGCTGGAAAATATCATCTATATCATCTGGTTGCCTTTTATTAATTATTGTTAAAAAGCATTCTGATTAATGACCCTTCTGTCTCTTCTCCCATTTAATCACATTTCTCAGAAGGTGAGAGGAGTCTTTCCTGTCAGATGTTGTATTTCACTCAGTCTTAAGGGTGGATGAGTGAATATGAATTCATGTGGTAAAACAGAAGTAGTCACACTAGAGGCAGATTTCTTAAGGGAAAATATGAATGCATGTGGGATTTAATATGGAAGAGCATATTTTATCTCATTGAAGGGGAGTCAGTTTATAAGAGCATATATCAATGGAAGAATTGCCACAATTTTGTGACTTTTTTTCCCTTTAGAATAATAATTATGATGTTTGTGTGTACTCATTCCTAAACTATTCAGCAAGTCCTCACCTTTTTTCAGCTAAAGCAGGAGATGCAAGCACACTCGAAAATGCAGAGTTCTGCTTTGTTGTTGATTTTTTAATCCTTGCCATTAGAAGGAGTGCTAAATCGGTGACCCCTTGGCATGGAACTGAAGTCTGAAAATTTCTGTGAACAGACAATGTTTGATGCTTCCTACTGTCCAGCTACAAACCCATGCTGTCAGTTCCCTTGCAATATAGCATGTACATATCTTTCTAACTGGAGTCTTGTAGATTGTATCTGTTGTCCTTGCACTGCATTATTGTTGTGGTACCTCCACATGCTTGTTAGACAGAGGGGAAAAAATGGCATGCTTTCTGTTTTAAGACCAGTGTGTTTTCAGGGATGATATAGTCACCTAGATTATTTTTGTGATATGTTGCCTCTGCTGAGCTTTGAATTTCTTGTTAAGGGCTTTTTACTTTGCAAATTCAGTGCATGTCTACTGAGAAGTAAGTCCCATTGAATTTAATTGATCCTACTTCCAAGTACACGTGTAAAGGATTGCAGCAATAGTCAGGTAGCTTAATTAATTTATTTATTCATGGATTTTTATACTGTTCTTCAAAATCAATTTCCAGGGTAGCTTACAGATAAAAAGCGTTTCAGTATCAGTGTACAACAGTTTCGGAGGTTGCCAGCTTTTCTGATTTTCATCATGGTGGTCCAGAAAATAACTCCCATGTTCTGGATCAAGAACCTTCTACCCCACAGGGATTCTCTGAATTTGAAGGATGCAAATAGTCTTTGAAAAAGGGAACACATTATTTATATATTTCTGATGAGTATATCTCCCTTCTCATTATTGTCTTGAGCATAATATCCCTTCCTGTTCCCCCCATGGGCTTCACTCCTTAGAATCAGTGTTTACAATCCAAATGTAAAGCATACAAGAGTTCTGTCAAAGCCTCTTCTGTGATATCTAGAAATCTGTGACGCAACATCATCACAATGAGTATCCCTAGATGCTATGGGGAAGAGAAACATTGGTCTAGACAGGAGACAGCTTTTTTCAAGTGCCCTTCAGCTACATAATTTTTGCTTTATTCACTGAACCTCTGCCTACACAACAAACAATTGGTTTAAACCTCTACCTGGAATTGAGGCTGGCAGCCAGCCATATTGTTGAATGAAACAGTACAGCCTTTCCTAGACATTATTAGTTCGGGCTCCATGTTTGAGCTGCCCATTAAATGCAATAGCCTTGCATTTTGAGAAGATTACCATGTAATTGAGAGTAGTTCCGCCTAGTCTTCTCTTCTGGCACTGTGTCTAAAATACTTCAACATGCAGAAATATTTTAGTGGGGACAAAATGCAACATCCGCCTTTAGAAAAGATTAACCGCTTGAACTCAATGGTAGTATAAGCGCCCTAAATCTACTGGCATTTAAAATGGACTTTCATACTATGCAGTTTCTTGTTAAAGTATTCTGACTTGCCTTGAATGAAAAAGTGGCAAGCCTCAATCTGTTCTGCCCCTACTTTCCCCCTGTCATTGTCTATGATGTTCAGAAATTAATACTTTTTGTTCTGAACTTCTGAACACCCAGAACTTAGTTGGTTGTAAAGTTGGAAAACCTTGTTAGGCTGTCCTATTCCAGCCTTAGCTGTTTGGGTTGTTTTCATTCTTTTCAGGGCTGAATAAAGTGATGCAATATGTGGGTTTCTTTGTTGGACAAAATGTGATCAGTGTCAGCTAAGGCTCCTTTCCTTGTGTGAATGAGGAGTTTGTACACATGTTGTACCTTATATTGCTCCACTTGGTATCTGTCCATTCCCACCCACACCACAAAGTATACACTCAGTTAAATATTTCGCAAATGCTGTGCTTTAATAGTACAGTGCAGACTTTTAAGGACATATGGAACACAGCAGTCCCTGTGAGATGGGATCGAAGTTCATGTGGAACATCATGTTCAGTTTGGTACAAGACTGTCAAAATTGCCCCGTCTGCCCCCTTATTGCCAAAAAAACTCTGGTACAATCTAGATACCTACATTTAATTTAAATCTAAACAGACAAAAATTAATCTGAGTAATCATCATATGGTTCATAAGAATTGGTATACACCCATCAGGAGAGATTGGGAGAGTTTTTAAAGCATCCTCCCCCGCATTTGTAAGTAGCTGTGAACAAAATATCAAGAGACCTCATTTGAACTCCCAGAAAGGTTTGGTAGTGGATGTCTGATGGTGTAACTTGTATGAAGTCACATGTGGATCATGGACATTGTGTTGCTCAGCAGAACAAAAGATGACTTAGTAAGTCACCACAGTATTAGAACCTGTTACCTTTGAAAGACCCTTACTAAATGAGAGTATATTGTTGCCCACTTTTTGGTGTGCCAAGACATTAAGTGCATTCCATAGTCTGTTAACACTGGAAAAAGTTGCTCTGGTTTTGTTTTGTCTTTTGCAGTTTCAGTCCTCTTATGTACACCTGTCACTATAGAATAAAGTATCATTATACCTCTGAACTGTGTGTGCTTATATTCTTACTTTTACTGGAACTTTGTTTTGCTGCTCTTATATAATCTTATAGATTATTTGAAAAATATAGGACTTAATCCCCATAATGCTTTTAATAGTTTGGGAAATGACAGCAATCTTAGGTGGAAAGGAAAGTCATTTCCAAAACATGGCTAGCTTACTGGTGAGGAGGGGAACAGTTTTGTTTTGCTTTTAGGCTCCATCTGTACTGCAAAAAAAAAAAAAAAATGCAGTTTGACACCTCTTTATCTGCCATGGCTCAATGTCATGGAATTCTAGGGGGCTTTTTACATTGGCAAGAAAGTGTGACATGAAGTTGCACTTTCCTTAATGCTTAGCAGCTAGACAGCAAGCCCCAGGTGTGCATTTAAAAAGTACAGGGCAGCTAGACTGAGTTTTTTTCTGTGGCTCAGCAACTACATGGGAAGCTGTCAAAACGCTACAAACACAGGTGGAGCAGCTACATGGGCGGCAAGGAACGTGGCTTTTAGCCGCGCTTTAAACATTTTTTTCCCTTGCTGGCTGCGAATTGCGCAATTGCGCAGGTACACCATACAGTCGGAGCTTATCACATGGGGGAGTACAGGACCATTCCGAAAGAGGGAGAAAGTGAGGTCAGTTCGGAAATGCACATGATTACGCACAAGCTCATCACACACAAAACAAGAGAGCATCTACACAAAAAGAAAATGCAGAGTCAATACGAAAGAATTCATCACATGTGAACATACTGGTCGGCTTTCTGTTGCAAATTAAGGCATCTTGGGAAATGGTAGCAAAGGCTCATGGGAGTTGTAGTCTGTGTTCTGTCAGAGCATTATATTGAGTTGTCTTGAGGTTTCAGCCCTCTGTCCAGGAGGGATTCCCATATGTCCTCCATTCTTGAGCAGAGGCCCCCCTTTTCCAAGTTGACCAGGCACGTCCTCCTTTGCCAGGACACGTCCTACTTTTCCAGCCTTCTTTTTGAAGAGGAAGCAGGAGGGCCAGGCGTGCTCTGGCCAGGCTCTGGGGGTCTCTTCCTGGCTCCTTCCCTCCCTCCCTCCTTCCCCGCTGCCTTCCTCCTCCCTTTGGCTGAGAGAGTGTGACTTGCAGGGAGGAAGGGCAGCGGTGGTGCTCCAGGTCCTCCTGATGCTGGGCCAGGGCAAGCTGGAAACAGGAGGAGGAGGAGGAGGAGAGGGACATGGGGCCCCTCTGCTGCCCTGCCTCCCTGCAAGTCACACTCTCTCAGCCAAAGGGAGGAGGAAGGCAGCCAGGAGAGAGCCATGGAGCCTGGCCAGAGTGTGCCTGGGCCTGCCTTCTCCTCCCCCCTTCGGCTGAGAGAGTGTGACTTGCAGGGAAGCAGGGCAGCGGAGGTGCTCCAGGTCCCTCCCCTTCTCCTCCTCCTCTTGCCAGCTTGCCCTGGTCTGGCTGAGCGCCTCCAGTGCCCTGCTGTCTCCCTAGAAGTCACACTCTCTCAACCAAAGGGAGGAGGTGAAGGAAGGTGCAGGCGCACTCTGGCCGGGCTCTGAAGGTCTCTTCTTGTCTTGGCACCTTCCCTCCCTCCGCACTTGTATCGCTGCCTTTAAATGGGCGCTTTAAAGATACAGAGCCCCATTTAACCGTTCAACTACACCTTAGCCTTTAGATGCAATAGGAGTGCTTTTTACATTGGCTAAAAGGGGCGGTCCAAACTCGCCCCTTCTAGCGGCGAGATGAGGCCTAGGCTGCCACACGGGCAGCCCCAGAGGCCTCATCCCGCCGCAACGACCCGCCGCAAAAAAGAGCTCCGGGATCGAGCTCTTTTTTTGCGGCGCGGGAAGGGCGCGATTGGCGCCCTCCCGCGCCGCCAGAGCGTCAAAACGTGCGCAGCGCGTCAAAACGCTGCACACGTGATGACGCTTGTACAGCGCCACCGTGTAGACGCTGCCATCTTTAAATGGCGGCGTCCATGCGTTTTAGGCTTAGGGAGGGTGTAAAGGCTACGCCCTCCCTAACCCTAAATGCGGGCTTTTTAGCCCTAAAAGCGCCTTTTTTTGCCCATGTAAAACGGGCCAGCAATGCTGCACCCTTTTTAAAAAAGTAGTGGGGAAATCAAACTACTTTTTAAAGGCACTTCTTCTCCCTTAAAACTCCAAAATAGTGTTTTCATGGCACACTTTCCATTTTTCTCATCTAAAGGCTGGGCTTTCATGCAGCCTTCAACACACCTCTTTTTGCCAATGTAAAATGGGCCAGCTCCTTTTTAAAGCACTTCTTCTCCCTTAAAACTCCAAAATAGTGTTTTCATGGCACACTTTCCCTTTTTCTCATCTAAAGGCTGGGCTTTCATGCAGCCTTCAACACACCTCTTTTTGCCAATGTAAAACGGACCTAGGATTTTTAGTTTTGTGAGATATTTAGTTTTCTCTGTCAGAGTGCTGGTGCCACAACAAATCAGAAACCCCAGAATTTCATAGCAGTTTTAGAATTCCTCTCCACATCTGCATCCAGCTCATAGAAGTACTGTAATTTGACCTAAGGAAGATACATTATCAATAACATTAATGTGTGTACACTTCTGACTCTTCACAGAGTCCTTACATAGCCTATTTTGCTGCATTTCTTACAATCTTCCCGTACCGTACACAACTATTCTTATTCTTATAGAGTAGACTGAGGGAAAAGAAAGGAAGTAAGGTGAAGTAAAAACTTGCCAAATATGATACTGTCATGAAGAGAGAAGTTTCAAAGCAGGGACTTTCTGATCAACAGCTCAAAAACAGCATGTTGAATGCATGGATGCATTTAATGTGTGTCTTATATGTTTGAAATACAACCTGCATGGAGACGCAACCAGGAATGGTTGCACAACACATGCAAAGTGGGAGTTTTGTATGCTGGAGGAGTGTAACAGAGAAAGCTTGGGGAAATTGCCTTTTTGGTTTACAACATCTAGAATTCACCTGCCCCAAAGCTGGCATAGGCACGTTACAGGCAGATGGGCTGCCTGAGAAAAAGGCTCTGGGAAAAAGTAATGTGTAGCTCAACCCCCTATACAATTTTCTCAGATGTGAGACCACTTTATTCAATTACTACTGGGTGAGTCCATACAGGAGTGCATCCTAAGGCAATGTTCTTCAGACTGCTTACAGAAGAATCCAGATAAATTCACGAAGACTTCTCCATCATAGGAGCTGTCTTTGGATTCACAAGTACTACAGTGGAAGATAAAGCCAGAGTGACTCAAGGCCAGTTAACAACAAACAGTGGTAGATAAAGCCATGTGAAATGGACTTGTTTCTATGAAGAACCCTGCTCTAAAGAATTTCCACTGAAAACTCTATCTGGATCCTCTGTGCAGTCCATTCTAGTTGTGAAACATACGCCATCGTCGGAGGGAGGCAAAAGAGAAATAAGGTTGCCACTTTTTCTCTGATCTAGTCATAGGTACCTTTGTACCTTTGTACCTTCCTCTTCCCTTGTCATTAGTCACTGGAGCATCATTTTCCATCTCAGCTGGAACTCTCAAGAGTGGGGAGTCAAAGTGGAGGGTGAAAGAGCCATTTTGGGATGTGGAAGAAGCTCTCTGAAGGTCACTGTGTTTTTTGTTTTAAGGATTTTTATTGTTGTTGTGTGCTTTCTGACTTAGAGCAATCCTAAAGTGAACCTATCATTGGACTTTCTGGGACTGAGAGTGTGGGACTCCCCCGAGTTCACTGAGTGGCTTTCCATGGCCGAACAGTAATCCATCCTTGATCTTCAGAGTCATAGTCCAATGCTCAAACCACCAACACAGTTTTATACTGCCTCTCAGAACAGATGTTTTCAGTTTCATGAAACATTTTAAGATTAACCCAGTATGCAACATTTTAAATGAAAAAAAGAACAAGAGTTCATAAATACCCAGTTCTACATGTATAGTTTTGTATGATGTTACACATTAGGGAACCTTTGCTTACTCAGAAGTAACTGCCTGCCGTTCCAGCATTGCAGCCCACTCCTTAGAAATAAATCCCACTAGATTCATTAGAACTTGGTCCCAAATAAATGTGTATAAGACTGCTTTAAAAAACAACGTTCATCCTGTTGAAATTAAAAAATATTAACACTAAAGCTGTACAGCTTGAGACTCCCTTATCTGGAATTCCAAAATGCAATATACTCCAAAATCCAACATTGTCTACATGGGGTGGCCAAGTTAGTAATACCTTTGCTTTCTGAGGATTTCAGTGTCCACAAACTTTGTTTCCTGCACAAAATTATTAAAAATAGTGTGTATAAAATTACTTTCAGGTTAAGTGTATAAAGTGTATACAAAACATAATTGAATTTCATGTTTAGACTTGGGTCTCATCTCCAAGATATCTCATTATGTATATGCAAATATTCCAAAATATGAAAAGAAAAATTCAAAACACATCTGGTACCAGGCATTTTGGCTAAGGGAGACTCAACTTGTATTTTGAAGGGATAATAATTTCTTACAGTAAACTAGTGCCATCTAGTGATGGCAGGTGGCTTCTTTGGATGACAATATTCTTTATTAAATGTTATATGGCTGCATAAAAACAGGAGGAGGAGTCTACTAGCATTTTTTAAACTAACAGTTATTTTAGCACAAGGTTTTGTGGATTACATTTCCTCCGATGGATGAGGGAGTGCAATGTCCAAGGGTCAGGGATGAATGCACTGTTATGTACCTGTTAGGATAGAGCCATAAGGTTAGGTTAGGTCATAAGCTTCAAAGGACTGGTTTAGCATAAATGTCCTGGCATCAGTAAACTAAGGCTGTGTTCACACTGGAGAAATAAACCGGTTTAAGTGCCATGGCTCAATGCTGTGAAATTCTGGGAATTGTAGTTTGTTGTGGGGCCCAGAGCGGATATATATATTATAATATATATCTACAATATAACATATTAATATAGTATGTATTATAAGTATAATTATATTATGTATATAAAAATATATACATATTATACAAAAATGGAGGGCATTATGGAACAGAAGGATGGAAATGTGAGAGGGCCACTCCTTCCTTCCTTCACAGTAGTCCCCAAACGTTGCCCTTTAAGAGACTTTGGACTTCATCTCCCAGAAGCCTCAGCCATGTCGCCTCATAGCCTGGGAGCCTGGGAGCTGAAGTCCAAAAGCCCTAGTGGGCGGGGTGAGAGGGCGCGGTGGGAGGGGGCGTGGCCTCCTTTTCCCTCCTCTCTCTCTCTCTCTCCACACCGGAAGTCCGGGCATCTTCTCCTGGCGTCGGGCTTCGGCCAGGTTCCAGGTGTCCCGCCTACTTCCGGTCCCCGCCCTCCTCAATCCCTTTTGAGAGAGTCATTGAGAGAGAGAGAGAGTGGGGTGTGTGCTCCGTAGTGTTTCCTCCCCCCGTCATGGCGGACTCTGGGAGGATGGTTCCGGGGGAGCGCTCTCTAGTGCTCACCGACGACGAAATGGCGGAGGTCAAGAAGGAAGTAAGTTGGGGGTTGCTGTGGGCCTTCAGGGCTGCATCCACACTGGGGGGATAACCCGTTTTCATAGCGCTTTAACTCTTTCTGTGGCTCAAGGCTATGGAATTCTGGGAGTTGGAGTTTGTTGTGGGCCCGAAGGGCCCACAACAAACTCCAACTCCCAGAATTCCATAGCAGTGGGTCAGACAAAGAGTTAAAGCGGGATGAAACCGGGTTATCCCCCCAGTGTGGATGCCTGTGCGTATGTGTGCACCTCCAAGTTGACTTATGGCAGTCTTATAGATGGACGCGAGAGCGAAGAAAGCGGATAAAAAGAAAACCAACTCATTTGAGAAGCTGAGGATCCCATGGACAGCCAAGAAGACCAAGAAATGGGTCCTTGAACAGGCCAGGCCTGAAATCTCCCTGGAAGCCAAGACGAGAAAGCTGAGGCTGTCATACGTTGGCCGCATCACAAGAAGACACGACTCATTAGAAAACAAACACACAGCTTCATTTATATACCGCTTCATACCGCCCAAGGAGTGTCTAAGTGGTTTACAACCGTAAGCTACTTGCCCCCAACAATCTGGGTATTCATTTTAGCGACCTCGGAAAGATGCAAGGCTGAGTCGAGCTTGAGCCCTTTTGCTGGTCTTGAACTCGCAACCTTATGGTTTTGAGTGAGTGGCTGCAGTACAAGCATTTAACCACTGCGCCACCAGGGCTCATAAAGACAATAATGCTGGAAAAGGTAGAGGATGGTAGAAAAAGAAAGGAAGACCACAGGCCAGATGGCTAGACTCCCGTCAAGGAGGTCATCAGCCTGGATCTATAGGAAATTTATAAGCAGAAAAATAAAGGACATTGGGGCTTGGAAATGTCTCATCCACAGAGTCACTGTGAGTCGAGGTCGACTTGAGGGCAGTTAACAACAACAGTGAATTTCGCAGGGTTTTCTAAGGCAAGGAATACCCCGAGATGGCTTTTCCTTCCTCTGAAACATACCTTACAGCACCTGTTACTCCTTGGCGGTCTTTCGTCTAAGTACTAACCAGGGCTTCCAAGATCAGCTTGGGATCTGGTGCCTTTAGGGTATTTTGGCAACATACAAAGGAGTCAAATTCAAAATGCCGGGATTCAAGGTGGTTTACACCGTTAAAACAAATACAGCATAGGTCAAAATGTGTGCGTATGTGCCTTCAAGTTAACTGTCGACTGATGAAAACGCCAGAAATTTTGTGGTTTTTCTCAGGCGAAGGATGCTCAAAGGTGTGTTTTGGCAGTTCCTCCCTCTGAAATACAGCCTCTGCATCACATAGTATTCTTGGGCAGTTCCCCATCCAAGTCTTAACCAAAGCTGAGCCTGCTTAGCTGTCAAGATCTGACAGGATCTGGTGCTTTTATGCCAGCTGTGGCTTTTCCTCTCATTGAAGACAGTGTGAGATCAGAGTTGGCACCCTGAAGAAATGTGGTTTTCTGCACCGGGGGTTCATGTAAGAATCCATTTTTCTGCCCAACAGGAACAGTTCAGCCTCCTGGACACAAGTCGAAGAGAAGGATTCCTAGAAACTGGGTGCCAGGGCTTTTTCTTCCAAAATGTTTCAAAGCACACTATTCAGTGGAAGATGCTTTATGCTACGTCTGGCCTTTCTGGCCCAAAACCTCCCATCGCTTTGCGTTTCCAAGAGGTTTCTGTGTTCCCTTTGCTCACTTAGGCTGCATTCACACTGGAGAAATAAACCAGTTTAAGTGCCATGGCTCAATGCTGTGAAATTCTGGGAATTGTAGTTTGTTGTGGGGCCCAGAGCGGAGCCTTTGTTCTCTCAGCCCCATCAGCTTTTGTTTTGCATCCAAAACACACTGCAGAAATAATCCAGTTTGAGAGTGCTTTTACTGCTCTGGCTCAATGCTAGGGAATTCTGGGAACTGTAGGGTTTTTTAGACATTTAGCCTTCTCTGTCAGAGATCTCTCGTGCCGCAATAAAATACAATCCCCTGGATTCCCTAGCACTGAGCCAGGGCAGTTACAGGGGTCTCAAACTGGATTATTTCTGCAGTGTGTTTTGGACCTTGGAATCTAGGGCGATAGGGACTAAATAAGAGGGCTTGAAGAAAGGCTGTATTGGAAATGAATATAATGGAGAGAACTGTGAGCAATGAACATCACTCCACTGATAGCGTTTTCAGCAAAAACACCTTGGGATTTACATGTTGGCAATTAGCATTGGCTAATCTTTGGATTTTTGAGGGCAAAATGATCATTTAGAGAATGAAGTGGTGGTTTGGCAAATCATTTGGCTGGTGAAATCAAAGGGCCACGTCTTGATCACTTCCTATACTTAAACTGTCTGAAGAGTGGTGTGCGTTCGTACATGATCAACACACTTAGCAACAGCCTCTAAAAGGAACGGAGAAGGAAGGCAAACCTCCTGTGCTTCATTCAGAATCAAGGGAAACCCTTGGCTTGAGGCTCGTTCGTGTTTAGAAGAGCATGGAAAGAGGAAGGAAGGTCAACCCAATGGCATGCACTCTGTCCCAGTTTGCAAATTTGTATGTAGGAGGCTCTCCTGGAGAGTTTAGAGGAATTCCCCTCTTTTGTAGTTGAGCTCGAGACACATATGAGTCAATGGAAGTAGTTTTTCTTCTTACACTTGATCCAGTTTTGTTTTTTCCTGTTATAAAGTCTAGTGGCTGAAAGGTAATAAAGTTAATGTTACACCTTTATGGCAAATTTTCTTATATTATATTAAATACCTTGATGATATTTAGCCTGCATACCTTCCTACCTATCTGTTAATGGCATTGATGGACAGGTGTGGGTTTATCATCACTTCAAAGTCAATATGAGTATTTGGCGTATATTTCAAGCTAATTGTAAAGTCTTTAACTAGCAGAAACACACAGCTTTGCACAGCTTAGAAATGTCTTAGTGACCCAGTTTGCCCCATTGCTCTTTCCTTCCTTTCTTGTAGAGGGTCTTCCTTTTCTTCACCCACTCTGATGCCTTTCTTTTCCATCAAGCTAAGTACAGGGCCCCTTCTACATTCATTGGATTAATTGGATTCATTGAATGTAGAAAAACCACAAATTTAAAAAAAAAACTATTCTTTTTACTTAAGACACATCTGTATACTGTCTTTCCCTTTAATCACCCAAGTGTTGTTTCTCATTCCTCTTCTATTCATCCTAGTTATCATTTCACTCTTTCACCCTGGTATTCTCTCTCGTCACTTCCTCGATTGCAGAAGGAAGGGAAATCACATTGTTATCCCTGCTAGGCTTCTAGTCCATGTGGAACTGCCTCTGGAGAAATATATTGTAAGATTGATTGCATATTTTCTTTTCCTTTCTTTCTTTCTTTCTTTCTGTGATTCATTTTTCTCCTTAATAGCTCATGACTGGACTGCAGGATACAGGCAGATTTCAATCAGGTAAAATTATTCAATTTTAAAACAAAATTTTATGATCTTGGAGCAATGGAGGGGGACATATACACTGACAAACACATACTCTCTTTTACCATTATTGTAATTAATTTGTGTGCTGCTTTTCCACAGAGATGTGTCCAAAGCAGCTCTCAACACAAGGATAACTCTACATATCATAGGATCATGGAGTTGGGATAGACCACAAAAGCCATCAAATCCAGCCCCCTGCCATGCAGGAATACACAGTCAAAGCACCTCTGACAGATGTTATTGTTAGCCACCTTCAAGTCAATCTCAAGTCATGGAGACCCTGTGGTTGAGACATCTCCAAGGCTCCCTGCCTTCTTAGTTCTTAGCAGATTCATACCCATGGCCACCTTAATGGGGCCCATCCATCTAACGTGGTCTTCCTCTCTTTCTCCTTCCCTCCACCTTCCTTAGCATAACGGTCTTTTCTAATGAGTCCTGCCTTCTAGTTATGTGGCCTCAGCTTAATCATCTCGGCTTCCAGAAAAATCTCAGCCCCGATCTATTCTCAGACCCATTTGCCTATCATTTTGGCTGTCCACAGTATCCTCAGTAGTCTTCTCCAGCACCACATTTCAAATGAATTTCTTTTCTTTTTTTCCCCCTGTTTTCTTAATTGTTCAGCTTTCACATCCATACATAGTGATGGGGAATACAATTGCTTGTGATTCTGACTTTTGTGCTTAGTTGTATATCTTTGCTCTTTAGGACCTTCTCTAGCTCTTTAATAGCTGCCTTCCCCATTCTTAGCATTTTCTGATTTCTTGACTGCTGTTCCCTTTCTGATTTCCGTTTCCTTGTTGTCTAGATTGAATTTATGAGTATCTTCTGTGGTCATTATTTTGTTGTGTGTGTATAAATCTTCTGCCAGTTCATTTTAGAATATTGTAATTTTATTTGAACATAAGAGCATTTTAAATTCTTTCAAACTAGTAAGTGGCATTGATTAGAGAATATCTACATTCATACGAATATCCTTCACCTTCTCATGAGGCCTAGGTCCATGCCATTTTTATTTCAAAGGATACGCTGACAGTAACTTCTATGAAAATCATTTTTGTTTTGGGTATTACACTTCTAGAACATCCTCCAAAAATAAGCTCATCAAACAGGTTTGAAAAATTTCTAGAAAAATTATAAGGCACTGCTTTTTTTGTCAGATGTATAGTGTGTAATTGTAATACTTAATGCTGTTGTCTTTTAATGGATTTGTATTGAAATCTTTGATCAAATCTTAAAATGGTTATAACCCACGTAGAGCTATCATTGAAGAAAATTAATTAATTGACTGGGTCTTATTTTAGCATTTAACTACCCAAATTACCCAACTTCACACGGGCTGGAAATTATCTTACTTTGATACTTCAAATGTTTCAAACAAAGATACACAGCTATTTTGTGTTGTACACATTGTGCATCCCAGGCTGTCCTACTCACAGTCTAGTCACTTCCAGTTTTAGGAAAAGAGGTGGCTGCTTTCTTTTGTGGTCCAAGAGAGGAAATGGGAGAGCCTGAGGCAGACAACACCCATCACTTTACTAAACAATATACCTGAAAACTGGCATCTCCATGGTGAATGAAAATATCTAGACAGGCTCTCAGCTATGGGTGACAATTTTTTCAGAAGGCTTTTGTACAGTGATTTCTCTTGGTTTGTCTGCCATAAATGTGTCCTCGTCATTTTTCTTTCAGTATCTGAAGCATAATAAATGTATGAGAATGGGATGTTATGACCTTATACTTTTTAAATCTAGAATAGTGTATGATGCATTGTCATTTCAGAGTACTGTGAAGCAGCTGCAAAATACTATGAAGATGTGTCTGTTTAAGTAAGGAAGACTCTGGGAATAGAATTAGACTTGCTGCTAATGTAGTAATCAGTGGAAAGGTTTGCAGGAAAAGTGTGTGTGTGTGTGATTGTATACACATACACTCCCCTACATAGAGAGAGAGAGAGAGATGTAAAAGAAGTATTAATTCCAAAAAAAAATACTAATTTTAATTTTTAGACCAAGACATCATGTTTGAATAATGATTCCCAAGAAATGTAACGTGATTGGCATACAAAATCATGAAATAATAATGATAAAGTTACGTTTGGGACCCAGCATGGTATAGTGGTTTGTGTATTGGATTAGGACTCTGGGGACCAAGGTTCAAATATCCACTTGCTCAAGAAAATTCCCAGGTGACCTTGGGCAAATCATACTCTCTCAGCCTCAGAGGAAGGCAATGGCAAAGCCATTCTGAAGAGAACTTGCCAAGAAAATCCCATGGTAGGTTCGTCTTGCAATCGCCATAACTCAGAAATTGCTTGAAGGCACACAACAACAACAAACATTCATATGTAATTATCACAAGAGTGGGATTCATTGCCCAGCAGAAGGTCCAAAATTAGCAAAAGCAACATGAGTAAGGTGTGGGGGGCGGGAGTTTATTTTTTGCAGAAATAGGTTCACCTGGAAAGGTTCAAAGTGAGACAACAGAATGGTTCTCAGAGTCCAGCTTTTATGCCCTTTTACAACTTAGAAGTATTAACATCTTAGATGAAAGCACATCCTTTGAATATAAATCTGAATATATGTAGATTATACATAATAAAACATAGAAGATACTCTCAGAGATAGATGAAAATAGGTTAAGTTAATGTTGAACATGACTTCTGCGTATTACTTCTAGGAGTGTAGGACTACAACAATATAGGACTAAATCAGAAAATTAAGTAACAAAAATGCAATGTAGATGTTATGGTCATTATCATAAATAATAGTTGTTCTTTTTAAAAGTGCTCATGGAAAGCAAGTTGTTTTGGTTGAACTTAATGTTAATACATTAGAATGTTAATTGAAGCATGTGTTTCTGAATGGCGTTTCTTTTACTATAAAATACAGTGATGTAAAAAAAAGCAACTGACTGTATATTGATCTAACAATAAACAACTGGCAATAAATTGTTAAAGTTAAAAATGTTTACGTTCAAATAGTCGTTGTTGTTACAGTAAGTGGGCTGGAAAATAGTAATAACCAGACATTTAAAATGTGTATGTGTGTGAATAATTAATTTTAAAAAGCAGGATTTTTTTAATCATGTGGTTTAAACCAGCCTACCCTGAATTAAACAAGGATACAAGATGGTGTTGTACAAAAATTGTGTTTCTTTTTTTAAAAAAAGCCTTTACTATCAATGCTGACTAGAAAGTATCTGCTTGCAATCTGCTGTATCTGAAAAATTCAGGGTCATTAATTTGAATACTATTTTCCTGTTCTGTGCTAGTGATGAATGTCAGACTTATGCCCCATAATTACTCATTGCTTCATTTTCTGTTCCTCTTTCAGCTGTGACTAGGTGAGGCAGAGATCACTGTTATGGTTGCAGAAGAGTATGATGTAAAACACTGTAGTATTCCTTGCCAGATATGTGACATACTATGCCACACTGGCTTCAATATCAATGGGTGTAAAAATGAAACAACCAGGTCAGGTAATCGTTGCAGAAGTAAGCAAAAACATTTTGAGCCTGCTAGAGGCATACAAAAGCTTCTTTCAAATGTATCAAGGATGATTTTTAAAATATCACCAGCCTCTTTACTTAGGATTTCCATTTAGTGGCCACATGTCAGATTGGGACCACTGTAGAGCTGTGCGCCGTGACAACTGCACACTGTAGCCCCAGTCCAGCTATTTGCCGGCTCAAAAAGAAGTGGCTGCTCCTTTTTGAGCCAGCAAAAAGCAGGCTTTTCTGCTGCCACCATGGCTTTACAGTGCTTCTGAGACATGCAGCATCTAAATGCCGTGCTGCCAGAGTGCCGTAAAGCAACCGCCATATAAATGGCCGGGCTGCATGGCACTGGCTTCCTGCAAGTTTTCGGATGTGCATTGTGCATATACCACACCCCCAAACTGTTGGGAAGCTGGCTTTTTCTGCCAGTCTGTTCTGGCCCTATGACTCTGGAGACCAGGGTTCAGTTCTCAGCTCAGCCATGAAACCCACTCATTGATATTGCACAAGTTACATGCTGTTAGATTTGGAAGGGACAATGGCAAACCCCTCTGAAGAAACTTGTCAAGCAAACACCACAATGATAGATTCACGTTAGGGTCACCATAAGTCAAAAATGACTTTGCTTGCTTCTGCAAGGATTCCCTGACCTGGTTGTTTCATTACCTCTTCGGTTTTGTTAATTTGAATGAAAACTTTGCTGAAATACTGTGAACTGCTCCTCTTTTTTGTGGTGTAGGAGCTTATTTCTATTTTTTCCATGTTATTTCTGCCTCTGGTGCCAAATTTTCTTTTTAAAAAGTAATGCTTAGGATCTCTTCTACTTAGTTAAATTGAGGTATACCTGCATTCATCTTGAATTTTTTTCTAGATGGTAGACAGTAACTCTCACATCTTTCATTCAGCATTGTGAAATACATTATTCAATGAATCTGTATATGAACTAAGATTTGAACTCAGAACTTAGCTCATCACTTGTGCACCAAGCAATGTATCTAACATTTTTGCCTAAAATTATGTTTCATGTTGTGGATATTGCTTTAGTTCACTGCTCCTGAGTATTGCATTTCCTATTTAGTAGCACACAGCCCTAGTTCAGACGATGAGCAATTTAGCTGTCACTAATATGAGTCTTATCTTTATGCCAGGTTTTAGAATGGCTGCGAGACTATCTGTGTGATAAAATAATTGCAGACAGACACTTTGATTATCTACGTTCAAGGAAAATAATCAGTAGAGAGGACACTGAAGAAATCTCTTGTCAATCTTCAAGTAGGAAGAAGGCTGGGAAGCTGTTGGATTACTTAGCAGAACATCCAAAAGGACTAGATGCTTTGGTAGGATCCATCAGACGTGAAGGAACACAGAACTTCCTGTTAGAAAAGATAACTGATGCTGTTTTGAAAGCAAAAAATGAAAAACTAAAAAGCCTTAAAGGTAATATTTGATAACTGAATTATTTATATTGATATTATTTGTATTAATATTTGAAAATTCTTTGCAGTAAAAGGAAGTGGAATTGAGTATCAAATCTTGTTTGATGATCTCATAAATCTAGGATGGGTGAACAGTTTTTCTTCCGAGGGCCACAGTAGTCAGGAGTTATGCAGCTTCTTTTTCTTCACACAGGCATACAGCATACAGCCTTCCTTCTCTCTGTTATGCATGTCCAACGTGGACACTCCCATTGCTTTGACCTCTTGGTCCAGTGACCCTTCTTTCATTAGCATTGGAAAAGCTTGGCTGTTTCCAGAGCTAATGAGGAGAGAAGAGGAAGGAATGCCATATGTTGTCTGCAGAATCAGATTTTTTAGTCACAGAGAGAACCTATTCCTGTTGAACATGTTCCCCTTTATAAGGAAGTTCCCATTGAGCATCCTACCCTCTATGGGACCTCCAAGAGGATTGCAACCTCCTCTTCCTTGGATCCCACAAAAGCCCACCCCCTGGCCATTAAACATCTGGTGGAAAGAACACAGCACATATAGTAAATAGCTACTACTCCAGAGTGACTGTTTACCTCAAAACAGCCACTCCCGCAATCCAAAACCCCAAACCGAAAAGGTTGCCCTACCATGAGGGTTAAAATTGTCACTTGCACCCACCAGTAATACACCTTCTTGCCTTTGCCTAGTAACCAATGTTATCATAAGGTGTGGAGAAGTATCTGTTTTTATTTTACATTCTGTATTTTCTGAAAGGTGTATGTTTCTCGGATCATTTGCTGGTACTACTTGAGTTCTGCTTGGGTTCTCTAACATCACTAGTCATGTCATCTAACAGCTTCTTTGAAACTGATCTAAATATGCACATAAGCCCTTTAAAATTCTTATATCAACTTGTAATCTCACAAATATTAAGTTGGGGGAAGACTGGTTTATGGCAAAATATAACTGTCTGTTGTAGATTTTTTTTTAAAGTGCTATCTTATACAAATAATCTGATTTGTGTTTATTACAGGACTGGGCTGTAGCAACTGCATGGCTACGATATGCCAACAAACCAACAATCTCTCTAGGTCACAGTCAAATGACTCAAATGTGTTTGAAAGCCAAAAAGACAGAGAAACAACTTATGTTCCTACTGGAGAATATAGTACAGCTGCCTTTGTATCTGCTGCTTCTCTTTGTTCAATGAATTTACCTATTACAGAAGTTGGAAGTATGGATAACTCAGTTTTCTTAGCCACCCTTCCTGGACCTGGAGATTCTGGAGCTCCACCTCTTCCACCGCAATTGCAGAATGAACAAGAGGAAACATGTACAACCTCAAGTGACAATCCCTTTCTGCCTTTAAGATCCCGCTCACTTCTTCCTCAATGAACTCATTCTTGGAGTAGTAGAGTAATACTATATTGAGTGCCTTGTGTATTTCTACCAAAAAAAATTTTTTTTCTAACTTGTAAAGCCATGGTTCAAGAAAATGCTGAATATCTTCATTTTCAAGGAACTTACTGAATCCATTCAGTATTTTAGGGAATTTTTAAAAACTAAAATGAAATGTTTTCTGTAATTACTTTGACCATTTATTAGGTTGCTTTCATCAATTGTTCAGTTCACGGTACAATCCTATACATTGTTCAGAAGTGAGTCCAAGATCCTAAAGGGCTTTTAAGGGGATTCTTCTTTTAAAAATTATTGGGCGGGGGGGGGGGGGAGAAGATGGTAAAACAGAATTCTTAAAAGGGGATTTTACAGATTCTGTTTAAAACTATCTGTATAAAGTTCATACTGAGGGCTGCTATACTTTGCTTGACTAATGTTAGTAAAAAGTAAAGAAGCCCTTAACAAAGAGGGGAGAGTATTGCTTGTATTGCAAAAGTATGATTAAGTGCAAAAAGATTGCTTAGTAATAGGGTGTTTCCCTTTTCTGGTGTATGTTCATTTGACTGAACAAATCCCTTTTTTCTTCATGTAGTAAATACTGTTGTTCAAATCAGATACAATCTTCTGAGTAACCTTTGGTTCACTTAAACCTCAGGGGGAGATTAAGAGTATACTTAACAATATAATATTTGACTGGCTAAAGTTAGTAAAAACAAACATTCTGGGTACTTAACGTTCATATTCTTAGCAATTGCAGACCATAATGCTTGCAATATAATTACTTTACTATGAGAGCATGTTCCAGTCATCTTGGTGGAGCTTACCTCAAATAGGTATTTGTACAGCTGCTTTTTAAGCTCCATCATAAAACTGAGTATATTCCAAAAATGAAATGCCTTCACTTTTCCAAGGTAAAACTAAGCTGGAGAGACTTTCCATCATGCAGTCACAAGGAAGATACGTTTGTTTCAAATTGCTAAATGACATGAAAAGATGCCACGGAGAAACATAAGTAGGGAAGCGGCCTTTGTTTTCGAGGAACCTGAGAGAAGACTTCAGGATTTGCCCGTTTCATAACTTTTCCTGACCTTGTTTTTCTATTTTATTATTGCTTTTTCTTAAGAAAAGTGTCAGTAGATTTACTTGGGCACATCTCACTTAGTGAAAATATGGAAGTTTTTCCAATGTCAAAAGTACACAATTTAAAAATAAGCATTATCAGGCATTATCCAAGTAAAATACAAGTTTTTCATTTTTTGTCTTTTCGGGGATTTTTTGTTTTTTGTTTTTGTTTTGTTTTTGTTTTGTTTTGCTATAGATACTACATATACACTTTCTGGACCTCAGGGAAGCAGTACCTTTTGTAATTTAAAATTAAGATTGTTTCAAGCTTTCTTTGAGACTGTTGATATCAACAAATGTGATAAATATATCTTTGTATTTTTTAAACAAACATTTGGAATAAAATGTGCATTAAATTACCAAGTGTAGTTACACTAACTGATCTATCCTGTGCATGTTTACTCAAAAGCAAGTCCCACTGAGTTCAGTACAATTTATTCCCTGATAAGTGTGTGCAGGATTTCAGGCCAGTATTTTATGAATATTTGATAAGGGAATGGGGAAGTTATATGTAACAACAGATTAGTCACTCTCAGAACACACTAGTCGGTCTTAAATTCAAATTGGTCTGGATTTTGTTCAAGTTTTTGAGACCAGTATGCCTGTTTCATAACTTAACCTTGGTCTAAGTTCCTTGATGATGTTTTTATTTGATAAAAATGTATTTGAAAGCCTGCTGTATATGTTGGTAAATAATAAGCAAATTTACGTTTACATAGTTGTGAACTGATGAGTCTCCCTTGCAGAGTGGTGGTTCCTTCTGAAAATGTGTCATGACCTCCTAGATACTGGAATTACATCAGGGATTTTTCTCTTACCATATGCTTAATCTGTTTGTCAAAACTTTTGTGTACGCAGCCACTTAGATATCTCTTAAATAATATAATGTAAATATAAATAATATAAATTCTGGAATAGTCACAACAATTGCTGTATAAAATGAAAATCTTTGGGAATGACTGTATTATTCATGGTTGAAATATAACCCTTTTAAAAGACAAGGCTGCTTCCACACTGCAGAATTAATGCAGTTTGACACCACTTTAACTGTTATGGCTCAGTGCTATGCAGTTCTAGGATTTGTAGTTTGCTGTGGCACAAGACCTTTCTGAATAGGCTGAATACTTCACTAAACTACAAATCCTAAACATTAAGCCATAGCAGCAAAAGCAGTATCAAAGTTCTGCAGTGTAGATGCAGCCTAAGAAAGCTTTTGTATTTTTTTTAAAAAAAAAGAATTTTAAAAAATTATCAGTTTGTGCAAATCACAAATATTTCCGGTTAACTCTGAAATGAGCTTGGGAGAAAAATTAATTTTTACTGGAGCCAGTCTTAAGATATTTTGCTGCCTGACATAAAGAAGAAAGCATTCTCCCATTCTGCAGATTGATTGTTAAATCAGCATACCAATTAAATCTTTCTTTAATACTGATAATAAGACAGCAGCCCAGAGTGACAATTTCTGCATTTGCCCCAGAAAATAAGAATGAGATTATTGGAGAGGAGGACAGACAGATTTACTTAGTATGAGAATATGGGAATCTGTAAGCCTCCTTTAATAACTATGTTCTTGAATTCCTCCATTAGTTCTTCCAGTTGCTGCGTTTCAGGAGCCGCATATGTGCCCAGTACATATATGGCTAAATTTGAGGTGGTGTGCAAAATCTAGGAATGGTCTGTGTAAAAAGCAGAAGAAAAAGTTGGAGTAAATGGTAACTTGAATGGCGGAACTGCAAAATTTGACAAGAAAAATACATTCAATACTGAGGAAATTACATGGGTGGAGTTAAGAGGTGTTGCAAAATGTTATTCTTAGAAGTTCTAAGGAGAAGATTTGGCAACAATGGGGCTTTCTAGATTGGCAGGAAAGTGTGACATGAAGTTGCTTTTTCCTTAAAGGCTTGCAGCCTTTAGATGGAGCTGCGCTGTTCCGCAGTTTTTAAAAAAGGAGCTGGGAAAACCAGCACCTTTTTAAAGGCGCTTCTTCTCCCCTAAAACGCAAAAAAAGCGTTTTCATGGCACACTTTCCCTTTTTCTCATCTCATGCAGCCATGAACACACTTCTTTTTGCCAATCTAGAAAGCCCCTATTTATTTTATGATGATACAATTTGTATGTCTGAAAAACAGTAATATTAAATAGCAGCCTAGTTAAATAAATGATGCTCTTTATTATCTCACCATTCCTCAAACATTGCTCAGTTTACTTTCTCAGCAGCTGTGACATGGTGAATTTGGCAGCATCTGTACTGCAGATATAATCCTGTTTGACACCACTTTAACTGCCAATGCTGTGGAATTCTCTTTGTGAGACATTTAACCTTCTTTCTCAGAGAGCTCTGGTGCCAAAACAAACTACAGTTCCTAGAATTCCATAGCATTGAGCCATGGCAATTAAATTGGTGTCAGACTGGATTATTTCTGCAGTGTGGATGCAGCCTTTGAGACCATGTAAGTCTGTACATAGATGAACAACGTCTTTTAGCGCCTCAAAGATTAACTAATTTATTGTGTGTACCTTCAAGTCGCCTGTTCACTTAGGATTGTGCAAATTGTGTCTGCAAGTGAAAGGACTAACCAGACCCTACCTCAGTAATTTTCCATTTTGGTGCAATCCTTTAAAAATCACTTTGTAGATAGAGAGTTAAAACCGAAACTGCATGTGTTACAAATATTCTTAACTTGCAACCCAAGTTGTTTGTATGTGTTCCCTGAACCTTTTTTCTTAACTACCTTTTCTTTCCACAGGGCCCTGTGCCTTTAACATCTGTAGATGCTTAACAGGTAGTTTTCCCAGGGATGGGAATTCCATAGAATTTGATGTCCTGCTTGTGGTATCGGTAGTTTGCGACAGAGGTAAGCCAAATGAGAGAGAGAGAGCTCCAAACACCCATTTTAGAGGTGGGAAATTTTTCAGGCTCAGAAAAAGCAAACATGCCCAGGGTATATATACAATGTGAAAGCAAATAATACAGTAGAATCATAGAGCTGGAAGAGACCACAAGGGCCATCCTGTTCTCCGGAGCAGCAGAAAAGAAACTTGCTCCCTCCTCAATATGACATCCCTTCAGATATTTAAACAAGGGCTATCATGTCACCTCTTAACCTTCTCTTCTCCATACTCAGCTCTCTAAGTGTCTCCTCATATAGGGCATGGTTTCCAGGCCCTTCACCATCTTAGCTGCCCTCCTTTGGACCCGCTCCAGTTTCTCCACATCCTTTTTGAATTGTGGTGCCCAGAACTGGGCACAGTATTCCAGGTGAGGCCTGATTTTTTTTATCCATGGATTCCAGCCTCCACAGTTTGACAATGTTTTTTGAAATAAATTCCAAAATGCAAACCTAGATTTTACCATTAAATACAATGCCATTGTATTTAATGGGCCTTGAGCATCCATGGATTTTGTTATCCATAGGGGTCCTGGAACCAAACCCCAGGAGAGACCAAGGGCCCACTGTACAGTAGTATCAAAGATGGGACAATGTCCCTTTGTGTACTGTTTTTCTAAGTTCACTGGTGTAGCCACACTACATAATCAAAGCAGTTTCACACCACATTAACTGCCACAACTCTTTCCTACAGATTCCTGGGATTTGTAGTTATATAAGATGCCAGAGCTCTCTTGACAGACCAGACTGTCAAATCTACAAATCCCAGGATTCTGTAGGATGAAGCCATGGCAGTCAAACTGCTTTAATTCTGCAGTGTGGATACACCTTGACACAGCTATGCCTTTGAGTTTAAAGATATAGTAAGTGGCCATACACTTTTAATGGTCTCTGACGTAGCTGATTATGTCATTTTAAAATGTATTAAAATTTACATAGGATAAACGCAGGCTCTGAATTATCAGAATTGGAGACTCTCTAGGTCTTTCACTGCAACTTTTAGTTAAAGCCTGACCATAGAGTTGCACTAGAGGACCTAGATATTCCTAGAGAGGACATATTAACCAAATCTGTGAATAATGAAATCCGTAAATATTAAAAGCCGCAGATATGGAGGGGTGAGTGTATTTGTTAAATGGCCAGCTCAGCTACAAATGTTTTCTGTATAGTAAAGATTTAGTTAAAATGTAATAAAAGAAAATTTAAAAATAATATTTTAAAAAAAATTCAAAATTTTAATTATTTTTTTAAATTAAATTTGAAATTTTAATTTTTTAAAAAATTCTGGGGGCCCTTCCTTTCTTCTCCCACTGAGCTTCACCTCACTCCGACCACCTCTTAAAGCATTTTAAAGAGATACAGGGAAATGTCACAATATGTTTCTGCCAAAATATTTATTTAGTTATGTATTTGAAGTATTTATACCCCACTCTTCAGCTGCAAAGGCTATACAAGTCCAACAACAACAAAGCTGTAGCCTTAAACCTCAAGGCTTAAGGTATAAATCAGTGGCCCCCAAAGTGTGCCCTTTAAGAGACTTTGGACTTCAGGTCCCAGAAGCCTCAGCCATGTTGACCAATGGCTTGGGATTCTGGGAGCTGAAGTCCAAAATCCCTTAAAAGGCACAAATTGGGGACCACTGCCTTAATAGAGAGATAGAGAGATAGATACACACACACATACACACACTTTTATACATCTGCCTATCTAGAACAATGGCCCCCACACTGTGCCTTTTAAGAGATTTTGGACTTCAATTCCCAGAAGCCTCAGCCATGTTGGCCAATAGCCTGGGATTCTGGGAGCTGAAGTCCAAAATTCCCTTAAAAGGCACAAATTGGGGACCACTGCCTTTATATATATGTGTGTGTGTGTGTGTATTTGGGAACTGAAGTCCAAAATTCCCTTAAAAGGCACAAATTGGGGGCCACTGGCCTAATTAATATATATATTATATTTTATATATATATATATATATATATACATACATACTTTCATACATCTGCCTATCTAGAACAGTGGCCCCCATACTGTGCCTTTTAAGAGATTTTTGGACTTCAACTCCCAGAAGCCTCAGCCACGTTGGCCAATGGCTTGGGATTCTGGGAACTGAAGTCCAAAATCCTTTCTCCCCCTCCCCCCCAATAAAGAAGACTCCATTTGCCAACAAGATACTTATTTATTCCTAATTTATTCACAGTTTACAAAGGGGACAGTTTGGGATAAAACGAGGGGGGGAGGGATTTATTATTATTCCTGAGGCGAGGCCTACTACTACTCCTACTACTAGGCCCGGAACTTTTGTGGCGGCGGGGCCTGGTTTCCGGGGGAGGCGTGTGTCCCCGTGGCACCGTCCGTCCGCCTCCTCCCCGACAATGGAGGGGAAGGAAGAGGATCCTTTGGGCTTCTTCGCCTCCTATGGAGGAGGAGGAGGAGGCGGCAGCGACGACGAGGACGACAGCAGCAGCGGCTCCGAGGCGGAGGGGAGGCCGCCCTCTCAGGCCCCCAGAGGAGGAGGAGGAGGAGGACTAGGCCCCGAGGCCCAGCCTCCTGTTGCAGGCCGCCTGCCAGGCCCCGAGGAGCTCTTCCGCAGCGTCCACCGGCCGGCCTTCCTCTACAACCCGCTCCATAAGAAGATCGACTGGGAGAGCCGCGTCCTCAGGGCCCCCGAGGAGGTCAGAGAGAGAGATAAAATGGGGGAGCCCTGGCTGAATGAATCTGTGAAAGGGATCTAGGAGTCCAAGTAGACCATAAGTTGAATGTGAGCCATGAGTGTGATGCAGCAGCTAAAAAAGCCAATGCGATTCCAGGCTGCATCAAATAGTGTCTAGGTCCAGGGAAGTAATAGTGCCACTCTATTCTGCTTTGGTCAGGCCCCACCTGGAATACTGTGTCCAGTTCTGGGCACCACAATTCAAAAAAGATGTGGAGAAACTGGAGCGGGTCCAAAGGAAAGCAACTAAGATGGTGAAGGGTCTGGAAACCCTGCCCTATGAAGAACGCCTTAGGGAGCTGGGGATGTTTAGCCTGGAGAAGAGAAGGTTAAGAGGTGATATGATAGCCCTGTTCAAATATTTGAACATATTGAGGAGGGAGCAAGCTTGTTTTCTGCTGCTCCAGAGAACAGGACCCGGAACAACGGATGCAAGCTGCAGGAAAAGAGATTCCACCTCAACATTAGGAGGAACTTCCTGACAGTAAGGGCTGTTCGACAGTGGAACACACTCCCTCGGAGGGTGGTGGAGTCTCCTTCCTTAGGGGTCTTTAAGCAGAGGCTGGATGGCCATCTGTCGGGGATGCTTTGATGGAGAGTTCCTGCATGGCAGGGGGTTGGACTGGATGGCCCTTGTGGTCTCTTCCAACTCCATGATTCTGTGATACTTGCCCATAGAGAGTCATTGGGCAGTTAATGTTTCCCTATGGGTGAGGGATTCCTAATGGTTCCCTATGGCCAAATATCCTCCAATGATTCTCTGTTGGCAAGTAAGGTTTCCCTATGAGCAAGTACTGTCATTTGTTTTAGTACACCCCTGAATTTCCTATAGTCGCTCCAGTGGGTTTCCATGTCAGAGCCAGAATTTGAACCCTGGTCTCCAGAATCATAGTCCAACACACAAAACACTGCACCACAATGGCTCTCTGTAGAGGCTTCTTGTTGTTGTGTGCCTTCAAGTGGTTTCTGACTTATGGCAACCCTATCATAGAGTTTTCCTATTGTGTGCCTTCAAGTTATTTCCAATTTAAGGTGACTCTAACACAAACTTATTATAAGCTTTTTGTTCAGGGGAGGTTTGCTTTTGCCTCCCTCTGAGGCTGAGCTCCCAGAATTCCTGACTACTGGCCAAGCTGGCTGGGGCTTTTGAGAGTTGATGTTCAAAAATCTAGAAGGCCAAGGCTTGGGAACCATTAAAGCATGCTCACGCACTAAATGCTGAACCCCTTTTTGGAAGAAAAAACCTTGAGTGAAGGCTGTTGCTCCCATCTCTCTCCGCTATACGCATTTCCAATACAGTGCCTTGTTCAAACCTTCTTCTTTAGTCCCTATCATGCCAGATTGCAGGATAAAAAGCTGATGAGGCTGAAACAACAAAGTGGGCAAAGAGAACACAGGAAGCTCTTTGCAGCTCAAAGGAATTGGAGGTTTTTAACCAGAGAGGCCAGGCACAGCACCAAGTTTCTAAGAATCCCTCTTCTGCTGGTGTCCAGGAGGATGAATTGTTCCTGTTGGGCAGATCAAAGGATTCTTACATGAACCGCCAGTGCAGAAAGTCACATTTCTTCAGGATGCCAATTCCCATCTCACACTGTTTTCAATGACAGGAAAAGCCACACCATCTTCATGTGACAGGAAAAGCCACAACTGTTGTAAAGGCACCAGATTCTCCCCTGATCTTGGAAGCTAGTCAGCCCTGGTTAGGACTTGTTTGGGAGACCACCAGTAAATTGAGTGTATGGCCCAGATTATATGGGAGGAGGTGGTCACATACATAACTTGGACCCAAACTATGTATAGGAGCAGTTCATATTTGTGACTGCATCTGAGCTATTCATAAAATGTAAAATGTATTCCTTGATTTTCTTTCTTGGCAATGCCCTGTTTTAACCTGATGTGTTTACCTCAACAGCCTCCTAAGGAATTCAAGGCATGGACTACCAATGCTGTGCCACCCCCTGAGAGTTACAGTGTCAAAGAAACAAAGCCTCCTCCTCCTCCTGAGCTTGATATGGCAATCAAATGGTCTAATATATATGAAGATAATGGTGACGATGCTCCAAAACATGCCAACAAGGTTAACTTCTTACCAGAAGGTGAAGAACAAGATCAGGTCAAATCAGGTAGTATCACTTAACTTAATGGGAAAGTTGTTAGACAGGGAAAGTGACATTTTAGTTTGTCTTCATATATAAGTAAAGTAACTTGAACAGGTAACAGGGCTTTCTCTGTAGCAGCACCCCAACTGGGGAACTCCTTACCCAAAGAAGTTAGACTGCTTCCATATCTTGAGCTTCCAGTGGGCAGCTGAAACATTCTGTTCCATGTGGCTTTCAACATTTGAAATTGTTCTGTTTTAAACATTGAACTTTAGGATTGTTTTTAGACATTTTTAAAAAATGTCTTAAAACAATATTTTAATGTATTTTTAAAATGTTCTGTGTGTCTACTGTCTGAATTGTTTTGATTATTTCATTGCCTTGGGAGCCGTTGTACGCAGGGAGGTACTAGAGAAACACCTTAAATTAATGATTTCTTCTTTTAAGGGCTTGTGTTGCACACTCTTGAGATTTCTATCAATTTGGGGATCTTGAGTTGTTGTAGTAGTACAGTTTTGATTCCAGTCACAAAATTAGCTAGTAGTGTGTCATTCAGCTCCTTAGAATAAATATATGTCGAAACATCTTTAATTTCCAATGGAATATTGAGAAATAGTAAATGCCAGTGAGTGACAGCCAGCATGACAAAGTGGTTTAGATGTTGAACTGCAGCTCTGGAAACCAGGGTTTGATTCCCAGCTTGGTCATGAAACCCACTGGGTAATAGCATTCTCCCAGCCTCAGGGAAAGGCAATGGTAAACCTACTCTAAACAAATCGTGCCAAGATAACCCAATGATAGGGCCACCATAAGTTCTAAATGACTTGAAGGCACACAACACAAGTGCCAGGCAACTCGGCTTCCTCTATTCTTCCCACCATCATCCTGAACAGAACATTGCCCTTCATTTCTTGAAGATGAATTTTATTTTGTTTATTTTTATTTCAAGGATTTATATCCTGTCTTTCTCCCACAATGGGAGTCAAGGCAGGCGCAAGGCATTTCTTTCACCATAACCCCTGGCAGTTCTGTAACATTTCAGCCCTTCTAACTTAGTTGTTTTCTTGACATTATAGGCTTTCTGCTTTTATATGTCAAACTATGGGTAACAGTTTAGCCATTTCAAAATGCTTTCTGAATATTCTTATACTGAGGTTTCAGTTTTGTGATTTGGAAGACAATTTAGGATGCTTCTAATATTTGTCAATGTTTTAACTTGTTCTTCCATACATTTGTTTTAGTACATATATTTGAAAGTGTTTGTCTTAGAACACATCTAATAAATTGTGATTTTCACTTTTTAGAAAGTAGTCTTACATATCTACACCTAGATGATTTTGTAAATGTATTCCCGTAATTCCTCTTTTCTGAGGCTATACATTTTTAATCTGTAGTTTCTAAACTGCATTTATGTAGTGTCTTTGGGATAGGTACATGTTGTTATTAGGGCTGCTAGATAGTTATGGTGAGTTCTTGGGAAGTTTTAATAGAAAAGTTATTAACAGTAAAAGCTAAGACATACAGGTGACAGAAGTACATCAGCTCAGTGCTTTCTAAAGATTCTAAAAATGGTTTTCTCTGCTAATATGTGTCCAAAAATAGACTGAAACTGAGCAATTTATCTGCCTAAGAAAAAAGGTTTTATTAATCAAGAGCCAAACTATCAAAACAGCTCTGGAAAGGAAATGCCCACCACTTGCCCAAGCATTTGGTTCCATTTTTGGATTTTTCTTACGATTAAGATGTTTGTTCTCTTCTGCCCTCTTTTAATTTAAGTCCATTAGATCTGGTCATGCTTTCTGGGACAGCAGAAAACACCACTTTTAGAAAACAAAAGCATACACAATCAGTCTTTCCACCTGGGACTTAGGTTCCATGCCCATGACCTCTGAAGATGTTGCAATTTGTCTGTAATCCTCAGAGTGCAATGTGCAGATTAGGACATAAAACTCCCAGTGAGGTCAGAGTGGAACAGGAAAATTAAAACAATTCCTGCTTGTGTACTTGGAAATGATATTTATAGTAACATGACATCTGCCTGAATATCCTAAAGGCACCAGATATATCTGATCTTGAAAACTAAACAGGATCAGGCTTGGTTAGTTCTTGGATGGGAGACTATCAACAAATTCCAGGTGCTCTAGGCTGAAGGAAATGGAAAAGCATCTCTGAGTGTTCTTTGCCTAAGAAAACCCATGTAATTCATGGAGTCACCATAAGGTGACAGGCAACTTAAGGGACATAAACACACATTTTCATTTATACTGTATTTGTTTTAATGGTTTAAGCCACCTTGAATCCTGGTTCTGAGGAAATAGGTGACTTGAAGACACACACACACACACACACACTGCATTTACTTTTTGCAGCTGCATCACACTGCTGAGCCATCCTCTGCTTGTGATTGACAAGAGTCCTGAGGTTCTTTAAATGTGTTGCCAAGTGTTTATCTTTCTAATCAGTTGAAGCCAGTTTTATGTCCATGTGGCTTTTGAAATCATTAGCCTAAACATGGTTTTGCACTTACATATATTGTCTTTATTTCAAGATGATGAAAAGGAGGAACTTTCTTCATGTAAGAAACGCAAGCTGGATACTGAAGAACAAACTAAGAAAAAGAAGCAGCGGTGAATCAGAGTTTTGAAAACTTGATTATTGGACATGGATGTCTGCTGGATCTTGATTTCCCTACTGGAGCAAGAGAGGGAAAACTCCACAGTGTTGCACAGTACAGCACATTTAAGGTTTCTGTAACTTGTGTGATATATTTTATCATACTGGAAATTTTGGAATGATTGGTATTGTTATAGATGTCATAGCTATTTGCTCAAGTTGTTTCACTGAGAAACCTTTTATTTTAAGACATAACTTCTTAGAATATTGTGATAAATATTTGTGTTGATGCAGACTTCACAGTTCATCTATGAAACTGATAAACAGGAAACTTATGAAACTGAAAATTATGAGACTTGTTTTTACAACATTTTTATTGTGGCAGAATGGTTTTTTAAGTCAATATATGATTGGGGAGTTTTTGACAATGTATTGTGGTACCAGTGATATTATTTTGAAATGTGTGTAAAGTATGTAAATAAGTAACTAAAATAAAGCTATATGTTTGGATGAGTGTCTGGAAGTCTTACATAAATTTGGGGAAAGATCCATACTTCCCTATCATGTATGTCTGTACTGCCCATAATCAGTGGGCCTAGACTAAATTAATTGAAGTTGGTTCCTATTTAGATCAGTAAGGCTTAGATTATCTGGCTAACATATTTGTCATAAAGATCATAGCCTCCATAGGGAGAAGTACATCAGCCCCTACAGCTTGCAAGCCCTCTTAAACTCAGGACTAGGTTATCTGAGGGTCAAGAGGTAGATAATTTAATGAGGAGTTAAGTGTGGCTCTGTGGAAGAGCTGGTCTTTGGATGAGGATTTAGGTAGGCAATAGATCAGTGGTTGCTGGATGCATTTGTCTTCAGCTGGTAAGTAATTGCAGTAGATTGATCTAGAGAAGTAGTCTGTAAGTGGTTGCAGGATTGTGCCCTTAATGAGGGAGGAGGGGAAATGAAGTGTTATATAGTGGATACTTGGTATCTGCTGGGGCTTGCTTTGAAGACCCCTTCCCCCTTCATGGATATCAAAATCCATGGATGCTCAAGTCTCCTTATACATAGTAAAATAATATCCCCTAAATAAAATAGCAAAATCAAGTTTTGCTTTTTGTAATTGATGTATTGGAATATTTTCAAGCTGTGGATAGTTGAATCCATGGATATGGAATGCCAACTTCCTTTAGTATTTTTTTTGGGAGGGCGAGGACACACACAGTTAAACTGATAAAAGATAACTGAAGCAATAAGAAGGGATATTTAGCATCAGCCCCCTTCAGAATTAGCAAAGGAAGACACAACTAAACAGAAAGTGGCTAGGGCAATGAGAAGAACTACTTATTATCATCAGTCCCTTCCTTATGCTTCTCCTGACTTAGGACCTTGCCTGCGTATCCTTTAGAGTAAGATAAGCTTGCCTTCCAGCTGCCTTATAGGTAGCTTTTTACTTGAAGCTTTTCTGGAAGTATCCTCACCACTCAAGACAGGTAAGGCATCAGGCCAGCAACTCTGCATTCCTGTGTTCCTTACCAGTCCCAAGAAGATGTCTGTACACACTGCCTCACTTCTGCAGTCTTGCAGCCTTTAACTTTCAGTTCCTCCTTTTCAGAGCTGGCCCGTGATCTTTTATTGGCTTTCTGGCTCTTCCCCCCTGCAGAGACTAAAAGGCAGCTGGCCCTGATTCACTAATTACTGAGGCCAGGAAGCTGAACAGGCACAAATCCTGCTTGAGGCATCAAAAGGTATGTATGCAGTTTGCAGGAGTGTCCCATTGAGATCAGTGGAAACAAGCTAACCTAATGTTTAAAGTTTGCATAACTTCAGTGGGATTTATCATCATAGAAAATGTTCCATTGGGCTTGATATATTTGCACAGATCTGGGTGCTCTAAAAGTGTTCTAAGTCAACTGCTCATATACACATACCCGTCCTCCCCATTAATGAGAGCAAGAAGAAGGGCTAGTGTGCCATCTTTTCAGCATCTTAAGTTGATCAGGATGCGATCACACCAGTGTATGATCTACTCTGGGACTCTTCCACTTGACATGTACTCTGAGCCGGGTAACGTCATGAGTTAGGATTCTGTTGGGTCTTCTGACAGAGTTACACCGCTAGGAGAACAGTACAGTGGTCCCCCGGGTTACGAAGGTAATCCGTTCCGGGATTACCTTCGTATCCCGGAAGTTGTTTGTAACCCGGGGGACCGCTTTCGTCAATGCACAGCGCGCCGGAAGCGCACTGTTTTAAAGCTTCCGGGTTGCGAATTTTTTTCGCAACCCGGGTTTTTTTTTCGTTGGCCGGGGCCGTTTTTCCGGCCCCGGCAGTTTCAGGTCCCGGGGATTTCGGATCCCGAGGGATTTGTATCCCGGGGGACCACTGTAGTGGTAAGGATAAGAAGAAAAAGGAAATGTCAATGGCAGCTGGAGGAGACAGCTGCAACCTTGGTAGTACTCGTCTTGTAAATGTCTGGCTTCTATAGGCATGCACAAATTAGGAGTTCTGACTTGAGCAATCACTAGGATGGGCAATTGTCCAAGCCAGCCCTCAAATAGTTCCTTGGTTCCCTGGACCTGTCCATCCCCCCCCCCCCAAGTTTTCAGGAAAAGTGGCCAAGAAGCTAGTCTTCCAGTCACAGCTGGTGCTCAGCTTTTCTTTCAGTCACAGCTGGTGCTCAGCCTCCCTACACAAGTGTGTTAAATCACTCACATAGCAAGCTCTGCTAGCTAAATGTTCCCAAGCAGTCCTGGCTTATGCTTTTTTGGCAGAGGTTTCTGGTTATATGCTGGAGTTTCTTTATACCTTGCTCCCCTGTCAGTTTTATACTGTTTGTTGCATTGGTGTAATATATTGTATATCACCTCAGATTTTTTAAGTTGTTCTTTCTGACAGGTTTTATGAAAATAGTGCTTCTTTGTATCGCCTCCAGGCTTGGAAATCAGTGTGAATGGCCCATGATTCAGAAAGGCTTCCAGCGGCATGTGCTTCGTGTTCCTTCACAACAAGAAAACTCAGACTCGGGGAAAGACATTCTGACAATTGTTGTTGAGTACAGAGTTACTTTTTTTGCTCTGCTCAATAATATCGGTGTTTTTGTCTTGATTCATTTCTACACCACTAGAAATGTGTGTGTGTCTGGAGTATTCCCTAGGTTAACTCTTTGGGAAACTCCCCCCACACCTGTATAATTCATTGAGCCAGAGCTGTATAGTATTAAGTGTCCGACTACAGCTCCAGGAGACCAGGTTTCAAATCCTTGCTCATCCACAAAAACCCTTGGGCAAGTTATATGCTGTCAGCAACAGAGAAAGGAAATCTTTCTAAGAAAACTCCATGATAGTCACCATAAACTGAAGCTGACTTGGAGGCACATAAAACCAAAAACAATTCATCCCAATGCTTTTCCTTTAGTGTTTACAATAAGAGCAAGTTGATAAGAAAGATTTTAAAAGATAGGTATTGCCTTAATAATTGGACATGTTATTTTGGAACACATTCACCCACAATATAGATTTTAGTTTAAAAGTAATACCTGGGCAGAATCCTGTCGGTGACTTATACTGGAATGAGCACTGGTTATGGTCCCCTGTTTTGGATGTTGTGCAAGGTGATAACTAGTACCTCCACCTAAATCTGCAACACCTCTGTCCTGGCTGTGCAGTGGCAGCCAGATGGCCTTTAGCTGTGGCTCCTTTCCCATCCCAGCCACTGAATGGCCATAGGTGTGTATCTCCTTGTCCAGGGCAGAGTCTACTCGTAACAGTGCAACAGCAGCTAGATGATGCTTGGTCATAATCTCATAACCAACCTCTTGTCAGTTCTTTTAATACCCATGAATGAAGTTCGTCTGGCCCTGGAGATTTGAATTCATTTAGGGTAGCCAGGTATTCCTGTCCTACCTCTTTACTTATTGTAATTACTTATTGCATTTTCCCTACTGCATCATCTGTTCCATTTTCCCCAGGCAGAGCACTGTTCTCCTTTTCAGAGAAGACAGAGACAAAGAAGGTGTTGCCTTTTCTAAGTTTTGCCAGCATTTCACCATCTTCTCCAAACAGCGGCCCTATCATTTCCCTATTTTTCCTTTTGCTATAGACATAACCAAAAAAGCCCTTTAAACTGTTTTTAACATCTAGCAAGCCCGAGCTGATTCTGCTTTCTCCCTATATGAGCAGGCTATTAGTTTGAATTCTTCTTTGGTGATTTGTCTCTCTTTATTTCGCATACATGTCCCTTTTAAATCTTAGCTCAGCTGAAAGTTTTTTAGATATCCATCCTGATTTTTGTAGACACCTCCCATTTTTCCTCATTGGAATTGTTTGAAAATGTGTCTTCAGTATTTCACATTTAAGAAACTCCAACCCACCATGAAATCCCTTTTAGTATTCTTGTGTATGGAATAACATCGAGTATCTCCCTAAATTTACTGAAATTAGTTTTCTTAATCTAGAATGTATGGGAAATATCACACCAGGGCCATTTCAACAACAATTGTGGTAGTGAAAACAAAAAGCAACAATAGTGCTATAGTGCCCAGTATTTTTGCACACTCGTGCAATCATGCAATAAGGTGACACAAAACCCAGAGAATAGCGCAAATTCTTTCCACACATATCTGTGAATGAATCATGAGTACATTGGAATTGATCGTTTTGTGTATATTCCGTTTCAGCACATGTTTTCGAATTATGTTCCTTCCCTGCACAGAGTAAAAAACAATAAAATAAAATGTATTATGTCACCGTAGTATTTTAATCCAGTGTACGCAAAATTATGCTCTCCACCTCCAAGACTGAAATCCACTGCAAACCAAATCCTGGCAATGGGATGAACTTTCTGTGCCGAAATGCAGACCTTTTAAAGATCCCGGGTTGCTTCCCAAATGAAATGCGATTAGCTTTTGCACCCTGGCAATCACACTTCAATCATGCTATTGAGAAGTCATTCATGATGTAATCTAATTTTGCTATCTTTCTTATCCAAAAGGTCATCTGTATTAAGCACAGTACAGCAAAAAGTACAGTAAAAACAAAGAGCATGTAGCATTTTAAAAGACTAGCATGCTGATTGTGACAGCATCTTTTGTGGACTACAGTCCATTTCCTTTGATCCATAAACCATTCTCCAAGATTGCAAGACTATACAGTATACAGTACACACTGTAGAAGGGAAAGGCATTGCAAAAAGATACTGATATTGACCATTACATTATTAAGACTGAGTAACCAAAAGAAAAGTTACTGATAAAACAAATGTCTCCATAAGCCAATTAACACATATAGTTGATCTTCATTCAAACCTCCAATGACAGACTGGAACTTCCTAACAAATTATAACTCCATGGTCTCTTACTCTAAGTGTCTCTTGAAGTTTCTTTCCCCAACAATGGTTGCTTTTAGGTCAATACCACTTCCATTTTTCAACACATTCTTCTCCTTTCTTACTGTGCTGCAAGAAAATCCCTAGTAGGAAGTTTGGTCTCTGATTTTCCAGCGTTGAGGGCGGAGCCATCCTTCATGAGGTTGGTTCCCCCTGTTTGCTCCAATCAGGCAGGACTATGACTTTTGGGCGTGTCCACCAGGGGAATCCATCCCCCTTGTTTGCCCAGTCTAGTTCCTGCCTTCGCTCCGTCAGGTCGTGTTTTCCTAACTCTCCTTTACTCACAAAACAAAATCTTCTTTATTCTCCTTTTACTCCTTACCTCTTCTCTCTCTGTGAGGGCCGACTAAGGTCCGAAGAGCTAGAGGGCCCAGGCATGTCTGGGGAATCTGGCCATGCTACCCAGGCTCTCCACAAGAGGAATGGATCAGCCCTGACCCGGGAGGTGCGGCCTGTAGGCCGCTCGGCGCAGCCGGAGGAGGGATATCCCTTTTCTCCGCGCTTGAAGGCGCCGGACCGCGGGAACCTGTCCTGAAATCGGGAGGGTGCGGTTAGCAAGGAGGACGCCGAGAGACCGCAGGAACCTGTCCCGAAATCGGGAGGGTGCGGTTAGCAAGGAGGACGCGAGAGACCGCAGGAACCTGTCCCGAAATCGGGAGGGTGCGGTCGGCAAGGAGGACGCCGAGAGAAATGTGAGTAATGCTGCAGTGAGCAGCTTGGGTACCCTGCAGCCTCTCCCTCCCGAACGTCGGCTCCCTTCTCCTCCTTACTAGCCTTACAGCTGGCGCAATCCTGTATTGCCTCCCAAACGGTCTCCTCTCAGAGAGGGGCCCGTTTTCAGGCTAAGGCCGTGGCAGAGAATTCTTCCCAAGAGTCAGGGTCAGAGGCAGAAAGGACTCAGAGATAAAGGAGGGCCAGGGAATTATCTTCCTCTCCCTCATTCTTCAGATTCTCGAGGGACGCCTTCTCCCCTTGGAAAGTCGTCCCTCCAAGATGGACCCCAAGCTCACTGGAGGGAGCTCAGTGGTCCTTCAGCCCCTGGAGTCGGGCTCACAGAGGGACAGGCTCCTTTACAATTCCAGGAGACCTTGGGAACCCTCTTCTTCTTTCCCCCCCGCCTCCCGCTCTTCCAGGGATGCCATTCCCCTTTGGAGCAGGGCAAATTTGCACCCAAACGTTCCTCCTTGGCGCACAAATTCAAACTCAAAAAAGGCGGGAGCCATGCCAATGCTACTTCAGGTTTATTCCTCCAAGCATAAACATAATGGAGAGCGCCATCTAAGGCTAAGAAGCAAAAATTATGCTTGCAGTTAAAATCCTCAGATGAGGATGTTCCCTCCAAATCTCAGTCCTCTTCTGCCTCTGAGGGAGAATGGTCTGAGGGGGGCCAGAACACCAGCCCCAGGGTGGTGAGATAGAGACCCTGACAGACCTTGGCGCGGCTGGAGGCCCTGTCCCTGGCCAGATTGCGCCCCACTGCGGACATCAAACCCGGCAAGAGGTTTGGACAGTGGGAGAGAGAGAGAGAGAGAAGGCAGATTTCAAGAGGTGAGTGAGGATTCAGTCCTTAATCCTATGTTTGTGGGTTAAGCTTTACCCAAGAGATTTGTTTCTGACTTGCATTGCCTGCTTTGAAGGAGGCTTCAGTTGCTTCAGAGATTCAAATGGAGAGTTTCCCTCCAAAACCAACTGCCTTCTCCTCTCCTTCCTCCAAGATCCACTCAGACTGAAGGGATCAGAGAGGATTAACAAAAGCATTTCCAGGTGCAGGGAGTCTGCTTCTGCCCCATTGTCCCCTGGTCTAAGGTGTCAATCTCTCCTTGGGAGAATTTGGCCAAAAAGACATTTATTTATTGTGCTTGCCTTTTTAAAAATAATAGGCAAAGCTGGAACTGAAGGTGTGGCAGCCATTTTGATTAAGGGCAGCTAGGCAGAAAAGGAAAGGCCTGCTGCTTCTGCTAACTAATATGCCTTTTGTAAAACAAAGGAAAATAATACCTATAGTTCACTCCTCAGAAGAGGAATGTGATCTGAAAAAGAGTTAAAAATAAAAAATAAAGATGAGGGCCTTTCAGTACCTCCTGAAAGCTCCTGAAATCTGTTAGATGTTTGGGGACTGATGATCCTTCATTATTACTGTATTTGTTTATTATTACTGTACTTGTTTTATGGTATTATTGTACAAAACAACTTATATATTGGAATTTAATGTCAACTCTGACCAGTTGAAGCTAGAGGATGATCCATCCTGATTTCCTCAGGGAAGGATATTCCTCCCTCCTCCAAGCCTGGGCCTTCAACACCAAATACTCCATTTCATGCAGATTTTATGAGGATATTAACAAGGCCTCCATAATTTATTATTGTGATTCTAAATCCAATAGCTGTTTACATATATATGGTTACATCTCAGCCCTCTTTGTCATGAGAATCAACAGATGCCACTTGTGGCTGCCAGAGTTTATGCTCAACTAAGGTGTCTGCTATTTCCTTTTTTTCTGGGGCTAAACATGTGTGGCCTAGCCCACTTGTCAAACAAACAAACACTTAAGGTCAAAATAAAGTACTATTAGGGTATTAACTATGGTTAAAGGTAGTGGCTATGTCTGGAGACACTAGCCTAAATGAGATTGGATGTAATCCAAGACCAGTTCAAGGACAGACTTTGACTAAAGAACTGACACATAAAAATGCCCATTACAAAAAATATCTAAGATTCTCACCACTTAATGGGGACAAATTGTTTGGAATAAAGTCTCTTGGCTGAGACTAGGAATAATAAGAAGACCTCAACATCCTTAAATGTCAGCCCTGGTGGCGCAGTGGTTAAATGCCTGTACTGCAGCCACTCACTCAAAACCATAAGGTGGCGAGTTCAAGACCAGCAAAGGGCTGAAGCTCAACTCAGGCTTGCATCCTTCCGAGGTCGCTAAAATGAGTACCCAGATTGTTGAGGGGCAAATAGCTTACAATTGTAAACCGCTTAGACACTCCTTAAGGGTATGAAGCGGTATATAAATGAAATGAAGCTGTTTGTTAAAATATACTTTGATATATTTTTCTATACCATTCATATGACTTTTCATTGCCTCCTTAAGGTAGAGGAAGGCAAACAAACATAGATTGATATAAAAGTCACAAAATGTCTGATTGATATTGAGGCCATAAAAACATCAACAACAACACTATACTATCTATCTAATAACAATTGAGTTATAATAATCACAGGTTCAGATGGGAGATTATCCAGACAAGTCTGGAGACACGTCTCCTCCAAGATTTTTGTGTGTTCCTGTTTTTTGGGTAGTGGTCTCCTGCCCACAGCCCAAGCTACCACGTTATCACAAATATCTTACCAACCTTTCCATACAAGGTTCTACCATTCAGTCTGTTGTTTTCTTCTGTGACACGCACTACACAGATAGACACGTCTTGAAAACAGTGGGACCTTCATATAGACCCATAATTTCAAATGTCCTGATAGATCTCATTCTCTCCCATAGGATATATATAAGATGTCGAGTTGTGATTTCTTTCCTATCCAGACATGTTTTTCTGGTAATTTACGAAAAGAACTACCTAGTTCCATTTCAGAGCCTGCATCACTTTGGAGTGGTTGTAGACACATCGCTGACCAGTCTACCTGACCAAGCAAAGGGTAAGATCCATGAAGAACACCCTCGAGCAGGTAGGTTGTTCCCAGTTATTGGACCTAGTGTTACTGGTGCATCTACACTGCCTGATCTGTTTCAGTTAATCGTTTGGCATGAACACCATTTCATGCCAGGAGCCTACAGTAGTTCTTCTAGCTGTATCAAAAAACAGATGGTACACATAAATAATCTGTTCTGACATACACTGATTAAATCAAACCTCTTTGAATGGTGGTTTTTGCTGCCAGTTGTAGAGGATTGCCTGATTTAGGCCCTGTTGAAGTTCCACATAAGGTTGGATGCCAGCTTAGGGTGACGGGAAGCATGTTTGTGGCTCCCAATAGCCAAACTCCAGATCCCTCATGTAGATGCTCCGGTCTCGTCTCTCGTGACTTCAGAAGGGCAGGGTTTCCAGAGATCTTCCAGATGTCACGAAACCAGTTCGTCTTCCAATCACAAAGATCTCTTAACTCAAGGTCAAATACCATATCCAGGATTAAACCTTCACATGTGGATATTGAAAGGCACCTACTGGACATCAGCTCTTCCAATCATACTGTCCCAGAAACTGTCTAATCATTCATATATATGTGTGTGTGTGAGAGAGAGGGTGTATATATAAAGTTTTGAGAACAGCTTCTCTTATTAAACTTCCCACAGTTCACAGATACCCTAATTGGTACCCTCATGTAGTTCTTCAGGCATTAACCAAACCACAGTTTGAATAACTTGACAGAGTTGATATTAAGTTTCTTACCTGGAAAACAGTATTTTTTTTTAATGCTATTAGTTCAGCTAGAAGGTTTTCTGAACCAGGAGCACTAGCCACAGGAGTGAAATATGCATCTTCTGCGAGGATTCAGTTCTGCTTGACGGGATCTGATGTTCATGACTAAAGTTAACTTCACATTTCATAGAGCACAGGAGATCATTTTCCCTTCATTCGTTCCTGACCCCAAAAAGGAACTTGAAAAGACTTGGCTCACACTAGATGTAGGCAGAGTTCGGTGTATTTACATCAAACGCACTTGTCGATGGCGCAAATCAGACAGTCTATTTGTCTCCTTCGGTCCTACATACCTGGGAAGTTTTTCTTCATCGACCCTGGCTTGATGGATCTGGGCTTGCATCTCTCAGTGTGAGTCGATGATGGGTAATACGCTGCAAGGAAGGGTCAGCGCTCATTCCGCTCACAGTGCTGCCACACCTGCCGCCCTAACCACTAATGTTCTTCTCTCCAATATTTGCAGGGTGGCCGCTTGGTCATCTCCTTCCATATTTATCCATCGCTGCCGAATCAATGCCTTCCAACTGGCTGGGGCATCATTTGGTAGACGGATCCTTCAATCCATCCTATAATTCCTTACCTCAGTTCCCACCCATCTAGGGAGCTTTGGTATGTCCCTCATGAAGGATGGCTCCGCCCTCAACGCTGGAAAAACGAACATTGGCTTACCTTGTGAGATGTTTGTTTTCAGCGATGAGGGCGGAGTCATCCTGCCCACCCGTAACTGAGGAATTTTTTCTCGGTGTCGGGGGGTGTTGTAAGGTTAATAGGATCCTTGTTCTAGTGTCTAGAATTGTTATAGTTAAATGGTTAAACTTTCTCTATTGTTGTTAGTATTTCTTCATTGTTATAAACTCTCTCTGCTTGGCTATACATTGACTGGGCAAACAAGGGGGATGGATTCCCCTGGTGGACACGCCCAAAAGTCATAGTCCTGCCTGATTGGAGCAAACAGGGGGAACCAACCTCATGAAGGATGACTCCGCCCTCATCGCTGAAAACAAACATCTCACAAGGTAAGCCAATGTTCGTATTTTGAGCAGAACATAAAATCCTCTGGTGTCTTTCACAACAGTGTCAATGGATGTTTCCAGTGGCCTCTGCTTTTGACCAGTTGTTTGCTGGCACCTGTTGCCTTCCTCTGTCTAGTGGCAGGCCTAGTCTTGCCTTGCTGAAACCATTTCTTTGAATTTAATCAGCTCATCATTTAAAACAGTCCTGTGAACTTTTGATGTCCACCAGATGCCTTCTGTTCACAGCAAAAAATAAATAAATAAATACATGTTATAACCTCTCCAGCTTCTTAGCAGGGACTTCCTGCCTATGTAGTATTTTCTGGGAACAAATAAGGCAAGGGAAGTTATGTGTGGACTCTGCAGAGATCCTTCAGTACCATCATAACTGATAGCAGAGTGACATCTGAGATAAAATGTAGGTCTGTGACTCTAACATTGTCACCTTTCTTCGGTATGATTTTTAACATCTTTACCTTATGAAGAAGCCAGTGAAGCTTCAAAAGCTTGCATGATGTATTTTCTGCATTTTGGTTGGAGAATAAAGGTATTGCTGTTTATGGATTTTGTATTTTGTTGTATTCTAATCACAGCAGAGGGAAAAAAATGAACTTTTCGTCAGACTTTCTTAGACTTTTGCAGCATTGGTTTGAGGAGAAGGTGGAGAAAATTGGGCCATCACTGCCTTTTTAAAGAGAAAAAAAAACCCACTTGGCTGCAAATTTGAGAAGGGGACTCTTTTGGGCATTAGTCCACTGGCAGGCACATAAAATTGGTACCTATGACATTTTAGCAGTTTAAAATTCTGCCCTTAAGTAACAAATCCCAGTCTGCTGTAGCAAAAGCCTTTCTCCCAGGGCCAATGTGCCATCCCTTCTCCATCTGGGGTCAATAAACAAGATTAAGTAGCAATGCTAATTTTGGGTCTGTGAAAGAGGTGCAGCTCATTCATGTAGCATATGCCATTGAGAAAAGAAGTGGAGATAAAAGTAGTCTGACTTTTAAGAGCTAACTTGGAAGCTGTGGCTTATGCCAAAATGCCAACTGCTTGCACTTAGCATGTTTGTAAGTGACAGATGTTCTCCTGGTGCATTGTTTCTGTTCTCAGAGAACAATGAATGCAGTAAATAATCTGGATCATTGTGTTCTTTCAGGCATTGAGGATCTACAATTGGCTGGGAGAGTGGACTTCTTTTCTCACCCCCACAAAGTAAATTCTGGATATTCTTGCTACATAAGGAGCTGCTCAGTGACAGAGGTAATTTTTGAAATGCAAATGGGGCCACTTTCAGTCTCTGGTATCTCCAGGTAGGAGAAAGGCTATCCAGAATCAGAGCTTGGAAAGTTACTTTTTCAAAGTCAGCTTTTCCATTATTTGTCAACACTATTTTAAAGGTAGCCAATTGCTCTTACTCTCTGCAGACATGAAGACGCAAAACTGGTTATATTGTTTAGTGTGTAATTTGTTCTTTTTGCATTACTTTCCAATACCTTTTGGAAAAACAAACTTTATGACTGATGACAGAATGACATAAAACCTGAAAAATCCACATCAAAATGGCCTTGAAATGTAATGTTTGAAATTAACTAGAAGCTGTTATTGTGATACTTATAAGAAATTTTGTTTTTACTCATGTTGTTTTTGAATTGTGACTTTCTTACTTCTTCCTTATCTAGAAAACTAACTAGTTACAGGTCTCTTTGTTTACTTCTAAGTCTTCATGTTGTTGGGTGCCTTCAAGTCATTTCCAACTTATGGCATCCCTCAGGTGAAGCTATCATGGGATTTTCTTGGCAAGATTTGCTCAAAGGGGTCTTGCCTTTGCCTGCTTTTGAGTCTGAGAGAGTGTGACTTGCCCAAAATTACCCAGTGGGTTTCCATGGCCAAGCAGCAATTTGAGATCTGGTCTCCAGAGTCAACATCAAACTACTTGCCATGCTGGTTCATGTGCAATTTCTACATCTGTATTTTTCTAGGCTTCTTTGAACCCAGCTTAAGTTCCCGTGAAAAGACCTTTACACTTTCAGCTTCAAGACGAGGTGAGGCTTTCTCTCTTGTAAGTCATTACTCTGATCTAAATATTTCCATGTGAACAACTCTCTTTTTTTTCCTTTACATCACTTCTCAAGGCTCACTCTTTCTGCCAAGTTTTTGGCAGTCCCTCTCCCTTCAACTGCTCCTGCTGAATTGGCTGCATACATTGTTTTCAAATGTGATTTCAGATTATTTGCTGCTCTGTTGCTATATTTTAGCAGTAAAAAAAGAGAGAGGGAGCAACAAGAGAAAAAGGAGACATATCTCAATATGATTAAAAGATCATCTTTTGTTAGCTGAAAATTTAATGAAGGATAATCTCCTTTTTAACTTGGCAGCCATGGCACGGTGTAAACTGTTTAGGAAGAGCCAATGTAGGGCCCCACCATCCCCTGGAACTCATTCACTTCTGGCAAAACCTGCATAATTTAAATACTCATATCTTACCGTGCTTATATCTGCTTTTATTTGTCTCACTTCTCCTATTATTCCCCTGGTCTTGCATAGGCCTTTTGGTTCAGGGATCTGTCATACCTTCACATCATATAAACAGTGTTAGATAGAACTAGGAAGGGAAGCTATGAAGCAACTGGACAAGATTCAGAAGTGTAAAGGTATATAATTACATACCAAAGTTAAGATTGTCCATGCCTTTGATTGTCATACGACGGCTGTATTTCCAGTTTCTATGTATTTTTGTGAAAGCTGGACAGTGAAAAAAGCTGATAGGAAGAAAATCAACTCATTTGCTATGTGGCGCTGTAGAAAAGTTCTACAGATGCTGTGGGCAACCAAAAGGCAAATTCCCCTCTTTTTGAAATTCCATGTTGTTGTTGTTCTGGCTGTTGTTGTTGTGTGCCATCAAGTCATTTCTGACTTATGGTGATCCAAAGGTCAACCTATTTTGGGGTTTTGTGGGGCAGAGAGTATGTGACTCAAAGTCACCCAAGGGGTTTCGAAGCAGAGAATCAAACCCTCATCTCCAGACTGAACTGTAGTCCAATGCTGAAACTACCAGTAGAGGGTGCTAAATTAATGTATTTCATTAAAAACTTAACTTCTAACAGGGCACATATTTGCCTTGCTGAGGGGAGAAGGAAAAAACACCTTCCACTGACCTCCTTGCTGTCTTGAAAACTTGCTGAGTCTGACCGAGGGCCTTTGTTTCTGCTCAACAGTCTTTGCAAGTTCTGTTTTGTTTGTTCTAATCAGTTTGTTTGAAATGCTTTTGTGTCTCAGATGGCTGTGTTTGCATTTCTTTTCCCAAGAAATATGTGTAGAGAGAGTCAAGTCAGTTCTAGTTATTTGGAGAGGTCAAAAGGGTGTTTGGAATTTCAGACCTGTTGAAATGTCTTATTTTTTTAATCTGTATTTTGTTTTTAGTGTCAAGGCGCAGGTATCTTTTATTTTATTTGTTCTTCCTTTAAAATATTTGAAAACCGCCTTTCAAGGCAATCCACAAAGTAGAAAACATGAACCACAGAGGTATAAATACAGTTAACTAAAGCATCATAAACCTTTCATTTAATCGCAAAAGATAGAAAATTGTAAACAGCAGTTAAAAGTGTTGCTTATAAAATGCTAACCAGTATCAAGATTCAGCTTAAAAATGGCTGAAGTATCAAGAATTAACAATTTGTTGCCCTTAAGCTGTTGATGCACAACTCCCAGCATCCCTCACCATTATCTATCCTGCTGGGATTGCTGGGAGTAACAGTCCAACAATATCTGGAGGGCTGCAAATCCTAGTAGGATTGATTTAAAGTTGTCAAGAAATGAACCCAGAGGAGCCTTCTGCAGGAAAGGTTGTCCATAAAGGCCCTTTCTCTCATGCTAACCAGGCTGATGGACCTCGAAGTGAAGTACTTGAGCATATCATCTGTGGTACAGGCCCAAACAGATTCATTCAGGTGGTTTTCCAAACAGCGTGGTCACAAACTATTTGGGAGTCATGAGAGAGTGGAGAAAGGAAGAGTTCCTCAAAAAGAGCAGGTGTTGAAGAGCCATTCTGCCCTGCAAACTTGTTGTAAAGAGCATCCAAAATCCAAACAGAAGCAAATACTTCAGTGTACATTCTATTTGCTTTGTAAATAGCTTTGGATTCCATTCGTTCAGCAGAGATCTCTCATTCTTCTCTCCTTAATCTTCATGGGAGTCTTTCGCTGTATTATCCTGGCATGTTTTTGAACTGTTTTTGGACCTCTTGGGGTACATGAGCCTGTATTACTCCATATCAGTGTGGAAGCTGATACTCAGTGTTTCCCAAACTTTGGTTTTGAACTTCAGCTCCCAGAATTCCTGACTCTTGGCCAAGCTGGCTGGGGCTTCTGGGACTTTCAATGAAGTCCAAAACTCCAGAAGGAAAAGAGTTTGGGAATTACTGCATCCTAGCTCATCCTTCTAGGGAAAATTACGCTCAGAGGCCAAGATCTTGCATAGCACAGCATGGTGCAATAGTTTCCACATATGGAATTACACTACATCTCTCCACTCAACCCCAACCCTGGATTCACCATTTACCTGCTGTAGCACACACACATACCCATGGCCATTCAGTAGATGATGGTAAGTTGGGGGTATCAAAGAAGTATCTGGGTCTATCCCCAAAACTCACCATTTCTGCAGCACACTCTCCATGGCCATTCAGTGAATGGTGGTGGGCTGGAGGATGAAAGAAGCATCTGGCTATGTCTCCATATCCGATGCAAACCAATGACACCATCTACTGAGATCTGCCCCTGATCACCTCCCTCCTATTCCACCAGCCACTGAATTAGGGGCTAAATGGTGAGTATGTGGGCAGCTGTCCTAGAGTGGAAGTGAATACCAACTCCCTCACAGATTCCTCCCAAAATAGTGACATATTTTTGGGGGGGATCTTTGAGGGAGTTGGTAGGAGACATAGAATGCTAGCTAATACTCCATCCCCGCCCCTGAATGTACATATTCACACTGCCACGTTACCTCTCCAATGGGGAATAAAGCTGCCCGTATCCTTCCCTGGTTGCTGCTACTTACCTCCCCAGCAAAGGTCAGCCATGAAATCAACAGTGAGGGGGTAGATTGGACTAGTCGCTTACCATTGCTTGACTTTGGGGCAAATTCACCAGTGGAGCTCTGCTGGGGATTGGAGGCAGCAATTGAGGTCAATTGCTCTACTGGCCAGCAATCGCAGTGAAGGAGAAAGGCATCTTCCATCCTGAGTGTACACATTCAGAGACATTTAAAAAACACATTAAAAAAAATCAATAGATGTGGGGGAGAAAAGAGACATTTAGATTTCCTGCCCTTACTTATTATTATTCATTGGGAAGTGAAGGGGGAAAGAGTTTTGGATAGGGTTGGCAACGAATTAGAGTGCAACCTGGCTAGATTGACAGGTAAACAGTAAGGCTATTGGTTGCTTGGTGTGCTGGAAAAGGAAAAAAAAGTGCATCCCTTCCATACAGATTTGAATCTGTATGGAAATGTATGGCAGTCAGCACCACACTGGATTTATTTCGATGGTGTGACACTATTGGAGCCATTGCAGGTCACTGCAGACCAGGAAAATATGAGGCGAAGCTGAATTTTTTCCCAATCAGTGTATACAATCCCTGTGCTAATTTTATTTGGAGTTATAATCCTCAAGCAATAAAAAAAAATGAGAGTACTCCAGGAGGGAGCAAACATACAAAGGTTAGAACTGGGACTAAACTACATTTTAGTGCTGTGCAGATTAGGCCCCAGGGAAGCTTGGAGTTAAAATTGTGCTGTTCAGTGTGATGAAATGTGTATGTGGGGCACAGACTGCCTTTGTTGTGTGACTTAAAGGCCAGAGGCTAACAAAAGCAGTACATATACCCCCTAGGGCAAATGTAAATGTCTCAGCAGATGTTCCAGGCAGCAACTGAGAAATGCTGGATGAAGCACTCTCTTTCCTTGAACTGGGAACCAGATTCAGATTTATACCAATCTGGGGGCATTGAAAGCCAATAAAACTGTGACAGTTAAATACATCAGGTTGTTTGACATACAGTACTGAGTTTTTCTGGATTCAACTGCAAGTACTATAAGCAGGACAAAATGAAAGGAATTTGTGTACTTAATATTTTGATATATGTACCTTGTTGTTTCACTGTTTAAACCTGCTAAAAAACACCGTTAAAATTGGAAGAAGTTATGGGAAAACAGAATTAAAGTGCCAGAAACAGTAGCATTGATGCAGATGGTGAATCATATTCTGAGTCCTAATATAACTTCTTAAAAATTAAAGTTTAAATTTTTGATTTAATTTAAAGATTTGTCTCCCTTGTTTGATTGCCTGTAGATTATTCATTTTTGAACATTTATATCCCACTATTCTGCCACAAAATTGAACTCAGGACAGTTAACAACAGTAAAATTCAGGTGTTAAAAAAACAGAATTGAAACATTTAAAAATTACAAAGAAATAAGGGCTACTTATAGCTCCAAACCAACTCAGATGGTAAAAGTCCTGCCTGAATGAAAAGGTCATTGCCTGCTGAGAAAAGAACAGAGAAGAACAGAGAAACCTAGTTTCACATACTGCTTTTTAATTTACTTTTCTCTTCACCTCCCAGGCGTTTTAAATTATTTTTAACATTATGGGTAGTTTAATGCATTTTAATTTTAATCTCTTGTATATGTTGCCTAAATATCCTAAACGGCATCCCCCTTAATCTTTGAAGCTAAGCAGGATCAGCCCTGGTTAGTATTGGATGGGGGACCTCCAAGGAATACCAGGTGTTGCAGGCTACATTTCAGAGGAAGAAACTGGCAAAGCCACCTCTGAGTATTCCTTGCCTAAGAAAAACCCTGTGAAATTCACGGAGTCACCATAACTTGAAAAGTGAGTTGGAGGCACACACGCACACATACACATACACTTCCATCTATTGTTGTTGCTGTGTGTGTACAAATAATTTCTGATTTATGGTGACCTTATCACAGGGTTTTCTTGGCAAAATTTTCCCAGAAGGGGTTTGCCATTGCCTCCCTGTGAGGTGGAGAGAATATGACTTGCCCAAGGGTTTCCATCGCTGAGCAGGGATTCAGACTTTGGTCTCTCGGAGTCCTAACCCAACACTCAGACCACTACACTACACTGAATCTCTTATTTTTAATATATACTTTGTTTTAAGCCACCTTGAACCTTGGGTCTAAGGAAAAAGGTGAGATGTGATGGTAGGAGGAGAAGGAAGAGAAGATGAGGGCGGGGGGGAGAAAGGACGAGAAGGAGAAGAAACAGCCACAGCAACAGTTCCCAAGAACCCAACCACCAGGTCTAATGGTCATGAAAGATGCTGTCCAGAGGCACTAGGTTAGAGAAGACCGCACTGGGTCATTACAACACCCATGATGTGCTGCAATTTTGGAGCCATCAAGTGTAGGGACGGCTCTGTGAGACTCAGTAGTGGGCAGATATCATGTATGTTCAGGACTACACAGCTACTTCCACAACTGAGGTCAGGGTGACTAGGGTTCAATTCCCAGCTTGGCTGTCAAGCCCACGAGGTGACCTTGGGCAAGTCTCAGCCTCAGGGGAAGGCAATGGAAAACCTCCTCTGAACAAATCTTGCCAATAAAATCGAATGAAAAGGTCACCTTAAGGTCTCCACGAATCAGAAACTACTTGAAGACACACAGCAACAACAAAGTTTCCCTGAGGTGCCAAAACGAGCTTCATGGTTGAGCAATGATTCAATTGGAGTTGTCTGTGTCCAGACCAGACATTCTAGGTGCAACATCACTACATCTCCCTTAATCCTTGGTGTGGTTGCAGATGCTCTGGAAGGATCGTTTCTCAGGTCGGTGCACCTGATGTATAATCGGGCTCTTCTGTGTATTTATTGGCCTGGAAGTGATGGGACTTGTAGACCAATAAACCTGGGGAGAACCACGTTAGGGAAGGCTGGTTTAGCTTATCAAAGCTAAAGCACCTGCATATTGAAGAGAAGGACAGCAGGACATCACTTGGTTTTATGCAAAGGAGCCACAGTTGAGCATTTCCTGGAAATCTGCAAGTGTCCTTGGTTTATATAGTAGGATTCATGGTGTAGTGGTTTGAGCATTGGACTAGGAGTCTGGAGACCAGAGTTCAAATTCCGACTTGGCTTTGGAAACCCATTAGGTGACCCTGGGCAAGTCACACACTCTCAGCCTCAGAGGATGGCAATGCAACCCCCCTCTGAAGAAGCATGCCAAGAAAACCCAATGATAGGTTCACTTTAGGGTTGCCATAAGTCGGAAACTACTTGGAAGCAGCAACAACAAAGAAAGCTTACCATACAAAGTTCTCCTCCCTTCCCTCAACTGTAGGACAGTCTTTCCACCCTTTTCTTTGAGAAGGGAAAGGGTTTAACACTTTAGTGCAGCTTGCCCTCCCTTGAAGCAGGCACTCTCTTTACCGTAGGCAATTCAAACAAACAAACCCAACGAAAAACAAGTTATAACAGATGTAACCCAAAGGGGGTATAACAACTGTAGTTACCCCCATCACCATATTGTTTTGTTACAAGGGCATAACAAATGTAACATAATAATTCCATAATAGGAATGAAGTCACTTGATTGTTGGTACGAACAATGTTTTCCATTTACTTTTTAAAAAATTATTCCTTAAGGCCATTTTTAGAGTTGTTTTGACAGAAGTGTTTAGAGTTTATTCTTATCTGTCCTATCTTTTCTTTTTTAAAGAAAAAAAAAACAAAAACGATAAAAGAAAACACTGGAATGAGTTACAACAATGAATTACTTAATGGCAATGAGCTTTTTTCTTTAAAGTAACTTTGCAAGCTCTGTTTTTAAAAAACAACACATTAATGCCGTGGCACTGAAAAATCAAATGCTGGAGTTTACTTCTACTTTAGCCATTCATTACAATATGCCAGTGTGATACAGACACACCTTTAAATGTCGTATTATTAATTTCATTTCATTTCTAGTCAAATGGTGCATTGCCGGAACGTTCCTAGGTGCAACCCAGCCGCCCGAGATTTGGGTAACAGCAAGTCAAAAAATTCAACATGCTACAATTCAACTTGCTAAGGAGCTGGTGGTAGATGTAGCCAGCTGCTGCCCTTCAAACTAAAAATGGGATTCTCTTCCAATTTGACCTGCCTTTCAATTTTCTCTGGAAGCCTGGAGGCAAGGAGTTGTATAGTTGCGGGTGTTATTAGATGTCTCACAAATACAACCCAGAGACGGCAGCCAAAGATGAGAGAGCAGGCAACTAAAGCACTACCATATTTCTGCTGAGGAATCATGAGGTATGTAGTTTTGCCAGTGGCAAAAGAGGCAGCAGGCAGTGGGAGGCTGGCAATAATTGCTCTTTTCAAACATTCCTTTCCAGTGCTCAAAAAAATCCCTCAAGGGTTTTGAAGTGTTCAAATGGCCCAATTGGTTTGTGAACCAAAAATGTGCTGTGTCAGATTCCAGCACTAAAGCTTTCCTAGGTAAAAACTGGACAATCTGTGGCCAAGCAATGTCCCGGTGTGGTCCAGATGGCAAAAAGTTATTAGTGAGGAAATACACACAAGCTAGAAGGGGCTGCAGCAGTATGCTTTTGCCGGTGCCTATTGGGAAGGGCAAGATTTCACTCCTCCTTCATCCTTCCTCTCTCCTCGATGAGTTCAATGAGTATGAACTATTTCTGCACTTTGAACTCCGTTTGCATCAGTTGAAGTAAGCTGAGGATAAAGGGAGAAAGCAAGTGGAAGAGAGAAAAACTGGGACATTTTAATAGCAGCTGGAAATGTGGGATGACAGACGTTAATCAGACTGTCCTTGACAAATCAGAGTAGTTGGAGGGCATGCACCATGATTTTCATATTATTCAACAGCCCAACATACAGAAACTTCAAAGTAATTTTTGCTATGTATAACCATTTTGTGTCTGTTTTGGGGGTGATTGTATGAACGAATAGCAGCCGTCTCTAATTTTTGTTTCTTTCCTGCAGTTCCTGGAAACAAATTCACTATTTGGCTTCTCAAGTGGTTCTTGGAATAAGGTAAACATAGCAGAAATTAATTCAGCCATCTTCTCTGGTGGGAGGTCTGTGGGAAAGGAATTTGGGAGAAAGATCAAAAATGATAGAAGTGGAACATGATGGGAGGGGACAACTCCTACTCCTGTTGTTGTTGTATGCTTTCAAGTCATTTCCAACTTATGGTAACTCTAAAGCAAACTTCTCAGAGGGGATTTGCCTTTGCCTTCTTCTGAGGCTGAGAGAGTGTGACTTGCCCAAGGTGATCCAGTGAGTTTCCATGACTGAGCAGGGTTTGAACCCTAGTCTCCAGAGGCATAGTCCAACACTAAAACCACTACACTACTTGACTAATATTCAGATCCAAGCAGCAGGAATGAGACTCAAGTAATTCAACTTAAAAAAATCATTGACTTGGTGATACATAAGATAAACAAGTTATATGGCATGTATAGTTTCAGTGGATGTTTTGGACTACATCTCTCACTAGTCCCAGCCAGCAAGATTAAATGTGGAGATAATGAGAATTGTCTTTCAAAACATCTGAAGGATGCCATACAGCACATCACTGATATAGTATGTAAGAGCTCTCTCATTGCAGTCCTTTTCTTCCTGCTCTTTGTGTATTCTAAGCAATATGTTTATGAAGAACACAGAAGAAAACAGTAGTTCAGACTAGAAGTTAAGTGGAATATATATTCCCTGTGGTAAGATGGTTTACCCTCTTACAACAGAGTTCAGACGTGCAGATTAAGCACACGTTCCTTTCCAATGGTCAGTTCCAAAACAAAGCACAATAAATGCAAAATATGCAAGTGAGGACTATCCCATGCTATGAAAAATAGACATTTCCCACCACTTATCCTGAAAACATGCCAGACTTATGTAGTTGGATCCAGAAAGGTTTCTTTTACCAGCCTTCCAGCGAATCCACTAGAATTACTCACCCATATTTACAGCAGTAGTTGTCAGACTCGGAGAGATATTCCACAGACCAGAGTCTGAAAGAGGCAGCATTGACATCTTCTGGACCTTCAGTTTTGAGGGACTGCTAATCATGATCCTTAAACTCTGCCTGTATTGACTAGGTCTGATGTGCGTTGCAACTCAATATCATTTGGAGACCCACAAATGGCCCATGCCATATCTACGCTGGGGACATGGCTGCAGCCACGCTGATCCTAGTTGAAACATACATTTCTTTAACCACTTTTGTGAATGAGAAGAAATAATGGAGGATAAGGTTAGTGTTTGTCTAAGAGCAGCAGAATTGGAGAATACTCAGAAACTATTCTTGACAGTTGAAGGAAAAAGTTGAAGCAGAAAGGGACCTTGAAGAACATGCTCAGACAGCACAAAGAATTACAGACATTTCTGTAGAGACAATATGCCCTATTGGGATTGGGATGTCCCCTCAATGCAAGCAAGAACGGTGTTGTACTTGAGATACTTGCTCTGACTTGCTCAAAACATTCTGCATCAAGAAATATCCCAAACCTTGGGTTCTCCCCTTTCCACATTGCACGAAATGTATACTGTCCTCGAACCATGAGGTTGGGGATCACATTTAATGAGAAATATATACATTCAGAAGCATTTTTTCCCAACTAAAAGATAGTAAAGACCAAATTTGTTAATGAGGCACATAACTATTTGTCCTGCAGCTAAAAATGAAGCCATTAAACTCCTACAGCAATAGTAAAAATGGATACTTTGTGAGTTGGACCCAAAATAAGTCTGTCATACTTACTTCCATGTCCTTACACACATACAATTTTTAAACCTCCCAGATTAAGAGATACTTGTATTAAGTTAACACTTGGAAAGCTTAATGATTCTAACTATAGGTTTCTGTTTTTGTGAGCCAGTATGGTGTAGTAGTTTAAGACCTGGACTATTACTCTGGAGACCAGGATTTGAGTCCCTGCTCTGCCACCCAATAGGTGATCTTGGGCAAGTCACATTTTCTCAGCCTCAGAAGATGGCAATAGCAAACACCTTCTGAAAAAGCTTGTCAAGAAAACCCCATTAGTTAGGGTTTCCATAAGTCGTAAATGAAAGCACACAACACCACACACCATCTTGTCATTTAGCCAAATGGGGATGTTTCTACTAAGAGCATGTATGTAGACACTTTGAGCAACTCACACACATGTACATGGATATAAACAAGATAATGTATAGAAGCATTAATTCAGAGCTTGGGAAGTTATTTTTAAGAAGAAAAAGAAAGCCATCCATAACTGAGCAGTGGTGAGATGATACACTGGGACATAGATAGTGTGCAAATCTTGACCGAGCAACACACTACCACTGCTGTGTGAAAGATAGCTTGAGTGTGTCATGACATTTCTTTCCTTTTTACATTTTTAGAAAGTCTGTGTTAACACACCTGTCTTTTCAGAGCCTGCCATGTGCTTTTTGGCTGTTTGAAAACTATGGTCTGGCACATAGAGGGCAAGGCTTAGATTCATCATATTGGAGCAAGCACTTGTGTTTAATGTAAGAATTCTCTTTTCAGAGCGTGCTTGTGTTGTGGATGCTCCCTGTCTATGCAAAACATATGGTGTAAAACATGAAGAGCAATGCTTGAAAGAAATTAATCACATTGGAACCATTGGATTTTCTCAGAAAAAGAGACAGACACCATGATTACTTCTCTTAAAACACATTAGAGCATTAATGTATATTAATGAAGACTGTAGGTCCATCAAATGGTGTCTTTCAATTTACCAATTCATAAGGTTAGACTGGAGAACAGAAAAGATTCCTAAATATCAGTGGTTGTGTTTTACAACAGATTTTCCAAAACAATCATATAAAAAAACAAGCATGTTACCTTCAAGGTAGAGTCAAATAAACTTTGCGTGCTTTCAAGTCATTTCTGACTTATGGCGACCCTATCATGGGGTTTTCTTGGCAAGATTTGTTCAGAGGAAGTTTGCCTTTGCCTTCCTCTGAGGTTGAGAGAGTGTGACTTGCCCACTGTCACTCATGGGTTTCCATGGCTGAGCAAGGATTCAAACCATGGTCTTCATAGTCCAGTGCTCAAACCACGACACCACACTAGCTCAAATAAACTACGAAATCTATTTTATTTTAATTAAATGTCTGCATGACATCTCATGTGGCTCCAGTAGGAGCCCTGCCTTCCATGCTTTAGGGGGCTAATTTCTCTCTTAACTCTGGAATTTCAAAGAAGAAATTGACACAGCTAGAGATGAGAAACTGGAGAGCACTTGACACCTCAGAACATTTGGTCACACTGAGCTTCTCTGTGGAGCAGATGAATTTTGCTTCACATGATGAAACATATCACCTTCTCAAAGGTTCTTAAAGAAACGTTTTCCCTGATAGATTGAGCACCCCTCAAAACCTTTTGTCTCCTTCCATTGCTTAAGACTAGGTCACTAACCCATGCAGTCTGGCTCATTTGTCATCGAATCACATATTTTTGGTGGGTGGTGTAGTTTCTGCTATTGGTCTGCTAGTTTGGTGGTTTTAATGCTCAAACTTTAATCTTTGTGTATGCATGGTTTATTACAGAATTTTATAGTAGGTATTTGTTGGCTGGATCCCACCTTAGGAAGAGTAGTTAGCCACTGCCAATAAGCATGTCTTCACAAGTTGTGCTTTGTGGGACCCCACAAAATGCCAGAATCCTAGCATGTCATGTGTGAATATTCTTATAGGCCTGAATGTTATTTGTACCATTTTATGTCCAGCAGATCTTAGGTTCTTAGTCCAGAGTACATTTGTACTAACCCAGGAATCATGTGCAGGAGCCGTTCCATTCCTGGAAAACAGAGCATATATGTTGAAAATTGTTGTCTCTGTTTGACTGTTCTTCAGCTGAAAAGCAAATGATCTGTCTCCTATGCTTTATCAACATTACTTCCTCTCTAACTATTTTAGGGATTTGTCACAAACATGTATCCTTTTTGATTAAAAAAAAGAAGAAGAAAAGATCAAGCAGTTCAGTGTTTTCAAAAGCCACACTTACTATTTCAATGTTTTTGTTGACATAGGTGTTCTGGCTTTTCCCTTGGAGCCTTACCTGCCTGCTCCAACAGTTAGTAGGAGGCAAGCTACAGAACAGGTTGAGTCAGTTACAGCTGCCTAAGACACCCTCTCTCCCCTCCAAGATTCCTTCTTTCACAGCCTGCAGGCTTTGACCTGCTAATAAGTGCCCAAACAAGGACCCATCTGTCATACAGGTATGCAGCCGTATCAAGTCAGAAAGACTGTACTGTAGTGATTATTTCTTATCACTTACCGTAGTTAGGCCTATGACTGGAGTATGACTGGAACAGGGGGATTAGTGGTGTGAAAGCCAAGTGGAATGAAAACTGGTTGGCAGGATATGTTCTGTATCTTTCTTACAGAAGTCACTGTCCCAAAGACCTACTGTATATACTCAACTGTAAGTCGACCTCATGTATAAGTCGAGGGCAAGTTTTGGAGCCAAAATTATGGATTTTGATATGACCCAATGGATAAGTTGATGGTAAAGCTTAGGGACAAAGGATCTAAAGGATGAAGCAAAGCAAAACAATGTCAAAGAGTTTACAAAATTTCAGCAGAAATAGCTCTGTGCTCAGTCCTAAGACTGGATGGATGAGAAAGTAGAGGGAACCGTTGCTTTCAGGACAGATTATGCTCTTGCTTTTCACCAGGGGATGGTTCCTTCTTTTAAATAAGAGTTAAAATACAGTACTTACATGGACCCGTGGATAAGCTAACTGAGTTTTTTGGGGTCAATTTTTTGACCTAAATTTCTAGACTTATACATGAGTATATACAGTACCTCCACAGGTGTCTAAAAGCCATTCACATCCTGCTACCAAAACAGATGCAGTCCTGCCAGCTTGCTTAGAAGAGTGCATTGTCCACACACACATATATTCAGATTCTTTCCCTTTCTTGTATACTGTTGTTTCTGCTAGCAGTACTCAGAGCTAAACTATAGGACTGTTCTAGAATCAGATAACTGGTATTGGGGCTTGTAGGTCATCTTATGTTCCTCAGTGCAGGAAACCCAGAATTAGAGTAACTCTCAAACAAATGGCTTCCCAACCTTTGCTCAGAAACTTCCAGTAAGGATCCAGACACATAGGAGCCACAGGAAAAGAATGTGCCATCCTCCACCAACTTAATCCTTTAGCAAAGTTGGTTGTGGTTTGTAAGCATGTATGCACATATGCCACATGCTGAAGTCAGCCCAAGTGCAGAACATGGAGATGCATATGCATATATACCCACAGCAATTTCTTTCTCTCACATACATGTCCTGAAAGAGTTCATTGTTCTAGGGAAGTAGGTAGTCCCTGTCTTTCAGGTGTAAATTTACAGCGCTATATAAGTAAAGGATAATAATAATAATATATCATGTGTTTATTTTGATACTTGAGCCTGCATTCTAATTTGTGTGGGGAAGATGTCTTTAATCATGTTGCAATATTAAAGTGTACAGTATGTAAAAACTATGTATTGCAATTCTGAGTTAATGTAATAGAACTGGAAACCTACTAGCCATTTCCATAGATGCACATTCACTTTATTGTTGTTCTGACTTGCCATCAAGTCAACTTCAACTTGTGGTGACCCTATGAATGAGAAACCTCCAAGTCATCCTGTTATCAACAGCCCACTTCAGGCCTTATAAATTCAAAACTGCAGCTTGTTTGCCTGATTCCATCCACCCATAATACAGTCTTCCTCTTTTCCAGCTGCCTTCTACCTTGCTGTTGCGTGCCTTCAAGTTACTTCCAGTTTATGGTGACTCTAACACAAACTGATTATAGGGTTTTTGTTCAGAGTAGGTTTGCTTTTTCCTCCCTGTGAGGCTGAGAGAGCGTGACTTGCCCACGACCAAGCAAGGATTTGAACCCTGGTCTCCAGAGTCATAGTCCAATGCTAAAAGTATTACTCCATGCAGGCCCTTACTTTCTACCTTCCCAAGCATCATTGTCTTTTCTCATGAGTCCTGTTTTCTCATGGCATGTTCAAAGTATGACACTCTCAGCTTAGTCATCTTGGCTTCTATGGAGAGTTCAGGCTCGATTTGCTCTCAGACCCATTTATTTGTCTTTTTGGCAAGCCATAGTATCTGTAGAACTCTTCTTCAGTATCACATTTCAAATGAGCTTTATTCGCTATCCTTTCCTTAAGGAATCTCATAGAGACCAATCCTTGTATGACAACACCCCATGGAACATTCCTTTTCCTGGGGATATATTTTGTGGCTTCAACTCCAAAGAAAACATCACCACTCCTCACAGGTACAACCATCTAGGATTTCTTTCCAGACCACTCCCTCCCTGCCTGTATTAAGATCAGCTTCCCCATTCCTTTGCCCCACAAGCTCATGTTGTCAACAGGTTTAGTAGTCAAGTTTGGAAGCAGGACTGTTTTT